>BSBN01000274.1:16367943-18850886 GCA_027924645.1 Cunninghamia lanceolata
AAACAGAGAAACCCTCTGAATTCTTGTTTTCAGTTTGTTCTGTAATAGGGGTTGGTTCTCCTTGAAGCTGGTGCTTCTAAATAGTATGCCAGTGAGGCTTGTAGGTCAGTGAGACCTCAATAGTCAGTGAGACATAATATTCAGCCAATGAGGCTTTGTAAGATGTTTTCAAAGTTGAGCCAGTGAGGCACTTCATGAGTGGTTTTTCTACCCAGAGAGGGTTTTCCACTCCAGTAATTCTTGTGTCTTGATTCATATTGGTCATCTTTCTATGGTTGTATGTTTTACTCATGAGTTTTGTTTATCATTATCAGTTATGTGCATATGTGTTTGACAAAGTTATGTGCATATGTGTTTGACAATTCAATGATTACTTTCTCTCCTTATGCTCTCCAAGTTAAAGTTTGAAAAAGATTTGAAAATTCACACAACACTAATTCACCCCCCCTCTCAGTGTTGTCCTTGACTCCTACAAAACACTCTATATCTAACAACGGTGTTGAAAGGATTGAATGACATTTTGGGGCTTGACAGAGGCAAGCTCGTAAACACCACAACCCCCAACCCCTCTCTTGTGATTTTAGGTGACAAGTGTTGGATCTTGTGGAGAGGAGTTGTAGGAGATCACTGTAGAGCATTAGGATTATAGATCTGAAGAAAGCATTAGAAAATATCTGTAATTAGACAAGGGTGATCCATCTTTTGTCCTTCAATTTAATACTATCAGAAATCTCTGAGAAGGATACAGACTACAAAATATTTGGTTCCTGACCTCCAAGAAAAGTACCACCTTTGACAAGGGAATTCACTCTTTCATCCCTAAAGTTTCTTCTTTCTAAAATTAAAATCTTGGTATGTTTCTAATTTACATTTACTGCCATTTTGTGCGAGGATTTGTTAGGTTTCATCTGTTTGTTTACAATTTTGCATAATTAGGGTTTTAGGCCTAATCAGATTAGGGTTTTAACTAAATATCAATCTATTTTATCTTTGTAAGCATCTCATAGTGACATCAAACTTGTAGATGAGTCTTCTATCATAGTTGTGACTTAGCTCAATCTATGGCCTTGAATGTATGTGTGAAAGAGGGGTTTGACTGAATCTAATTAACACATAATTTGATCATCCCTAGTTTTCTACATAACAAGGTCTAGTGAAGTCAATGGATGATTTTTAAAAAGGTAATTGTGCTGAAATTGGTCTTAGTGGCATTTAATATCTTGTAGTAGGTGTTCTTGTTTGTTGACATACATCACAATTCTTCACATATCTCTTTGCATCTTTGAAAATTTTAGGCCATCATAACTCGACTAGTTAGATTTTCCTTGTTGTCATGTATCTGACATTATGTCATCTAGCTATCCCTTCATGTGCTTCCCTTAAAATTTCTTCTCTTTCATGTTCATATACTACTCTTTTGATGATATCATCTTTTCATTAGATATGTAGCTCTTGTTCAATTAATGCGTATGGAAACAATTTTCATATCAAGTTTTGTTTCTCTTGTGATGGCATTTTTTCTATAGATTCCTTTGTAGTCAGTAGGTATGCTATGTCTTCCATTTCTTTCGATACAACATTTACTTTGAACAGATTTGCGCCTGGTAGTTCTTCTTTCTATACCTCCAGATCTTCCCTTGTCTCAATTCTAGATAAGTAGTCAGGTCCCTTATTATACTTTCCTAGTTTTACCATGATTGAGAATTCAAACTCTTGAAAAAAAAGTAGCCATTGACAAATTCTTTCTTGGATGATTGGTTTGTTGAGTAGGCATTTCAATGGTTCATGATTAGTATAGAATACAAAAGGTGTTGACAAGAGGTAATGTCTAAGCTTCTATAGTGCATATGCCATTGCTAGGGCTTCTCTTTCAGTTGTGGTATAGTTCTTCCTTGCTTTTGATAGTTTCCTACTTGCAAATGCTATAGGGTGATCCTTAGAACCTATTGGCTGGGTTAGTACTGCTCCTACTACAATTCTTGATACATCCACATGAACATGGATGTGTTTTCCTAGTCTGGAAATATGAGTATTGGTGCTTCTGCTATCTTCTGCTTTAGAGTGTCCAAGACCTTTTGGTGTTGCTCATTCCAGGTAATACTTTTGCCCTATTTTTTCTTTAATAGTTCTTCTATTGGTGTGGAGATGGCTTTATATCCCTTGATGAATTTCCAGTCGTAACTAGTATACCCTAGGAATGTTTTGACATCAGATGTGGTTCTTGGTGGTGGCAAATTTTGAATAATGGCATCTTTTAGGGGATCAACCATCAGTCCTTTACATATTATATGACCTAATAGTGTTCCAAATGGTATCACAAAAGTGCATTTCTTCAAGTTTAAGGAAATTTGCTATCTCCTACACTTATTCAACATCAATCTTAATGTTTGTGTGTCCTTTATCAGTACAAATATAGTCCAATCATCCAAATAAAATTCCATAAAATCATGTATAAATGCCTTGAATGCATTGACCATGATTCTATTGAATATTATAGGTGTATATTTCAATCCAAATGACATTACAGTGTACATGAAAGATCCCATATCCAAATGTTGTTTTGGGTTGATCTTCCTTTCTAATTTTTACCTCATGATATCTAGAGAATCTATTAGTGAAAGAATAGATTTCCTTGCTAGGAATTGGCTCCAAGATTCCCTCTGTAAATGGTGTAGGGAAAGGGTCATGAATACAAGCCTTATTTAACTCTCTGTAGTCTATGTAGATCTTTATTTCTCCTATTTTCTTATTTTATGCTACCATTAGACTGATCCACTCCACCTCCTCCACTGGCTTTATGATCCCTGCTTCTAACATATTGTAAGATCTATTTTGACTTTTTTATTCATGTTTGGATTCATCCTATATGACCTTTTCTTGATTGGTTTGTAGCTTTCTTTCAGTTGAATTTTCATTCTTTTAGCTTCTTCTTTGATTCCCATCATCTTTGTGAACTTTCTAGTGAACTACTTGTGACACTTCCTTCTCATCCCAATAGTCTCCTATCTTTGCTAGCTTAGGATCTCCTTCTTTGGAAATGTTTTCTTCCCTTAGCCAAATGGGATTGTTGTAGTAATTTTCCTTGATGTTTTTTTACTCCTCCAGCTCTCTTTCACCTTGTTCTATTTTTATTTTGGGTCCTTTATCATCTTACTCTTCTTGTTGTGATGTTTTGTATCATTTGTATTTCTTCGGATATGATCATTTAATCATCCATTGTATGAATTTCCAAATGCCTTTTGTCTTTGATGGTAATGAGCTCTATTTCATTCTAGCTTCCTCTTCTTCCACATCTTGTTGAAAGGTGATCTCCTAGATTCTGATGAGTGATGTGTGTATGTTTATGTCTAGATCAAAGAATGAGAAAGTATGATTGAAGTCTTTTTGCAACTCTTCCTAATATCTAGTTTCTTTCCTTTATTGTTGATTTATATACCATGTCTATGCAATTGGTGATAGTGTCCAATAAAAGAAGTGGGTATACATCACCTCATTATATTCATTTCTACCTTTCCATACTATTATACACATGGAAAAATGTTCTTGTAGTGAAATCTAGCCTGAATACTTAGTTATTATGTAATATTCTCCTTCCTCCAGCAAATATCTTGTCTTGATGAATATTTTGAATGTTGTCCACTAGTCGATTGTGTCTTTGTGTGTGTTCCACCAATTTACAAAATTGCATACTAATGTGTTGTGTATCCTGTAATCTTTCTCTTCATCTAAAAAAATTGTCTCCATTTTTGCTAGATATTAATGTAGGTCCTGCTCGCCTAAAAACCTAGGTAACTTAATATGTGAAATTCCTTTCAAAATGTTACTTACCTAGTGAGCTCTTTGATCCATGTCTTCCTTATCATCCTTAAATGTGTTGCATGTAATCTTTAGCAAGTTCAGATGAATTGTGGAGGTTTACGGTATGTCTTCTTTGCCCATCTTAATCATTAATATACTCTAGTAACCAAGCATTTTCCTTGTTTTTAGTTCTAGTTCTTCTCTCAGGGAGGCTTCTAAAATGTCCTCACTATTTGTACTATAGTAATCATCCTCTAGATATCTCCACTTATCTCTCAAAATTAGGCTCTTCTATTGTCTCCTCTACATCCAATGTTGTAATTGTATAGAGATTCTTTGCATTCCTATCACTGTCTTCATCTTGATTGGTTTCTTCTATATATGGTTCCTCCATTGATGATCTCAAAGGGATATTGATAACTTTGTTCTCATTGGAAAATGATAACTCTTCTTTCTGACAGTCTATGACACCATTTTCATCTACAAACCATCTCAAGACCAAAAGTGCATTGAAATCTTCTCCTTGATCCTGCATGTTGACCACAATGAAATATAAGACATGTTTGATCCCCATTAGATTAACTTCTACTTGTTTCCATGTTCCCATTATTTGCATGTTAGATCCATCCACCAAGATTACATTGTAATTTGTTTATGATAGCTTAGGACTTCCTATCTGTTCCCATAGTTTCTTTGTTATCATGTTGACATCTACTCCCAAATCTATCATCACATTCTAGACTTTCATGTGGTTAATATGAACATCCACCATCAATGGTTTTGTCTTCCTTTCTCTATCTATCCTTTCTGTTGGGACTGAAATTCCCAGGGTACTTTTTGGCAAATATTAAGTGATGTGGAGCACATAGTGGAAGTCAAACAATTGATACCATACTTCACAACAATGGGCTTCTATCCCACAGTTCAGACAGATTAATCCTTAATCAGCTTTAAAAATCCACTCTCTAGGTCCAAACAACACCAAAACATATATATTCTGTACTATCGGTAAGATAACTAATGTCAGAAAGACTTTCCTAAGTCTTACTGTAGACCTATCTTATACCGATGTGTTCTCGACACCTCCTTCGCTGTGACTTCTTCCGTCGATGTAACTTAAAACTCTTCCACCGATCTACATCTCTTACCAATATGCCAAACGATTATATATACAAGACATGACTTGTTATCACCAATTCTCTTTACCATTTCTACCAGTCACCCTTTGCATCTGACGAAAGATACATTCTAAAAGATACATTCTCAATATTCTTTTGTGATATATGTATGCAATGTACATTCGGTGAAATGATAGAAAACTCATGCCAATACATAGTAATATACATCACATAACTGAAAGGATTATGAAATAAGATATAATTGTTGTATATTTCGTGCTTTGTATGTATGTTTTGGAAACATGCATTGCGATATACGTACAATGTAGAATCTAGGAAAGATTGAAATTTGGTTAAAAGGATGCATCAGGACTTAAAGTATATTGGAGGATGCATAGACAAGTCAAAATTGAAAGGGGCTACATATTGTGATTTATAAAATAAGAAGTCCTAAAGGAAGATACAATTGAATTTGTATGTATCAGGCATTATATATGAAGGTTTGCATACAAGTAGAGGGTCCCATCGCTTGCACATTGGGCTTGTATGATAACAATGTATATCTTTGATATACAAGCCAATATACAAGCGAAGATACATTCTAAAGATACAAGCCAGATGTAAAAAGGAGTTCAATATAGAAAAGTCTTTGTATCGGTGAAGCTAAATAAGTCAAAACAAAGCCTGCGAGTCTCGCTGACATGATAGTCACAACGATGTCAAGGACATGTTGTGAAAGTCATTCTGATAAAGAATGAGAAACATGTATCGGTGAAACAATCATCATCGGGTAATGTATAATAAGTTATCCTGATGGCATGTTTCACTCCGATGGTGACAATGACTATGCTCATCGACGAGACCTTTGCTGATACAAAACATAGAAACCCTAAAATGACATTAAAATTTGAATGGTTAAGATATTCTTCTGATAGTTGAAATATGGGTTTTTTGCAGGATATACACAGCAGGGATCAAGTTATATAAACACCCACGAAAGGATCTTGAGCAACTGATAAATCATCGATAAGGGAAGTAATTATTTGAGTAAATACATATGTTTAAATAAATTTGTTTTGATCATTTGATCAGAGACTAATTTGTGTATAATCTAGTTTTTTTTAGGAATGATAAAGAAACCCTCGAAGGATATTAAGCAGAACTATAGTTAAAGATCTTTGTTTGACCCTAAAGTGGTTATCCATTTGATGATTAAAGATGAGTATTAATTTTCCTAAATCTATTTTATTAAGAAAAATATTGTTGCTCGGTTATCAACCATCACAACTATTGTAACTGGTCTGAAGCTTGTATGCCTCTCTTTATAAGAGATGACCAAGACCAGAATAGGGAGAAAGGGTGAGAGATTACATAATAGAACAAGGGATATTATAGATTAGTTTTGAATAGTAATGATAGTTCACTTTTAATATATTTTATTTCTAGTAGACCATGTGCAAGCATTCTCTAATGAAGTCAAGTCTGTGAACATGAAGCAGTAACTGCAAATTTTAGTATCAACTATCTGTTTAGTCTATTCAATTATATGACTATCTCCTTTCAAAGTTTTCTCTGTTATTCAATTTGAGTTATCAAGTATATCTTCAAGTTGTCTATACACATTTGCTGTTATAGTGTGATAAGATTAACTGGTTTCTACTTTCAGAATTAAATCCTTTAAATCTGTCATAGTAACTGTGAAGACATTGTCATGGATCTGTAAGAAGAGTCATATAGTTACGGTTTGTATTGTCTCCAATTTTTTTTTGATAAATCTTTTACAATTGCAGTATTATTCTGATAGGTTCCTTCAAAGAGGGATTAAATCCTTTTAGATGAATTCAGGTAATTTGATTTTATCAATTGGATATATATAAGTATGGAATATTAACTATTTCCTTGTAGGGTTGTACAAGTTACATACCTATTCTTTCATGCCAGATAGTTTGAGTTTTTACCAAACAAACAGTCATTTATTTCATGATCATACTGACTCTATATCTAATAAGGCACTGGTCTAGTGTTTTCATTATCACTTATACAAATTTACTTTAGATTTACTTAATTAGATTGCATTATTGTTTTAACATTAGAATTTAGATCATTTAGAATTAACTTGCTATCTTTTCATTTGTTTTATAATTTGTGTCATTATCAATAGTTAGATTAATTTTGATCAAAGTAATGATCATCTCTTTATCTTCTTTATTAATTAGAGGTTTACTCACCTAGGTCTGGCAGAGCCTGAAGTGAAGGGGTTTTAGCCATATCTCCTATGTCAGTTAGCCAAAAACGTCAAGAGAGCCTGGCAACCTCTTAGGGTTAACGACCTACGTTTTTGAGACCTAACACTTTCCATCCTCTAGAGTTGACTCTTATGATTTTGTTCCTTATTCCAATACTTAGAGAATTACTTCAGGTTTTCAATGAGTCTGTGTTGCTATGTCAATTGGGCTAACTTCTTGAGAGCATTTACTTCTTCGATGAAAAACTAATTATATTTCTTTTCCTTTTCTTGTTCCTTTCTTATTGTTTGTTTAGCCTCCTTCAGCACTTCTTCATGTTGATTCTTAGTAGGGACAAATTCTTCATCCTCCTCATTGTCTTCCTCTTTAGTCACAATGATATAATGTCTTCCAGTATTTGTTCCTTGTCTTGTCACTACTACAACTTTCTCCTTCCTTTTCCTTCTCTCTTTTTTGATATGTTTTGGTGTGCTTCTCCAGTAGTACTCTTCTTCTTCTTCTATGGATTCAAATGAAGATATGTCTGTCTCCTCTCTATTGTTCTTCTAGAAAGTTCTTGCTCCTTGATCTTTTAGTGCCCTTCTTATGATTCTCGCTCCTTTCTGATTATTCAGGTTCTGTAACTCATCACTCTTAGATTGTGGTTGTGCATTACAAAAGTATTGTTGTTCTCTGTCACAAGAGAATAATCATCCTCTATACTATTAAAAAATGAACACTGTGTTTTCCTTTCGGCTGAACATTCATTAGCAAAATGTCCTAACTTACTAAAATTGAAGCATGTTGCATCCTCCCTCCTTTGATTTGTTCCATAGCCTCTACCTCTTCTGTAGCCTCCAAACCATTCACTGTCATCATTATTATAGCTATTCCCATATGATGGACTATTAGAATTTAAATTCTTTATTGCATTAACATTCTTCTAATTTCTCCAACTTGGCTACTTGCAGTCATGATCATATGAGTTTCTTTCATTCATATATGTCATGTTAATGCTCTCTAACTTGTTTCCACCATACCATGTTCCATCTTCTTCATCAGTAAAGTCTCTTTTCCTTCAAAAGTTTTGTGAAGGGAAATCTGGTGTTTCATGGTCATCCCATTCTTTGCATAATCCACAGTATACTATGTTGACTATTTTCATTGTTGCTTTGGTGTCTACTTTTATTGCAATAGCTTGTCTTTTAACCTTTCATCCTAGGGAATTCATTTTCTCAAGTGCCCTTCTCTTGTACAATATGAACACCAAATATTTGGTCTTTTCTTCTATGTATTCTCCTCCTGTTTATCCAATATCTCCCGCCTTAGTTTCAATTGCTCCAATTCCAACTTCAACTTTTCTAATTCTAGGTTTTCCTTCATCTTATCTTATCTATTCTAGAACTAAGGCTCTAACCAATAGGCTAGTGTCACTGCTTCTGCATATGTATCAAATATTTTTTTATCTAAGGATGACCTTATTTCAGGGCTTATTCTAGAAATAAACCATTCTATCTTTTTCCTTTCAGTCAGTGGTTCCTCTAAACTCCTAGTTGTCTCCTTGAATCTTCTATCAAAGTATTTTATTAATTGTTTCTCCAATTACATCAAATCTCTCATCTTACATACCCCTTCTATTGAAACATCTAGAACTCCAAAATTCTGAAAAAATGCCTTCTTGATCTCCTCCGAATCCTTAACACTGTTTGGGTATGTCTTCCTATACCGCTTCAATGCTTCATTCTACAAGGTGCCTATGAAGACAAATAGCTTGATTTCATTTTTTGTTATTCCCTTTCGGTTCCAAATTGATTCTAGTACAAAAATCCATTTGGTTGCTTTAGTAGTGTCCTTCTCAAATATAGGTAACTTAATAGGTGTATCATGATTGATTTTCTCACAATCTCTGGTACAGTGCAGTGAGTTTCTTTTAATCTAATCCTCTGGTTATTATTGATGATGATTTTATTCAAAACAACAATAGATAAAATTCATAAAGAATCTTGTCTTACCTTGAAGAATATGGAGAACTATTAGAAATATTTCTCAATTCCAAGTCTACGTTAACTAGGTCATGGTTGTGTTAGATTCACTCAGAGTTCAGTGGGAGGTTGTTCGTTCAAGGCACCTTACATGATTTAAAGGATGTGTACCGATTGCTTTACTTATTCTTTGTAAATAACAACAAATTACACTATAACTAGTGATCCTTTGCATGTATTTACCATTTTACTACAAAGCTTTGCATGAATTTCATTAAGAACATACTTTGTACCTCAAATAATATGAAAACTATTAAAGATCTTTGCAATTAACAATTTTTTATTCAAATCTATAACAATCTCCTTCAGATAACTATGTGCATGCTAATTATTTAAAAAATTGATAAGAAAAATCAAAAGATAAGGTTTAAAAAACTTGATTCCTTTAGAATTATTTCTCTGCTACTCATGCACATAAGTTTGATTAGCTGTAACATTTCAAAGGAGTTAAATTCATTTTCGGAGAAATATCTCAAATTAACATACAAAATTGTAATCATCAAAGGAAATATATCTGTAACATTGGAAAATGTCCCCTTGGGGGATTTTCCCTCTTAAGGTTTAGTTCTCGGGTCTCTAATCTACATTTAGGACATCTTGCATCATATTTTGGCATCCCGATGAGAAAACCCCTAAGTGTCTTGGGAAATGGGACCTAGGGGGACCACTTGAGACAGACCATGCCTAAAATAGGGGTAGGACTTGGGTGCCCGCACCTTAGTCCTACCCTATTTTAGGTAAGGCCCAATTTCAAAGTGTCAGTTTGTGACCGTTATTTGGGTCCTATGCCAACATGGTAAGTTTCACTTACAAAATTCTTGGCGGGAATGTGTGTAGTTACATATATAAGAATGTTTAGGCATTCATTTATAAACTAGATGGACACTAGATGGAAATTTTATGAGCATTGGCATTTTGAAAGTGATTCAAGGCATTGATTGTGTGGAAGAGTAGATTTTGTGTTGTTTATGTGTTTGTATTTGTAGATTTGAGCATCCATCTCCTCATGGCATGGAGAGCTTCTTCCTTCCATGAGATCTTCACTACAAGATGATATCATTTGTGTTTTCAAGCATTTATCATTTGATTTTTGCCTCTACCTCACAAGGGCACACACTCTCTATTCAACAATGGTGTTCGGAAGACTTGAATGTCTCTCCGGGGCTTGATTGAGGCAAGCCTCTAAACACCACAAACCCCTCCCCATTTTCTCATGATTGTAGGTTACAGGTTGAAGTAAGAAAAAGTGGAGCTGTAAAGGAGTGTTACAGAGTGTTGGAATTGTAGATCAAAGCTGAAAATAGGGACTTGGACTTGGGTGCCCACTCATTAGTCCTCTGGATCCCGCAATGGAAGAATCTCTGAGACAACAGGAATAGGTTGCAGATAAGGTTCCTAGATCCCAACAAAAAGTATGGCACTGGACTAGGGTACCCACTCATTAGTCTCAGACTATTCCACTTGTTGAACTTCAGAAACTAGTACACATTTGTCTATTATTTTACATCTTTCTGTAGCAGCATTTTCTGGTATTCATCTATTTTCTTCCGTATTTGCATAATTAGGGTTTTAAGCATAATTGGGCATAATCAAGAAATCAAACCACATAAATCCAATTTTCCCTACATTTTAAGTGACCAAGGGCCTAATAGTAGATTCTTACTCGACTCAAGGTCCTTGAATGCTTTACGGTGAAAGGAGGATATACATATAAATCATCAAATCAAACCCTATCCTAATTTCACACTAAACATTTTGGTGAACCCATGTTTCTAATGAATTTTTCACCTTTTTGAGTATTTTTATTCATATTTACATTGATTTCATTCATCCATATTATCATTTATCTTATTGCATTGAAAAAATTACAAAAAAAATGAAAATTTGAAAAAAATTGCATTCTAGGGTTTGCATTTTCCTATAATTTGCATCAATTAGTTTGAATTTCATTAAATTTATTATTTTTACATTATATATGAGATAAATTGTATAAAATTACAAAAATTCAATTACTTGCATTGCATTTTCATCATAAAATTGCTAGGGTTTGGTTAGAAATTTTGAATTTTGCATATAACCTAGTAATTTCAAAAACTAGGGTTTGTAGGTAAAATCTTGTTTCAGATTTTTCTATTGATATTAGACACTCATTCAAATTTTTATTTGGCTGTAGTGTTGCATTTTAGTGTAAATTTGCATTTAAATTTCAAAAATTTGCATTTTTACATAGAAAAATTTCAACAAAAACTAGCATTTTTCATTGATTTTTTATTAGATTTGCACTTGCATCTTGCATTATAGGGTTTGAAAATAATTTTCAGATCTGATTGGAGTTAATTTTCATTATAAATCATATTTCAAAACATTCATATAGCATTTTACATTAAAATCTCAAACCTAGGGCTTGAAAAACCTTGATTTTCACTAGATTCGGCCTTATCGACTCTCCAAATTAGCACCATAGGTTTGTTGTGAAGAATATTTTTTCACTAATTGGATTATATCAGGGTTATTATTTTCTTCCCTTCCTAAAAAATCTTCACAACACCTTTTTATTGGGCTCTTGTATTGAAAATTTGGTGAAAAATTACATATTTTTGCTATATTTGCCCTAGCATTTGACTTAGATTTCCACTCCAAGAATGTTGTGACATGTTTTATGGCTTTAGGTGACTTATAGTATTTCTATAATCTGCTACACCACCTAAAATTTTCTACAACACCCCTTTTTCTAGGTTTTGGAGTCAAAAAATTGAGAAAATTTGCATATTTTTGGTATATTTTCACTAAGGTTTGATCTTGAGTGGCACTCTAAGCGTGTTGTGACAAATTTTTTGGAATTAGGTTTCCTTTATTACTGATATAATTTGATTTCCATCATCATCTTCCTCACAACACCCTTTGTCATACTCTTTTGCATTGAGAGTTGGTGAAAAAACTGCATATTTTAGTGTATTCTCACTACGTTTTGACTAGTCATAATTCTAGATTTGCATCAAGAGTGTGTTGTGAAGGATATTATCACTGTATTGGACTAATTGCAGACATATAATTTTATTCCTCTGATAAAAATCTTTACAACACCTTTGCTTTCACTTCTTCACATTGAAAAAGTACAAAAAATCACGCATTTTGGATCTTGCACATATCTTTCTCCTAGGGGTTCTTCTATTAGTTTGTGCATTCTGTGTTGCATGCTCTTGCATGAGACTTATGACCCACTACCCTAATAAAAACATTCCTTTGAGATGAAGTACAAGACTCATGGGATCTAGTCCCCTTGATGAAAATAATATCCAGGCCTCTGAAAACCCATTAAATACCTTCTTTACAAAAGGAGAGACACAAATTTTACAAGATATCCTACCTCCTACAAACACTATGGAAGATCAAATATTTCATGATTTCAATGACACTATTGAGGTGGTCACACATGTACCCGATGAACAAATAAACAAACTTGACAAAGATCTAGGCGAATTCTAAACATTCGTGGAAATTGAGAGAATAGTAGAAGTTGTACCTGTGATTCACCATGTAAGAGAATTGATAAAAGAAGGACAAGATGGTATTGATGTTATCCAAGGTTTAATGCATATTGTGCAAACTAATGTCATGTCAGTGATTGAATGTGCAAAAATTATTAACATGTCGTCATTGTCGCATACACAAGTATCGACACCTATACCAACTACGGGAATATCTACCTTTACATCGACAATTTTAACAACCAATGCAAATGCTTGTAGTAATGATACCACTAGTATTGGAGTATCTAATGGAACTAATTCACAAAATTACAAAGCTATGGGATTTAATTATCAAAATTTGGTTTCTAGGGGAACTTCTTCTATGAATAATTGTTCTCAACCACTTATCTACTCCACTTATTCCCAACCATCTATTACCTACTCATAACAACTTCCCACCTATCAATATGTCCAACCACCATTGACCTATTCACAGCCTTCACCTATTATAACTCAAGCTCAATCACCTCCTCACTTTGGTTCTAATTCCTCACAACAAACAACATCTCCTAATGATGCCATCCTAAACCAACTTCTACAAGGCATGACTGCTTTACAACAAAAAGTGACAAATTTGAAAAATTCTTCACAACCTAATATACCTACTTATCATGCTCATAACCCCTTATCTTATGCAATTTTGAGAACTCCTATGCCTGAAAGGTTTGAGACCCCTCGCTTTGAAAAATATGGTGGAAAATGTGATCCTAATACTCATGTGGCAGCATTCACAACTATGTGTAGTGATTTCTACTTTGAAGAAGACTTGCTAAAATTTTTTTTTCCACGATCTCTCAAGGATACTACATTAGAATGGTTTTTCTCATTACCTCTGAATTCAATACACTCTTTTTCACAGTTGGTTGGTCAATTTTTACACCATTTCCAAGAAAATATTAGACCTCAAGTTTCTTTGGTTGACTTAGTTCATTGCAAGCAAGGTCCGAAAGAGAAGTTAACTAAGTTTATTAGTTGGTATCAAGCCTTATATGTACAAATTCAATATTAGATGAAAGATGAGGATGTTCAGAAGGTGTTTATTACAAATCTACAACCTAACATCCATGATAAGATCCTCTTGATGAAATATAACTCCTTTCAATATTTATGCACTGCCCTTCATGATTATCAACTTTTGTCTAGTCAGTATAAAAATCACAACTCATCGGCTCAAGTTGGTCAATCCATGGTCGGATCGTCGCATAACAACTTTAAGAGAAATAACAGTAGGAGTTTCATCAAGATTAATGGACTAAATATGAATAAGTTTTCTAATGTGTTTGCTATCACTAATCCAAAGAAGGCATCATATCAACAAAGAAAGTTTACTCTAATATCCCAGTCTTATCATTCTATCATGAATCAAGCTGTGAGCAATAATATTCTGAAGCTTCCCTCGATTAATCCTTTAGATCCTAGTAAAGCACAAGGACCTTATTTTGATGCTAATGCCTTTTGTCATTTTCATTGGACACAAGGACATGATATTGAATGATGTATGCGTCTTAAACATGAAATACAAGACCTGATCGATTTGAATGTCATATAGGTATTAGGTGTGAATGATAATGGAAATAAATCGATCGCTCCGCTAAATCAAAATTTACAAATCTTCACTAATCCTTTCCCTAAGCATACTAATAACAACATGTTGGATCAAGGTTTAGTGGAAATAGATGATGATGATTATTTGGAATATGATAACATCATAGGTATGATAGAAGTGGATAAGGAAAAGATGGCTAACTTACCTCATCCACACATAAAAGGAATTTATGCTAAGGTTCCTCCTTTGTTATCCTTACAAGGATCAGGAGACAACCAAAATACATCAGAACAACAAATGAAACAACTAAAACAAGCACCTATAACAAAGGATTAGAGCGAGATAGTACAAGATGATTCTTGTAACCATGGTAGATGAAATCAACAAAGAAAAATTGCTAAAAATTAGAAAAGAGTCAGATGATTATCATCAATCAGAAATAATAGTGGTTCTCCTCCTCCCAAGCAACAAAAGGTCTCACTTACACAAGGATTTGATAAACAAGCAATACATGAATTTTCTGACAATAAGCAAGACTCTCATAAGAACCACTCAAACTTTGCACTAAATATGATTGAGTACCTCTCCAAGAGGTTTGCAGGCTCAAAAATATAATTTGATAACACTAACAGGTAATTATCTTTAACCCTTTATCTCTCGTAATGTGTTTCCCCCATGATGTGTTATGTTTTGTTTAGGCCTCCTGGGATGACCCTTGATTCTCTTGTAAGGTATAGGATACCAGGTTGCGACCTTCTATTTGTATCATCATTCTTCTATATTGTTTCTCTCTATTTTCATTGTTGTGTGTTGTGTCTTATGGACATAGCATTGTAGCTGGTGACTTGGGGGCACCCTCCTACGTGACTGTCCCTAAGGCACTTGTTTCTCCTCTCTTGATTTAGTGTTTCCCTTCCTCTAGTGTTTCTATCTAGTGGGCGGATGATGAAAAACATTTATACTAATGCAGACCTAGCATCCCTTTAGCGAGAAATCAAAATTTGGACTTAGTTCCTAATATGACGATGGGGTTGTAATATATTATTCGACACTTGGCTACTAGAAGCACTCTATGATTTTTGCATAGTTATCTTGATGGTGTTTTATCTCACTTACAAAACATAACAATACTGCTACTCCATGCATTTTGTTTCTCTTTGAATCTCACCTTGGTGACACTCGATTATGAGATTTTCATGATATAGCCTCATGGTTATCCTCGATCTCCAAGTTCGTAGTATAACCTTGACTTTTTGTGTGATTGATCATATGCATTAATGTTGTTTATCATGATTATGTAGACACTAACATGTTTCTTGCAGGGATGTGTTTGTGGGAACATTTGGCGATTGTAAAGTACATGTCACCTCCGGGGGGCATGGGCTTTGCGAGAATCTGTGTTCCCTTGTGTATTTTCTTCCTACCTTAACATGCTTGATATCAATGCCTTATATCAACCACCTTAAGGTTGGGGCATATATAAGGTAAGTTGTCTGTCGTAGATGTTAGCAATGTGTT
Organism: Cunninghamia lanceolata; assembly: GCA_027924645.1. Lineage (NCBI taxonomy): Eukaryota > Viridiplantae > Streptophyta > Pinopsida > Cupressales > Cupressaceae > Cunninghamia > Cunninghamia lanceolata. Next base: position 16,383,721 of record BSBN01000274.1, read on the forward strand.
TGTCCTCAAGTGCAATTTAAAGACTAGTGTGATGAGTACTTCCTACACTATAAGTTTGTTTGCAATCAATCAATCAATCATCAATCATCTTAAGCCCTCTACGGAGGCAGGGATGGTGTATTTCTTAAAGAGAGTGCATCTCCTGTCATTTTCAAAAGTCCTCTGCAGAGGTGAGGAGTGGTTATGTTACTAACTCAACCCTTAAGTGTGTCTTCGGTGATTGTTGTGGTGAAGCCCAATCGTTGGTGTGTGCCTGTAATATGCCTAAGATGGTGATGAGCCTAGAAATAGGAACACTCCATCACCTGTCTACTATGTTTTCTCTGTGTCTTCAAAGTGTGTGTATTGCGTGTTTGTTCCCAAGCATAGTTTAAAGACTGGTGGTGATGAGTCCCTTCTATGCTTTGGGAGTTGTGTGGCATGTTTTATTTGTTTGGCATGTATTACATGTGTGTTGCCCCATATGCAGTCCTAAAGACTAGTGGCAATGAGTCCCTCCTACATTATGGGTGGTGTGTTTACTTTCCTGTACTTGCACCTGCATTTCATATATGAAAAAGAAAAAAGAAAAAGAAAAGAAATCATCTCTGTCTCTGCATTCATTGTATTCACTATGTTTTGCGTACTTTCAATGTTGTTTTCTCCATGTTTTACATGACTATAGTTGTCTTCTCTATGTTTTATGTGCTTGTTACTGTCTTCTCTATGATTGGTATGTCTTCTTTGTGCTTGGCATGTTTGCTATGTTTGTTGACCATACTTTAATGCATGTATTGGCCTTGTGTTTATACATACATTAAAGTGGGGGCTAAATGTAACATCAAAAAATGTCCCCTTGGGGGTTTTTCCCTTTTAAGGTTTAGCTGTCGAGTCTCTAATCTACATTTAGGACATCTTGCATCATATTTTGGTATCTTGATGAGAAAACCCCTAAGTGTCTGGCAAATGGGACCTAGGGGGACCACTTGAGATAGACCCTACCTAAAATAGATGGGGAGGACTTGGGTACCCGTGCCCTAGTCCTACCCTATTTTAGGTCAGGCCCAATTTTAAAATGTCAGTTTGTGACTATTATTTGGGTCCTATGCCGACACGGTAAGTTTCAATTATGAAATTCTTGGTGGGAATGTTTGTAGTTACATATATAAGCATGTTTAGGTATTCATTTGTAAACTAGATGGACACTAGATGGAAATTTTATGAGCATTGGCATTTTGAAAGTGATTCAAGCCATTCATTGTGTGGAAGAGTAGATTTTGTGTTGTTTATGTGTTTGTATTTACAAATTTGAGCATCCATCTCCTCATGGCATGAATTGCTTCTTCCTTCCATGAGATCTTCACTACAAGGTGATATCATTTGTATTTTCAAGTAGTTATCATTTGGTTTTTGCCTCTACCTCACAAGGGCATGCACTCTCTATTTGACAACGGTGTTCAGAAGACTTGAATGTCTCTCCAGGGCTTGACTGAGGCAAGCCTCCAAACACCACAACCCCCTCCCCATTTTCCCATGATTACAGGTTGAAGAAGCAAAAAAAGTGGAATTGCAGAGTATCAGAATTGTAGATCAAAGCTAAAAATAGGGACCTGGACTTAGGTGCTTGCTCATTAGTCCTCTGGATCCCGTAACAGAAGAATCTCTGAGACAAAAAGAATAGGTTGCAGATAAATTTCCCAGATCCTGACAAAAAGTATGGCACTGGACTAGGGCACCCACTCATTAGACCCCGACTATTCCACTTCTTAAACATTGGAAACTGGTACACATTTGTCTATTATTGTACATCTTTCTGTAGCAACATTTTCTGGCATTCATTTGTTTGCTTCCGTATTTGCACAATTAGGGTTTTAAGCACAATTGGACATAATCAAGCAATCAAACCACACAAATCTAATTTTTTGTGCATTCTAGGTGACCAAGGGCCTAACAGTAGATTTTTACTCGAATCAAGGTCCTTGAATGCTTTAGGGTGAAAGGAGGAGGTACATACAAATCATCAAATCAAACCCTATCCTAATTTCACACTAAACAATATCAAAAAATACCTGAATCTAATTACACTCTAAAATAGACAGAGTAATTAGATGTTTGTATTCATTAACATATGAAAGCCATTTCAAATTTATAATGTATTTCAACTTCAAAGTCTTTGAAAGTATCAACAAACTAAAACAAACTTACAGACATTTTTCACATACAATGAGAAATAGGACATTCCACATTATCTCCACTGTAGACACAAGAAAACTACTAATCCAACTCCCTATGCTCAAAGTATTTTCTACAAATTACTTCTCTTGCAAATTCACCAATAAATTTTAAATATCAGCCGTGTGTGTGAATGTATACTTATTAAAGCCCTATTTATAAGCTCAAAAGTCCCCTGCTATGATTACAAAACAACTAAAGTTTCAAATTCAAATTTCTCATGATAGTTGTCACTTCAAAATATCTCAAAGAATATTCTCTCAGGCACAAATATGCCTTTAGAATCTTTTAAAATATTTGACTTTACTTAACCAAGTATCATTAAAAAATCACAACAAAGTATACCATGTAACATATAGTGAATACACCGCCTATTCACTATCACTGTCATCTTCAATATGCATATCCTTGTTCTTGTCGCTCATGTATTGTGAGAACTCTGTCGTTAAAGCAGATATAGAAGTATGACTATGTTAGATTTAGGATAGACAACTGAGAGGGGGGTGAATGAGTTGTCTCCAAAATTCTATTCCTTATTCACTTAAAATCTTCTTATATTTCAACAACATATCAATGATTCAATCATGAAAGCATAATACAATAATTCAAGAGCAGAAACAAATTCACTACATATAACACCAAGATTTTAATGTGGAAAACCCAGTTAAGGGAAAAACCATGGGGTAACTAACCCAAGATTGTATTCTCTGTTAAAAGAATAAGAAATATAAAATGGCACTTGCCAATTAGGGCTCACTACCCAAGCACACTACTCACAAGAGGCCCACTACCTATAGGAGACACACTGTCTACAGAAGAATATGAGTATTACATACTTGAACTGGAGATTAGCATCTTTACTATGCTTAAGTTAGTTCCATTTAAGCTCAACACCTCTGCTCTACTTTTTGCTCCTATTCACTACCACCTTCTCATCATGACCATAAGGATGCATTTTAATGACTTCATAACTCTTATTTATACATGACATCAACTTTGGAATGATCATCAAAGTTAGCACAACATACACTTATTTTTTTACAGAGCAATTTACAAAAATACAACTTGACTTATTACAAAAATTTCATGTACATCACTACACTGTCAACCACACATAGCTGGGACTTCAATCTTCTTCGAGGAACATGCCATGATTCACAAAACGTCTTCAAGATCATCTACAACATCTGTAAATCATCCGATCGGCCAAGACTAGGAAGAACACCATCACCCGAAGGTAAATCTTCAATTACAAGCTCAATCTTCAATGTGGACTGCTAACACGAATTGGACACAATCTAGACATCCCCACAAGCTTGCTTGAATCACCAAGAACATTTGCATATTCATATGAAACCTCAAGAACACAGTCAGTCATCACTATCACATTAGAAGGATTGCTTGTGGACCTCTAAACCATGAACCAATTGAGTTGTCAATTCACATTAGCCTCCCAAACATGCCACCAGATCCACAGAACATGATATTGTATTTTTGGATCTCACTGGACCTATTTGTGTCACTCTGTCACCTTTGAACAGTTGTCAGAACTAGTTTAACTCTCATAGCCATAACTCCTCCACATTTTCATGCGTACCTCTCAAATCTTGACTGGATCATCTTTAGACATATATCTACAAAACCTTTGATGCGTATACTCTGATCTTTATCTAGTTGGGATCTTCACTTCATAGAGCTTCACTGTCTTCACTGTTCTTCTTTGTTTCTGATAGGACTAATTTTCTCAATATCCTTAGCACACAACTCATCCAATCCTTGACATTAATGCAACAGGAGTATGTTGACATCAATGACAACACCGGTTAGGCCCATACTTGCAACAATCTCCCCCCTTGTCATTGATGGCAACATATGATGTGAAAAACTATTTTAACCATCAAGAAAAGAACTTCTCCTCACTAACTAACATAGCTACCCCTATCAACATCAACCATTCACATGTCTTCTCTTCCTTTACTGCCTCCCCTTTGATCGATAACCACTTTTTGTTTTTCACATGTCTTGTCTCCCCCTTTGACATCAATGTAAAAGGGCACATACTTGCAACCACTTCTCGTACTTCAGAATCATACTGACTGCTCCCCCTAAGTAGCAGCCTCCTAACCTCAATCCAGATCACAAATTATGACTGTGGGATCCACCGGACTGATGCACATCAGTGTACCTTAATTTAGAACCAGAGGGGTAATAACCCCTAACTTCTCCCTGAGATACTCAAAAGTGTCCTTAGGTAGAGGTTTGGTAAAAATGTATGCAATCTGATCCTTTGAGGGCACAAACTCCAATCTGACTTCATTCTTCTTCACCAGCTCTCTCAAAAAGTGAAACTTGATGGATATATGTTTTGTCTTTGAATGCAATACTAGATTATTTGATATGTTTATTGCACTTGAATTATCACAGAAGATTGTGATAGGTTCTTCATACTCCACTCTGATATCTCTTAGCATTTGCTTCATCCACAATACTCGAGTGCAACTGCCTACTGCTACAATATACTCTGCTTCTGTAGTGGATAGAGATATTGCCTCTTTTTTCTTGCTTAGCCAAGAAACCAATATTTTTCCCAAAAAGAATGCACCACCATTGGTACTCTTCCAGTCATCCACATCTCCTGCCCAATCAGCATCTGTATATGCATGAAGAGAGAAATCATGATCCTTAGGATACCATAATTCATACTCAACTATTCCCTTCAAATATCTAAGAATTCTCTTGATTTCCATGACATGAGACTCTCTAGGATCAGCTTAGAATATGGCAACAAGACCAACAACATTCATAATATCAGGTCTAGTTTGAGTAAGTTAGAGTAATCCTCCAATCATTGACCTATACTTTTTCTGATCAGCCTTAGGGGATTCATCATCTTTACTTAGCTTACATCTGGTTGCCATGGGAGTATTCATTGCCTTTGAGTCTTCCATCCCAAATTTGTTCAACAATTCTTTCACATATTTGGTCTGTGATATGAAGATTCATTTCTTTGTTTGAGTGATTTGTAGACCCAAGAAGAAATTCATTTCCCCAAACATAGACATCTCAAATTCACTTTGCATTTGATTTGCAAAAGTCTTGCACATACTATCTTTCCCTCCAAAACTGATATCATCAACAAATACTTCAACAATCAAGATATTTTCATGATCAACCTTAAAATACAGATTACTGTCAGCAGTACCTTTGTTGAAACCAATCTTCAAAAGATGTTTGTCCAATCTTTCATACTAGGCTCTTGGGGCTTGTTTGAGTCCATACAATGTCTTCTTCAATTTGCAGACCATATCTCCATGATCAGACAATTGAAATCCATCTGGTTGCTCAATGTATACCTCTTCTTCCAAATCACCATTTAAGAAAGTAGACTTGACATCCATCTGATATACCTTGAAATCTCTGAAGGCAGTAAAGGTAAGAAATAATCTAACTGCTTCAATTCTTGCCACCAGAGTAAAAGTTTCTTCAAAGTCAACTCCTTCTACTTGAGAATAACCCTTACAGACCAATTTGGCTTTGTTTCTTACTACTTCACCATCTTCATTCAGTTTATCCTGGAAGACCCACCTAGTCCCAATCATATTTTTGTCCTTACGTCTAGGAACAAGATCCCAAGTGTGATTCTTTTCAATCTACATCAATTCTTCCTCCATTGCTTTAACCCAGTTTTCATTATTACATGATTCACTTAGTATTTTTGGTTCAATCTTTTAAATCAAACAATACTTCATTGAATCTTGAGCAATTTTTCTTCTTGTTTGAACACCTTTGCTTCTATCTCCTATGATCTGATCTTTAGAATGATTCAGTCTTACATACCTGGGAGTTTTGTGATTCTCTTGCACTTCTAACTCTTGGATAGGTTCATCAAAACCTGTCTCTTCTTGTATTTTTGGTTTCTCGGGATCAGTCTAAATCTGAACTGGAGTTGGGACTTGTTCTCCTTGGTCTAAGATATCATTCTGATCATCTTCTTCATACTCATAATACCTTGAGGGACTTTCCATGCCTTCATCAACCTTCACATTTGTACTTTCTACAATCTTTCTCAATCTCTTGTTATAACACTGGTATGCTTTGCTTTGAGTAGAATATCCCAAGAATATTCCTTCATCACTTCTAGCATCAAACTTGCCAAGGTCTTCATCTCTTTTGATATAGCATTTACTACCAAAGACTCTAAAATACTTCACAGTAGGAGTGATGCCAAACTAAAGTTTATAAGGAGTCTTACCAGTATTGCCTCTGATTTGTACCTAATTAAGAGTATAGACAGCAATGCTTACAACTTCTCTCCACTAGAACTGAGGAACATTTTCTTCCATCATCATGGTCCTAGATGTTTCCTGGATGGTCCAGTTCTTTCTCTCCACTTCTCCATTCTTCTATGGAGTCCTTGGGGCAGATAACTGTCTCTTTATCCCATGTTTCTCACAGAATGTTATGAACTCTTCGGATGTGAATTCTCCACCTCTATCAGACCTAAGGCATTTTATGTTTATGCCAGTTTCATTCTCAACCATAACCTTGAATATTTTGAACTTCTCAAGTGCTTCAATTTTATCTTTCAAGAAAGTCACCCACATCATTTGGGAGTGGTCATCAATCAACAACATGAAATATCTATCTCCTTGCATACTCCTGGTTCTTACCGGACCACATAGATCAGTGTGCACCAAGTCAAACAATCTGGTTGAAGATTATTCCTTACTTTTGAATGTGACTCTGTTCTGTTTACCCAACTGACATTCTTTGCACAAACTATTAGCAGGTTTCACCAGTCTTGGAAGATCTCTTATAGCTTGAGTGTTGCTTATCTTGATGATATTGTCAAAATTCACATGACACATTCTCCTATGCCACAACCAACTCTGATCAATTTGAACAAATAAGCAACTTTTGCTAGTACCAACTAAGTGAAATATGTTACCTTTTGTCTATGTATCGGATGCAATCTCAGTTCCAGAGTTTTCAAAGATCTTGCATTTTCCATTTTTGAATCAGAGATCATAGCCTTTGTCCACCAACTATCCAACACTAAGAATATTATGCTTCAGACCTTCAACATACAGAAAATCACTAGTTTTGTTCTTTCCATAAAAAGAAATGGTTCCTCTGCCTCTAATTCTGCCAGTAGAATTATCTCCAAACTTTACAACCCCACCTTCATATCTTTCCAAGCTTATGAACTTACTCTTGTCACCAGTCATATGGTGATAGCATCCACTGTCAATAACCCATTCATCCTTTTCTTCAACCTGAGTAGCCAAAGCACTTTCTATCATCTTATGATTGGTAGATTCAATAGGCATTGGATCTTCTTCTTTGATGGCAATAAACACCCAACCACTTCTAGGTTTGTTTTCTATCTCAGATTCATCATCTGTTACTCCATCATCATCTTCTTGAACATAGTAACACTTCTTCTGAAACATTGATCCATTAGGGTTTGGCCTTGAAAACTTTTCCAGACACTTGAGGGAAAATGACCAATCTTATTGTAGGCAAAACATCTAAAAGGTAATTTTCCTTCATACTTACCAGATCCTCTTGGAAGTCTCATTGCAATAAGGGATTCAAGTTGTTCAACTTTTGACTCATCTTATTCTAGATCTTTCTTTGCTTTATCATACCATGTTGATTTCCTTTAGGAATTTTCTCCTGGATCATATCTCTATTTGCCTTTTGTAGAGGCACTAGCTTTGAATGTAGATTCAGTCTTGGGAAGTGCATCACCAAACTCATCCAACTCAAATGCATATATCTTACCAACCAATTGATCCCTTGTAATAGTTGTTAAAGATCTGATTTCCTCAAGAGCAACAACTTTGTGTTTGTAAGCAAGAGGTAAAGATCTGAGAACTTTGGCAACAATCTCATCTTCATCCAATATTCCACCAACACATCTAATGCCACATTCAAACTCATTTAATTTTGACATAAATAAAGTGATATTCTCATCTTCACTCATCTTCAAGTTTTCAAACTTTCCTTTCAGACTTTCCAGCTTGGCACACTTAACATATTTGTCTCCTTCATATAGAGTTTCCAGCTTTACCCAAATTTCATAAGTAATATTCAATCCCATAACATTTGATAGCTATCTAAATCAGTCAAGGCACTCAGTAGGGCTTCTTTAGCTTGAAAATTATTCTTTGCATCTCTGACTTCATCTATAGTTGTTGGACCATTATTTGGGGGAACATATTTAGTTGTAGTTATGTTCCAATACTAATCTCCCATGCATTGCAAGTGACATTCCATGCGGCTCTTCCAAAGAGTGTAGTTTTTTCCATCAAACCTTGGACTTTCCTTCTTGTAGGTCGACATCCTAGATCTCCTCAAGTGGTTAAGCTTCCTCTAGAGGAACCTTGCTATGATACCAATTGATAGATTTAGGATAGACAACTAAGAGGGGAGGGGGTGAATCAGTTGTCTCCAAAATTCTATTCCTTATTCACTTAAAACCTTCTTATATTTCAACAACATATCAATGATTCAATAATGAAAGCATAATGCAATAATTCAAGAGCAAAAACAAATTCAACACACATAACACCAATATTTTAACATAGAAAACCTGGTTAAGGGAAAAACCACAGGGTGACTAACCCAAGATTGTATTCTCTATTAAAAGAATAAGAAGTATAAAATGGAACTTGCCAGTTAGGGCTTACTGCCCGAGCACACTGCTCACAAGAGGCCCACTGCCTACAGGAGGCATGTTGTCTATAGAAGAATATGAGTATTACGTACTTGAACTGGAGATTAGTATCTTTACTATGCTTGAGTTAGTTCCATTTAAGCTCAACACCTCCGCTCTACTTTTCGCTCCTCTTCACTACCACCTTCTCATCATGAACACAATGATGCATTTGAATGAATTCACAACTCTTATTTATACATGACATTGACTTTGGAAGGATCATCAAAGTCAGCACAACATACACTTATTTTATTATAGAGAAATTTACAAAAATATAACTTGACTTATTACAAAAACTTCATGCACATCACTACACTATAGGCCACACATAGATGGGACTTCAATCTTCAAGATCATCCGCAAAATGCACAAATCATCTGATCAGCCAAGACGAGGAAGAACACCATCACCCAAAGGTAAATCTTTAATTACGAGCTCAATCTTTAATGTGGACCACCAACATGAATTGGACACAATCTAGAGATCCCCACAAGCTTTCTTGAATCACCAATAACATCTACACCACTCCTGGTTACTGTAATCATTCGTATCTTCATCTGAAACCTCAAGAACATAGTCGGTCATCACTGTCACATTAGAACGATTGCTTGTGGACCTCCAAACCACGAACCAATTGAGTTGTCAATTCACATTAGCCTCCCAAACATGCCACTAGATCTGTAGAACATGATATTGTATTTCTGGATCTCACCGGACCTATTTGTGTCACTCTATCACCTATGAATAGTTGCCAAAACTAGTTTTACTCTCATGGCCATAACTCCTCTACATTTTCATGTGGACCTCTCAAATCTTGACTGGATCGTCTTAAGACATATATCTACAAACCCTTTGATGCGCATACTTTGATCTTTATCTAGCTGGGATCTTCACTTCATAGAGCTTCACTGTCTTCATTATTCTTCTATGTTTCTGAGAGGACAAATTTTCTCAATATCCTGAGCACACAAGTCATCCAATCGTTGACATTAATACAACAAGAGTATGTTGACATCAATGACAACACCAATTAGGCCCATACTTGCAACAGACTGGCCCTTTGAGATGCATCCCAGGTGTATTGCTACATCTCAATGCTAGTCTTCAATAACTAGGCTTTGTTTTCCCTATCCTCTCTCCTCTTGTGATACTTTCTAATTTTGGCACTTAGCTTCACCATATTTTCCATTTCTTCCTCATCCAAATGGTTTACTAGATCATCAATGTAGGATTGAAAGTTACCTTTGAATTCTTTTATGGTTGTATCTGCATCAAATGCCTGGACCTGAGGACATGGATGTTTTACCGGATCCTCCACCATTTTCATGTGCTTTTCAACAAAACTTCAATATTATTTTCCAATTCTTGTATATTTGACCCCCATCTTCATTTTAAGGATTTGAAACACATCTTGCATAGTCAAAATATCTTCATTCACCAAGGACTATGTATGTCCTTCCAAGGGAGTGAGCTTCTTGAATTCATCCATGTTTTGCCTTATCCTTTCTTAACACTTTTGCACAATGAGTGCACAATTATTCCTCTTTGTTAATGTGATACTCCAATTTCTAATAGCAATTTTTATTACTTCTTCTCCTTTATGAATGAATGATTTAACAAAATCTTCCAACATATTAGCCTCATGCTTCTTATTTTCTATTCCTTCTACTTGTTCCTTAGAAAGAATAGTTAATTCCAGAACCAACTCTGGTATACTTTGTATGGGATCAAATATCCCTTGAATGAATTGTTCATATTAGGAAATTTGCCCCTTCAAATCTCTTATCTTCTTCTGGTCTTTCCTCTTTCTTCTTGTAGTAAACTTACTCATTTCTTACAACTCTTCAATGTGCTGCTCCCTATTCACATGACTGAGATCCACATTGATTACTTTGTATTCATCTACACTTATTTCTCCTTTCTCCTTATCCGCATGGGGAATTGTTATTTGCACTATCCTTCCACCAGAGGAATCCCTCTTTATGGCTGACAGAGTCCTAGCCTTTCTTCTACCTCTCTTCCTAGCTTCACCAGCTAACAAGGTCTTAATGTTAATTGTTGTCACTTCCACTGTTGTATCCTGTTTCACTTCAGATTCCAACAAGGCTAGTACTTCTTTATTTGTATTTGTAGCCTCTTCATTCAACACCTCTTCTCTTCCTCCTTCTATGAGTATTTCCTCTTCCTCTTGCTCTGGTTGTTGTTGTTGTTGTGGAGGGACCTGTTGTTTTGTTGTTGTGGAGGTTGAACATTTTCTGTATTTTATTGTTCCTCCTCATGGGGTACCTCAGGAGTAAGACCCTTTTGTGGTGGATCTAGGCCCTGATCATCTCCTTGTTCCTCCTGTACATTTTCCATGTCTATATTTTCTTCTTCCCCAATTTGATTCTTCAATAATTCATGGGCCACCTCCTTGACCTCTTCCATGAGATCTCTTGGCACTATGTTTTCAAAAGGATAAATGATTTTAATATTCTTTATTGATTGTTTGGAGAGAAAAGGAGATTTAGGTCCTTGTTTGTCTTCTTCTTCCTCACTACTCATTTCAAGGCTATCATCACTGCCTTCCTTTTCACCTTTATCTTCATCTCCCTCTACCTCAATTTGATCCACATCTACTATTTCTACTTTGGTAGATGATTGGGCTTTGGATGTCTTGGATGCCATCATTTTTTCAGCCATCTCTTGTTTAACTTTGATAAAACCCTAATGTTTCTCTTGTTGGGCTTGTTCTATAGCTGTGGGAGTCTCCAAAGGTGTTTGTTTAGATGCCTACATAGACACTGCAGGTGTTGATGGTGGTTGTGATATCACCTCTACCTGTATTGGACCTTGCCCTATTGAAGTAGCTATAGTAGATGTAGATGTTCCCTTAAGTATTGCCACTATTATCCCTAATGTATAAGGGTCCATTATTTTGGCTCCAGTTTTAATTTCAGCTATTCTAGCTTCCAACACCTATCTCTTTCTTCTCATAAAATTGTCAAAATCCTTCTCATTTTCTTGACTTCTCTTCTTACCTTTCTTGTAAGTGATTGTCACTCCTTTCTCTTTCAACTCTTCTATTTTTTCCTTTATCCACATATCCAAGTATGCAAACACTAACTTTGATAAATTATCTATTGAAATTTCTTTAGATTGATCCCAATTTAGCTCAATTAAAATTTCCTTGCTGTTGTCATACCCTATATGCAAGATATTCCCATCATCATACACAATTTCATGTGACACTTCAACTCCTCCTAGTGTTCTCATCTAATCTAGAGTTAATCGTTGATGAGATCTCTTCCTAACTTCAGCTTTATTACCACAGTCAGCCCAAAAATCCTCAATGTCAGATTGATGCTTGAATTTGTTATCTATTAAATTATGAATCCTTTTGAATAGATTAAAAGGCTTGACTAAATCAAACATTGGAAAACCATAATACAATAATTTAGCCTCTAATGTTTTGGCCACATCCTCATTGAAGCACTGATACCTTCCAATAACAAAGGGGAATTTGAGGTTGCCCCTGTTATACTTAGCTTTATACATCTTATATCCATAAAGTATTTGTCTTTTGAATTCTAGTAGCACTAATTTACGCAATGGGTACCTTGGTAATCTAAAAGGTTTACCTTTAAACTCTTCATTTCTAATGTATGTGAATGTGGAGAACTGAATGTACCAAATGCTATGCCACATGATGGCATTCTTTACTATTTTAGGCAATCTTTGGTCTTTTCCTCCTCTCAAAATCCTCACCAGATACATAAAAAAATATGTCAATGACCCTTATCCAATTCTTCCCTACATTTTGTTCTTGTAGGTTTGGGTAATGATCATATAGAAGAGTTTTACCTTATCCACTCCCTAAGGTTGCAATCCTCGGTATTCCACTTAGTTGCATCTTAGCAGCACAAGAGTATATGATGTATGATGACATGAAGAATTTCTTGTGTTTGTTAAATCTTATGGCATGTGCATAAATTGCATTGCTAATCGCCAAAGCCTGGTGCACATACCCAGTCTCCTCTCTAGTGTATTGTATGACTGAAAACATCCAAGGTTCAAATGAAGCCACATCCTCCAATCCCACCACTTTGCTCAGTAAGGTAATCATGATATATACCTCTTCTTTGAAATTTAACTAATATAGATTCTTAGGTACCATGGTAGCTGCCTTCGGTTTCTTATCATAAGGATACTACTCGTAGAATATGGCACTCTTACATGTTGCGTCTTCCTTCTTTAAATACATAGCATATCTCTTTATATCCACCACTTTCATTTTTCTAGTAATCCTTAACCCAAAAGTTTGTGCTACCCCTTCCACAGACAAGTCTGCAAATACCACTCCATTATGTTGTACCTTCTTGGATTGAAAATCATATCTCTGTAAAAACTCAATAACCAGGTCCTTAGCCTCCCTTTCTTAAGGAAAACCTGCAGCCATATACAAACCAGCATCCCAAATATTTTTCATTACCAAAGATGCACCAGGTTCTTGGATTTTGTTCAATATCTCCTTTGAATCGAAATCCCTAATTTCAGTATCCAATGCCCTGTGTGAACAATATATGTTTGAAGGATAACCTCTGACTGCAAATTGTTCTTTAGCTCTAGTTTCCTTCTTTTCAACTTTTCCATCCTTTTTCTCCACTTTCTTCCCTTTTGGCAGCATCCTGAAAAGATATACATTTCTTTTACAACCATGCCTAAATTCACTAGGATTTTTACCATACATATTTACCATTTAACTTTTACCCTATGCTTTCTTTTCGCTTGAAGGATACATATATTTTCCTCAATGCACCTAATTTATGATTTTATCCCATTGAATTATAGTAACTAATTAAATTAAACCTATTTTGTTATTCAACTATAATTATTGTATAAAATTTTGTAATTGTACTCTATAAAATACCAGTGAGGTTTCAGAAACATACCTGTATTTCACAACCCATTGGATTTAAAATGTTGACAAGAGATTTACCATTCAATTTCCCGCACAGCTACAATTCTCAAATTTCAATTTACCCTTTGAATTTCCTTGTAGCTTATCTCTGTAAAATGCTCTGCAATTTTAACTTTGAATGCAATTGTGAGAATTAACATAATCCAATTTCCTTTTTACTTCTTCAAATTTTAGGTTTTTAGTGGTAGTTGTACATTAAATGTTGTAATTAAGGCATACAATTCAATCTGTGTTTCACATCCCCATTTAATTCATATTTTGAATCTTGTATACATTAGCTTCCACACTTTTGAATTTTGTATCTCATATTAATGCACTTTTCTCTTTTACAAGTTTTGTATATTTAGTTCTGTATATCTCTATGTATATCCCATACATCATCGAAATATAAAAAATCAGACTCTAGTGAATTTATAAAACAATTTGTAATTATTTTCAAATCTGGTTTTGTATCTAAGTCTTTTGTATCCCTTTTATGTATATCGCTTTTATGTATCCAAACATACCAATGTGGACCCCACCTGATGCATACAATTTTCAAACTTTTAATTTTGTTGAGCTTTGTATATTATTCTTTTGTATATCACCATGTATATCATATATACATGCATATACAAACATCCGCGATGCTTAATTCCTTATCTTTTCATTAAGAACACATGCACTTTATTCCATATTTAATACTTAGTTCAAATCTGCAAATGTATCTTTCACCTTTTGTATATATAATACATGCATATGAATATATAAACATGGACTCTAGTGGATTTATAAAACAATCCATTTAACTTTCATTATCGCATCTGGTTTTGTATTTGTATATAAGATGTATCCAGTAAACCATGTAATAATACATAGAAAAATATGCATTCACTTTTCATTTCTAGACTCAATTGAATTTTCCTTTTAGGTCCGTCTCCATATTTGTATCAAATAACATGCAACAAAACATGTATATAACATACAAATGAAATACCTCCCTGACCCTTATACACTATTTGAACTTATTTTGACATCTGCTCATGTATATATTGCATTTGTATTTCTAATACATGCGTTATAATATACAAAATACAACTGCAGACTTTAACATTTTATACAGTTCTCCGTAAAATGCCGTCGGGTCCAGACTTGAATGTTTTTAATGTACACAATATACATTAAACAATGAGTAAAACAACCTGACAGACCAAAAGCATAACATATACATGCAAATAACAATGTATATCAGATATCTGTTGACCACCATCATTTCAGCGTTGACTTTTCATAAAAACAAGCATAACTCCCAAAATATGCAGAATTTTCAAATGGTTCAAATGGCAACCCTAGCTGATTTTTTATGTAGATTCTACTGGTAACCACCACTTATACCCAAGCACTACATAACTCAAACCTTAAGCATCCATGTCATTTTACCCATACCGCCAAGCAAGTAGAACCACACAAGCAAAAAGAAAAATCCATAACAGGGGTCTTCATTTTGCTACAAGGTAAAATGGGGCATGATGTGAGAATCACAACAACTAGAAACCAAATAAAATGATTAAATTCAATAATACTTAGAGAAAAAAATGAAATAAATCATAAATTTCCAACTTCTTTATCTGCAAGACGCTGCTTAATCACAGAAACAATGTATTCACCAACATCAAAAGCAACCTTCAATAGGAATTTAAGTGTGTGCAATTGATTTATTCGCATTCATCAGATCAGATTTAGAACACAACAACTATTTGCATTAAACTACATAGATAGATTTAACCTTCTCAGCCAACTTGGATAGAGCCTTACTGCCAGCAGACATCTATAGCTTCGGCAAGGTTATTGCCTATAATCTCCCCAAATAGAGCCCCACTGCCAGCAAGTGTCCATAGCCCCGATGGAGTTATTTGGTGGTCCTCATATGTTTCCAAATAATTTCCTTTTTATCATTCACTTTGTATTTATCATTAATATTCTTTTTGATATTGCAATAGAGCTGATGTTTAACAGACAATGGAATCTTGTTCTTGATATGTAGGGTGGAGATTATAGTGGTAGCAAAGGCAAACCTTTAGATTTTTCACTTAATGCAAATATCCACTATCCTCCAAACCTACTCCTATAATCTTGAAGATATGTAGTTGTATGATTCCTTGAATACTAAAATTTGCTGGTGGTGAATAAAATCCTTAAAAGACCAAAAAAACAACTACATCCATAGAAAGTCACAACTTATACATAAATTTCAAATAGTTTATCAGTCTTGTAAATTCAATTATTTTCAATGGTTGCAGTTTGCTCCTGTTTCACCCAAAATCAAAATAAAGATCCCCACAAACATCACATAACCAAAAAAACAAACCAAACAAACAGAAAAAACCACACAAGACTATACAATATTCACAATATAATACACATTGAAACTCAATTCAACACCTTTAGACCTAAAAAATAATGTTTAAGATATTAACCATTAACAAGTAATGGAATATCTTCACCAGTTAAAGTCTTCAACTTGAATGTGTTGTTTCCTATAATTTTAATGATCTAGAGTGGACCCCTCCACAATTTATAAAATTTTACATGATTACCCTTTTTCTCATGTGCCCCAACATAAGACCAAGTCTGAGATTTTGAAAGTTTTGACTCTAGCTCTTTTATCAAACCATCTTTTTACTACTACTTGATGTTTTGCAAACTTATCTATGCCTTGATTCTTTTTTTCATCTAGGTGTAGCAATTGAACTAACCTAGCTTCTCTTTGATCATCAGAACCTAAGTACTCATTAGCAAACTTCCAAGTTGGTATTCTCAGATTAATAAGCAAAATTGCATCTATGCCATATACCAAATGATAAGGTGAATTTCCCAACGCTGCGTTAACTTTTGTTCTATCAACCCATAAAGCATATTTTAACAATGTATTCCATTCTCTAGGGTTTTTAGCAATCAACCTCTTAATGACATCTAACAAAAATTTGTTAGTGGATTCTGCTAAACCATTTCCCTATGGATAATGATTTGATGAAAATTTCAAAACAATACCATATTCAAATGCCCAGTTTGAAAAATTTAAAGAAGAAAATGCAGGGCCATTGTCACACACTAGTGAATAAGGTACTCTGAATCTTGTTATGATATTTTCCTCCAAAAATTTGATGACAACCTCAGTGGTAGAAAACTTACAGCAAGTTGCCTCTATCCACCTGGTACAATAGTCTATCACTATCAAGATAAACTTGTGTCCAACACAAGATGAAGGATTAATGAATCCAATGAAATCTAACCCCCATTGTGTGAACGATCAAGTTTCTATCACAGGTTGCAATGGATGAGTCATATTCCTTCCTCTATCAGTGGTGGTTTGACCTACGTGACAACATTTCATGTGTTTTTCAATACCCTTAAACATGGTGGGCCTATCCCATATTTATCATGTAACTTTGACATTACTTTATCTGCTTGTTCTCTGTTCAGACATCTCAAGTATATTCCACCATGGTTCCTTTTGAATAATATACCTCCCTGAATCATGTATTTCTAAGCTTTCAACCCTAATGCTCTTCTCTGTGAAGATTTCATGTGACTAGGATATTTACTTGATATCAGGAACAAATTAAGATCATCATACCATCCCTTCGCGGTACTTGTATGCACAACATACTATTGATGAACAATCTTAGGGTCTGTATCTGCTATAGTCTAAACTAGAGCTTGACCTCGAACTAGTTTCATTGGAATGATTTCTAAATCAAAGTCTTGTAACATGATGATCCATTTAGCTCTCTTATCTCCTGGCTCATTTTGCATTAACAACATCTTTACCGCAACATCAGGCACAATAGCTTTAACTTGACTCCTTAAGATATAATGCCTAAACTTCTTCACTACCTTCACTAAGGCAAGAGACTGCCTTTCAATATCCAGGTATTTCAACTCTGCGCCTTTAAGGGGACCACTCATAAATGCTATGGGTTTTTCCTCATTTTCTTCTCCCTTTTGTGTTAAAGATAGCACATGAGTGTTTAGATGCAAAAGAATATATGTAAAATGACTTGGTATAATCTAGACTCGTTAATATAGGAAGATTGACAATAGCTTCCTTTATATCTTTGAACCCTGCTCTAGCCACTGGCGTCCATTCTATCTGGGCGTCCTTCTTAAGCATAGCATTCAGAGGCTGCACTATCTCAGCAAAACTAGTAATAAATTTCCTTACGAAGTTAATCTTACCAAAAAAAGACTTTAGTTCCTTCTTACTGGCAGGCAACTATAACTTGTTTATCCCTTCCACTCTATCTAGATCAATGGAAGTGCCATTCTTAGAAATAATATGTCCCAATAGTTTACCCTTTGTCACCCCAAAGACATTTTTTTGGGTTAAGAGATATACCATACTTTTCACATCTTTGCAATACTTTTCTCAAATCATCTACATGGCTAGACCTGTCCTTAGAAAAATTGTTAAATCAACCGTATAAATCACAATGCATTTTCATGTTAATCCATGAAAAGAAATATCCATAGCTCTTTGGAATGTAGCTGATCTAGACAATACCTAGCGTTGAGCCTGTCGTATTGTAATGTAATAAAATAAACAAAGAAGAATTGAGTTTCTGCAAATAGGAAAACTCGTTGAGAGTTGTGAATTGCCTCCAAAAAACTAATTTTTATTTATTTTCCTTTGAAATATATAGGCTTACATATCATATGAAGGGTCACATTACCCTTGGAATATAAAAAGAGCTACTAGAAGGTGAAACTAATTACAAAAATTCAAACAAACTTAAAAAATTAGGAAATTTTTGATCTTCCCCTTGGCAGGGTCATAAATATTAGCTATTTTATCATAATTTAAACTTCTTGGACTCATTAGAAAGATAAACTAATTATCTTGTTTGAGCTACTTGGTTACTAAGGCTTAACACCAATCACTCAACAAATTTTTGAGCCCTAATTCTACTCCGAAGGCCTCCAAAAATGCAATTTACTAAGAAGTAGATAATACCAAAAATTATGTTTTTGATATTTTCCCAAAAATATCACTCAAATGATCCTAGACTAGATCAGTAGCACCTGCATTGATTAAACAAAATGGCATTCTTTTGTAGGCATAATTACCCCATTTACATGTGAATGTGGTCTTCAACCTTTCTTCTTTATCTACCAAAACTTGATTATAACTAGATAATCCATCCAGAAAAGACATCATCTTAGCAAGATTAACTACTTGTAAGACTTCATCTAAAGGAGGCAAAGGATAATTGTCCTTTTCTGATGCCTTATTAAGATTCCTAAAGTCAACACAAAGTCTAATGTCTCCATTTTTTTTCTCACAAGCACTAGATTAGCTACCCAAGTAGAATGTCTTACAGGAAAAATTATCTTTGCAGATAACAATGTCATGACCTCCTTAAGGATCAAGGGTTCTAGTATGGTGTTTACTATCATTTGTTTCTATCTAAATGGATTCACTCCTAGTTTCAAGAGAATTACATGGGTTATGATGGATGTATCATATGTTTTAATATCTTCATATGTCCACACAACTACATGTTTATAATCTTTTAATACAACAGCTATACTACCTCTCAACTCAGGGGAACAAGTCTTACCAATTAAAACATTTTGAGAATCCTTATTAGTACCTAAATTGAAAGGCTCACATTTACCTCCATCTATTTTAGGAATATTTCTTTGTCTAACAACTCCATTGAAAATCAAAAATCTTTTCTAGCTCAATAACGGCTTTTGGTAAAGAGTTACTTTTCAAGTCAAAAATGTCCTCTTGGTCCAAGGATATTTCTGGTCTATCCTATTCATCTATGATCTGTGTTTCAAAAACATCATGACTTGTTATAAAGTCAAGAATTTGCTGATCACCCTCAAATACTTGAAAATTTGTTACGTTATCAAGAATGCTAGGAATAAACACTAGTTCTATTGCAAATTTCTTCAATCCTGACAAATCTAATGGTTCAATGGTACTAGCTACAACTGTTAAGGCATCTAAACGTTGATTCAAATCCCTGGGAATATGTATGATATTAAAAGCATCAAAAGATTCAATCAAGTCCCAGACTCTATGCCTATAACTCACCAATTTTGAAAAATTGCAGGCATATAGTTTTCTAACTTGCTTGACTACCAATTCAGAATCAGATAGAACCTAGAGAATTTTCAACTTCTTTTTGATGGCCATTACTAGTCCATGCACTAATGCTTCATAGTTAGCTACATTGTTAGTACAAGGAAACTGTAATCTAACAGCTACCAAAAATGACTTACCATCAGGATCAATAAGCTATATGTTGGGAATTAAGGTATCTCAATCTTTGCAAGTTCCTAGCATTTATTATTTAATTGTATTTATTTTTTGCCTATTATTGTAATTTGTATGCAAATCCTATTTTGTCACTTTGTGGGAGTTGGCAAAGTGATGTGTCATCCTACATGGAAGGTGACTACATGTATTTTTGTCCTCATATGAGGAGATAGGCATCCCACTTTATGGTAGAGGAGTTTTACCATGTGTCGGCATCTTTCGGGTGTTGTAAGAGGATTATGACGCATAAGAATTATCATAGATTCCTATGATAGAATCTATGACATGTAAGAGCTAGAAATGGAAGATTCTATGACAGGTGAAGACAAGTGTTAGAAAGCAACTTGCATGGAGGAAGTAGGCACCCAAGTTTGACTATGACAAGGTTGTAAGAGAATCTTCTATTAATAGTCAGTTATGACAGATTCTCTTACATCTGTAAGAGTTGTTACATATGACAAATTTTATGACATTGTAAGAGCATTTGTCATAACTTAATTGGGCAAATTTGGGGGCCCCAAGTTGGGGGGTTGTAAGGGATGAAAGAGAATCTCTTACAAGTGTCATACGCATGTTTTGTGACCTTGGAAATTGGGCCGCATGGATTTGAATGAGTTTCTTGTGTGACTTTCTCTAGAAGCTACCTCCATTTGTACTACTTCTATTTATATACAGGTGCTTGGAGTTGGAGATGCATAGTGTAATTGACAGGTATTGTTATGCTGCCAGAATATCTCCAGATACGAGTGTTGAAGACTCCTGAGAAGACTTGCATTGTAAGTGTGTTGTAAACATTCTTTGTTTTCATAATACATTGTGTAGGTTTTGGAGTGTGGGGTTTTTCACCTGAAAGTGTTTTCCCCACATTATATCTTGTCTCTCGCTCTCTTCTGTCTAGATTCTGTGTGTATGTGTATTGCTGCAATATCTTCATTGTTGTGTTAACATCACTGTAATTGTAAAGATTGTAAATAAGTTTCATACATCTCTCCTCATTAGATTAGTGTAGGAAGTGATTTCAGCACACCTATCTTCCTTTCACTCTATTCTTGCCCCTACTTCCTGTTTGGATTTTGATCCATCACATTTAAAAATCCACATGTTATTCTTGTTCTTGACTAGATTTCTTGTTTTAATAGGAAGTACCTCTTTTACCTCAGGCTTTGCAGGAGAATACATATTCTTATGCATTTTTGTTTGACTCATAGGTGTTGTAATGTTTTCCACCAGTTTACATGTAATCTGATGTTTACCAATCGTTGACCTTACACAATCATTTGAATCTTTTGGTATGGTATTGACATTATTATGCAGCAATGATTTATGACTATCAACCATATGTCCATTGTCTTGGTTTTCACTTTGGGCCATGTATTTTCTATATTGACACTCAATTATGTCTCTACATATCACACAATTTTCCTCAAAATGTGTAGTTTTGTGGACTCTACACCATCCTTTGCACAAAACATGCCAAATACAAGTCCCTTGCTGAATGCATTTTTGAATTTTCTAATTCATGATTTGATTAAACATACTAATAGTATTTTCTTCTTCATCAGCAGAATCACGATCTGATTCCACCAGCACATTAGTCTCTTTGCTAATAGGTTTCTCTTCAAAATTGAAAGCTAGGATTTCCTCTATCTGTACACCTCTATTGGAAACTCTATACATTCCTGGTTCTACTGTAGCATACAATACTTCATTTGTTCTATTGTACTCAGTTATCATATGCTTCATCTTTGGTTCTACTTCAATCCTAATTTGGTTGGGAATGCCTCTCTAGGGTAACCACATGTATGAGAAGTCAGTCGCCATGTATCCATTTAAGTTTTTGACCAATCTCTACTCAATAACATAGAATAGTTCACATGAATGTCAATATATTGGTTTACCCTAGGATCTAAAGCTAACTACATTTGAATGTGCATCAATTCTCCTACCACATTTACCTTAGATTTATCCAGTTGAATCATGACTTTGGTTGACTTTGTAGATGTGAGCCCTAAAGTTTTGCAAATTCCTAATGGCATGACACTAGCAAAAGCTCTAGAATCTACCATGCAGTTATGTAAGTTTTTCCAAAAAATCTCAAACTTAAAAGAAAGGGAGGAGATTCCTTCTTTTTTGTATACATCACTACATTAGTACTTGCAGGTTGTTCAACACTTTTGTTCTTATCTTTAGTGTTTATGTCTTTGCCATGATTATCTAGACCTACTAAATTCTCTCTAGGACATGACTCATCTAAGGATTTCATAAATGCAGTTCTCACTCCTAGACTTTTCAACAATTCATACAAAGGCACATTAACTTTTATCCTCCTAATTTATTTAGACAAATAATTCATCAGTTTAGAAGCTTCATTAGGTTTTGATTTACCTACATGAACCTTTGGTGTTGCTAAAGTACCAACGCTCTGATAATTGGCTTTAGGAGGCATTGGATTATTACTTGCATGCTGATCAGGTGGTGTATTAAGGTTTCTTGGAGGTGTGAAAGTAGTAAAAGGACATCTAGGTTTACTATTGTTTCTCAAGTTGTAGGTATAATTCCTTTGGGACTATTGAAACGCTTGAACTTCATCTAGCTCACATAATGCTTCATTCTTAGTTTCAAAGGGAAACTAGAAAGTTTCTAATGCTAGAGCTAATTCAGGATATAAACTTTTACAACAATATGGTTCATCCTCTTCTACCTTATCTTCTTCTCCTTTTGTTGAGAATATAAAACTTTCTAGGACCGTGGCTGACTCATACCCTGAAGGCACTATCTCGTTTCCTTTAGGAATCAAGAACTCATATGTAGGGGCCTATACTTCTATGTTGAAGATACTGGCTACCAAATGAAACTGTGGACAATCAAGTTTAGCATGAGCACTAGTATTATGGATTCTACACCAATTCTTAAGGGATACATTTTCTACATGTACCCTAGCAGACTGTTTAGACTCCTGATTGTCTGGATTCTCAAATGGAGAAGCCAGAGTACCATTATTTGGTCTTGTGTTTGATATTCTAGGGGGTCTAGGCTAGTTTGAATTCCTATTGTCACTTCCATAGGCATTATGATCTTTATTATGGCTTCTATTATGCGATCCCTATCCTTGATTTTGATTTTGGTTTTGGTTCTGGTTTGAGTTAAAATTATGATTTTAAGGATTTTTGAAATCAAAATTATCATTCCTCAACTGAGTTACTTTAGTAGTCAACCTTCTCAAGTGACCAATAATTTCCCTTAACTCACTTTTATCTTCCTATGTCTTAGCTACAAATATATCTTGAGGAGGTTAGAAGAATGACTGACCATTAAACTGGTTATCACTGGCAACATTTCCTATGTATGGGACTATATCTCGAGTTGGGACTAGATTGTATACTAGTGAATCAATAGGTAATGGATTAAACATTGGAGTATGGCGCACCAGAGCACCATTCACTTGTTGCATTTGATTGGGAACTGTAGCATTACCTAGACTCACTAAAGGACCATAAGTTGTTTGTCTCATCTCTTGATTGATTTTCACTGCCTCTTTATAAGCTTTTGACATGGTATCTATGATACGTAGTTGTCTTTTGGCAAACATTACAGTCAGTGGATCCAAAGCAACATAATACATTGCTAGTATTGCCTCCACAGTTACAGTATAAGGATTAACTAACCTTGAATAAGCTTTCTGGAAATGATAATTAAAGTTGTTTATAAGTTCTCCTTCACCTCTCTTGATTTCTGCTAGCCTATGATATCGAGACAATGGCTCACTGGACCTCTAAATCTAGACAAGAAGCCTTCTTCCATAAGTGTCCATCTTGTAATGTGATTGTTAGGCAAATTGACATACTAGTTGTAAGCTTGTTCATTGAAAGTGAAAGGAAACAACCTACAAACCACATCCTCATGAGCTAACCTTGCTCTAAAGTAGGTTTCTTTTAAAATCATGATGTGATCTTTAGGATCCTAATGCAACTGATATTTAGGAGAAATTTTGTCTAGATTCTTTGGCATATCATTGTATATAGCAAAGTGTATAGATGAATCTACATTAAAGAAAGCCATGGTCGGACATCTAGGTGGAACTAAACCACAATTTGGTTGATTCTAAGGATTTACACAAAAATTCAATGGTCTGAATGTAGAAACATTAGGACTTACTATGTTAGGTATAATCAGAGGTGATCCTGGAGGTGCATTTGATGAACCTCCTACCTGAAATATTCTAGGACTTGAGATTAAGAGACTCTTTATACCTTTCTGTCATTTGTCAGGTAATTGTGTGAAAATATCCCCTAGATTTGACCTAGACTTGGTCGTCTGACCAATATTATTAGCCAGTTTGCACAAAACACACTTGAAATCTTATCAGGCCCTCCTTCTAGCACCAAAAAACTATTGATGATGATTTTATTCAAAACAACAATAGATAAAATTCACAAAGAATCTTGTCTTACCTTGAAGAGTATGGAGAACTATTAGAAATATTTCTCAATTGGAAGTCTACGTTAACTAGGTCATGGTTGTGTTAGATTCACTTAGAGTTCAGTGTGAAACTATTTGTTCAAGGGGCCTTACGTGATTTAAAGGATGTGTACCGACTACTTTACTTATACTTTGCAAATAAAAACAAAATTACACTACAACTAGTGATCCATTGCATGTATTTACCATTTTACTACAAATCTTTGCATGAATTTCATTAAGAAAATAATTTGTACCTCAAATAATATGAAAATTGTTAAAGATCTTTGCAATTCACAATTCTTTATTCAAATCTATAACAATCTTTTTTAGATAACTACATGCATGTTAATTATATAAAATATTGATAAGAAAAATCAAAAGATAAGGTTTAGAAAACTTGATTCCTTCAGAATTATTTCTCTGCTACTCATGCGCATAAGTTTGAATAGATGTAACATTTCAAAGGAGTTAAATTCATGTATGTTTCTTCGAAGCAATATCTCAAATTAACATAAAAAACTACAATCATCAAAGGAAATATATCAAAGAATACTTGAATCTAATTACACTCTTAAATAGATGCAGCAATTAGATGTTTGTATTCATTAACATATGAAAGCCATTGCAAATTTACAATGTATTTTGACTTCAAAGTCTTTGAAAGTATCAACAAACCAAAATAAACTTACAGACATTTTCCAGATACAACGAGAAATAAGACATTCAACATTATCTCCACTGCAGACACAGGCAAACCACTAATCCAACTCCCTGTGCTCAAAGTATTTTCTACAAATTACTTCTCTTGTAAATTCATTAGTAAATTTTCTATACCAGCCATGTGTGTCAAACCATACATATTAAAGCCCTATTTATAAGCTCAAAAGTCCCCTGGTATGGTTACAAAACAACCAATGTTTCAAATTCAAATTTCTCACGTCAGTTGTTACTTCAAAAATATCTCAAAGAATATTCTCTTAGGTGTAAATATGCCTTTAGAATATTTTAAAATATTTGACTTTACTTGACCAAGTATCATTACAAAATCACAACAAAGTATACCAAATAACAAATAGTGAATACATCGCCTATTCACTATCACTGTCGTCTTCAATATGCATATACTTGTTCTTGTCACTCATGTATTGTGTGAAATTTGTCATTAAAGTGGATATAGAAGTACGATTGGTCCTTTGAGATGCATCCCAAGTGTATTGCTGCATCTCAATGCTAGTCTTCAATAACTAGGCTTTGTTTTCCCTATCCTCTCTCCTCTTGTGATACTTTTTGATTCTGGCACTTAGTTTCACCATATTTTCCATTTCTTCCTCATCCAAATAGTTTATTGGATCATCGATGCAGGGCTGAAAGTTACCTTTGAATTCTTTTATTATTGTATCTGCATCAAATACCTAGACCTAAGGACATGGATGTTTTACTAGATCCTCTACCATTTTCACGTGCTTCTTCAACAAAACTTGAATATTATTTTCCAATTCTTGTATATTGGCCAAGCAAAGCCTCAATATCCCTTCTTCATATTTGAGCTCCATCTTCATTTTAGGGAATTGAAACACAACTTGCATATTCAAATTACCCTCATTCACCAAGGATTGTGTATGTCCTTCCAGGGCCTTAAGCTTCTTCAATTCATCCATGTTTTGCCTTATCCTTTCTTGACACTTTTGTACAATGAGTGCATAATTATTCCTCTATGTTAATTTGATGCTCCAATTGCTAATAGCAATTTTTATTACTTCTTCTCCTTTATGAATGAATGATTTAACAAAATATTCCAACATATTAGCCTCATGCTTCTTATTTTCTATTCCCTCTACTTGTTCCTTAGAAAGAATAGTTAATTATGGAGCTAACTCTGGCATACTTTGTGTGGGATCAAATATCCCTTGAATGAATTGTTCATATTGGGCAATTTGCCCCTTCAAATATCTTATCTTCTTCTGGTCTTTCCCCATTCTTCTTGTAGTAAACTCAATCATTTCTTACAACTCTTCAATGTCCTGCTCCTTGTTCACATGATCGAGATCCACATTGATTACTTTGTATTCATCTACACTTATTTCTCCTTTCTCCTTATCCACCTAGTGAATTGCTATTTGTATCATCCTTCCAATAGTGGAATCCCTCTTTATGTCTGGCATAGTCCTAGCCTTTCCTCTGTCTCTCTTCCTAGCTTCACCAGCTAACAAGGTCTTAATGTCAATTACTGCCACTTCTACTAATGTATCTTGTTTCACTTTAGATTCCAACCAGGCTGGCACTTCTTTATTTGTATCTGTAGCCTCCTCATTCAACACCTCTTCTCTTCCACCTTCTATGAGTATTTCCTCTTCCTCTTGCTCTGGTTGTTGTTGTTGTGGAGGTTGAACATTTTCTGTATTTTATTGTTCCTCCTCATGGGGTACCTTAGTATTAAGACCCTCTTGTGGTGGATCTAGTCCCTGATCATCTCCTTTTTCCTCTCGTACCTTTTCCATGTCTATATTTTCTTCTTCCCCAGCCTGATTCTCCAATATTTCGTAGGCCGCCTCCTTGACCTCTTCCATGAGATCTCTTGGAACTATGTTTTCAAAAGCATCAATAATTTTAATATTCTTTATTGATTGTTTAAAGAGAAAATGAAATTTAGGTCCTTGTTTGTCTTCTTCTTCCTCACTACTCATTTCAAGGCTATCATCACTGCCTTCCTTTTCACCTTTATCTTCATCTCCCTCTACCTCCTCAATTTGATCCACATCTACTATTTCTACTTTGGTAGATGATTGGGCTTTGGATGTCCTAGCAGCCATTATTTCTTCAGCCATCTCTTGTTTAACTTTGATAAACCCCTGTTGTTTCTTTTGTTGGGCTTGTTCTGTAGCTGCGGGAGTCTCCAAAGGTGTTTTATTAGATGCCTGCATAGACACTGTAGTTGTTGATGGTGGTTGTGATATCACCTCTACCTATATTGGACCTTGCCCTATTGAAGCAACTGCAACAGATGTAGATGTTCTCTCCTTAGCTGATATAAATGTTCCCTCAGGTATTGCCATTGTTATCCCTAATGCATAAGGGTCCATTATTGTGGGTCTAGTGTTAATTTTAGCTATTCTAGCTTCCAACACCTATCTCTTTCTTCTCGGAAAATCATCAAAATCCTTGTAATTTTCTCAACTTCTCTTCTTACCTTTCCTGTGAGTGATTGCCACTCCTTTCACTTTCAACTCTTCTATTTTTTCTTGTATCCACATATCTGAGTATGCAAGCACTGACTTTGATACATTATCTATTGAAATTTCTTTAGATCGATCCCAATCTGGCTTAGTCAAAATTTCCTTGGTGCTATCATGCCATGTATGCAAGGTATTCCCATCATCATACACAATTTCTTGTGGCACTTCAACTCCTCCCAGTGTTCTCATCTGATCTAGAGTTAGCCGTTGATGAGATCTCTTCCTAACTTCAGGTTCATTACCACAATCAGACCAAAAATCCTCAATGTGAGGTTGATGCTTGAATTTTTTATCTATGAAGTTATGAAGATTGTTGAATGGATCAAAAGTCATGACTAGATCAAACACTAGAAAACCATAATACAATAATTTAGCCTCTAATGTTTTGGCCACATCCTCATTGAAGCACTGATACCTTCCAATAACAAAGGGGAATTTGAGGTCACCCTTGTTATACTTAGGTTTATATAACTCATATCCATCAAGTATTTGTCTTGTGAATTCCAGTAGCACTAATTTATCCAATGGGTACCTTGGTAGTCTAAAATGTTTACCTTTAAACCCTTCAGTTCTAATGTATGTGAATGTGGAGAACTGAATGTACCAAGTACTATGCCACGTGATGGCATTCTTTGTTGTTTCAGACAATCTTTGGTCTTTTTCTCCTATCAAAATCCTCACAAGATACATAAAAGATACATCATTGATCCTTATCCAATTCTTCCCTACATTTTGTGCTTATAGGTCTAGTTAATGATCATATAGAAGAGTTTATCCTGACCCACTCCCTAATGTTCCAATCATCGGTATTCCACTCATTTGCATCTTAGTAGCACAAGAGTATATAATGTATGATGACATGAAGAATTTCTTGTGTTTGTTAAATCTTATGGCGTATGCATAAATTGCATTTTTGATCACTAAAGCCTAGTGGTCATACCCAATCTCTTCTCTAATGTATTGTATGACTGAAAACATCCAAGGTTCAAATGAAGCCACATCCTCTAATCCCACCACTCTGCTTAGTAAGGTAATCATGGTATATACCTCTTCTTTGAAATCTAACCGATATAGATTCTTAGGTACCCTGGCAACTACCTTCGATTTCTTCTCATAAGGATACCACCCATAGAATATGGCACTCTTACATATTGCCTCCTCTTTCTTAAAATCTACAACATATCTCTCTATATTCACCTCTTTCATTTTTCCAGTAGTCCTTAACCCAAAAGTTTGCACTATCCCTTCCACAGACAAGTCTGTGAATACCACACCATTATGTTGTACCTTCCTGGATTGAAAATCATATATCTGTAAACACTCAATAACTAGTTCCTTAGCCTCCATTGCTTGAGGAAAACTTGAAGCCCTATACAAACCAGCATCCCAAATAATTTTCATTGCCAAAGACGCACCAGGCTCTCAGATTTTGTTCAATATCTCCTCTAAATAGAAATCCCCAATGTCGTGTACAAAAAATATATGTTTGAAGGATAACCTCTGACTACAAATTGTTCTTTAACTTTGGTTTCCTTCTTTTTGTCTTTTCCAGTCATTTTCTCCACTTTCTTCCCTTTTGGTAGCATCCTGAAAAGATATACATTTCTTTTACAACCATGCCTGAATTTACTAGGGTTTTTACCATACATATTTACCATTTAACTTTTACCCTAATCTTTCTTTTCACTTGAAGGATACATATATTTTCCTCACTGTGCTTAATTTATGATTTTATCCCATTGAATTACAGTAACTAACTAAATTAAACCCGTTCTGTTATTCAATTGTAATTATTGTATAAAATTCAATAATCATATTCTGTAAAATACCAGTGAGGTTTCAGAAACATACCTATATTTTGAAACCCATTGACTTTAAGATGTTGACAAGAGATTTACTTTTCAAATTCATGCACAGCTATAGTTTTCAAATTTCAATTCACCCTTTGAATTGCCTTGTACCTTAGCTCTATAAAATTCTATGCAATTTTTAACTCTAAATGCAATTGTGAGAATTAACATAATCCAATTTCCTTTTTACTTCAAATTTTAGGTTTTTAGTGGTAGTTGTGCATTAAATGTTGTAATTAAGGCATACAATTCAATATGCGTTTCACTTCCTCATTTAATTTGTATTTTGAATCTTGTATGCATTAGCTTCTACACTTTTGAATTTTGTATCTCATATATGTGCACTTTTCCCTTTTACTTTTTGTATATTTAGTTTTGTATATCTCTATGTATATCCCATACATCATCGAAATATACAAACTCAGACTCTAGTAAATTTATAAAACAATTTTTAATTATTTTCAAATCTGGCTTTGTATCTAAGTCTCTTGTATCCCTTTTTTGTATATCGCTTTTATGTATCCAAACATACCAATGTGGACCCCACCCCAAGCATACAATTTTAAAACTTTTAATTATGTCGAGCTTTGTATATTACTCTTTTGTATATCACCATGTATATCATATACGCACGCATATACAAACATCCACAATGCTTAATTTCTTGTCTTTTCATTAAGAACACATGCACTTTATTCCATATTTAATACTTAGTGCAAATCCGTAAATGTATCTTTCACCTTTTGTATATATAATACATGCATACAAATATACAAATGAGGACTCGAGTGAATTTATAAAACAATCCGTTTAACTTTCATTATTGCGTCCACTTTTGTATTTCTCCGTATTTGTATCAAAGAACATGCAACAAACCATGTATATAGCATACAAATGAAATACATCCCTAACCCTTATACAATATTTTGAATTTATTTTGATGTCCGCCCATGTATATATTGCATTTGTATTTCTAATATATGTGTTATAATATACAAAACACAATTGTGGACTTTAAC
Source organism: Cunninghamia lanceolata (assembly GCA_027924645.1). Classification (NCBI taxonomy): domain Eukaryota; kingdom Viridiplantae; phylum Streptophyta; class Pinopsida; order Cupressales; family Cupressaceae; genus Cunninghamia; species Cunninghamia lanceolata. Next base: position 16,414,489 of record BSBN01000274.1, read on the forward strand.
ATTTTATACAGTTCTCTGTAAAACGTCATCAAGTCTAGACTTGAATGTTTCTAATGCGCACAATACACATTAAACAATGAATAAAACAACCCAATAGACCAAAAGAATAACATATACATGCAAATAACAATGTATATCAGATACACTTTGACCACCATCATTTCAACATTGACTTTTCATAAAAACAATCATAACTCCCAAAATATGCAAAATTTTCAAATGGTTCAAAAGGCAGCCCTAGCTGATTTTTTATGTAGATTCTACTGGTAACCACCACTTATACCCAAACACTGCATAACTCAAACTTCAAGAATCCATGTCATTTTACCCATACCACCAAGCAAGCAGAACCACAAAAGCAAAAGGCAAAAGCCACAACAGGGGTCCTCATTTTGCTACAAGGTAAAATGGGGTGTGTTGTGAGCATCACAACAATTATGTTGTTCTTTATCATCTCATTTCCCTTATCTTCCCTTATCTCTTTGTAGTCAGATCTCAAAGTACTCCTCTCTTAAAACCTTTGTAAAATTGCTTTGAATCTCTACTATTCTCTCTACTTCCTTGTTTTCTTGAATATATTCCTCCTCTACTAAAATTATCTTAGCTTTAACTGGCACTTGGGTGGCTCATGTTCTAGGGGATGTGTCTCTTCATATTGTCTCTTCAAATTAGGGGATTCTCTTTTCTTTGTGAATGACATCATGTTGGCATCCAATGATGATTCAAATAACCTTCCAAAATCCTCAAAACTCCTCTCAATGCTTACCACATATTCTCCTCCTTCTCTTATCTCTTTTATGGTTTATAAAATTAACTCCTTTATATATTACTCATCCATTTTCAAAATCTCTAGTGTTAACTCATATGTTTTGATAGTCTGAGACATAAACCCTAGTTCACATGTTTCTTCTCTTTCCCTTCCGCATTATTCTTTAATCGCACCCTTAGTGGTACTCTCATTAACATTCTCCATAACACCCTCTATGTCTTCTTTATTTGACCTCCTTCCTCTAGTAGAACCCTCCTTGGCATGCTTAGCAAGATCCTTCATGATGCGCTTCTTTTCTTCCTTCCTTCTGGCAACACCCTTAGTAGCACCCTCATCAAATTATTCTATCTTTTCTTCCATACCTTATATTATCCCTCCTTCCTCCATCATTTGTGCTCTTTCCATTCTTCTATAGCAGTGTTCTTGTCTTTCTTGAGTTTGCTTTAATCTCTCTTCTTTGTTTCTCTCTATACCAGTTCTGATTTCTTCACCAATCTTCTTTTTCTTCCACTGCTCCCCTTTCACCATGGGTTTGCTGGATTTGGTGTTCCATTTGTCATCTTATATCATATGGTATCCTTATTTGAAGAGTCACATCATTTGAAAGGTCCTTGTAGAACCTACCCCCTTCCCACTTGCTATCCCATTAAGTTCTTGCACCCCCTCTCATAGAGGTAGAAACTTAAGGAGATTTGAATTTCTCTGCAATTCAAATTTTTTTCCTACCAACCTCACCTTTTCTCTTTTCCAAAACTATATGCTACTTCTTTAGATGTTTTTTCCTTCCAATCTTTAACTACTCTCTTCCAGGGTCCTGGCAACAGAACCAAATGTTAGCAAGAAATATAGAGGAGATACCAGTCTAGAGATCCGGTAGTCAGTCAAGTATTTGTAGTCCATTTATACCCTGGTTAGGTAGCTAGAGTTTGACAACAAAACATAAAGAATAGACAAATAGAGCATCACATATACATCAAAATAAGATAATACACACAGTTACCAGATACCGACAGATCTCCAAATATATATATATACATATATATATATACATATATATATATGTGTGTATATATATGTGTGTGTGTGTGTATAATATATATATATATATATATATATATGTGTGTGTGTGTGTGTGTGTGTGTGTGTGTGTGTGTATAACAACCAAATGTACACATCATTGATCCATCCTCTAGTAGGTCTAAGTCTCTACCTCACCAGTTACATACATGACTTCTATGTCATTGTTTACATTAGAATATACTCTTATTCTCCTATCGTGCTTTCTTACATTCTACTATCTCCTATCTATATATATATATACTATCTCTATTATATCTAGGGATGTGTCTTCTCTCAGCTTCGGCCTCGTCAAAGTGTTTATTCTTCTTCGGTTGGCTTTCCTTTATGCTCTATATCCTATTAACAAGAGGTTTTTTACAGAGTTCTATAAACCCTAGATTGTTTCTAGGTTAGCAAAAATCTATAAATTGAGCACTTGATGAGTAGTTTATATAATGAGAGTTTGCATGTACACAAGTGTTACAAGAATATTGGTAGAATTACTATATATTTGAATGATGGTGTATTAATCCTATAAAGACTTACATTGCAAATGTATTTTAATCCTCTATTGATTTGATAATACGTTGTGCAAGCTTTGGAGTGTGGGCCTTTTTCTTAGAAGGATTTTCCCCACATAAATCACTATGTTATGATTTATTGCTTATTGTTATTTCTAAGTGCTAATCTACTTTCTCTAATAAGTTTAGATCATATTTACAATTATTTTCATAACACCTCTCTCAAAGATTAGTGTAGGATGTTATTTTTTCTATACCTTGCTTCCTTACAATTTCCAAAAGATAATTGATATGTAGTTAAACATAGATTTATTTTTACATGTAAACTATTGCAAACCATCTAATCTAAAGTCTTAACTCATATTCATGGATCTCGTAGATGCATAGTGTAACAAACCCACTAGTTTAGTTAATGATTTCACACTAAAACAACTAGCATTATTATTGTTTAATTAAAGTTATAATAACAATGGAAATACCATAAGCAATCAATATTTAATAGCCCATATAAAATTTTAAAACATTTTCTCTTGTCTCCAATAATGAATTAATCAAGGATATAATGAGAACAACAACTTTACTATGTTAGAAAAATTACATTTCTTATTTCCAAAATTTACAATTTCATAGAGGAATAATCATTTCACTCTCTCCTAGATAGCTTTTTGAATACATATTAATACATAGAAGATTGATATTATTTTCTCTATCAGATATCTATCTTATTACAACAAAATAATAGAATATAACTATTTTATCTCTTGTTAGCTCAAGATTTTAGCAACTTGATCTACATGAGAGAGAGCATTATTAGAGTGATTTTCTGCCCAACCATGAAGCTTTCACTTCCCTGATGTTCCTCTAACTAGAAGAACCCAAACCATCAGGAGAAAAGAAGATAAAGAGTATCCTTATGTAGTCGTGCCATCTAAGAACTAGTGATGTGATTTCTACATACAATATGTTATACACCTATAGATTTATTCTAACTGAGTATAATAATCTGGCTGAAGTGTAAATCTAAGATAGTGATTCAACAATGCAAGAAATCAATGCATTAGTTTGGAGAAAGATTATATATAAAAAATATTCTATATTTCATATATGTGTCAATCTAGATCACAAACACCTATATCCAAATCTTACCTTTAGAGTTTTGTAAATTATTCTATATTGACTTACTAATTCATCTTTCAATCTTTGAAATTTTTTTCCTTCAATCTAGTAAAATAATGCTTTTATATGTTCTATGTTACTCTTGAAAGAGATGTCTCAATATTTCCATTTGGACTTAGCCAAAAAATTGCTCCATATAATATCTACAGTTTCTTATTATCATTAAAATATTCTAGATATTTCAAAAGTACAAGAATTATTCTAACTCATTTTTCTTAAACTTGAGAATGGTTTATCAACTCCTTTCTGTTGACTTATGATTCTAAATAGTCAATATGAACATATATACAATCCAACTGAGTTATGTATAAGAGCCATCAAGCTATCGGCCTAAAATATGTCTGAGGGCAATATGCAATAGAATATATATATATATATATATATTGTAAAATGAAAATTGTTGTCAATTGACTACATTATATATTTGTATCTATAAATGTATATATTCATATATACATTTACAGGTATAGTTATAAATGTATAAACAAATATACTCTCAATTGTTATCATCCTTGAAATAAAGATCTTAATCATAAATATCAACCAAGAAAGACTTCAAAGATTTCTGAGTCTTGTAGTCAATTCCCATTTGGGTCGACAATAAAAAAAATTCAGTATGGTCAATGATTATTTAGAAGTTTTCAAGTCAAAATCCCTTTGGGTATTGACCTCCATCCAGACTAATATGGTCATAAGATCACAGAAGGTAAAAAAATAATTTAATATAAAAAGACAGCAACAATACTTAAACTCTTTGAGTTTTAGCAACAATGGGATGGTATTAATAATAACCTCTAATATTTTTTCTAAAACTTCTATCGAGCCTTTATAAATGGCTCTCCCTCTCTCTCTCTACCATTGCATGTCTATACATACATAAGGATGTGCATACATACCTATGTATGTATAGGTATGTGATTTCATATGCTAACAATTTAGTATTTAAATGATACTAATAGAGATCTCTCTAACTATTATACTTTGGTTCCAATGAAACCCTATATGAATGCAAACTATAGAGATAAATCTTCATGAAAGATAACCATATAGAGATTTTTTTTCAAGCTAAATTGTGAAATAAAAACAAATGACAGACCGAAAGGTCTTCAAGTTTTTGGTTTTATAAATGAACAAACAAATACAATCCTCATAACTAGGAAAGAACTTGAATATGCTCTACATAATATTCACTACCTTAACTGAATGAATGTATCTACATTTTTAATGAATCAAACATCTTTTCTAATGTTCCATCTTCAGATACCCTAATGCAAAACACAAATCTTATTCATTGTAAACAAAGAAAATCTATTTTCTTAAACTTGCTCATGCTAGCAAAAGTATTCATGATAATGTGAACTATTTTTCAAAAGTAAGCACAAAACAAGAACATACCATTTGAGAAAATATATAACACAATGAGAAATGCAGATCTCCAAAGCCACCAAAAGTCAATACCCCACTTCCTTGTGCTTCGTGTGCTAAAAAATATTTATCTCCCTTTAAGATCCAGAAATACCTCTTAAAAAATAAAACCATTATGTCTCTTAACCCCCAAAATCACCACCAAAATAGGCGTCCAAAGAGTAGAGATGGAGCTCAACTTTTGATCTTTGAGATCGTTTCTCTCCTTCACTCTAGTTGGAGTTATGAAACATTTACTCACTTGTACCTTAAGAAGTTGTTGGAGTTTCCATCTCCAATGCATGAGCCACCACTACAAAAAGCTATAAATGCAACTCCACTATGTGGATTGAACTCCATAATATGACATGCTTACTACCATTTAACAAGAAATTCTATATTATCAAATGGATAACATGATTATTATTATTAACAGTGATAATATTAATAATACTCTATTATTAATATTATCGCTGTTAATATTAATAACATTATCAACAATAAATCATAGATGATATTATAGTTTATTAATATTATTTAATAATATTAATAAACATTACTATCATATACATAATAATAATAATAATAATGATAACGTCTCTATTAACAACTTCCAATGTTAGTAGTGATGGGACCATTATTAATATTGATAGTTCTAAAAATATACTAATTTTCTATCGACAACTTAAAACTATCTTAAAAAAAATATAAATAGTCCATTCAAATGTAGTCAAGAATCTACCAATTCACTAAACAACAATAAAGACAACCATCTTCTATTTTTAATCAAACAATATATCTATGAATCTATCATTTGCAATCATGAAAACATTTCAATCACAAGGAAAACACATAAGGATAGATCCATATTATATGTTAATACTTTTACGATCATTAAGAATAAATCATAAATTGCATTCAGTGTGAGTGTGTAGTTCTCCCAACATCATGGTTTTGTAAGAATCTAATTATGATATGCATTTCTCTCCTTGGTGATACTCCCCCTCAACTTTGGGAGGGTACACTATACTTCTTCATTCACCACATAGTAGATAAAATGTAGTTAGTCTAAATCTTGTTTATTTAAATAGGAATAATGATAATAGTCATATAAAATAAAACTTCATAAACAAATCATTCTTCAAATATCACCATAATATTAACATTACAAAACACATTCTCATATTTGCAGAACATGACATCACAAAATATATTCTGATTCTAATTGAAATATAGACATAAATAATTCATTTCTTTTAGTAGTCTTGTTTTATAAAATAGGGACATAGTAAAATAACATCATGTTATAATTGTTCATAAAGTGGGGCGTGACACATAGTTATTGTATACACCTATTTGTGTTAAAAAAATATTGTTTCACTAGACCTAACATTGATAGATTTATACACACCACAGGTATGCTAAAGGCACTCTTATTTGTGGTATTTTCCTTAGTACTCTTTTTAAGTGATAGTTATTGTGTACATGTTGTTGACACAAAAGTATTAGGAAATCATGCATATGTTTGGACATTGCATAATCACCATAATACAAATCTACTTTCTTCAAGTTTTTACCATGGTTAAACTGATAAAATAAAAGAATGAATAAAACTTGTAGAATAGAGGTATTCAAATAGTAAATTAGTTATGTTATACATGAAAAGTGGGGTTGATGATGAGGTTGAGGTAATGTTTTAAATATATTTAATCAAAACTACCTTTCATACATAATCATTCAAGGACATAAACTAAGTTTAGTCACTTCTCTTGTAAGAGGACTTAGCTATAGGTTTGGTGTCACTTTCAGATGACAAGGAAAGTTGGAATATGTTGATAATTTGTTAAACCCTAATTTGATTAACCCTTAAACCCTAATTATATGAAATTGTAAGCAAACAGATGAAACACAACATATGATCACATAGGAAGGCACTAAATGTAGATTAGAAACATACTAGGATTCATATTCCATAAAGAGGAAACTTCAGGGACACTGGGGTGGGTTCCCTAGTCCAACATGTAACTTTTTCTCTAGATTTGGAACTATAAGGTGATGAATTCTACAACCTACTTGTAAGGACCCACTTGATCCAAACTCGAATTTACAAAAATTTTACTTTATTAACAAGTTCTTAAGAGATATATCAAGACTTCCATTGAGTATTCAGGAAAAACTTCAGCCAAAACGGGCTATATGTTCAAAACGGAACATTAATTTTGGCCAAAACGGGCCATATGTTCAAAAAAGAACATTAATTTCGGCCAAAACAGGCCACATGTTCAAAATGGAACATTCTTAAGCCAACCCAGGCTCTTCTATCCTTTGGGCAAATAGGTTCATAACGAACCAGGTCAAATGGACCTTATCGCTACTAGATTCGGGTAGAACAAATAGTGGCCAAAAGGCCTAGTGGTCAAACGGACCAAGTCTCTATCCAATACAGGATAGGTAAACACAACAGTCAACTAGGCTAAACAGGACAGGAATCATTATGCTCCAATCCAGGATACATAAACATAATAGCTAAACAAGCTAAAGAGGATAGGAATCATTATGCTCTGGCCAGAGACTTCTGACTCCCTTGGAACCAATATAGGCTCATGAGTCACTTCCTGGGGACCACAGTCTGCCTAGACACTATACTGAGGATGTCGACCAGGAAACACATAACATCAACTTGTACTCACCTCAGTTTATGGCAATGCCAGGTACAAGTAATCCACCCCGGGGATTCTTCTGAGTACTAGGAGAGTTCTTGAGTTACCTAGATAACCTTTTAGCTAGAGATCAAGATTATTAAGTTGATTATTAAAGAGTTACCCTATATCCGAGGGACCTGAGTACTGGAGGCATCCTTCATCGTCCAGACTGCCTACATACCCTATATCCATGGGATCAAGGCCCTCTATGGATGCGATCTACATGACGAATGCAAACATGTAGTTCTGTCTTGCACTATGTTTTATGTAACTATGGTTGGTACACAGTTCTTTGCTAACTCCCCATTCACTCAAGTGATACAGAGATAGAATTCCTAAGAAACTAGTATTGCAAGCACACCTCTCGGGAGTGTTTGGCGTTTAAGTTTTCAAGTGTGAATAATTTACCTACCACGCATATTTCCCTGATGTGGTCTTCCCGTTGATCATCCTACAACATTTTTTTATAGTCTCACCTTTTTCTTTATCTTAATCTTTTTAGTCAGGTATTCAAGGAGATTTTTCCTTCCTATGGATTTAACTTAGACATGTTCCTTATTACTCCCCGACGATTTAGAGGGATGATGCCCAGACGTCATTATTGCAGCTATGTTAGGCGCGAGGTACTTGGTTCAACGCAACGACATTACCTGTAAACGTGATACAGAGGTATCGTAAATACCAAACATTGCGAATGTTTGAGTTTGGAAGTTTATTTATAAGGTTTACCTATCTAATGACAAAGGAAAAGCTTGCATAATAACAGTTGAGTTTAAAATGGCCACTCATGGAATGCCTGTGATGGCTTGTTTGCGTTTATTTTCAGTGTCATTTGTAAATGAAGGGATCATACTTTCCTCTTCATTTTCCTGTCATTTAATTTGGGATAATTGTTAAAACTTTCGATAAACTCTTCCTTAAAATTAAAATATATTTACCTATGCTCTTTTTAAATTGTAATTGTATAAACAATGTATTTCTGAATTACAATTCTGAGTTTAAACATCTATTCAATTCTATTATACATTATACATAAATAAATCCCACTTTCCTCGATTAAAATTTCTATTTCAAGTCAAATGTTTTAAACTCCATATAGTTTGCCTTCAAATAAATATTGAAAAGTGAATAGTAAAAGTAAATAGTGAATAGTAAAAATGAATAGTGATTAGTGGAAAGTGAATAGTAAATAGTGAAAAGTGAATAGTGAAAGTGAATAGTGAATAGTGAATAGTGAAATGGTCCCCATCTTAGGAAGAGACCCTCAAGGTGGCGGTAATTTCAAAAGCAATACTGCAACCCAAATTTCATTTCTTTCATGGTAACAAAATTACAACTTGACTTATAACAAAATTTAAATCTAATATTTCTACTAAGCTTGCACAGAAATAATACTTTTACAAATTTAATTAAGACATCAACTAACTCTCAACTTTGCAAGTAGGAGAAGAAGGAACTAGACAATTTTAATATCTGATTAAAAATAAATTTTCTTTTCCTCTTCTCATTTCTAAATGGTAAAACTAAATGAACTGTAAAATCACAACTCACAACACATTAAGGGAGGATTTTCTCACAACTCTAAAATACCAAATTATACAACGAAAGAGAGAGAATGTTCCCCTCTTGTAAAATCAACAAGGATGAAGCTATTAAAAGACCAAGCTCCCTTAAGAGTAAAGGAAAATAAAATATTTTCCAAAATATAAAAATGCTTCAACTCCACTTTACAACACAAGAAAAATAATTTTCACACATCCTTCATGCAACAATTAGAAATACAAAGTAAAAGCCATGAAATCCAACCTTAAAAAGCCCTTTAATGGATGAAGTTGATGTAGAGTTCCTCTCCAGCCTCCTCTCCAAATCTCCCTTCTCAAAAACAAAACAATCTCTCTATGATCACAAGCAAGGGATAATGAATGGAGGATATAGGATGACTAGAATAATTTTAGAATTATGAGGCTATGAAGAGGAGAAGAGAGAAGGAATTGGGCATTATGAGGATGCTAGAAGAAGATTTACTAGAGTAAATTAGACATGATAAGAATGCAAGAATGAAGTCCCCCTGCAAGAATGAAGTTCCCCTGCAAGAATCAAGTTCCCCTGCAAAAATCCAGTCTTCTTTAATTGCTTAGAGAAGGGTCTTATTTATAGATTGTTTGAACAGGGAATGCAAGGTGAGGATCAAGAGTTGAGATCAAGGGCTCTCATTATTTGTGAATTTTAAATTCACAGTGGAGGACAAAAATAAATTAAAGATTCATTTTTGGGAAGAGTGGATTATGACAAGTTGAATTAAAAATAACCCCACTCCTTTTTCCACTATCCCAAGTGGGATTAAAAAATATCCCCACTATCCCAAGTGGAATTAAAAAATATCCTCACTATCCCAAGTGGAATTAAAAAATATCCCCACTATCCCAAGTGGAATGAAAAAATATCCCCATTATCCCAAGTAGACTTAAAACAATTAACCCCACTCAAGAGGTCCCCAACCATAGTCCTTTTCCAACACATGGAGGAATAAAATAAAATAAGTAAAATAGAAATAAAGAGGGAGTGGATGATATACCACCCTCTTTATGGGGGACTCCCACCAAAAGTGAGGAACAAAAAGACAACCCACTCCATTATTGGTGGATCATGGAGTCATTCCATGACTTGGAAATGGGCCTGAGTGTTGATTCCACTCATCCTATTTTCCCCATGCCTCCAAATTTGTCACTTAACTTCACTGTGAAGTTAAAGTGACCATATGGAGGTTATCCCAAGGTTATCCTAGTCAAAAAGGTCCCTAGACCCATGGGGTATAACCCAGGGTTGATTTTAACCTAGTTAAGACTCCTAGGGTCAAGTTAAAGCACAAGTAAAAAGGATCTCAAAATCTAAAATTCAAAAATAAGATAAAAATTAAAAAAAAAACAATTCTTACAACACATATCATAATTTTAAATTTCAAAAATATTGAGTTGTGACATCCTTCTCACCTAAATTTATGCATCATCCCGATGCATGTTAGAAATAAGATCAAAACATATAGAAATAAATATACTTTCCTAGTTTAAATTCCATCCTTCAACAAGGTAAGTTAAATAGTTTATCATAGATAGAGATAACAAGGAGTATTATCTAAGCATAACTGTCTGTATCATCTCAACATCATTTTCCTTAAGCAAGATTTGAAGTTTGTCAAGTTTATAAATAACTAGAGTTTATTCAAAATAAATGTGGATAGAGCTGTTGCATTTCCATAGTGTCTTCCCATGTAGCATTCTCAGGTGAGTACTGGTCCCATTGGACTTTAGATTGGTCCACTATCCTATTGCGAAGCTGGAACTGACGCCTCTTGATGATTCTACATGGCTCTATTATTATTGTATCTAGTTCTTCCACCTGCAGGGCATTCTAATTAAGAATATGCTTAGGGTCAGGTATATATTTTTTTAACAAGGATACATGGAACACATCATGAATGCAGCTCAGTGCCGAAGGTAAGGCCAAGCGGTAAGCTACAGGATTGATTTCCTCAAGTACTTAAAAAGGCCCGACATAGCGAGGGGCTAGTTTTGACTTCCTTCCAAAAGAGATGGAACTTTTATGAGGACAAACTCTTAGGAACACCTTTTCACCAACTTGAAATCTTCTGGGTGTCCTATTCTTATCTACATAACTTTTTTGGCGATCTGAGGCTTCCTTCAACCTCTGTCGAATAAGTTGCACTTGGATGTCCATATCTTTCAACATTTCAGGGCTAACCAGTATCCTATCTTCTAATTTATCCCAACTTAATGGTGTTCAACAAGGTCTCCCATAGAGAGCTTCAAAGGGTGCCATACCTATTGCTACTTGGAAGGAATTGTTATAAGCGAACTCAACTAATGGCAAATATTCCTCCCGTTTAATCTGTTGATCCATACAATACATATGAAGGAGGTCTTCCAAAATTTGGTTGGTTCTTTCTATTTGTCCATCTATCATCCTGAGCTGTACTGAAATTCAACTATGTTCCTAAGGCAACCTACAATGTGGTCCAAAATCTAGAAGTGAACTTCGCGTCTCTATCAGAGATGATTTTCTCAAGAATTCCATGCAACCTAAAAATTTCCTTTATGAACCTTTTTGCTACTGCAAGTGCATCATCTGTTAAGTTTCCTGGTATAAAGTGGGCAACCTTAGTGAGTTTATCCACTACCACCAAAATGCAATTGTGCCTATTGGATGTCATTGGTAGCCCTTGGACAAAATCCATACTTATGACTTGCCATTTATAGAAAGGTACATCATGTGGATAAAGAAGTCCTGCTGGGTGCACATGTTCTGCCTTAACCCTTTGACATTCTAGGCATCTAGCAACTATGTCTACCACATCCTTCTTCATTCCTGGCCAAAAATATATTCTTTTGAGGTCTGCATACATCTTATTCACTCCTAGATGTCCTGAATAGGGAGCCTTATGTGCCTTTGTCAAGATCATACCCCTTAGTTCCACATTATCAAGAACACATATTCTTCCCTGGTACCTCATTAGTCCATCATAATCAAAAGCATAGTCCAAATACTTAGGTTCCACAAAGGTGTTAGCTAGAGATGTTTTAACCTGAGCATACCATGGGTTATGTTTTTGCTCAGAGAGTATTTGTTGCTTTAGGTCTATGTGCAAGTTGGATATGGCCATTATATGCCTCCTCCTACTGAGAGCATCAGCCACCCTATTTTCTTTTCCCTTGATATATTGAATATCAAAATCATACTCACTTAGAAACTCTAACCACCTTCTCTGTCTTGCATTCAAATGAGGTTGAGTGAAGATATATTTTAGTCCTTGATGGTCTGTTTTAAGCTCAAATGGTTTTCCCAACAAGAAATGTCTCTATTTTTGCAAGGCATGAACTATGGCTACAAGTTTAAGGTCATGGGGGCGTAATTGACTTCATGGATTTTCAATTTTCGTGATTCATAAGCCACTACTCCTTCCTCTTGGAAAAGAACTCCTCCTAGTCCTTCTATGGATGCATTTGTTACTACTGTGAAGTTACCATTAGGGTCAGGCACTTTTAGAATTAGAGGTGATGTTAATCTTTCCTTCAGTACTTGAAAAGCCTTATCACACTGCTCAGTCCAAATGAACTTTTTATTATTCTTTTGCAAGGATGTGATTGGATTGGCTATCCTTGAAAAGTCTTTCACAAACCTTCTGTAGTACCCTGCCAATCCCATAAAACTTCTTACTTCGGTCACATTTGTAGGGATAGGCCATTCAGTGATGGCTTTTATTTCATTAGGATCTACTGCTAGACCCTCAGCTGAAATGATATGCCCTAAATAGTGAACCCTCCTTTCAAAGAAGGAACATTTAGATAACTTCCCAAACAACTTATGCTTCCGTAATGTTTGTAAGACTGTCTAGAGATGGGTTAAGTGTTCCACTTCATCCTTGGAATATATTAAAATGTCATCCAAAAACACAATCACAAACTTATCCAAAAAATCATGGAACACACTATTCATTAGATTCATAAAGGCAGCTGGAGCATTTGTTAGCCCAAATGGAACTACAGTAAATTCATAGTGTCCATTCCTAGTCCTAAATGTTGTATTTGGGATGTCTTCTTCCTTTATCCTTAATTGATGATAACCTGAGCGAAGATCAATTTTGGAGAACACTAAGGCTCCTCTCATTTGGTCAAATAGATCATCAATATGAGGCAAGGGATATCTATTCTTCACAATGGCCTTATTCAACATTCTGTAGTCAATGCACAACCTTAGTGTCCCATCCTTCTTCTTTACAAATATGATTGGTGCTCCCCAAGGTGATACACTAGGCCTTATCAACCCTTTCTCTAGCAATTCTTGCAACTGTATTTTCAATTCTTGGAGTTTTGTGGTGTTCATCTTATATGGGGCTTTAGATATAGGTGCGGTTCCAGGAAGTATATCAATTGAAAAATCGAATTCCCTTTTAGGAGGTAATCCAGGTAGCTCTTCAGGAAACACATTTTGTAGTCCCAAAGGAAGGAACTATTTCCAAAGGTAGGGGCTTCTTTCTGTTCTGTCAACAACTGAATAATTGTTTCAATACAAGCATTTGGGTTCTCAGGTGCATTTTCAACATGTTCTTGGTTTTCAACTGGTCCTTGGTTTCGGGTTCTCACCATTTAATTCCCACAATGACCTACCTCTTGTTTGTATAAGGTGTTTAGCCTCCAAGAGATAGCCAACATAAGAACAAGATCACTAGGAAGGTAAGTGGATAATGACCAGCCCATACTAGTCCACACTTAGCCCCATCCTCAAAAGTTTCCCACGTTTGCTTCCTTATATACACTCCACCAGAGGTCGCTCCATTGACATGGTGAGAAGAACATCACGACACAAGACCAGCACTAGAAAAATAGAAAGAACCTAGCTTAGCCAACACAAATATCTAGAAAAGTCAAGAGGAGAAGTTTCCAAAACCCAAATTAGAATAAATAAATAAATGAATAAATGCGTGCAATTTCAACATTAAAACAACGTAACCATAGGAGTCACGTGAAAAAGGAAGAATCAAAGGTTGTGGCTAAGCTACTTTTAGACAAGATAAAATAACATGGCTGGTCCACACAACCAAGATAAAAAGATCACCAAACAACCGAAAGAAATAATCGCAATCCAAGAAAGTGCACATTACATCACTATGTGACTAACATTAAGTCACCAATAAGAAAGGAGGGAAACACGGTCACTACATGTGTTATGCAAACACAACCAATGCAATAACATCATGTAGGTAAGTATTATTAATGCGCCTTCACGTACTCTTACGTGGAATTGTGCCCTTCTCAAAGGTAACATGTCATCAATATAGTACATCGTGCCCTTCTCAAAGGTACACGTCATCAATATAGTACATCGTAGCATGGCCTCGAGAAAATCGCATGCCCATACCAAGGTACGAATAAACTTGCACAAGTAGCATGATAGGTTAACACTATGGGCCTCTCAAAGGTCCATTCACTAAGGAGAAGTAGGGGGTACTCTAGCATAGGAAGGTATAGTTGGTTGGGTAATCCCAAGCCCATGCCACAACACGTCGCCATAGCTTCCTAAGTTCTTCCTCTCCACTACTTAACTCCACACTTGGAAGGTCTCCAACTCCAAGATTGGACCTTACAGGGTGTACATACAAACAGCCACACAAGCATGAGTCCATCATACTTGTAGTTATAATTTTTGGTTTACAACATGCAAATTGACTATAATCAAATCTATCACAATTCTTATCTTGAATACTATTTCTAATCGATTTTGAGTTTGTAGGCCTCCAGGCCAAGTGTTTGAACCATGCTCTAATACCACATGTAAGGACCTGCTTGATCCAAACTCAAATTTACAAAAATTTTACTTTATTAACAAGTTCTTAAGAGATATATCAAGACTTCCATTGAGTACTCAAGAAACACTTCGGCCAAAACGGGCCATATGTTCAAAATGAAACATTAATTTCGACCAAAACAGGCCATATATGTTCAAAACAAAACATTAATTTCGGCCAAAACAGGCCATATGTTCAAAACAGAACATTCTTAAGCCAACCTGGGCTCTTCTATCCTTTGGGCAAATAGGTTCATACGGAACTAGGTCAAATGGATCTTATTGCTACCATATTCGGGTAGAACAAACAGTGGCCAAAAGGCCTAGTGGTCAAACGAACCAAGTCTCTATCCAATACGGGATAGGTAAACACAACAGCCAACCAGGCTAAACAAGGCAGGAACCATTATGCTCCAATCTGGGATACATAAACATAATAGCCAAATGGGCTAAAGAGGATAGGAATCATTATGCTCTGGCCAGAGACTTCTGACTCCCTCGAAACCAATATAGGTTCATGAGTCACTTCCTAGGGACCACAGTCTACCCAGACACTATACTGAGGATGTCGACCAAGGAACACATAACATCAACTTGTACTCACCTCAGTTTACGGCAATGTCAGGTACATGTAATCCACCCTGGGGATTCTTCTTAGTACTAGGAGAGTTCTTGAGTTACCTAGATAACCTTTTAGCTAGAGATTGAGATTATTAAGTTGATTATTAAAGAGTTACACTATATCCGAGGGACCTGAGTATTGGGGGCATCCTTCGCTGTCCAAACTGCCTACATACCCTATATCCACAGGATCAAGGCCCTCTACGAATGCGAACATGTAGTTATGTCTTGCACTATGTTTTATGTAACTGTGGTTGGTACACAGTTCTTCATCAACTACCCATTCACTCAAGTGATACAGAGATGGAATTCCTAAGAAACTAGTATTGCAAGCACACCTCCTAGGAGTGTTTGGCTTTTAAGTTTTCAAGTGTGAATAATTTATCTATCACGCATATTTCCCCGATGAGGTCTTCCTGTTGATCATCCTACAACAATTTTTGATAGTCTCACCTTTTTCTTTATCTTAATATTTTTAGTCAGGTATCCGAGGAGATTTTCCCTTCTTGCGAATTTAACTTAGACATGTTCCTTATTACTCCCCGATGATTTAGAGGGACGATGAGTAGACGTCGTTGTTGCAGCTATGTTAGGCGTGAGGTACTTGGTTCAATGCAATGGCATTACCCGTAAACGTGACACAGAGGTACCGTAAATACCGAATACTGCGAATGTTTGAGTTTGGACATTTATTTATAAGGTTTACCTATCTAATGACAAAGGAAAAACTTGCATAATAATAGTTGAGTTTAAAATGGCCACTCATGGAATGCCTGTGATGGCTTGTTTGCATTTATTTTCAGTGTCCTTTGTAAATGAAGGGATCATACTTTCCTCTTCAT
Source organism: Cunninghamia lanceolata (assembly GCA_027924645.1). Taxonomy (NCBI): domain Eukaryota; kingdom Viridiplantae; phylum Streptophyta; class Pinopsida; order Cupressales; family Cupressaceae; genus Cunninghamia; species Cunninghamia lanceolata. The sequence goes on from BSBN01000274.1 coordinate 16,430,942, forward strand.
TTTCCTATCATTTAATTTGGGATAATTGTTAAAACTTCCGATAAACTCTTCCTTAAAATTAAAACATATTTACCTATGCTCTTTTTAAATTGTAATTGTATAAACAATGTATTTCTGAATTACAATTTTGAGTTTAAACATCTATTCAATTCGTATTATACATTGTGTATAAATAAATCCCACTTTCCTCAATTAAAATTTCTATTTCAAGTCAAATGTTTTAAACTACATATAGTTTGCCTTCAAATAAATAGTGAAAAGTGAATAGTAAAAGTAAATAGTGAATAGTAAAAATAAATAGTGATTAGTGGAAAGTGAATAGTAAATAGTGAAAAGTGAATAGTGAAAGTGAATAGTGAATTGTGAATAGTGAAATGGTCCCCATCTTAGGAAGATACCCTCAAGGTGGCGGTAATTTCAAAAGCAATACTGCAACCCAAATTTCATTTCTTTCATGGTAACAAAATTACAACTTGACTTATAACAAAATTTAAATCTAATATTTCTACTAAGCTTGCACAGAAATAATACTTTTACAAATTTAATTAAGACATCAACTAACTCTCAACTTTGCAAGTAGGAGAAGAAGGAACTAGACAATTTTAATATCGTATTAAAAACAAATTTTCTTTTCCTCTTCTCATTTCTAAATGGTAAAACTTAATGAACTATAAAATCACAACTAACAACACATTAAGGGAGGATTTTCTCACAACTCTAAAATACCAAATTATACAATGAAAGAGAGAGAATGTTCCCCTCTTGTAAAATCAACAAGGATGAAGCTATTAAAAGACCAAGCTCCTTTAAGAGTAAAGGAAAATAAAATATTTTCCAAAACAAAAAAATGCTTCAACTCCACTTTACAACACAAACAAAATTTACAACACAAGCAAAATAATTTTCACACATCCATCATGCAACAAATAGAAATACAAAGGAAAAGCCATGAAATCCAACCTTAAAAAGCCCTTTAATGGATGAAGTTGATGTAGAGTTCCTCTCCAGCCTCCTCTCCAAATCTCCCTTCTCAAAAACAAAACAATCTCTCTATGATCACAAGCAAGGGATAATGAATGGAGGATATATGATGGCTAGAATAATTTTGGCATTATGAGGCTATGAAGAGGAGAAGAGAGAAGGAATTGGGCATTATGAGGATGCCAGAAGAAGATTTCCTAGAGGAAATTAGACATGATAAGAATGCAAGAATGAAGTCCCCCTGCAAGAATGAAGTTCCCCTGCAAGAATCAAGTTCCTCTGCAAAAATCTAGTCTTCTTTAATTGCTTAGAGAAGGGTCTTATTTATAGATTTTCTGAATAGGGAATGGAAGGTGAGGATCAAGAGTTGAGATCAAGGGCTCTCATTATTTGTGAATTTTAAATTCACAGTGGAGGACAAAAATGAATTAAAGATTTATTTTTGGGAAGAGTGGATTATGACAAGTTGAATTAAAAATAACCCCTCATTTTTCCACTATCCCAAGTCGGATTAAAAAATATCCCCACTATCCCAAGTGGAATTAAAAAATATCCCCATTATCCCAAGTAGACTTAAAACAATTAACCCCACTTAAGAGGTCCCCCATCATAGTCCTTTTCCAACACATGGAGGAATAAAATAAAATAAGTAAAATAGAAATAAAGAGGGAGTGGATGACACACCACCCTCTTTATGGGGGACTCCCACCAAAAGTGAGGAACAAAAAGACAACCCACTCCATTATTGGTGGATCATGGAGTCATTCCATGACTTGGAAATGGGCCTGAGTGTTGATTCCACTCATCCTATTTTCCCCATGCCTCCAAATTCGTCACTTAACTTCACTGTGAAGTTAAAGTCACCATATGGAGGTTATCCCAAGGTTATCCTAGTCAAAAGGGTCCCTAGACCCATGGGGTATAACCTAGGGTTGATTTTAACCTAGTTAAGACTCCCAGGGTCAAGTTAAAGCACAAGTAAAAAGGATCTCAAAATTTAAAATTCAAAAATAATATAAAAATTTTTAAAAAATAATTCTTACAACACATATCATAATTTTAAATTTCAAAAATATTGAGTTGTGACACTACTACAGAGTTTTAGACAACAAGAATTTGGAGGGAACATGGGCAGGTGCCCTTATCTAAAAAGGAATATTCTTCACTATTTTCTTCAGATCCTTAGTCTTTATCCTCTGCTCTAATCTCCTACAACTCCTCTATGCAAGATCTATCACCTCTAACCTGCAATCACAAGAGAGGGGTTGGAGGTTGTTGTTTTTAGGAGCTTGCCTTGGTTAAGCCCCAGAATGGCGTTCAAGCCTTCCAACACCATTTTTAGATAGAGTGCATGTCCTTAATCGATAGAGGCAAAATCAAATGATGAAGTAGATTGACTGAAACACAATAAGATATCACCTTAGTAGGTATAAACCCTCACAGAGATGAGGTGACTTCAAATCATGAGGAAATCAGTTCATGGAGCCAAATCTACAACAAAAATATACAAACACAACACAATTCTACTCTGCAACACAATGAATGCCTTGAATTCTCTTTTCTTGACAATCATAAGTTCACCTTTGTTAACTAGGAGTAAAATGAAGTCCTAAACATGTTTGAATATTCATTCCAACTAACATTGGTAATTCAAATTGAAAAGGTTGACAAAGGGAAACCTTTTAACTGTCACTTTGCCAATAATTTAAATTTGGGTCCTGGCAAAATAGGTTTGGACTAAGGCATGGGTGCCCAAGTCCAGAGGTCTATTTTTGGTCTAGATTAAGCATTAAGATATGCCCTTAACCCCATTTGTCATGGGTTTTAGGGGATTTTTCTCTAGATACATTTTACACATGCATGATTAATCTAAAGGGACCTAGGAGCTAAACTTAGGAGGTAAAAATCTAGGGGGACATTTTATGACATAACATTTAGCCCCTACTTTAATGTATGTTTGATCTTATGACCCATACATGCATTAAAGTATGGTCGAAAATACATCAAACACACCAGGCACATAAAGGTAAGGCATACACAAAGATTGAAGAGCTATTTCTACCCCCTAGTATCAGATAAGAAGTAGAAGACATATTGAAGACATGCAAGTCACAATGAAGATAGTGAAAGAATGCACAACACGACGAGGACATGAGAGCAATCACGTACAACATGATGAATACATTGATATAACATTTTCATATATATAATAAAATCTAATCTAAGGGGTGGGGGAAACTCATCACTACACCCTTAAAATTGCCAAAAACACATAATACAAAGCCTAAAGTGTAGGTGGGACTCATTGCCACACCCTTGATACTACACTATGGGAAAACATGTCAAACAAAACCTAAGTGTGGGGAGACTCTTTGCCACACCCTTGATACAACACATGGGGGAAGACATGCCAAACAAAACACAAGTGTGGGGGGACTCATTGCCACACCCTTGATACCACACATGAGGGAAACCACATGGAAGACATGAAAAACATGAGCACCATATAGTGTTCCATAGACATACTATACATATTAAACATGACAAAAATAGGTGATGGAAGGAGCTTATTACTAAGTCGAACTGTCTAAAAAACATTGTAGACACACCTAACAGTTTGGCTTATGCCACAACAATGGCCAAAGACATGCTTAAGGGAAGATTACTCAAGATCCAACCCCACCTCTCAATGAGGACTTTGTATAAAAGGATGTGCACTAGCTCAAGAGATACACTATCCCACCTTCTGTAGAAAGCATTTTGTAGAAAAAGATAATACTAGCTCAAGAGATAAGTTGTCCCACCTCGTGGAGAGGACTTACAAACACACTTCATTGGTGTCAAAATCATCAGACAAATACCATTATATATGCCCCCACCTTAAGGTGGTTGATGTCGCTTACCGATATCAGTCACATTAAGGTAGAGAGAAAACACACAAGGGAACAAGAGCTCTCGCATACCCCATGCCCCCATGGTGACATGTGCCTACGATCACTGAATATTCCCACAATCACATTGATATAATATGCTAAGATAAACAACAAGGTGTTGTGTGCAAGAAGTTGAGTCCACTTTGTTGATGGTGTTTTCAGCATGCAACAACACAGGTATGCTTGCTGGTATCACACCTCTCTTGAAAAGTATCCTAACCTAGGTAAGACTACTCCAAGGAAAATATAGGTTGGTCTTAACTTGTTTGGAATGACTCAGTGGTATGTCTAGCTGTGCCAACAAGGGGTCTTACATAAAATCCAGGGTTTTTGGAATATGATAGCAGTATGTATGCGGAAGCCCTATGGTACTTTCAGCAGATTTGTAATGTAGATGCTCCTTATATCCTAACCTAATAAAATTGATATAAATAAAATGCAAAAGGAAAAGGAGAGAGAGAAGGGATAAGAGATCCTAAGTGACAGTTACAATGGGGTAAAATGCTGTAGATAGACAAATACTTTCAATAAACCATTCCCTTTTCACCAGGATAGGAAACCCACAATGTTACAAGAAATGATGCAATCTTCAAAGGATCCTTATGATTTTTAAATTGCATTCACTCATTAAACACCTAGACAATGGCATAGTTTAACTAGTAGAATGCAACCAAACTATATTCAATGACAGGGACCAGGCTAACTATACATAGCAACTTACTATCAACAAGCACTAATAGTAGGGACCAAAGCATTCATCATATATCTTAACATTTACCCATCATTGCAAAAGCATGACTAATTAAATTCAGATTGATACAAACCATGAAAAGCAAAGAGGATAATGCAAGAACACAAATTCCTAGCAACCTGTAAAACTTGCTTTGTATTGATCACAATTTGGCAGAGTCTCAACAGTTCAGTATCTAATCTTACTTCTTACAATGAAAGAATGATGGCCCTTTTATACACAAGGCACCATACCGAGTCTTCAATGGACGATGGAGATTAACTCAACACCAATGGTCCAGATTACATGGCATTTAATGAAGTACAACAATTTGTTACATTTTCAGATTTGCATTTGTTCTTTAGGAAAAAGACAAAATATATCTTGCAAATACATTGAATCTGGACAAAATGGATACCCATTTGGCTATATATAGAGAAAAGTCAATTTCCTAGGTAGAAGGAAGTCAACAAAAGGTCACATGATACATGAAAACTTGTGATGATGTGGACTAATGGGATTCTATATGCTTAGTGACACTTTTGATGAAAACATATTCATTTGGATGATTGGGACAGGAGCAAACATGGCTGTAACCAAACTCAAAACTGCGCCTGCTCCTTGTAGTCTCTGATTCATTTGATTCTCTCAGTTTTCTGCATGCGTTCATTGGTTTCAAGATCTAGAAAGACTTTAGTTAAAACTCTTAATGTCTGGCATGTTAGCCTCCTCAATCTAGTGACCTCCCTAACATATCCACTATCCATTGCATCATCTAGTTTGCTTCATTCAGTCTGCAAGAAAAGAGAACACATAATGAATGATCTTTTAAAAATATAATTAGATTAAGCAAGAAATCAAATTTTAATAGGACTTAACCATTTCAAACATAATGATGTTCAAACCACATATTTGAGCCAATCTAAACTCCTCAGCATCAACATACATTTCCCTTTAATCATTTTTGGAGGCATAACCATTTCTGACTGCACCAGTCTTCTTGATTCTTCAATTATTTGCTTTCATACCCAATGATATAACTGTGCCATTTGCATTTCCACATACACGTATAAGTCACTTTCTTTCAACCATTATCCATCTTGCATATTCCCATGGCACCAAAGTTCCTGTGCCATGCTTCTGTATCCATACACCAATTACAAAGAATGTATGTGCATGAGAGAATGCAGAGATTTTTTGGATACCAGGCATCTCTGTTTGAATAGCATATCCCTGCAATATCTAGTGAGACAAGAAAGACTTGCAAACACTACAATCGTGCATCCAGAGACTTAACTGATAGCAACTAAACCAACCACTTCAAGTAATGTCATTGCTCTTGGAGTTTAGCAAGACTTACTTTGTGCATATGGATATGAAATACTATCATTTTTAGGAATTATTGGAAGATTTTAGTATCAATGTTGTGCCTTTTGAGACTCATTCTGTAGGATACTCTGCAAATATAGAAATTTGCCCTGGTCAAAAGATCGAGCACAAAGAGTCACCTGCTAAGCTTGTTTGATCAATTACACCCAAAATCCTCCAAAACTCTTTACTAACTACTTAAGTGATCTTATTATCTCTTTATAGGAAGAAGGTGCTAACATCATACTATAACACAATAATTGCATGATCTGAGGTCATATACTCATTACCATTGTCATCTTTACCTTCACATCCTAGCCGTACCTTGGGATATATGCTATGTATTCGATGACTTAGGGTTACTCATGAAAATATTTCACGTTGCCTCAAGTATTACAAGCCTGCCGACTGCATCTATCTAATATGAGTGAAAGCACAAGTACTTGATTTTCTCTCAAACACTTCCCATTACACATCTTATCACATTGCTTGTGCCAAATTATTGTAGAAGACTACGAGGTTTGCAAAGTTTTACCCATTTTAGAAGTTTACGGAGAAAATGGCCATGATAGGATATTGCGGGTAAAACAACACTCAGTGGAATTGTCTAGTCTTATGTAAAAGTCCTACAAATCAAAGGAATGATTTATCATTGAAGGTTGTAGAGAATAAGAATGTTTCCGAAGTTGCGGGGAATAGAGGGTAGTCAGGATATATCCACATGAAGATAAAATCCCTGCAATATCCATTAACCAGTAAAAGCCCCGCTTTCCAAAACTTATTGATTGTTTATTTAACATTTCCTTTAATTCTTCTTGGGTACAAGTGCTTGGTACATATTTTCAATAACCCACCTTCACCGATTACACCCATGCTCAATGTGTGATTATTACAAAATTTGGAAATAACTCGCGATCTTGCCACAGACACAATTCTCAAATATATCACTGCCCTTATTGCATTGTATTACTATAGTGCACGCTCCCTTTACCATTTTGCCACCTTTACACATTTGCTCAACTATTGGAGACCCTTGTCTAAGCTCTGCAAATACACCCATCAATACATTATGCCTAGCTTCTACTTTTGCAATCAATGCCATGTGTATTGTCCATGATGCCAAGTTCCACAACGTCCTTTTGGCTTACCCTAGAATCTCTATATATGGTTCCACAATTCACAGTGGCCAACCTTGCTTTCACACATGACCTATATGCTTCTCCAAGGCAGCTTCAATTTCTATTTTGGCAACATTATATATTACCTATAAAAATCTACTCTTCTCAACAACCATATAAAGCATCGAATCTTTATGAACTGTTCTCCTCACTAATTTATCTCCCACAAAAATGCTGCCCATATACATTGATCTGAGTTGTGCTCTAATATGCAGTACATATTAGCTCATGATCGTTAATCTTTCCTTCTCAATCATGGATCTGCACACCTGTAATTTGGATGTCTCTACAAATGACATCATCTTATCAATCAACATCAACTTGGGACTATTCCGCAAAGTGGCAAGGAGAGTTGGCAGGGATTTTAGCACCCATAGAAGTTTGAAGGAGATATGACACTGACCAGATGTTATGTGGTTTGCGGGAATTTGGTTTTCCATGGGAGTTTGCAGAGAAATAATAGTTTTCTAGATAGGTTTGGTTGAAGGGGAAAGCTCTGCATTTGGTTAAGTGTCGATTCCCCACTTTTTCATCTTATGCATGTTATGCCAAAATATTAGTGGGAGATTGATATGTTGGCGGATGAGGGAAAATTACATGCCACAGGATATATCTAGTGACCTTATAAAATCTCGAAAAACCTGTTCCTTTGTCTTTTGCAATTTGATATGTATGTCCATGCTATTTGCTTTCAATGTTCCCAAGGATGATGACATTTGTATAGATTGTCGTGCCATGAATGTATCAATACATTGTAAACATTACTATGGCAAAGATCAATATGACATAATCTTGCAGATATCTAGAATTAAAACATTAAGTGTTACTTCTACAACATGGATTGCTGAATGACATGGGCCCAAGTATGATCAAACTTGCTGACAACAATACTTTCTAAACCATTAAATTCCCCTATAGAAATATGATGTAGCGATGACTATATGCCTTCGACTCCATAAGGATGCTTTTTAGCTGTGGTAGAGACACCTTTATCTGAGTTTTAAACAAAAGTGGTGATCTTCCTAGAGCCCACGATTTCTATTTATCTTGTGAGTTTGAAATTTCAAACAATGGCAATAAAATCCTCCTATAAAATTTGTGAACCATTACCTTAAACAAGCTTAAACAATTCCCAAATTGATGTGAAGCGGCCACCCTTAGTGGAGTATGGGTCCCATTATGAATAAATATTTATAAACAAAATGGCTAACTGTTCTTTTATGCAATCATAACATCTGGTGGAATCTTCTCTCCTTTACACTTTGATGTACGTCAATGCTGGATGAACCTCGTTTACATAGTTGGCGAAGATTTGCGGAAGAATCAAGCGTCAGAAGACATTATCATAAATTGCAAGAAAATAGGTGATGGTGGATATATCCAGATGGATGAGATTTCCCCGCAATCCACTTCAAGGTGAAAGTCCCACTTTAGTGCCCGATGGAAAGTGACTTTCTTTTGATAATTCCCCTTAATCCTCTACAACTTGATTTGAATGTATTAGCCAGAGTGATTTGGCTCACACCATTTTTTTTTTGCTCAATATGTGAAAAGTGATGTTGAAGGCTAAATATTATTTTGGTAATGTGAAGAACACACCCTTAACTAGATATTATCCTTCATCTCACCAAACTCCCGCAAAAATAGCTTATTTGATCTTGAAAGGCAAATACTCAGCAATATTGGGCTTAGATGCTTTAGATTTAAAAGGATCCTTTACCATTGCTTCCAGGTTTGATAATACAACAAGTGCTTAGCTATCTTCCTTAGTGTGTATTTTTCTTTCATATCGGTGGTCTGCCATACTCTGCTTTGAAGGAATCCATGTGATATTCTGTAACATGCCATCATGTCACCATTCGTCTAATAACTTGCTTGGCCCTGCAATAACAACACCTTTGGACTTTAACATCTACAAAATTGTGTTCACCTAAAGTCTTCTTAGAACCTATTCAATAAATATATTTAATACATATCCTACAATCATTTCAGTTCATGAGATCACATTTTTATGCAATAGAACCGTCAAGCAATGTCTGTACCTTGTGCCATGAGATCTATTGCGACTTTTGACCTTTACTGATCTGGCAGAGATTTTGGGGTTGTCTAACCTTGCACAACTTTTGGCATCTACAAACCCATCATGATTTTTAGGTCTTGCTAACCAAGTTGGTAGCAGTGGGTTTTGGCACAAGCTTTGACCCTTATCCTTTTAGCGCTTTACGTGAGTTTTAGCATATTAGGACTTAATAAGGGATTTAACTTGGTTCATCCTAGTAGGAAGATTGACTTTATAACACTAAGTCGGTTGATAGATTTTTAGCATAGGGTCAGTCTTCGACATTTTAAGTGCTTTATGTCAATTTTGAGGTCCTGGAACTTGCAGAGGTTTTGCCATGGTCTGACTTAGTTGGCAGATGTGCTTTGTAGCACAAATTCAGATGAGAAGGATTTCAGTGCTTAGTCGGTGGATGGTGAAAACAACAGTAAGTCCGTTGGTTATGACTTTAGCACAAAAAGGTAATTGGGAAGTTTTTTAGCGCAGAGGTCAATCAAGCACGAAAACAATGCTAAGTTGGATGATTGGGATTTCAGCGCAAAAGTTAGATGGAGGCATTTTTAGTGCAAAAGACACTTAGACTAGATTTCAGTAAAGGCAACTACTTGGACTCAACAGATTTTTGCATGACCTAATGACAAAAACTCTCTAACATGGCAAGAAATGCAATTTGACCATTTTTGAAAAGCTAGGAGGTGAAAACCTAACAACTACTCTAAATGAAAGTTTGAAAGAGGGGGTCCCTATTTCACGAAATGGGGTGTATGTGTGAGGCATAGCAAATGGCAACTCTACTGGGAAATGCTCCAAAGCATTTCAAAGATAAACTTTTAGTTTGAACCTAGAATCTCTATTTCCCATGTGTTAGACAAGAAAACATCATATCTTATCATAGAATCAAAGTTCAATAACCAGTGCAACCATCCATATCCTAAAAACCTGAGTGTGTGTAGTTGCATTCATTCCCATCCCTTAGCAACAAAGCTCACCCTAGATCCTTTATATTAAGCTACGTGATTAGTACACACCTTCTGAACTACCTGGACATTGCCTCGCTACCAGTGAGCATCTATAGCCCCGATGGGTTTGTCTCAGAATTCCACTCAAGTAGAGCTCCACTGCTAGTCGGGTGTCCATAGCCCCGGTAGAGTTTACATGATCATCCATCTAACTAAGTTATAGTGTGTGATTGTGATTTTTTTTATTGCATTTCTTTTCTTTTCATCTTTTTCATAATATTTTGATATTTTATTGAGATTTGATTTGGTAGAGTACAGTGCAGTACCACTACCTTTGTGATAACTCATTAGGGCAGGTGTGGACTCTCGATGGCTGCAAAGGTGGACCTTAGATTTTTCACTTAATGTAAGATCACCAAAACTCACTTAGCTACTTTAGGATTGCTTAAAAGTGTGAAAGATATATGGCTAGAAAATACTTCAAGCGCACCAACTAATGACTCATTTCCAATGAATAGACCTCATACCTCCTGGTATAATAGCAAAACCCACAGTAGACCTAAGCAAAAAATTTGGCCTCTTAGAGAAAAAATGTAGATTACTCACCCAACAAAGAAGCACTTGTAGGTCTACTTGGCCACAACCACATTCAAGAAATGGAGAGCTTTGGCAAAGCAAGCGCATGAAGCAAAAGCAAAGAAAGCAAAGGAAACTAACCTAAACAAAGAAAACTACTCTAACCAAAGTAAATAGAAAATAGAAAGAAACAACTAACAACTACTAACAGCTAACAACTAAGGAAAAGCAGGAAAAGAAAGAAGAAACCAAACTAGAACAACAAGAAACTACCAAAACCTAACTACAAACAAGTAAGACTATGTATAAAAGCTTTGGGAAGAAGGTATTTACACTCCCTCGTGACTTATTTCTTAGGACATGCAGAAGTAACAAGGTGCAAGTCAATGTCCTAAGTCTGGAAAATTCATCTTTGTACTCTGAAAAGTAGGGTGAGGGCATGTTGTGTTCATGTTCAGGGTACTGGTTATGCAAAATTAGCAATTGGGGCAGTTCATTAGGGCCATGGTCAATCCAAATGCAAGTTATCTTACCTAAATCACCATAATCAAATTGATAACTTTCAAAACCAAGTGAAAAAGGGGAAGATACAACCTGATTTGTGGTACCATCAGCCAGGAAGGTAACTGCATCACCTTGCTACATTACAACAAATACCTTCTCATTTGTGGGAGGTCTGAACTCATGTTTGGCTATATCATGTTCATCAAATACCTTTGGAGCACTAAATGCTGCAGAAACCTCCCAAGCAAAAAGGAAGTCTGGACAACTTTCTTCATAATGTGGATCATCTGGATGTATTCTCCATGAATCAGTCAAGGTAAAGTCTGTCATATGCGGTGAATTCCCATGCAAAAACATATCCTTACTCATTCTTGGTATCAACTCAATAATGTGATCAAGTGATTGACATGAAAATGCTTCCAAGCCATCACTTTGCATGATAGTTTGATTTTTATTCGCATTTTGTAGATTTTTACTTTCATTTGTCATTATTAGGTCAGCATCAACCATATGGAGATCTTCTTTTATGTAGGTATGAACAGAATCAACATGATGAACATATAATGTATCTGAGTCTACTTCATCCATATCTATCACATATTCTGAAAAACCCTCCTCTGTGTTAATCAACAACCTTCCTATTAGGACTCCACATCCATTGTCTATAACAACAATAGGGTCTCCTTCTTGCACAATAGGATTCATGATGTCAATGTTATCTTGGAGTGATGCATCATCCTGCTCCTCTTCATTTGACTCAGCTTGAGACTCTATTGGAGTGACTGTATTAGCGTAATATGAATGATCATGATGATATAATGAGCTGGTAAAGTCAAGAACTTGATCATTTTTCACTAGAAAATCTGATTGGAGCTCAAGTATGTCAACTGGAATAATTTTTTGTATCGCTGTCCACGAGTGTTCTTCATCTGGAGGACTGATTTCTTCTTGAGCTTACTGCTGTTTCACTTGATCCATCTACTCCTCATACTTAGTTTCAAACTCAAAATTTTCAGCACATTGAATTAAACTGTTGTACTATACCTCTGCAATAGCAAATTCATGCTCAGAACTTGATATATGTGAAGTATTTTGATGTTGATTTGCACCCTTAACATGATTACTCATCAAGTCTAATTTATCATCTATCTTATCCACCCCTTTAGTAGCAGAAATTTGATCTTGTGCATTGTTCTGTTCATTGTCATGTGATTAAAAACTAAGTTTCAACCAAGGTGAGACAGCGTATTCTTTTGATTGGTCTGACTGACAGAGAGATTTTAACCAATCATGAATCTCATATCAATTAGTTGGGTAACTTGCAGACCATATGCATTGTCTTCCATCCTCATCTAGATATGTATTCTGATAAACAACTTGAGGGACTTCAATTTTTTCAATGCGCAGATTACCCTTTTGACTGTGATTACTTATGAATGGTGGATTTATAGCTCCTGTAGCCTCAACTCTTTGGGTGCTCTTAGCCAAGGCATGATCATATGTATATGCATCCATCCATTCTACAACTCCTTGTAAGGTCTTTCTCTGAATATGTCTGTCATATCTATATCTTGTTGCAGGCTTGTATACTTTGAAAATAGGAAGCAATCCTTTTAAGTGCAGATCCAACCTTTGGAGGAAAGTCAAACAATCAATTTTGTCATATAGCTCTCTAGAATGTATAGTGTAGACCTGAAGTGAGCTAAAATCAAGTAGTGTTAACAGAGGACACTTCACTCTTATCTATCTATCTAACACTTTTTTGAAAAGTGGGATATCAACTTGGAAGTTCTCTTCATGATATGACTGCTGAGATGGTCCTCTGAAGAATGAAGGGATTTCATGACTGAAACCCTTATGTATACCCATTGGAATTGAATCTCATGAATAGTCAATTCATTTCAGCATGTGCAATGAACTAATAAAACTAAAATCTTGCATAAAATCTTTGTCAGACCCTCTTTCTAGCGCCAATTCTATTGATGGTGTTTTCAGCATGCAACAACGCAGGTATGATTGCTAGTATGACACCTCTCTTGAAAAGTATCCTACCCTAGGTAGGACTACTCCAAGGATAATACAACTAGGTCTTAGCTTGCTTGGAATGACTCAGTGGTATGTCTAGTTGTACCAACAAGGGGTCTTACAAAAAAAATGCAAGGTTTATGGAATATGACAGTAGTATGTATGTAGAAACCCTATGACACTTTCAACAAATTTGTAACGTAGATGTTGCTTATAACCTAACCTAACAAACTTGATATAAATAAAATGTAAAAGGAAAAGGAGAGAGAGAGAAGGGACAAGAGATCCTAAGTGACAGTCACAACGGGGTAAAATGTTGCAAATAGACAAATACTTTCAATAAACCATTCCCTGTTTCACCAGGATAGGAAACCCAAAATGTTACAAGAAATGATGTAATCTTCAAAGGATCCTTATGATTTTCAAATTGCGTTCACTCATTAAACACCTGGACAATGGTGCAACTTAACTAGTGGAATGTAACTGAACTATATTCAATGATAGGGCTCAGGCGAACTATACACATCAACTTACCATCAGCAAGCACTAATAGTATAGACCAAAGCATTCATCATACATCTTAACATTTACCCATCATTGCAAAAGCACAACTAATTAAATTTAGATTGATATGAACCATGAAAACCAAAGAGGATAACACAAGAACACAAATTCCAAGCAACCTGCAAAACTTGCTTTGTATTGATCACAATTTGGCAAAGTCTCAACAATTCAATATCTAATCTTACTTCTTACAATGATTGAATGATGGCCTTTTTATAGACAAGGCACCATACTGAGTTTTCAATGGACGGTGGAGATTAGCTCAACACCAATGGTCCAGATTACATGCCATTTAATGAAGTACAACGGTTTGTTACATTTTCAAATTTGCATTTATTCTTTAGGAAAAAGACAAAATACAGCTTGCAAATACATTGAATCTAGACAAAAGGGATACCCATATGGCTATATATAGATAAAAGCCAATTTCCTAGGTAGAAGGAAGTCAGCAAAAGGTTACATGATACATGAAAACTTATGATGATGTGGACTGATGGGATTCTATATGCTTAGTGACACTTTTGATGAAGACATATTCATTTGAATGCCTATTGGATTGAGTTTGGATGATTGGGATAGGCGCAAATAGGGATATAATCAAACTCAGAACTGCGCCAAATCCTTGCAATCTCTTATTTGTTTGATTCTCTCAATTTTCTACATGTGTTCATTGGATTCAAGATCCTGAAAGACTTCAATTAAAACTCTTGATGTCTCGCATGTCAGCCTCCTCAATCTGGTGACCTCCCTGACATATCCACTATGCATTGCATCATCTAGTTTGTTTCATTCGGTCTGCAAGAAAAGAGAACACATAATGAATGATCTTTTAAAAATATAATTAGATTAAGTACAAGAATCATATTTTAACAGGACTTAACCATTTTGATCATAATGATATTCAAACCACATATTTGAGCCAATTTAAACTCCTCAGCATCAACATACACTTCCCTTTAATCATTTTTAGAGGCATGACCATTTGTGACTACATCAGTCTTCTTGATTATTCAATTATTTGCTTATGGCCTTTGACCCTGTATTTGCTTTCACACCCAATGACATAATTGTGTCATTTGCATTTCCACATACACGCATAAGTCACATTCTTTCAACCATTATCCATCTTGCATATTCGCATTGCACCAAAGTTCTTGTTCCATGCTTCTGTATCCATACAACAATTGCGGGGAATGTATGTGCGTGAGAGAATGCAGAGATTTTTTGAATACCAAACATCTCTAGTTGAATAGCATATCCCCACAATATCTAGTGAGACAAGAAAGACCTACAAACACTACGATCATGCATCCAGAGACTTAATTGCCAGCAACTAAACCAACCTCTTCAAGTAATGTCATTGCTCTTGGAGTTTAGTAAGACTTGCTTTGTGCATATGGATATGAAAGACTGTCATTTTTAGGAATTCTTGGAAGATTTTACTAACAATGTTGTTCCTTTTGAGACTCATTTTGCAAGATACTCTACAAAGATAGGAATTTTCCCTGGTGAAAAGCTCGAGAGCAAAGAGTCACCTACTGAGCTTGTTTGATCAATTGCACACAAAATCCCCTGAAACTCTTGACTAACTGCTTAAGTGATCTTATTATGTCTTTATAGGAAGAAGGTTCTAACGTCATACTATAACACAATAATCGCATGATCTAAGTTCATATACTCATCGCCATTGTCATCTTGCCCTTTGCAACCTAGTTGTACCTTGGGATATATGCTATGTATTTGATGACTTAGGGTTACTCATGAAAATATTTCATGTTGCCTCAGGTATTACAAGCCTTCTGACTGCATTTATCTACTATGAGTGAAAGCGCAGGTACTTGATTTTCTCTCAAAGACTTCCCAGTCCAAATCTTATCACATTGCCTCTGCCAAATTATTGTAGAAGATTACGAGGTTTGCAGAGTTTTACCCGTTTCAGAAGTTTGCAGAGAAAATGGCCATGATAGGATATTGCAAGTAAAACAACACTCAGTGGACATGTCCAGTCTTATGTAAAAGTCCCATAAATCAAAGGAATGATTTATCACTAAAGGTTGTAGAGAATAAGAATTTTGCCAGAGTTGTGGTGAATAGAGGGTCGTCCGGATATATCCACATGAAGATAAAATCCCTGCAATATCCATTAACTCATAAAAGCCCCACTTTCCAAAACTTATTGATTGTTTATTTAACATTTCCTTTAATTCTTATTGGGTACAAGTGCTTGGTACATATTTTCAATAACCCACCTTCACCGATTACACCATACTCAATGTGTGATTATTACAAAATTTGGAAATAACTTGCGATCTTGCCATGGACACTGTTCTCAAATATATTGCTGCTATTATTGCATTGTATTACTACAGTGCACGCTACCTTTACTATTTTTCCACCTTTACTCATTTTCTCTACTATTGGAGACCCTTGTGTAAGCTCTATCGATACACCCATCAATACATTATGCCTAGCTTCTGCTTCTGAAATCAATGCCATGTGTATTGTCCACGCTACCAAG
The DNA here is from genome assembly GCA_027924645.1 of Cunninghamia lanceolata. Classification (NCBI taxonomy): domain Eukaryota; kingdom Viridiplantae; phylum Streptophyta; class Pinopsida; order Cupressales; family Cupressaceae; genus Cunninghamia; species Cunninghamia lanceolata. Next base: position 16,447,337 of record BSBN01000274.1, read on the forward strand.
TTCCACAACGTCCATTTGGCTTACCTTAAAATATCTGTATATGGTTCCACATTTCATAGCCGCCAACCTTACTTTCACAAGCAGCCTATATGCTTCTCCAAGGCGGCTTCAATTTCTGTTCTGGCAACATTATATATTACTTGTAAAACTCTACTCTTCTCAACAACCATACAAAGCATAGAATCTTTATGAATTGTTCTCCTCACTAATTTATCTCCCATAAAAACATTGCCCATATAGATTGATTTGAGTCATGCTTTGATATGCGGTACATATGAGCTCATGATCATCAATCTTTCCTTCTCAATCATGGATCTGTGCACCCATAATCTGGATGTCTTTACAAATGGCATCATCTTATCGATCAACAACAACTTGGGACTATTCCGTAAAGTGGCAATGAGAGTTGGTAGGAATTTTCGCACCCATAGGAGTTTGCGGGAGATATGATACTGACCAGATGTTATATGGTTTGCGGCAATTTGGTTTTCCATGGGATTTTGTGGAGAAATAATAGTTTTCCGTATAGGTCCGGTTGAAGGGGAAAGCTCTGCATCCGGTTAAGTGCAGATTCCCTGCTTTTTCATCTTATGCATGTTATGCCAAAATATTAGCAGGAGATTGATATGCTGGTGGATGCGAGAAAATTGCACACCACAAGATATATCTAGTGACCTTATAAAATCCTGCAAAACTTGTTCCTTTATCTTTTGCAATTTGATATGTATGTCCATGCTATTTGCTTGCAATGTTCCCAAGGATGATGACATTTGTATAGATTGCCACACTATGAATGTATCAATACGTTGTAAACATTACTATGGAAAAGATCAATATGACGTAGTCTTGCAGCTATCTGGAATTAAAGCGCCAAGTGTTACTACTACAACATGAATTATTGAATGACGTGGGCCCAAGTATGATCGATCTTGCTAACAACAATACTTTCAAAACCATTAAATTCCCCTTTACAAATATGATGTAGCAATGACTATATGCGTTTGACTCCACAAGGATGCTTCTCAGCTGTGGTAGAAACACCTTTATCTGAGTTTTAAACAAAAGTGGCGATCTTCCTGGAGCCCACGATTTATATTTATCTTGTGAGTTTGAAAGTTCAGACAATGGCAATAAAATCCTCCTATAAAATTTGCGAACCATTACCTTAAACAAGCTTAAGCAATTCCCAAATTGATGTGAAGCGGCCACCCTTAGTGGAGTATGGGACCCATTATGAATAAAGATTTATTAACAAAATGGCTAACTATTCTTTTATGCAATCATAACATCTAGCGAAATCTTCTCTGCTTAACACTTTGATGTATGACAATGCTGGATGAACCTCGTGTACATAGCTGGCGAAGCTTTGTGGGAGAATCAAGTGTCTGAAGACATTATCATAAATTGCGGGAAAATAGGTAGTGGTGGATATATCTAGGTGGATGAGATTTCCCTACAATCTGGTTCAAGGCGAAAGTCCTGCTTTAGTGGCCCATGGAAAGTGACTTTCTTTTGATAATTTCAGTTAATCCTCTACAACTTGATTTGAATGTATTAGCTGGAGTGATTTGGCTCACACCATTTTTTTTGCTCAACATGTGAAAAGTGATGTTGAAGGCCAAATATTATTGTGGTAATGCAAAGAACACACCCTTAACTAGATATTATACTTCATCTCACCAAACTCCCGCAAAAATAGCTTATTTGATCTTGAAAGACATATACTCAGCAATATTGGGCTTGGATGCTTTAGATTTAAAATGATCCTTTACCACTGCTTCCGGCTCTAATAACACAACTAGTGTCTAGCTATCTTCCTTAGTGTGTATTTTTCTTTCATATCGGTGGTCTACCATACTATGCTTTCTAGTTTTGATAATCCATGTGCTTTGCAAGAACCCATGTGATATTCTACAACATGCCATTGTGTCACCGTTCATCTGATAACTTGCTTGGCCCTGCAATAACAACACCTTTGGACTTTAACATCTGCAAAATTGTGTTCACCTGAAGTCTTCTTAGAACCTATTCAATAAATCCATTTAATACACATCCTGCAATCATTTCAGTTCATGAGATCATATTTTTGTGCAATAGAACCGTCAAGCAATGTGTGTACCTTGTGTCGTGAGATGTAGCGCAACTTTTGACCTTTACTGATCTAGCAAGGATTTTGGGGTTGGCCGACCTTGCGCGACTTTTGGTATCTATAGACCTAGCACAGTTTCTAGGTCTTGCTGACCAAGTCAGTAGTAGTGGGTTTCGCCAAGGTTCGACCCTTATCCTTTTAGTGCTTTGTGTGAGTTTTTCCATCTTAGGACTTAGCAAGGGATTTAACTTGGTCCATCCTAGTAGGAAGATTAACTTTATAACACTAAGTGGGTTGATAGAGTTTTAGTGCAGGGTCAGTCTTCAACATTTTAAGCACTTTGCAGCGGTTTTGAGGTCCTTGGACTTGAGGAGGTTTTGCCATGGTCCGACTTAGTCGGCGAATGTGCTTTGTAGCATAAAGTCGGATGAGAAGGATTTCAGTGCTTAATCGGTGCATGGCAAAATCAATGCTAAGTTAGTTGGTCACGACTTTAGCAGAAAAAAGGTAGTTGGGAAGGTTTTTAGCACAGAGGTTAGTCAAGCACGAAAACAATGCTAAGTCAGATGACTGGGATTTCAGCGCAAAAGTCAGATGGAGGCATTTTTAGCGTAAAAGACACTCAAACTAGATTTCAATGAAGGCAACCACTTGGACTCAGTAGATTTTTGCATGACTTAATGACATTAACTCTCTAACATGGAAAGAAATGCAATTTGACCTTTTTTGACAACCTAGAAGGTGAAAACCTAACAACTACTGTAAACCAAAGTTTGAAAGAGGAGGTCCCTATTTCACGAAATGGGGCGTGTGTGCGAGGTACAACACACTTTTTGGCCAAAAAGAGGAAGTGTTTTCCCTGATTTTCAAAATTTGTCACATTTGACCTAAAAATTTGAAGCACTTATAGGTGGAATCTTGAAAAAAGTCAGTAAATATCAAATGTAGTACTTGGAGTCTAGTTTCCAAATATGTAATTTTTTTAATACCCGGATGATACAAATTAATTTTTAGTAGGCGTTTCTAAAAACCACTGTTTAAAAGTCACTTTTTTTTACTATACCATGCACATCTACATCATCCATATTTTGACATAAATAATCATATTTTTCTAAATCCTTTTGGGAAAAGATTTGTAACTCATTGAAGCAAGTTTTCCATATTTTTGTAATTTTTTATTGAATATTTCTTTGTTAATTTTTTATTGGCCATTTTTGGTGTTTTAAAAAACCATCGTGTACATCATGTATAAGATGACCTAAACTTATCATTTTTTGAATTTTTATTTTCAAATTGAAAAGAATTCTCTGAAGTATGTTTTCATACAATTTTTTTTACAAAAAATTATTTTGATAAGAAGTTATTAAAATATTAAAAAACCCTTATAATTCAAGTTTATGGACCTATTTCATCAGAAATTAATTGAAAAATAGAAAAATAATCCAATTGTAAAAAAAATTACATATTTGAAATCTACACTATCTTATCTATAATGGGTTTTAATTTTGTCAAAAAATTTTGCAAAAAAGGCCTTCAGACATATGCCCAAAGTCACTATTTTGTTGTGATATTGACAGAGCCTTCAACTTGTAGGTCAAACTAGGTCCAAAGCCAAGGCTCGGGTTCCCAAGCCTTTTTTTTGACCCAAAACCCATAGTAAAAATTGGGTCAGAAATTCAAATTTTATGAGACGAGATCCTGTTCTAGAAACAAGATCCCGTTTCTGAAAAATGAGATCCCATTTCTAGAAAATGAGATCCCGCTTTTGGCTCAGGATCTCGAAGCATAACATGATCCTTCATAAAAAGTGAGATCTTGTTTTGGTTTACCCAATTTTGAGTTTTTTTCTAAGTCCAAAACTTCCACCTTAAGTGGACTCATCTTTGTGCATTTACCCAAGATAACGACCATATCACATCAAGGACCAAGGCATTACTCATGGGTTTGGAGCTAAGTATAACCATTGGGCTATGCTACAGGTACCTCAGAACCGAGTGTAGCAACAAGGTGAGATACAATTCAAAGTGTACAAGAGTAGATTGAGTGGATTGTAAAATGTTAGGCACAAGAAATGCCATAAGATGATACATCACATAGAGTGATTCTACTAGTTAAGCATCAGATATATATATAGATTAACCCCATAGTCATATATGGACTAGGTCCATTTTTTCTTTTCTTGTTGAAGGGACACGCGGTCCGTATTAGTATTTGTTTGTTTTCGCCATCCGCGAACTAGGTAGAATCACTGAAGAAGGTAAACAATAAAATGAGAGAGGAGAACAAGTGCCTTAAGAACACCATGTAGGAGGATTCTCCCAAAACATCCTCTACAATGCTATGCCCCTAAGGCATGACACACAATAATAAAATAGAGGAGAGGCAAGATAGAAAAATGATAAAACAAATAGAAGGATGGTCACAATAGAGGTGGTCTCTCGATATACTTGACCTTATGAGAGTATCAAGAGTCATCCAAGGAGACCTAAACAACACATAACACATCGCGAGGGATCACAACAGATAAGATGAGGTCACGTAAACAAGCATAGGTATGTTGCAACAAAGGTCGCTAATAGGGTTAGAAATACTTACCTGTGTGTACAACCAAACTAGTGGTTGTCGTTGAGCAAGTCATCTTCCTCCCAATCTTGAATGCACGATGAGAGGGGTACATAAGGTACAATTCCCTGACTAAAGTTATCATCCTTTACCTCTTTGGTCTTAGGCTCTTCTTTGTTTGATTCAATGCTAAATGGTGAAATGTTCTCTTGTTGTAGTGGTGTATTTTGAGCCAAAGCTTGTCTTCTCTTCCTTCAAGTTTTATTAGTGATGTTAAGAGTATTATCTTGATTTTCCATAGTTTTTAGCATCTCGGAAGAAGCATACAATTGATTATCTCTAAATGGTGCATTGCTTTGTTTTCCATGGGTATCTCCCAATCATCATTAGGATGATGAAGGAGGAACCTTAGCATAGAGTCCCTTACCTTTCAGTCTAGGGGGTTCTTGTAATGTAGGTTGTTCTCTATTTATTATTTGTTGAATAGGGGATCTGACCAATTTTAATAGTAATTGTGCTTTGTAACATCGATATCTCAAGAAATTTGGATCTGTTTGTAGTTCAAGTTCTTCAGTAGGTTTGGGCCAAAAGTAGTCAAGGATGATGTTTTTTTGCATAACTATAGGTTGCCATCGACTATGGTGAATAGTTCATATATAACCATGGTGAGGAAATTTTAAGCACTGGTGAAGTGTTGAAGGGATATATTTCACATCCTTGAGCCATGGATGGCCTAGTTTTATATAGAAGAGGATAGATGTAGCGATAATATCGAATGATTATTTTAAATCTTTGTCAAGCACCCAGATCATTAAAGTAATCCTCCCTATAACTGAGAGGAATGCTCCATTATGTGCTTTTATCATCATGTTTGTAAGCTCATAAGTTTCTTGTATCAATTTATGCGAATAAAGGAACTATTCCATAGCAATGTTAGTCATGCAATTTGGATCAACAAGGGCTCCTCTTACCAGAGTTCCCATTATGTTAACGGTAATTCAAATAGAACCTTCAATCTCTCCCACTATTCTATCTCATGGTATAAATGTTATTTCAGGTTTAGGGGTCTTCTTTTCCTTATCAAATCAGGGAGAGACCATAACATTGTTTTTATGATGAGAAGCCATAGATGTGAGACTATTTCACACTAATCCACTTGCTTGAGAGAAATGAGTACTAAAAGATATCTCATGGTATAAATGTTATTTCAGGTTTAGGGGTCTTCTTTTCCTTATCAAATCAGGGAGAGACCATAACATTGTTTTTATGATGAGAAGCCATAGATGTGAGACTATTTCACACTAATCCACTTGCTTGAGAGAAATGAGTACTAAAAGACACAGAGTCCACAACAAATAGATTGGATAGAGGAAATAGTACTACACAACAAGGAAAAGTAAGTGTTTTTAAAGGTTTTGATCAAGAAAGTGTGAAAAAGGTGTATAAACACTTAGTGTTGAAATACACACTGTGTAATTAAGAATATGCCAATTTTCACACAATACTATGAAATGAAGAAAACATTTCAAATGACCAATGGATGTATGTTTGAAAATCAATGCAATATCTGAAATGAAAGATATTTATGAAAAATGCAATGAAACAAAGCAAAACTATGCTTGTTTATGCACCTAAAATGCTCATTTTTTCCACTTTTTTCAATGTAAATGTACAAAAAATGTTATAAAATTATGAAAAATGATGAATGAATGGGATATAATCTGATTTAATGTGTAAATTAACTCAGATCAGATTTTAAAATGATTCCAACATGCTACAATTCTCAATGCAAAGGCAAAATTAATTTAAGATGAATGAATACACTTGTTTTTATTAGAATACACAATGTGTAAATGCAAAATTTGAATTCTAAGTGCAATAACAAATAATGATGAAAAAATACAGTCCAAAATCAGATTTCAAAGAGTTTTAAAATGAGTAATAAAATCTAAAATGAGATTTTAATTACAAACCCTAGTTTTTGAAATTACTAGATTATATGAAAAGGGCAAAATTTCAAGCAAAACCCTAGCAAATGAGAGATGAAAATGCAAGGTAAATGATGATGAAAAGATGAAATGCTATAATTTATCTTAGATCTGATGTAAATATCATAAAATTAAATGTTTTGAATGATATGCAAGGAAAATAGTGCAAACTATGCCTTAATGCAAGCCAAAAATGCCTAGTTTTTTCAAAATTTTAAAATTTATGCAAGATTTTCAAATGTATGATAATGAATATGATATGGATGAATGCAAATCTGATTACAACACTCAGCAAGGTTCAAGTTCAAAAAAAACATAGGTTCACCAAAATGTTATATATGAATATTGGGGTTGATGATGAGGTTCAGGTAGTGCTTTAAATAGATTTAATCAAACCCACCTTTCACATATAATCATTCAAGGACATAAATCAAGTTCAGTCACTTCTCTTGAAAGAGGACTTAGCTATAGGTTTGATGTCACTTTGAGATGACAAGGAAAGTTGGAATATGTTTATAATTTGTTAAACCCTAATTTCATTAAGCCTTAACCCTAATTATATGAAATCGTAAACAAACGAATGAAACACGACATATGATCACATAGGAAGGCACTAAATGCATATTAGAAACATACTAGGATTCATATTCCATAAAGAAGAAAGTTCAGGGACACTAGGGCAGGTGCCCTAGTCCAACAGGTAACTTTTTCTATGGATCTAGAACTATAAGGTGATGAAGTCTACAACCTGCTACAAAGTTTCAGACAATGACAATTTGGAGGGCACAAGGGTGGGCACCCTTGTCTAGAAAGGAATATTCTTCACTTTTTTCTTTAGATCCTGATTCTTTATCCTCTGCTCTAATCTACTATAACTTACAATCACAAGAGAGTGGTTGGGGGTTTTGGTGTTTAGGAGCTTGCCTCAATCAAGCCCTAGAATGGCATTCAAGCTTTCTAACATTGTTGTTAGATAGAGTGTGTCCTTGGCGGATAGAGGAAAAATCAAATGATGAAGTAGATTGAGTGAAACACAATAAGATATCACCTTAGTAGGTATAAACCCTCATGGAGATGAAGTGTCTTTAAATCATGAGGAAATGAGTTGATGGAGCCAAATCTACAACAAACACATACAAACACAACACAATTCTGCTCTACAACACAATGAATGTCGTGAATGCTCTTTGCCTTCGTTAACTAGGATTAAAATGAAGTCCTAAACATGTTTATATATGTATTCTTGCTAACATTCATAATTCAAATTGAAAAGGCTAACAAAGGGAAACCTTTTAACAGTCACTTTTCTGACAATTTAAATTTTGGTCATGACAGATTACGTCTTTACTGGGGCATGGGTGCCCAAGTTGAGAGGTCTATTTTTGGTCTAAATTAAGCATTAAGATAGGCCTCTAAGCCCCATTTCTCATGCATTTCAGGTGATTTTACTCTGAGATAAGTTTTCCACATGCATGATTAATCTAAGGGGACCTAGGAACTTAACTTAGGAGGTAAAAGTCTTAGGGAGACATTTTATGACATAACAAGTTCAACCTATAAAAAGGACCTAAAATAATTTATGTGAAAGGTGAATGTAGATGACTTAACTTGTAGATTTGAGACACCCACATATGTGAGTTGTAGATTTGAAAGTAAATTAAGTGTAATGCACACACACATGTATGTATACATACATACATACATACATACATACATATATGTATACATATGTACATACATACATACATATACAGATACACACACATACATATATGTATACATATGTATGTACATACACTACATACATGCATACATGCATACGTACATACATACATACATACATACATACATACACCCATATACATATATACACAGATGTGTGTGTGTGTAATTGAATTTTATGTGGGTTAGTTTATGCCATTATTGAAACCCACCTTAAACTTAGGTGTCAAATTCTTAATGAAAAAGGGAAATAGAGAAACATGAATAGGGATTGTTTATATATATATATATATATTATTTACTTAGTTGCAATTAATTTTTTTGGATTAGTTTATGTCATTATTAGCACCAATATTAAACTTTGGTATAAAATTCTTAATAAAAATAGAGAAATAGCTAAACATGAATAGGGATTGTTAATTTCTATTCATATTAATCTATCCCCTTACCATTGATCAAATACAATCTCTAGCTTGTAAAGCTAAGGACTATTATTAATAATCACTCTTGGTGGCAACAAAATTAAGGTAATGACCACTTATTGATAGGTAGGTCTAGTGGCTTACCTAGAGGTTTTTGGAGTCCCAAAGGACATGCATTAATATGGTTCATTAACTAGTTGGCTCTCAAGTTTGAAGAGACACTTTTATTCACCATTTGGAATATTTGGCTTTGATTTTTATTGATCTTTTCCTCTATTCACTGGTTGTCTTCACCATGAATTCTTGTCATGGAAATATTCTCTTCCTTTGTTATGGGTTTAAATACAAAGGTTTTCTCTAAAAAAGCATAGGAAAAGGAAAGGAAGGAGGAAGGTGGAGATTCTGTAACTTGAACAAGGAATAGAACTTGGGTGACTACTAACATTTTAGAGTTTTGTGGCATCTTTTATTATTTTGATCAATTTTATAAATTATGCTTTTACTAAGAAAGTAGTCAATGCTAAAATGTCTTTTACCTATGTTTTGAGTGAGCTTTATGGCCTCTGTTTAGTTACCCATTTTGTGTACATGAATTATAAATCTTTTGGTCTATTAAACATGCTTGTTATGAGTGTAAACAATTGTAAGACCTTCAACTTGTTATATGCTTGCATAAAGTTATATGGATTTTGATCTACTTAGTATTTCAAACTATTATAATGATGTATAAATTAATAGTAAGGCCTTTAGCCTATTAAATATTTATGTTAATGTTGTATGGCCTTTAGCTTGGTATAAATAATTAAAAGGACTTGATCGTGTTTGTTACATCCCCAACTTACAAATTAAACTTAATCAATAACTTGGCATGATAATTAGGAGGATTAGTCATAGTTAATTAATTTGATATTATGGAAATATTTGAGTTAACTTTTGATTATGAAGTAGAAACATATGTTAAATAGTTTTGTAAATTAAATGATTTACAATTAGAAGATTTTATAATGATGCACTAATCATGATCTTGTGGTCCTGAGTGTTACAGGAAAAATAAACATCCTTCGAAGAAGGAAGGAGAGTATCATCCTAGAGGAAGGGTTACACATTGTGAAAACATAAGTTGACTAGCCATCTGAATAATCAACTCCTATGTCCTTGTCAACCATTCCTAAGTTGACATCTGTCATGTCTCTTGTCTTTTGTTTCTATGTTCTTGGTTTAGTCTTTTGTCAATGAAGTTATCACGACAAGTCGTGATGACCAGATGATGTTTTGGGAGCATCATCCCTAGCTAAGAGACAATAGTGTTTAGAGACAAGGAGGTCTCACTTACTTGTTGTTCTTGGGGTCATTATTTTTCCCTATTCATTCGACTAATGGGAATAGTCAATTTTGGGGGAGTATCACTCAACCTTGATAATCGACATTATTAATGTGAATTTTTTATGAATATTATCTCTTGTGTTAATCCTTAGTCAAGGATGAAACCTCTTAATAGGTTGTTACCTATAACAATATTATTGTTATTTACTAATCTTAATAATTGTATTCTTTGGACTATTCCTAAGTTCATATAGTCGATCATGAAGATCGATGGGAGCTTCAAGCTTAACCATCCCATGTTGTGTAAGAATTGAGCCACCTTTTAAGGGACACTACCAAGTTGAAAGGCAGTTAGCAGCCAAAATTGACATGCCTTGGGATTGGTTACCTTTGGTGTTGGTCTCTCCATTTGGTAAGAATCACTTTGGTGAGTTGGGAATGTTGGTTGGGGTTTTTAGAAAAGAAAGTAGGTGGCGTAACTCTTCAGGGAAGAACAGTGGTAGAAGGAAGCTATGAGCGGCTAGAAGACTCACAGACTAGGACTGCAATTGGTCTATTACTTGATTCAGGTAAAATGGGAAACAAATACTTGATTACTTTTCAAATGATGAGTTTAAATCTCAGAGAACTTCTGCTTGAGTCTGTGAAACATGAAGTTTCATGTTATTGATTGAAAGTCTGAGGCATGCGGCCTGCAAGGCCATACCATGCATGTTGTCTATATTTCTTTTGAGTCATGGCTCCAAGCTAATTGGCTGAGCTATTCTTGTTTTTAAATCTCATATATGCAATGGTTTGGGAGCCTTATGGCCGAACACTTTTAAGACAACTTTAAGTTATGTTTATGCCCAAAGCCCTATAGGCTAAACTTGCTAGACATAGTAATTGTTGAAACCATGCTCAAGGCTATGAGCTGAGCTGAGAACATATTAAACTTCTCTGAAAACATGCTTAAGGCTATGAGCTGAGCTAGGAAACTATGTAATTATTCTTGAGATTATGCTCAGTTGAGCCGTAATTTTGTGGAATCTTGTTTATGTTGAAGATCGAGGCTTAAAGAACCAAACAATCATCGTTGTTTGTTTTAATACTAGCTCAAGGCCTTGAGGCCAAGCCCTATAAAGATTATCACTTTGTTTGAATGAGCCTTTAGTCTTTCAACTCGGCCGTATTGCATTATTATGATAACTGGAGCTCAAAGCCACAGTGACTGAGCATGTATTCATTACATATTTGTTAAGCCCATGTCATAAGATGACAAGGGCCAAGCCTAAGAGTTCTTGAGGGAGTTATGAATGATTCTAGCTATTTAGTTGATTATGGATACAGTCATTTGACTATAATAATATACGTGTAGGCGTCAATACTTAGCATGCAAACCTTCAACTGTAGTAATAATCGTGAAAGCTTTTAATATTATAAACCCAATCCAATGACTGAGATGATTTTCAGGAAGGCAATTATAAATCAGTGTGTCTATAACACCCAAACTAAACCCCAGTCGAGCTTGCATGAGAAGCTGACTGTGAATTATAAATAGAGCTATTTAAACTATTATGAATGTTTATATGAACCTTTGAATATGAAGGGGTATGATCTTTAATGATCATAGTCTAATCATGAGATAGTTGGAATAAATTTAAAGAAGAATATAGACCAATTCTATATGTGACTAAATTATGACTTATCAGATAATGTTATAAGATATAATTTATTTTACTTATTTGTAAACTATTAGGTTGGTGAATAGCCCTTGAGCTCATTGGAAAGATAAGAGCTATTGAACCTTAATAAACTAATGTATTTTACTAAGGCAGGGTATGCCTTGAGTATTGTGGAATCAACTTCATAATATGTGATGAAATGTTATCGATATGCTAACCATGGAAGACCAAGACAATCTTAAAGATTAAAATTGAAATGAATTGAAATGGAACAAGGTGACATGGAGTCACTTGTTCCACATTACAAAATTAACCTATTTAGTTATATCTGACTTATGATGGGAGTCGAATGTTCAAGTTTAGATAGTGATTTGAATTGTCCCATAGACATACTAGACCTAAAGGACAATGTCATTAAGAATTGACTATAGGACATGACATCTTATAAGTTGAATTAGGGTGGTGGGCATACGATGATGTTCATTGTGTAACATATTTGTATGAAAACTTTGGCCAATGTAATGCATCCATCTCTGCATGTATTATCGGTCCATAGTGATCTAGATGGCCTAGTGTCTCTAGTAGTGTCATACAAGTTAGAGTGGATCTATAGTGTGTGACTGAGAGACATTAGGAAGGACATAACACCAGTTACTCAGATGGCTATCCAATTGGTTTCCAATGTCTAACCTTTTTGTGAAGGGTAGGGCATCTTCCAGTTAGGAAGATGAACGGGGGACCATAGGTCCATGGTTGGAGGAAAAGTACCAAGATGATGCTCTCCTTCCCAAGCATGAGACAAGAAAAGGCTTATGAAGATAGATGTCAATGGTTCCAGATACAGTGTTTGCATTTTGACCAGTTGGTCTATTGTAATGTAAAAATTTGATTAAGATGCCTAGAGCATATATTGTATTTGATTAGTGATGGATATTCACTAAGGATTGTAATGATTTATTAGATTGTAAGCTATGTTGTATTTTGGTTTCATTAACATTCTTAAATGATGGAAAAAGATGCATTTCTTTATATTCATTTTGAATATTGTAATCCATTCTTAATTAATAACTTGTTTAAGTTACATGTTTAAGTTAATTCTTGAGTTTTATGGAAAGTGTTGTTACATATAGTATCATATCTACCAGGTTCAACACATGGACCTAATGAGCTCACTATTTGATGATTGATGTATCCAACATTAAGTATGCTAATGATTGGATGTTCTATGCTAGAATAGTAAAAATTAGAACCATGCCTTGCAAGAAGGTAACTAAACATGTACGTTACCTATGCCATCAAAAGATCTTGAAGGCATGAGCCTCCATGAAGGAGAAACTTGAATAGATTGGATGCTTGGTAGGTGCATGGTTATCTCATGAGGAAGCATTCACTGATGCAGTGAAACGCATCAAGGAGTTAAGGAAAGTAGAATGGATGACTACCCTTAACTCTACTAGAACATTAGTGTCACCCTCTACTTTGAAAGCACTAGCTGAGGGAAATGACCATAATGAATGCAATGTACCAAAGGAGGATGTGAAGGAATACCAGTGTGTATCCTCACTTCCTGAGACTAAAAAGAAAATATGATAATGGGAAGTTATCCAAATTGTAAATGATTTGCAGGAGCAAATGTAAATACAATTTTGTAATTTTGTGGATTATGTAATCCAATGGAAATAACAATGCAATGGCAAAGTTTTGATAATCTTTCCCTTGTTAAAGATTACATGAATGTGAATAGATTTGTGAAAAAAATTGAATTGCATAGCATGGAAAACTAATCTGTGTTTAATCTGCAAACTTCAGGAAGAAGTAAATTGTAGTAAAGGTTCGAGTGGGAACCAAAATGGAGGATAGCCGAGATGAAGGAGCACCTTTAGGGCAATTCAAGTCTAAACTAGACCAAATCTTGAGTTTGTTGAAAGAAACCAGGGCGAGGGTAGAAATCCTTGAACACAAAGTCAGAGGCCAGTCAGAAGATAGGTGAGATAATTATGATGGGCGTGATGAAAAGGAATGCCATAATGACACCACCCAAAGCTGCCATAGAGAAAATAACTCCACGGCTAAATAGGATGGGGATAAGAGGAGCCTTATGGCTATGGAACTGTCTCATGACATGAAAAAAGTCATGCCACCTAAATTTGATGGATTTGTAAGCGGAGATGCCCTAGAGGCATGGCTTATAGAGATGGAGAAGTATTTTTGAATTAGAAATTATAATGAGGTAACTAAAGTTGTTTGGGGAGTATTTCAACTGGTGGGAGAAGCATCCACATGGTGGATGAGCAAAAAGATGGAGTTAGGCTTGAGGTCTACAAGCCTTACTTGGGACAGGTTTGTAGAACTTTTTAAGGCAAAGATGGTTGCCTCAACTATTCTATGATCAAAAACTCATAGACTTTCAAAACATGAAATAGATTGATATGACTGTAAATGAGTATTGGGAAAAATTCACCTGATTGTTGAAATATGTGCCACAGTATCAACATGATGAGAAGTTCCAGGTCCAAAAGTTTATCATGGGGTTGAATGCCCAGTTTGGAGGTGAGGTTAATGTTCACAACCCTACAACCATGGAACAGGTCTATGAGAAAGCCGTTAGGCAAGAACCAAACCTAAAGGATATATCAGCCTATAGGGAAAGAAACAAAAAGAAATATAACTGGTCTCAATCTTCTCAACCCTCAAAGAAGGGGAAGAAACAGGATTATACTGAGAAGAGTGATAAAGGGGCTAAAAATAAACAAAATGAATCCAAGAGAGACAAGGGTAAGTGCAAGAAGTTGGGTCCACATAGAGGGGAAGTCATGGGCAAAAAGAAATCCTGACAGAAATGGGTACCCGAGCCTAAACGGGTACCCACTTAGAAATGGGTACCCGTTTAGGAACGAGTACCCGTTTCTTTAAACATATTTGAATTTGAAAAAACATCTTGCACACTTTTTTTCCCATACAAAAGGAACAGGTACTCATTCCTAAAATCTTAGGCTTGGGAAATGCATGGTAAGCCAACCCCTTGCCTTGGACCTACAAGTTTTTTCTAAGTACAAAACAAGAGAAAAGGCTGAGTTTACCTATATGGCTAACGACATTTTTTTCTAAATTATTTTACAAAATTAAAACCCATTATAGATGACAGTGTCTAGTTTTCAAATATGTAATTTTTTTTATTGGACTTGTTTTTCTATTTATTATTTAATTTATGAGCAAACTAGTCCAAAAACATGAAATGATGGGTGTTTGTATTTTTTTAATAACTTTTAATTTTTAAATTTTTTTGAAAAAAAAATTATATGTCATCAATCTACACATCATTCTAAACACAATAAAAAAAAATCATTTTATGATTAGTTTTGCTCAAATTATGTTGGTCGTACATGAGGGTTTTTGAAAACAACAATTAGGGCCAATAAAAAATTAATTAAAAAAAATTATTTGGAAAAAACTTATAAAAAAATATCCTCATCAAACTTCACTTTTATACACATCTTTCCCCAAAAGGGCTTATAAAAATACTTTTATTTAAGTCAAATTATGTTGGTCGTACACGTGCATGGTATGGTAAAAAAAGTGACTTTTAAATAGTGGTTTTTAGAAATGCCAATTGAAAATTAATTTGTATCATCTCGGTATTAAAATAAATTACATATTTGGAAACTAGACTCCGAATACTACATTTCATATTACTAACTTTTTTTAAGATTCAATCTTTAAGTGCCTCAAATGTTTAGTTCAAATGTGACAAATTTTGAAAATCAGGGAAAACACTACCACTTTTTGCCTAAAAAGTGGACCCAACTTCTTGCACTAACCCATAAAAAGGGGAATAAGCACTCCAAGAAGAATGGGAACAACTCTGGAAAACCTCAGGAGAGGCGAGGACCAGTTGGAGGATGCTTCACTTGTGGCAGAGATCACTATGTCAATTAGTGTCCCAACAAATTACAGGGAGTGCAACCAAGAGGGAATCCTCTACCTTCCCAGAAAGTGGTGTTCCAACAACGTATCCATGCAGCCTTGGACAATTGTCAAGCTGAGTATCAAATAACTCCAGTAGAGACAACATGTATTTTATTTGGAGTTCTAATTTTAGTTTTAATTGATACAGGTGTCACAAAATGTTTCATGTCTCCCAAAATTGTAAATAAGATACCTATAAAAGTAGGATTCATGGAAAATACTTGGTCTGTAGAGTATGCAAATCGCACCAAGGCTCAGGTAGAGCAATGCATATTTAAAGCTTGGGTTGAAATTCCAAACCTTTCCACTGAAGTAAATCTATATGTAGTCCCACCTGGCTCGTATGATGTTATCCTAGGAACAAATTGGCTATGGAGACATCAAGCCAAGATAGACTATTATGCCAAGATAGTAGATTGTTTGGATGATCTAGGAAACCAAATCCATATTCAAGGGAAACTTGGGGAAATTAAACTGAGGCAAATTTCCACCTTACAAATGAAAAGGGCAAAGAGAAAAGGATGCCAACTTTTTGTTGTTAAGATGGATAAAATAGATGAAACAAAGGAAACCTACTTTCAAGATGACTTGATGTTTTATAAATCCCAAAAACTTAATGAAGTAGGAATGAAGGAGTCTATAGGTCAGGAAAGATGAGATATGGACAAGGATTCCCTCCTCAGAGATTTCAAGGATGTATTCCTAGATGAACTACTAGGGTTACCCCCTAAGAGAGCTTTTGATTTTGCCATTGATATTATACCTAGGTCAAAACCTATTTCTAAAGCTCCCTACAAGATGAGCACAATGGAATTAATGGAGTTAAACACTCAACTGCAAGAGCTACTAGATAAAGAGTTGATTAGACCTAGTGTGTTGCCATGGAGAGCACTTGTCATTTTTGTGAAAAAGAAAGGTGG
The DNA here is from genome assembly GCA_027924645.1 of Cunninghamia lanceolata. Taxonomy (NCBI): domain Eukaryota; kingdom Viridiplantae; phylum Streptophyta; class Pinopsida; order Cupressales; family Cupressaceae; genus Cunninghamia; species Cunninghamia lanceolata. The sequence continues at coordinate 16,463,993 of BSBN01000274.1, forward strand.
CACTTTGCAGTTGTGTATAGATTACCGCATGTTAAATAAAGAAAGCATCAAGAACAAGTATCCTTTACCCTGCATCAATGATCTTTTTGCTCAGATGAGAGGTGCAATAGCATTTTCCAAGATCAATCTTTGATCGAGATATCACCAACTGAGGATAAAGGATGAAGACATCCATAAGACAACCTTTAGAAACAAATATGGATATTATGAATTCACTGTCCTACCTTTTGGGTTGACAAATGTGCCTACAACATTTATGAATCTTATGAACAGTGTGTTCAGAGATTGCAAGGACAAGTTTGTCTTGGTATTTCTTGATGACATTTTAATCTACTCCAAGAACAAGGAGGAACATATGCAGGATTTGGGAATTGTTCTACATAGATTAAAAGAGCACAAACTTTATGGCAAGATCTCTAAGTGTACCTTCTTTCAGAAAGAAGTACAATATTTTGGTCATATAATTTCAGCTAAAGGAATAGCTGTCGACCCAGCTAGGATTAAGGCTATTTACAAATGGCCTGAATTGAAAAATGTTCACGAGGTCTGAAGTTTTATGGGCATGTTTGGTTATTACATGAAGTTTGTGAAAAACTTCTCTAAAATTGCACATCCTATAACTTACTTGCAAAGAAAGGGCAATAAGTTTGAATGGTCAGAAAAGTGCCAAGAGGCCTTTGACCTGCAGAAGGAAAAATTGACTTCAGCCCCAATTTTAAAAGTGCTTGACCTGAAAGGTCAATTTGAATCCATTACCAATGCCTCAGGGGAAGGCTTAGGTGGTGTACTAGTCCAAGATGGACATGTTATTGCATAGGAATCATGCAAACTAAAAAACTATAAACAAAACTATGCCCCACATGATTTAGAACTGACATCAGTCATGCATGCACTACAAATGTGGAGACATTATCTGCTTGGAAAACCTTCTGAGTTGAAAATGGATCACCAGGGACTTAAATATCTGTTCACTCAACCCCATCTTAATGCTTAGAAGATGGTTAGAATTTATCTCAGATTGTGATTTTGAGATTAAATATATCTAAGGAAAAGAAAATCGAGTAGCAGATGCTTTAAGTAGGAGAAGGCATATCTCCTCTATGATAGCCATGCATTCTAATTTTAGAAATCATGTGTTACAAAAATCTAAGGGAGATAAGTTTTACGAGCAAGTAAAACAGGCCCTTGAGAAAGATCCATGGGATCCAAAATATGAAGGATTTAACCTTGAACTAGATGGGTTATTAAGGTTCAAAGGAAGGATGTATGTACCTAACTCAGTAGAGTTAAGGAATATGGTTTGGAAAGAGGTTCATTATGCACCATATTCTAGGCATCTTGGAGTAACTAAGTTACTCACTGATGTGAAAACTTTATACTTTTGGAAAGGAATGAAAAGGGATACTGCAAATTTTGTAGCTACTTGTATTGAATGTCAAAGGGTGAAGGTGGAACACCAACACCCAGTAGGATTATTATACCCTCATGAAATTCTTGAATGGAAATAGAAGATTATAAGCATGGACTTTGTGCAAGGAATTCCTATGTCAAGGAATAAGCACAATGCTATCTTGGTTGTGGTGGATAGACTCACCAAAGCAGCCCATTTTATTCTGGGAAACTTGATAGATGGAGCACCCATCATTACTCAAAAATTTGTTCAACAGATTTTTAGACTTCACGACATTCCTGAGAAGATTATCTTAGATAGGGATGCACGAATAACTTCCAAGTTTTGGCAAACCTTGTTCTCTTCAATTAGAACACAATTGAACATAAGCACTACTTATCATCCTGAAATGGATGGATAAATTGAAATGGTGAACCAGGTGTTGGAGGATTTATTAAGGATGTATTGAATGGATCAACAATACAAGTGGGATGATTATCTTCCTCTAGTGGAATTTTCTTACAATAACTCTTATAATTCAGCTATTAAGATGGCACTGTTTGAGGCATTATATGGGTGGAAGTGCTGAACCCTTATAAGTTGGGATAAGCTTGAAGATAGGGTTAGCCTTGGTCCTGAAATACTATTTGAGATGGAAGAACAAGTCCATCTAATTAAAAAGAGGTCAGCAGAAGCCAATGATTAAAAAAAAGAATTATACAGATGCTAAGAGTGTTGAAAGGTATTTCACTGTGGGAGATAAAGTTCTCCTTAGGGTAAAACCCCAGAAAAGTTCCTTCAAAATTGGAAAAATGTCCAAACAGGCACCAAGATATGTGGGTCTGTTTGAAGTTCTAGAAGAAGTCAACCCAGTGGCATACATAATTTCTCTACAACCAACACTTGCCATGATACATAATGTGTTTCATGTATCTTATTTGAAAAATTGTAATTCTGCTGATAATCAAATTCCTATACTTGATTGGAATATGTTACAAGTGAAAGACCCAGGAGTGGTGGTGATCAAGCCCATCAAGGTGCTCGAAACACGTAAGCTACACTTACATAATAAGGAAATAACATAGTGCAAGGTCCAGTGGGACCAATATTCGGTGGAAAATGCCACCTGGGAAAATTATGATGACTTATATGCTAGATTTCCTCATCTTTTCTGAGACATTTGATATTATGCTTTTGAAAACCTTTTCATATTATTTTGATTTATTTTAGAAGACAAATAATCATCAGGAATGATGATTCTTATAGGGGGAGATATATTACATCCCCAACTTACAAATTAGACTTAATCAATAACTTGGCATGATAATCAGGAGGATTAGTCATAGTTAATTGATTTGATATTGTGGAAATATCTGATTTAGCTTTTGATTAGGAAGTAGAAATAGATGTTAAATAGTTTTCTAAATTAAATGATTTATGATTACGAGATTTGATAATGATGCACTGATCGTGATCTTGTGGTCCTAAGTATGACAGGAAAAACAAATGTCCTTCGAAGAAGGAAGCAGAGTATCATCCTGGAGGAAGGGTTAGACATTGTGAAAACATAAGTTGACTAGCCATCTGACTAATCGACTCCTATGTCCTTCTCAACCATTCATAAGTTGACACATGTCATGTCTCTTGTCTTTTGTTTCTATATTCTTGGTTTAATCTTTTGTCGACGAAGTTATTACGACAAGTCGTGATGACCAAACGATGTTTTGGGAACATCATCCCTAATTGAGAGACAAGGAGGTCTCTTTTACTTGTTTTTCTCGGGGTCATTATTTTTCCCTAGTCATTCAACTAATGGGAATAGTCGATTTCAGGGGAGTATCACTCGACCCCAATAATCGTCATTATTAATGTGATTTTTTTATGAATATTATCTCTTGTGTTAATCCTTAGTCAAGGATGAAACTTCTTAATAGGTTGTTACCTATAATGATATTATTGTTATTTACTTATCTTAATAATTGTATTCTTTGGAATATTCCTAAGTTGATATAGTCGATCATGAAGATCGATGGGAGCTTCGAGCTCAACCTTTTAAGGGACACTACCAAGTGGAAAGGCAGTTAGCAGCCAAAATTGGCATGCCTTGGGATCAGTTACCTTTGGTGTTGGGCTCTCCATTTGGTAAGAACCACTTCAATGAGTTGGGAATGTTGGTTGGGGTTTTTGGAATAGAATGTAGGTGGCGTAACTATTTGGGGAAGAACAGTGGTAGGAGGAACCTGTGAGCAGCTAGAAGACTCGCAGACTAGGACTGCAATTAGTCTATTGCTTGATTCAGGTAAAATGGGAAACAAATGCCTGATTAATTTTCAAATGATGAGTTTAAATCTCAGAGAACTTCTACCTAGGTCTATGAAACATAAAGTTTCTTGTTATTGATTAAAAATTTGAGGCACGTGGACTGCAAGGTCATGCTATGCATGTTGTCTATATTTCTTTTGAGTCATGGCTCTAGGCTAATTAGCTGAGCTATTCTTATTTTTAAATCTCATATATATGCAGTGGTTTGGTGGCCGTATGGCTGCACCCTTTTAAGACAACTTTGAGTTATGTTTATGCTCAAAGCCTCGTAGGCTGAACTTGCTAGACATAGTAACTATTGAAACAATGCTCAAGGCTATGAGCCAAGCAGAGAACATATTGAACTTATTTAAAAATATGCTCAAGGTTGTGAGCCGAGCTAGGAAACTATGTAATTATTCTTGATATTATGCCCAGCTGATCCGTAATGTTGTGGAATCTTATTTATGTTGAAGCCTGAGGCTTAAAGAACAAAACAATAACTGTTCTTTGTTTTAATACTAGCTCAAGGCCTCGAGGCCAAGCCCTATAAAGATTATCTCTTTCTTTGAATGAGCCTTAAGTCTTTCGACTTGGCCATATTGCATTTTATGATACATTTTGATAACTAGAGCTCAAAGCCACAGTGGCTAAGCATGTATTCATTACACATTTGTTAAGCCCATGTCGTAGGATGACAAGGGTTGAGCCTTAAGAGCTCTCAAGGGAGTTATGGATGACTCCAGGTGTTTAGTTGAAAATGGATACAATCATTTGATTGTAATGATGGCTGTGTAGGCGTCAATACTTAGCATGCATTCCTTCGACTGTAATAATAATCGTGAAAGCTTTTAATATTATAAACCCAGCCCAATGAGTGAGATGATTGTCGAGAAGGTAATTATAAATTGGTGTGTCTATAACACCCAAACTAAACCCCAGTCGGGCTTGAGTGAGAAGCCAACTATGAATTACGCATCAAGTTGTTTAAACTATTATGAATGTTTATACGAACCTTTGAATATGAAGGGGTATGATCTTAAATGATCATATTCTCATCATGAGACAATTGGAATATGTTTAAGGAAGAATATAGACTAGTTCTATATGTGACTGAATTATGACTTATCAGATAATGTTATAAGATATAATTTCTTTTACTTATTTGTAAGCTATTAGGTTGGTGAGTAGCCCTTGAGCTCATTGGGAAGATAAGAGCCATTGAACCTTAAGAAACTAATGTATTTTACTAAGGCGGGGTATGCCTTGAGTATCGTGGAATCAACTTCATCATATATGATGAAATGTTATTGATATGTTAACCATGGAAGACCAAGATGGTTTTAAAGTTTGAAATTAAATTGAATTGAAACGGAACGAGGTGACATGGAGTCACTAGTTCCACATTACAAAAGTAACCTATTTCGTTATATCTAACTTATGATGGGAGTATAATGTTTAAGTTTGGACAATGACTCAAATTGATCCCACATACATACTAGACCTAAAGGATAAGGTCATTAAGAATTGACTATAGGACATGACAACTTATAAGTCAAGTTAGGGTGGTGGACATACAATGATGTTCATTGTGTAACATATTTGTATGAAAACTTTGGCCAAAGTAATGCATCTTTCTCTACATGCATTGTCAATCCACAGTGATCCAGATGACCTAGTGCCTCTAGTAGTGTCATACAAGTTAGAGTGGATCTATAGTGTGTGACCGTGAGACATTAGGAAGGAAACAACACCAGTTACTCAGATGGCTATCCATTTGGTTTCCAATGTCTAACCTTTTTGTGAAGGGTAGAGCCTCTTCTAGTTAGGAAGATGAGTAGGGGACCGTAGGTCTGTGGTGGGAGGAAAAGCACTAGGATGATGCTCTCCTTCCCAAGCATGAGACAAGCCAAGGCTTATGAAGATAGATGTCAATGGTTCCAGATACAGTGTTTACATTTTGACCAGTTGGTTTATTGTAATGTAAAAATTTGATTAAGATGCATAGAGCATATATTGTATTTGATTAGTGATGGATATTCACTAAGGATTGTAATGATTTATTAGATTGTAAGCTATGTTATATCTTGATTTGATTAACATGCTTAAATAATGGAAAAGAATATGTTTCTTTATATTCATTTTGAATATTGTAATCTATTCTTAATTAATGACTTGTTTAAGTTAATTCTTGAGTTTTATGGAAAGTGTTGTTACAGTGTTTCATAAGTTGCCTAAAGGATTTTATGTATGATTATAAGAATAGTTGTATGGTCTTTGGCCTTAACATTTTTTGCATATATTTGTAAGGCATTAAACCTACTTGATATGTTATATAAATGATGTTATGGCCTCTATTTTGTTAGATAAGTGGTATAATTAGTTTAAGGCTTCCGATCTATTTTATATTTTAAACAAGGCTGCATTGTACTGAAGTTCCTGCCAAATGCTGGCAGGATGGTTTTGTTCTTTGCAATCAGATGAATCAATAATGGACTTGAATGTTGTAAGAAAGAATGCTAGAAATGATCTAGAACCTTCAATGGGAACCGTCACTTAATCATTTCAATTCAGCTCATGTGTCTCCTATTACAGATTCTTCTCTATTCTCATTTGTGCCAAAGAGTTGTTGCATTAATGACCAACCTGAGGATGGTTTTAGTTCTTCTTTAATATTAGAAACAATGTTAAACTCAGATAGAAATGGTGGTTTTTTGCAATAAGGACATCATTTGAATGCAATGGAATAACAGGGCTTGTCAATTCAATTTGAGAAGAACTAATATTGCCAACTAAAACAATTGTTGTTAGTAATTTATCATATAATGTGACAACATATTATACTAAAAGTATTCCATCATCATTTTAGTATAAGATATTAAATGGATAATTAATTTTTAATTAAAAAATATTTAAAATATTATAAGAAAGATAGGAAGAGGGATTGAATTAAAAGGCTCCATTGGAAAGAAAGAACATATTGAACTTTGCTAAATTGTTAAAATCTAACACAATAGAATGCATGGATGACTTACTTGAAAATCAAGATATGAATATTGTATATGCCTAAAAATGACATGATTCATCCTAAATAAATATTCTAAATATTTATTCCCTTCTTCTATTAATTAAATAAATATTCTAAATTTATTTAATCGATTCACCAATCCATAATTAAATAAATTCAATTTATTTAATTAAAATTCTTCTAAGTGTCCTACACAATTAAATAATCATAAATTATTTAATTAATCCAAATTCCTCTATCCTAAGTTCTAAATTCAAAAATCCACATCACCTTTACACCTCATCTTTTCCACCTCATCTTGTCCACCTCATCAAGTTGCACATGTAATTAAATATATTTAATATTTAATTACCTTATTTTCCCTCACCCACATGGCCTATTTCTTCTCAAATTAGAGGTTAGTTAACTAATCAATCAAAAGTGTTAACTAACCTGTCAATTGAGTCAAATCCTCAATCAATTTAGTAAGTTCCATAATTTATTCTTCTAACTGATCAATCAAATCTGTTAACAAACCAGTCAATGGAGTTAACTCTCCAATCAATTTTGTCACATCCCCCCTTTCATGATGGAGTTGGGACACTTGTCACATTTCTACTGGTTGCACATTCCTCAACCATCCTCAGTCGTTGATCTTCATATCTCCTCTCAACCGTTGATTCCCATTCTTCCAAGTCTATAAATGAAGCTTCATCCCTCCATTCTATTCATCCAGGCTTTTGACATCGTTACTCTACAGAAATATCACTAGCGCACCTTTGGCACCCTTTTGTCATCCGCAAGCTTGAGATCACCATACTTGCTTTGAAGCTCATCTTCATTACACATCACCATAGCCATTCACCATCGACTTCCTACAAACAGCTAAAAAGATTGCACTCTTTGAGGGCTCACTTCATCTGCAAAAGGATGATTTGTGATAGGCGAACAACAGAAGTTTCGAAATGGGAAAGGTTTGCTCTGTATTTGTTCATTGCTTCGTGTATTGAATCCTTCTTATTTCACTATTCTGTTGATGTTTGGGTCTTGTTTAATTCATTTGATTGATCTACCTTTTACCCTTACATTTTTGGCGCCCACCGTGGAGCCTTTGCCCCTTTATCTTACCATTTCTGAGCTTTTTTGAAGGCAGGTTCCGTACAGGTCATGTAAAGTCACGCACAGATTATTTCGGCACATTTAAACATTTCTACGGCGCACATATAGACTATTACGATGCTTCTGTAAATCCTACTCATCTGTGTATTCTTGCTGCGCTTTTGCGCACTGTTACGACACTTCTGTCATTATTGCGCATCTGTGCATTTGTGCTGCGCTTTTGAAGATTGTTGTTGCGCATCCATTACTACTGCGCATTTATTCCTTTTAACTGCGCATACGCTCAATATTACGATGCATTCATTACTGCTGCGCTTCTGTTGATCATTTCTGCGCATCTGATCACTGAAGCTGCGCATTTGTAACAGGCTATGGTTTTAGTACTTTTCTAGAGGAATTTGCTAATGCTAACCTTTTCGTAGGTGTTTGCTAGAGCTGTTTTGCAGGATAGGCTTGGGTTTAGTTCCATGTAGTTGCATCTAACTAGTTCACATTTCATTTTCTGAGGGAAAGTAAAAATTGATGTTCATTCAAATCTTCATCTAGTTCTAATTAGGGAGAAAGTAACTGGATTATTTCTTGCTTGCATTACAAATACCTTCCAAGTTATTGCTATCTAAGATTAAAATTAAACTTATCAATGATCTTGAAGTTAAAATGAACCATTGCTATATCGTGAGACCTGAATTTCAAAGTTAACAATCTCATGCTACGCGGTTTAAAATTGAACTCATCACTGATCTTGAAGTTAAAATGAACCATTGCTATATCGTGATACCTGAATTTCAAAGTTAACAACCTCGTGCTACGTGGATTTAAAACTAAACTCACCACTGCTTTCTGGGATTTAAAACTGAACCACTGCTATATTGCTAAAATCACTTCAAAGTTCTGTTTGAGTAAATTAGCCCATTTAGTTTTTCACTTTTAACTAGGGTGGATTAATCAGTGTATTCTGTGCTTGCGAATCACAATAGGCTTATGCTCTCCCCTCTTCTGGGTGATCAGAGTGCCAGACTTGTCATTCTATTTGTTTAACCTTTAGGAGGGGCCTGCCCTTGGATGCACGCTTATCCAAGTGGGAACGACCCTGAGTGGTAACAGGCTAACGCCAAGCCCTACCAAGCCACTTAAAATAAATTGTGCTTGAGGTGAAAACTTCCTACAACGAGTGCTGTTATGTTACACCGACGGCCAACCTCCCCCAAAACCCTCTCAGGCACAACCCTTTGACGCTGGGAGACTCCATAACGGAGAGTAGTGCCGCCGCACGTGTAACCACTTGAACGGTTGCCCGCATTAAATACCTCTTGTTTTAGTGGCCCAAATCCCTTATAATCCATTTCTCACCTAGGATTTTGTGCTTGCTTTCGTCCAAAATAGAGTAAAAAAAACTACAAAAACAATGAAAAACTACAAAATATTCTTTGTGCTTGCTGTGTTTTCTTACTGTTAATTCATAATATCTGATCAAGAAGACCTTTTAGCCAAAAAAATACCAAAAAAATAGAGAAAAATCCAAAAATTTTGCAAAAATAGCAGAACTGCGCATATACCCTTTTCTGTTGTGCATATACTGTGACTTGCTGCGCTTTTGTTACGACTTGTTGTGCATACATACTGTTGCTGCGCATATACACACTGTTACTACGCATTTGTACTTAACTAGAGCTGCGCTTTTACTGCGACTTACGGCGCATTTGTTCATTCTTGCTGCGCATCTATTTCTGTGCATGTGTGACAGTGAGCCCTTGCCCTATTTTTGAGAAAATATTTTCACCTGATCAGAGCACCCATTTTAGCCTAGTTTCACTTTCTGAGGTCAGATTCAACCTTGCAGTCAGTCTTCATCCATTTCACCTGAGTCTCTCTCTTTCGTCGATCATCCCATTCACTTTCTGTCCAAATCCCTCTTGTCCCAAAGTCAATTCGTCCCATACCGATTCGACATAGGTTCCTTTTCGTGTCATTAGTGAAATTCACGTAAGCCTAGTAGGTCACAGTACCTTTGCTAGTAGTCTTGTTGAACGACTAAGCCCTACACAGTAAGACTGGTATCGACTACCCTTACTAGTGGCTAGAGTCTTGTGTCAACCGTCTTACTTGAAGTCATTGAGTGAGAAAAACCTTTGTCCAAGTCTTGTCCTAGATATCCCATTCATAACAGTCTTAGTCGGCACCTTGCCAGAATTTCTAGTCCTCACCCCCTCCATCCTGCGTCACCTTGCATGGTTCTTACTCGATCCCAACACAACAAGCAAATAGAAATGGCCAAATCATCCGATCACCTTCTCCCACCACGTGATGGTGAAGAAGAGATTTCTCATGAAGAATTAGTGGTGCACATGCAAGATAAAAAATTCCAACACGTCATAGAGAAGATGATCCTTGAAGACCCCCATAAATATTTCCATCATCTTGCTAGTCTCAGAATCAAACTCCCCGCAGAATTTGACATTAGCTCCATCATGGAAAATGTAGACAATGATCATGAGAGGGGCACAAATGACACAGGCCCACATGCACATGAGAGGGGCACAAATGACACGGTCCCCCATGCAAATGATAGAGGAAAGAAACCCATAGATCAAAATGCTCCTATGGCAGACGTGAGACAACAAATCAAAAGTCTAAAGCTAGAAATATCCAACCTTAAGACCGGTACAAGTTCCAAGAACTACTCTTTGGAAGATATAGCACCATACCCCTTTGACAGAAATTTGGTCATGAAACCATTCCCCTTTCAGTTCAGAGTTTTGAAATTTGACAAATATAAAGGGAAGGGGGACCCTAGAGATCATATCAGGGAATTCATCGCAGCATGTTTAGAAGTAGCTCACAACGAGACCTACTTAATGAGACTATTCCCAAGATCTGTAGGTGGTCAAGCTATGGAGTGGTTCTCGCGTCTCCCACCAAGAATCAAAACTTTTGATGAACTTGTCAATAAATTTATAACACACTTCTCTTACAACATAGAACACGAGGTATCTATGCTAGATCTATGCAACACCAAACAAAAGAGTGGTGAGTCATTCGCCACCTTCTTACAACGATGGAGACAACTAGCTAGTAAGTGTTCTTACGACATGCCTGAGAAGCAACTATTGGAAATGTTTGTCCATAATTTGAATACTGATCTTAACTATCAAATTCAGATACAATGCCCTACCTCATTCTCCAAAGTCATTGAAAAAGCTATGATCACTAAAGGAACTCTCAAGCTCTACAAGGACACACCTCCTTCCAATTACACAATGGATAAGTCAAAGTTTTGGACCAAGAACAAGAATGTGGTCAACGATGGAGTAGTGGATGCCAAGGCGGCAACCCCTAAACAACAACCCATATTCACTCTTAAGGGAGAAACAAATAACGGTGCACTCAACAAACCCCCCCTTGGGAACCTAGACCTTGGTTCAATTCAAAGCCAAGGAGGAAATTCACACCGTTGGGTGAGTCTCAAGAGTCTGCCCTCCGGAAGTTGTTGGCTAACAACGAAATTTCTCTACCGCCAACAAGTGACTATGATCCTATAGTCAAACCTCCCTACTAGAAGGACACAGACTATTGTGAATATCATCAAGGAAGGGGGCACACAACGAACAACTGCATTAACCTCAAAAATGTCATACAAGATGTGCTAGATCAGAACTAGGGAGGGACACAACAACATACCTCCAATGAATCTCATGTGGCTTACAGGGATCACTCCTAAATCACAACAGGCCGTATAACAACAATCACAACAATGGCCACAACAGCAACAACGGTAATAACAATAATGACAACAATCGCAACAGGCCAAATCAGAACAACAGGACGAGTAATGCTAACTATGCAAGTGTTCCATTTGACTATACCATTAACTGCATTTCTGAGCATATTCTGCAGGTCAATGTCATCTCCCCCAACCAACAACTAGGACCTAACAGAACTGGTTGTAGTATAATTACCCGCAGTGGTAAAGTCACGATCAATACCACCCCTCCAAGGTCGTCACCATCTCCGTCCAACTCCTGTCCATACAATGTCATCGACTAGTTACAGAAAACTCCGGCTCACATTTCTATATTGAAGCTCTTGCGTCTATCTCCTTCTCATAAGGAGATTCTTGGGAAAGCCTTAGTGGAAACTACTGTCCCCACTAACCTAGCCCAAGAAAAGTTTCAGACCATGGTAGGCAATCTGACATCCTCCACTTCCATCTCATTTACTGAGCAAGATGACCTTTCCGTATCTCAACCTCACAACACCCCTCTACACATTGTCGCATTTGTACACAAGCACCACATCAAGAGGGTTCTCATTGATGGGGGTGCCGGTTTAAATATTTGCACGTTGAAGCTAGTCCTTGCACTGGGGTTCTCCAAATAGGCAGTTGATCCAAGGAGGAAAATTACCATCAAAGCCTATGACGAGGAAGAAAGAACCACAAAGGGCACGGTTGTCCTACCCATTCAAGTGGGACCGGTAATCAAAGATGTGGTGTGCCAAGTCCTCGATTGGGAGCTTGCTTATAATATCCTACTAGGGAGACCATGGATCCATGCCATGAAGGCTGTCCCCTCAACCTATCATCAATGCATTAAATTCCCGCACAATGGCAAGCAAGTTGCCATTCAAGGCGACCCCGACCCCTACCAACACTGCAATTCTTTCCAAGCAAAACCTGAATGTGTCATACCCAACAATAGAGCCTACATTTCCCCTACCCCTCAACAGGACCATACCACTGAAGCTTACCATAAAAGAAAATGGCATGGGGGAATACTCCATTGAGCACAGCCTCAACCTTGCCAAGATGCCTTTGTCTCCTCGCTCTTTTGGCCAACCCAAACATTTTCTAAAGCCCTCTGCTCCTCCTGCAGCTCCCGCAAATCCCTTTGTAAAATGGGGGACCTTATCTGATGAAACAGAGGAGTGAGATCTCCTGCAATGGCTTTATGCTGAAGAAGAAAACACACCCCAAGATCCACCTAGACTCCCTACAGAACTCTATGGGCGGGGTGAGACTATTTTTCACAGGATGGGGTACGAAGGACAAGGCCCCATAGGCCTCAGAAAAGAAGGAATCATTGAACCTATACAACCTTCTTCATCCTCTTCGGCTAGAAACACAAGTGGCCTAGGATACAAAGGCAAGGGTAAAGCCAAGGAAAATGCCTGCCTTGTGGAGACAATCCAAACACTCCAAGTGGATAGTGACATAGATTTAGATGATTCAAATAAGTATGAGTGGGACGAGCTAACAGAGCACTCCTACGATGACAAAGAGGTTGACACCATCCAAACTCTTAGCCCCTACCATGAGGGACAAACGCAACGGGATAGACCGCTAGAGTCTGATTTGCCCCTCCCTGAGATTTGGCTTTCGAGGAAAGTTTAGATTCCATTGCGATAAACAACTTGGAGGAAAGTACCACCCAGAACACTACCCCCACCAATGCTCATAACATTTCTATTCACACCATCAATGAATCAGGTCTCTCATCCGACTCCCTTCCCCTCTTACACCCTGAGCTTATTGACTGGGATCTGCAAGGAACCCCCTAATTAGATATGTTCCAGAACGATGATGCTTACATTGACTATATGGAACTTAGGGATCACTTACCAAAGGGAGATCATAAAGCTGGTTTTGCTATCGAACTGAATACTGTGGCTTACTTCGGGGAGGGTGCCAAGCCTTCCAGTCACAAAAATATCAAGATCAAAAATGGATCTGTTAGTGAAAACTGCCTTGCGGCAGTGTCAGATCATAAAACAATAAAAAGAAAGGATGTATCTAAAGGTGAAAACCCAACTGTGGCACCGGACGATGGAATTCTTGACACTCTCCCTAGTGATATGTACCAGGAAAGGTCATAGATTGTGGTAGAGCCGACAGAGCCTGTAAATATTGGTACCAAAGAGCAACCCAAGATTATCCACTTTGCCAAATCTCTCACACCGCCAGAGAAAACTAGGTTTGTACCATTCTTTAGGAAGAAGAGAGGCAGCTTTGCTTGGTCATATGCAGACATGCCAGGTTTGGACCCAAACCTAATTCTACATCATTTGCCATTGGACCTAGGGGTGAAGCCCGTAAAGCAGAAACTGAGAAAGATGCATCCTCATATAGCCCTTTTGGTCAAGGAAGAACTCAAGAAATTGCTAGATGTGGGGTTCATCAGGGCCATAGATTGTCCCGAATGGATATCAAACATTGTGCCAGTGTCTAAACCAGATGGTCGAGTTTGATTATGCAATGATTTTTGAGACTTAAACAAAGCATGCCGCAAGGATGACTTTCCATTGCCAAACATCAATATCATAGTCGACCTCACTGCAGGACATACAATGCTATCACTCATGGATGGCTTCTCAGGGTATAACCAAATCAAAATCGCACTAGAGGATCAACACAAGATAGCTTTCACTTGCCCATGGGGTACCTTTTGCTGGAATGTCATGCCTTTTGGGCTAAAAAATGTAGGTGCTACATATCATCGGGCCATGACAACTATATTCCATGACATGATGCATGTGACTATGGAGGACTATGTTGACAATATCTTAGCAAAATCTATCACAAGGGACTCACACCTGGACATATTAGAAAAAGTCTTTCAGAGATTGGACCAATTTCAAGTCAAACTAAACCCAAAGAAATGCGTATTTGGGGTAACTTCAGGCAAGCTGCTAGGCTTCATTGTGTCGGCAAACGAAATAGAGGTAGACCCGGCCAAGGTCAAAGCTATAATGGACATGCCACCACCTAAGACCCTAACTCAGTTGAGATCCCTATAGGGCAAGTTGCAGGCCATCCGCAGGTTCATATCATAGCTGGCAGACAAGTGCCAACCTTTCAGCCACCTCCTACATAAGAATATTCCATTTAAATGGGACGAGCGGTGCGAAGAGGCATTTAACAAGCGAAAGGAGTACCTTATGAACCCTCCTATACTCATGCCTCCAATCCAAGGAAACCTTTAATTCTCTACATATCTGCTACACTTACTGCTATTGGGGCTCTCCTAGCGCAGCAAGACTATGAAAACAAGGAAAGAGTTGTATACTACATCAGTCGAACCTTAGTGGGCTACGAGTTGCAATAATCATAGGTAGAACGATCATGCCTTGCGGTGGTTTTTGCTTCACAAAACTCTGACACTACATGTTGGCACATCCTATCAAACTCATTGCCAAGATCGACCCACTAAAATATCTTCTCAGCAAAGCAGCTCTCATAAGTCGACTAGCAAAGTGGGTTATGCTTCTTAGTGAATATGATATCGAATATATGGACAGAAAAGCCATCAAAGGGCAAATCATAGCTGACCAACTGGCCGAGGCACCATTACAGGACACTTCACCAATGCAGTTTGAGTTTCCTGATGAGTCTTTATTCACTCTGTCAACCTCTCCTTGGAAACTCTACTTCGATGGGTCTTACACCAACCATGGCTCGAGGGTAGGCATCCTGTTTATCACCCCCCAAGGCGACACAATTCCAAAGTCCTACAAGCTGTTATTTCCATGCACAAATAACATAGCGGAATATGAAGCCTTGGTAATTGGTCTCAAGATGGCCACTGAGTGGAAAATCCAAGCACTATGTGTCTATGGTGATTCTCAGCTTATCATAAATCAGGTCAACAATGAATATCAAACCAAAGATGAGAAGCTTATCCCATACAAACGGATGGTCGACGACCTCAAAGAACACTTTGGGACCATCTCCTTCAAGCAAATCCCCAAGATAGAGAACAAAGCAGCTAATGCAATGGCTACCATAGCCTCTCTTCTTGAAATACCTGAATATGAGTCACGGTATGAGTTCTTAGTAGAAACCATTCGACAACCGGCTTATGATCTCCTCGAAACCCATTCCATTTGCCTCCTAATAGGATCTGATTCACCTTGGTATGGTAAGACCTACACTTACCTCAAAGACAATATTCTTCCACCGGACCTCTCTTCCAACCAAAAATAGACTTTCATCTGACAAGCCTCCTGTTACATTATCATAGCTAATACCCTTTACCGACGTGGTCTGGATGGTACTTTACTCCGTTGTCTAGAACAAGAAGAATCCATAACGGCCTTGGGAGACGTACATGAAGGGATCTATGAAACACACTCCAGCGGTCCTTCCTTAGCTAAGAAACTCACGCGTTTGGGTTATTACTAGCCCAATATGGAAATGGATTCATATCAGTTCGTCAAAAAGTGTAAACAATGCCAAATACACGGGAACCTGATTCATGCACCTACTCAGGAGTTGAGATCTTTAACGACACCCTGGCCCTTTTGTCAGTGGGGACTTGACCTTGTGGGAAAGATTCATCCACCCTCTTCCAACGGCCACAAATTCATCATAACCGCCACTGAGTATTTCACAAAGTAGATTGAGGCCATTCCCCTAACCACTGTCACAGGAAAGCAAATTTCTTCTTTCATTCTGAATTACATTATCTGCCGATATGGCATCCCTTCATCCATCATAACAGATAATGGAAGACCATTCAAAAATCAGGATGTCCAGGAATTTTGCGAGCGTTTCAAAATCCAACATCGTTTCTCCACTCCATACTACCCCCAAGGTAATGGCCAAGCTAAGACATCGAATAAAACTATTCTAAAAATCCTAAAGAAGACTATCAATGAGGCTGGTTGCGATTGGCATGTCCAACTCAATCCCGCTCTGTGGGCCTACAGAACCAGTATATGCACTCCCACAGGTGCTACACCCTACACCCTTGTCTATGGTTCTGAAGCCATCCTTCCCATTGAGGTCGAACTCCCATCCCTCAGGGTGTCGTTGAAAGGTCTCATATCAGATGAAGAATACAGAGTCTCCAGGCTACAAGAACTAGAGCTGCTAGAGGAAAGGCACCAGAAAGCTTTTGACCATCTCAAAGCCTATCAACAGATGATGTCCAGAAGCTACAACCACAAGGTTCGACCAAGATGCTTCAAGGTTGGGGACCTAGTTCTAAAAGAGAACCCTTGCAATCAACAGGACAGAGAAAAGAAAGGTAAGTTCGAGCCTAACTGGCTGGGGCCCTATGTGATTGTAGCTGCTTACAGATCAGGGGCATATCAGTTGGCCACATCAAAGGGTGAGTTGTTTGATGATCCAATCAATAGCATGCACCTTCACCAGTTCTATACCTAGGAGGACCCCAATGCAAGGGGGCACAATAAAATTAAAAAAAATCAAAAAATCAAAAAAAGTTGAAAAGAGAAAATACAACAAAATCAGAAAAAATAGAAAGCATACAAAAAAAATTGTCCTTTGGTGAAAACCTGGCAAACAGGTGCCTTGGATAGGTATCATGATGAAAACCTGGCAATCAGGCGTCATGTTACTTTCTAGCTTCTCGTGCAAATAAAAGCAAGCGATGAAAACTTGGTAAACAGGCGTTACTTATGATGAACCGCCTTCTCCATCTTTGAGAATCCAATCACCTTGAGTCCATTCTTCCTTCGCTCATTTTCCATTCGACCCATATCTGTCCCACAATAAACACTTGACAGTTACCTATCATGGCTTGATCCTCTCCTTGTGGCCTTGTCAACCAAGGTTTTGTCCCATACTGTCTCCTCAATGTGAGCCTAGTATTGTGTCTCTCGTCGGTGTCCATGGTCCAAGTCCGTGAACTACGTTGCCTCTATGCCGTCATGTAGGCAAGGCCATTATTCTAATGCACCCCCGAGGCTTCCATTTCTCCCACGTTCCCATTCATCCCCTTTTCTTGTCTTCATTCTTGTTGTCTTTCTTCTAGTCCATCCATGGTCCATTAGGGTTTACCCTGAACTACGTTTCCTCTGTGTCGTCACGTAGGCAAGGCCATTTAGCAATGAGCCCCCGAGGCACTAGGTCAATCCCTTAGGGTCCGTCTCCCCAATAAAGATTGTGCAATCTTCTCACCAAACAAGCAAATGCAAGCAAAAACCCGCGCCTCAAGCAGAAATCTTGACAATGAGCATCCTAACTTATCTAAGGCAAAGCAAATACCCAAGGTCTTCTAAATGATTTTATGCAAATTACGGCAAGAAATAAACACATATCAACGCAAATATGCTTTGTAGATCAGAAACATGGTTAACAGTTTGAGTCTTGATTTTTCCTATCATACCTTCCTATGCTACTCAAGGATGCCAAAAGCTAGAGATGCTATGATGGGGGCATGATTATTTTCTTTGTTTGTTGTTTGTGGATTAAACTTTAGTAATGTAAAGCCTTGTCTAAGGACATGATCAGCAAAAGATCATCGAGGACATCAAAGGTATAACATGAACGGGGGCAATCCTTGTTTGTTGAAACACAAGAAGTACTCAGGTCATCTAGATTCAAGTTTGACTAGATGCTTGTATTAACTTGTTCAATCACAATCCATGTAAGCAGTACTTAGGTCATCTCGGTTCAATTATACCTAGATGCTTGTATTCACTTACAACATTTCAGAAAATGTACCAAAAACACAATGCCCAATGATGAAATAAAGCACTCTAAAAGCAACACATCCATGCATCTGTATCCCATACAATCCTCATTACCCAAACTATGTAGAGTAACAATATCAACTGAAGTTTCTAGGACATTCTCTCACAACCATTCTTCTATCTATCTATCATGATATTCTTGTGTCGATAGAGTACATTTGGACATCATTAAAACAAAGCATATAGGAGCATATCATATCATTTGTAGGACTAGTCATGCACATGATTAGGTTCGTAGAATACATCACTCAATGCATTAGCTCATCCATACATTAGCATTGCATCGCATCTTAAAGCACAGAAAACCACAAAACAACATAGCTAAGTGCATCATACACAAGGCTGCATCATCACATAGAAATCCTGTTACATATGCATACATTCAAAGCATTAAATCATATAGACATCATATAGCATCATATTAGAAAGCATCTCATATAGAACTCATATAGCTCATCTAAGTCTACACATGCATCACATCATACAATAGAAGTAAATCATCATCTCATAACATATGAAATAGATCCAAAGTTGCATCATCATGTAAAAGAGGTCCAAATGTACAATATCATCATCTATCTCAGAAATCAAAGTGTCATATACAGTATACATCCAAGTGGACGGTGATACATGTCCCAAAATGTACAAAATTTGGTATGTGTCTATCCCTGCTACTGTGGACCACCACTGCCAGCTCCTGACTGTTGGGGTCCCATCACGGACGCCCCTGACTGTGATGGACCTGCTCTATGAGTCATCCCAGACTGACTCCTGAAGCTCCCCGCCCTCTGACTCGATGCCACGGCCCCATGGTATAAACCTCAGTAGTACTGAGCCTGTGACTATGCTCTGGCTAGATCCGTCTATGCCTGTGCCAACTGTATCTGTAACTGGCCAACCTGTGCCTGTGCCTGTTGCACCTGCCCAACCAAAAATGAACTCGCTGCATCTGTCCCCATAGCGGCCACAATAGTGTCCCGCTCTACACGGATAATATGTACCCATGCGTCTGCCATGTCTCTCTCGCGAGTCAACCCAGCGATCACCGCTGTGTCTGTATCTCACCTCCTCTCTACCCTCCTCAGTTGTGCCTGCAACTCTCGCACCTGTCCCCTCAGGCTGGCTATAGTCCTCTCATGAGCCTCTCCCTGTACTGGCCCCTGTGCTACCTCTACCTGTCCTAGCCCTTGTGGCTGGGGCACCTGCTACTGTGGTACCTGCTGGGGTGGTGGCATCTGTGCCTGCTGAGGTATCTGCTGCTGTGCCTCTACCTGTCCTGGCATTGCCTGCTCAGCCTGACCTATCCTCCTCCGCTACCTCGGCCTCTCTACAGCTCTACCACCCCATCGTCCTCATCCTCCTCTAACTCCCCTCCGACCTGGGCCGGCCTCTCCCTCCTCCTCTGAGTCTGCCTCATCAATACGAGGCACCAGCATGCTGGGTCCTGAATATCTCAGGAAAGGATGTGCAGTGATCCAATCCTCATACTCCTGTGTCACCCCCGCATCTGCTATCTCTCTCCTCATATCCCATGCCACATAGGGAGTCTGCTGAAACTTTGCCAGGGCCTCCTTGTATGAAGCCATCGGCCCCCATCGAACCCTCTCTGCATGTCTGTGTGAATAGTGCCTGTCCCTGGGGCATACCCTGTCTCCTCCCAAACTGTCTCAGCACCTTGCCCACCATCTGTCTCTCCAGGATATGCCGTGTCCGGCCTATCAGCCACCTGGTCTGAAAGCAGTATGGCAGCTCGTCTCCCTCGTCATCCTAGGGCTCGCAATCCAGATATGGTCGCCAGATGACCACATCTACTCCATCCAAGGTGTGTCTCCAATACTCTAGCTTCCCCAGCCTGTGCTGGGAAATCACTCCTGCATAGCCATAACTGTATGGCTCTCCTCGCTGCCTCATGAAGGCACATATCAGCCTAGTCACCGCTATGTGCTCCCATAGCCAGAACTGTAACAGCAACACCCCAGCCGATAGACTCATGCTGCGATGGTACACCACCTGATGCATGTCGTGGTATAGATGGGCCAGTACACAGACTCCCCATGCATATCGGGTGCCCTCAGTCATCATCCGCTCCATGATCTTGCCCCATCCGATAGGGAACCCATGTGATCTCCTGTCCGGGCATACAACACCCCCGATCAGTCCTGCCACAATCCCCAGGAAGTAGTCATAGCACTCATATATATCCTGCCACAGGATGACCTGTCCAACCAGCTCGGGATCATCGAACACTCGCTGGCACTCGGCGAGTCCCGCATCTCGCTATGCATTATACTCTACTAGCTCACCTACCACAGGTAAGTGCAGTATCCTATAAACGTCCTCCAAGGTCACAGTCATCTCTCCAGTTGGAAAGTGAAAGGTCCCGTCCTCACTGTGAATTCTCTCCACAGCAGCCGTCAGCAGTCCCCGATTCGCCCGCACTTCGGGCATGAAGCAAACATAATCCAAACTCATGGCACCAAGCGCCACTCTGTGAGTCTCTGTCAGCATATATCTCTGCAATAAGGGCATGGGAAATGTCTCCCTTGACTGCAGTGTGTCTTGAATATCCTCCTGCAAGCACGCAAAGCAAGGCGTCAATCTCAAGCCGCATATACCATACTCAACATATCTACTAAACTATATCAACTAAACTTAGCATTTCAAATTGATCAAAACAGCACACTACATCTCTTGACTACATTCCTGCAATCTCAGAGATAGCTCATCGATTCCCGCGTCAAACAGGACACTAATCGAATCAATTTGGCTAAGTAATTTGCTCTCCCATGCAAATGCGCCACTGCAGGTGGTAAAAGCGCTGTTTCTTGGTAGATGCACTGCTACAATTCGTATATGCGCCGCTAAACACATATGCTCCACTAAACACATATGCGCTGCTATAGTGCACATATGCGTAGTTTCAATGCATGCGCCGCAGGACTCAACATATGCACCGCCAAATTACGAAAGCGCCGCTAGATTCCACATATACGCGGCATTCGCAGATGTGCCACTACATTGCACAGATGCACTGCCTAATCACACATGCGCAGCCTAATTACAGAAGCGCCGCTACAATGCATAGATGCACCATTTTCATGCATGCGCCGCCAAAATCGGCATATGCGCCGCGAAACGACAAAAGCGCTACTTCGCGGGGCATATGTGCCATTCTACACTTTGGCGCATCTGTTTTCCCTATTTTCTACATGCATTTATGATACCTAAAATCGACCCTAGGAGAAATTTTTCGGAGCACATACCAAGGGTCCTGCCTCTGCTGGCTACCCGAATCGACGGACTCGCTCGAATCGGTGTTCCTCGCGTGGAATGTCTGCTGCTCTGGCTGCCATGCTGCTCCAAGTTTGCTCTAAGCTCTCTCAATCCAATCAAGAGCAAACAAGTGTACAAATGACTATTCTTGTGGACCCAGCTCCTATTTATAGCCTCCAAACCCTAATTTTGGCTAGGTGATGACTGTGACTACTTCCCGTGCCTGTTTTTCCTCCCGTTTTCTTCCTGTTTCCCTGATCTGCGTCCCTTTTCCTCCAACCTATCCTAACCCCTTCATCTTCATGAGATTGTCCGTCTCTGATTCTTTCACTCTTTTCCTGTCTAATCTCCCGAGGGGACATCCTATCGTTGTTAAACCTGTACCAGGGGCAAACTGGGGCATGTATCATCATTCAGACTATTGATTTTTTTGAAGCAACGCTGTAAACTGCATTGCATCAAAGAGGGGCAAAATGTATACGCCTAAAAATGACACGATTCATCCTAAATAAATATTCTAAATATTTATTCCCTTCTTCTATTAATTAAATAAATATTCTAAATTTATTTAATCGATTCACCAATCCATAATTAAATAAATTCAATTTATTTAATTAAAATTCTTCTAAGTGTCCTACACAATTAAATAATCATAAATTATTTAATTAATCTAAATTCTTCTATCCTAAGTTCTAAATTCAAAAATCCACATCACCTCTACACCTCATCTTTTCCACCTCATCTTGTCCACCTCATCAGGTTGCACATGTAATTAAATATATTTAATATTTAATTACCTTATTTTCCCTCACCCACATGGCCTATTTCTTCTCAAATCAGAGGTTAGTTAACTAATCAATCAAAAGTGTTAACTAACCTGTCAATTGAGTCAAATCCTCAATCAATTCAGTCAGTTCCATAATTTATTCTTCTAACTGATCAATCAAATCTGTTAACAGACCAGTCAATGGAGTTAACTCTCCAATCAATTTTGTCACATCCCCCCTTTCATGATGGAGCTAGGACACTTGTCACATTTCTACTGGTTGCACATTCCTCAACCATCCTCAATCGTTGATCTTCATATCTCCTCTCAACCATTGATTCCCATTCTTCCAAGTCTATAAATGAAGCTTCATCCCTCCATTCTATTCATCCAGGCTTTTGACATCGTTACTCTGCAGAAATATCACTAGCGCGCCTTTGGCACCCTTTTGTCATCCACAAGCTTGAGATCACCATACTTGCTTTGAAGCTCATCTTCATTGCACATCACCATAGCCATTCACCATCGACTTCCTACAAATAGCTAAAAAGATTGCACTCTCTGAGGGCTCACTTCATCTGCAAAAGGACGATTTGTGATAGGCGAACAACAAAAGTTTCGAAATGGGAAAGGTTTGCTCTGTATTTGTTCATTGCTTCATGTATTGAATCCTTCTTGTTTCACTATTCTGTTGATGTTTGGGTCTTGTTTAATTCATTTGATTGATCTTCCTTTTACCCTTACAAATATTTTTCTATTCTTAGTCATTGGTAATCCATGGATTCAAATCTTGGCACATAATTACAAGAAATTTACATTACATTGAGAGAGTTGAAAAGCTTTAGGTTCCGTAATCATTCACGTTGAATGGTAAAGCTAGTAATCTACTTGGAATAGAGAAATTTTATAATGAAAATTCATCCATCTCTAAATTAATGAAATGTACTCATTGTAGAGGTTAGTTCTTAGGCTTGGAACTACTATAATCATTCTAGAAGAACACTGAACATTCCTGTGCAAAAAGACACATATTTATCTGAAGTAGAGAAAGTCCAGTATCCAAGTTCAAGCACAGGTGGAAGGTAGAGCATATAGACAAGGAACATAAATCATTTGATGGAATGACTGGAAGAAATTAAGTCTCATGGACCAGAATGATTGTAGGATACACATAGAATGAATTTGTTCAATGTTTGCAGGATTTGCATTCGGCATTGTACTCCTACCCTATGCTTAAATGCAAGCTTTGGAATAGGATATAGATATCCATCAAAGCATAAAGGGTTATAGAGTTTTATCATATATTGTAGTTACAATTGCTTTGATAATCATGTATGCAAAACATAGAAGCATATACAAATCAAGTAAACTATTTGACATGTGTATGCAAAATGTGAAATCATAGATAAGACATGTATATTTTGATAAAAATCAAATAAAGGCCTTGCACAATGCACATATAAGTTTTTTTTTTCATTCTCATTTTCAATAGCAATACAATCAATGGACATGCACATGTAGGATTACAACATCATAAAGGAGACAATACTTGTTTGCATCCATAAATGATTCCTTTTAATGAAAAAAATCACAAAATAGATTTTAACCTATCCTATCTAAATCTATTTTCAATGTGCTACTATTTAGGATATCTCACATTTTATAGTGAAGAGAAAATGTAGAATGAATTGTTGATGTCTCACGTTTTCTCGTGACTATAAAATTGCTACCATTTAGGTATCTTTCTACATTAGAGCATTTGGCTTATATTAAATAGAGTGTTGCCTTTTGTTTTTAAAGAAGTAATGTTCTAAAATAAAGAGCTACCTTCTCTAGGAATACATAGTTCCCCAGGCCTCTAAATCATTTTATGTTTTTAATTGTAGAGGTGTGTCCAATGTCTAAATGGTAAAGGGTGCACAACTCCATGAGTATTACCTAAAAATAATGTCAAAATTGAATGTTTCAATGATTGTGGCCTACCAAACATATGAAGGCTACTGTAGTGATCTGTTATCAAATTTATTTTTGTGAGTGTTGCACTCTTCATGAGGAGTAAACCCCTCTGAACTATTTGCATTGCATGATATTGTATTTTCTCATCATAAATATAAAATCTTGGGACTAGAGGCAGTAATGGATATGGTAGTCCTCACACTATGGTAGCCCTTACCGAAGAAGGTACTGGGGAATAGTGTAGCAAATTGTTATAGAAAGAAGCCCCTTTTTATTAAAAAACTAAAAATCTTTTATGCTTACAAAGCTACAAGAGACAAGAAGATTGACTTACATTGTTGTTGGTCTAAACAGATTATCTCAAAGAAAATTACTATGCTTATATTAGCTATGTAAAAAAAATAGTCAAACCCAGGAGCTAGAATGATAGAATTAAACCTGACAATCCAAAGGAATTTTAGAATAAAAGATTATCATTCACGTAGATATTTGTTGAATTGTATGCACAATTCTGTTGTGTTCAAATTTTTGACTAACAAATAGAAGGCTTACTATATTTATTATACCCAAAATATGCATTTGTTTCACACCTTGCCAATGCAAAGTTGGTAGAAAAGTACATTGTTTGCTTTAAATCTATACAGCATATGAATCTCATTGTAGCAAATTTTGTCAAAACTAATGAACATAGATAAATAAATCTTCTTCTAGGATGATCTTTGAGAAAATGCAACAAGTGGGCACAAAGTTTGATAATATTAATTTCATTGGTGATCTAAAATCAAATAACTTATAAAAGGAAAACTAAAATAGAATTCTTATGTTAGATTACCATACAATACATGGAAGGAGAAGAAACATTTCTCTCGCTAAGATAACATAAGCCTTCAATTGGCCATTAATGAGATTGTAGGGCCCAGGAAGTGAATCAATGACACCCCATTTATAGTGAATGTGAGCAAATTCACTACTCCAAATCTTACTATGGTAGATTTTCCTTGCATAACTAGGGTACCTATGCATGGCCAGCCATAGGACATCTATGAACAAATTTCCAGGGCTATCGAGTAGTATATGACTCCCAATCAAGGTTGAGGCTGTGGAAGACATGACATTTGGTGAGGGTGGCCATGTCTCTAGACATGCAACATGGTTCGGTGGTGTCCAACAAAATCATTCCACATTACCCTAGAAAAAAAATTAGACAGCCATTTTTGTGTTAGGCTACACCTCAATGCGAAGATGAAACATAATATTATCTCTAGTAGTCGCGCCTTCTCTCGCATTGAAATTTGGTTGAAGAAATCTCGTAGCTAATGATGATGGGGAAAAAACATTTTATTAAAATATTTCCCTAAGAAACATCCCAGTTACCATGCTAAAACATTCAAAAATAAACTAGTGTTATAGAAATTGGAAGTGTGATTGGTGAAAAATGTCTAAAATAACGGCGAGTTAACACATAGACTGTTGCTGATACCAAACACTTCAACATTCAAATATTCATCTATACGATGGCGTTTGCGTGCTCTACAAGCCGAGCTAGGGTGACCGTGCCCTAGCTCGTTCTCTGTGTGTTGCTCGCTTTTGCGTTGTGGGGGGGTTTTTTGAAGCTTTCGGGGTGGTGGTGGTGGGTTTTTTTCTTTTCTGGAGGCCTTCTTGCTGCCGTTTGGGTGGCTTGTGGGTGGAAGGGTTTTGATCCTTCCCTTGGGGTCTTGTCTTTTTCCATTTCTTGCAAACGTGTCTTGGGGGTTTGCATGCGTGCTGGGGATCTTGTTTTTTGCTATGCAGGGTGGGGAAACATCTAGGGCTAGCCCCAAATTGGATTTCCGATCAGCAGTTGGTTCAAAGCCTTCAGCGCATGGAGTGAATGTTTTTGATAATACACTATTTTCTTCAGAGATGGAGATGAATGATCTAGGATCGGTTAGTGGTTCCTGAATAACGAAGATTAATGGGTGTTTGGAAAGATGCAAAGAGCGACCAAAGTTGATTATCCCGATGGAAATGCTTGCAGATGATATTGAATACTATTCAAGGCACTCTTTTTATTGCAAGTTCATGGGTTTGAGAGTCTCGCTGCAATTTTTGGAATCCTGGGCTCAGCGGACTTGGATGCCGGAGGGGGAGATGGAGATTAGGCTCCTTGTGAGCAACTTTTTTATGGTCTCTTTTGATTGCATGGCAGATCAGAATAAGGTCTTCGAGGGTGGCCCCTATTTTTATAACTAGGTGGGTTTGTTTATCAAGCCATGGCATGCTGGCTTCAACTCGACTGAGGCACTACTGAGTCGGATCCCAGTTTGGGTTCGGTTGCCGTGGTTTCCAGTTGAGTGTTGGCGGGATGACGTGTTGCATTTGGTGGCTTCAATGCTCGGTAAACCTGTTGGGTCTTCACAACAGACGCAATATAAAAAGGTAATGACTTTTGCTCATATCTGTGTAGAAATTGATTTAAGCAAGCCACTGCTAGATTCTATTGAAGTGAGTGCTGGATCATATACTTGGGTGCAACAGCTAGATTACAAAACCCTACCTTTTCGGTGTCGTCTTTGTCATGAATATGGTCACTTGCAGCGTAGGTGCCCTAGGGCTAACCCTATGGTGCCCCAACCTTCTCAGCCTTCTCATAATCCACCTAGGGCTGATAATGGTAAGGAGCCTATTCCGGGTGATGGTAATGGAGATGATGGCTATGTCCCTGTCAAGGCTCGCAATAGGAATCGGGGCCAGAAGCGGACCTTGAGGGAGAGGCAGGTTGATGAAACTTTTAATAGGTTTGAGGTGCTGGATGATCTCATCCAGGAGGAAGTGAATCTGGGGTTGCTAAACTTGGATCAGGGAACTTTGGGTACAAGACAGGATGGGCCACCATTGGAGGCCATGCAAGTTGTGCAAGAGATTGGGGTTGGGCAGATGGATACAGATCAACAATTGATTGTCCAGACTGAACAAAAATCTTCTATTGGAGCTTTGAAGAGTGGTGGAGGTGGTTCCCCATTGCCCCTGAAAGGAGGCAAGAATGTGGGGAAGAGCTCTTTGGCCTCCTCTCTTTTGGGTATTCAGTAAATTGAACTGAAGAAAGGGGTTGGTGACAGGACTTCCAAGCTGGGAAGGAAGAAGGATATGGAGAAGATTAAATTAACTGGGGAAACTTTGGTGGAGTCAGGGTTAGTCAAGACTCTGGATTCACATTTTTCATGCCCCTAGAAATGATTGTTCTCTCATGGAATGTAAGGGGCTTGTACAGTGGCCCTCGACAAAAAGTTATTCGTGATTTGGTTAGGAATCATTCTCTGGATGTTCTTTTTCTTCAGGAGACTAAATTATCTATAGATAATATGTTGGCTATGGCTCCTAAGTTGTGGAAATATGGTGAATGCCAGTGTATGGGGGCTCTTGGTGCTTCTGGAGGGGTGGCTTGCTTTTGGAACCCTCAGAAGATTTTCCCTCTCTGGTGGATGTCCTCTAGATCCTCTATATCCCTAGTCGCCTCTTGGTATGAGACTAGTGAGTGTATTCTCCTCTCTAATGTGTATGCTCCTGTTGAGTTTTTGGGTAAACAACTTCTATGGTCCCATCTTCGTTTTGTTCGTAGCTTAGCTCCTTACCATCCGTGGGTTATGGCTGGCGATTTTAATGCTATTGTGGAGTTGTCTGAGAAAAGAGGTGGTATTCCTAGGTTGGAGCCTTCTGCTTTGTTATTCAGAGATAGCATTTCTGAATTAAATCTTATTGATGTTCTGCCAAGTAATGGTCGCTTCACTTGGAATAATAGGAGAATTGGTGAGAGTTGTGTTGCTGAGAGGCTTGATCGATTCTTGGTTTCCTGTTATTGGGTTGGAGACTTATGGTCCACTCGATCTGAAATTCTTGATTGGAGAGGTTCTGATCATTGGCCTATTAAGCTTAGTATTATCTCTGCTCAGGGGCCTCATTCTCCCTCATTCAAGTTCCAGATTATGTGGTTATGGGATCCTACTCTTCATGAACTTGTGGCTGAGTGGTGGCGGATTGGTAGACCAACTTTTGGTATGGCAATGTACACATTCTCCAAGCTTCTTCAGTTTGTCAAATATCATCTTAAAAGGTGGAATCAGTGATGTTTTGGTAATATCTTTCATGCTAAGGTTGCTGCCCAGGAGGAGTTGAATAATATTACGCAGTTGATTAGTGAGAATGGGGCCTCTGAGGATCTTTTAAGGGAGGAGGCTAAGACTTTGAAAGTGGTTGAGGAATTTGAATTGCGGGAAGAAATCTATTGGAAGCAAAAGGCCCGGGTTGAATGGTTACAGGAAGGTGATAAAAACACCGCCTTCTTCTTCAATTCTGTGAAGGACAGGAGGCATGGTAATTCCATTCCTTTTTTGGTGAATGATAGGGCTGAATGTCTTGCCTCGTTTCAGGAAATCTCTGCTGAGGCATCTCAGTATTTTGCTACTTTATTTAGGGAGGATTCACGAGGGGGCTTTGTTGAGGAAGCACAGGTTCTTTCTTGTATTCCTCAGTTGGTCTCTAGGGAGGCGAATGAGTATCTAATGAAAGATATCTCTCTTGATGAGCTAGAGGGGATTGTGTTTTAGATAAAGAAGGGTAAAGCTCCTAGTCCCGATGGTTTCCCAATTGAATTTTTTTAGGAATTCTGGGATATCATAAAGTTGGATCTTCTGGCGGTTGTCCTTGAGTCCCAGAGGAATAAGCAGATGCTTCATGCTCTGAATTCCACCTTCCTTACTCTCATACCCAAGTGTGAAGGGGCTGATGGGTTATCTCAGTTCCGGCCTATCTCTCTTTGCAATGTGGCTTACAAAATCATTTCTCAGTTATTGGCTGAGAGATTGAAGAAGTGGCTTAAAGTGCTGATTTCAGAAGAACAGAGTGGATTTGTGGCAGGTCGACAGATTCTTGACGGGGTTGTCATTGCTACGGAGACCATCCACTCCATGGACAACTCCCACGAGAAGGCTATGTTCATTAAGCTGGATATGGCTAAGGCTTATGATAGGGTTAGATGGTCTTTTTTGCAGAAGATCCTTGTTTCTTTTGGTTTTGGTGAGGAGTGGATCCATTGGGTCATGAGCTGTGTCACATCTGTTTCCTTCTCAGTTTTGATAAATGGAGATCATTCTAAACTTTTTGGTGCCTCAAGGGGCTTGTGCCAAGGGGATCCTCTTTCTCTGTATCTTTTTTTGCTTCTTGTGGAAGGCCTTGGATGTTTGTTGAAAAGAAGGGTGGAGCTTGGCACCATTCAGGGTTGGCGATGGGGTGGAGACTTGCCTCCGCAATCTCATTTACAGTTTGTTGATGATACTGCCTTGATGGGGATGGCTACTGTTAGGGAAGCTACTAACTTGAGGTAGGTGTTGGACATATATCTTGTTGCTTCAGGACAATTGATTAATGAGGAGAAGTCATCCATATTCTTCTTCAATACGCCGATCCCCATTCAAAGAAGAATTGCTAATATCTTGAGGTTTCAGATAGGGGTTCTCCCTTTGATGTATCTGGGTTTCCCAATTTTTGTTCGCCATCTTCCCAAGGGTTCTTGGCAGAATATTATTGATAAGCTCCGTGCAAAAGTTAATATTGGACCCACAGATGGTTGTCTTTTGCGGGGCAGGTTCAGCTTCTCAAGTCGGTGGTGCAGGCTCTTCCTACCTACCAATGTATGCTTCAGGTGGCTCTGATAGGTTTTCTGAGGGAGTTGGATTCTCTTGCAAGGCAGTTCTTATGGGTGGGAAGTTTGTCATCCTCCAAGTGGAGCCTGGTTAGGTGGGATGTTGTGTGTAGCCCAAAGCAATTTGGTGGTCTTGGTCTTCGACACTCTGCATTATCCGGAGTGGCTATGCCTGCTAAGCTATTTTGGAGATGGTGTGTGGAACCGGATCAGCCGTGGGCCAGGATATTATCTCATAAGTATTCCCTGAGGAGTCCACAGTAGGATCTCCCTCATTACCCTCTTGAGGGGAAAGGTTCAGTGATTTGGAATACTCTTTAGAAGGGTGCAAAGCTTATCAAGGAAGGTTTATTTTGGATTTGTAGATGGGGAATTGAAGCTCTCTTCTGGTCAGATTCTTGGGATGGATTCCCTCCACTTACTTCTTAGTTCCCCAACCTTCTTCCTTTGTGCCAAAGATTTCTCGAGGCTGGCTAGGCTAGGGTGAGTGACTTCAAGTCTGTTGCTTCTTTTGGTCAGTTGGAGGTAGCTCATTGGAAAGATCCCACAGTGTGGCCAGATTTGGGACTTGTGGAAGATAGTGCTGAGCTTCACAAGATTTTTCATAGTAGGAGTTGTAGTTCTCTTCTGGAAGAGGATATTCTTGCTTGGACCCATAATCCTAAGGGGGTTTACTCTGTTGCTTCTGGTTATCAGGTGTTATTGGCTCAGAAGCTAATTGCGGTAGAGGTTCATTGGTGGAAAAGGGTGTGGAATAAACTCTCGTGGCCTAAATGCAATTGCTTTGTTTGGACTTTGGCTTGGAATAGGTGTTTGACCTGGGATAACATTCGTAAACGGGGATTTCAAGGACCTTCAATTTGTGTTTTGTGTGGGGGAGCAGAAGAGGATTCTTTGCATTTGTTCTTCCGGTGCCCCTTTGTTGTGCAGCTTTGGCATTGGTGGTGGGAGGTATGGAAGCTTCCTTGATTCATGCGTGCTCTTTGGTTGAATTCTAGGATAGTATGGGAAGACCTCCTTCTATGGCTTCCTTTTTACAGGAAGTTTGGTTCATGGGTCCTACCTTTCTGCTTTAGTAGATTTGGCTGGAGCGGAACCACCGAATTTTTCGTGATCAGAAGTTGGTGGGTTGGCAAGTTTGGTTGCGTATGCTAGGAATGGTGCAGGAGTTAGTTTCAGCTAAATGTGATGTGGTTTTCCCCTTGGAGAGAGGTGATGATGAGTTGGTGGCCAGACTGGGTCTTCAAGAAATTCATTCTTCTTTTGTCAGTTCCAGGAACTGTAGGCATGGGAAAAAGAGGGTTCAATGGGTTGGAAGGTGGTTACCTCCTCCCAATGGATTTTTAAAGATCAATACTGACGGTTCTTCTAGGGGCAATCCTGGGCCTGCTGGAATTGGTGGAGTTGGTAGGGACTCAGCTGGGTCGGTGATTTTTCTGTTCTCTATACATAAGGGGGTGAAGACTATTAACTTCATGGAGGGTCTGGCAATTCTGCATGCTATTGAGAGGGCCCTTGCTTTGGGCTGGAGAAAAGTTATATGTGAAGCTGATTCACAGATTTTGATTAATCTCTTGAATGAGCGAAAGATATCTGATATTAATTGGTAGTTGGCTTCGGTGGTTCAGCGGATTCTTCAGGTTAGTTCTCGGATGGAGGAAGCATCCTTTGTTCACATCCCGAGGGAGTGGAATCGAGCTGCCGACTGCTTGGCCAAATGGGCCTCTGAGCATGATAGTGGTTGGAAGGTTGAGGATTCGGATCAGGTTAACCCTGAGCTGCATCTAGATTTAGACCGGTTCTTGGAGGAGGATAGGAGGATACATGGGGATAGTTGATGTTGTTTATGCTGTGGGGTTTTCGCCTTGTTTTCTGGGGCTGGGTCCCTTGGTTATTATTGTAATGCTCTTTTCTGATTTCTAATAAAGTTTTTACCCCTTTGTTTTTTTCAAAAACACATAGACTGTCGCTATAGTTCCATGGAAAGAACTAATAAGTAGTTATGACACCTTGCATAAATAATGAAAGGCTTTTAGCCTATTTATATATTGTGTAGATGAAAAAAATGGTCTCTTTTCTTTTTGCCTATAGAATGTTTGGCATAATATTATGGCCCATATTAGGGTTGTGTAAATATTAAATTCTCCAACTTGTTTATGTTACGCATACTAAGGACATTAGCCTATGTTGCATTATGTACTTTTAAAAATAAACCAAGTCACTTGACCTGCCAAGCATGTTTGGCTATGTGGGGTGTAATTTTATCTACAAGGGAGATACTTAATATCTCTATAATTACTGGAAACTGATAAGAAAAGATAGTGGATCTAAGCTTTAGTCAACTATGAATTTGAATGTTAATCTAAGATAAATAAAGGTTTTTTTTAATAAATAAAGAGTTGGTTGATAAGAATTATTATGATTTGGATTACGTTATATTATAAACTATGATAGATTATATGAATGGTAAAACCAATTATTATTGATTTCTTTATGAGTATAGTTTATTCTTACTAGAATCGTTTAGTTTAGACGGATCAATCGTTGTTGTTATAAAATAATAATAAAGGGCCACAATGTCTTGCACACTACCTTGTGTCTAGGATTGGAGTTAGGGAAATGCAATGAATCCATGGGAAGGGTTATTTGAACAAGTATATTCATGCAAATCTCATAGGAAACCTTCAATTGGATGCGTTCGCTTACTTGATCAGTTTCAGAAGTGTTTTTATAAATTGTAATTTATATATTAAAGTTGTAATATTTAAAAATAACTGTTGTATTATTCTAAATCATGATGTAAGCGCTTATGAACATATTAGTGGAAGACTAAAGTGTGGTGTATCATTAGTTATCTTTAAATTATTCATTTTCTAATTCTCATTATGATTGTCAAAATATATACAATAGGATTTTTATTTCAAAATTTTAAGTAAGCACTTAGATTAGTTGGTTTATTTGTAATTCTTAATTCAATTTATTTAGTCTATTAGATCTTTCAAATTTTTCTTTTTTAATATTAAAGCTTAAATATTGAATTAAATTTATCTATCATCACTCTACTAATTAAAATGTAAAACCAATTAATTTAGTAACTTAAATGGGATGTTTTTAAAAGCAACATGATATGGGGGTTATGTTAAAGGAAAATTCCATTCATATAAAGATAGACAATCAAAAGTATGTTGTTGGATGTAAATCTTTTTATGTATAATTAAAAGACCATTATGTATATAATTAAAGGTTAGATTGCTTAAAACCCTCTTAAGTGAGCTAAAAATTGCATATATCTAACTTTTTTAGTTAACAATGTGAGTGGTTGTAATTATAAACCTCTTGTTGAATACTTATCAAGTTATGGATGAATTGTTTACTTAGAACCGATTCCCGTGTCATTTTCCTTCAAAATTTATTAGTCCTAATTTGGGAGACATTACATTTTTCCTTAGTGGATCTTACTTCATGATGCTATAAATAAAGGATGTCTGCAAGGAAGTACCATTTAGAGTTCATTCAAAATTCATTTAGGTCTCAATATTTTTAAGAGTAAGCCTACAAGTTTAATACTAGGACATTCATAATATGCTATTTCCCTATGCTATGTGTGATCTAGTAAAACCAAAATAACTCCATACTAATATGAAATCTACAAAATTTGAATTAATATAATTTTTTTATGTTCAACCTCAGAAATAATCATCTTATGATCATTTATTTTAAGATAGAAATTTTTTTTTATCATTATTAATAGCAAGTACCGTCATTTTCTTGTAGTGGATGATTTAGTCAGATTGTTAACTAAATCCTTTATTATCTCCTAATTATTTTATATTTGTAATACTTCAACAAGTGTATTTAATTGTTATCCTTTCAAGGATTTTAGATCCTAAATATTTTCTTGGACTTTAAGAGTTAGGTATTCTATCTTTTGTAGGTTAGGAGGATTATCACATGGTATATAATCAATGTTCTCTTGTGTAGAAAAGTTTCATTATGTCACCCTCTTTTATTGGCCTAAATATTTTTGGAATATTCCTATGTTTGAATAGATATCTTGTTGTATATGTACCCCACTATTTCTGGTTAGTATTTAAATAAATAAATGCCTTTGTGGTAGGAAACCTAGGAAACCTGCTAGGTTTGTAACTCACTAGTTTTTGTTTCTTCAAGTTCATGTGAATCTCATTGTTAGTCATATTTTCTACATATTGTTTTAGGTAATGATCATTATTTTTTATCTTATTCTTCTTTCTTTGAGTAAGGGCTAGTTTTAGACTTACTTGTTTTGCTAACATATCTACCACTAACAGTTATTCCTTAAATTAGAAATGGTAGCCATAGACAAGGTAGAAGGTGAAGATGAAAGAAATATTCAAAGGACATAAAACACCAAAATGAAAGCAAATAACAAGTGTTATACCTTTGAAATCTCCCTCACTCCTTGATAAGGTTTAGGAAGTGCACCCAAGCTTCATAGATTTACCCAAACAATATATTTGAATGTGGATTACTCTAAAAAGTAAACACAATTGCTATGGAGATGAGAAATTAGGAATGATTTTGGCATAGTAAACTTGCTCTAAACTTGGATGTGAAAATGGCTTGTGGAGGCTTGTATTTATAGGCAAATTGGAGGAGATTTTGATCTAACGGTGGAGATTCAAAGTTGAGATCAATGGTGGAGATGATATGATAAGATGGAGGGTTGAGATTTCATCGACAAGATTGGATGGATGAGATTAAATGTGAATTTTAAATTCACATGGGGAAGGGCTTAGCATTTAATGAAGATTAAGACAAGTGAGGAATAGAAAATTATTTTGTGTGGGAGGAGGTGGAATTAAAAATTCTATTTTATAGGTGAATGTGTGAGCCATGTGACATATCTATTTAGTTGGCAAAGACATGTGTGAGCTCTTTGCATGAAAAAGAGCTCTAACATGAAAGAGGAAAGATGAGTTGGAAGGGTCATGTGACCCTTCAGAATAAAACTTAAATTTTTATTTGTGTGGTGTGGGATTAGGTGTTAAGAATTCTTTGACCAAGTTAATCATGTGATTGACTTAATTAATGTAGTTGGACAAAATCAGTGAGTGTGCTAATGAGGGGTTAAAATGAATTAAATAATGATTTATTTAATTAATTTAGGTCTATGGGTTATGTGGGCTAGGGTAGCTAACTAAATAATTAGTATTTATTCAATTAGACTAGGTTTAGGCTATAAGATAGAGTAGATTAATTAAATAAGCATGATTTATTTAATTAATCAAGATTTAGGAAGGTGGATAAATTAACCAAATAAATATTAGAATATTTATTTAATTAATTGTGGACATAGTTGTAAGGTTTAGTGTTGAATTAAATTAATTCATTACTAGAGGTGAATTAGGGGTAAATGGCTAAGGGTAGATGGTTAGGGATGGCTTAGAGTTAATTAATTAATTAATTATGATTTTTATTTAATTAATTGGTGAAAGGGTTAAGTTGGTAATGCAATGATGTAGGAAAATAGTTAACATGGTCAAGACATTTTTAGGTGTCTACATTCTGCCCCTCCTTGATGTGGTGTCGTGACTGGGTAGGGAAATGGCGTCAGGGCAAAGAATTTTTCCCTAGCTGATGGGAAGGAATGAAAATGGATGAGGGATGCCCCCTCGGGATGTCATGGAAAAAAATTTATTTTTTTTGGGTGAACTCTCGAAAATGAGGGAACGGTTAAAATAGGGATTGAAGATGAAAATGGTGTGGATAGAAAAAGAAATAGAGGAAAAGGGTTAAGATTTGTTGCCTAGGGAGAAGAAATGGTGAATTAGGGCTGACATGGCACCTATAGGTTGAAAAAGTGGGCCCAACATGCCACATTTATAAACCTTTTGCTAACTAGACTTAAGAGCCTTGAGAGAAGAGTGCTAGTGATGGTGCAGCCTACATTCCCACAACATGAGCACCAATTAGAGAGGGTACAAGAGTTCCAGCAGATGGCGGAGGCTAGACCACGGGTATGTTGTCTAACCTTGATTTATGTTTTTTAGGATTTAGATTAGGTTCAGGGTAAAAAAAGGGTAGGTTAGGGGTTTAGCACTATCACATAGCCATGTAGCACTATTGGGGGGTAGTTTAGCGCCATCAGGTATTTTAGCACCAAAAGGCTAGGGGTCAAAAGGGTGGTTTTGTTGGCAATATGTGTTGTCATTGATGCCAACTCAACTTAAGGTCATGGTTTTATAGAAGTTAAAGAGGTTGAGAAATGGTTAAGAGACAGGTCAATGTAGATGATGGATAGTGGAAGATTTGAAAGAGATGGCTTAACATAATTGGAGACATGGGGTCAACATGTTTAGGACAAGTTAGTCTAGAAGACCTAGTAGATGGAGAGAAGTTGTCTAAGTATGAGAAAGAATGGTGATCAATATGATGTCTAAGTGTTATGCAAAGGTGAGTACACTTATTTTAATATGTTTCTAGTATCCCTAAATTGATATCTTACTAGTGTGGTGTATCACATTCAGAGATAGGTTGTTGAAGATTTGCTAAGACATTCATAGTGTATACTCTAAGACAGTGCCGTGGTATTTTGGTCTACATCCTTCTGCAAAGTAAGATTTAGTCTTGCGGTTAAGAAGATATGTTGGTCAAGATGTGAATGTGTTATATTCAATTTTTTAAGTCTTGTAGTAAAAGTTATAAGTGACAAAATTCTAGCCTGTGCTTTGGCAGAGTAAAGTAATGATGAAGGCTTGTTGGAATGCTCTGCATTCCTTTAGAGTGATAGATATGACTGTGTAGATTTAGGGACATGTTCAGAGTGGTGTATGGGTGCATCCAGATGTATTTTAGATGTTTTGGTAAAGTGCTTGATGCAATATTCTATGTGTTGATGGGTCATAGTCATTCTAAGATGCTCTATTTTCAACAGTTCAATACATTTCTCTTCTTGTGGTAGCATATAATTATTAGATACTTTAGGACAAGGTTTTAAGGTTACTATTGATAAAGTATATTACTTACATTTTGGTGGAAGCATGTTGTTTTTGGTCTCTCCCTGGTGATGTGAAGATAAACAGTGGACAATATTGATGTTGTTTGGGCTGACAGTCTAGGTTCTTGTTGTTATATGGAGGCTAATTAGACTCGTAGGTTAAATTTTCACCACTTTTATCAGCACGGTTTCCCCCTAAATTATTTAATGGGGTTTTGGGAGCAGCACCCCCAAGACGGGGTCAAGGGGCAGCACCCCTTGCAGGGTCCAGGGGCAGCACTCCCTGTCACGATATAGGGCAGGGTCAAGGGGCAGTGCCCCCAAAACTTCAAATGAATTTTATTATTTTATAAAAGCATCAAGAGTTATTTTTCTATTGGTTGACATAAAAAAAACCCTATTTTGTAATCAACATAAGTCTTGATAAAACTAGATAAATGTTAGGGCTTCTGTTGATACTGTATTGTAGCATTTGCAGCGGTATTGAGTTGCAAGGATTGTTGGTTGTAATCAGTTTGATTTGCTGGATAATAATATTGTACTCTCTGTTGGTGGATGTAGCCTGAGTTTGGGTGAACCACATTAAAAATTGTCTCTCTTTGTTATTATTTCTGTGTATTTTTCATTCCTCTATTTAATCTTTATTTGCATTTTATTCATATCTTTTACATGTAATTCCTAACACTACATGCTACACAAAGAAAAAAAGCCAAAATAATGCATATCAACATTGGGGTTGATGAGGAAGAAACTAAATTAGATGAGGAGATTCAGAAAATGAAAGCAAAGGTCCAACTGAAGCATCTAGTAGCAAAAGAAGAAAGAAGGAGAACAAAGCAGAGCCTAAAGAAATGGAGGCCACAATAAACCTTGAAGATGTCCTAAAAGCCATTACAGTTGATGGAAATTTGAAACCTATAGCACAATTGTATGATGACTATGATGATGCTAACAAGGATATTGTAGAGGCTGTTGTCATTAGATATCTAGAGATTTATAACAGAGCCCTTGTTGAGGTAGTCTCAGATCTTCTTGGCAGTATGGCAAGCATATTGACTGCTAAGAAGGAGGAAGCCATGACCAAGGATTGGGAGATGAGATAAAGCTCATTGCTCAAATTCTATCTGGATGTGACCCCTAAGGAAAGAGCAAAAGTTTTCAAGTTACTTGGAGACAAAATTGAGATAAAAAGAAGAGTCAACACTCTAATGGTAGGAAACACTGAGGAATTTGTGAAAAATATAGAGCTAACAATTTTTGAGATCCTAAAGGATCTTAACATCCTAAGTATTTCTAACAAAGAGGATATAAATGTTGATGTTGACACCTTTGTTCCTGAAGATAGAATGAATCAAAACTTGGAGAAAACTGATGAAATCAAAGAAATGAATAAACAAGAAATAGAGAAAAGCTCTGCATCTAATTAGGCAAACAAGGAAAAGATTGATGAGAAGATCAAAGTTGATAATCAAGAACTTGATCAAGCTAAGAAGAGCCCTTCTCGAGAAGAAAATATTGATCAAAAAGGGATTATGGACCTAAAACCTCCTGAAGAAAACAAAGAAGATAAAGTGTGAGAAGAAATGACAAGAGACACTACTGCTACCCTAGTTGATTCTGTCAGGGAACTTTTGGAGAGATATCAAGATCTGTATGAGTCTGAGCTTTTACAAGGACCAATTAATTTGGCCTCAATGTCTCCTATGCAAAAATTTAAACTAGTATCAATTGTACAAGCAAAGGCACATGAAGAGATGCTAAAGTCACACATGCAAGACAGTGAACTCATTAGTGAAGTATCCGACATCCTAGAGAAGTTGATGCCCTCATACCAAAAAGACATATCATAGCTACCAATGGATCAGCTCAAAGGACTAATCAAATTTGTAAGTTCACATTATGAATCTTGTGAGAAGTCTATAGAGACAAAAGTTAGAAAAGAGTTTGATGAGATGAGATTAGCTAAGTTGAAGACCATGTTAGTCAATGATAAAATCCTGTTGGACAATGGAATAAAAGGTATACAGAGTGCCATAAAAGAAGCTTGTGATTTGTAATTTTTTTTTTGTCATGGCCGGAAGCCACAAAGGAGCTAGGAGAAAAGATTAAGGATCAAAAACTGTAGTTGGTAAATATCTCTAAGTCATTTGACCTGGTAATAGAATCAACCATTAGCAAAGAGATACAAGTTATTAATATTCATAATAACATAAGTAGCCTAATGAATAAGAGGGATCAAGTGAAAAGTAGAATGTGTCAATTAAGAGGGCTAATAAGTCCTAAGATAGATTCAATGTCAAATCTTACAACATAAGCACTGAAGTTAAGTAAAATAAATGACACACCCTCTGATGTACAAAAGGAAGAAAAAATAGTCTTCCTAATAAATGGCCATATTCAAATTTTGGACAATGCAAAGAAGAGTTGGGATGGAGAGTTAGTTCAAATCAAGACCATTTTCAATAACGTCTTGCAACCCACAACAAATTAAGTTGAAGATCATACTTGTACATATGCAGCAGAATATAACAATTTTTGTAGTTTTTGGTGTCTTGACACAATTTCCTACTCTTGTACATATGCCTTTGCCATTGATGTCAAAGGGGAAGAAGAAAACCGGTGAAAAATAGAGTGTATATAGAAAGGGGGAGTAGATAGACATTTTTCACTAAGTGTTGCCACCATCAATACCAAAGGGGGAGATTGTTGGCAACATAGTCAAGAGACACTACTCTGATGGAAAGTTGTATGTTGTCATTGATGGCAACAAAGCATAGTAAAGGTTTTTTCAGTCATGGCATCAAGGTTTTGTAAAGGTCTGGAAGACTAACTTAGTCAAAATAGCTAAGTATGAGTAAGCTACAAAGTGACAGAGATTGGGTCAATATGCCTCTACAGTTGAAGATAATTATATGCAATTCAAGTATGTTCTTCATAGCTATTTGGTGATCACATGTTCCAAACTTCAAGTTCTGACTTCCTCCAAAAGTCACAGAGTTAAGACAGGAACAATGCATAGTACCAAAGTAAAAGGGTTCGCATTACTCTGCTATTGCATATTTTGTCTTGTGGCTCTAAGGCAACAAAGATACTTATTATGACTACCTAAATCAAGAGTTATATCTTTTGAAGTTCTTTTGATCACATTCTACAGGTTGTTCTTTACCAACTTATAGTCTGACAATGTTTCACAATGACTGAGTGACAGTTTGGAAATCTGCATTTGTTTGTAGTTAAATACTATGTTCTATGGTTCTAATGGTATGAGAAGAGATATATAATGGATATTGGATATGATTTTTAGAGTCTCATATGGTCCACATTGGAAGTTGTGATGTGACAGTTGAACTGGTCAAGTGTGTACTTAAGGGATAAGCTGACAGGCATGTTAGATCTACATGTGGTGAAGATATATTGTTTGAACAATCAATCTAAGTGGTTGAATGATTGGTTCCAACCTATATGAAGACTATTGTATGTTTATTTGGGTTCACATTACTATTTGTACACAAGATGAAGCCGACAGGGTATAACACTTGTATACACATTTCATGGTTGTCTTGCTGACCTAATTGTGAGATAAGTCTTGTTACATATATATATACTCGATGGATTTTGGTGTTGGATTTCGGTGTGGTGTGCGATCTAAGGCAATGTTATGAGCATAAAAGAATAGAAAGGGTAGAAAAGCAGAGTATATGTGAAGTGGAGCAAAAAAAGCAAGGCAAACATTATGAAGACATTTGAATCTGTATACTAATCAATTACTGGAACTACACTTCAACATTCTATAGATGCATTTACAGCTATCATCTCTTGGCAGTGATCCAATCCTTCCTCTATCTTCTCTTCTATTTTCTTGGTAGTGAACCTATTGTAGTGATCACTTCTTTGGACAGTGAGTCCTTGGGTAGTGAGCCTTTATGTAATTCAATATTTCTATCATAATATATTGTGAGCTAACACTCACTGTGGTTTTTCCCTTTTTGGGTTTTCCACATAAAAAACCTAGTGTCTATGTGTTATGTCTTTATGATTGCTACTATTATGTTTGTTTTGCTTTCATCTTATCGAATGTGGTAAATGGATTAATAATTATGTGAAAGAGAAGTTTTACAGAATACTGATTCACCCCCCTCTTAGTATTCTTTTTGATTAACAAAGGGACCATTCAAAGAAACCTATTTCAAATGTGGAGGTGAAGGACATTGAGCATTTGAATGTTACCAAGGGAATACTAGTAATAGAACAAAGAATCACACAAGGACAACATATGTAGAGCATCAACCTATTGGATCACCAAGATGACTAGGAAAACTAAAAAAGGTTGAAACATTGCTAATGAGAATAGCTTTGTTACAAGAAGAAGAAACTAAGGAGCCAACAGAAAGAAAAAGTTTGTTCTAAATAGTATGTAAATCAGAAGGTAAGTGTTGCAAGGTTGTCATTAATATTGGTAGTATAGACAATTTTGTTTTGGAAGAAATGGTGAATAAATTAAATCTAAAAATATTGGAACACCCAAAACCCTAGAAGA
Organism: Cunninghamia lanceolata; assembly: GCA_027924645.1. Lineage (NCBI taxonomy): Eukaryota > Viridiplantae > Streptophyta > Pinopsida > Cupressales > Cupressaceae > Cunninghamia > Cunninghamia lanceolata. Next base: position 16,505,492 of record BSBN01000274.1, read on the forward strand.
TCACATGGATTCAAGATAAACACAAGATGATGGTAAGTGAGCAATGTTTTGTAAAATTCCATATAGGGCTATACAATGATGAAGTGTTGTGTGATATAATTTTGATGGATGTATGTCACATATTATTGGGAAGACCATGCTAGTATGATGGGAAAAAAATTCGTGATGGAAGAAAGAATACTTACACTATGAACTTAAATGGAAAAAGACATATCTTAATACCATTGGAAGAAGATAATAGAAGTGAAGTATGTAGCAATTCTAGAATATGTTTGGTGGATGGAAGGAAATTTTTTTATGGGTTGAGACATGAAAACATGTTTTTTGCATTGATTCCAAGGAAGTGTAGTACCCAAAGTGCATGAAATATCATTGGAAAAGAAGAAGAACCACTACAAAGAGAACTAGTAGAATTGTTAATAGAGTATCAAGATATTGTGTCAGAAAATGTGCTAGAAGGATTGCCAACAATCTGGAGCATCAATCATCTCATGGATCTAAAACCTAGAGCTAGTTTACCAAACAAAGTGGTGCATAGGATGACACTAGTAGAAAATGCGGAGCTAAACTGATAGATATAGGAGTTGTTGAGAAAAGGATTGATAAGGGAAAGTTTAAACCCATGTGCAGTACCTATAGTATTAGCACCAAATAAAGATTGAGAATGGAGGATGTGCACAAATTCAAGAGCTATCAGCAAGAATACAGTCAAGTATAGATTTCCATTACTAAGGATGGATAACATTATATATTGTTTGACTAACACAAAGTATCTCACAAAGATTTACCTAAAAAGTGGGTATCATCAGATTAGGATCAGTGAAGGGGATGGGTGGAAGCCTATATTCAGCACAAATGAGGGCATTTATGAGTGGTTAGTCATGCATTTTGGACCAACTAATGCACTAAGTACATTCATGAGATTGATGAATGAGGTATTGAGAAAAAATTTGGGTAAATTTGTTATTGTCTACTTGGATGATATTATGATTTTTAGTAGAACCAAAGAAGAACATTTGCATCACATTGGACAAGTATTTTAGAGGTTTAGAGAAGATAAATTGTTGATAAACATCAAGAAGTGTAGTTTCATGAAAATCAAATTGGTATATTTGGGATTTGTCAGTTTTGCAGAAGGCTTGAAGATGGATCAAGAGAAAGTAAGAGTAATTATTGAATTGCCAACACCTTCAATGTTAGAGATATGATATCTTTTCATGGATTGGAAAGTTTCTATAGGAAGTTCATTAGGAATTTTAGTACCATTTGCACACTACTAACATAAACAATTAGAGGAGACTGGAAAGAAATTAAGTGGACATCAAGAGCCCAAATGAGTTTTGAATTACTAAAACAAAAGGTGATAGAACAACCAATGTTAGCATTGCCTAATTTTGACAAAGTATTTCAAGTTGATTGTGATGCTAGTGGAAATGTAGTAGGAGTAGTGTTAAGCCAAGAAGAGTGACCAATAGCATATTTTAGTGAGAAGTTGAATGATGAAAGGAAGTTAAATACTCAATTTATGATAAGGAGTTCTATGCCATAATTAAAGGATTGAAGAAGTGGAGACATTATTGATTGCTAAAGGAATTTTAATTGTACACTGACCATCAAGCTTTACAATATCTGAAAAGTTAGGGTATGTTGAATTAGAGACACATGAGGTAGGTATAATTCATGCAGAGTTACACATTTGTATTGAAATATATGAGTGGTAAGTCAAACAATGTTGCAGATGCATTGAGTAGAAGGCGGAACCTATTGATAGAAATGAGGGTGGAGGTACATGTTTTTGAAGAGCTCAAACACATTTATGAAGATGATCTTGATTTTTTGGAAGATTGGAAAGTGAGTAGAGAACTAGTTGTTGAAAATAGAAGCAAGTGGCTAGATTACATCATTCAACATAACATGTTAAAAGGGAATCAATTGTGCATTATGAGGAGTTTAATGAGGGAGAACTTTGAAAGGAAGTAACGTACACGGAACACACTTCCTACACCAACCTAATGAGGGGAATAGTATGCAAATTATTTTTAATCCTTACAATTGCAGCAACGTTAAATATATAACACAAAGATTACAACAGCAACACAACACAGAATACAAGAGACACAAGATATATCGTGGGGAAAACCTTTTTAGGTGAAAAACTGCACACTCCAAAACTTGCACAATGTATTATAAAAAAAATGGTGTGTTTACAATACACTTGCAATGCAAGTTCTTCTAGGAGTCTGCAAATGTCATTTCTGGAGTAATTTCGGCAGCATAACAGTACTTGTACAAACACTATATGTCTACTACTCCAAAACACTGCATTATATAGAGTTACAAGGCATAAATACAAAGCTTCAAAAGATGGACGTCCATCTTGGTCACATGGCTAATTTCCCACTTCAAAGGACACTTGTCCAACATGCATTTACCTCTCTTACATTTGTCATACATGACATATTTGACTTCCCAAGGATGGGGCACTTGAGGGTAAAAATAGCTATGATAGATGCTCTTACGCATCTTACAGCTATCATAAAATTTGCCCAACATAACAACCTTAAATGTTGTAAGAGAATCCATCATACAAGAATAAATACAGCATATTCCTCTTACAACATGTCATAACCCAACTTGGGTGCCCAAAGATGCCTTTCTCTCATGCAAAGATATTTTACGACACTTGTCTTCACTTCTCCCAAGAATCTCTATACTTGGCTCTTACACATCATAGATTCTGTCATACAAAATAACTCCTTCGTCATAACCCAAGATGCTAACACATGGCATATTAGTGCCACCTCAAATGGGAAGCCCAAATCCACATGTGTTTGACTTGACCATTTAAAGCATATTACAAGTAGGATGACATGCCACAATGCCACCTCAAACTAAATGCCAAATATGAAACTACAAGTAAATACAAATTGAGCAAATAAATAAATAAATAATCTAATAATCAATGCTAGGAATTACAAGGTTGAGACACCTTAATTCCCAACGTTCTCCCTTTTTTCAAACACCTTGCAAGAGCTAATAGAGAGACAAGATTTAACTGGTAGGACTCCAAACACCATCTAAACTTATTTGTTCCCATAGGTTTAGTCAATACATCTACAACATTCTTCAAAGTGTCAACCTTCTCCAACATCACCTTTCCATCTTCTACCATATCTCGAATAAAATGAAATTGAACATCAATGTTCTTTGTTCTGGCATGGAAAGTAGGATTCTTTACTAAGAAAATCACACTCAAACTGTCGCAATAGATAGTAATCTATCCTGCATCAAACCCAACATCTGAACATAACCTCTTAAGCCAAATGGCTTCCTTACAAGCATGAGTTTCTTCCATGTACTCTACTTTTGTTGTAGACAAAGCAACCACATGTTCTCTCTTACTCAGCCAACTAATAGCACCACCAAACCTAGTAAACACATAAGCACTGGTGGATTTCCTATTGTCAGTGTCACCTACCCAATTAGAATCCACAAATCCATGAATGCTCATAGAATGTTAAGGTCTTGTAGGATAACCACGATAACATAAGGAATACTTGGAAGTACCCCTAAAATATTTGATCAAACTCTTCTATTTTGCCATGAATATATAACGTTATATCTTCCATTGGTAAAACCCCATAAGGAATGGAGGAAAATGCCTCTGTCGGATCATCCTTTAAACACTTATCAAGAAATTTCTTGAATCTTGGTCTTGGTCTCTCAGATAGTTCAACAATTTTTTGGAGTAGCCATTTGGAAGCACTATCAAACTTATCAAGAATAGATATCTTCTAAAAGCTTGGGCAAAATAGATAAATACCTTTTCTTTGCTTAAACTGGGTTAGGGTTTTGAAACATGAAACATAGACTCACCTTGAATTCTTCTTTTTCTCAAATTCACTCTCAAATTTGCTTTAATGTTTGAATGCAATGTGAGTTTCCTTCAGTCATCATTTCTTATAAACTTTTCATTGGCTAAACCTAATTTTCCATTAATACTTTGTTCAAAATCTAATTAACCCTATCTTTGTATCGCTTCACAATCCTCTGCAATTGAATCTTTTCTACCAGAGTTTTCTTTAAAGGGTTAAACACATCAATCTTAATCTTATATCCATGTGCTAGCTCAAGCACTACACATTTGGCTGAGGGAGGAAAGATTTCAATAATGTTTCCCCTGAGCAAAAGCTCCCAGTTTAGTTTTTGGAGAAATCATCTATACTAGGAGGTGGTACAGGCACACCATTGACTTTAGTTACTTCCTTCTTAATATAGATCTTGTTCATCTCCTTCTTGGTTTATACTAGATCAACTAGTATGATATATTTTGCCAGAACATCCTTCCTCATGCTTCTATTTCTACAGAACTTTACAAAATGTCCAAGCTTATTGCAATTGTAGCACACAACATTCCTCTGATCATTATTCCTTCTATTCACTCTAGATCTGTATTGGTTAGCTTTATGCCCAAATATATTGCATGTAAAACATTGACCATTGAAATATTGAATCATTCTCCTATTGTCATAACCATTCATCCTTTGACTTCTGCACTCATTAGCTTTATGGCCAACCTTTTTGCATGAAAAACATTGACCATAGAAGGATGGAACATTTTGATTCATTCTACTTTTGCATTGTGTTGCCTTATGACAAATTTATTGGAAGAATGATAATAACCATTGAAAGATGGGTACCTTTGAGCATTAGGTTGTCTAATCGGTGGTCTTCTAACTCTTCTCTTTTGATTCCAATTCTACCTTCATTGTTCTTCTTGTCTTCAACTTTTGATGCTTGACCAGACTTTGAACTTTCACCTTTCTCAAACCCTTAGCCTTCTTTATAATTAGGATCTTTCTAAATTGCAATCATCTCATCAAGCCTTGCAGAACTTATTCTAAATTTTTCTTCATAGCTCTTTTCCTCCTCCAGATCTAATTTTACCTTTACAACTTCTTGCACCAACCTTATACAATCTTCAATTTTCTCTTTCACCAAAGAGTTCAGATACTCTTTAGTTCTTGACTATTTTAGATTAGTTTTTCAAATCCACAACCTCTTTCTCATGTCTTGGGCATTCTTTAGATTTCTTTTTCACAACTTCAATGAGGCATTCCTCAATTCTTTTCCTTTCTTCAAATTGTATTTTCAGATTATTAATAGATTCATTTGCTAATCCCAATTGTTCACTGGCCTCCTTATGCTTTTCTTTGAATTTATTGACTTGGTCTTTCAGAATTTTAATACATTCATTTGCTTCCTTGACATTCTCCTTCAAATCAATGATTTCTTCTTTAGATCTCTCTAGGTCTTCAAGAGCAATCTTAAGTTCTTCACTGCAAGCAAACATGGCTTCATCTTCTAAAAGTTCAACTACAGGAATCTCATCAGGAGGAGTAGGATATTTTCTAGGTGCCATGAGTTCAACCTCCAAGATCTCTTTTAAGATGTTAGGCTTCTTCCTAAGGACCATGATCTAATACCAATTGTTGAACACCCAGAATACTGAAAGGGGGGGTGAATCATATTCTAGAAAACCATTCAGATATAAAACATCTTAAAACATTTAGCATATTTAATTGCATTAAAGTAAGTTATGCATGAGATCATGAAGTAAAGAAAGCATAACACATGAACACTAGGATTTTTACATGGAAAATCCAAAAATGAAAAACCACGGTGAGTGTTAGCTCACAATATATTATAACTGGTTAAGGTAATATAGAATTGCTCACTGCAAGTGGACTCACTACCCACTGAGTAAGAAGGAGAGAAGAAATACAAAAGTGCTCACATCAAGTGGACTCAATACCCACTAAATGAGAAAGAAAGAAGAAGAAATGAGATTGTTATATTTGCATCTACACATGCATGAATTATAGTTCCATTGAAACACAAACTATTCTCTGCTTTGCTCTTCAAATACACACTCTGCTCTGTTCTTTCTCAATTTGCACATTCAAAACTTGATCATCACACATTTGTATCTCTTCACATTATATTCACACATAGATATCTAGATCACTTTTATTCAAAATCAAATCACTACCTTTATATCTGCTTCACCTTCGACATTAGCTAGGTCATCCCAAAAACATACCTCAAATGTAACCACAAACTCTATGCCAAAATTTAAACAAAAATATAGGTTGGAGTGGACCTAAAATAGATCTTACTTAATTCAACACATCACTTTTACCTTCCCCTTAGGACCACTTTACTTATATCACCAAATATGTCAGCCTATTAGAGTGTAGCCTGTACAATGACATAGGTCAGTCTCAAATTCCAATGTAGACTAAACAAAAAAAAAGAAACACAATCCCTTAGGTTTGCTTCACCTATAGAATCACCCTAGGTAACACCACACCCTTTGGAATGCACCGCATCAAGTGATCTTCATCAAGTTGGCTTCAAGAGTAGAGCAACTCAGATGTATTCTAACTATCAGACCTGAACTGATCAGCTAGAACTCCAAATCATCTCAGCCTTGGAATTAGCACACTTTAGACATCCACAAACACATCCCCAAATATGCAAAGCAAAATACCTATATACGGTGAAATGCAGAGCACTGGAAGATACTCTCTATCTCAATCATTCACTATCTATCCAAGTAGCGATATTCAGATCAACTTAACTCACACGCAAGAGGTCTTCAAGCACTAAAACTTTGGATTTAGAAACTTCGTACATATTTCTTCAATCCCTTAGAACCACAAAAGATAATATGTCACAGTAGAGATATGTGGACCAAAACAAACTAATACTCTACATTGCCTAAGTCTACATATTGTCATGCTAAACTTAGCCTTGATATGTAGACAACCTTCCAAACCACATAGGAACCTAGAATCCTAGATTTAGATGTATCTAACAATACTTGACAACTTCCCAGAATTGAAACACAAATTCTTCAATCTGTAGAAAATGTGGACCAAAACATTGTACCTCTGTGCATTGAAGGAGACAATCCAACACTTAGCCAAATTTCAATTAAGTTATCTTCTAGATCAACACTCTTTGCATGAGTAACAATATGAGTATCATAGCTACTCTAAACATTTTTTCCATCAACTAAACATTGTTTCCATCAAATAAACATTGTTGCCATCAATGACAACACACAACACTTCTTAACATCTTATGACAACACACATAGGCTATCATGAACCTTAGTAGACTAGTAGTGGATCTATCCAACATGGTGCTAATTTGGGGACATATGGCACTAATCCTAGGATAGTTGGTGCTAACTTGGGAGATGACACTAATCTAGAAAATGATATTACTGAAACAAAGTCCGTTTGTGTTGAACCGCGAAAAAAAGGCATGAATGCGAGAGTAAAGTGTGCTAATATGACCTACAACATCAAAATCTTCAAAAAATACTCACAAAAGAGGTTATTTCAGGACCAAGGGTCCTATCAGGCCTACCAAATGAAGATGAAAAAGATTGAAGACATAAAATACATGAAAGAAACTCAAAATAAAGATGATTATACCTTTCAAAAAGACCTCAAGTCTTCTTCACTCCTTGATAAGGTGGATGATCTTACACTCAAGTAGCTCCTAGCTTTACCCAAGGATGATGGAGTGTGTATGTGGATTTCTTTTTCTTTTCAACACAATATGGGTTGGATGAGGGATTTGACAAAGGATTGAGATGATTGTTGAACACACTAAGATGCTAAGAGGGGGGGTGAATTAGCATATACAAAATTTAACTACTTTATTTGCATATCAGATTAAATGAATTAGAGAACAAAAAGTAAAACTTGCATCATATACATCAACAAAATGACACTAGAATTTTTACATGGAAAATTTAAAATTGGGAAAAACCACAATGAGTGTTAGCTCACAATATATAATGCTCACTGCTATAAAATTTTACAACATTATTTTAAGGCTACAACCCAAGGAAGCTACTAATCCCTAATGAAAGCTCACTGCTACAAATAATTACAATGATAACGTAACTATGAATTTCTATGAAAGAAGCATCTGACTTATGCTGATGTTGCAGTCTTCTTTTCTACACAATCACTCCATCATACCGACTCTGCACACTTCATACTTCTCATTCTACTCTGTCACATTTACACACACTCATACCTTCCACAAATGAATTCATTCAAGTCTATATATATCCTCTGCAACATTTCAAAACATTGATTAGGTCGACATCAAAAGACTTTTAGATGAAACATGTAATTCTTCAAGGGTCTTCTTCAATGTATTGAGAAAACTAGTTGTGGATCATAGCACTTCACAAAAGAATCCAAGAAACATCACAACACATACTTCTATACCAAAACAACCAATCAGGATCCACTACATATGAAGGAAACTATACTGTCAATCTAAACAATAGTACCACTGCTACTAACCGTCTTCACATAACCAAAGAGAATCCAAAAACATTATGCCATCATGGACCAAGATTTCAACCATTTATCTTCTCAACACTCCATACACCATTCTTTTGAAGTATCTAATCAATATACGCATGTTCAAAACAAGAAACATGTTGAACTAATGAAAAATAGGGCATTCTGGATGGACTGTGACACATTAAACCTTAGGATATTGTGTTGTGAACCACCAAGTCAACTAAAATACTCATGAATGAACTTGTGCAATTTTATGAATATATTCTTAGATCTACACAATTATATCTATCATTTTTAGAGGAATGTCGAGACATTTGACTCAGCTGCACTATGATTAGTATTCACGTATACACATAACTCAAGGTGACTTGAATACCTTGTGCGATATAGGAAATAAGAGAGAATTGCATGCAGTTTAAACCTAAGATACTATGAAGTATGTAGAGTCTCCACAGACATGCATATATCTCATCTATAACTTCTCCATCATCTACAAGTACTCAAACATGTGTTCTATAGAGTACTTCTGCATCTGGAACTATCTATATTACTTTAATCATTTGAAAATTGACCTTGCAGACCATCAAGACACTTGATATAGTAAGGAAACATTTATTACACATATCTAAACATGTTCTTAAAATTGTATGGGCACAACTTCTCTTTCAGACGAATGTAGAGCATTCCAACAGGTCTCCCCTATTGTTTTACATTGTCAAGTCATAATTTTGAACTCTGTCACTGAAAACTTTCTTTCTTTAAGGTGTAATGAGCTAAAATCTTGGATTAAAAATGTTCATATATCAGTCCACTTATGTTTGAAATTACAAGACTAAATCTTGCACTACGGAGGAATGCAGACCAAAATAATGTGACTCTACCTTAGGATATACACTATGAAAGCCTTAGCCAAACTTCTACAACTTGTCTCTAAGTGTGGTACACTAAAATGATAGGATATCAATGTAGAATATAGAAAACATATTAGGAGAGGTATGCTCTCCTCCGCATCACCCTTAGACACCAGATTAATCACTACATCACACTTAGACAACTTTTCTTCATTTGCTAAGTCTTCCAGACTGACCTGCCATAACCATGCTAACCTAAGTCAAACCATCTCTCTAACATCAGGCTGACACATATAGAGTTGATATCAATGACAACACATATTTATAACAATCTCCCCCTTTGTCATTAATGGCAACACACAAAAATATCTGTACAGACACTCCCTTTAGATGTATATTCCTCTCTCTCCCCCTTTGACATGAAGGACAAAGAGCCTAACATCTTTTACTATCCAATACTATATGAACCCCATTTATTATGTGACTTCTACAAACAATATTCCCCCAGAGATCAAAATCTCTCAAAAATAGATGCTATGTACATAGTATGACACTACAGGCCTCCGTAAGTCTATATACATCTAAAATTTTCTTATGTACAATACTCTTGCAACTTATTTAGAAGGTAGAATGGCTTTATAGATTACCTTGAGTTGTGTAAGAGTAGATACCCAAATTTCTTTCTCTGAGCTAAAAATGTGATTTTGGAATTCAAATTGCATACATAAGTCCTTAGTGTCATCTATACTACTTGGTGTCTTCATCTTCTACTCAATCTTCTTAGGTTCACCTAGCAACCCTGACAATGAAGAAAGTCTCAAATTTATTGCTTCTCTTAGCTAACCAAAATGCTTCTTTATCTTATCTCTTTGTTCATGGAGTTGTGACATTTGTGCATGAAGGTTTTAACTTGTGCCCTAGTTGCTTCATTCTTGTCTTTTGACAAGTCATATATTTCGGCCAATTTGGAGATATGTGACTCAATGGAGTCAATTTGAGCTTTAATATTCTTGGTGGAGTTACTCCATTTCAAGAAAAACAAGTATAAAGTAGTAGCTTCATCAATGAATCCTTTGAACATTTTCAAATTTTCTTTTCACTTATTGTGTGCATTGGTACACTTATTAGATATCTCAGCCAACTTTTTATCTTTCATCTTCCTTAGTGTGTCTTGCTCTACTTTATTTTCAATATGAGAAGAATGATCCTTAGAATAATCCATTAATAGCTTCAACTTTTTCTTCGGGGGTAGAGAGGAGTCAATGATTACCTCTGGTAATCCTTCCTGAATTAGCTTCACTGCATCTTCAACTAAATTGGTTTTCTTCAGGTTTTCTTGTAGGAATTCTTTTCTTCCTAAAGCATTCAATATATCACCAAGTTGAAGTTTGTGAAGGGGTGAAATGTTTGACAAGTCTACTTGCCCTTCATGAGTAGGAATTTGTAGAATTTGTGGTGTAATCAATGGTTAGAATTGCAACTACAAATCTAATAGATCTTTGAAAGAGTATGACCCTGAAGAACTCTGACCTATATCCCCATAGGTGTCCTTAACTTCCTCATCTTTCTTCTCCTCTATTTCATCCCGATCCTTTTCATCTTGTTCCACTTCATGTTTATCCTCTTTTCTTTGCACATCTTTCTATGTATTCTCTAGAGGAGGGTTGTCATGTTTTGCACCAAAATCAGTGTTCTCTGGAGGGGGTGTACCTACTTTATCTTGACCCTCTTGTTGGTTGTTTTAAATTCCCAACCTGATTCTAGTAGCAAACCTATAAAATTGCCACTTATTAATGATTGATCTACCTTGAGGGATTAGCCAATGAATAGGAGATTAGGGAGAGAAGGCTTTCTCAATCCCGCTTTTCTTCCTCTGCACTTTAGGCTCTATGAAACCAAGGAGGGTGTTCCTTTGTAGATGGATTTATTTCTAATTCTCTAGCTATTTCTCCTTAACTGATGTCTTCTTTTCTTGGGGATAACAGTGTTCTACTCAAATGGATGGGGTTTTCCAGAGATATTAGCTTGTCAACACTGTTCCCATCACATATATGTTCTTTGTGAACTGCTTAAAAGAATGTATGATAAAGTAAAAGGATGGGCTAGATTCTTTAAGCTCTTATCCTATTATTTGCAAAGGAACATACAAAACTTAACTTAATCCATATAAATACCTAAAAATCCTATTGCTAGAAGGGAAAATACTTGGATTGATATTTAGAATATTTTGAGGATAATCAAAGGGGCGTAATTTTAGTATAGTATTCATGAACAAATCAGTGCCTATTCAAGGGCCATAGAGTCAAAAAGATTAAAATGACAAAAACCAAACGGGTTGTGATGTAACGAATCTCAGTTTACTATAAAGGTATAACAATGCCTTACATTGGAAATACTCTACTAGTTTTGGAATCAACCGTACTTAGTTATCCCTATAATCCCGTATCACATTTGATATTTTCTGATAGCAATTTTATATTACTACTTGAGTAAATGGCATAAGAGAAATATGCCAACATAGGAAAGACAATGATGATGAATAAAGATGATCCTTAACCAAATATATATTCATAATATGAAACTGTATACATGAAGTAGGAGACAGTAAACTCCAAGACTCAACAAGATTTGTAAAATAAACTGTTCAGTAACTTGCATCATAGCTATTGATAGTTCTATCAAGAAATCAAAAGAGACTCAAAATGAAAACCTGAAAATAGACAACTAATTTTATTAGTAGAAAACAAACTTATTTACAACTCTTGCTTGACTAGATTGATCCATATTTCAGACTAAGTCTGGAGACATGACCTCAAACTAATGCTTTTTCATAAGCCTTGAATTCCCTTTTATAGAGGTAAGGGAGCAACAAGCTTCAGGCTTATGACAAAAGAAGTTATAGATTTTTTCATAACCAACAGATGCAGCTGAAGAGATCGGTGGAACTGCTTCGCAACTATATACTTTGTTTCCATTGTACATGTTGAAGTACATGCTTTCCACAAACGTGTCCTCTCAATTTAAGTGGTAAACATGCAGTGATGTTGATGGGGATTCATTTGTTTGATGTTGTGGAAGCTCTTATACCCATCCTATGCCACTTATTTGTTTAATAAGAGCATTCACTGCCCAGTTTATCCTCCTTAATTGAGAATGACTGCAAGCATCAATATCAGAAGAAAACCCCATTAACTAGAATTCTTCGCTATATGCCCATTATCCCTTGCAAGGATTTGAATACTCTTTCATAATTATGCGGTCACCAACCAGCTCAATTAGACAGAAACTAGATGAAATCATATCAGACTAGATATGGACATACCATCCACCTGGTGAGAGTAGCAACAATAATGACAAAATAGGAGCATTCTATCCTTATATGCTACATCCAAAGAGGAAACATCCCTACAACTATAGATGATGCTTTGTTAGGAAAAGTAGAAGAGGGATGAAGGTAGAAGGAAGAATGAGTTTCCTCTACACCTGATACTAATCTGCCAAATCATAGTCATAAGGGATGGCTGGAGTATGGAGATTAAAATCCGTGATCCCAATCCGGATGAAGAAACATGAAGAATAAATGCCCGTAGAATTTTGCAATATGTTGTTGTTGCCCCCTAATCTTTCCTGTAGCACCGATTCTAGAGGAAATAATTCCAGTTCTTTCTAATTCTGTAAGGACAGATCGAGAGCCATGAGAATAATGAAAAAAATCCTAAAGAAGGAGGGAGCAAATGGAACACACAGGAATAGGGGAAAGCCATACTATCAGAATGTTTTAAACAGTATGAATGGTAACATCAGCGCTTACCTTTTTATAGAAATTTTGGGATGTAAGCATACATCCACACATCTGTGGTGTATTAATTTTCTAGTCACTTTGAAACATTCCTGCCATAAATGGAAATCTACTAAAGATTACCATAAGTGAACAGAAAGATTAGCTTTCATAATTCTGCATAACTACAAATATCACTTCTTGCATTGAATTTTTCCAGATTAGGTGTCTTGGTTCCCCCACTTAAGCACCGTAATCACATCAAATTTCATCACATAGCAGGTGAAATGTCAAGCATGGTAGAGGTACAGATTTCCAAAGGTCAAGCTTGCATAAGCCAACTTATTTTGTTATCAAATTCCTCAGAAGTGGTGGTGATGGAGACCCTACACACGCCTAAGTAGTTAATACTTTGCAATGAAGCCTAGTCAGATTCAGCACCAACAAATCCTTTTGTTACAACTTTGAATCTAGGTCGTTGATCTTGATCTTAGCTGGTGCAACTTGACAGTGCTGATTTGATCTTATTTCAGGTCAGACCTTACTGTTTGCTTCTTTCAATAGTATCCTTCCATTTGGCTAGCTTTATCTAGTCGTGATCTCGAGGAGAAGTCCTTCTTGTAGTATAGTTAAGACAGCATCCAGAATTCCATGTATGAAGGATATGGTCAGAGATATGATCTTAGCAGAATAGCAGATAACCGTTGGATCTTGATCTCCTATACTCAATCGAAGGATTTCTCAAAAAAGTGGTCATGTTTCATGCCACATCAAATCCTTGCCATTAATGTAATAATCCCATCACTCATACAGCCACGTGTCCAGATTATGTCATTCTACGGTCACTTAGAAGATCCTTTGGTTGAGTATGGCAGAATGTTAGAATCAAAGAGAAACTATTTTATAACACCTGGGACCCACCTCCTTGCCATCCTGGACAGTCCTTGACTAGTTGTCACCCTTTCTGCATTTTCATCGAGGCCAGTTACCTTTGTATCTCTTTGTGGGTAGATTGGCAGAAACGAATCTACTAGTGCCACCTACCAAAACCTTTGGTTAGTAGGAATGAAACTTGACATGTATACTATTTTTGTCTTCTTAGAAGGATGGCCAATTGGGTTGGTTCTCCTTTTAAAATAAAGTTGTCCTAGGTGCGGGCTATAGACGGTAACTAGTTGGCTAGGGGCCAGTAAACAACATTGCGAGAAGGCATGAAGGAAAACTTTAAAGGATGGTGATAGGAAATAAGTAGTCACCAAAGAATTAGATCGAATGTGGCCATTTGTATGACTTCATTGTTGATAACTGAGAGCGGGGGGGTGAATTAGTTATCTTAATTATTAATTAGTGCAGTATCAAATCAAATAAGCAAACATAACCTTGAAAAGAAAATAACATCAATACACATGACACAATGATTTTGACGTGGAAAACCCTGTTAGGGGAAAAAGAACAGGGTGATTAACCCAAGAATGTATTCTCTGTTACAAGAATAAGATAGAACAAAATGGCACTTGCCAATTAGGGCTCACTGCCCGAGCACACTGCTCACAAGAGGGTCACTACCTACAATAGTTTATACAAGAAAACTAGTTACTTGAACTGATGAGAAGCATCCACATATGCTAAGGTTTAGTTCCGGTTAAGCTCAATATACTGATCTGCTGCACTTCATTCTTACTCTCTTAGGTGCTACTGCCTTGTTACATTCTGGACCTGTCTTACTATCTTCGCACTGCTCTTCTACTTGTATTCGTACAACACAATTCACAACACACACCTTCACATCCAAATCTATCTGGTATATATATTCGCACAAAGGATTTCATCCTCTTTCTAGTCGGCATCCGGAATAGTCAATATTTTCCCAAACTCTAGTCTGTCGGCTGAATCCTTGCTTACCAATTGATGCGAATCAAGGAGATTCTTATAGAAGTCATCTAACATGTCGGCCAATCATGAATGATACCTTAAGAACCTTGATCACCATCAATATCTCATCCGGAATAATTCTGAAGCTTTGTCGGTCAGTTCTTCCTCTGTCTACTCTGCCAAACTGGACCTCAATACTTAGATGCTCATATCTCTTCAATCTTTCATCATCGGAGGCTCAATCCCTAGAATCAATTAGTCAAGGTATTCCTCTTGACTTCCCCAATTCTGCACTTTACAAAGATATTTCCTCTAAGAGATCCGGACTTGACTGTCGGACCTTGCTGCATGCTCTGTTCTTGCTTACTGGACCAAAGTGTTCTTCAATCTGACTTCTGGTAACGATACACCATGTCCTGCGGATGTGTGGAATGGTCTTTGTTGCCATCAATGACAACACCAATGAAGCCACATAGTGTCTCTTGCCAACATTCATACCATGAGGGTTCATGGTTTTAGCAAATTTGGCTTACTTGGAGCATTTTCCTAGCAGAGAAACCCTAATTTTGGAAATCTAATGATCAAGTGACATAGAGCTGGGAACAAAATTGCTAGAAACATGAAAAAATCTTATGGTTCCATCACCTCTATATTTTGTCTCAATATTCTCTAGAGGGGATATATTTATTTTACCTTGATCTCTTGAGTTTTGTGCTTCTGTATTTTCTATAGGAATAGTCTCCTTATATTTCTCAGTCATGTCTCCTTTATCCACTTTGTCATCAAAGGCCGGTAGATTTATATCCTGACGAGGTACATCTAGTATATCTAGAGGAACTTGTTCCTCAACTGTCACCTTATCATTCTTCATTTCCTCAAGATTTTTTGCATTTTTCTTGTGTTTCCTTCTCTAGTCTCTCTATTTATTCTTGGTCTTTTCCCATCAGAATATTTCTTCTCCTTTTTGTTATGAATTCATTTCCTTATTTTTGAGATATCTATATATTTTCATCATTAGTGATGGATAGACCAACCTTTTCAATTGTATGTTTTCTCATCTTAACCTCTTTTCCCATGGCTTCATTTCTTTTGTTATTGAGTAGGTCTACAAGTCTTATAGGATGATGACCAATGAACTCAATTAGGGCCACATTGAAGGCCATCATGTACCTAATTATTTCTTATTCAATTGTGGCTTTGTCATGAGTAGGTATCTTCTCATAGAGATCTATAACTTGTTTAAAGCACCATGTTGTCTTATAGCATTCACAGTGGCCTCAAGCTATAGAGGCTCATGCTAAAATTCTTCTTAAGTTTCTTTTGATTTATTTGATTTTTATTTCGCTTTTCCTTTGGTGGTTTCTACTTCTTCCTCTCCTTCTCTTTCTCTTTTCTTTCTTCTTTCAAGAATACCAAATTCTTCTTCTTTATCATCTTCATCGTCTTCTATGTTCACTAAATTTATCTTTCCTCTCTTTGCTTGGACCTTAGGTCTATGTTTCTTTGTCTCTATAGTCTTGATCTATATCAGAACTTCAGTAGCAGTTCTTTTCCTACTGGGAGGTGTAGGAGCTATTGCAAGTATGTGCAGGTAGTGTTGTCATTGATGTCAACATGTTATCTTGGTGTTGTCGTTAGTATCAACTAGTTGAGTAGAGATGGGGTTGTTGCAAGGGTGTGAGTTGTTGATGATGTTAAGAATATGTTTCTATTAGTTGGTTTCCAAGTGCTTTTGATAAAATTTGATTAATAAAGGAAACAGTGTGTTGAAGTGGCATTTTGGTCTACAAAGTAGTATTATGGTTTTACTTTACATTTCCTCTATGTTGAAATTCTATCTTTGTGCTTTGGATATGTTGTTCAAAGATGTTAAGAGATGTTATATTTCAAATTTGGTGTTCTGGTTCATTTTATAGAGGAAGTTGTGTTCACCAGTGTGTGGGTTGTGTTTCTAAGTTGTACAAAGGTGTCTGGGAGAAGCTGTTTTACTCTGCATGTCTCTGTAGATTTGTTTCTAGCTTTACGGTTCTGAATTTCTGCTTATAATGCTTATGTATTGCTTCAGCTCAAGTTGTTCATTGTTTGGTACTCTACAAGTTGATTTCTTGAGTTACAGTGTATGACAGAGTTGTTAGAGTTGTTTGAGTGTTCTGGTGTGAACTTTTGTGAGGTGAAAGTTGTGAAAGGATTTGTTTGTTTTTAGGTACTTGTGGATGCCTCTAGATCATGTTCAATCTTTGTGCATAGTCCATGGGTTATCTTTTGATCGTTGAGGAAGCGTGTACTTAAAAGTTCATAGTGTTAACACAAGTTTAGCTGACTTGGTTGTTTATGCTACTTGCGGTTGTGCTTTGGTGATTGTGGAAGTGTGGAGTAATGTGTAAGAGTGGATTTAGGTTTGAGCTAAGGTGTGGTGTGGTCCACATTCATTCCTTTCCACTACAAGAATGTTTAGGTCCAAACCTAATTTGAATTTTTTGGGTTAAGGTGATTTTTCAACCTTGGAGAAAGTTCTCAATATTGAAGATAGAATAAATAAGTGTCAATGGATTGTGATCGGGGGTGCACACAATGAATATGATGTGAATAATAGTGTGGTTGAATGTGTGGTGCAGCACAAGCTTTCATGTGTTAGATTACTGGATGTAGTGAGAAGAAGGTGTCTACAATTCTTCAGTGTGACTATGAAGGTGTTGATGGCTTTGTGGTGGAATTCTTTGTTACATTGAGATGGTTTTCTCCTTGTAACAATATTCTCTATCTTCTTCTCTATTCTGGTAGTGAGCCTATTATTTTTCAGTGTTGATATTACTTTATATTGTGAGATAATCCTCACCATGTTTTTTCCTTTCTTGGTTTTTGCATGTAAATATGGTGTTCTCTTGTGTTTGATGTTGACTTATTTCAGTTTTTATTACTTTCTTTAATGCTTAATCATCATAACAGTTTAGGGGTTAATTGAATTAATGTGGATCTCAATGTGTTTGAGGGTTTTGGAATTATAAGTTACAAATGATTCACCCCCCTCTCAGTTGTCTTGTGCATTCAATAGGAGTAGGTCTGGAAGATTTGGAAGAGGTAACAGTAGTAGGGGTATACCTACTTGTCCTTTTAGGTGTTTGTGAAATAGAAGAGGTCTGGGATTCTCCTATATGGTCCTCAAGAGTGTCAAGCATTTAATCTAATTTTGATTTCATCTTGTTTTCCTTTTCTTTCACATCCTTTATGATTATTTTTTTGGTGATTTCATCATAAGTCCAAAATCTTTTAGTTGCAGGATCCTTGGGCTTGCTGAGTAACATATCAACATATCTAACCAAATCATATTTAGATACCTCATAAGGTAATGTAGTTATCAAGAAAGTTCTTGGCTCTACTGCTTCCATATAGAAGTTGTCTTTATCCACCATGAAGGTTATGTCATTGTTGTATTTCTCTACTACCTTTGCATGTATCCTTTCTCTTGTTTGCATTTCATTTTGAAATGTTTTGAAAAATCCCCAGAATAATGTGTCACAATGTTTATGATCAGGAAACTTGCGCATATAGTCCTGAATTCGGTGTGCAATAGGGGTATCACTTTTCCAAACCATACTCTTCATAGAAGGCAATTCCCCCAAGAAATAGAACATAAAAAAAATGATTAAGGAACCATACCATAATTTGTATCTAAACTCCTTTGTTCTCTTTAAGTTGTCTAAAAACTACTGGCACAAGAGCTCAAAGAGGACATAGTCCTTCCTTTCTTTCACCGTTTGGTAAGTAGTGTAAATGGCAGTGGGGGTAGTAGACCCCTCTTTGTTTGTGTAATACACTTTGTATGTTATGCCCATTATGGCATACTGGACCCCTTGGTCTTTAATGTCATTTACAATTAGGGTTTTCTTATCAAATTTTTCTCCGGTAAGTCTCATCACCTCCTCATTCTTCATAGATTTAAATGTTAGCATTGGTCCAAAGGAGGATAATCCGGTCACAACCCTGATGGCTTCCTTAGTGATCATATGGGGTTTATCAAGGAAAAATAAATCTTCATGAATCTGACATAGGGCAATCCTAACCCATTCTTCCTCATACAAGAAATTAGGGAAACCCTTCCAAATATATAGCCATTTTGTTGTAACATTTGCAAACTCGTGATTCAATTGAAAGTCATCACCTAGAAGATGATCATTTCTAAATTATTCCAACTTCAAGTGATTGTACTCATCCAGCTATGAGCGGATATATGTCTGGACATCTTCTATATGCAACACATTAGAGGTAGCACTGGAAAAACCTCCATCCTTATCAATTTTAGTTGACATGTATGGGTATTTCTTAAATTTTAGTCTTGGTCTCTCTACAACATCAGCTACTACTGGTGTTTCCATGACAATTATTTCAGTAAACTAGGGTTTAACCAAAAAATTTGAAGAACACATGATAATGCTATCACTAGGGTTAACACACAAGCTCCTCTAAATATCTTCTTCTCTCCTTTTCTCTTTACCATACTTAAATTCATTCAAATAAGATCAAATTTGATCAAGTATCACCTAAATAGGCTTCTCACCAACCCTAGCTACTCCGCATTGATTGCATTTCTCTATTCTCAACCTAATCAACTTTTTGCTAAATAGAGATTTATGATTACTCAATAATCCTCCACAAAGAGTCCATTTGCTCTAAAAACTTAATCACACATCATGATATCACTAGACAAACATATCCATATTATTTTTGGCCATTAGGCTGAAGAATTTGACATCTTATACATTCAGGGGTTTTGAAAATATTTGTAGTTGCAACTCCCCCTAAACCAATACTTCCTCCTTTTAGTTTCCAAAGGATCCATCTACACCAGTTAGAGGTGCAGATCCTTCCTTTAATTCATTTTCTCCCTTCTTCCTCCATGTCCTATTCATTTCCTTCTTTTGCAGAGCAATATCAACCTTCTTATGAGGAGCAAAGGACCTTACACTCTTTCCCCTGCAAAACCTTTCAATGTGTCCTAATTTATTCCAATTGTAGTAGGCGGTATTGGATTATGAAGCATAACCACCTCTTCTCACATTAGATATGCAATTAGCAGCCTTATGACCATACTTGTTGCATGTGTAGCATTAATCATAAAAGAATTGAGGAGTCATATCATTATTCTTGTTCATGAAATCATTCCTCATCACTTTGCTTCTGTAATCATTAGCCTTATGACAACTTTGTTGCAAGTGCCGCACTGACCATGTGATGAATGAGAGTTTATAGCATTATACCTTGGAGGCTTGAATGAATTTTGATTCATCTTGCTTCTACATTCAATAGCCTTGTGACCAAACTTATTACAAGCATAGTAATTACCATTAAAAGCTTGAGAGTACCTGGTAGGAGCAGTTTGTTTAGGAGCAAACTTTCTAAAATTCTTCTTCTTATTCTTTCTCTATCTTTGCAAAGGAGTGAAACCTTCTTCTTTTGCATCTCCAGAGGAATTCTTCTTAGGATCTTCAATGAAGGCTTTTTATTCCTTTGTTTCAAACTTTCCTTCTGCTTTGAAGTTATCATACAAGTTTGTAGATTTAGTAATTATAGGACTTTTCCTCTTTATAAAACCAAGTCCAGAATTTCCTTTTGATGGATTTTGAGAGTTGATCATTTCATCGAGAATCTCAAAACCTCCTTTGAGTTTTAACCCCTTGTCAATCTATTCTTTTTCTTTTTCCAATTCTTTTCTCAGAGTGACAACTTCTTCCTCAAGTTTTGAACATTCAACAACTTTTTATTGAGCTTGATATTTAGGAAATCTTCAATCATCTTGCCTTCTTCAACCATGAATTTCAAATTAGAGATCATATCATCTACCTCCTTGAGTTTGATGTTACCCCCTTTATCTCCTATTTGAGCTTTCAATTTACCAATTTCTTCTTTTGATTCTTTAGCTCTTGTCTTCAATTTCATAATTATGTCCTTTGATTTTTCAAGCATGTCCTCATATTCCTAGTTTAGTTCTCTTCCTTCATCTAGATCCTCAAGGGCTGACCTAAGTTCTCCTTCAAGATCAACTTCATCTAGGTTGAGGTCCCAACCTTGAGATTCCATTGCTTCTAAATCTAGTTCTAGAGTAAACACATCATTAGGCATAGCTTTAGATTCCATGTGTGTAAACAGAGGATCTACCTCATCTTGTTAGGATTTTCAAAGGTACTTGGCGCTAATACCAATTGTTGAATACATTGAGATACTGAGAGGGGGGTGAATCAACATATACAAAATTTAACTACATTATTTGTAGATCAGATTAAACTACTTAGAGAATAGCAAGTAAAACTTGCATCACATACATCAACACAATGACACCTAAATTTTTATGTGGAAAACCCAAAATTAAGAGAAATCATGGTGAGTGTTATCTCACAATATATAATGTTCACTACTATAAAAGTTTACAACATTGTTTTAGGTCTACAACCCAAGGAAACTACTACTCCCTAAAGAAATCTCACTACTACAAAGAATTACAATGATAACATAACTATGAATTGCTATGAAAGAAGCATCTAACTTATGATGATGTTGCAGTCCTCTTTTCTGCACAATCACTCTGTTATACTGACTTTACACACTTCATACTTCTCATTCTACTCTATTGTATTCACACACAATTATACCTTCCACAAATGAATTTGTTCTTCTATATGTATCCTTTGCAACATCTCAAAACATTGATTAGGTCGGTATCAAAAGATTTTTAGATGAAACATGTAATTCTTCAAGGGTCAGCTTCAATGTATTGAGAAAACTAGTTACAGATCACAACACTTCACAAGAAACTCCAAAAAACATCACAACACATCCTTCTATGCCAAAACAACTAATTATGATCCACCGCATATGAAGGAAACTAGAATTTCAGCCCAAACAATAGTACCATTGCTAAATGACCATCTTCACATCACCAAGGAGAAGACAAAAACATTATGTAAACCAAGATTTTAACCATGTATCTTCTCAACACTATACATACACCATTCTCCTGAAGTATCTAATTAATATATGCATCTGGAAAATAAGAAACATGTTGAACTGATGGAAAATAGGGCATTCCAGACAGATTGTGACACATTAAACCTTAAGATATTGCATTATGGACCACCAAGTCAAATGAAATACTCATGAATGAACTTTTGAAACATTATGAACATATTATTAGATCTTCACAATCATATCTATCATTTTTTGGGGAATGTAGAGACATTTGACTCAGGTGCACTATGATTACTATTCATGTATACACATAACTCAAGGTGACTTGAACACCTAGTGCAGTCTAGGGAATAAGAGAGAATTGCATGTTCTTCAAATATGAGATACTATGAAACATGTAGAGTCTCCATAAACATGCATATAGTTGATCTATACCTTCTCCATCTTCCACTAGTACTCAAACATGTGCTCTATAGAGTACTTCTACATTCAAAACTGTCTATATTAATTCAATCATTTGAAAACTAGCCTTATGGACCATCAACTTGATATAGCAAGGAAACATGTATTACACATCTCTAAACATGTTCTCAAAACCACATGGGCACAAATTCTCTTCCAGAGGAATGCGGAGCATTCCAACAGGTCTCCACTATTGCTTTACACTGTCAAGTCACAGTCTGAAACTCTGTCATTGATAACTTACTTTACTGAAGGTGTAATGAGATATAATTTTGGATATAACATGTTCATGTATACACCTAAAAATGACATGACTTTGTCCAAATAAATATTCTTAATATTTATTTTAGTCTAATTCCTCTATCAATAAATAAACAAACAAATTTATTTATTTGATTCATATTCTTCCAACAATTAAATAAAATCAATTTATTTAATTAAATTCCTAAATTCTTCTAAATTCCTCCAACAAATTAAATAATCTCAATTATTTAATTAGTTCTTCCAAAATCATTCTAAATTAAATAATACCAATTATTTAATTGTTTCTTCCAATAATATCTTCTCTAAATTTAAATAAATCAAATATTTATTTAAGTTGTATATTTCTTCTAAATTGAGTTATCTCTAAATATAATTCAATCCTTGTGCACATGCAATTGAATATTCTAAATATTTAATTGAGCCAAAATATCTTCTCATCCTCATGCAATTTCCATTCTTCTAGTTCTATTCTCTTAACTGATTAATCTATTCTTTTAATTGATTAATCTCTTTAGTTAACTCATTCTTCTATTTTATTAATTCCTCTCATGCAAAATAGGGAAGGACACATGTCTTCTTCCTATTCGTGCACATCCTCTCAACCATTCTATACCATTGATCTTCTCATTCTTTCTATACTATTGATCATCTCTCTCTCAAGTCTATAAATTGAACCCTATTCCTCCATTTCATTCATCTAGGCTTTAAGTAAACTTACTCTAAAGGAATCACAACATGCCTTTGGCACCAATTATTTCATTGCTTGTGATCAACCTATTACCATGCAATTATCTTTGTTGTGAAGCTCACCTTCATGGAAAAAACTATCATAGCCATTCCTAATTAACAATCTTGAAAGAAAGCAAAGAAGTGCACTCTCTGAGGGCCCTATTTCATACATGCAAGATCGATTGTGATAGGTGATCAATGGAAGCTGAGAATTAAAGAGGCTTGCTTTGTATTGTTTCATTGTTTGATTAAACCTTATTTTGTTCATTATTTCATTGAGTTATTTGGATTATTTGATATTATTGATTGATCATTTCAATTTTTTGATAACATTTTTGGCACCCACCATGCCTAGCCCCAATTTAACTCTAAAGCTGAGTTTTTGTGTTTTAGAAAGTCGTACACAGGAGGAAACTATGCATCTAACACATCCTAACATGCATCTATTATCTATTTCGGTGCTTACATTCTTTTGGCGCATACAGACTCTGCTCTGGTGCATATACCCTCTGATACGACACATCTGTCAATTTGACGCATATATATTTTTTTTTGCACTTTTAACCTCTATCTTAGCGCATATGTACTATGGTGCTTTTGATCTCTATTTCTGTCCATTCAAGCTCTGAAACTACACATCTGATCTAAGTAGTGATTTTTAGGGTTTCCTTGAATTTTTTGCTAACGCTAACGTCTTTTTATAGGAACACTCTTGATCTATTTGTAGGCTAGGTACAGTTTAGAATCATATAGTTGCACTTGTTAACTCACACTTCAATTTCTAACAGGAAAGTAAATGGATGCTCATGTAAATCTCACATAGTCTTAACTAGCAAGGAGGTAATTGAATCATTGCTATCTTGCATATCATTGAATCATTTCTATATTGCTATCCTTCAAAGTTAACAAACTCATTGTTATCTTGGTAAAATTGAACCATTGCTATCTTGTTATCACTTCAAAGTTAACAAATCACTGCTATTTGGGTAAAATTGAACACATCATTTCTATCTGGGTAAAAATTAACAAATTTCTGTGCTTGCCCAAGTAGATAGCTCATCTAGTTTTTCTCATTTTAACTAGGGAAAAATAACCACTGTCTTCTGTGTTTTGGGAATGATACCAGGTCTATGCTCTCCCCTATCTTGGGTGATCAAAATGCCAAACATATCATTTTCACATGTGTTTTTCCTTTAGAGGGGCCTACTCTTGGATACTGTTTATCCAAGTAGGAATGACCCTAAGTGGTAACAGGCTAAACACCAAGCCCTACCAATCCACTATAAATAAATTGTGTTTGGAGTGAAAGCTTCAAACAACAAGTGCAGTTGTGTTATACCGATAGACAACCTCCCCCAAAACCATCCAAGATGCAACCCTTGCAGGCTGGGAGACTCCATAACGAAGAGTAGTGTTGCCGCATGTATAACCACTCAAACTGTTGCCTTCATTAAACACCTTTGTTTTAGTGGCCAAAAACCCATATAAGCTAGTGCAGGGAAGGATGAGTATCATCTCCTAAAGATACCTCACCTAGAGATAAGGAGAATTTAGTTTTATATTGTCCTTTGAAACCTAGGATTGTACTTGCTTTCTTTTAGTCCAAAAAGAGTCAAAAAAATAAAAAATAAAAAACAATGAAAACAATCTTTGTGTTTGTTGTGTCTTCTTGCCATAATTAAAAAATTAGATCAAAAGAGAACCTTTTTTGCAACCAAAGATACGAAAAACATCCAAAAACTACCAAAAAATTGCAAACACACTAAAAAAGCCAGAGATACACTTTTGTCACTTTCTATTGCGCATTTGTATCGACTTGCTGCACATCTGTACTAACTTACGATGCTTTTGCAACCTGTTGTTGTGCATCTGTACCGAATTTCAGTGCATTTCCCAGTTTATACTGCGCATCTATTCCGACACATGCATAACAATGAGTACTTCCACAGTCTTTGAGAAGAAAATTTTGCCATTTTGGTGTTCCCATTTCAATCTTGTTCAGGGTTTTGAGATCAGATTTCACCTTGTAATCACTTTTTTCCATCCACTCCTTAGCATACCCTCTCTTTCATCGGTCATCTCATCCACTTTCTACCAGGTCTTCCTAAGCAAACTCAAAGTATCCTATATCAGATTAGCATAGGCCCCTTTTTTAGATCATTTTGGATTCAAGTAACCCTAGTAAGTAGAACTTCACTAGTGGTCTTGGTGCATGATTAGTCCCTACATAGAAAGATAGGTATCAAGTACCCTTACTAGTGCCTATCATCTTGTATCAGCTGTCTTACTTAGAATAATTGATCGAGAGAGTCCTTTGTCCAAATCTTGTCATAAGTATCCTATCCATAGTAGTCTCCACCGGCATCTTGCCAAAATCTCTAGTTTCATCCCACCGCATCCCACGTCACCTTGCATGGTTCTTACTAGATCTCAATACCAAAAGCAACTTGAAATGGCTGGGTCATCTGACCATATTGTCACCCCTCATGATAGTGATGAGGAAATCTCTCACAAAGATTATCAAGGACACCTCCAAGATCGAAAATTCCAACACTTGCTAGAGAAAGTGCTCCATGAGGACCCTCACAAGTATTTTATTCATCTTGTAAATCTTGGACTTAAGCTCCCCATTAATTTTGATCTCAACAAACTCAAAGAGACCATAAAAGATAATCATGAACACCAAACTGGCGAGGACAAAGGAAAGAAAGTCATAGACCCGAACACACCTATGGAAGAAATGAGGAAACAAATCGAGGGTCTAACACAACAAATGACAAATCTCAAGACAAGTACAAACACTAAAACATACTCCTTGGAAGATATTGCACCGTACCCCTTTGATAAAAGTTTGAACATGGTACCATTCCCCCTTCTATTCAAAGTTCCTAAGTTTGACAAGTACAAAGGGAAAGGGGACCCTAGAGATCACATTAGGGAATTCAACGCTGCATGCATGGAAGTAACTCACAATGAGACTATTCCCTAGATCTCTAGGTAGTCAAGCCATAGAGTGGTTCTCATGGCTTCCACTGGGCATCAAAACTTTTGATGACTTAGTCAACAAATTCATCACACACTTCTTGTACAATATTAAACATGAAATCTCCATGCTTGACCTATGCAATACCAAGCAAAAGAGTGGCAAATCATTCACCTCCTTCCTACAAAGGTGGAGACAACTAGCAAGAAAATGCTCATATGATGTACCTGAGAAGCAATTAATGGAGATGTTTGTCCACAACCTCAACTCTGATCTAAGCTACCAAATCCAAATTCAATGCCCTACTTCATTTTTGAAGGTCATTGAAATGGGATTGTTCATCAAGAAAGCTATGATCACCAAGAGGCAAATCAAGTTATACAAGGACACACCTACCTCCAACTACACGACTGACAAATCAAAGTTTTGGACTAAGAATAAAAATGTCGTCAATGATGGAGTAGTTGATGCCAAGGTGGTGGCTCCCAAACAACAACCCATATTCACTCTCAAAGGAGAGGCAAGCAATGCTACGCCCAACAAGACATTCTCTCAGGAGCCAAGACCATGGTACAACTCAAATCCAAGGTGAAAGTTCACACCGCTGGGTGAGTCCCAAGAATCTGCATTAAGGAAGCTATTGGCCAACAATGAAATCACTCTACTGCCAACAAGTGATTATGAACCTCAAATAAAACCTCACTATTGGAAAGACACTAACTTTTGTGAGTATCATAGAGGAAGAGGACATACAACCAACAATTGTATCCGTCTCAAACATGTTATTCAAGACATACTTGATCAAAATCAAGGAGGTGCTCAACAACATACTTCTAATGAGATGCATGTGGCTTACAAAGATCCACTTCTCAATCATGACAGGACATACAACAATAACAACAACAACGGCAACACCAACAACCACAATAGGCAAAATTAGAATAATGGGAATAGTAATTCCAATTACGCAAGTGTACCATTTGATTATACCATCAATTGCATATCAGAGCATGTCCCATAAATCAATGTGGTTATGTCTAACCAACAATCAGGACCCAACAAAACTGATTACAGCATCATCACCCACAGTGGTAAGGTCATGTTGAATACCCTCCCTCTAAGGTCATCACCTTCTCCATCCAACTCCCATCAGTATAGTGTCATAGACCAACTACAGAAGACTCCTACCCACATTTCTATCTTAGAATTGTTGTGTCTATCTCCTGCCCACAAGGAGATTCTCAATAAAGCCTTAGTGGAAATGACAGTACCCACGAACTTGGCCCAGGAGAAGTTTCAAGCCATGGTAGGAAATCTCACTTCCTCTAGTACCATATCATTTACCAAACAAGATGACCTCTCAGTGTCTTAGCCTCATAACACCTGTTACATATCATTTCCTTCATCCATAGGCACCATCTCAAGAGTGTCCTCATTGATGGGGGTGCCGATTTAAATATTTACATGCTCAAGCTAGTCCTTACATTGGGGTTCTTTGAAAATGCAGTTGATCCAAGGAAGAAGATTACTATCAAAGTCTATGATGAAGAGGAGAGAACTACAAAAGGAACAGTGGTTTTACCCATACAGATTGGACCAGTTGTTAAGGACATTGTTTTCCAAGTCCTTGATAGAGAGCTAGCCTACAACATCCTGAACTTATCGACTGGGATCTACAAGTAACCCCGCAACTAGACATGTTCCAAAATGATGATGCCTATATCGACTACAAGGAACTTAGGGACCACCTACCCCAAGGAGATCAAAAAGATGGCTTCGCCATTGAACTAAATACTGTGGCTTATTTCAGAGAGGGTGCCAAGCCTTCTAGTCGTAAGAATATCAAAATTAAAATTGGATCTGATGGTGAAAACCACTTTGCGGCAGTATCAGATCCCAAAATAGTAAAAAGAAAGGATGCATCTAAGAGTGAAAACCCAACTATGGTACCTAATGATGGAAGGCTTGACACTCTCCCTAATGACATGTGCTAGGAGAAGTCTCAGATTGTCATGGAACCTACAAAGCTGGTCAACATTGGAACGGAGGAATAACCTAAGATTATTCACTTTGCAAAGTCTATAACTCCACTATAAAAGACCAAGTTTATACCATTCTTCAAGAAAAAGCGAGGTAACTTTGCTTGGTCATACACAAATATGCCCGGTCTAGACCCAAATTTGATCCTACATCATCTTCCACTGGATCTGGGAGTGAAACCAGTCAAATAAAAGCTTAGAAAGATGCATCCGCACATAGCATTACTAGTCAAAGAAGAACTCAAGAAGCTATTGGATGTGAGGTTTATCAGAGCAATAGACTATCCAGAGTGGATATCCAACATTGTACCAGTGTCCAAACTTGATGGTAGAGTTTGATTATGCAATGATTTCAGAGAACTAAACAAAGCTTGCCACAAGGATGACTTTCTGTTGCCCAACATAGATATCATTGTTGACTTAACAACAGGGCATACCATGTTATCTCTCATGGATGGCTTCTCTGAATACAATTAGATTAGGATAGCAATAGAAGATCAACACAAGACAGCGTTCACTTGTCCATGGGGCACTTTCTACTAGAATGTCATGCCATTTGGGCTAAAGAATGCTAGAGCAAGATATCAACGAGCCATGACCACTATCTTCCATGATATGATGCATGTTACAATGGAAGACTATGTAGATGATATCCTTGCAAAATTGCTCAAAAGAGAATCACACCTAGACATACTAGAGAAGGTCTTTTAGAGACTAGAGCAATTCAGGTTAGACTGAACCCAAAGAAGTGTGTGTTTGGAGTCACCTCAGGCAAACTCCTAGGTTTCATTGTCTCAGTTAATGGAATAGAGGTAGACCCTGCCAAGGTCAAGGCTATTATGGAAATGCCGCCACCTAAGAATATCACTCAATTGAGGTCCCTACAAGGTAAGTTACAATCTATCAGGTAGTTCATATCACAACTAGCAGACAAGTGCCAACCTTTCAGCCATCTCTTACATAAAAACATTCCATTTCGATGGGATGAGCAGTGTGAAGAAGCATTTGGCAAACTAAAGGAGTACCTTATGAATCTACCTATTCTCATGCTGCCTATCCAAGGCAAACCTCTATTACTCTATATATCTGCTACATCAATAGCTCTTGGAGCCTTATTGGCACAACATGATTATGAAGGCAAGGAAAGGGCCATATATTATATCAGTCGCACATTGGTGTGCTATAAACTACAATACTCCTAGATAGAAAGATCGTGTCTTGCTGTGGTTTTTGCTTCCTAAAAACTATGACATTACATGCTAGCACATTCAGTTAAGCTTATAGAAAAGATAGATCCACTCAAGTACCTATTAAGCAAAGAAGCTCTTATAGGTCACCTAGCCAAGTGGGTAATGCTATTAAGTGAGTATGACATTGAGTATGTAGAAAGAAAAGCTATCAAAGGTCAAATCATAGCTGATGAACTAGTAGAGGCACCATTACAAAACAAGACACCAATGACATTTGAGTTCCTAGATGAATCCATCTTCAGCGTCGTAGCACACTCATGGAAACTCTATTTCGATGGCTCCTACACAAACCATGGATTGGGGGCAGGAATCTTGTTGGTCACTCCTCATGGCGACACCATACCAAAGTCTTATTGTCTGCTATTGCCATGCACAGACAACATAACAAAATATGAAGCCTTGGTCATTAGCCTCAAACTGGTAGCAAAATGGAAAATAAAAGAGCTACATGTCTATGGTGATTCCCAACTTGTGATCAATGAAGTCAACGACGATTATCAAACCAAAGATGAGAAGCTTATCCCATACAAGCAGATGGTCGATGATTTTAAAGAGTACTTTGTGATCATATCCTTTGAGCAGATACCTCACATTGAAACAAATTAGTAGATGCCATGGAGACAATCGCCTCGCTCCACGGTATGAGTTCTTGGTGGAGTCAATTTGGCAACTAGCTTATGATCTTCCTGAAACCCATTCCATATGCCTACAAGTTAGATCTGATTCACCTTGGTATGGTAAGATTTACACTTACCTCAAGGATGACACCCTCCCACCTGACTTATCTTCAAACCAATGTCGAACCTTCATTCACCAAACCTCTTGATATACCATTATTACTGATACCCTATACCGTCGAGGCCTAGATGGTACTTTACTCCATTGTTTAGAATGAGAACAATCTCAAACCACCTTATGAGATGTACATGAAGGGATTTACAGAACACACTCTAGTGGTCCTTCTTTAGCTAAGCAACTCATGCGTTTGGGATACTATTGGCCCAACATGGAAATTGATTCATATCAGTTCGTGAAGAAGTACAAGTAGTGCCAAATACACGGGAACCTGATACATGCACCAGCTCAAGAGCTATGACCACTAACAACACCTTGGCCCTTTTGTCAATGGGGACTCAACCTTGTGGACAAAATTCACCCACCTTCATCCAACAGCCACAAATTTATAATAACTACCACAGAGTACTTTACCAAGTGGATTGAAGCCATTCCCCTCACCACCATCATAGGTAAAACAAATCTCCTCATTCATCCTCAATTACCTCATATGTAGATACGGAATTCCCTCATCCATTATCATGGATAACGGAAGACCTTTCAAAAACTAGGATGTACAAGAACCTTGTGATAAATTTCAAATCCAACACCGCTTTTCTACTCCCTATTATCCACAAGGCAATGGCCAAGTGGAAGCATCCAACAAAACCATTCTGAAGATCCTCAAGAAAATAGTAAACGATGCTGGTCGTGATTGGCACATTCAACTAAATCTTGTTCTGTGGGCCTATCAAACTAGTATACACACTCCCACAGGTGCTACCCTTACGCCCTTGTCTATGGATCAGAAGCTATTTTTCCCATTGAGGTCGAGTTACCATCCCTAAGGGTGTTGGTAAAAGGTCTTATCACAAATGAAGACTATAGAGTTTCCAGACTTCAAGAACTAGAGCTATTAGAAGAGAAGAGATAGAATGCATTCAACCATCTCAAAGCATATCAATAGAGAATGCCTCGAAGCTACAATCATAGGGTCCATCCAAGGATATTCAATGTTGGTGATCTAGTTCTCAAAGAAAATCCCTGCAATTAGCAAGAGCGAGAAAAGAAAGGTAAGTTTGAGCCCAATTGGCTTGGTCCCTATGTCATCATTGCAGCCTATGGGTTAGAAGCATATTAGTTAGCAACATCAGAGGGTGAGTTATTTGATGACCCAATCAATAGTATGCATCTTTGTCGATTCTATACCTAAGAGAACCCCAATGTAAGGGGGGCAATATATCAAAAAAGAAAAAAAAATTAAAAAATAGAAAAGCAACAAAAAAATCATCCTTTGGTGAAAACCTGGCAAACAGGCACCTTAGATAGGTTCCATGATGAAAACCTGGCAAACAGGTGTCATGTGTACTTTCTAGCTTCTATGCAAATAAAAGCAAGTGGTGCAAACCTGGTAAATAGGGATTACTTGTGATAAACCACTTCCTCCATCTTTGGGAAACCAATCACCTTGTGTCCTTTCCTCCTATCCCAAGTGTCTCATTCGATCCATATCTATTTTATAATAAAAACCTAATGATAACCTATCATGGCTTGATAGTCTATCTCTTTTGTTTCCTTGTCAACCAAGGTCTTTTCCCATATCCCATCCATAGTGTTAGCCTAGCATAGCACCTGTCATCAGTATCATAGGGTCAACCCTGAACTACAATGCCTCTGCATCATCACATAGGCAAGGCCATTAATCAATGCACCCCTGAGGCTTCCCATCCATCCCGTATCTTGTCGTCTTTCCTCTAGTCCATCCACATCCATGGTCCAAAGTCCCAAACTACATTGCCTCTGCATCGTCACATAGGCAAGGCCATTATCAATGTGCCCTCGAGGCACTAGGTCAATCCCGTAGGGTCCATTTCCCCAATAAGGACTGTGGATCCTTTCACCAGACACAAGCATGCACAAGCAAAGCCCATTTCCAAGAAAAAAGTTTTGACGCAAGGCATTCAACCAATCCAAAGCAAAGAAAAAGCAAGAACAAACCGATCCAAACTATTTCTATCTAAATTATGGCAAGAAAGATACATCTAAATACAAAAGTGTTTTTGTTTCAAATTATAGTTGTGTCTTACTTTACTTTTTGTTATCCTGTCTCCTATGCTACTCAAGGATGCCAAAAGCTAGAGATGCTATGATGGAGACATGATTCTTTTCTTTGTTGGCTGCTTGTGGGTTTATCTTTAGTAATGTGAAGCCTTGTCTCAGGACATGATCAACTCAATGATCATTGAGGACATCAAAGGTCTAACATGAACAGGGCCAACCCTTGTCTATTGATACACAAGGAGTACTCAGGTCATCTCGGTTCAATTATACCTAGTTGCTTGCATTTTCTTACAACATTTCACAAACACAATAAAACAAAAAAGCCCAATGATGAAATAAGCACTTCAAGTTACTTGCAAAAATCAAGATGTCAAAAGTATTTGCATCCAGAAGCATCCATACTATATCCCATGCAAATAGAGATCCAACAATGCAGAATATCAATACAAATTAAAGCTTGTAAGTCTTTCTACCAAGTAAATCTTCAATCAATCTTCTATCTATCATCGTGTCATCCCTGTGTTGATTGAGTACATTTGGACATAGCAAAAACATAGCATAGGTTTCATCACATATCACATTGAGATAGTCATTTACATGATTAAATCATTTGCATAACATAAATACATGCATTAGATCATCCATTTACATTAGCATCATGCATAAATATCCACAGAAAATATCAAAAAACATAGGTAAAGGCATGTAGAAGCATCGCATACATTAAATATCATATAGATTGCATATCACATCTTGCCTATCACATAGCATCATATAAAAGTCTGCATTCAATAAACATCACATAACATCATATAAAAGTTTACATTCGATAAACATCACATAGCATCATATAAAAGTTTGCCTAAGATAAACATCATATAGACATATTCAAAATATGTATCACATGAGTACCATCATACAATAGAAATGCATCCATAGCACAGAATGAACAACTGCATATATAGAGCATCAAATAGCTACATCCTCATACAAATATCAAATAAAGTATGTCCAAATGTACAATACATTAGCATCCACCAGGACTATCTCTGAACCAATGTCATACATAGTGCATACATCTCAAAAATAATGATACATGTCTCAAAATACAAAAGTGGTACGTATGCGTGTCAGGCTATCTGAGCCATCAAAAAGTATGTACGAGGGAGCCAAAATCTGTCTAGGTGTCGCCTAACCCTGTTGCAGTGAACCTCTACTCCTAGCACTATCGTCTGTGTCTCCTCCTGTGATGGCCCCAGACTACTATGGGCCCATCATAGAGGCTCCTGACCATGATCCACCTGCTGTCTACAAAGCCATGGACTAGCTCTTGTAGCTTGGAACCCTCTGATCAATAGGGACAACATCATGGTATAATCCCTAGTAGTACTACATCTAAGCCTGTGCTCTAGCAAGCTCACCCTATACCTGCGCTAACTGCTGCTACACCTGTGCCAACTACGCCTGAGCCTAGGCAAGTTGTGCTTGTGCCTATTGTACCTATCCAACCAGAAATATGCTAGTGCCATCTGTCCCGAGGGTTGCCACTTTTGTGTCTCTCTCTACTCAGATGGCTCGTATCCTAGCCTCTGCAATATCTCACTCCCTAGTGAGCCCTGAGATAACACCTGCAGCTGTCGAACCTGTCCTCTCAGCATGGCCATGACTCTCTCTGGACATTTGGATGTGTTGGATCCTAGGAGGCCTGTGCCTGTCCCTACCCCTGCGGCTAAGGCACTTGCTATTGTGCCACCTAATGTGGTGGTGACATCTATCCCTGCTGTGCAACCTATTGTACAACTTGCGGCTGCACTACCTACTGAGCATGGGAGGATCCCTCCCCAAATCTCCTCCTCTGCGTAGGTCTGCCTCCATCTCCTCTACCTCCATCTCCACCATCTCCTCCACCTCCATCTCCCCCATCTCCACCATCTCCCCTGCCATCTCCTCCGCCTCTGCCCCCATCTCCACCATCTCCCAGTCCTCCTCTCCTCTTCCTCCTCCTCCTCCTCCTCTGGCCATCCCTACCCTCGTCATCTAAATCTGCCTTGTCTATGCAAGGAACCAACCCTCTAGGCCTTGAGTACCTCAGAAAAGGGTGAACAATGAACCACTCCTCATAAACCAGAGTCATCCCTGCATCTGCTATCTCTCTACTCATAGGCCATGTGATATAGGGAATCTATCAAAACTCTACCACTGCCTCATCATAGGATGCTAGTGGGCCCCATCTAAACCTCTCTGCATGTGTCTGTACAAATAGAGCCTGTCCCTGTGGCATGCCCTGTCTCCTCCCAAACTACCTCCGAACCTGGCTCACAATCTGCCTCTCTAGAATAAATCGTGTCTGCCCGATGAGCCACTGAGCCATTGAGTCTGAAAGCAGTATGGTAATCATTTATGTCTAGGGTTTTAAGCTTGAATGTTTGAAGGTTTTCTCTTTCAAACTCTAAATTTTCTGAGTCTTGGGGTCTTGCATTGTTTTGTCTGTTCTGACATTGGCCTTCTATGGTGGGTTCCTGGTTGTTAAGTTTCATCCTCATGCTTTAGTGTTCATAGGTTGACTAGCCCCCATGCATTGTTTTACCCCTCTTTCCTATCACACATGAGAAAATGCTAAGTTTTTGTATATACAAGAGCGGATGTGTGTTGGCAGGCTTGCATATTTTCCATCGGCCTCCAAAAAAAAATGATAAAGAAGTGAATCATATGCATTTTAGATGCATATCGGGTTGCATATACAAAGAGGGAATCTTTTGTAGATTCCCAAGAATATTCTACAGTTGTATGCATTTCTAGATGCATATCAGGTTCAAAAGGATGCATGTACATTGAGGGAATCTTCCGCAAGATTCCTAGAATATTCTCTGCATGTATATTAGGTTTTCTTGAACAAGTTTTGTTGTATGTCCCAGCATACAAAGGTTGTATACAAGTGAAAAATGTGCAATGGCAGAATATACATTGAAGATTCCTTGAAGATGCTGTTGTTGTATCAAGTAGGTGAGATGTATATTTGTTTTGTTGTATGTTCGACATACAATGCCAAGTATACATTGTGGATTTCAAAAGAAGTTCAAAATAGGGCTAAAGGCAGGTCAGGTCCGCAAGTATATGCAGGAGGGATTGAATGTATGTCTGACATACATCAGGTTTATACAAAGGCATAAGATGCAATTGGTGGGGCCCGTCATAGTTTTAAACAAACAGGTTTGTACATGTTCAATATACAAGGGAAGAATGTATATGGAATATTGTGAAAAGATTCCTTGCTTGTATGTTTGTGTTTGTATATTCAACATACAAACAAAGTACACATTCGAATATACAATGAAGGAATATGCATTCTAGACCTGAAGGAGAGGTCAGATGCGGCGGATAAATTTTTCAGATCCGCCTTGTATGTATAAGGCGCTTGTATATGCTTTTGCATATACAAAGTGATATGTGAAAAACGGTGATGCATTCCGGACCCGAATGGGATTTCAGCATGCCTTATGAAAGTTTGGGGTCCGCCTTGTATGTATGAGATGAATGTATATGCAGATATACATTGAGATATGCAAGGAAAGGAGATACAAAGTAGACTCGATGGTGATCTCGATTTGCTCTACAACAGTTTGGGGTCCGCTTTGCATGTTAACTATTGTATGTATATGCATCTTGCATATACAAATGTTTCAAAAGGGGAATTTGTATGTGCATTTGAACATGCATATACAAAGGCAAAAACAGCAAAATGAGAGGGTAAAAAGTCAGTGATAGAGGCATGAGATGCCGACGTGGCATGGTATTATTGGTTCAAGAATTTTTAGTATTTTTGGGTGTCGTTGATTGCGACAACAGGAAGATGATCGCCGATCTTGTTTTAAACTTGCAACGAGGGATTTTCTTGAGCATGTGTGGCAATTTTTGAGCTGAAAACTTTTATAGGTACGCCATTACTGCATTTCAAGAGGGGCTGCGGGTAGCTAAAGTGTTAATGGCAGAGTTGCAGCGATATGGGTCGATAATGGACGGCCAAGTACCCAATTTTATGAGGTTGATCTTTAGATGGCGGTGCAAATCCTGAGATACTTGCTCCCTCCTCTTGGTCTCTCTATGGCATTAACTGTTTTGAGCGCCATTTCTCATGCATTGTATATGGCGGGATTTTTGACATGTGATGTAATTAATTTGCTGGATGTACAGTTTGGCTATATGAGGGGCAAACTGTATCATTCATTGGTTGTTGAAAAATGGACAATTTTTGGTGCTGTGACACAATACAACTTCATTGGTGGCCCTGTTCTTGATGTCTTGTAAGTTTATGAGTCTCATGTTGTATGTTTCATGCATTGAGTTCACTAGTTTCATGTTGTTTTATATGAAAAATGCTCTGTGCATGTGTTTAATCATTTGTCTCGAAGCTGTGGGCATATCTTCTTTTGAATCAAGATAACTGAGGGTTGTTAAGGTTCAGGAATATAGATTTTCTATATTGAGTTTTTAATCTCCTACTTTTGTTCAAGGAACAAATTAAATGTTTCAGGTTAATCATTGAGAAAATGTGTTGCAGCAGGGATACCATTAAGTATGAATGATTAAGCACCTAATTGATGGGAAGTATCTGTAAGGCAGATACTAGAACTCCCCTTGATATCCAATCTTTGGTATATGTTCATGCTGGCCGTTCACATGTGTATGTCTATTGACTTCAAGCCCTGGATAGGCACCGATCCAGTCTTGTATTGAGGTTCCAACCGAAATTCTTAGTTTTGCATCCAAACATAAAATCAAACTCAAACTTCATATACAACCATTAGGACTTTAGAAGTAGTTTTAGGACCAAAATCCTCTATCTCACAACTGAATATAGGCCCAAAGATAGCCCCTTTGTACTTATCTCACAGTTTTGGTCTGCATAAAAGAGGATTTATCTGCTTTGTATCAACATCCAAGTAAGTTCGTGTGTATGTGTCATAGATGTTGAATAGGGAATACCTCCCTTGGTTCTGCAGAGCCTAAAGAAGAAGAGGAGATATTTATAGAGTCTATCTCCTATACTATATGCCCCTGGCCTGGGAATCCTGTTGATCAATGATGGCTACTTTGTAGGGATAACTGGGAATAAGCATCCAGTATGGGAAAAATATCAACAAATTTTGGCGACTCTACTGGGGAAGTGAAGTGAAAATGTTATCTTTCAACCCTGGTTTAAAATTAAATAATTCCTAGTTATAGGTGGCGACTCCGAACCAATCTCCCAATTGGTAAAGTAAAAATTTATATGCTAGGGAGAAGATCCCTGCGTAGTTCTCTGTCTATAGAATTACCCAGAAAAATGATGTATAGGAAAAAAGGGACTGTTCAAACTAGTTAAGAGGGTTCTCCCAGAAGTAATGATAATATTCAAGACAATCCAAGATCTTCAGAGTGAACAATACCTTATTTTTCAAACATTGAGGCTAAAATCTAGAACGTTTATGAAAGACAACAGGGTGGTGGTTTAAGGATAAGGTCAGAGGTTTTTCAGGAATGCCCTTTCTTGGATCCTAGTGATAGATTTGAGGAGACTGAGTCTCCAAGGGATGATGATGATCAGAATATAATGAAACCATCCTCTTCTATGCCTAGAGAGGAGGAATTAGCTGAAGAAATTAAGAGCTTAAGAATAGAATTAGAATATCTGCAAGCTATGAAAATCAGAGATGACCTGAGACAGAAAGTGCAAGCTCTAAGAACTGCTTAGAATGATTCAGTTCCCACCCTTGAAAATGCAAATATGCTGAGAAATCAGCACATAAATGAAGTCTAGGATCAGCATAATGATCAGAGACAGAATGCAAACAACACTAGAGTACCATTAAATAATGTAAGAAATCAGAATGCAAACAGAAATGCCAATGTTAATCAATTTGATAGACAGCCTATGCATCTAGACAGATTCAGGCAGTTAGTTTTTGATGGCATTCCTAGTTACCCAAATCCTATTGAGAAACATGTGAGGCCATAAGTGCTAAAATTTTTAGGAAATATTACTGTGTCTGGAGAGGATCATCTAAAAGCTTTTCAGAATATCATGGACAACTTTGAGGTTGAGCATGAGGATGTTTTTATGAAACTATTTATGCAATCTTTAGCTGATGAGGCTAGAGAATGGTACAGAGGTTTGCCTGACAGAAGTGTTTCATCATGGGAGGACTTCAAGAGAATATTTAAAGAACAATATGGTGACAAAACTGATCCAAGTTTCTTCATTAATGAATTCACTGGTATTACCAAAGGATCAAATGAACAGGTTGCTGGTTTCAATGCTCGATTCATGAAGGGTACTGAACAAATTGCCACATCACCTGAGGCCTAATGAACCTATGTGCACAGTGTTGTACATAAATGCTTTTGATGCCAAAACTGCTTATGGATTAAGAGACAAAGGTCCTCACAGCCTCAGAGATTCTTTCAAGATTGCAACAAATATTGAAAATAATAGAAAAGCGTCTGGTAAGACAAACAGAAGAGATGATGTAAAAATTCTGCAAAATCTAAATACTAAATCTTAGAGTGTTCAAGGCAATGCATCTACTTCTGAGGAGAAATTAGATAAATTGACAACTATTGTCAAGGACCTGAGCTATAGAATGGCTAAAAATGAAAAGGGAGTTGGTCTTGACAGACAAGTTTACCAAAGGAAAGAAAGAAGACCGTCATTACATGATATGCCATATAATACTAATTGGCATAATGGTAAACCTATTCTCCCAAACAGCAACACAAGTCAAAGGACTCAAAATGTTAAGGAAACTCCTGATCCTTTGAAGAAGGCTATAAATATTGTTAATGACACCCCATGGTGCATCATATGTCAAATGCCTCACTCACAATCACAATGCCTAATTGCTCAGTCTTTATACAACAATGCTGTTGCCTGTGATGAATGCAATGAGCCGCATTGCATGGAAGATGATAATGTGAATATGTTGTCTACAAACAGAGAGTATCCCTCTCAGGATGCTGATGCCAATGCAAATGATGAGATCCAAGTCTGCCAATAGTTTCCCTATGATGAAGATGATGAAGATAATTATGCTTACACTCAGGACTCACACAATTTTTTGAATAATTTGAGGAGACCATCTAATGAAGAAATTAGAACCTTCATAGCTGCAACAGTGGCTCAGGTCAAAAGCAATTACAATCTCAGGGGTAAAGCTCAGGTGAGTAACTCACACCAGCCAGAGAATACTTTTGCAAGTCAGCCAGTGCATAGTCATAAAGGGACTGAACCACAAAAGAAACAATGGAACAATAATAGGCAAAACTTTAAGCAAAAAATAGGTCATGATCCTCAAGGACCAGAAAATAGAATTCCTCAGGTTGAGGATCAAAACAAAAATTTTTAGATTAAGAATGACAGTTAGAGAGCCACAAAAATTAAAGTTGGATCATGCCAAGATAAAAATAAAACTATGGATTAGGCTACAACTGTTATACAAAATTATGCTCCATTCGACATTGCCCAAGTTTTGTCCCAGGTAAAGGTCTCTGTTCCATTGATGGAGCTGATGAAAGTTGAGGAGTTCAGAAATAAAACATTGTCCCTGATTTCAAGAGTACCCTGTCAAGCTAATTAGAATATTGAGACTCAGGGTAGGAAACAAGCTATGTGTATGGATGAGGATGAAATTCCTAAGGTATATCTTGGGATGACCATGACAAAATACCCTTCACAGGTTGAGCCATTTTATGTCTCCCTTGTCATAAATGAAAAAGTGATTAAGAATTGTATGCTTGATTCTGGAGCATCAACAAACATCATGCCTCTGGCTATTATGTAACAAGCTAGGTTAAAGATAGATAAGGCATGTGGGAAATGCTATGCCATGGATGCTAGGGAAGTACCTGTCATTGGAATTATGAAAGATGTGAATTTTAGACTGGCAACATATCCTGAAAAGACCTACAAAATGAACATAACATTTGTTGATATCAAGCAACAGTATGGCATGTTGTTGTCAAGAAGATGGGCAGCATTGATTGGTGGGAGTATACAATTAGATCTGTCATATGCTATGATCCCAATGAATGGTAAGGATGTCAAACTGATTAGAGAAGAAAGATCATTAGAAATAGTTGAGGATCAAGAATCAGGGGAGCATATTTGTTTTTTGGACACTGACTGTGATAATTTTAGAGTTGTCTCAGATGTTAAAGAAAGTGAGGGGAGAGATGTGTGCATTCAAGAGCTTGACCATCAGGGTCTCTGGACCATGTACTTTGATGGAGCTTGTTCAAAGGAAGGCTCCAGTGCTGGAATTGTATTTCTGTCTCCAACTGGTAAGCTTCTAAAATTCTCATTCTTGCTAAAGTTTGCCTGTACAAATAATATTGCAGAGTATGAAGCTCTGTTGTTAGGATTGAATGTTGCTTTGAAGCATGGGATCAAGATGCTCAAAGTATTTGGGGATTTAGAGTTAGTTGTTTCCCAAGTTAGAGATAAGTATGCATAAAAAATAAGAGGTTAAAACAGTATAAGCATGTTGTTTGGGATATAATTGAACTATTTGATGTATTTTTAATAAACTGGGTAGAGAGATCAAAAAATGTCATGGCAGATTTTCTAGCCAATGTAGCCATAAGGCCAGATGATGTTACTCTGACAGATGTTACAAATGTTGAGGTCAAACTTAGACCTGCAGTTCTAGATAATATATACAGCTGGTGAGTATTTGATGATGATAAGAATTTACTAAGAATTCTACATTGCATTGATGAATATGAGAACCAAGAAATAGATTTTCAAAACTTTGTAGAAGTTGTAGATGGGAGAGAAACCCTCTTAGGGAAAGAAATAATTCAACTCAAGACAAATAAAATCCCTAGAGGGCTGGTTGCTTTAGAGAGAGCTTTTGACAATAGGGACCAATTTGTTACAAAGGCATCTTCAACAAATAAGAATGATTTAGAAGAGATAAACATGGGGACATCTCATGCCCCCAAGAAGGTATACATTGGCAAACAGCTCAAACCACACATCAGATCTATGCTGATTACACTACTGAGAAAATATAAGCATGTTTTTGCCTAGTTGTATGAGGACTTGAAAGCTTATAGAGAAGATTTATTTCAGCATGAAATCCCTTTGAATCCTAGAGCTAAACCATTTAGACAAAAACAAAGACCTATCAACCCAACTTTAGCTCCCAAAATGCAAGAAGAACTTATGAAGCTTAGGGAGGATGGAATAATTATGCCCATTAGACACTCGACTTGGGTGTCAAACCTTGTTCTAGTTAGAAAGAAGAATGGTGATATCAGACTTTGTGTGGACTTTATAAATCTAAATGTATCTTCTTTGAAGGACAATTATCCATTGCCAAACATGGAAGCCATGTTGCAGAAGGTGACTGGTTGTGAACTTTTATCCATGATGGATGGATTTTCAGGGTACAATCAAGTGAAAGTGAAAGAATCAGAACAACTCAAGACCGCTTTCACCACTCCATGGGGAACCTATGTATATGTGAGAATGCCATTTGGACTGACAAATGCATGTGCTACATTTCAGAGGGCAATGGATGTTGCTTTTGCAGGATTGATTGACTCAATCTTGGTGGTGTATCAAGATGACTTGACTGCTTATTCAAAAAAGGAGGAACAACACTGTATGCACTTGGAGTAGATCTTTATTAGAGCATTAGAATATGGCATCTCACTCAACCCAAAGAAATGTGCTTTTGGGGTGGTAGAAGGAAAATTGCTTGGACACATTGTTTCCAAGGATGGAGTCAGGATTGATCCTGAAAGGGTGGCTACAATTGACAAAATCTAGATCCCTAGAACAGTGAAAGGTGTCCAGTCCTTCTTTGGACAAATTAATTTTGTTAAAAGATTTGTGCCTAACTTTGTAGAGACCACCAAAGATATCTCTAAGATGTTAAAGAAAGGTGCAAATGTCAAATGGGAGGAGGAAGTGACTAAATCATTTCAGAATATAAAAGAGGCTATAACGATGGCTCCTGTGTTAAAATCTCCAAATTTTTCTAAGCCATTTTAGTTATTCTCATTTGCTTCTTTCCATACTATTGCTGCATGTTTATTGCAGAAAAATGTAGAAGGTTTTGAACAACCTATAGCTTTCTTTAGCAGGTCATTGCAAGCTACTGAATTGAAATATGACATCATGGAGAAGTAGGCATATGCACTAGTTAGAGCAGTCAAGAGCTTTAGGCCATATTTGGTAGGCTCTCGGATAGTCGCATATGTGCCTCATGCAGCAATCAAAGATATATTTACTCAACAGGAGCTAACTGGAAGAAGATATAGATGGATAAATAAATTGCAAGAATTTAACATTGAGATACAGATCACAAAATTGGTAAGAGGACAAGGTTTAGCAAAATTAATGACAGTCAAATTTAGAGGCATGCCAAGTGAATGCAGTACATAATGAAGTTGTAAATATGTCAGAATCTGAATGGTATAAGGACATAGTACATTATTTGCATAATCTAAACTGTCCTTCCCATCTCAGTGACAATTAGAAGATGACCTTGAAACTATAGGCTATTAAATACATCATTGTTCAAGGAGAGCTGTATTGGAAAAATGTTGATGGTGTATTACTCAGATGTGTGAATGAAAATCAGGCCAGGAATATCCTAAGCGACATGCACAATGGAGAGTGTGGTGGACACTATGTTGCCCAGACAACAGCCCACAAAATTCTTAGAGCTGGCTATTGGTGGCCAACTCTCTTCTCAGACACACACAAAATGGTAAGAAAATGTGAGTCTTATCAAAGGTTCTCAGAAAAGCTAAGATATCAAGGTGCATTACCCCTTAGGACTATAACTGTAGAAGCTCCATTTCAGCAATGGGGGATTGATTTTATAGGGGAAATCTCAGAAAAATCAAGTGGAGGGCACAGTTGGATTCTAGTTGCCACTGATTACTTCACTAAATGGATTGAGGTCATTCCAACTAAAAAGGCTACAAGCAAATTGGTGATGGATTTTATTCTACAAAATATTATTATCAGATTTGGAGTACCAGCCAAATTGGTCGCAGATAATGCTATGTGCTTCAGGTCTGGTGAATTTATTGATTTTTGCAGCAATTACAGAATTGATTTGTCTCATACATCACCATATCATCAACAAGGGAATGGTCAGGCAGAGTCAAGAAACAAAAGTCTCATGAAAATCATCAAAAGGACGATAGATAAAAACAAGAGGTCTTGGGATTCAAAGCTAAAGTTGGCATTATGGGCTAATAGGGTAACAGTAAAAAGAGCAACTAGAAGGTCACCTTATGAATTAGTATATGGTGCAACAGGTAGATTTCTTGTGAACAACCTCCTGCTAGTTTATAAATTCATCCAAGGGAACGATGAGGATATTGGAGACCCAATGACTGAGAGAATAAATCATCTGGTTGCACTAGATGAAATAAGAAGGGAAGCACAGAACACAAACATCAAGACACAACAAAAGGTGAAATATCTGTTTGATAGAAGGGCTATGGAGAGAAGGTTTCAGATAGGTGATCTAGTTCTTATGTGGAAAGAAAAGAGCTAGGATAAGGGCAAACATGGTAAATTTGAACCCTTATAGACTGGCCCATACCAAATTAGCACTGTTCGTGGAGATGATTCTTATTTTCTCTAGGCCCTCAATGGTGAACTACTGGATTTGCCTGTGCACGGTAAATTCCATAAAGCTTTTTTCTCATAAATGAGTACCTTGTGTGCACACTGTAAACTAGGTGTAAATAATTTGTACATGCCTTGTATAGTTGGTCATGTTTTGAGTTTTGAGTTCTATCTGGTCTGCCCCAGAGTAGTTTGGTCCTCGCTGTAGTCTTGCACCTGCATGTCCCTAATC
This sequence comes from Cunninghamia lanceolata, assembly GCA_027924645.1. NCBI lineage: Eukaryota > Viridiplantae > Streptophyta > Pinopsida > Cupressales > Cupressaceae > Cunninghamia > Cunninghamia lanceolata. The sequence goes on from BSBN01000274.1 coordinate 16,549,778, forward strand.
GGAGCCTATGTTGGTAATCATTTATGTCTAGGATTTTAAGCTTCAATGTTTGTAGGTTTTCTCTTTGAAACTCTAAATTTTCTGAGTCTTGGGATCTTGCATTGTTTTGTCTATTCTGACATTAGCCTTCTATGGTGGGTTCCTGGTTGTTAAGTTTCATCCTCATGCTTTAGTGTTCATAGGTTGACCAGCCCCCATGCATTGTTTTACCCCTCTTTCCTATCACACATGAGAAAATGCTAAGTTTTTGTATATGCAAGAGTGGATATGTGTTGGCGGGCTTGCATATTTTCCATCGGCCTCCAAAAAAAATGATAAAGAAGTGAATCATATGCATTTTAGATGCATATCGGGTTGCATATACAAAGAGGGAATCTTTGACAAATTCCCAAGAATATTCTGTAGTTGTATGCATTTCTAGATGCATATCGGGTTCAAAAGGATGCATGTACATTGGGGGAATCTTCCACAAGATTCCTAGAATATTCTCTTCATGTATATCAGGTTTTCTTGAACAAGTTTTGTTGTATGTCCCAGCATACAAAGGTTGTATACAAGCGAAAAATGTGCAATGGTAGAATATACATTGAAGATTCCTTGAAGATGCTGTTGTTGTATCAAGCGAGTGAGATGTATGTTTGTTTTGTTGTATGTTCAACATACAACGCCAAGTATACATTGTGGATTTCAAAAGAAGTTCAAAATAGGGCTAAAGGCAGGTCAGGTCCGCAAGTATATGCAGGAGGGATTGAGTGTATGTCCGACATACATCGGGTTTATACAAAGGCATAAGATGCAATTGGTGGGGCCCGTCGTAGTTTTATACAAACAGGTTTGTACATGTTCAATATACAAGGGAAGTGTTGGTTTTTCTTCTGAATCAACATTAGGGTTTGCCAGTTCTAATGCACAGGTAGATTCAGCCAACTGAATACAGGAGGTTGCGTGAGCTCCTCCCCTTCACTTCTGGTTTTGCCGCACCAAGGGGGGTGTCCCTATTTGATAAAAATATGACCTTGACTAGCTCAATGACAGAGAGATTTAGCTTGACAGCAATAGGCAGAATACTCTCATGTATGGACCAAGATTTGTGTAACAAATCACAAGGTTAGCAACATTCTTCGACACGATGTCTGGTTGGGTATGAGAGCATGCAGAGGTTCCTAATCCTAATCCTACAACTAACAGATGGAAGGATGAGATGGTTTGAAATGGTGTTTGGAGTTATGGGACTTTCCTAGACCCATTGAACAAACAGATTCCCAAACCAGTGCCTTATCTGGGCAGCAGAGTCATATCTAAGACTATAAATGTCTCCCCATGACAACATAAATTCATATCCAGAGGACCTAAGAATAATGCTACTGCCTAACAACAACATGTCCAAGAAAGAGTATCATTAATGATCATACTTAACAGATCCTATGATGCAATCTATTTCCCTTTGTATCTGATTAAAAGCCTATTTAACCACTCCTTGAGCAGAAGCAATAAATCAGACACACAGTATGCACATACTGAAAAACTTGGAAACCCTTGACAACCTTGTTTGAAAGGAAAACAAATGACATACAGGAGACAATCAGAAACAATACACACACAGGTGTTTTTCATTTAAAATCAATCTGCATAGAAGGCCATCACAGAGAAAATCATCATTTACAAGCCAAGATAGATTAGTACACAAGACTAAGGACTGAGTCTGTAGCAAAAAATGCCTTTCAAAATGTGAACACCTTATGTTCAAAGTCAAAGCAGAAAGCCCAAAAACATCCAACCCCCAAAATGTAACACAGCTAGACCATTTATACAGAACCGTGTACATTCAGCAATTAATTACATGGCCAGAAGTCAAAAATTCACCAGATACATTCACTCTGAGGAAAATGGCCTACAAAGAATAAGCGCAGCAGGGGACAAAACATGGAGAAGCAGGAAAAGGACAAGGGGCAGATGAGCTCGAGCCTTGTGCCACTGTCGGAGAATTTTCTTGCCATAAATTAGATACATGGCCATTCAACCGTTCACCCATGCCTCTACAAATCACCATTGATGGCTCAACCACCCATATCTTCTCCTGGAAATAGTCGCACAACTTAAATGGAAATTTCCCGCTCAAAACGTGCCTGAAGCCACAAAGGAAACTCATACTCCATCTTTAAAACATGGCCGTCGATCCTTCCATCGCTTGAAAATCGATGGCACCAAATCCACGTTAAAAAGTCACTATCCTACAAAAATGTGCCACGTAGGCACCCTGAAAATGCATGTTTTGCCTTGCATATCATGCCATCAGCATGACCAAGACCATCAGGAAGACCTTCACATCTGCATAAATCAATATCCCACATTCGTCCTGTAGAGACCATTCTATTACTTTAAAAACATGGTTGCGAGCACATTAAATGTCAAGCGTTTTGGCCCGCTTGACCCATGAACCATCCGCTAGCAGTTACCAATCCATCTTCCTTCTCCGTCGGTGCGACCAAAACCATCGGCCCAACCAAAAACTCACCTGCCGATATCACCCGTCTCACCGACGAAGCCTCCGCACTACCTTATCGGCCAGACAAATACAATCGGAGCGACAGAAAACTCCATCGCCGACCACACAACTCACACTGACGACACTTCCACCTATCGCCTCCGTCGGTGTGACCAACACCATCAGAGCAACACTTCAAACCTACGCCGACTCCAAAAGTCATGCCGACGCCCATAGGCTAACTACCACCTATCGGCCAGACCCACGCCATCGGCTCAATCAAAAACTCCCTCGCCGACATCACTTGTTACGCCGATAACCATACCATCGGCCAGAGTACCCCTGTCGGCCCAACTCTCCACACTTCATCCGATGCACCAAGTCACGCCGATAACATACCACAAAAACCACCATCGGCCAAACCCCCAACTGTCGGCCCAACACTTGCCCGCTCACTCCGATAGCCAAAGTCTTGGCGATAGCACTCCAAAACCCTCGTCGGCGAGACCTAGTCTGTCGGCAAGCCACAAAACACCTGCGCCGATAGGTAAAGTCTCAGCGATAGAAGATAATACGCCATTGGTACCAATCATGATCGCCAAGACATTCCAAACTCATGCCGATGGACAAAACATGAAGACCCCCTCTTCAAGAAAGATGATGTGGACGCTACAAAACACTGAAGGGGTGCCAAAATTGGAATTTTTTTTTGGATTTTTTGGGATGGTGCCTGCATGAAAATTGCTCAGAAACTGTCAGTGAATTCAGGCACCAACAGTGGCTCTGATTGGGGATGTGCAGGTACAAGACTGCAGCGAGAACCGTAGATCTCTGGGATGCAGACCAGTGCCTTATCCATTGGGCACAGAGTCATGAGGTTACAATGATCTACATCACCAATCAAACTTGATGGCCTAAGGCCACCAAGAAAAGGAGAACCCATATTTCCCCTTATCAAACACCTTGTTCTCATCTGCATACACTGGGTCAAGCCTGAGAGTGCTACCATGATCTGACCATAAACAAACTTGGTCATCTGCATATTCAACCTTCTAATTTAGCTTGTCACTGTCATCCCTGTGCAGATAACCCTTAGCATCCGGCAACAAGTGGATGCAGAATGTATCAGGCAATGCATACTCACATGGCATAGAACACAGGTTATCATTTGTATCAGCATTATGCATTGCAAAATGATCTCCTAGCTGGACTGGAAACTAAAAATATTCAAAGTCCACCATGCAGCTAAGAAAATCAGAGCTCTTTTCATTGTAAGCTGGCCTATCAAAAGAAAAGCTTTCAAAATCACAATTGTGCACATCATGCACACAACCAATAGCAGCACCAAACTGGAAAAGATCAGGCTCTGACACCTCTGTACAATTTGGCACATTTTCACAATCACTTACCTGATGCATGTTGTTTCCTCTTTCATCAGGATGAGAAACAGAATCCAAACCAAAAATAGTGTCTAGATCCTCACCATACTCAAATAGATCCTCATCACCATATGTGTCAAAGATGGGTGATCCAGATACATCAGCTTGATCATAGTATGCCATTTGTTCATGGGCAGCAGAACATGCATCTTCATCACCAATGGATTCCCTCTATGGAGGAGTATCAGCCTGTGTGTCATAAGCAAAACAGCCATCAAATGAAAAACAATCATGCTCTGAACTAGCACTTGTTTCAATTCCTGACTGCTCTCCATGATCTCCATTCGTTTGAAAGGAAGGCAATGGGTAACACATAGGACTATTTCTCTGTTTGCTTATACCTTCTCTGTCTTGAGTACAATACTCACAATTGTCTCCACAGGTCCATTCCAAAAGTTGCTCACTACTGTCCACAACCTCATTGTTGTTTTCATGGCCAGCTACCTCATCATTGCAATGGGAATCCTCACTAGTCCTTTCACTGGCATTCTCAATTGGTGAACAATCCAGTTGAGCAGTATTGTTAGCATTATGTTCAAATACAGCAGTCTCAACCTCTATGCTTTCATTTTCATTTTCATCTGCACATGATGCCTTAATTATTTGGTCATTTGCAGCTTCACAACTATTTCTCACACCAAGGCCTGGGGACAGGGATATCAACAGGCGCCCATTTCTAAATTTTTCTATATTTTCAGTGAACTTGTATGCCATCTGCATACCTTTCACCTTGAAATCCCTCAGTATTGCACTAGAGCCCTCCTCAAAAGCTTCAAAGAATATGCCAACACAGGCTGAAGTATCAGGTCTGAAGACTTCTAGGATCTGTGAAAGGGCTACTGCAAACCTATGACTGAAATCAACACATGGCTCTTCATCTTGTTTTCTGATGTTCATCAATTCTGCAACAAGATCAGCAGGTTCTCTTGCAAATTCTTCTTTGAAACAGTCAGCAAGCTCATCCCAAAAGGCAAAAAATCTTTTTGAAAAGCTCAAATACCAGTCTTTTGCTTTTGCATCAAAGGACCTAACAAAAAACCTCATCCACATATCCTCATCTCTGAATGAATGTTTTCCCATGAACTCATGAAAATTTTGGATATGTGCATTCCCATCACATACACTGTGACCACTAAATCTAGGCATCTGACAGTATATCCTGGCAGACATAGTTTCTACTTTATAATCAACCCATGACAAATCTAATTGGTCATACAAAGGATCAAAAGGGCTGACAGGAGGTTTAGCTTTCTGACTGGCAGACACAACAAGGTTATCATGATTCAACTGGGCCTGCCAAGCCTCTAAGAATATCAACCTATTTTTTATCTCTTCTATTCTTTTATCATTCAAATCATCCCCCTTTTGACTGAGTATGGTATAATACATACTTGGATTCATGAAATTTCTATTTTCAGACATCCTTTGAATTCCTGAGACCTATAGCCTCCCTTGGCATCTAACTTATGCAGTAGAACAATAAATATAAGTGGGAAGAAATAGGGTACCTTTTCTCATACAAATGCTGAAGTCTGAAAAGCACATTTTCTATCACAACACATATCAACTTTTCATGTGCACTTGAATCTTTTGCAGAGTCGCCACCTCTCCAAAGAGGACAAAATTTACAGTAGCTGAAAGATCAACACATATTTTTCTGAGTTCATACCACCAGCAGAGCATCATCATTCACATGAAAGACTCCCCAGCAGAGTCGCCATTTTGTTGGTTTTTCTTCTGAATCAACATTAGGGTTTGCCAGTTCTAATGCATAGGCAGATTTAGCCAACTGAATATAGGAGGTTGCGTGAGCTCCTCCCCTTCACTTCTGGTTCTGCCGCACCAAGGGGGGTGTCCCTATTTGATAAAAATATGACCTTGACTAGCTCAATGACAGAGAGATTTAGCTTGATAGCAATAGGCAGAATACTCTCATGTATGGACCAAGATTTGTGTAACAAATCACAAGGTTGGCAACATTCTTGGACACAATGTCTGGTTGGGTATAAGAGCATGCAGAGGTTCCTAATCCTAATCCTACAACTAACAGATGGAAGGATGAGATGGTTTGAAATGGTGTTTGGAGTTATGGGACTTTCCTAGACCCATTGAACAGACAGATTCCCAAACCAGTGCCTTATCTGGGCAGCAGAGTCATATCTAAGACTATAAATGTCTCCCCATGACAACATAAATTCATATCCAGAGGACCTAAGAATAATGCTACTGCCTAACAGCAACATGTCCAAGAAAGAGTATCATTAATGATCATACTTAACAGATCCTATGATGCAATCTATTTCCCTTTGTATCTGATCAAAAGCCTATTTAACCACTCCTTGAGTAGACGTAATAAATCAGACACACAGTATGCACATACTGAAAAACTTGGAAGCCCTTGACAACCTTGTTTGAAAGGAAAACAAATGACATACAGGAGACAATCAGAAACAATACACTCACAGGTGTTTTTCATTTAAAATCAATCTGCATAGAAGGCCATCACAGAGAAAATCATCATTTACAAGCCAAGATAGATTAGTACACCAGACTAAGGACCGAGTCTGTAGCAAAAAATGCCTTTCAAAATGTGAACACCTTATGTTCAAAGTCAGAGCAGAAAGCCCAAAAACATCCAACCCCCAAAATGTAACACAGCCAGACCATTTATACAGAACCGTGTACATTTAGCAATTAATTACATGGCCAGAAGTCAAAAATTCGCCAGATACATTCACTCTGAGGAAAATGGCCTGCAAAGAATAAGCGCAGCGGGGGACAAAACATGGAGAAGCAGGAAAAGGACAAGGGGCAGATGAGCTCGAGCCTTGTGCCACTGTCAGAGAATTTTCTTGCCATAAATTAGATACATGGCCGTTCAACCGTTCGCCCATGCCTCTGCAAATCACCATTGATTGCTCAACCACCCATATCTTCTCCTGGAAATAGTCACACAACTTAAATGGAAATTTCCCGCTCAAAACATGCCTGAAGCCACAAAGGAAACTCATACTCCATCTTTAAAACATGGCCGTCGACCCTTCCATCGCTTGAAAATCAATGGCACCAAATCCACGTTGAAAAGTCACTATCCTACAAAAATGTGCCACGTAGGCACCCTGAAAATGCATGTTTTGCCTTGCATATCATGCCATCGGCGTGACCAAGACCGTCGGGAAGACCTTCACATCTGCATAAATCAATATCCCACATTCGTCCTGTAGAGACCATTCTATTACTTTAAAAACATGGTTGCGAGCACATTAAATGTCAAGCATTTTGGCCTGCTTGACCCATGAACCATCCGCTAGCGGTTACCACTCCATCTTCCTTCTCCGTCGGTGCGACCAAAACCATCGGCCCAACCAAAAACTCACCTGCCGATATCACCCATCTCACTGACGAAGCCTCCGCACTACCTTATCGGCCAGACCCACGCCATCGGCTCAATCAAAAACTCCCTCGCCGACATCACTTGTTACGCCGATAACCATACCATCGGCCAGAGTACCCCTGTCGGCCCAACTCTCCACACTTCGTCCGATGCATCAAGTCACGCCGATAACATACCACAAAAACCACCATCGGCCAAACCCCCAACTGTCGGCCCAACACTTGCCCGCTCACTCCGATAGCCAAAGTCTTGGCGATAGCACTCCAAAACCCTTGTCGGCGAGACCTAGTCTGTCGGCAAGCCACAAAACACCTACGCCGATAGGTAAAGTCTCAGCGATAGAAGATAATACACCATTGGTGCCAATCATGATCGCCAAGACATTCCAAACTCATGCCGATGGACAAAACATGAAGACCCCCTCTTCAAGAAAGATGATGTGGACGCTACAAAACACTGAAGGGGTGCCAAAACTGGAAAAAAAAATTGGATTTTTTGGGATGGTGCCTACATGAAAATTGCTCAGAAACTGTCAGTGAATTCAGGCACCAACAGGAAGAATGTATATGGAATATTCTAAAAAGATTCCCTTCTTGTATGTTTGTGTTTGTATATTCAGCATACAAATAAAGTACACATTCAAATATATAATGAAGGAATATGCATTCCGGACCCGAAGGAGAGGTCAGATGTAGCAAATAAATTTTTGAGATCCACCTTGTATGTATAAGGCGCTTGTATATGCTTTTGCATATACAAAGTGATATGTGCAAAACGGTGATGCATTTCGGACCCAAATGGGATTTTAGCATGCCTTATGAAAGTTTGGGGTCCGCCTTGTATGTATGAGATGAATGTATATGCAGATATACATTGAGATATGCAAGGAAAGGAGATACAAAGTGGACCCGATGTTGATTGCGATTTGCTCTACAACAGTTTGGGGTCCGCCTTACATGTTAACTGTTGTATGTATATGCATCCTGCATATACAAAGGTTTTAAAAGGGGAATTTGTATGTGCATTTGAACATGCATATAGAAAGGAAAAAATGGCAAAATGAGAGGGCAAAAAGTCAGCGATAGAGGCATGAGATGCTGACGTGGCATGGAATTATTGGTTCATGACTTTTCAGTGTTTTTGGGTGCCGTTGATTGTGGCAATGGGAAGATGATCGACGGTCTTGTTTTGAACTTCCAACGAGGGATTTTCTTGAGCATGTGCAGCCATTTTTGAGTGGGAAACTTTCAAAGGTACACCGTTACTGCATTTCAAGAGGGGCTGCAGGTAGCTGAAGTGTTAATGGTAGAGTTACAGCGGTATGGGTCAATGATGGATGGGCCAACTACCCAATTTTATGAGGTTGATCTTTAGACAGCGGTGCAAATCTTGAGATACCTGCTCCCTCCTCTTGGTCTTTCTATGGCATTAACTATTTTGAGTGCCATTTCTCATGCATTGTATCTGGCGGGATTTTTGACATGTGATGTAATTAATTTGCTAGATGTATAGTTTGGCTGTATGAAGAGCAAACTATATCATTCATTGGTTGTTGAAAACTAGACAAGTTTTGGTGCTGTGACACAATACAACTTCATTGGTGGCCCTGTTCTTAATGTCTTGTAAGTTTATGAGTCTCATGTTGTATGTTTCATGCATCGAGTTCACTAGTTTCATGTTGTTTTATATGGAAAATGCTCTGTGCATGTGTTTACTCATTTGTCTCCAAGCTATGGGCATATCTTCTTTTGAATCAAGATAACTGAGGGTTGTTAAGGTTCAAGAATATAGCTTTTCTATATTGAATGTTTAATCTCCTACTTTTGTTCAAGGAACAAATTAAATGTTTCAGGTTAATCATTGAGAAAATGTGTTGCAATAGGGATACCATTAAGTATGAATGATTAAGCACCTAATTGATGGGAAGTATCTATAAGGCAGATACTAGAACTCCCCTTGATATCTAGTCATTGGTATATGTTCATGTTGGTTGTTCACATGTGTATGTCTATTGACTCTGAGCCCTGGATAGGCACTGATCTAGTCTTGTATTGAGGTTGTAACCCAAAGTCTTAGTTTTGTATCCAAACATAAAATCAAACTCAAACTTCATATACAACCATTAGGACTTTAGAAGTAGTTTTAGGACCAAAATCCTCTATCTCAAAACTTAATATAGGCCCAAAGCTAGCCCCTTTGTACTTATCTCACAGTTTTGGTCTGCATAAAGGAGGATTTATCTACTTTGTATCAACATCCAAGTAAGTTCGTGTGTATGTGTCATACATGTTGAATAGGGAATACCCCCTTGGTTCTGCAGAGCCTAAAGAAGAAGAGGAGATATTTATAGAGTCTATCTCCTATACTGTTGGCCCCTGGCCCGAGAATCCTGTTGATCAATGATGGCTACTTTGTAGGGATAACTAGGAATAAGCATCTAGTCTAGGAAAAATACCAACACATGCGCTACTTCATATCTTATATGTGCCACAGATTGACAAATGTGTAGTTCCACATGTCAGATGTGCCAAACTGTGATCTTGTGCATTTGTTTTACCTAATTTTACCTAGCATTTAATGCACTCAAAATCAACCCTAGGTGAAATTGTTTGAGATACATATTGATGGTCCTGCCTCTGCTAGCTGGTCTAATCGTCAGAATCCCTCAAAGTGGTGCTCCTCATGTGGAATATCCATCCTAGTGCTAACTACTCTGCGCTCTGTGCTCTATGCTCTCCTAAGCTCTCAAAGATAATCCAACAAAAGCCAAGTGTGCAACTGACTTGTCTTGTGGACCCAGCTCCTATATAGAGCATGTAAACCCTAAACTAGCTATGTGGTGACTATGACTACTTCTTGTACCCATTTCTTCCCATTTCTAAGAAACACATCCTGTTTTCTTCAAACGTAACCAAGTTTTCCTTTCTTCTTCATGAGATTGTCCATCTCACGCCTTCTACCTTCTTCCCATCTAATCTCCTGAGGGGGCATCCCACCATCGTTAAACCTCTACCAGGGGCAAACTGGGGCATGCATCATTATCAAAAAAAAATATTCTTTGAAACAACGTGATAAAACACATTGCTTCAAAGAGGGCCAAAATGTATACACCTAAAAATGACATGACTCTATCCAAATAAATATTCTTAATATTTATTTAAGTCTAATTCCTCTATCAATAAATAAACAAACAAATTTACTTATTTGATTCATATTCTTCCAACAATTAAATAAAATCAATTTATTTAATTAAATTCCTAAATTCTTCTAAATTCCTCCAACAAATTAAATAATCTCAATTATTTAATTAGTTCTTCCAAAATCATTCCAAATTAAATAATACCAATTGTATAATTGTTTCTTCCAGTAATATCTTCTCTAAATTTAAATAAATCAAATATTTATTTAAGTTGTATATTTCTTCTAAATTGAGTTATCTCTAAATATAATTCAATCCTTGTGCACATGCAATTGAATATTCTAAATATTTAATTGAGCTAAAATATCTTCTCATCCTCATGCAATTTCCATTCTTCTAGTTCTACTCTCTTAACTGATTAATCTATTCTTTTAATTGATTAATCTCTTCAGTTAACTCATTCTTCTATTTTATTAATTCCTCTCATACAAAATAGGGAAGGACACATGTGTTCTTCCTATTCATGCATATCTTCTCAACTATTCTATACCGTTGATCTTCCCATTCTTTCTATACCATTGATCATTTCTCTCTCAAGTCTATAAATTGAACCCTATTCCTCCATTTCATTCATCCAAGCTTTAAGTAAACTTACTTTGCAGGAATCACAATGCACCTTTGGCACCAATTCCTTCATTTCTTGCGATCAACCCGTTACCATACAATTATCTTTGTTGTGAAGCTCACCTTCATCGTGAAAACTATCATAGCCATTCCCAATTGACAATCTTGAAAGAAAGTAAAGAAGTGCACTCTCTGAGGGCCCTATTTCATACATGCAAGATTGATTGTGATAGGTGATCAATGGAAGCTAAGAATTAAAGAGGTTTGCTTTGTATTGTTTCATTGTTTGATTAAACCTTCTTTTGTTCATTATTTCATTGAGTTATTTGGATTATTTGATATTATTGATTGATCATTCTGATTTTTCGATAACAGTTCATATTGTTGGTTCCCAAATCTGTAGATTACAAAACCCTAAAAGTATGCCAGGCTTTATGATTAGGTTCAACAACTAATTTGTCCAAATAATGGAATCAAGGAAGATGGAACTTCCCTACACTTCAGGCTCTGCTTTGCCTAGGTGGGTGTACCTTCTTATCACCACTGAATGTGAACTCCTCATGACTAATTAGTGATGATTAATCAGATTATGAATTTCATGCAATTTTGTCAGTTAAATCATCCTTTTCAACCAAATTCAAATTGGCATGAAATTTGAAAATAGATTTATTTAATTACTCTATCAACTACTCCAACTCCTACTACTACAACTAAAAATCAAAGTATACAATATCCTTATTTGATCTAGAGCATAACTTTGATTGGTGCCTTATTGATTGGGTATCAGAGTCATAATGAGCTTTTACTCATCCAATGGTCTTAAATTCTAACTGTTTAGCACTATTCCTATTTATGTCTTGCATAAACGTACAAGAATTTCAACCATGAAAACCATACTTCTTAATCCAAACTAATTTCTCTGAATCATAGTAACATATTCAACAGAATTTAATCTCTACTTGGGAGAACCCATCAAAAATATTACATAGAAGAATTAAGATGCAACGACAAATCAATAAGTACCTAACAAATTGATTCATTTGATTACAAGAAAATAGTTTGGAGATAGTTTCACAATTTCCTTTCATTTAAAATCAATAAAAACTTGAAACCATTTTTAGAGCCAATTCATTTCTGCACATTTTTTTCTCAAATCTTCATAGATACACCAGTCTGTTCTGGCCCCCTCTTCTCTCTTTTTTCTTTTCTTGATTTTTTCTTTCATATATACTTTACATTTCCAAGGGTTATGACCCTTCACATACCCATCCGGTGCAACTGTTCATATTCTTTTGCAACCAAAAATATTTAATATTATCTCCTTTAGCTTTGCATCTTGTGAAAAATAATTTTACAAATACATTATTCATCTCTTCCCGGCAATTTCACATTTATATTTCCACCAAATAAATATATCCTTTGGGTAAAAATAATTACCTACACAAAATTTTTTATTTTCTCATAATTTCTTTGGTGGAAAATGTTTCACTTTTCAATGAAAATATTTTATATTATATTATATTCCCCGATGAAATTGATATTTTCCCAAAGTAATATCACATTCAATTAAATTTTTTCTTTCCCGTATAAATATTCACCTTTTTTTATTTCAAATAAAATCTCATTTTATATACCACTTATATTATTCCCACAACACCGTATTTATCTTAGGTTTTATTATTTCATCCTTTGTTGGAACATGGTGAATGCTGTGAGTTTACCTTCTATCCCGTACATACACTTGTTAGCTGCTGCAGTGATGCAATGAACACTTGGACTTCTTCCTACAAGCCTGCATGTATTTTAGGTTTTGTAGCCTTGTCTTCATGGGGATGCGGGGAATGCTTGACCCGCTCTCCTGTATACTCTCTTCGACACTATGGGTGTCTCACCTACAAATCACATTTGTTTGAAAGTTAACAATGCCTTTTCAACAAATCCATCCTATCTGCTGCTACTATTATTGAAATCCATCGAACATTTTCAAATTGTTCAGGCGCCTTATCTTTGTGCTCTCATCTTGCATAGGTGTCTGCCAGAGCATTTCAAACTACAATATCTGAGATAATGTGCATTATTATACTACAACCTTATTTTTTAGACTGCTTCATTTAGCATTACCAATAATCTCTGCAAGAACATTGTCCCTATTTAAAATGATGGAAATAGTTCACGTCTCTCACAATAATTTCTCTTGTAACAATCATGGAGATAAATTTTCGTTGCACTGTGGCATTCAGCACATACTTGAAGGTTCTTAACAAATCTAATATTGTTTCAGTGGGTGTGTTAAACAAACCAAATGCAATTGCAAATTTTTCACTTTGGTGGCAAAGAAATAATTCCTTTTCCTCCATCTATGGTAGCTTGCCCTTCGAAGTCATTTCATCATAAATCTTTCTCAAATAGCTAGTCAGGCATCCTTCATCAACAACTCCCAGCCTACTAAAAGGACCTTTAACCAAATGCTTGCTTCCACCTCCATCTTGACCTTGATCTTCATCAATGGCATCTCCACCTTCACATTTAGTTTTATTCTTGCAACAATCTAGGACCTTTTTGAGCCTATGCCTTGGATTCTTTACTTCTAATGCTTGTTTGAAATGATGATCCTCCTCATCTATGAGAATATTTGAGTAGTTGAAGCATGCACAATGCAAAATAGAAAGAATGGTCTTCAAAAACCCAATATGATACATGGGATTAAGGATCTTAAGGTTTCCAAAATGCCTAGGGCATTTAGCCATGCCAGTACAGTTGAGACAACATATTTTCTTAATGGCACAATAATGTTCAATTCATTGTGAATAGGCTCTAACACAACTTATCAATGGATTCCTCTCAATAGATATTACTAGCAAATGGTGAATTTGGAAAGGTCCTTGATTTTCTCATGGAAATGAAAGAGGATGGAATCAACCAAGAGAGGCCTCTCTGTAAAATTGTCCAAAATATTTGTATCCCATGCCTACACTTCGACAAAAATTGAAAATAATTTTAGAGGCACTTTTGTAAATGTCTCTGGATTTGCAGCATAGTCTTCTCTAAATAGTATGCACCTTTACAAGCACAACTTTGTAGGCACAAGATCCAAGAAAGTTTCAAACAAGAGCAAAACCCATGGAATAAAGTTTCCTTAAGGAGATGCCATGAAAAAGTGTTTCTAAACTCTGTTATAAGCCTCACCAACAATAATTATGACACATGTCAGGTCCCCTTAGGGGCCCAACTAAAAAAATTCATTCTGAAACAATTTTCATCCTTAATTGACCTGAGACTACTTCTGTATGCATCTAGGGTGAAAATTTGAAGTGGGTAATCATCAGAATTTTATTTTTGACATTTTGCACTATGACTAGAACAAGTCAGGTAGCCTCCAAAATCACCCTGAAAAACTGATCAAACATTCTCCCGAAGCCACAAAATGCACTGACATGTTGACTGGTGATATGTGGTGCAGTCACAATTAGGAGGGTCCTCAAAGAGAATAGTCTAGATCGTTTAGCTAGAGTAAACAAAATGGAAACAACTCAAAGATTGAAAGCAAATGCAGATTCAATCATTTAGTATATCATAGAAACTAAATTTAGGTTGGCCGACAACATGCGGGCTTACAATTAGGGCTCTCAGACATGATTACAGAATAACCAAGATATGGCTTTAAAGCTCCTTCACAAAGAATCCAAACTAGAAACTTATGCTAATGATCATCACTATCAAAATCTCTTTCCTATGGATCTATTACATCATTATATATCATATTCAAAACATAATATTCCTTCGCGTCAGCCAAGGAAGATCACAAACTCCAATGAAGAGTTGTAACATGTGTACATGGATAGGTTTGACCTAAATGAATAGAACTCCTCTGCAAATGAATGGAATGATGTGCGGATCTCGAGGAAGGTAAACCAAAAACCAAGGTACATGGAATGATGTGTCATTAGGCTTCGAAGGTTGTGAAATGCTCTGAAGGTCTTCTCCTTTAGTTGATTATCAAGAATTGTCTGGATGCTCTGTTCTGAGAAAACAATTGATCTTCTGATAGCGATAACTTCCCAGAAACTGATCCCAATAATCTGAGGTTTAGATATGTCATGCATGAATGAATCTAGATGCTAAGTCTAGCTCTACAAGGTTTAAAATGATACTATGACAGAATGCAAACCAAAATACAGAAACTGCTATTGACTAAACTGTCTGAACTGAACTAGAAATTGAAAAAAAAAAACTAAAGTGTAAACAAACTGAAATGCAAATGTTTTTTGTTGATGCAAGATTGCTCTTGTATCAATATGGGAACAAGTTCATTCAAACAGATTTGCACAATGCCATCAATATTGCAAGATATTAATGCTCAAAGTAGCTCACCTGGCTGTTTCTGAAACTAGACCTGTCAAAAATCAACTAGAACTCACGAAATCACCACCTTGAAAAAATACTAAATCTTTTCCCAAGAAGCTACCACTGGGGAATTTAGTTCAATTAGGCCCAATGAACATGTGTGCAGAAGGGGTTTTTTCTAGTCCACTTCCTTCACAAGGTATTAAAGGTGAAATGTGATCCCTTTGAAACTTTGTAGAAATGCAGATATTAAAAATGTGAAAACCCCATTTGCTTTTGACTTTCAAAAAATATCAAATTGAAGCTTGACACTCCACAAATACACACAAGAGTATATGAACATCCAGAGAATCACAAGGAACAATCCAACTATCTTAACTATTACCTAGATGTGAAATATTAATCTATATAGAAGGCATCCTTGACAAATATAACACTGTTCAGACTGCAGATCTTACAAACTATATTTGCTTTTGTCTTGGTAAAAATATCAAAAAAGGTACTTGGGCTTGGAAAATGGACATAGAAGCACATTAACATGGGGAAAATTGTAAGCACCAATTGGTTCATCATGACAATCATCCAGCTCATAAATATTGACCTCTAAAGTTGACCACCCTAGCAGATCCAATAATGTGGTGACAACAAACTTTTCCAGAACCCTCCAACTTGGTGCTTCAAAACCCTATCAAATTTGATCATAGGAAGCTGAAATCAAACATACACACTTAAATATGACAAATGAATGTGCTCACAAAGTTATTTGGCATAAAAGTGAATAGGCTTCAAGTTATGATCCTCCAAAGTAGGCTACTGGAATAGATTTCACAAGTGTATTTCTAAGTGTTGCAATCAATTTTCTCATCATGCACACTTTAAAATTAGCCAAAATTTGCAGGTACCAACACATATATCAGTCCGCTTATCTTCAAAACTACAAGACTAAATCTTGCACTGCGAAGGAATGTACACCAATCTATATTGTGACTCTACCTTAGGATATACACTCTGAAAGCCTTAGCCAAACTTCTGTAACTTGTCTCTAAGTGTAGAACCTTAAAATGATAAGATATGAATTTAGACATATACAAAACATATTAGGATAGGTATACTCTCCTTGACATCACTGTTAGACACCATATTGATCACTACATCACACTTAGATAGCTTTTCTTCATCTTCTAGGTCTTCCGAATTGACCTACCTTAACTATGCTGAATTGAGTCAAACCATCTCTCTCAAATCTTCCACTGTCCATCATCTTCATTGTCTTTGGCCTTAGTTTGACACATATAGAGTTGACATCAATGACAACACATATTGCCAAAAATGATGCTTTGGATATGGATATGATAGATATTTGGATATGGATATGGATATGAGAGAGAGAGATTAGGCTAGAGGGATTTTGGCATGGTAAGGATGCTTTGAGAGATGGCTACAGACATTTTGGCATAGTGATGATGACAAAATGATGAGATGAAAATGGCTTGGGTGAGCATTGTATTTATAGGTATTTTTGGAGGGATTTGAATCCAATGGTGGAGATTCAAAGTTGAGATCAATGGTGGATATGAAGAGATGAGATCACGAGTGGAGATGTGGTCAGTAATAATGGATGGCTCCCATTATTTTTGAATTTAAATTCATGTTGGGAAGGATGAGGAATGAATAAAAAATTCATTTCCATGGGAGAGTGTGAGGATAATTAGGACTTGTCAATAAATTAAAAATTCATTTTTGTGGGGGATGTTGTGAATAAAAAATTAAGGTTTATTGGTGAGTGTGAGGACATGTGACACATGTGTCTTTGGAAAAACATGTGTGAGCTCTTTGGATTAAAAAGAACTCTTACATGGAGGAGGAAAGGTGAGGTGGAAGGTTCATGTGACCAAAGTGTGTGGGAATAAGGGTTAATGATGGTTTGACAATATTAATTAAGTGTTTAACTTAATTAATATGGCTGTTGGCAATTAGTGAGGAGGCTAATTATAGGTTCAAATTAATTAAGTAATGGTTTACTTAATTAATTTGGGTCTTGGGGTTGGGTAGGTTAGAGTAGCTAATTAAATAATTGTTATTTATTCATTTAGGCTAAGTTTAGGTCATAGGCTAGGGGGGATTAATTAAATAAGTATGTTTTATTTAAGTAATCTAGATTAGGGGATAAGGGAAATTAATCAAATAAATTTTAAGACATTTTTTTAATCAATTTGAGGATGATTTTCTAAGGTATAGTAACAAATTAATTGAATTAATTCAGTATAGAAAATGGTTTAGGATAAATTAATTAAATAAATTGGTTTTATTTAATTAATTGGTAAAGGGTAAATTAGTGATATGAGGATGCAGGAGTGTGGCTTGCAAGGGCAAGTCATTTTTAGGTGTCTATAGTGTTTATTCATTATTGTATTCTTTATGAGTACTCCATGTATGTGTGAATTATTTTTGAAATTTGGTGCGTATGTAATCTCTTCTTGCTCTACTTTGTAGACCTTTAGAATCCTAATCTTGGGGGATTTCATAGTTCTCAACTTGGCGTCATTATAATGGCTTCGACATTTAAGCAAAGAAATTTGTTTCCTATGTACTTTAGTGTTTGTATGAACTTAAGATCATACCCACTCTAAAGTGGGGGCTAAATGGTACATCGTAAATTTTCAACATTGGCTATTTACACTAGATTAAGTACCCTTAAAGACTGATATATAGACTCCTGATGAAAGAAAACTAGATTCTGAAGCAACGACTAGTTCTAGGTGTTATCCTCTAAGTTCAGGCCCTTGGACACTACATCCCAAGCACTAGTGTCCTTGATATTTGTAATAATAAAAGTTTGAGTGGCCTTAGAAGTTGCCCTTGTTACTCTGGGTGTTACACATTGTCAGATTTGCTCAAAAGCTTTTCCTGAAAGTGAATTGATATATATAAGTTTATTTCTCTTAGTTGAAAAAAGAAGAAAAGGGAAACGGTTAAGCAACATTAGGACTTCAAACGATATTCAAGTGATCAAAAGCTAGAGTATTGTTGTTATGCAAATTTATGTGATGTTCTCTATTGTTGTTATGCAGATTTATTCAAGTGATTATCCCACTAGGGTTTGTGTTGTGGTAAAGGTACTTTATTATAGCATTCATTTTTTATTGATTTTACCTCTGTCCTGTAAGGATGCATGCTCTCTCATTCATCATTTTGGCTATTGCGGAGGTGGGAACACCATTCATGGAGTTTGACAAAGGAAAGCCCCTAAAATGGACCTATTATGTCGTAAAAAGTTTTCCTAGGACTCCCTACCTCCTAGTTTAGCTTGTAGGTCCCGTTAATTTAATCATGCATGTTTAAAACTTATCTCGGATCAATTCCCCCAAAACCCATGTCAAATGGTGCTTAGGGGTCCACATTTAATGATAATCATGACTTAAAAAGCACCCCTGGACTTGGTCACCTGCACCCTAGTCTAGGCCTATTTTGTTAGGACCTAAATTTAAATTGTTTGCATATGACCGTTAAAAAGGTTTCCCATTTTTGGCCTTTTCAATTTGAATTATGAAAGTTTAGCAGGAATGCATATATAAACATGCTTAGGGCTTCATTTTAAACCTGGATGGATAATGTGAACTTCTGATATTGAGATAAGGGATTTCAATTTATTCATTGTATTGCAATGTAGACTTGTGTTTTATTGTGTTTGTTAGATTTGGCTTCATCAATCTATCTCCTCATGGTGTGAAAGATATTCATTCTTCCATGAGGGCTTCACCTCTAAAGTGACATCTATTTGTGTTTCAATCAATCTATCTTATCATTTGATTTTTCCTCCATCCACCAATGAGACACACTCTATGTACAACAATGTTGGAAGGATTGAATGCCATTTTGGGGCTTGACCAAGGCCAACTCCTAAACACAACAACCCCCAAACTCCACTCTTATGATTGCAGGTTATAGGCATTGAATCTTACTAAGTAGAGTTGCAGAAGATTAGAGAAAAGGATATAGATTTAGGATCTAAGGGGAAAGTGTAGAAAACCTAACCTACTGGACTAGGGCACCCACCCCATAGTCCTCCTGACTATCATTTCTAGAAAGTCTAAAATAGGTTGCAGTCCTAATCACCTCATTGTTCTAGATCTAGAGAAAAAGTGGCATGTTGGACTAGGGTGCCCGCCCCAGTGTCCCCAAAGTTTCTACCTTTGGAAATATAAATCCTGGTATGTTTCTAATATGCATGTAGTGCCTTCCTGTGCGAGCATTCATTGTATCTTATTCGTCTATATCTGGAATCATATAATTAGAGTTCAAGGCTTAATTAAACTAGGGTTTGACATATCTAGCAGGATCTAATCTATCTTTCCATATCATTCCTAAGTGACATCAACCTGTAGCTGAGTCCTATTCATTTGTAGTGACTTAGCTTGGTTGTTCTCCTTGAATGTTATTGTGAAAGAAGGGTTTGATTGAATCTACCTTAACCATGCTTCAACCTCATCCACCCTTTTATATATAACATTTTGGTGAACCTGGCATTTTATTACTCGGTGTGTTGAGTGTTATAAAAATTTGCATGAGTTGTCTGACTCCTCATCCTAATAAAAACATCCTTGTAAGGAGAAGTCTTGGACTAATGGGTTTTGGTGCTCCTAATAGCAATGATGTACCAACATCAGAAAATCCATTGAACACTTACTTTACAAAAGGTGAAACACAAACTTTGCAAGATATCATACCTCCTACAACTACAATGGAAGAACAAACATTTCATTATTTTGAAGATCCTATTGATGTGATAATGCATGTACCTGATAATAAAACAAACAAACTTGATAAGGAACTAGCTTATTTTCAATCATTTGTGAAAAAAGAAAGGATAGCTAAAGAGGTTATACCTATTGCTCATATTCTAAGAGAGTTGTTAAGAGAAGGACAAGATGGTGTTCATACACTATGTGGACTAGCCCATATAGTGCATAACAACATTGTGACAGTGACTGAATGTGTAAATACTATTGATAATATGTCATCAACAAATCATACATAGGTATCAACTCCTATACTGACTATTGGAATGTCTACATTCACATCATCAATCCTCACTACTAATGCACAAGCTTGTATTAATTCTACCACTAGTATTGGAGTATCTAATAGCATTAATTTATAGAATTATAAGGTTGTGGGATTCAATTATCAAAACTTAGCACCTAGGACAACTTCTTATATGAATAATCACTCTCAACTACCTCTCCATTCCACCTTTCAATTGAAAATGTTCTCAACCACCTTTCAATTACAATTGTTCTCAATTATCTTTCACTTACAATTATTCTCAACCACCTTTTGTTACCACTCACAACCAATCACCTCAAAACTTCATGATCACAACTTCTAATTCTTCTCAACAAGAAACATCATCTCATAATGATGCTCTCGTAAACCAACTCTTACAAAGCATGATCTCTTTACAAAAAATGGTGTAAAACTTGACTAATTTTCCTGACACACTTTACCAACTTATCATGCTTGAAGTCCTTTATCCTGTGCAATTTAAAGAACTGGACTATGCCTGAAAATTTTGAGATTCCTCGCTTTGAAAAGTATGGTGGTAAAGGTGATCATAATACTCATATGGCAACATTCACGGTGATGTGTAGTTATTTTCTTCAAAGAGGACTTTCTAGCAAAACTCTTCCTAAGATCTCTCCAAGATACTACTTTGGAATGCTTTTGCTCTTTACCTCCTAATTTGATAAACTCTTTCTCATAGCTAGTTGATCAATTCTTACAACACTTGTAGGCAAACATTGGACCTATGGTCTCTTTGATTGACTTGGTTCATTGTAAACAAGGTTTGACAAAGAAATTAATAGAATTCATCAGTCGATATCAAGGTCTCATCTTGCAAATACAATACTCAATTAAAGATGAAGATCTTCAAAAGGTATTCATTACAAAATTACAACCTAACATCCATGATAAAATCCTCTCGATGAAGTATAGCTCTTTTCAACATTTATGCACAACCCTTGGTGATTACCAACAGTTGTCTAATCAGTATGAGTACCAAAACTCATCGGCTCAATTTGGTCAATCCACGAATGGACCTTCACAAAACAACTTTAAGAGGAATAAAAAGAGTTTCATCAAGATCAATGGATGCATTCAAATAATTTTGAATCACAAGTATCCACTATTAGTAATCCTAAATGGGCTCCATTTTAGTTCAAACAACATCGACAGTTTACTCCATTATCTGACTCTCTTCAATCAATTATGAATCAATTAGTAAGAAAAAATATTTTGAAGCTTCCTCCTGTGAAACCATTTGATAGTAACAGGATATAAGGACCATCATTTAATGCGAATGCCTTCTGTTAGTATCATCACTCAGCAGGACATGAAATTGAATGATGTATGCATTTGAAACATGAAATTTGAGACCTCATCAATTCTAATATAATATAGGTAACTAGTGTGAATGGCAATGGAAATAATTCAGTTGCCCCTCCAAATGAGAATTTGAGATTTTCACTAATCCTTATCCTAAGCATAGTGACAATAATATGGTAGAGCAAAATACAATAGAGAAGGAAGATGACTATCTTGACTATGATGCAATAGATGGCATGATAGATGTGGATAAGGAGAAGGTTGAAGACTCACCTCGTCCATGAGGAAAAGGTATCTATGCTGAGGTTCCTCCGTCATTATCCCTTCAAGGATCGGGAGCCAACCAAAATGCACCGGATACACAAATTGAACAACTACAACAAGATATTTTGATACAAGAAAAGGTTTCCACAATGGAAAATATCCATTTCCATCGTGAAAGGCTCATTCATCAAAATAAGAAAGCAAAGGATCAGAAAAGAACAAGGTGCCTATCAGCAGTGTGAAATAACAATGATTCCCCTCCTCACAAGTATCAAAAGATTTCAAATATACAGGGACTTGAGAAAAAGCACCACATGACTATTCTAGAAATAAGAATCAATAAAGTATGAACTACTCACACATTTTACCACACTTTATAGATCACCTTTCTAAGATGCTCACAAGTTCAAGCTCCTCTTAAAATCTATATATGATACAATACTATGTTGTGTTGTGTTCCCCCATGATGTGTTATGTGTTGTTTAGGTCTCCTAGGATGACCCTTGATACTCTTGTAAGGTCAAGGATACCAAGATACTTCCTATGTTGTGACCATTCTTCTATTTTTTCCATCATTATTCTTTCATTCCTCTCCTCTACTTTATTGTTGTGTGTCATGCCTTAGGGGCACAGTGTTGCAAAGGGTGTTTTAAGGGCATCCTCCTACGTAGTGTTCCTAAGGCACTTGTTCTCCTCTCTCATTTTATTGTTTATCTTCTTCAGTGATTCTACCTAGTCAGCAGATGATGAAAATAAATAAATACTAATATGGACCATGCATCCCTTTAACGAGTAAGAAAAAATAGACCTACTCCATATATGAAGATGGGGTTGACTAGTAGAATCACTCTGTGTGATATATCATTTTATCTTATCTCTTCTAACAAACCTTTGCAATACAACTACTCTATGCACTTTGGATTGTTTTGTATCTCACCTTGTTGTTACACTCAATCTTGATATACGTATAGTATAAGCTCAACAGCTATACTTAAATCTAAACCCATAAGTGTAGCCTTGGTTTTTTGGATGTGATCTAATACATGCATATATTTCATGATTTGATTTGGTTAATATCTTAGAGTAAGATGTTCTAACCTTATCACTTGTTGATTATCTTAGCATATCTTATCAATGTGTTTGTGGGAACATTTGATGATCATGGCACATGTCACCTTTGGGGGCATGGGCTTTGTGAGAGCCCTTGTTCCCTTGTGTGTTTTTACTCTACCTTAATGTGCTTGATATCGGTAAGTGATATCAACCACCTTAAGGTGGGGGAAAATATAATGGTATCTATCTGATTATTTTGGCACTAACAAAGGATGTTTGCAAATATTGATCTATTGTGTATACCTCCTTTTTGGTTGTATACATTGAGCACATGCTTTCTTTTCACAGTAAGGCATCTCCATAACACAAGTGGGGTTACATCTTGAAAGCCCTTCTACGGAAGGAGGGATGGTGTATCTCTTGAGCTGGTGTACATCCTTTTATACAAAGTCCTCATCGTAAGGCGGGGTTGTATCTTGAGCAATCCATCATTTCTTTGGTGGTTGTTGTAGCATAAGCTCAATTGTCATGTGTATTTAGCATGTTTTAGATGGTGGGACTTAGCAATAACCTCCTCTCGTCACGTGTTTTTTCCATGTATAAGACATATAGTATGTCTATGACATGCTAGATGGTGTTCGTGTATTCCATGTGTCTTTTTTATGTGTCTTCCCCCTTGTGTGGTTTCAAGGGTGTAGTGATGAGCTCGCCCCACACTTGGGTTTTGTTTGGTGTGTCTTCCCTCTTGTGTGGTTTCAAGGGCGTAGCAATGAGCTCCCCCTACACTTGAGTTTTTTTGTTGTGTCTTCCCCATGGTGTAGTATCAAGCACGTAGCGATGAGCTCCCCTACATTTTAGGTTTTGTATTGCATGTTTTTGGTAGTTTTAAGGGCGTAGCGATGATCTCCCCCTATCCCTTAGTTAGGATTGTACTTCATATATGAAAATGTTATATCAATGTATTCATTGTGTTTTGTGTGACTTCTCTCATGTCTTCATAATGTTTTATCTACTTCCACTGTATTCACCATGTTTTGTGTGCTTCTTACTATATTATTTGTCTTGTGTGTATTAAATGTGTCTTCTAGTGCTTACTTGATATTTGTTGGCTAGAAATAGTCCTTCAATCTTTTTGTATACCTTAGCTTCATGTGCCTATTGTTTTTGATGTGTTTTTTATCATACTTTAATGCATGTATGGGTCATAAGATCATCTATACATTAAATTGGGGGCTAAGTGTTATGTCATAAAAAAATTCCCTAGGACTTTTTACCTCCTAGTTTAGCTCCTAGGTCCCCTTAATTTAAGTATGCATATTTAAAACTTATCCTGAAGCAATTTCCCCTAAAACCCATGTCAAATGGGGCCTAGGGGTCTACATTTAATGATAATAATGACTTAAAAAGAACCCCTAGATTTGGGCACCCATGCCCTAGTCCATGCCTATTTTGTCAGGACCTAAATTTAAATTCTCAGCATAGGACTGTTAAAAAGGTTTTCCTTTGTTGGCCTTTTCAATTTGAATTACGAAAGTTTAGTGGGAATGCATATATAAACACTTTTAGGACTTCATTTTAAACCTAGATGGATAATACAAACTTGTGATATTGAGCTAAGGGATTTCAAGGCATTCATTGTATTGAAGAGCAGATTTGTGTTGTTATTGTGTTTGTTTGTTGTAGATTTGGCTTCATCAATCCATCTCCTCATGGTGTGAAAGATATTCATTCTTTCGTGAGAGCTTCACCTCTAAGGTGACATCTATTTATGTTTCAATCAATCTATCTTATCATTTTATTTTTTCTCTATCCACCAAGGACACACACACTATATAAAAATAATGTTGGAACGCTTGAATGCCATTCCGGGGCTTGACTGAGGCAATATTCTAAACACCACAACACCCAAACCCCTCTCTTGTGATTGTAGGTTATAGGTGTGGGAGCTTGCGAAGTGGAGTTGCAGAAGATTAGAGCAGAAGATATAGATTAGGGATCTAAGAAGAAAATGTAGAAAACCTAACCTACTAGACTAGGGTACAAGTAAAAGCACAAAGTTGTGTCACACTTTTATAAAGGAAATAGCCAACCCTGATCCAACTTTTAAACTTGAATCACTAAAAAGTGACATATATGTTTTGAATTTTGAAATGATGTAAAATAATAAAATATTTATTTTTTAGTATATTTTATGTTTGTATTTTTTAAAAAAATTAAAAGAATTATTTGAATATAGTTTTTAATAAATTGACACTATAATTTAGTTGCTGATAAAATGTTGAAAAATGAAGTTACATGAGACGTCAAACTTTATATAGTAAATTTTATTTTTTTTCTTCAAATTTTTTGTGTGTATTTATAACTTTTTTTTAAAAGATAATGTGCCTGGTAAACTTTTTAACGTGACCGGTGATGCTAGTGTGACATGCCCTCTTGCTCCACAACAACGCTTTTACCTGGAGCTATGAACTGATGAGGCTACAACACAGGGGACCTCATCCCCAAGAAAGAACACTTCAAACCTGCGAGCTCATTGGCTAGTGAAGGCATAAGGCCTGCGAGCTTGTTGGCCCAGTGGGGGTTTGAACTCTGGTGGCCGCCACTACAACCGAGTGAATTAACCACTAAACCACACCCTTATCGGCAGTGTGTATTTATAACTTGAAACTTTAGTGCATGGATATATTTTTTTCCAATTTAGATAAATATATATATATATATAATAAAATGTGTGTGTATTAAAACATAGTTGTTTCCATTCGATGTCAACTTTCATATTAACTATTTATCTAAATTAGAAAAAAAAAATATTACCATCTTGATATAGATTCTTTTATCTAGTGCATCATATTTTTTTCAAATTTTTTTAATAAGTTTTACTATTTTTCCTTGACATGGTAATCGACCTAATGTTTTGTGCTGATAACCTACTTTTAGTAAAAATAGAAAGGAAAATATAAATAATAATTAAACTATTAAAAAATATATATTTTTGAAAACTAAACTTATAAATCTACAAAAGGGTATTTTTATATTTTTAAAAAAATGTTATTTACATGAGTAGAAGTTGTTGAAATATCAAGTTTTTCAAATAATTTTATTTTTTAGGTAAATTGGCCTCGTAGTGGTGCTACATATGCATTTAGCCAACAATTTTAGTTGGAAAAGTTGTGGACATATCTAACTTATCTAGAATGAATCTTACAAGATCATATGTTTGACCAAAATTGATTTTTAGTTAGAAATACTTAAATTCACTTGTGCTGATAAGTTGGCTGAAAGTGTGACACAACTTTGTGCTTTTACCAGGCACCCACCCCATAGTCCTCTCGACTCTCATTGTTAGAAACACTGAAACAGGTTGCATTCCGAATCACCTCACTATTCTAGATCTATAGAAAAAGTGGCATGTTGGACTAGGGCACCCGCCTGAGTGTCCCCAAAGTTTCCTCCTTTAGAAATCTAAATCCTAGTATGTTTGTAATCTACATTTAGTGCCTTCCTATGCAATAATTTGCCATATCTTGTTCATCTATATCTAGAATCATATAATTAGGGTTTAAGGCTTAATTTAACCAAGGTTTGACATATCTAGCAATCTAATCTATCTTTCCATATCATTCCGAAGTGACATCAACCTGTAGCTTAGTCCTCTCAATCTATAGTGACTCATCTTGATTGTTTTCCTTGAATTTCATTATGAAAGGAGGGTTTGATTGAATCTAAATTAACTGTAGTTCAACCCCATTCCTCCTTTTATATATAATAGGACCAAACCATTTTCCTTCTTGTGTTTATGTATATTATAGAAGACTGGAGATAGGTACAACAAATCTAGAAGTATATTGATGAATAAGGATCCCAAATCTCAAAAACCACCTTCAACGGGCCTAAAACCCTAGGCTATTTGTGCTTGGGTGAGCTAGTCCTCCTAGATCTTCCTTGATTTTCTGTAGTAGCCTTTTACAACTTTACACTACTCATCTCAGCCCCTATTTTTTGGGTTTACAGTTTTTACAGGTATGTTATCTTTATTTCGGCATATTTCATTGTAGAAACCCTACATCTAGCACAGTTCATCTCAATCTTTTTTATTACAACAAAGGAATAGAACTCCCATATCTTTTCTCTCCTTTAGGACTATAGTCAAGCTCAGTTTGTGTTCCAATGTTGGATCTAAAGGGTTGACTTAGTTAACACATGATTAACTAGGCATCATCTTTTTCATGAAACAACTTTGTCCCACTTCATTGATTTGAAAGCTTTCCAACGTGCAAAAATTCAAATCTAAGCAAGGATCCTTTCACTAGGCTAGTGACCTCAAAAAAAGAAAATCTGGTATTATTATGCCTTCACGACTCCATGAATCAGTAGAATTGTCATTCTTTGTTTAAATATTTACTCAACATGAAAAATATTGCATGGAAACTAAAAACATCCTCATAAAGCTTTTAATATGCCATTCTATGTCTTTGCATGTTGTACCTATTAGATTGCTTTGAGTCATCCCAAATCTCTACACCATAGACCCTTGACAACTCTTAGGTTTCTCTGCCACACTGTGGATTCTTTAATACCCTTACATAAAGTCATATGGTCATTCCTCTATATTTTAATCAACTTGCACTCTATCTTGAGTCCTCTTTGTATTATGAACAGATCTCTATATTTTGTTATGTAAAAACTTAGTCTATAACCTTCATGCACCATTTACAACTTCAAATTATGACTCTCATGGCCCTGAACTTCATGAAACCTTCAAAACATGTTGAAGAAACCATAGTAGAGGTGTGAATCATAGACAAATTTTTATCCACTTGAACTCTATCTTGAGTCCTCTTTGTATTATGAAGAGATCTCTGTATTTTGTCATGCACAAAGTCAATCTATAACCTTCATGCACCATTTACAACTTCAAATTATGACTTTCATGGTTCTAAACTTCATGAAACCTGCAAAACATGTTGAAGAAACCCTAGCACATGTGTGAATCATAGAGAAAAAGAATCAACCTAAAAGATACCTAAGTCTAACCTTGACCAGCTATCCTAAATCACCCTCAAACAACAGAAGAACAATTTAAATCATGGTTTTAAAATAGAAAAAAACTTTCCCTCCACACGGTGTATGAGTCTTTGATAATAATAAGGTTATTTTGGACATAGGAAACATTGATTTTGTTGTATCTTGATCCATCAACATTGCATGCAAGGTTAAAGAGTCCCTTTTGGATGAGGAGAGTAACTTTTGGAAGCTTTAGAGTAACAAAAATTATTTCAAAACCCCTTTTTAAGACTTTTAAAACAAAGATAAGGTAACTTTTGATAACCAAGACCCTACAAAACCTTTTAGAGCTTCACAAGACCTATTTTAACTTGAAGAACATGATTAACACTTTGACCTTTCATGTTTTCAAACACAAGACAAACTTTTACAACTAGGTGACGAAAAAATGACAACAAACTCAACCTCTATGCTTCTTGATTACCTATTTGAGCCAAAAAATGAAAATAGGTAACAATTATAAAACCTTATTCTCCTATCATTTTGATTTAAACCTAGAGTAGTATGATTTGATTATTATTGTGATATCTTGATGAGTCTTGTGAGATCCTTTTGAGGGTTTTGGTGTATTTCTTGAGACCCTTATGTGTGAGAGTAACCTTGTTAGTGGAGTATCCATGATCTTCTCTCCATAGCTCAGAGCTTTCCTAGACTAACGTAGACATCTATTTATGCTTGATGATGGTAATATGGTAGGGTGAAAAGTATGCTCTCTATTGGCCCTCTTTGTAGTGTCGATGTCTCTAAAATATCATTTGGAAAAGCTTGGTAAAGTTCTTAGTTCCATTAGTTTTGCCTATGCATTTCATTTTGAGAAAAAGTGTAAATTATGTTTAATTGTAACTTTTGAGCATGTAGGAGATCTTGTAATATCCTTCCATGTATTCTACAGATGTGGATTTTAATTTGTAATATTATTGTAAGTTTTGATTGAAAATTACCCTTAAAATGAGAATATCCACTATCATGGGCACACATGAATTTTCTTATAAAATGAAAAGTGTTGCAATTTAATATTTTATGACTTGAATGCATGGTTGGGAAAATTTATAATTCAATCACATAATTAACTCATTTATATATTTAAATGGTAGAAAGATGTTCAAGAAATTGAATTTTATAGCATTGTCATTCTTTATTTTGTAATCAATTTGGGTTTTAGGGAGTGTTTTTATGTTCAAACCATAGTGGAATAGGCTTGAAACATAAATTTCCTATAGGTGAACATCCTTCTAAAAATTCTAGGAAAATTTGAAAATTTCTAAGAGATGGTATCTTGTTCTTCAATCATGATCCTATTCACCTATTTTAGCAAGAGGAAAAGTAGAAGTCTAGAAAATGTTGAGTTTTGACTAAGATATTATCCTTTTACTCCATATTGTATTTTGCATGATTAAACCTTGAAAAATGATGGTGAAAAGGACATATTTACCTTTTGGAAAGGTCTTGATGTCTGATATCACTATGTTAAAGGTTGGAATGGTTTTATGTGGTATTTTATAGTTTTGAAAATGATTTGTTAAACAAAGTTGTTCTTGGCCTAGACCTAGTTGGTAGTAAATGTTGATACTCTCCCTTGGTTAATTAATGAATGATAGATAGCTTGTATTGTTGGATATTATGTTAGGGTAGAAGATAAATGGTACCTAGCTATCTCCAAGTTTCATGTATTTATTTAATGCAAAATACATGTTTGGTATGAGTTGATATACTTGAGGTCCTGATGGCCACTATCTCTCTCTCTCTTACTCCCCAATTTACATGCACAATAGTGAAAAAATAAATGATTTACCTTGCAAAGTTGGGTATGGTGTTATTCTTATACTATCTCCTAGATAATGTTACATCTTGAATGTTATTTAAATAGAGACTGATTAGATTTGTGGTGTGTGTGTTATCTCAATATGTCTCTCATCTTACTTATAGCATTTGTGCTTAGTAATTGAATGAATCATGTCTTGTAGTTAAATGATAGTCATGTAATGGTAGTTATTTCTCTCATGGCCCTATTAAAATTTCTTTTTGAAATGATATCTTTCTCTTGAGTGTAGTTAAGAAAATACCTTCTCTATCTCTCTCTAGTCTCTTGGTGAAATAAGGGAAATGGTGAGATCACTTGTATATTATTCCTCTTTGGAATGTGAAAATAATCATGTGTGTATGTTTGGATTATCTAAATTGAGAGTTAAATCTCTTGTATATGGTTACTAAACGTATTCTTCTCTTTTCCCTCTACAATGTGTTTTCTAGATAAAGGGAGATAAGATTTTATATAAATGAGTGGTATAATTATGTATATATGTACATATGTATATGCAGATATACACACGTATATATGTATATATAGTTGTATTTATATATAAATATATGCATGTATATGTATATATATATATATATATGTACATAAATGCATCCATATATGTATGTATATATTGTTAGAAATGAAGGAAAGCACTACAATATGAATATCTGAAATAAACTTGCAAATCTAAAATATAAACTATAGAATATCAATGGAGATGTAAATGAGAAACAAAGAAATAAAAAATACTCAAAATCCATACACATGACATATAGAGATTGGTGTAGTCACGGTAGGAGGGTTCACAGAATGAATTGTCTAGGCCATGCAACAAGAGTAAACATAATGAAAACAACTCAAAGATATGAAACAAATGTAGATTTAGTCACTCAGTATATCATAGAATTCAAATACAATCTGGCTGGCATCATGCGAGCTTACAACTAGGGATCAAAGGCCTGATACAGAATATTATAATATACACAAGATATAGCTTTGAAGCTCTCCTTCACAAAATCTAGACTATCAACTATCACTATGTGTATCAATTGATAACTACTTTACTAAGTATCTATTGCATTAATATATATCATCTCCAGAACAATAGATTCCTCTGCGTCGGCCAAGGAAGGTCACAAACTCCAATGAAGAGTTGTAATGTGTGTACATGAATAGGTCAGACCTAATCACATAGAACACCTCCGCAAATGTATGGAATGATGTTTAGATCTCAAGGAATGTTAGCCATGAACCAAAGATCATTGAATGATGTGTCATTAAGCTCCACAAGTTGAGGAATGCTCTGCAAGTCCTCTCCTTTAGCTGATTATCAGAGACTATTAGGATGCTCTATTCTAAGAAAACAATTGATCTTCTGATAGAGATATCTTTCCGGTAACTGATCCAAATACTATATATTATGGATATTATGTAAATGAATGAATATAGATGCTAAGTCTAGCTCCATAAGATCTAAAATGCAACTGCGGTAGAATGCAGAACAAAATATAGAAAACGCTACTGGCTGAACTGCCTAAACTGAACTATAAACAAACTAAAATAGAAATGTTTTTGGTTGATGCAAGATTGCTCTTGAACCAGGGATACTCTTGCATCAGATATTTACATGGAGAAAACCATTTTAGATAAAAAGCTCCACCAAAAAAAGAGGGCAAATTTCTATTGTCTGAAAAGAGATTATAATTCATCAATTTCCTTCAATATTTCATCTAGCTCAACTGCATTTGTGTACTAATAAACAAACAACTCCCTTACTCTGCACTTCCTCTAGCTTAAATTTTATAGAAATTACAAGCTTGTTGAAGAAGAATCTATAATATGACACCCATGTTGGTAATTTGGCTAATATTAGTGGCTTCCATATGTCATAACCTCTGCATTGAATAATGCACACAAGATAGAGAAACCTCTCAGGCCCACCTCTAGGAAAGTCAACAATAGGCCAAAAATAGCCTCTTACACCTTCTTACATGCCATAAGAATCTCTAGCATAGATGTCCAAGACTAACCAATTCCCTTACAACATGTAAGCTACAATCTAGGAAGGTTCTCTTCCTCTCGTCATATGCCTATTAATAATCTTTGATGCACTATTTTTACCTATTTACTATCATGAGATAAAAATAAATAAATGTTACATGTCACCATAATTAAATAATTACTACAATGGGTAGATTATGTTGAATGTACAAGACAACCTAGAGGGGGGTGAATCAGTTGTCTCTTATTGTAATGCCCTCTATAGAAAAAATTAAATTTGAATAAAATAACTACATAATTTAAATAAATAAAATAAATTATTCACTTTAATTTATATGAGAAAATGAATATATGAGCAATAAATATGCTAGAATGTTAACAAGAGATACAACGGAGGGTTTTTACTGTAAATTCTTACCTAGTTTTACCCTATTTTTTGGGGGGTTTTTACTGGGTGCTTTGTCCTACTTGAGCATGGAGGGTGCTGCTGATGGTAGTACCTCGGAACTCCCACCCATACTGGGTGTTGTTCAGCAGCCCCACTGGAAGAATGCCCTAACGGGCATTGTTGCTTCTCATTCCACCATCGCTCAGCCAGCGGACTGTTAGCTCAAGGATTCAACGAAGGGTTCCTCCCTGGTCATCCCTGATAACCTTGTGGACATGATTGTCTCCTCAATGGATCTTACCCTTGTGAGTAAGTTCTTTTCCCTTCGCCCAAGCATTGACATGGTGTGAAAATGGATTTCCAACCGATGGCATCTCAAAGGCAGCATTTCAACTATGGCAATGCCACGCGGGATGTTCTTGTTCAGATTCACGAGCAAGGAGGACATGCTGTCCATTCTATCTGGAGGGCCTTGGCTGTATGGTTCTCATTCCCTCTCTGTTTGCTACTAGAAACCTGGTTTGGACCCAGCTGAAGATCTCAACCGCTGCGCCCCTGTTTGGGTAAGATTACCTGGTTTCCCCCTTGAGTTTTGGGATGAGTCTGTTTTCAAATCTATTGGTAATTCCTTTGGGCATTTTGTCACCTTAGACACTCCTACCAGTACCAAGTCTCGCTTTGTTTACGCGAGATTCTATGTGAACATGGAGATTCATAAAACTCTACCCTCCTCCATTGAGATTACTTCCAAGTTTGGTGTTTGGACTCAGCCCATTTCTTATGAGAACTCTACTCTCTTATGAGAACTGAGGAAGTCAGGGATGGAGGTAAAAATAAGTTGACAAAGGTTTGCTCAGTCAAACCTACAGATAATGGGACTGTGGTGGACCTGGATCTTATTCCTCGAATGGAGGTACCAAAACCCACTCCCACCTTTAGGATTGTGGATTCTGAGTCATCCCCTTTTTTAGAAGAAGGAGAGATTTTGGAAATGGTAAAAGAGACCCAACACTCGGATATTTTAGTTGCTAAGTTAGATGAAGAATTGTTACAGAAGATGGTTAGTCCGGTGAAGGACAAGATCCCCTTGACGCAAGAAGAGGATAATGTATTCCAGATCCAAAAGGATCCTGTAGTCGCTTAGGCAGCCCCTTCTCTGATCGATAGGATTTCTGTCAAAGAAAACTTGCCCCCCCCTTCTCAGAGCCTGGATCATATTTCCCCTGTTAAGCTAGGCCAGATTTCTTCAAAAGGGATCGCATCCCCTGGGCAGAAAGCTTTATCCTTAGTGAGTTCACCTGGAGCAAGCACAAGTGCTTCGTTAAGTGACCAAGAGGAATGGACGTCTCAGAAGAAAAGAGGTAGGAAACCTAAAAAGACTGCTAATGTTGGTATTGATCTAGTAAAGGGTAGGCCCTCCATGAGGGAAACCCAACAAAGGGAGGTAGTGTGGGAGATTGCCAATGGACGGCAGAAAACTCTGGAGTCTCACTCCAGGAAGATTTTTACATGAAGATTCTCTCTTGGAATATGAGGGGTCTCAACGACCCCTCAAAACAGTTTGAGGTTAGAAATTGTAGTTTGGATTACAAAGTTGACATTTTGTTGCTCCAAGAAGTCAAAATGACAGAGGATAATTTCAAGACTGTTGCTAACAATATCTGGCCCAATGCTTCCTACTTCGTTAGCCCGACGATTGGAGCATCTGGTGACATTGTCACTATGTGGAATACTTCAAAGATTAAAGGTTTGCTTGTTCACTTTAATAAGTATTGTTTATCTATTGAGTTCTCTTTGCCTTCTTTTAGTTGGTGCCTCATTAATGTGTATGCCCTAATACCCGTGTTTTGAGAAAAAACCTCTGGGAGGATCTTTCCGGGAAACTTGTTTCACACATAGCCTCACACTGGATGTTGGCTGGAGATTTTAATACCCCTTTATACCCTTCTAAAAAATCTAGAGGTATTGTGGACTACTCAGATAGTATGATGGATTTGGCAGACTTCATCAACACATGTGGTCTTACGGATATTGATTTGACTAATCAGCAATTCACTTGGTCCAATAGAAGGAATGGGGAACACTTAATTCAAGTCAAACTGGACAGGGTTTTAACCTCCAATAATTGGCCCCTCAACTTCGCTCTCTCTCTTAGAGCACTCCCCAGAACAGTTTCAGACCATAACCCCATTGTTTTGGAGTGGGTTGATGATAGAAGAAAAGGACCTTTTCCTTTTAGATTTGAAGCTATGTGGATCAAGCACCCTAACTTCAAAAATCTCCTTTCTGCTTGGTGGCAAATTAAGGTGACCGGTACTCCTATGTTCTGTCTTCACAAGAAACTGCTCCACATCCGTCATCAGGTTTATGGCTGGAACAGGTACAGCTTTGGTAATATTTTTTCTAAGAAGAAATTCATATCTGATAACCTTGAGGACATTCAACTTAGTATTGCCCAGGGTGATAGGTCCGAGTCCTTGGTTACTTCCGAAGACAACC
Source organism: Cunninghamia lanceolata (assembly GCA_027924645.1). Classification (NCBI taxonomy): domain Eukaryota; kingdom Viridiplantae; phylum Streptophyta; class Pinopsida; order Cupressales; family Cupressaceae; genus Cunninghamia; species Cunninghamia lanceolata. The sequence continues at coordinate 16,584,660 of BSBN01000274.1, forward strand.
TCATTAAGGATTGGAAGGACATTATGTACAAGCAAGAATTTTTTTGGAAACAAAAGTCCCGCATCCAATGGCTTAAAGAAGGGGATCGGAACACGGCCTTCTTTCATAAATCCACCCTTAAACATAGAAAATCCAATACTATATCTTCTATTAAATTAGAGGATGGTAGTTTTATTACTAAAGACAAGGAGATTGGAGATAATGCTGTTAGTTTCTTTCACAACCGGCTGTCAGAGTCTGGGCCAATTGCTAACAATTCGTTGTCTGTTTCTCAAATGTTAGAAGAGATACCTTCTGTTTTGACTGTGGATGACAATGCTGACATTATGAAAACTGTTACTAAGGAGGAAGTCAGGGCTGTTGTCTTTTCTATGGGCCCTTATAAAGCTCCTGGTCCTGATGGTTTTCCTCTGGTGTTTTTCCAAGAATTTTGGGATATCATTGGGTTTGATGTCACTATGGCTGTTAAAGACTTTTTTAGGACTGGTAAGTTCCTTAGACAATTTAATAACACCTATATTGCTTTGATTCCTAAAAAACCTAACCTTGATATGTTCAATGATTTCTGACCTATAAGCCTCTGTAACACCTTTAATAAAATATGCACTAAGTTGTTGGTTTTTAGATTGCAACCTTATCTAGATAAGATCATTTCTCCCATGCAAAAAGGTTTTGTTCCTGGTAGGCATATTTTGGATGCTGTTCTTGCTACTCATGAGACTATCCATTCCATGGAAAAAAGTTAGATACCCAGCATGACTCTCAAACTCGACATCTCTAAAGCTTACAACCAAGTTTCCTGGCAGTTTCTGTTCAAACTTCTTTACAAATTTGGCTTTAATGATAAACTCCTCATTCTTGTCAAGGAAGCTGTTACTACTATTAAATATTCGGTTCTTGTGAATGGTACCCCAAGAGGGTTTTTCTCCCCTTCTAGGGGGATTTGACAGGGAGACCCTCTCTCCCCATACCTCTTTATTATGATTGCTGAGGCGCTGGGTAGATCTTTTCAGAACAAAGTCTCTTCTAAAGTTATTACTGGGATTAAACCTGCCACCTCCCTTACTCCCTTGATGATCCAACAGTTTGTGGATGATACTATTCTATTTGGCATTTCTTCCATGGTAGAGGCTTCTGCTTGGAAAAGGGTACTGAATGAGTATGCTAAGGCTTCTGGGCAATATATTAATTTTCAGAAGAGCAATGTTTTTTTCTTCAATACTCATGATGATCTTCAAAGAAAAATTGTTAAGATTCTTGGTTGTACTGCTGCTAATCTCCCTTCTGTTTATTTGGGACTACCCCTCACTATTAAAGATGTCACTCCTGCCTTTTGGCACAACATTATTGAAAGAACTCAGAGGAAGCTCATGGGCTAGAAAGGCAAACTTCTCAGCAATGCTGGGAAACTTCAACTTTTACGTGCTTCCCTCCAAGGCATTCCCATGTACTTCCTCTCTCTTTTTAGGATGCCTAAATACCTAGCTGAAAAACTAGAATAGATACAAAGGACTTTCTTATGGACTGGTATGGAGGAAAAGAAGAGGATTTCTTTGGTCAAGTGGGAGCAGGTTTGCTGTCCTAAATCTCATGGGGGTCTTAACATCAGGACTATCCAAAGCATGAATAAAGCCCTGCTGTCCATAGTTATGTGGAACTTTATCAACAACAATAAAGATTGGGGGGACATAATGAAGGCCAAATATCTGAAAGATTCTAATAGCTAATCGGTACTTCTTCATGAAGGTATTCCACCAGGCTCTGCCATCTGGAATAAAATGCTAAAAACTAGGAGCATTATTAGAAAAGGAATGAGATGGAAATTAGGGGATGATTCTCTCATCAACTTCTGGGATGACCCCTGGTTAACTAATCAGGCTCTCTTAGCCCAAGTTGATAATAAAGATATTGTTGACTTGGCCAAGCAATTTTTTGACTCTAAGGTTAGTAATTACCTTACCCAAGACCATGGGCTTAAAAGATGGAAAAACCTATTACAATGCACCATGAATAACCTTGAGTTTCATTAGAAGCTAAATATGGTTCAACAATTACCGATGGATATCAGACTCCCTTTATTCCCTCGGAAGGATGAACTCCTGTGGCATGCTGACAAAAAAGGGAGGTTCTCGGTAAAATATGCTTACCTTTTGCTGGTGGGGGATGTTAACAAAGATGAGATATGAGAGAAAGTCTGGAATTGTAAAAGTCTTCCTAAAATTAACTTCTTTTGGTGGACTGCCACCCATAATAAAATTTTGACTCAGGATAACCTCCAACGTAGAGGGTTGCAGCTTGTTAACAGATGTGTTCTTTGTGGCAATCAAGAAGAAACTGTGGCACATCTCCTCATTCATTGTGACTTTGCCCATGATGTCTGGAGTAGAATTATGGAAAAATTTGGTATACAATGGGTTTTTAACAGAGAGATTCATGATTGTATCACCAGTTGGAATGTTCCCCTTAATCACCCTTGGTTATGGGAGCTGTGGAAGCAGACCCTTCCTTTTCTCAGGTGGGCCCTATGGAAAGAAAGAAACAATAGGATCTTTAGGGACACTCATAGGTCTCTGAAGCAGGTTTGGATCTCTTTATTTAAAGCTATTGTTGAAAATGTTTCTAATGCTAACATTAAACCTGCAAATCAACCTTTGACCAAATAAGATTCTTGGGTGGCTTCTAACTGGGGTTTGTTGAACCACATCCCGGATTTTGATGATACAAATCTTCAAAAAAGACGTAATACTATTTGGGCCCCGCCAGAGCCGGGGTGGTTGAAACTCAATTTTGATGGTGCTGCTAAAGCTGATGGATGCACCAGCAGGGGAGGGATATTAAGGGATGAACATGATGATCTTGTTGCGGCTTATGTCAGAGGACTTGGAAAGCATTCTAACAACTTTGTTGAGGCAATGGCCCTTCTCTGGGGTCTCAAAGTGGCGATCTCTATGGGGATTAGCCATCTTCACATACAAGGTGACTCTAAAATCATTCTGGATGCGGTTACTGGTCTCTCTACTTGTGGATGGAAGCTGAGTGACATTATATCTGATATCCAAACTATCCTCCATGGCATCCTAAATATCTTTTTCTCCCATACTTATAGGGAAGGCAACTCGGTTGCTGATGGTCTTGCCAACTTTGGGTAGGAATTTCAAATTTGGCAGGTCTGGTGCCAAATTAGCAGCATTCCTGATCACATTGGAATGCTTATTCATAAGGAGAAGAATGCTATTATTAATGATGTCTAATCAAGTGTTGAGTGATGAGGTGGCATGTTTTCCCACCCTGTCTAGGCTTATGCATGAGTCCCGTACGAATTGGCAACAGCATTTGTACTCCCTCCATGTGAACTTAATCCTCATTATTTCGCTTGATTTTTGGAACTTAATGTTTCATGATTGGCATCGGCTAGGTTTTGTTCATATGAATACCGCTTGCTAGATTGATTTGAAGGGTATTCTGCAACTCAATTATCTTCTCCTGCTGGGTATTGCAGCGTGGGCTTTCATTATGGGTGGTGAAAGAATACGCATTGAACCTAACAACTGCAGTGACTTCAAAGATAATGCCATTGTCTGGCATTACTGCAAAGAGGGGGCATAATTCCATTCCTAGAATGCCTTAACGGGCATGATGAGTCGTTATCCATCCAGTGTGCTTCTTCGTGGGTTGACAGACGGGTCACCATTGGCAGTGTTAGCTTTGAGTTCTTGGAGAAAAGTATTGCTGAGGCGACGGGCTTATCCCTTAAAGGCATTAAGTTGCCGAGGAAGAAGAGGGTTTTTGAAGCGTAGAACCAAAAGCTTTTCTTGGGTGACGGTGAAGAGCTGGTTCCCTACCAGGGAGAGTTCGAGAGGGTGAAGCTTCCTCAGCCATGGGCGGACATGTGTTTTTTATTTATGAAGTACTTCATGCTGGAAGGCCGCTATGCCGGGTTTTATTACTACCGTCTTCCCTTGCTCAATCATTTTCACAGAAATTTGGCTATTTGTTTCCCTTACTACTTGCTGTCTTCCTTAGAGCACTCAGTTAAAACAGTTCATAAGAACTTAACCTCTAGGCCATTGGAGAAGCCTGTGCCCCTTCACCAAGGCCTCATCCATAGGCTTTACTAGTTTCACTTGGCCCTGACGCCCCCTGCCACTCTCCATCTCCCGGCTGTGGAACCCTCCCCCAATACTCCGTCGGCTTCCATCAAATGTGATTCTCTCCATACCCCTGTGAATAATAGCCATGATGGCCTGACTTCGGCCTCTATGGAAACTTATACCCCCACTCTTGGGTCTACCTCTACCCCTAAGAAGAAGGGCTCTGTCAAGTCTAGGAAGCGGCTTCATCGCCTATCTGAGCTGGCTGAGGAAGCAGCTATTCTTAGCTCCCTCAAAGATAACCAGGAGACTCCCAAAGGTGTTAACATGTCTACTGAGAACCCTACTAAAAAGGCTAGGAAGGGAAAAGGGAAAAGCATTTCCACTGGTATTAGATACTCTACCAAAATTGTTGGGAAGCCATCCCCCCGAGTTAAACTCATAGACTACTCTGAAAGTTCTAAGGCTTCTTCTCACGGTAAGGAGGCCGATAGTGATGATTTGCAGGAAATTTACATGGAGAACCCTATTTCTGGAGAGTAGTTTGATGACCATGACTCTCTACAGAATGTTTACAGGGACAGCCCTGAGAATGTGATTGGTACTGGTAGTGATAAAGAGGAGTTTAACCATCAGAGCCCTATGGAGGCCTAGTATGATACTGGTGAAGGAGAGGGGAACATGAATGAGCAAAACCCTACCGGTGCTGAAGAGGTTGAAATGAACATTTAATCTATCCCTGAAGAGGACGTTAGGGCTACTGCTAAGGATAGCAATGGGAATGAGGGCAGAGACAGTAACTCTCTTCTTGCTGAAGTGACTCAGTTAAAGGACAAGATGGCAGCTCTGCAGCTCAAGATGTCTACTCTCTATAAGTTCATTACTCGCATGTTGTGTAGGTCTTCCATGATCAACTTAACCCTTTTGCAGGATATTCAACTTTTCTCTCAGGGAACTGACAATGACAGAACTCAGGAGCTGGACAAATTTTTTGAAATTCTTGCTAATGACTAGGAAGACTCTCTGTCCTAGTGTGCCTTTTGCTGCCTAGATGCTGGTTTTTTGCTGGTACTTACTTTCTGCCTTTTGTTAGCTGGTGTTTCCTAGGTTTTGGTTCCAAGCTCTTTTTCCTGAGCCTGTGTTTTGTCTTTTGTAATCTTTGTTAAGGGTTCGGCCCCTTGTTTTTGCTGCCTGTTGTAATCAAAAACAAATATGCTAGAAAAGGTGTTCTGCTAGTAACTATTCAAAATAAAATTGATAACATGTGGGAGAAAATTATTGATATGAAACATAAATCAGAATAATTATAAAATTTGAAAGAATTCTCTTGAAATCAGTCTTATCATTTGATGGCAAGAATATTACATTGTTAAGATCTTAATATCACTATGTTCCTTTACATCCAATTTCACAACTTTATCAACTTCGTAGAGAGAGAGAGTATAACCTATAACATCAAGGAGCAAGACTAGTCCTAGAAATAGATAAATCTTCTATCAAAAACAATAAATTAACCAAAGATCACAATACTCCAATTATTATAGAAATCTAGTATTATTGTGAATAATCTTCATCATTATAATTATAATTCCAATTTTCTCATAGAATCAAAGACTATCAAAATATTCATTGTTACTTACTAAGAATGAAATGTAAAAGGAAAAGTAACCATCAAACTCTATTTTTGGCACATAAAAATGTTATAGAGATAATAAATAACAAGCATTATGATCTTTGCAACATGTTATATATATATATATATAATTTGTATAAAAGAAACTTACTAATGAATTAAGATGATTTAAATGCTTCACAGAACGTCCATCTGTGTCAGCTCAGCCACAGTAGCGTTAATCAAATAAATGGGAGCTATGCTCCACAATATTCACTCTTAATACAGACTCTAAAGTTACAAACTTAAGTATTCACTATCAAATTATATGTATTACAATATCATGATCTTTAAAGAATATATGAAAATAAAAGTAAATTTTATATTAACCTATTTAGGGTAAAATTGGATATGTTGATCTTTTGTAGTTTAGATGTTAAAATCCTCCTTTCACCCTAACATTGAAGGATCTAGGGTCGAGTGGCGAGCACTATCATACCCTAGGTCACTTGCAGATGTAGGGAACCATGGATTAGGGAATTAGTTATCAATTTTTCCTTCTCCTATGCTGAATTGACCATTAAAACCCTAATTATGCAAATACGACAATAAATTAATGAATTACGGAAAAAGCTCTTACAGACAAGAGTAAAATGCCAAATTACAGAATACTTATTTTCAGGGTTTTGAAGCAGAACAGTCAGAGACACTAGAGTAGGTGCCCAAGTCCAAGGTACCTACTTTTTTAGGGAATTTGGACCTCCTTCAGACACTGATCATCCCTGTAACTTTTGTTTTCCAGAATATATCTATGGAGGACACTAGAGTGAATGCCCTAGTCCCAAAAGTGCTCCTTTGTCCGTCTTTCCTTTAGATCCTAAATCCCTGAGGTCTTCCCAGCCTTCTTGCAACTCCACTTTTTCCAGATGTGGCACATGTAACCTACAATCACAAGACTTGGTTTGGGTGTTGTGGTGTTTAGAGGTTTGCCTCAATCAAACCCCGGAGGGCACTTAAGTCTCCGAACACCATTGTCAGATAAAGAGGGCCTGCCCTTATGAGGCAGAGACCTAAAACTAAAGGAATCAATGATAAAAATACAATAATATGTCACCTTGTAGTGAAACTCTCATGGATGAAGATACTCTTCATGTCATGAGGAGATTGAAGCTCAAATATGCAAATATCAACACACAAAACACACAAGTCTACTCTTGCAACACAATAGAAAGCCTTGAATCACCTTGAGAACATAATAGCTTGCTAGTAATCATCTAGTTGAAATCTAGTTTACAAATGAATGCCTACATATGTTTATATATGCATCTACAGGGTCTCCCACCAAGATATTTGAAATTCAAACTTACTGTGTCGGCAAAGGGACCTAATAACAGTCACTAACTGACACCTAGAAATTGGGGCTGCCCCAAAATAAGGCAGGACTAGGGCGTGAATGCCCAAGTCCTCCCCCCTATTTTAGGCAGGGTATAGCTCAAGGGGTCCTCCTAGGTCCCATTTTCCATGAAACCCATGTCTCATTCCATCGGGATGCTAAAATATGAACTAAAATGTCCTAAATGCATGCTGAAGGCATGAGAGCTAAACCTTATGAGGGAAAAGCCCCCAAGGGGACATTTTTTGACATTACATTTAGCCCCCACTTTAATGTGTCTATGAACGCAAGGCCCATACATGCATTAAAGTAAGGTCACAAAAACAACAAACACACCAAGCATAGAGAAGACACGCTGATCACATAGAAGACAGTAATAAGTACGCAAAACATGGAGAAGATAGTTACAATCATGCAGAACATAGAGCAGACAGTTAATGCATGGAAGACACATTAATGCATGGAAGACAGAAATGATATCTTTTCTTTTATTTTTCTCATATATATGAAATGCAAATGCATGTACTGGAAAGTAAACAAACCTCCCAAAATGTAGGAAGCACTACTCGGAGGTGTTAGTCTCTACATATGGGGCAACACACACGCAATAAACACAAAAGCTCCCAAAATGCACAAAGCCCTACTCAAAGGCACTGGTCTATGCATATGGGGCAACAAACACGCCATACAAAACAAGCACGTCAAAACACACACACTTGAAGACACGGAGAAAACATGGTAGACAAGCGATGGAGTGTACCTATTTCTAGGTCCAACACCATCTCAGGCACATTATAGGCACACACCAATAATTGGGCTTCACCACAACAATCGCCGAAGTCACGCTTAAGGGTTGAGTTAGTCACATAACCTCTCCCCGCCTCCACAGAGGACTTTTGAAAATGACAGGATGATGTAATCTACATTGAGAAATACACCATCCCCACCTCTACAGAGGGCTTAAGAAAAAGGATATGCTTGATATCCCGCCTCCACAGAGGGCTTATATGATTGATTGATTGATTCCAAACAAACTTAGAATACACGATGCACTACTTTGGGGTGCAAGTCTATGCATCTGAGGTCAAACACATTGCTAACATCTATAATAGGCAATTTACCTTATATGCCCCCACCTTAAGGTGGTTGATATCAGTTATCAATATCAAGCACATTAAAGTAGGAAGAAAACACACAAGGGAACACTCACTTTTGCAAAGCCCATGCCCCCCAGAGGTGACATGTACTTTACGATCACCAAATGTTCCCACAAACACATCCCTGCAAGAAACATGTTAGTGTCTACAACATCATGATAAACAACAACATCAATGCATATGATTAACCACACAAAGAGCTAATGTTATACAACAAATTCAAAGTTCAAGGATAACCATGGGCTATATCACGAAGCTCTCCAAATCGAGTACCGCCAAGGCTAGATTCAAAGGCAAACAAAGGTGCATGGATCAATAGTATTGTTAAGGTTTGTAAATGTGACAGAAACATCATAAATTTCACTACGTGAAAAGCATGAGTGCTTCCACTAGCCAATCATCGAGTAAGATTTATAACCCCATCATCATATTAGGAACTAAGTCCATTTTTTTATTGCTCTCGAAAGGGACACTAGGTCCGCATCAGTATAAATGTTTGTCATCATCTTCCTGCTAGGTGGAAACACTAGAGGAAGGGAAATAATAAATAAGAGAGAAGAAACAAGTGTCTTAGGGACAGTCATGTAGGAGGGTGCCCCCAAGTCACCAACCACGATGCTATGTCCGTCAGACACAACACACAACAATGAAATCAGAGAGAAGCAATTTAGAAGAATGATGATACAAATAGAAGAAGATCACAACAGAGGTGGTCTCTTGGTATCTTGAACCTTACAGGAGAATCTAAGGTCATCCCAGGAGGCCTAAACAACACATAACACATCACGGGGGAAGCACATCACGAGAGAGATAAAGGGTTAGAGATACTTACCTATAGGGTCTTCGTATTAGAAGTCATCAATAATCAAATCATCTTCTTTCCAATCACAAATGTTAGAGAGAAAAGGTCTGTAAGGTACCATTGCCATATTTTTGTCATTATTCTTTTGTTTAGTCTTAAATTCTTCTTGATTTGACTCAATATTAGGTGGAGTATTTTCTTGTTGAATTGTATGCAATATGCTCTTGAGAGATGGAAGAATGAATTTGGTTGGAGTGATTTCAGCCTCTATCCAAGAGAACTTTAATGTAGAAGACCTTAGACCTTTTGAGAAAAGAACATCAGAAAGTGAGGAAGGTAAGGTGTTGTGAGGACAATTATCAATACTTTTGTCTCTAGTGATGTCCCAAGGGGTAATTGTTGTTTTTAGATCCTTAGTAAGTTTCAAGTAACTTGAATTTTTAATTGAAGGAAGGAGACTAATGGTCTTCTCCTCTTTAGTGATATCCAAGGTGTGTGAACAATCAACTAAAGGAACAAGGTTTTTAGGATGATCCATAGAGGTTCCATGCATAAATTTTTGATTGATGTTAGATGAAAGCTCCTTGTCTATCCATGGAATGCTCTTTTTTGAAGGGATTTCTTCATTCACTAATTCTTCCTCTTGGCCAAGGAGATCATTGGACTGGCAAACCGGTGATGACTCTTCATTTGCTAACACTTCATCTTGGCTAGAGTGAGCATTAGAATGGAGACTTGATGGTGTGATGTTAATAGATGTGTTAATGAAATCATCCTCTTTTATCAAAGTTTCCTAATGAGGGGTAATAACCTTTGGAGAGGGATCATAAGGAAAACCGGATTTATCATCACATGTTTTATCAAGAGGTGCCATATTAGAATTTCCCATAAAATCATCCAAGGCTTCATCTAACATTGTAAGATCATCACTAGTATATGTATTATTGATCATGAATTTAGTGAGATCATCCAATATCGAAGGGTATATTCCCATGAGAGTTGTAAAGCTATAAAAGTCACCTATATGGAAAAGAATTTCATAGGTGGAGTACATAGAGAGATCAACATCATGAATGTGTGCTATTTGTTCCAGAACTTGAGGATATTTATCACTGAATTTAGAGAAATGATCCTTGTATATGATGTATGCAAACAATTCTTCCAAAGAATTAGCCAAGATATGTGTCTCCAACTGAGTGTAAGATTAGATTTTTTAAAGCTTTTCAAGATCAGTGCAAGCGACTGGAGCAAAAACAATCCAAAATGCTTGATTTTTTGATACTTTTCAATGCAAATGAATAACACAAAAGGATGCTATGAGGATTTAAGTCAAGGGAAGAAATTTATAAGTCTGATATCAGTCCAAAACAGAAATATAATCACTCTCAATACACTTTTGATGCAAATCCAAGATAATGCCAAGTCAAAATAGGCACTTTTTTCACAAAAATTCAGTGTAAAAGAGCATAACAAAGGGTATTGTGAGGAAAATGATGATGGAAAGAAAATAATATCAGTAATAACAGCCACTTAGTTCCAAAATATCCCATACAACATGCTTTTAGCGCCACTTAAGGTCAAACCCTAGTGAAAATATAGCAAAATATGCAATTTTTCACAGTTTTTCAATTCCAAGACCTAGCAAAAGGGGTGTTGTAAGGAATTTTAGGAGGTAAATAAAATGATATCAATAATATCAGTCATTTCAATCCATAAAATTAATCACAACACACTTGGAGTGCAAACTAGGCCAAACCCTAGGGCAAAAATAGCCAAAATGCGTAGTTTTTTGCCAAATTCTCACTACAAGAGCCTGTTAAAAGGGTGGTGTGAAGATTTTTATGAGGAGAAGAAAATTATTACCCTGATAACAGAAAATTAATGCAAAAATATCTTTCACAACACACCTATGGTACAAATTTATAAAGTCGATAAGGCCAAAATTAGTGAAAATCGTTGTTTTCAAAGCCCTAGGTTTGAGATTTTGGAACAAAATTCTATGTGAATGGTTTGAAGTCTGATTTTTAATGAAAATTACATACTCTTAGATCTGTAAATGATTTTAAAGATTAATCATGCAAAATTCCCATGCAAATTTAATGAAAATGCGCTAAAATTGCTAGTTTTTGTTGAAATTTTCAATGCAAAAATGCAAATAATTTAAATTTAAATGCAAATTCACACTAAAATGGAAGACTACAGCCAAATTTAAATTTTATTGAGCCTCTAAAATGAGTATAAAAATATGATAAAAGATTTTCCCTACAATCCCTAGATTTTGCAATTACTAGGTTATCTAAAAATTGTCAAAATTTCCACAAAACCCTAGCAATTAAATGATGAAAATGTAAAGCAAGATTTTGAATTTTTATATTTTTCTATATTTTATATCAGATATGATGTAAAAATCATGAATTAGGAAAATTTAGAAAGAACTGACACAATTTAGTAAGCCCAACAATGCAATTTTTTTGTATTTTTCCAATTTTTTCAATTTTTTTAAAATTTTCTCAATGCAATAAATTAAATACCTATATGAATGAATGAAATCACACCAAATATGCAGACAAACAATCAAAAAGTTGCAATTTAAGGTCAAAGACATTGGTTAACCAAAATGTTTAGGGTAAAATTGGATTTGTTGATCTTTTGTGGTTTAGATGTTAAGATCCTCCTTTCACCCTAACATTGAAGGATCTAGGGTTGAGTGGTGAGCACTATCATACCCTAGGTCACTTGAAAATGTAGGGAAACTTGGATTAGGGAATTAGTTATCAATTTTTCCTTCTCCTTTGATCAATTGACCATTAAAACCCTAATTATGCAAATACGACAATAAATGCCAAATTACATAATACATATTTTTGGGGTTCCGAAGTGGAATATTTGGGGACACTGGAGCGGGCACCCAAGTCCAAGGTACCTAATTTTTTAGGGAATCTAGACCTCCTTCAGACACTGATCAGACCTATAACTTCTATTTTTTAAAATCTATCTGCTGAGGACATTAGAGCGAGTACCCTAGTCGTAGAATTTCTCCTTTGTCTATCTTTCCTTCAGATCCTAAATCCCTGAGGTCTTCCCACTCTTCCTACAACTCCACTTCTTCTAGATGCAACGCCTGTAACTTGTAATCACAAGACTTGGTTTGGGGGTTGTGGTGTTTAGACGTTTACCTCAATCAAACCCTTGAGGACACTTAAGTCTCTGAATACTGTTGTCAGATAAAGAGGGCGTGCCCTTGTGAGGAAGAGGCCAAAAACCAAAGGAATCAGTGATAAAAACACAATGATATGTCACCTTGTAGTGAAGCTCTCATGGAGGAAGATGCTCTTCATGCCATGAGGAGATTGAAGCTCAAATCTACAAATATCAACACACAAGTCTACTCTTGCAACACAATAGAAAGCCTTGAATCACCTTGAGAACACAATAGCTTGCTAGTAATCATCTAGTTGAAATCTAATTTACAAATGAATGCCTACATATGTTTATATATGCATCTACAGGAACTCCTACCAAGATACTTTAAATTCAAACTTACCGTGTCGGCAAAGGGACCTAATAACGGTCACTAACCGACACCTAGAAATTGGGGCTGCCCCAAAATAGGGCAGGACTAGGGCATGGACGCCCAAGCCCCCCCCCGCCCCCCCTATTTTAGATAGGGTATAGCTCAAGGGGTCCTCCTAGGTCCCATTTTCCATGAAACCTAGGTCTCATTCCGTTAGGATGCTAAAATATGAACTAAAATGTCCTAAATGCATGCTAAAGACCTGGGAGCTAAACCTTATGAGGGAAAAGCCCCCAAGGGGACATTTTCTGACATTACATAACCGTCAATCATATCAAAGAAAGATTCAATCCAAAAGTAATGTATTATTAAATAAAGGCCAGATTGTGGCGATTCTAACATGCCACGTTTGGTGCCATATCAAATAGAGGGGAGCCATGGTTTCCATGGCATCCTTACTTTATTCTTTTTACATAACACAATAACAAATTATATACTGCCAATAGTTTAATTGGATTAACAGCTAATGCTATACATAAACACTCACACGACATAATACATATAAGATCCATTATGAAAAGAAATAGTTTTTCCTATACTATTTTCTAATGAAAGACTATCATAACAGATTATTATTACGATAGAGCTATCACAATATTCATACTACTTTGCATTATTTATATATATATATATATATAAATGTATATATATACATATATATATATATATAAATGTATATATATACATATATATATATACATATATATATATGTATATATATATGTATATATATTATATAGTTTCAATAAAATATCATTATATATATATATAATGATATTTTATTAAAACTATATTATATGCTTAAGTATATTCATTACATAGTGATCCTGCCGTCTATGAAAATCAATTGATCAAATACATTTATAATTCTTACTGATGTCAGATCATTATCTCTGGAGTTCTAATACTGCAAGAAGAGAAATAAATATAATTACTTGTTGATGATTCTGGATGAAGATAAAATTCTCCTCTTCTACTCGAAACCAATCAGACCAAATTTCTTCTTCTATAAAATCAAAAATTCAATTCCACTTAGCAGCATCGATATGAAAATTATAATATGGAACTCAAATCCAAGAGCATTACTTCTAGATTCATTTGCATGTTAAGGAATAAAGAAATTACTCTTATAATTAGAGATCTAGTTCTTTGACAATCACTTGCTCTCCAACAAAGAGTATCTAAATTCTGCATCTACACAAGTATCATCAATGGTTTAGGGAAAATGTTTCATAAAATCATAATCATTCTGGATTAACACAAAAAAGACTTTTCTTCATAATCTGTTAAGACAAAATTTAAGAAACCATAATGCTCTCCTCCCAACCATAGGATTGACAAAGTAGAATCCACCCTAAGCATAATTTAGAAAATAAAATCTTTATTCACAGATTTAATAATAATAACTTTCTAGAAAGAAATGAGAAAAGGGGGATCCTCTTTGGAGTTTGATCCCTATAGCTCCCTATCACATGTAGCTCCCTTTATTTCACTATAGGTCCCATAATTAGTAGCTCCCATTATACAACTAGTAGGTCCCATTAGACAATATCAATAATACCTCCCATAGAGCAATAATAACTCCCATAAATCAGTAGCTCCCAGTAGCTCACATTAACTATAACAATATTAGCTCTAATAGAGCAACAATAACTCCCATAATCACACAACTCCCAACACCAAACCTCCAAACTACCAATACACCAATACCATCCTCCATTGCAGCCAATGCCAAACAACCATATTATCAACACCAATCACCATGAAATCACCCCCAAAGAGGTATCCACCACTCTTTTCCCAATCAAGGTCATTAATTTTTCTTTCCAAATCCACAATATCAGATATCAAATCACAACAAACAATATTTCAAAATTTTCAATAAATCAATACAAACAATAATTTATGCAAGAAAATAGAATTACAAACAATTACATACCTCTGTTGTCCAACTTAGGATCAACCCCTACAATTTTCAGCAATTTTTTCCTCTATTCCCCAAAATCCTTGAAAGAATCTATTACAAAAATCTACAACACTTTTCTTTTTCCAAAGAGCATGCCAAATAACTCACTTTCTTCTCCTTTTATTAAGACTTTCACCAAAACTCTTTAAATTTGTTCTTTATAAAATAGAACCAAAATAACATGATAAAAGAGAACTATACATCTCCACATAACCCCTTTCTTTTAAAAAAAAATAATAATCAAGAGATAAATATTTGAGCCACTCCTCTTGCAACACCTCTTAATTAAACATTAGCACATTTAAAATATTTTATAGTCAAAACAATATTAATAACTATTTGATTACAACAATAATAATACTCCTTTCAACATAATCATCAATACTTTATAATCGTTTAATTAAACTTATTGTTTATTTTCTGAAAAATAATTAAATATCTATTAAATACATAAATTCCATAATCCAAAATAATAATAATGATAATAATAATGTTCATGGTTCAATCATCAATCAAATCCATTACACAAACACACACCAAAATATAATGTCAAATATATATCCAAAAAAAAAAACAATATTAGCTATGACCCTACACTTATAATTCTAAAACCTGTTGGGAATTAAGGTGTCTCAACCTTGGTAATTCTTTGTATTATTTCATTATATTTATTTATTTATTGCTTGTTGTATAATTAGGATGCAGATCCTATGTTGTCTTCTTGTGGGAGTTAGCACAGTGATGTGTCATCCTACATGGCATATGACCACATGTATTTTTGTCCTCACATGAGGAGATAGGCGTCCCACTTAGTGGTAGGAATATTTTGCCATGTGTCAGCATCTTGGAATGTGTGTAAGGGAATTTTGACTAAAACGGTCATGACAGATTCCTATGACAAAGTTATGACATGTAAGAGTCAGAAATAGAAGATCCTATGATAGGTATGGACATGTGTCAAGAAAAATCTTTGAAAAAGGCATCTTTGGGTGCCCCAAGGTGGACTATGACATGTTGTAAGAGAATATGCTATTTATAGCATGTGTATGAAAGATTCTATAATGGTTGTAAGAGTCGTAAGAGCATGTCATAGCCCATTTTGGAAATAGGCAACCTCCTTGGGATGGGGTGACATGAAAAGTGTTAGGAACATCCTACAATGTTGGACAAGTGTCCATAGGCATGGGTTCTAGGCCATGAGGCCATGTTGGATGCCCATCTCAATGTGGAGCCATTTTTGCCTTGTATGTTCCTTATAAACAAGTGCTTTGGAGAGGTGATGCATTATGTGATTGATAGGTGCTATTATGCTGCCAAATCATCTCCAGATACAAGTGTCGAAGACTCTTGCAAGAGCATTGGCTCTATGATTGTATTGTAATCTTCTTTGTTTATGAAATACTTTTGAGCTGTATTTTGGAGTGTGGGGTTTTTCACCCGTAAGGGTTTTCCCCACGTATATCTTGTGTCTCTCTTCTTTTGTCTTACATTCTTGTGTTTGTGTTTGTTGCAATATCTTTGTTATTGGGTTAACATAGCTGTAAATATAAAGATAAATTTGAATTTGTACTCTCCTCCCCTCATTAGATTAGTGTAGGAAGCGATTTCTGCACACCTACCTTCCTTTCAATTGGTATCAAAGCCTGACCAGTTTTAGTTCTAGCAGCTAGGTAGGGGTTTTTTAAGCTAATCTTAGGTTGAGTGGGAGTTTATGTAGAGTATTTTGTATCTTGTTGCAGGAAGGAGATGGCAACCACATCTAGAAGATTAGAGGTGGAGAAATTCAATGGCACTAATTTTGAGTTGTGGAAACTCAAGATGGAAGACCTACTTGTTGATCGTGACCTATGGGAAATGATATCTGGTGTAAAACCTACAACAATGTCACAAGCTAATTGGGACCTCAAAGATTGGAAGGGTAAGGGTCTCATAAGATTTTGTTTAGCTAACTCTGTCTTGTTGAATGTCCATGAGGAGAAGAGCACGAAAGATCTTTGGAAGAAGTTGGGTGATGTTTATCAGGCCAAGTCCTTGGTGAACAAGATTTTTCTAAAAAAGAAGTTGTTTGCTCTGAAGATGGAGGATCTATTGCAGACCATATGAATGCTTTCAACATGATCATTGCATAGTTGACATTTGTGGGTGTGAAAATGGAGGAGGAGGATCAGTGTATGACCCTGCTTTGTTCTTTGCCAGATTCGTGGGATTATCTTGTCATGGCCATCAGAAGCACCACTACCACCTTCAAGATGGAAGATGTGGTGTCTTTGTTGTTATCTAAAGAAATGTGGAGATAGACATCTGAGTTGGCCAAAGAGGCTCTTACAGTTCATGGAAGACCCAAAGAGAAAGGGAAGAAGAAGGACAAGAAAGGTGAAAAGGGTAGATCCAAATCTCGTGGGAGATCCAAATCTCATGGAAAGTCCAAGGCTCTATGTTGCAATTGTGGAAAATCTAGGCATTTTTGAAAGGAATGCAAAGAAGAAAAGAAAAAGAAAAAGAAGACAACCCCAAATTCAAATTCTGACAAGTCACAAGATGATGGTGATGCCTTCATCGCAGCCCTGGCCACCCATACATCTGATGATGTGTGGTTGATTGATTCTGGTGCATCACTCCACATGACCTCACATCGAAGTTAGTTCACAAAGTATGAAGAGTTCAATGGTGGAAGAGTGTACTTGAGTGATGATTCTCATCTAAAGATTGTTGGTCATGGAAGAGTCTCAATCTGATTCCCTAATGGATGAGTGAAGGGGATCACTAGGGTTATGCACATCCCAGGTCTAGTATGGAACCTACTTTCTATAAGTATGTTGAATGATGCAGGTGTGCAGGTTGTCTTTCTGAAGGATGGATGCAAGATCACTAGAGGATCTATGGTGCTTGCAAAGGGTACTTAGAGAGGTACTCTATTTCAGATGTAGGCATGCACTTCACAGTGTAATAGTTCTTCTGACTTGAGGAAAAGAGCTGCAGTCACTTCATTCCCACCATCTGAATGAGTAGTGAAGAAACCTGTTGTAACTAGTTCTGATGGTAGTGCACATGCTATGGAAGCTAAACTTCATGCTGAAAAGACTATGTTATGGCATTTGAGATATGGCCACATTGGTGAGAAGGGTCTTAGAACCCTAAAAAATAAAAACCTCATTGAGGGGTTAAATGATTGTAATCTCAAGTTTGACTTTTACGAACATTATGTATATGGAAAGCAAAACCGTGTTCAGTTTTACTCTAGTTCTCACAAGTCTTCTAGTGTATTGGATCTTATTCATTCTGATGTGTTTGTTCCAGTTAATGTTCCTTCAATTTCCAAATTTGTATATTTTGTATCTTTCATAGATGATTACTGTAGAAGGACATGGGTTTATTTTATCAGAAACAAGACTAAATTCTTTAGTCAGTTTAAAGAGTTTAAAGCCTTTACTAAAAATTAAACTAGTAAAAAGATTAAGTGTTTGAGAACTGACAACAGTGGTGAGTTTTGTTCGGCGGAGTTTGATAAGTTCTATAAAGTGCAAGGGATTGAAATACATAAGACAACTCCATATACCCCACAACAAAATGGAATTGTAGAGAGGATGAAAAGGAGATTGATGGAGAAGGCTAGGAGTATGCTTAGTGGAGAAAGCCTAAAAAAAAAAATTTGGGCTGAAGCTGTAGCCACTACTTGCTACCTGGTAAATAGGTCTCCTACATCAGCTCTTGTTGGTAAGACACCTATGAAGGTGTGGTCTGGTAAGAATCCTTCAGTTAGGCATCTTCATATTTTTGGTAATGTGGCATATGCACATGTGCCTAGGGAGAAATGGTCTAAATTGGAGAATAAGGCTCTTAAATGTATTTTCATTGGCTATGGTGTCAGTGTGAAAGGATACAAGCTTTGGGATCTTGTGGTTGATAAAGTGTTGTATAGCAGAAGTGTTATCTTCAAAGAGCTAACACCTTCTTCCATTGTTCTACATCTAAAATAGATAGAAAAGAAAGATGTGGTTCAGTTTCCTTCAACCCCTGAGAAGACTGAACTGACAGACCTTGTGAGACCTAATGATGAGGAGACCTCTAGCAGCTTTGAAAGCTCAGAAGAAGAAGCACAACCTCAACCTCAACCATTGAGAAGGTCTACACAAACAAGAAGGCAACTTGATAGGTTTGGTTATTCATTACTTGATTCTAGTTGTGCTTTTGCTTTACTTACTAACATTGATGAGCCTAGAACTGTAAAAGAAGCTATGGGAATGAAAGATGCAGGTTCCTGGAAGGAGGCTATGGAAGATGAGATGGATTCTTTGGAGAAGAATAAAACATTGGACTTGGTTCCTTTTCTTGAAGGATGGAAACCCGTTGGATGCAAATGGGTGTTCAAGAAGAAATTTGGTGCAGATGGAAGTGTTGAAAAGTACAAGTCTAGATTGGTTGTGAAGGGGTACTCACAAGTGGAGGGAATTGATTATGGTGAAATTTTCTCTCCCATTGTAAAGATGCCATCCATTCAATTTTTGTTATCTCTTGTAGCTGCTTATGACTTAAAGGTAGAATAGATGGATGTGAAGACAACTTTCCTTCATTGTGATTTGGAGGAAGAAATTTACATGTCATAGCCAAAGCATTACATAGAGAAAGGTAATGAAAATTTGGTTTGCAAGTTAAAGAAGTCTTTATATGGTTTGAAATAGTCTCCTAGGATGTGGTACTTGAATTTTGATGCCTTTGTGTTATCGATTAGATATCTGAGATTGAAATCAAATCATTGTGTGTATTACAAATTTGACAATGATCACATTCTCATTATTACATTGTATGTTGATGATATGAAGTTGATTGGGAATGGCAAGAATATGATTTCTGATTTGAAGTCTTAGTTGTAAGCACAGTTTGAGATGAAAAATCTTGGGGCAACCAGGTACATTCTAGGAATGGAAATTGAAAGAGACAGAGCTAATAGAAAACTTTAGTTATGCCAGAGTAAGTATGTGAAGACCATGTTGGATAGGTTCAGCATGGCAGATTGTATACCATTGTGTGTTCCTGTTTCTTTGGGGACAAAGTTGTCTGTTAATAACTATCCAAAATCTCCTAGTGAGGTGGTGGACATGAGCAGAGTACCTTATGCTAGTGTTGTTGGCAGTTTGATGTATGCTATGGTCTGCACAAGACCAGACATTGCCCAAGTAGTGGGAATCCTTAGTCGATTTATGGCTAGTCCTGGATGAGTACATTGGGATGCAGTTAAGTGAGTGTTCAGATATTTGAGGGGTACTTCTGAGTATTCCATATGTTATCATGGTAATGCTACAAGACCTCCACATTCAATCTGTATTCATGGATTTGTGGATTCTGATTAGGTAGGTGACATTGACAGTAGGAGATCCACCAGTGCCTATGTGTTCATTATGTTTGGTGGTACAATTAGTTGGATGAGTAAGTAGCAACATGTGGTTGATTTGTCCACAATAGAAGCCGAGTACAAGGAAACCATTTGGCTTAAGAGATTGTGTTCAAATATTGGTGTTGATGCAAGACAGATTACGATTTGTTGTGACAGTCAGAGTGTGATTTGCCTTGCGAAGAATCCAACTTTCCATGCCATAACAAAGCATATTGATATACAGTTTCACTTCATACGATACATGGTAGAGGATGGGAAGGTAAATTTGGAGAAGGTAGATACTTTGAAGAATGTTGCAGATGCATTGTCCAAACTAGTGGGCACAAAGAAGTTCAGATGGTGTTCGGAGTCTATGGGCCTCTCGGCCTATAGTAGTTAAATCTTGTTAATTCTATTGGCTCTTACAAGGTGTTCAACAAGTGGGAGAATGTTGAGAATTAAGGTGTCTCAACCTTGGTAATTCTTTGTATTATTTCATTATATTTATTTATTTATTACCTATTGTATAATTAGGATGCAAATCCTATATTGTCATCTTGTGGGAGTTGGCACGATGATGTGTCATCCTACATGGCATATGACCACATGTATTTTTGTCCTCACATGAGGAGATAGGCATCACACTTAGTGGTAGGAATATTTTTCCATGTGTCAGCATCTTAGAATGTGTGTAAGGGAATTTTGACCGAAACAGTCATGATAGATTCCTATGACAAAGTTATGACATGTAAGAGTTAGAAATAGAAGATCCTATGACTGGTATGGACATGTGTCAAGAAGTATCTTTGAAAAAGGCATCTTTGGGTGCCCCAAGGTGGACTATTACAAGTTGTAAGAGAATATAGTATTTATAGCCTATGTATGTCAGATTCTCTTACAGCTATAAGTTATGACAACTATGATAGATTCTATGATGGTTGTAAGAGTTGTAAGAGCATCTGTCATAGCCTATTTTAGAAATAGGTGACCTCCTTGGGATGGGGTGACTTGACAAGTGTTAGGAACATCCTACAGTGTTGGACAAGTGTCCATAGGCATGGGTTCTAGGCCATGAGGCGAGATGCCTATCTCAATGTGGAGCTATTTTTGCTTGTATGTTCTTTATAAACAGATGCTTTGGAGAGGTGATGCATTATGTGATTGACAGGTACTATTATGATGTTGGATCATCTCTAGATACGAGTGTTGAAGACTCCTATAAGAGCATTGGCTCTGTGATTGTATTGTAACCTTCTTTGTTTACGGAATACATTTGAGAGCAGTCTATGTTTTGGAGTGTGGGGTTTTGCACCCATAAGGGTTTTCCCCACATATATCTTGTGTCTCTCTTCTTCTATCTTACATTCTTGTGTTTGTGTTTGTTGCAATATCTTTATTAGTGGGTTAACATAGCTGTAACTATAAAGATAGAATTGAATTTGCACTCTCCTCCCCTCATTATATTAGTGTAGGAAGCGATTTCCGCACACCTAGCTTCCTTTCAAAATCCTCAAACACATTTAGATCCACATCAATTCAATTAACCCTTAAACTGCTATGATGATTCAACATGAAAGAAAATAACAGAAACTAAATCAATTCAACATCAAACACAAGAGAACATCAGATTTATGTGGAAAACCCAAGAACGGAAAAACCACGGTGAGGATTAGCTCACAATATAAAGTAATATCAACACCAAAAAATAATAGGCTCACTTCAAGAAGGCTCACTGCCAGAATAGAGAAGAAGATAGAGAAGATTGTTACAAGGAGAAAACTATTTCAATGCAACAGAGAAGTCCACCACAATGTCGTCATCACCTCTATAGTCTCACTAAGGAATTTTAGACACCTTCTGCTCACTACATCCAATAATCTAACACATGAAAGTTAGCACTCTATAACTCTGCAATTCACATCACATACATCATGCTCATCTATCTTACAATCCTTTAGTGATTCAACACTTATTTATACCATCTTAAATCTTGAACACATTCTCCAAGGTCGGTAAGGATCCTTAATTTTGCAAATACTAATTAGGTCAGACCCAGAACATTCTCATGATGGAAAGGAATGAAGGCAGACCACAACACACCTTAGCTTGGACCTAAATCCATTCATACATGTTACACCATGTTTCCACAATCATCAAAGCAACTCCGCAATTAGAGTAAACACCCAAGGTTAGCCAAACTAGTGTTTACCACCATAAACAATTATGTATACACTTCTTCAAACTCAAAGATGACTTGTGGACCACATGTCATACTTGAGCACAATCTATAATATCCCACAAATATTTTGAAAACTAATAAATTCCTCTACAACAACTTTCACCTATCACACAACCTTATCCTATTTACCCAGGATACTCAAATGTCTATGTCATGCGCTGGAACTCAGTAAATCATCTTCTAGCACACCAAACCATGAATAAATTTGACTGAAGATAGTTATTAACCTTATAGGCACACTTCCAGAACTACAAGACCTGAAACCACTTTGCTGAGAAATGTAGAGCAAAAACATTTTTCCCAGACACCTCAGCAATACACAGTTCACACACTGGTGAACACATCTTCCTCTATAGGTGAATTCAACATGCTAAATTTTGAATGAAGTACCTTTGAACACATCTAAACAACATATCCAAACCACATAAATATATCTTCAATATAAGGGAAATGTGGAGCAATACTAGAACACTACTTTGCAACATAGAATACCACTGTCACACATTGTTTTCTTATTTTATTTAAATTTTCTCAAAAGCACTTGAAAACCAAGCACCAGAAACATATTATCACCATCTTCAGAACTTCATCATCATCAAAGATAGAATCCACTCAACACCAACTACTCATACTCTTCAACATCTCTTACTTATATAGTTGACACCAATGACAACACAAGCTTGTTGACATCAATGACAACACTGACTACACATACTTGCAACAATCTCCCCCTTGGTCATTGATGGCAACACATAATGTGAAAAACCATCAACACAACAACATCCTCTATACTATGCTTCATACCAACTCTTTTCCTTTCTCTCTCTCCCCCTCATCTTTCTACTCTCTTCTTGAGAAGTTATGACTCTTTCCTTTTTCACATTGGTCTCTCTCCCGCTTTGACATCAATGGCAAAGGGTTACACATTTCTCTCTCTCATTCTCATACTTGTACCTTCTCACCACTGATTTGTAACATCTTTTCTTTTACTACTCTTCATACTCCCCCTGACTGCAACAATCATCATGACCACTACCTACTCCCCCTAAGAGGTAGCCTCCAACATCAGTCCAAAATAAGGAATGAATCTTGAAATCCATTGGGCAGATGCATCTCCTTATGCATTGTCATGTCTCATTTTTATGGACTATATTAATAATCTAGATTAGAGAACAATTACTGTGATTGACTTTTTCTTAAGTAATTTTAAATGTGTGAAGATAATCAGCATGGAATTAGATATGTAAAAATTTTGGAAAATTGATTTAGATATTAGATATTATCAATATGATTATAATGTTGCTTCGGCTATGTTTTGAGGCACTAACCTATTGACATCAAGTTGAGTGTGAATGAATGTAGGTACTCATCAAAGATGAGAATATGGTTGAGGTAGAGGTGTTCTAGCCACTTGGAAAGAACTGATGGGATGGTTAAACCTGATGCAATCACACACTCACGTAGTTTCATATGCATTTTTCTTAAATGGCTTATTTTTTTATGCGTCAATGTGTGGTTAATAATTGTGATTGAGGATTTGACATTTAGAAAATTATTGTGTTTTAATTGTTATGAAATCTTTTTCGAATAATATTTTAAAAGGTTTATTGTATTGTTAAATAGTGAATATTTATAGATGTATTTTATATATGTCAAATAATAATAGTAAAAATAATAAATGTTTTCTATAGATGTTTAGAAGACAATATGTAAAATAAATTTAAATAATTATATTAAATTATAATAGATATATATGGATATGTATATATATTATTTTATTATTTTACTTCTTGATTTATTTAAAGTGTTTGTGTTTTAATAAAAAAAGTTAACTTATGTTAATAATAGTATTATTTAGAAAATGAATAAAAGAATTAAATTTAACTTACTGTCATTCATAGTAAGCTAATTAAATAGTATTTTTTAAAGATAAATAGAAATTGAAGTTTTTAAATATTTTTTTTCTTATGCAAACTAAAAATTAAAACGTCAGTCCTTAAACCTAAAAGGGATTGCCAAAATTAGAGAGATATCTTTAATAGAAGAAAGAGATCTTGAGTAGAGGAGGACATTTTATGTTGTAGCAGAGATAGAGGACATGGTTCTAGTTGGACAGTAACAAAAAGAAGTTGCTCAGCGACTACATCCAAAATTAGACTCTCCTCTTTGGCAACCGATCCAGGAATTTTTCTTATAGTTTTTTATTCAATAAAAGTATATTTAAGATTATAGAAAACATGGTATAAATTGGTGTGTGTGTGTGTGTTCTTTTTGGCCTGTGTTTGACAACCAATTGGCCTGCTAAATAAACCAAGCTTGCTATAAATTCCTTTTGGTTGCTAAATGACATACCAGACCTACGTGCTTTTTTTGTTTTATACTCTATCTCTAGGATTTATTTCTAAAGTAGCTTAAAAATGAAGACCTTGGCATTGATTCAAATTGACCTATGTTTTGTGTATTACCAGCTACCAGATGCTTATTTGTTTGCTGTTATTTTTCTCTCATCTGGCATTGACCCATCTCTCCCTTTGGCCGCTAAGATGGAAACCCAAGCTTATGTTTATTCTTCTTCCTACGAGTCGACCTCTGTGTGGTGTCTGGCTTCTTATTTTGGGTGACCAGAATGTGAGTCGACCTCTTGTTGAGGCATTAGGTCACTTCCTTCTAACGGACCTATCATTTGTTTATTCCTAGCCGCCCAACTCTTCAAACCATGATGTTTTATTTTCTGATTTTATGCCCAACAAGTCGCCTTTTTCCAGATCTTGATTTTAACCGATGGAAACATTAAAATTAATCAAATTCCCAGATACTGTTAGGATATTATCATTCAGATACATATGATACAACTATTATCTTTCTTTATGCAGTTAGAAATCAGTTCATGTTTTAAATTGACCTACTTTATTGAACCAACAATGTGAACACAACCTCTTAAAAATGGATAAAACTATTATATTCCTATAGACATATTCCTTATTTGTTTGTTGTCAAGAATGAAATTCTTAAACATTATTTTGATTAATAGTAAAAGATTTTAAACTTTGTTTTTATATTTATTTCTATTGTAGCTCCTCTCATAGAAATGACAGAAGGTTACTGAATGTTACATATAAACTTATTAAATAGACTGAGTAGTTCCTATCACAGATATGACAACAGGTTTGAATAAAATTGAGAATGACTTTTATACCATGAATTATAACTGAAATGGATTAGAAAGTATGTCAATTTGATAACCTTATGAATGCAATTATATGAAGAAAAGATGGATTATTGATTGGAAAGTGTATTTTTCCTTGATTAATGTTTTGGGAAAGAGATTTTTATTGATGAACTTTGATTCTTTTATTTTATTAATTATTTATTTGCTTCTTTGGGAAAAAGGTAGTTTTTATCTAGGAATGTTATTGGGTTACTTTCTGGGCTAGGATGTTGAATGTGGATTTTTAGAGATGGCTTTTCCTCTTTTTAGGAATTAAACCAAGTTACTATTTAAAGGATTAGATCTAATCGAGATGACACTGAAATAGATGTTTATTTTGTCTAGCAAAACTATATATATATATATATATATATATATATATATATATATATATATATATATATATATATATATATATATATATATATATATATATATATATATATATATATATATCTGCCACATCCTATTGTGAGACAATCTACTTTTCATTATTTAGAATTGTACATTCAGACATCAGGGTTGCATCGAGTGTTCCCTCCTATCAGTTGTTTCCAGGTAGCTAGACATTTCATGCAGGGCTAGGTTTCCTTCGTTTCATGAATGGATTAGGGGAAGTGTAATTACTTCATGCTTGGGTGGAAAAGCACCTGGCCCATGTTCCCATCTCTCGGCTCACAGGTGGAGGACCACTTGGTTCATAGAACTAATGAGTGTATTGATTTATTTATTCTTGTTGCACATGATTCTTGTAACTTGAAATTGGATGTAATATGACATGGATGCCCATGGATTTGAATATTAGTTATAGTGCTTTTACCTAGATTAAGCACATGATTTTGTAAGATTTAATGACATTTTGATTCATATTTGTGAGATTGTTCATTTTATTTGTGATGTTGTAATTAAGCAGATTAATTACACCCTTTTTATCTTTTATATTGTAATTAAGTGGATTAATTACATCTTTTTACTTTTGATATTGTGATGTTGTATTTAAGTGGATTATTTACTTCCTTTACTTTTGATATGAAATTATGGGCTTTACATGCATCTAGTTCAAAGGAGGGGAAATAACCCCTAACTTCTCCCAGAGATACTCAAATGTATCCTTAGGAAGAGCCTTAGTGAATATATCAATCAACTTGATCCTTTGTAGGAACATACTCAAGCTTTACTTCATTCTCGACAACCTTCTCTCTCATAAAGTGATACCAGATTGATATATGTTTTGTCCTTGAGTACATCGCTGGTTTTTTTGAAATGTTAATAACACTTGTATTATCACAAAAGATAGGAATAGGTTCATCATATACAACTTTGATATCCTTCAAGGTTTGCCTCATCCATAATACTTGTGTGTAGAAAGATACTGCTACAATGTATTCTGCCTCTAGAATAGATAAAGATATTGAATCCTACTTCTTACTTAGCCATGACACTACTCTACCTCTAAGAAAGAATGCACCACCACTTATACTTTTCATGTCATCTACACAACCAACCCAGTTTGTATCAATATAAGCACTTGAAGCAAAGTCATTATTCTTTGGATACCACAAGCCATGATTTGGAGTGCCCTTTAAATGTCTAAATATCGTCTTCACTGTTGCAACATGTGACTCTCTAGGATCTTCTTGAAATCTAGTCACAAGACAAACTGCATGCATAATATCTGGTCTAGTAGTAGTTAAGTATAACAATCCTCCAATCATTGATCTATATTTTCTTTAATCAACCTGAGGAGATTCATCATTCTTTATCAGCTTGCAATCATTAGTCATAGGGGTACATACTGGTTTAGAATCTTCCATCCCAAATTTCTTTAACATCTCCTTGACATACTTTGATTGTGAAATGAAAATACCTTTATCTATCTAATTGATTTGTAACGCAAGGAAGAAATTCATTTCCCCACACATTGACATTTCAAATTCTTTCTGCATTTCATCTAAAAAACTCTTACACATACCTTCATTTTCACCAAAAATTATATCATCCACATATACTTCCACAATCAAAATTTGATCTTCTCCTACTTTGATGTACAAATTGATGTCTGTGGTACCTTTATTGAATCCTTTCTATAATAAGTACCAGTCTAACCTTGCCTACCAAGTCCTGGGGGCTTGCTTCAATCCATATAGCACCTTCTTCAATCTGCAAATCATATCCAATTTATTTGATAATTGAAATCCATCTAGTCATTCTATGTCTACTTCTTCTTCAAACTCACCTCAAGAAAGCAGACTTCACATCCATTTGATATACTTTGAAATCCTTATGTGTCAAAAAAGCCAAAAAAATTGTGATGACCTCCATTCTTGCTACCGGAGCATAAGTTTCCTCATAGTCTATTCCTTCTACTTGTGAGTAACCTTTACACACAAGCCTTGTCTTCTTTCTTACCACTTCTCCATTCTCATTCAGTTTGTTCTAGAATACCCACTTAGTTCCAATCACATTTTTGTTTGTTGGTCTTGGGACAAGTTCCCAAGTCTGATTGTTTTCAATCTGCATTAGTTCTTCTTCCATAGCCTTGATCCAATACTCATCCTTGCATGCTTCAATCACTGTTTTAGGTTCAAGTTTAGAAAGTAAACATAGATTTACCTATTCTTCAATAGCTTTCCTTCTTGTTAGCACACCTTTGTTCTTATCACCAATGATTTGATCAAGAATGATGCTTTTGTACATACTTGGGAACTTTAGGAGTCTTTTCTGGAGCTTCTTCCTCTTCAATATACACTTCCTTTTCCTTATCATTTTCTTATTCTCTGCAAGAAGACTCGTCTGTTTCATATCCATTTACTTCTAAATTCTTCTGTAGATCTTCATCAACTTTGACATTTGCATTCTCAACAGTCTTTCTTAGCCTCTTGTTGTAGCACCGATAAGCTTTGCTATTGGTAGAATACCCAAGGAACATACCTTCATCAGACCTTGCATGAAACTTTCCTAGGTTTTCTTCATCCCTTCTGATATAACATTTTCTCCAAAAAAATTTGAAGTATTTGGTGGTAGGAATCCTTCCATACCATAACTCATAAGGAGTATTTGTACTGTTTGCTCTTGCCTGCACTCTGATCAGTATATAAACAATAGTATGAATTACTTCTCTCCAATAGACCTCTAGTAGATTTGCTTCTTTTATCATTGTCCTTGTACTTTCTTGAATAGTCCTATTCTTTCAACCACTCCACTATACCGAGGAGTCCTAGGGACAGATAAGTGCCTCTTTATTCCATGATTCTCACAAAACATGTTAAACTCATTGGACCTATGAACTCTCCACCTCTATTAGACCTCAAACATTTGATTCTCATATCTATTTCATTCTCAACCATGACTTTTAATGCTTTGAACTTATCTAGGGCTTCTAATTTTTCTTTGAGAAAAGTAACCCATGTCATTCTAGAATAATCATCAATAAGTAGCATGAAATACCTGTCACCTTGAAAAATCCTTACCTTGGTAGGACCACAAAGATCTGTATGCACCAATTCCAACAGTTTGGTAGAAGATTGATCCTTGATGTTGAAACTTCTTCTTGCTTTCTTTCCAACTTGACATTCCTTATAGATAGCATTGATAGGATTTGTAATCTTTGGCAGATCTCTCATAGCTTGAATTGAACTTATTCTTACCAAGCTATCAAAATTGATGTAACACAATCTTCTATGCCATAGCCAACTCTCACTAATTTAAGTCATGAAACAATAACCATCACCATCTTTGAGATGATAAATGTTTCCATCTGTCCTCTTTCCAACATCTATCATAGTTCTAGAATCTTTTCTAATCTCACAGCTACGATCCTAAAACACAAGATTGTATCCTTTGCTACACATTTGTTTGAAACTCAAGAGGTTATTTTTTATACCCTTAACATAATGAACATCATCAGTATTATGCTTTCCATCAAAGTTGATTGAACCTCTTCCACATATCTTAGAAGATGTATCATCACCAAATCTAACCAGTCCTCCATCATATTTTTCAAGTTTAACAAACTTACTCTTATCACCGATCATATGATTTGGTCATCCACTGTCAATGACCCAGTAGTTCTTTTCCTATCTGGTATGAAAAGTAGACATCAAAGTGCCTTTATAATTAATACTTACTTCCAGATCCCTTTCCTCCACACATTCCTCAGGGTTAGTAACAACAATATCATCTTTTAAAGCTATGAACAAACATTCACTTTCATCATCATTTTCATAATCAAATTTATCATTAGAAATGCTTGCATCTTCTCTAATATAATAGATTTTCTTAAACACCTTACTTTTGTTCTCTCTATTTTTTCTTCTCAAAATTCTTTTTGGATATCTTAAAGCATAATGACCTATCTTGCCACAACTAAAACACTTGAAAGACAACTTACCACTATACTTACCTGTACCCAATTTTTTTTTCTCACAAAGTTAGCTTCCATATCATTAGAATCTTCCTGATTTGACTCCACAGTCTTCTCTGATTTGCCAGCCTTAAAGACAGTCTTAACTTTTGCATTGCTTGTACCAAATTCTCTCATTTCAAAAGTAGTCAAAGTATGATACAACTGATCTCTAGTAAATTGATCCAAATTTTGTAATTCTTTAATAGCAGAAACTTTATGACTGTAAGCTTTAGGAAGAGTTCCAAGTACCTTCATTGCCACTTCTTTTTCTTCTAGTTCTCCACCAAGACCTCTGATGCTATTGACAACTTCATCCACCTTCTACAAGTAGCTTGTGATGTTTTCATCTCCCAACATGCGTATGGTCTCAAACATCATCTTCAAATTATGCATTTTAGCTTGCTTGACCTTATCATCTCCTTCATAAATACTTTTTAACTTTTTCTAGATTTTATTAGTAGTTTTCATATTCATAACTTTCACCAATTCAAAATTAGTAAGACCACTTAAAAGAGCATACCTTACTTTAACATTGGCTTCATAGGCCTTGATCTCATTTACAGTACTTGGACCATTTTTTGGTATAGTATATTTAGTCTCAATAGACTTCTAGATCTCATATCCAAAACAAATCAGAAAACCTTTCATCCTTATTTTCTAAAATATATAATTAGTTCTATCAAACAGGGGAACAACCTTCTTGTGCACCATCCCAGATCTACCTCAAGCATCTAAGCTTTCTTCCAAGGAACCTGGCTCTGATACCAATTGTTTACTGCACAAGACAATTGAGAGGGGGGGTGAATCAGTTGTCTCTTATAATTCCAAAACCCTCAAACACATTTAGATTCATATCAATTCAATTGACCCTTAAATTGTTATGATGATTAAGCATGAAATAAAATAATAGAAACTGAATCAAATCAACATCAAACATAAGAGAATGCTATATTTACATGGAAAACCTAAGAAGGGAAAAACCATAGCGATGATTAGCTCATAATATAAAGTAATATCAACACCAAAAACAATAGGATCACTGTCAAAAGGCTCACTGCCCAAAAGAAAGAAAGGCTCACTACTAAAAGCTCACTGCCAGAATAGAGAAGATAGAGGAGATTGTTACAAGGAGAAAACTATCCAAATGCAATAGAGAAGTCCACCACAATGCCATCATCACCTCTTTAGTCCCACTAAGGAATCGTAGACACATGTTCCCTGCTTCCAATAATCTAGCACATGAAAGTTCACACTATGTTGAACAAATTCACACTCTATAACTCTGCAATTTGCATCACATACATCATGCTCATCTATCTTACAATCCTTTAGTGACTCAACACTTATTTATACCATCTTCAATCTTGAAAACATTCTCCAAGGTTGGTAAGGCTCCTTAATTTCAAATTTTCAAATTAGGTCAGACCCCAAAACATTCCCACGGTGGAAAAGAATGATGGCGAACCACAACACACCTTATCTTAGTCCTAAATCCATTCATACACATTACACCATGCTTTCATAATCATCAAAGTAACTTAGCAATTAGTGTAAACACCCAAGGTTAGTCAAACCAGTGTTAACACCATAAACAATTATGTACATGCTTCCTCAAACTCAAAGACAACTCATGGACCACATGCCATGCTTGATCACAATTTATAATATCCCACAAACATCTTGAAAACCAACAAATTCCTCTGCAACAACTTTCAACTACCACACAACCTTATCATGTTTACCCAGGATACTCAAATGTCTTTGTCATGCACTGCAACTTAGGAAATCATCTTCTGGAATACCAAACCATGAACAAATTTGACTAAAGATAGATATTAACCTTATAGGCACACTTCCAAAACCACAAGACCTAAAACCACTTCACAGAGAAATGCAGAGCAAAAGCATTTCTCCCAGACACCTCTGCAATACACAGTTCACACACTGGTGAACACATCTTCCTCTGCATGTCAATCCAACATGCCAAATTGTGGATGAAGCACCTCTAAACATCTCTAAACAACATATCCAAACTACATAAATAAATCTTCAATATAAGGGAAATGCAGAGAAAAACTAGAACATTACTCTGAAACACATAATACCACTCTCACACTCTATTTTCTTATTTTATTTAATTTTTCTAAAAAGCACTTAGAAACCAAGCACCAGAAACATATTATCACCATCTTCAGTACTTCCTGATCATCAGAGATAGCATCCACTCAACACCAACTACCCATACTCTTGTAACATCTCTTACACATACAATTGACACCAATGACAACACAACCTTGTTGACATCAATGACAACACCGACTGCACATACTTGCAACAGATTCTACTTCACTTATGTTTGCATTTACAATTAAAATATTAGGAGTAATTAAATTATTTAGATTTACAAGGTTGATGGCACCTTAATCATATGATTTTACATAAAACCATAGGAAAACATAAATCAACTAAGCACATGAAAAAAGGCCCATGGCCACCCTACACCAAGTGAATTTTTTTGTGCTCATATGATTTGTAATATAATCCGCAACATTTAACTGAGTGTCAATTATCTTCAACTCAATCTATCCATTTTCAACCATTTTGCAAACAAAGTAGTACTAAACATCCACATGCTTAGTTTGAGCATGATACATGTGATTCTTGGCGAAACAAATTGTACTCTATCTATCAGAACTAATATGAATGGCGTTGTAATCAAAACCAATATCTATACAAAATATTTCTAACCAAAAAGCCTCCTTAGGGACATGAATAGCAGCCATATACTCTACTTTGGTGGTGTACAAAGAAACCATAGGATGCCTCCTACTCATCCAACTCACAGCTCCTCCAAATAGAGTAAACACATATCCACTAGTGGACCTTTGACTATCCAAGTCACCTTCCCAATCTGATTAACAAAACTCTATATGTCCAATGTCTTATTCACACTATTAGTACTAGGATAAATTAAAAAATAATCATAAGTACTAAGCACATATCTTAACACCCTCATTGCATAATTCCAATGCTCTCTTTTAGGGATAGACATAAACCTGCTCAAAACTCCCACTACTTGGGAAATAACTAGCCTAGTGCACACCATTGCATATGACAAACTTCCTACAACACTAGCATATGGCACACCACACATATCCTCAAAATCATCTTCACACTTGATACAAATATCTAATGTAATCTTAGTGTCAAATGGTGAAGGAATTCTAACTAGCTTATAGTAGACTGCATATTAAATCTATGCAAAATAGTGTTCACATAGTTAATTTGAGATAACCAAAGCTTTATGTTACCATGATCTCTCCTAATTTCCATTACCAATATGTGCCTTTCTACCCCCATATACTTATATCAAACACACATAAAAGTTGATCTTTCAACTCACTATTAATATCCTTGATGTTACTAAAAAATCACATGTCATCCACATACTGTTAGGAAATTACCAGGTTGATCAAACCAATTCTGACATAACCCTATGAGAGAATATGAAGCATATAAGATTAAAAAATAACCATAATTTAAAGATCAAATAGACAATCTATTAGATAACACAAGATATATCCCAGGTGGGAAAACCCTCAAGAGGTAAAAACCTAGCCTCCAAAAGCATCCACACTCAATGTATTATTCAACAATGAAAAAAATACAATACACTTACAATGTCTCCATGAACACTTCTAAAACATCAATCTCCTCTAATGCATCATCCATGTGTCCAAGCATCTAACCACACATCCCATGCCATGCTTCACATATGCACTCACAAGAGAAACTCAATACAATGACATCCCTGTCAACTAGCCAACCCAAACCACTAACCATGTGCTTTCTTTTATAGACTCAAGCTCACACAAATACAACTTGTGATATTGGGAAAACCGTGTGTCTCAAAACCATGAGTACACAAAACCATTGACCCCTCATTCAATTCTTGCAACTATGTTTTCACTTCATGCTCCAATTAATTTATTAATTATTCTATGTATCCCACACATTAAATAACTAACCCAATGTTACATACAACTTTACAAGTGGCCCCAAATAAATATTTAATATGGCTAAAGACATCCCTAGGATGCACCACAAATAAATATTTATTTTATAGAATTAAATATTTCATTATATGCAAGGTGTACAACACACATTTTTATTAATATTCTCCTACTTGTTATATACATTCCTAAGGGTCAATCAATGAAATGCATCATCATATCCAGACATGAAACCACATGAATCTCTAGCATGCTCTATTGCTCCATCAAGATACCTATAATAAAACTAAGGTTACTAATGGCTCAAGCAAGAGCTCCTCTCATCCTCCAAAATACCACCTATAGAAGAAAAGGAACATTCCAAGGTGAAGATGCATCAATACAAAAAAACAAAAGCATCAAATCCAAGTGATAACAAATGCTCCAAGTTGTTTTTAAAGGTAAAAAACCTATATGACTGGAAATAGAACCCATAGCATATGTTAATACATCTAACTACCCATATATCCTATGTACCAAACAACATCAGTAAACTCATGACAATAATATGTCCAACCCATATACCATGATCACAATCTCCCTATATAAAACATATGAATGAAGAACATACATATCTAGGAACTCTCACTACATGGTTAATGTCAAATCTAAAAATAGATCAATGCATATCAAGTTTATCAATAAACTCTCAAACCAAGGTGTGGCAAGTGATCAAAACCATTAGTATTAAGAACAACTACAATGATCCACATATGCAATACAAAATGCTACATAGTCCCTCACAACATGTCACCATAACTCTCTCATGTCAGACCATATACGCTTGAGCCTCTAGGAAATAGCTATAGAACAAAGAAATAAAACTTGTAAATCATATCATATCCTTATACCAACACCTCAAAGTACTAATCTATGTCAATTATGATCTCTTTCACAACCCCAATGAAAATCCTTTAACAACACCCAACCACTCAATCTCATAGATCAAATGAAACATATGTATCATGTGTAACCAACATGGATGTAAGCCTCTCTAACCAAGGAATATCAACTCAAATACATATTCCCGTTACTAGGAATAAGCCCAATAAACATCTCATAAGATCCTCATAAATGACATCATAAATAAAACTCATATGCACAAGGAGATAACCATGCTAAACATCCCTCAAATGAACCCTCCAGAACCAATAACCATAGCTCAAGATCCATAACCATGAAAATTTAAAGAATAAACAAAATGCATCTAAAGGATGATAAATACTTCTTAGATGATAATCCACCGAAAATTCAAAGAATAAACAAAATGCATCTAAAGGATGATCAATACCTCTTAGATGATAATCCACCGAGTAGACCAAGAGTGGGGAATGAGATTTCTCCTCTATGATACATAAAGCCACAATTACTCTCTCCATAAACAATCTCCTTTAGATCCATGAACTCACATCCATATCTAGGTGAAAGGCTCCTTGGTGTTCCTTCTAAAACTTCTAAAGAGTAACTATTTCAACAATTGTATCTAATCCCAAGAGATCTCCAAACTCAACTAAGTTTCCAATTAGAGATGAACACCTACAACCAACCAATACATGTTAAGCTCCAAATGAAACACCACACTATCATGAAGTTTCGAAGAACATGACCAATGTACTCAATATCAAGAGAACCAACAAGACCACTATCAAAGATCCAATTGTAGAATCAAGAACCCAAACATGACATCATGAGATAGAATCTCCTACTAGGAGATAGAATGCACCAATGCACACATCATGGTATCAGGAGAACTATATCATCCCAAACAAGTCCACAAATGAGTAACCATAGTCAAGGAACTAATCAAGCATCCAAGATATAAGAACAACATCCTAAAACTAAACCAAACCACCACCTGTAATCATGAATCAAACATCATAACCCATACTTGCCAACTACATACATGATCATGTCATGCAAATGCTCAAAATGTACATACATATCCATGACACTAAAAACATCATTATCTTTGTACCTTTACTTGAATCCCATTGAAACAAGACTCCTAGTCTCACACATATATCAACCATGACCTCAAACTAGAAGACAACCTATGTACCTATCTCCATTGAAGTATAAAATGTAAAAATACCTATATACCTATGTATGAAAGTATTGATTCTAACAACCTGCTATACCATGATGATGGTCTTCCTGGTGTTCCCAACTGATGGTCTGAGTTTCCTTAAAAAGTAGCCATCTTTTATCCACATCATCCTTAGGTCAATGGCCAACGAACAAGAGACAATTGCTTGTTCTCCTCTGCACTTTAGGCACTACTAGACCTAGGGGGTATTCCCTTATTCAATATGAATATTATAAACCCCTACTTCAATTGGATATTGATACTTAAGCAGATATGTTCTCCTATATGCAGACCAAAACCGTATGATTGCTTCAAAGTGGCTAGCTTTGGTAATTAAATCCCTAGATGGCTCAGAGAACATGAAACTAAAACCCTACTCCTACAAACTAACAAGTTGATTTTTTTTTTGCTTTATGGATGTGGTTTTCCGATTGTGGGTGTTTTGTGAAAATAATCCCAACCCTAATCAATGTCAATCCTAGGGTTTGGACTTGACTCCTAACAAATGCAAACTATGTCTTTATAAGCATCACAAATATACATATTTAGAGGATTTACTATGTTTCCTGTCTTACATAAAATAATCCAAGAATGGGTATTCCTATTAACTCTTCTTACAAATATCCTTGTTATCACACACACCTCTCCATAATTGATTCAAAGCATTTAATCTATTCCTTGGACAGAAGCAAAAATCAAACATGCAATACAACAAATGTGTACTCAAGAACTTAGAAACCCTTGGTGTCTTTGTTCAAAACAGAAATATAGATAACATAGGAGACAGTTAATAGAAACACATTCTCACAGCATTAGTCATATAATCTCAACCTAAAATTGATAAAAATATGCATAAAAACATACATTCAACATTGCAAGAAAATGAACTCACAACTCAAAAAAAATGGCCAACCTCCAGAATTCCTCTTTATTTTCTTACCCAAAGTTTCCCAAATCTCCAACAACCCCCATAGAATGGCCCTGAATTCCATTTTAAAAGGAGTAACAAGCCTTTGGCCACCTACATTCTAATAAATTTTCAATGAAACAATCAAATCCTCAATTAATAGGGTAGTTGAAGCAATTAGATTTCTTGGCGAAATCTCACTGATAAAACAACCTAGACTTCATTTACTATGAGTAGATTTGATATCCTGGCCTTAGTCATGCTAAAATTTCATTAATTGTAGAGTGAAAGCATGTGGGAATAGCACTAACAGACAGCCACTTGAATTTTAAACCTCGGCTGTTGATTCAAGCTTCCTTCTGTGAGATCGATGGTCATGAGATACCTGCCAGATTTGAAAATCTGACCTCCTTCATAAAAAATTTAACAGGCAATGATGTTATTCCATGTTGGACACTCTTTTCCTACTAACTCCTTTACCTTTTGTTCGATGTGGACATGTGGCACCATTTCGCAATAGCGTAGTAGGAAGTGGGCCATCACCTTTAGGCTCTGCGGGCTTATGCTAAGCCTCCACATGTACTTTCACTCTGTAACTTTCCCTTTCTCATCTCAAGAACGGGCCACATGTCAATATACATGCAGAGGCACAAATAATAGTAAGATGAAATTATCAAAGGCACAACTAACAGTAAGATGAAATTCTTTGATGATAGCTGCAGTCAGCCTGGTGCTTCCAAGTCTAACTTGAAGTAGTTAGAAAAAAACAAAGTATTTGACATAGTTAAATACTGGTTCTTCATTTTTGGTGGCCCAGGGTCACCAAATGAAGATTGAAGGTGTGAATAATGATGCATGATGGAGTAGTTACTCAACAACCTAATGGATTTGGCACATGGTCTACATTCCAGAGATAGTTCGAATCTTGCCATGCCTGCAAGAGTCATGTATCCCCAACCAGAGCCAATGGTGGCACCTGCCTAGGTCTAGGGTTTTAAGTTAAGTCTGTAAATCTTCATATTTATTTCCTTAAACCCTAATTCGCATGGTCCCCTTTACTTTATGTTTTTTTCTGTCATTGACCATCTAGCCTAGGTTTCTGGTTGCTTATGTTACAACCTTAAGCCCTATAAGTTATAAAGTGACTGGTCTTGAGTCCTAACATCCACTTTTTATTGCCTAGTAAATGTCAAATCCTTTATAAAGTCTTAAGCCTTAAGTCTTTGTAGGGCCCAGAGGTGCCACATGGAATGATATTGCAAGCCCGTAGAACATTAAAGGTGACGTCATAGTCCTACCATGGGGCTATGAGATGGAGATAGTTGTTGAAGACATCACAGTTTACAGCCATAACATCAAAAATTCCTTTGAACAAATAGTAGGCTTCCAAGTGTTGAAGGATTGAATAGTGGGCTGATGAAGATCAATGATAGCATGACCTTGCATAATGATTGTGTCAGAAGTAGAGATTCCTTGTGCTATTGCATGATGATGCTACATGTCCAACCTTTGAGGAAAGAGAAGAGCTATATTAAAAGGGGACCACATGGAGGGCTTAGCTTGCTTCTAGGGACCCAAAAGAAAAATGAGTCACTTTCTATCATCAGGCCATAGAATGGTGCCAAGTGGCAGGATGCTCGGGCTTACAGCCGCAGGATCGAGAATTCTAAAATGGACAAACAAGATGCTACCAGTTGTCAAAGGGTCAAGTGAAGAATGTGGGATCATAGGTATTGAAAGATCAATTAAACATATGCACGCAGAAGAATCTTGGAAAAGGGAAAGATCCTTTGCACTAATGTGAGATCATGACGCATGTCCAATTTATAGAGAGAAAAGGGAGAAGGCCTATGAGAAAAGGAGCCACATGGAGGGCTTAGCACAAGCGTGAAGAGCCAAATAGAGGTGGCCCACCCTCTACCACGTGGCTGCAATTTTAGGACACATGGCATTCTTCGGTGCCAATATGAGTTTTGACTATTAAGACAATTTGATTGGCATGATTTCGTTGGCATTAGACTTTTCAACAGAATTCAAGGTGTCAATCTTGTCACCCCTCACTAAATCAATGGTTTGCATTCAAAATTGAAAATTTTTTAGTTGCAGATGTTTCTTTCGAGTATCAAGAGGGAAAATGGTGAGTGTCTTTTCAAAGAAATAAAATCCTGGGTTATTCGAGGCAAGCAAATTAAAGGAGCTAGCTCATGCACAATAAATTACCTAGTGGTAACATCAGTCTTCATGAGATATTTTCATTGTAATGGGTGCCAGTTCCCCCAATCTTTAATGTAATACAAAAATGTAACCAACTGAGATGTAGTATGACTTAGCTCTTCTATTCTATAAAAGGGCTACTCTTTTTCATTGAGAGTGATCTAAGGGAGAGATATCCTGGAGGATTTTAGGATTTGGATACAAGTTATCCACACTTTGGGGAGTAATTCCTGTTGCAGACTAGGTTCATTTGTCTAGGCATAGAGGTATTTTCTATTTTGTAGATGAATAAATTTCTAAATGACACTATTCTTTCCAGATTGGGTTATATGAAAAACACTTTTTGTGTGTGTTATCTATGATTGTTTCCTTGGGTATGAGCATTTTTCTTTTGAGTGAAGTTGCTAAGGGTTTCTGAACTCATTCATATATATTTGTTATGTGATATATCTAATTTGTTCCATCTATTCAAGGCATGGATTAAATTTCTTTAGGTCACATATAAGGTGAAATGTGTTGTATCAAGGGATTAGTGAAGAAGAGTCACAAATAATACTTTTTCTTGGACATGTTACTATAAGGCAGTAATACTTTTATTTTGGGTCCTCTGGATATGAAGCTTTGTTGTCATGAGGAAACATTTACATTGATGGGTCTGACTCTGTTGCCCTCATAAAGCACCAGTCTAGGGTTTATTTGCCCGAAGGTCTATAAGAAAGTACAACTTAATGATAAATCTTTCAAATCATTTTGTTTTATGTTTTATTTTAGTTTAGGTGATGCATGTTTTCAGATCTGAGCAATGAGCATAATCCAAGAATGTTTCCAGTCTAGTGTTAATCTTACAAATCTTGGTGCAAATTTATGAGAACATTCTACCTGGTATGGAAAAGCTATATCTATCAATTGTGAATAAGGGAATACCCCCTAGGTGTGGCAGAACCTGAAGTGTAGGGGAGATATGAGATGATCTCCCACTCTGTTGGTCAAATTTCTTATTGAATCTGAGCATAAGAAGTGGCAAACCTTTAGGATTTGATGCATGTAGATTTGGGAACCAACATCTCTCATAACAACATGCACTCCCACAAGTTTTTGCCCAAAAATTTATCCTAATGCACTCATAATCACATCCTAAATCTCAAGATCCCAGAAGTGATCAAACAAGTACAAACCTCTCTACACATAATACTAAAAATACACATCATCCAAATTGTAGTACACTATAAGAGATCTCCAATGCCTATCCAAAATAAAAAATTTGCTTTCATATGTTAAAGTTATGACCAATATATTGCCCCAAAGAAATGTCTAGATTTAGGCACAAAATTCTAATATAAATAGAAAAATATAATCACCAACCCTATGCATCTATGTAGTTCCTAGAGAAAGCTTTCTGATGCATATAAGAAGTAAAAAAATATGACATTGTGGGTGAAAGTTATTCCCCGTACAAGAAAATTCCCTCCAAGGACTAAAAGATGCCCCAAACATGTATGTCCATATAATCCATACTGTAGACATCATCACTACATCAGCAAATGATGTGGTGCTAACTGGCAGATATTAAACATCATTAAATTTATTTAATTTCTTTCAAAGTCCAGACTTTTCACTTATGGACCTGATAAAATTTTAGAGAGGTTTTGAGAATGCTCGAAGTCTACTTTTCAAAATTTTGATAGCTGGCATAGGGCATTGGGTGCTAGGCCAAAGTGCCCTCCCATCTAGGGGCCACAAGCCCTACCATCCTAGTGACCAACTGGAGGGCTGATAACTAGTGTCAATCCTTCCAACTTGGCTATGTTGTTAGCACCGGCCATGGTCAAAGTACCTAATAGTATGGGGGTCTATAGACCCCCATACCACCCACTAAATTTTCTTTTAATATTTCTCTCTTTATAGTTTAAAGTCTTTTTTTTTTTCATATAAAAAAATCCTTATTCAAACTATAGAATTTATTGGATAGGGAATTTTTATAAATACTTTTTTCAAAAAACTTCACTCTAAAAATTATATGACAATATGACTGTACCACCAAACAAGGGGTAATTATTTTCTCCTTCCAGGCCTTGTGCCCAAAATAGGTCATGTTTTATGTCAATATTCATGTCTCGAGCCTCCTACATCAAATGGTGAGGTCCATTTTATCTTATAACTATTGAACACAAGGAATACTGAGAGGGGGGTGAATCAATATTCTAAAAAACTATTCTTTCACATCTTCTTTAATCCATTTACCAATTCAATAACATTAAAGCAAAATAAACATAGGAAGAGAAACCACAAAGTCAGAACACATAGACACCAAGATTTTTACATGAAAAACCCAAAAAGGAAAAAGCCACAGTGAGTGTTAGCTCACAATATATTATAATATCAAAACTAGATTACAGGAAGGCTCACTACCTTAGGGATCACAGCCCAAAGACTCACTATCCAAAGAAGTGCTCACTGTAATAGGTTCACTACCAAAAGGAAAGAAGATAGAGAAATGGTGCCTCATTGCCAAGAAAGGACTATTGTAAATGCATCTACAGTATGCTGGAATACAGTTCCATTGATAGCTCAATATACAAATTCAAAAGTCTTCATTATGTATGCTTTGTTTCTCTGCCCTGTTTATATATGCTCTGTTCTTTGGTCTTCTACACCTTTACTGCACTTTTTGAATTACAAGAATCACATACACAACAAATTCACATCACCACATATCCCCAAAATTCAAATCTATCATATATATATATATATATATATTCGCCACAAGATTCAATTCAAAACTAGGTCAGCATGTCAAATATGAAGTGTGTACACAAAACTTATACCTTGTCGGCTTGATCCTTTGCACAATCAGCAATGCAAACCTATAAAATCCTCCAAGAACCTTCGTATAGGTGTGGACCTATTATAGAACCACTTAGGATGATGATCTAAAAAAAATACCTTTACCACACATTGATCAAACTGAGTGTTGGTTTCATTCTTTAGTATACTCTTAACCTTGTTGTCTGTCATATCACAACTTCTAATGCAAACCACACTGGACTCCAAAGTTCATACCAAACATTCATTGTGCATCACCAATCATATCTTCATAACCACAAGTCATAATATTCTTGTGTGGTAAGATGCAAATCTCAGAACTATTGACTTTGTCTTTGTGAAACAGTGTCAAGCTGAATGTCAATACTTAGAAGCTTGTAGATGATCTTCTAGTGAACTTCAGAATCTGTAAATCTAGAATTATATACTTGTCATTTATGTTTACAACATGTCCAAACCACACATTGAAACAATCAATACTAGAGGAATGTGGACCGAAATACTCAGGTGTTCTACACTGTTCCTGACTAAACTTTATTTACCCGAACTTAGGCAATTCACAGTATGGCTTCTAGAGATTTTCAAGACATGAAACATGGAATATAGCATTTTGTAATAACTATGTGTAACATACTAGAACCACACACCAAAATCTTCATTTGCGGAGGAGTACTAGCTGAATCATTGTCATTACCTTAGTAAACTTCCAACACTTAGTCAAATTGACTAAGTCATTCATTCCGGAGCAAAAATACTATGCATACCCTATCTCAAGAACTGTCTCCAATCATATATGGTTGTTTCCATCAATGACAACATTAAATCTCCAACATATCAATAGTGTCTCTTGACTATGTTGCAAACA
Organism: Cunninghamia lanceolata; assembly: GCA_027924645.1. Taxonomy (NCBI): domain Eukaryota; kingdom Viridiplantae; phylum Streptophyta; class Pinopsida; order Cupressales; family Cupressaceae; genus Cunninghamia; species Cunninghamia lanceolata. The sequence goes on from BSBN01000274.1 coordinate 16,627,425, forward strand.
ATTAGGTCATTTCTACAACCTCCATTATAAAACCCTCGTATGAAGCACATCCAAGAAACCCTCTTTGCCAAACATTTTTCCAACTCCAGATCTGTAATAAACACAACAAATTTACAAACCCCGAAACCTTAAATTTTCAAAATAACAACCTCCACAAAACCCTCATATCTTGTAATGTCTCAAATATTTCTGGCATTGTCATTGATTTAACTTTGCACTAGATCTACTCAACAAGGGTTATACAAAACTAGGGATCTGACACCTCCCTCAACCATAAATATAGCTTTGATACTGTTTGTTAGGAAATTACTAGGTTGATCAAACCAATTCCTATATAACCCTATGAAAGAATATGATGCATACAAGATTACAAAATAAATATAATGCAAAGATAAAATGGAAAATCCACAAGATAACACAAGATACATCCTAGGAAAACCCTCAAGAGGGAAAAGCCTAGCCTCCAAAGGCATCCACACTCAATGTATTATTCAACAATAAAAACATTACAGTACCCTTATAGAGTCTCCATGAACACTTCTGAAACATCAAGCTCCTCTAATGCATCTTGATGAGTCATATATATGACTCATTTATTTCTGTATATTTCCTGTTTTAAGAGACTTTGATAAAACATTATATATATATACATATATATACATATATATATACATATATGTATATATATATATGTATATATATACATATATGTATATATATACATACATATATGTACATACATATATGTATATATATATGTACATATATGTATATATACATATATATATGTACATACATATATATATATATATATATATATATATATATATATATATATATAAATATATATATATATGTATGTACATTCATATATGTATATGTATGTATATATATATATATACATATATGTATATATATACATACATATATGTACATACATATATGTCTATATATATGTACATATATATATACATATATATATATACATACATATACATATATATATGTATATACATACATATATATATATATGTATATACATACATATATATATATATATATATATTTGTCTTTTGGATGGATTATGCACATGTTTAGTCTTCATTTCCTTTTGATGAAATCTCTTAGCCTATTTACTTGAATTGCAATTTTAAAATGCAGATCTTATGAATTTGTGGTATAAGTGGTGTGTTGACTCCCAAAACCACAATTCTACTTCCTAGGACAAAATCACACTCACAAGGCTAGGGAATGTCATCATGTGAGCATAATCAGCTCGTCAACAGAATATGGAAGGTTAACGGACAACCTACAGGAGTGGGTTTCATCCCCTGCACTTCGAGCTTAGCTTAAACTCTGGATGCATATTCCCAGGGGTATACCTGAATAGGTATTAAATCCAAACCAGATGAATAACTAAAAACATGGACAACCAAACCCAACTCACCTTCTTAGCCCCGAAATTTGTCACTAAACTAAGAACAGTTGCTATCATAAAACCCCTATATAGTTGATTCAACTGTGTGAATGTACATGCACAAGAAAGATGGTTTTTTCCCCTAATCCACAGGTGAATAATTTGTTTGTTTTAAAAGGTGATTGGTCCCTCTCCAATATGGACTAGTACCTATTCCATTGGGAAACTAAGTCATAAGCAATAAAAAGGAAAGAAATAGGTTGAACCAGCATCAATAAAAAACTAAAATATATTGACATATATTTTTCAGATTACATTTCATACCCTGGACATACTTATTTATCCAAAGCCAAACTATAATAACCCATTTGCAATAGGGAAATGACCCAACACAAAGCTTGTATTGATTTGAATGCTATCATACATTATCAAATCTCATTACAATCGCACCAGCAAATGTGAAGGAAAAATACAAAGCTACGACAATGTACTCCCCTAAATTATTACAAACAACCATTGAGACATACCATTGTATAAAATATACTTTACAATCCATTCCTACATTGTATCAACCACATTTTTTCATTCACTACCCAGATGTTTTCCTCTGTTTGATGCCCTAAACTCTCCTTAGGCATTTTCTAGACTAGATAATTGGTTCAGTGACCAACCCTTTTTACATGATTTATTTTTGTATACATAGCCTCTAATTTCACTTGACCTAATCCTGGATGCAATAAATTCCGTCTTGTGGGCTACGTCAAAAAAAATCATGGTGAGAAGGGACATTCATCTACCAGCAATAACTGCAACAAAATATCTGGAAGGGGTAGCAAAGAAGATGAAAATCTTCATTATTTGACCCCTGAATGTTTCTGTCGATATGAACCTACAATTTGTCTGCCTTGGAGATGCCTAACAGTCTTCCTTCAACTGTGGAATTCTAGATCATATGACCATGGGCCCCTGATATATACAGCAGCTATCTTTTCCGCATCCCCATGGAAGTAATGTGACGTTAGCCCCCACATGGACCTTCACCCACTACCCCGCAAGGAATCAACATCTTGAAAAGATTCCTCATGGGGTGGTGAGAAACAATCATTCCTGAGCCTTTGTAAAGTTTGTACTTCCTTTTAAATCTGCAAATCAGAAAGCTTCCACGTGTCATGATTCTAGAGCCACATAGAAGGAGAAGAGCCATCTTTGTTTGGGCCTTATAGAAGGAATATGAGCCCTCCACGTGGACCTTATAAGAAACATGGACCCATGCCCATTGCACTTTAGACATGTCACCAAGGGAGAAGTGAAAAGGTTAACTCATCGAGTCGGGGCATTTTAGAACTTTTGAACCATGAGTTGGGAGTTTGAAAGTTAGGAAAACTACTGGCCTCTCGACAACAAAGGCTTGAAAAGGCCTAGAGACAAGTCAAGGAGTCAGGGGGTTCGCTAACTTTCGAACCCATCGTCTTAGGTTCTAGAAATTGAAGATCCCCTGAAAACAAAGAAAGATAAAATCTGGGGCTGGTCACTTCACAGTTTTAAAAGGCTTGAAGTGAAAACTTAGGCGACTGGTAATCAAGACAAACAGTCAACAACAAATTATAAGATAAAGTAGAAATATGATTGTAAGCCTTAAGGTTTTTAAGGGAAATTAGGAAAACATTTAAGTAACCAACTCTAAACCCCAAAACCTAAACAGGTTTCAACACTGCCTCTAATTGGGGACGTGTGCTGAGTAGTGGCACTATGAGAATCTAGATCTCTAGGCAGACCAAAAGGCAAAAAATGAACAAGGGGAAGAACAAAAATGTATTTACAAGGCATACAGTCATAGGCATTAGGGCACAAAAGGAAAGTTGACTGTAATCAAAATTTACAGTCACTTGCAGGTCAAACTTACACAAAACTACCACAACCACTTGCCTCTTTCAAAGACAAGTTGAGTGAAGGAGCCAATCTCCCTCAAACCAAATTTGCATTTCTCACCTAGCTACAACTAAAAACTATCCCCAACATGTGCCAATCTAGAACATATACTCATGGAGCCAAGGAGAGCTTCACCATTGAAATCACTGCTGCAGGGCAACCAAAAGAAATAGGTGCTTGACTTATTCCATACTGCATCATGTTTGTTCCCAGCAGGAAGGGGTACAAAACTAGAATTTAGGTTAGCACCAAAAGAAATGAATGAAGATAAATCTCCATTATCATGTGCCAGGCTATCATACTTGCTGACCTTTCCATGCAAATTGAAGGGAAAAGAAAACACCTCCAATTCACATGGCAAAGAAAATTGTACCTGAATGCACTACTGATCCACAAAAGAAGACACTTCATCTTGTAGAGCAAACTGGAAAGACTCCAGCTCAATCATATCCTCAAGTCGGGTAGGAACATGTTGATATTGCTCCTGGTCAACAACATCTTTACTTGTATGTTGGGACCATACAAAGGACTCAAATTCAGGTGCAACACCATCATCCACAGTAATAGACACCTGACCTTCATTACAAAGGAAACTTTCATACTCACAAGTGCCAAACTCTTGGATAATAGGTTGCCAGCATACAACATTTTCATACATTAGTAGGCATGAGCTTTCCACGGTCCATGTCAATGAGTAAAGAGCTTCTGGATTTAATTGTGTATGTTTTTGTCTCAATGTTTCGGATCATACTCAATGATCCATCATCAGGAAGAGGATAGTAACATATTAGATAGCAGACTTGAGCTTGCTTAAAAAGAAGCCAGAGGGGGAGAAGGGAATGGAAACTGAAGGGTAGGAGAAAAGGAGAGAAATAATAGTAATAATGACGATATTAAGATTACTACTAAAAACAAGAAATTATATATATATATAATGTGTTTTTGAAAAACGAGGGCAAGCAATACAAAAGAAAAGTAACAAAGAAAATCCTAAGGACACACCATGGCAAAATGACACACACAAAAAAACTTGAACATAAAGATTCAAGTGAGAGTATATATATAAGGAGAGAGGACACTAAGAGAGGAAAGAAAACTATAAAAGATGAACAAAAACAAAACTAAAGACAAAAAAATAAACAAGTGGAAAAGACACAAGTCATTAAAATTAAAGCCACTGAAATAAATTACAATGACATACCACCAAGAATCAAACAATGTAAAAATGTGTATATTTATAATTAATCGTAAACAACATTTTTTTAACGTGATGTGTATTTTGTAGCACATAACTTTTTTTCTACAAAGGATAAAATTCTAATTCTTTTTAATTTAGATTGGTAACACCAATATATAGTGTATGCATTTGGTTTCATAATGTTTTGTTGAATATATTTTTTTAATTAATTTTTGAAGTCAAACCAATTATAATTTAGACATAGGCGTATTATGTAAAACATAACTTTTTCTGTATGTATCGAAATTCAATTTTTTTTCTTTTGTTGAAACAAGGACATCAATACCTAGGGCATAGATATTTTTTAGAATTTTTTTTCACTAATTTACTAGTTTTCCATGTGTGTAGAACATAGAACTTGATGTTCGGTTAAAAACCTACATTCAGAAGAAATAAAAAATAAATATAATAATAAAATTAAATATATTTAAAATTATACTTTTTTGGAAGCTTATAATAAGGACTACATACTTATGAAACATAAATTTTATATGAATTCATTTGGTCCCCTAAACGGTAAATCAAAAGTTATTTTTATCAGCATTTTGATAGGTGTAGAGGAGACTCCATTATAGGTATGGTTTAAAACTAGCAGGGTTCTATCCAAGGGGGTTTGAATCTAAGGGGGTTTGATCAAACACTCTTCAATTAAAATCCTTTAAATGGAACCTTTCAAGGATTAAATCATTATATTTTCTAAAAATATGTGATATCACCAAAAATCAGGATGTCCCAGAAAGTGTAACCCATTATTGTGGCAGCACCCACTACTATATATTTAATTAATAGAGGTCCTTCAGTTCCTTTGGGTTGTGGTATTCCAGAGGAACCACGGATAGGTAAGAAGGTGATTTATTCTTTTCTTAAAACCTTTGGATGTGAAGCATTTGGATATGTAGATTCTAAAATAGAACCAAGCTAGATGCAAAATCAAAAAAATGTATCTTCGTTGGATATGGCATTGATGAATTTGGTTATAGGCTTTGGGATGTTGAAAATCTAAAAATTGTGAGAAGCAAGGATGTTGTATTCAATGAGAAGGTGTTGTACAAAGATCAATTGCAGCAACATGAGAAGAAATAAAAGGATTATGTGGTGCTAGATGAAACTCCAGATAGTGATGTTCCAGTGGTTCCTCATGCTCCACAACAGCAACAAGAAATACCACAAACTCCAGTGAATGTTAGATGGTCAACAAGGCTAAGTAGATCTCCTGAAGGATTTTCTCCCTCTTTGTATTCCATTTTGTTAATAGATGTTGGTGAACTAAAAGAGTATGATGAAGCTATGCATGTGGATACAAGGGTTTAGTGGGAGCTTGCAATGAAAGAAGAAATGGACTCCTTGCTGAAAAATTAGACTTGGGAATTATGTAAGTTGTTTGCAGGTAAAAAGGCTTTACCAAAAAAATGGGTTTATAGGCTGAAAGAGGAAGATGGAGGTAAGAAAATATCTAAATCCAGGTTAGTTGTAAAAAGATTTACACAGAAAAAGGGTATTCATTTTGATGAGATTTTTTCTCCAGTTGTTAAGTTGACTTCTATTCATACTATCTTAAGTATTGTGGCCGCTAAATATTTTTGCATTTGGAATAGCTAGATGCGAAAACTACCTTTCTCCATGGTGATTTGGAGGAGGAGATATATATGGAACAACCACAAGGATTTGAAGTCAAAGGTAAGCAGAAATTGGTGTGCAGATTGAAGAAGAGTTTATATGGCTTGAAACAAGCTCCTTGGCAATGGTATTTAAAATTTGATAGTTTTATGGCTGAGCAAGGCTACAACTGATATAATTCTGACCATTGTGTTTATTTTAAGAGGTTGGATAATGATAGCTACATTATTTTATGTTTATATGTTGATGACATGCTTGTAGCAGGGTCTAACATGGATCACATAAGAGAGTTAAAACAATAGTTAGCACAATCATTTGCTATGAAGGATTTGGAGGCACCAAAACAAATCCTTGGTAGAAAAATTTGTAGAGATAGGAAGAACAAAAAATTAACTCTATCACAGGTTGATTATGTTGAAAAAGTGTTGCAAAGATTCCACATGGAGAATGCAAATGCTTTTAGTACACCTTTGCCTAGTCATCTAAAATTGACTAAGGAGATGTGTCCAAAGACACAAGAGGAGGAAGACAAAATGTCCAAGGTACCATATGCTTTAGCTATAGGAAGATTAATGTACACCATGGTATGCACGAGAATAGATATTGTACATGTTGTAGGAGTCGTAAGCAGGTATATGATTAATCCTGGATTGGAGCATTGGAATGCGGTAAAATAGATTCTCAGTTATTTGAGAGGTACATCCAGTAAATACTTATGTTTTGGGGGCTCTAATACTGATTTAGCAGGTTGTGTAGACTCAAATTTGGTAGGGGATATTGATACCAGGTGGAGTACTATAGGTTATGTCTTTACTATAGGTAGGACAGTAGTGAGTTGGATCTCACGGTTGTAAAAGGTGGTTTCTTTATCCACCATGGAGGCAAAGTATGTAGCTACAACAGAGGCAAGCAAGGAGATGATATGGCTGCAATCTTTGATGGAAGAATTAGGCAAACAATAGGATAATAGTTATTTGTTTATAGACAACTAGAGTGTCATACATCTTGCAAAGAATTATGCCTTGCATACAAAGACCAAAGACATACAGTTGAGGTCTCACTTCATTTGATCGGTGTTGGATGATGGACAATTAAGGCTAGAAAAGATACATGCAGATGAAAATTTAGTAGATATGTTTACAAAGGCAGTGACAAGGGAGAAGCTGAGCTCTTCTTCAGCTTCAGTTGGTCTTCAAGACTAAAAACAATAAAATCAGAATAGCAGGGTCCAGGGTGTTTATTTCTAATGGGAACTATAGGGTCAGTAGTGTTATGATCAGTCTCCAAGTGGGAGATGATATGGTGTGGAGTCTGATCAAGTCCAAGTAGGAGATTGTTGTCATATGGAGCCTAATCAAAGTCAGATGTTAAACTTTCCCCACTTTTATCAGCATGGTTTCCCCCCAAATTATTTAATGAGGGTTTGGGGGCAACGCCTCCAAGATGGGGTCAAGAGGCAGCGCCCCTTATGAGGTCCAGGGGAAACATTGTCTCTCACTGTTATTATTTTTGTGTATTTTTCATTCCTCTATTTAATCTTTATTTTCATTTAATTGATATCTTTTGCATGCAATTCCTAACACTTTCCTTGGCTCTCTATGTAAATGATTACATGCATTATTGTTTATCATGATTATATGGTTGCTAACACCTTTTCTTGTCAGAAATTGTGTGTTTGTGGGAACATTTGGCAATCATAAAGTACATGTCACCTCTAGGGGCATGGGCTTTGCGAGAACTCATGTTCCCTTTTGTGTTTTCTTCCTACCTTAACATGCTTGATATCGACACACGATACCAACCACCTTATAGTGGGGGCATATAAGGTAAGTTGTCTGATGATTTTGATACAAGTGAAGCATGTTTGAAGCCCTCTATAGAGGTGGGATGTTATATCTCCGATCGAGTGCACATATTTCTTTTCTATATTGCAATCATTTAAGCCCTCTGCGGAGGAGGTGATGTTGTATTTCTCAAGGAGATTGCACATCCTCTCATTTTCTAAAAGTCCTCCAAGCAAGTGGGGTGAATCTAAGACTATCCTAACCCTTAAGCATGTCTTCAATGATTGTTGTGGCGAATCTCAATCATTTTTGTGTGCCTGTAATGTGCTTGAGATGGCTGCAAACCTAGCAATATGTTTCTTCCATCACTTTTTTGCTATGTTTTCTCTGTGTCTTCCATGTGTGTGTGTATGGCGTGTTTGTTCCCAAGCATAGTCTAAAGACTGGAGGCAATGAGTCCCTCCTATACTTTGGGATTTACATGTGGCATGTTTTTTCTCAAGTGTAGTCTAAAGATGTGTGGCGATGAGTCCCTCCTATGCTCTGAGATTTGTATCGCATGTTTGTTGCCCATATGTAGTCTAAATATGTGTGGCGATGAGTCCCTCCTACATTTTGGGTTGTGTGTTTACTTTCCTTGTACTTGCATTTGCATTCATAAATGAGAAAATAAAAAAAAGAAATAATCATTGCATTCATTATATTCACTGTGTTTTGCATGTCTTCGATGTTGTCTTCTCTATGTTTTGCGTGCCCATAACTATCTTCAATGTGTTTGGTGTGTCTTCACCATGCCTGGCATGTTTGTTGTGTTTGTTGATTGTACTTTAATGCATGTATTGGCCCTACATTTATACATACATTAAAGTGGGGGCTAAATGTTATGTCAAAAAATGTCCCCTTGGGGGCTTTTCCCTCTTAAGGTTTAGCTCCCGGGTCCTTAGAATGCATTTAGAGCATCTTGCATGACAATTATGAATCGTGATGAGAAAAACCTAAAGTTTTATGGAAAATAGGACCTAGGGGGTGCTATTTTGGTGATCCTTGATTAAAAATGGGAGGGTGGACTTGGGCGCTAGCGCCCTAGTCCTGCTCTATTTTGGGTCTACCCTAAATTTTAATGTCAGTTTTATGACTGTTATTTGGGTCCTATGCCGACATCTCAAGTTTGAATTATGAAATTCTTAGTAGGAATCTTTGTAACTTTGCATATATAAGCATGTTTAGGTTTTCATTTGTAAACTAGAAGATGATTGCAAACTTTAGGCATATTTGTGATTTCAATATATTCATTGTTGTAGCGTAGAGCATTGTTATTGTGTTTGTGATTGCAGATTTGATTTCATCTTCTCATGTGTTTGAAGAGCCTTCATTCATGTGAGCTCTACACTTCAAGGTGACATCTATTGTGTATTTGATCATTTATCATTTGTATTTTATGTCTATCCTACAGGGATATGCACTATTATCTAACAACGGTGTTTGGAAGACTTGAATGTCTCTCTGGTGCTTGACCAAGGCAAGCCTCTAAACACTACAACCCCCAACCACACTCCTTTGTGATTGCAGGTTACAGGTATCAAGTTTTGTAGAGTGGAGTTATAGAAGGAGGTTGTAGACAACAAGGATTCAAGATCTGAAAGAAAGAAGATAGAGTTCAACATTTCGAGACACGGGTGCTAGTGGCACTGTCCTTTGGAATTACAAATGCAGAAATAAATTGAACAATGGTAATCATCATCTGAAGAGCTTCTGACACCTCAAAAACACAAGGCCTTGGGCTAGGATGCTAGTGCTAGTGTCCACCTTTTTCAGGATAGAAACGAAAGATACAGTGCAGATCAGTGGCCAAAGGAGATCCAAATTCCATGCAGAAAATAGTACCTTGGACAGGGGCGCTAGTGCTAGTGTCCTAGACTATTCTGTATTCTGAACTTTGAAAAATAGTAAGTTAACAATCTGTGTCTTTGATTTAATCTAAAAGGATTTGTCGTAATTCATCCATTTGCTTACTATTTTGCTTATTTAGGGTTTTAAGAGTAATTAGGCATTAAATTGAGATATTGTTTGATAACATATGAGCTTCCACATCATTCCAAGTGATAGCCCAACCTGTTAGGTGAATGTTCTCACTTAGTAGAGATTCAACTTAGTTGATATGTCCTTGAATATTTTATGAGAAGGGAGGATCTGAACTAAAACATTCACAAATCAACCACATTCAAATCCCCCTTTTCATATTAAACACTGCTATATATTAGGAGCTTGAGATGGAGGTTGTGTGTAAGAGTCTTATAGATGTTGAGTTACCTCCTAAATCTCTAGTTGGTTATACTCCTATGAAATCTTGCTCTGCAAGTATATTGTAATCTTCTTGATTCCTGAATAATATATTGGGCAGCTTTGGAATGTGGGGTTTCTTACCTGAAAGGGCTTTCCCCACATATATCCTGTATTGTGAGTTTTGTAGTTGTATTTGAGTGTTGTTATTACCTTTTTGTTAATGTGCATCTTAATCTGTAATTGTAAAAGTTAAAAATTTGCATAAATCTTTCCACAGAAGATCAGTGTAGGAAGTGTTTCTACATACATTGCTTCCTTTCAAAAATCATGAAACAATATAAACACAATTGCAACAATGAAAAGAGAAATCTAGTCATTAACCTACAGGAGGTTTGATAGTCTTAGATCTACAAACAAAGGTTGCATATGCAAGATAAGAAAGAGGAAATTAATGTGCTAGTGAGAATATGAGAGGATAGTAAAGCATGATATTCTATTCCATCTATGAAAGATAAATTAACAAGAAAATATGAAGGGCAGGTTGCATAGTCATAGTATTGTTATTTATGAGAATAATGGTTATAGAATATTTTCTATTGAAGGCCTGAGTACAATTTGGTAGAGCTTCCTCCAATTGAAAGAAAAATCTATCCAAGTTCCCCACTTCTTAATGAAGAATTACCAATTTATATATGAAGAAGTGAAGAAAAATAAAACCGAGAGAATTGGAAGAAGAGATTTGAAAAAATTAGAAGAATAAAAATCTCTTATTTGATTTTTTTTTCATGATAAAACCCTCTTTGTGTTCACCATTCTTGTTGCCATTGTTTCTACTTTATAATCCTCCTTCCATGAAAAAATCTTCAGATCTTGTTGCATGATCAACACCACTCTCCATTTGGTTCATTCTTTCTACCCTGTGTTGATCTTTCTGTTTCCGTGAGCTTTGATTTTATCTCTTCTTGCCTACATGTCGTAATCTTGATTCTATGATTCCTTCTAATAAATGAAACTTTGCTTCGTTATATCTATGAGCTCATAAAGCACATGCTTTTAAATAAAGATCATCTTTGTTTAAGTTTATTGGGCCCCACCTCCATTTCTCACGCCTCCTTTTACCTTTCCACTTTCAATAAAATGATGTTAAAATAAAATCAATTTAATCATTAAAATTTATAGGAGGAAGTAAGGAAATATTTGATAACCAATTTTATTTCCTCAGGTCCCCACATGCCATGCTATCCTCAAAGAACCAATGGCACAATGTTTAGAGGTAAGCACCTCTGACAATGTTTAATCATTATGCCATTGCTCTATTTGATGTTGAGTTGGAATAGGATAACCAATGGTGCAATCATCTTTCTTACTTCCCTTCTGTAGTGCTAACCATTAGATGAAGATTTGATCTGATGCTTGTTATGATGCTAAGAATTGAAACTTATTGTGCTTCCTTTTCCATAACTATGCACCATATCCAAGTGTTACACATTCTTTAGATAGCTGGGAGACATGGATATGATGAATGTGAACCATTTTGGTAAACTTTTACACCATGTTTGAGTGACTTGTGCACTATTTTAGATCATTGCATGATGTTATTTCTTTCTTTGTTTCCTTTGGAGAAGTAGCGTCAGTACTCCAACTGCTTACACCTTGATTCTTCATAACAACCACTTTGTATTAACTGGTCGCACCATGGTTCTGAAGAGTTTTGCATATCATTTGGGCAATGTTTGCACAAGGATTATCAATGCTTGTCTTAGAGAGCCTATGTGCTGATATAGAAGACTTGTGTTCTATTTATCATGGTTGTGGTTTTCACATCTATGTTTGTACCTCTCTTCTACCTTGTAATTCTTGTGCTTCTCCTACTAATGGTTATGACTCTTTTACAACAACATCATAGGGATTGCACATCATTTCAAAATCTCCGCACAAATTTTTGTAGAAACTGCCAAGATCATGGAGATACAACAAGCACGAGATTATAAAAAAATGAACAAATGTATTAACAAATACGAAGATATAAATACCCGACTCTCCATCAAATAGGGATAGGTGGCAACTTACAAAAAATATGAATAGCACAACTACCCTAGAGAATAGTGGTGAGGTGTCCATTGGAATGATACATCTTCCAAATGACCAACCAATTTGACAATGTCAAATAGCATGTGTTGGAATTCGCCTAACTATGATTGAGTTAGTGTAAACTATAGGAGTTATACACCAACAACCCCCCTTAAGCATAGCTTAGGTGAGTTTATTAAAGATGGGTCCCAGCTATGCACTTACTTAGGTACCCATGTACAAATGCATCTCTCAAAAAGTGGAGAAAGAAAGAAAACCCTGTGGGAAAAAAATTTCCTCTAAAAAGAGAGAAAATAGAGAGAAAGGCTTAGATAGCCCCCCCCAGAAGATGATGATGCCAATGTAGACTACAATGTAGTTATGAGGAACTCCTGAAGCATGTTGTAGTAGTAAATTCTATCATTCCCTTAATTCCAAGAGAATTGAACAAACTAATTGAAGTTTGGTAGTGATTAAAGGATTAAGACCAGGATGTAGGTCCAAGAAATATTTTGAACAACTGAAGACAAGGATGTGCATTGAGAGCACATATGAATGAGATAAGAATTTGTGTGATTCAAGTTTTGATTATTACAACCCCCCATTACACTTTATAGATTAGTGTGAGTACAATTTCCCAATTCCCTTTACACTTTCAATTATATGACACTACATGAGTGTATTTACAAACAAAGATACTAGTGGAGTTCAATCAACCTGCTATATGGATCCAACTGAGATGAGCCATGAGTTGACACTTGGCTCTAAAGTCGCATCTTGATTGTCTTCTTCACCAGATGTAAAATGTGAAAAGATGAAGCAGTAGTCAACGTGACAAACCTTGCTTGCTACAACAAGTTTTTGATCTTTGGATTCTTGAATGAGGGTTGATGTTGCTGTGAACTCAACTATCTTTTCAGAATTTGTGAGTGCATACACTAAGAGGTAATTTTTGAATAAATCTGGAATGTAATATACATTATGTACAAAACCATTTCCCAGTTTTATAGTCCCTTTACCAAGAACATCATGATAGACTTGGTCCATTAGTATTTTGTAAGTATTGCAAGGTTTGATTCTCACAAACAATTCAATGAAAGGTGACATGTGATCACCCACTACTAAACTAAGGACCCATCTATTGACTTTTTTTTTATGGTGCCACTTAATTACCTTTTTACCCTTTTGAGTGGTGAAATGGTGCAATTTAGACTCCTTAATACTTAGTTTTAAGTTTAAGATGACACATTAGTTTGAGTGTTTTTTAGCACTCTTCCTTGATATCCCCCTTAAAGTGCACTTTATAATTTAGTGCACTGAGATCATATTACTAGCAACACCATACTTACATCTTAATTGTATTTTGTTGGCACCATACTTGACCAACAATGATGATAATTCCTATTCTAGCATTAACAATTGGAGTAGTGGCATCAATCAAGATAAAAACAAACACCCATAGAATATATCTTATATTTTTTTAAATAAAAACACTGATTTTGTTGCAAGCCAAAGACTTTAGGGAACCAAATTAAGAAATTAACCTAAATACCTTGAGTATCTAGTTGATAGAAGAATAAAGGTCAAGTGTTTGATTCTTGAACCATTGTAGATAACCTTGTTTAGGCATGTATTCGGGCTATTTTTGGAGCAACACGAAGAGTGATTTATCATCCTCAATTGCAAAGAAAGACAAAGACAAATAGGTCTCTTAGGTATCACTTTGGTTCTCCTTAGAATCGATATGGAAACCATTTTCAAGGACATACGACAAATAGTTAGAGCTGGGCTCCATGGCTGCCTAGTGGCACAATGAGGGTTCAAACCTGGGCTACTCAATGAACAAGGTGATGATATGGGATGACTAGTAGGGGAGTTGTATCATTGAGTTCTTCTTCATGGCATAGGTCAGGGTTGTACTACCGAAACAATATATAGCAAAATGAGTTTCCTACATATGCGGTGGAAATGAATGAAAAGACCATTTTTTAATTTTGTCTTCAATTTTAACTGATACTTGAAAGGGAAAAGGAGATCTCAGCATGCACCTTACAACATCCTATATTTTACTTAAATAGATATTCAATAACTTGATGCAAGCACATACTACTATGCCCTTAAAGCAGAAACAAACATAGTTGATTTTCCATCTTATTAACCCTTAGAGGAAAGAAAATGTAGCTTACAGATCTAAGAAAATTTTAGCAGCATAACGGCATGTAAATTTACACTTTAAGAACATGAAAAGATGAATAATAGAAGAAAGATAGACATAAGAGAAGAGACACCAATATACATAGGGAAAACCCTTTCGGGTAAAAAACCCCACACTCCAAAGCATTGAACCAATGTATTAATCTACAACAACAAACATGTTACAATACACTTGCAAGCTCAAAGCCTTAACATGGAGATTTACATCTTGCTCCTTTGTAGGAAAAACTGACAGCATAACCCTGCATAAAACTCTTCTCTCACAAACTTCTCCTTAAGCCTCCAATTTATAGACTTCTCACAACCAAGAAACCATTATGTGGTTTTACAAAACCATGTGCTTAACTTCTTAGCCAAGATTCCAGTCTAAAAATAAGCTCTCACGTCCAAAATGTTCTCCCCTATTTTTGACCCTTACAGTTGTGATAGAATCTGTCATAATATTGCTAAAAATAGTCCTTCCATGATATACTACCATGTGGGCATCTTTTGACAACTAATATTTCAATTTTCAAGGTACTGGCATGTGGTAAAAGTGCCAATTAAGAATTCAAACGCCCCTTCATTATTTTGGAGCTAAATAAAAAAATAATTGACCGTGGGAAAATATTAAATACAAATAAATGCTACGGGAAATATGCAAGGTTTAAACACCTCATTTCCCAACATTCTCCCACTTGTCAAATACCTTGCAAGAGCTAGGGGAATCACAACCAGTCTGTGAACAACCAAGGTTACCATACTGCCTCAACTGAACTCGACTATGCTCACGAGATTTACAGAAGCACTTGTAACATCTTCCAAGTGATCACCAACATGACAAAAGGATTAGAATTCCAAAAACATGATGAAACACTAAATGTCACATACACACACCAATGTATCTAGCTTCAAACCTGTTACCAGAACACAACTTTGAAGTCCAAACACCTCCAAAACAAGATCGAGCACGGATGCTCTAGAATAGTTAGAACAACAACCACAGCTAGTTGTTTACATCCAATTAAAAACCCCACCATTGATAGAACTTTTGCACATGACATATCTAGCCCATATTGCAGCTCTCATCCCTATATAATCCATTTTCCTTCTCAAAGTTACCATCTTCCATGATAACAAACACACCAAAACCATTGATGTACAAAAAATCTGAAGACCTTTGATACTGTAGTCCAATGAAAACAATCTGCCAAAGACATACATACATCCTAGGAATCAAATTGCATGAGCAATGTCAACCAAAGCAACACAAAGTCTACCAATCAATACTTACATAAAAGTGGCTTATAATCAAATCATGTAATACAAAGAACAATCAAAATGATTTTCAAACTGCAACCAATTGTTGCAAAATAGAGTATACTTCGACAAACAGTTTTCTACTTACTCTCTTACCTTTGATCTTCTCCACTTCTCCCAAGTCCTCCACATCTCAAATGATATACATTAAAAGAAAACATATTGTTGCTAAAAACCAATAAAGTACAACAACAGTAGATGACCACAAACCCAATGATCATACTAGATGAATAAGAACCTCTAGGAAGAAATATGAGACCACAAAGAGAAAATGCAAACCATATCATGTCTTTATGCCAACACCACCAAGTGCTAAGCTATGCCAAGTAAGATCTCCTTCACAAAACCCCAACTGAAAAGCCTTACTAATACCCAAATGTTCAATCTCAAAAGATCAAACAAAACATATCAATCTCACATAACAAAAATGGATGTAAGCTTCTCTAACCAAAGAAGATCAAACTTAAAAGATTCATTCCACAAATAGGAATTCAGCCCACTAACATCTCCAAAACTTCTCATAAATCAAACCATATACCTAAGGAGATAACAATGCCAAGTACTCCTCAAATGAACCCTCTAGAACTAGAAACTATAGCTCAAGATCCATATCCATGAGAAATCAAAGCATTAAACAAAATGAATCTGAAATAACATGGGCAATACCTATCAGATCATTTTTTGCCGAATGAACTGAGAATGGGGAATGAGAAGGCTCAACTAAGATACACCAAGCCTCATAGACTCTCTCCAAGAATAATCTCCTCTCGAGTTCAAAACATGAACTCATGTCCATAACAAGCAAAGGCTCCTTGATCTTTCTGCTGAAATTTCACCATTCCAACACATGATCCCCACAACAAGAGATCTCTAGCCTCACCTCAAGTCTCTCTAGTATCCATGAGAATCCATCATCCAATACATGCCAACTTCAAATGCATCTTGCAAAATCATGAAGCTTCAAGCAAATGATTAATACACAAAACCAAAGAGAACTTCACCAACCACTGTCAAAGCTCCCATTGCACATCTACAAAATCTAGGAACACACAGGACAGATCATTATCTAACATTTGCTCCTAGGAGATCACTACCTCCTCCAATAAACATATCTTGCCAAAGGGGCACCATCATGCCAAAACTTCAATATTAGAAATAAGAATCCATCATGGCACAATACCATCTCCAATCACATGAAGATAACCATCCCCTAACAATGGAACGCAAGATGTCAAAATAATTTCATAGCATATAAGAATCACAATCCAAAATCCTTACCATGACACCTACAACCACTATAGAAGATCATCCATCACCAAGTGATAGATCCACATCATTATCGAAGCTCCCACTGAAACTATGATACTGAGCTTATCAAGGCATTATGATAACCATCCTCTCAATGAAGATCATCCATGGCTCTAACACAATCTAATAATTAACCTGTGCAATACCAACAACACAAAAGAATAAAGTAGAACCAAGATCTCCAAGTCAAGAAGATAAAACCATCATTGTCAAAAGCTCACATAAAACCATGCATCCAAGCTATCCATGACATCATGATAATCATGCTATAAGTCCCAATAATTGACTATCCAGGTACTCTAATCATCCTTCCTCTTATCCCAAGGCAACATACCAATCCACAAATGATCACAGACAAGGCCAACTAACAAAGTCTGCATAAACACTAAATCAATCTCATGGATAAAGACAGTCCACATTCGAGTCATCCCACTGCAGCTAATGGGTAGCTAGTCCACAAACTACATAACTCAAAGATCCAAAACAAATGTAACATGCAAACTCATCATTACATTAGTAACCTGCAAACTAAGATATCAAAGAAGACAAGCTATAGACTTTAAGACTCGAACACCAAATCATCACTAGATTCGATTTGCCAAACAAGTCCACATATGAATAACCATAGTCAAGGAACCCATCAAGCATATATTGTAGAAATGATGAGTGACTAATCACATACCAACATCTCCACATTGAGAAAGCTACAAACCTCCTCACACCATGCACGAAGCATACATACAAACCTGCAACTATCTTACATCTAGAAACACACCCAAGGAATAATAATCTGAAAAATAGTTTGTCCACAGATCTACAAAACCACAAGTTTTGATTAACCGTGTAAAACCTGCAAAACCACCATGTCATTGACATACATGCAAATCCATATCCACTTATCATCTACAAGACCCACAAGTCTGAAAACCACCAAAATAGTTTTAAACCAAAATAATGGAATGACATAGATAAGCATAACCATAGATTTTGAATGGAAAATCTACAAAACCCTCAAATCAAACCAATATGAAACTGAGACATGCAATTACAACCAACCAAAATGAAGTAAAGGTCTAGGAACTTGAGGCCCACTTGTAGGCCAATTCCACAGCCACCATGTACAATCATACGGAGGAGCTAGGCTCTTCCAGAAGCATTTAGATCATCCAATGATCAACTCTGTAGCCTACATGCATTCGAGGTTAACAAAACAATGCCTTCCAATGCCAGGGACTAAAACCAAGCACCCAACATAAGCACACCAAACCATAGTCATGACAACCCAAGTTTCTCCATGTGATCAGAAAGCCAAGAACAAACACCCAACATGAATACTTTGCTGCAAACGACCATAGAATGGAGGAACATAACCACCATGCATGAGGGTTATTACATACTATCAAATAGGAGCTCCAAATCAATATCATATTAAATGTAACCACATGATCAACTCCATTATACTCCATCTTTTACATCCTTCAAATGCCTGTTATAATCTGAAAACAAGATCAACTGCAAGACTTCCACTCAAACAAGGATTAATAATTAGCCAATTCCTTCCTACATATTCCCTCAAGCTTTCCAAGCTAAAAAATCACAACAAAAGAAATACCCAAAACCTTAAACACTATAGAACCAACACATGCAATCTCGTGCAACCATGGAACCAATGTAGCTCTGATACTAATTGAAAGGGAAAAGGAGATCTCAGCATGCACCTTACAACATCTTATATTTTACTTAAATAGATATTCAATAACTTGATGCAAGCACATACTACTATGCCCTTAAAGAGGAAACATACATAGTTGATTTCCCATCTCATTAAACCTTAGAGGAAAGATAATGGAGCTTACAGATCTAAGAAAATCTCAGCACCATAATAGCATGTAAATTAACACTTTAAGAACATGAAAAGATGAAGAATAGAAGAAAGATAGACAGAAGAGAAGAGACACCAATATACATGGGGAAACTCTTTTCGGGTTAAAAATCCCACACTCCAAAGCATCGAACCAATGTATTAATCTACAACAACAAACATGTTACAATACACTTGCAAGCTCAAAGCCTTAACACAGAGATTTACATCTTGCTCCTCTAGAGGAAAAACTGACAGCATAACCCTACATACAACTCTTCTCTCACAAACTTCTCCTTAAGCCTCCAATTTATAGACTTCTCACAACCAAGAAACCATTATGTGGTTTTAAAAAACCATGTGCTTAACTTCTCAGCCAAGATTCCAGTCTAAAAATAAGCTCTTACGTCCAAAATGTTCTCCCCTATTTTTGACCCTTACAATTGTCATAGAATCTGTCATAATATCACTAAAAATAGTCCTTCCATGATATACTACCATGTGGGCATCTTTTGACAACTAATATTTCAATTTTCAAGGCACCGACATGTGGCAAAAGTGCCAATTAAGAATTCAAACGCCCCTTCATTATTTTGGAGCTAAATAAAAACAATAATTGACCGTGGGAAAATATTAAATACAAATAAATGCTACGGGAAATATGCAAGGTTGAGACACCTCATTTCCCAACAATACCTAAGAATTTCAATTGAAGAAGGTTTTGATCAAAAACATTTGCACTGTGTAGGCACCATGTAAGCTTAGAGGGTTCCAATAAAAAATATTTTCACTTAAAAATAATTTTGATTGAAATAGTTTTGTCCAAAACTACTTAGTTGGCATAAAAGGTGATGAAACATTAAATTTTTATTATAGACTGAATGGATGATCATTGGCCACTATATATAGGTTTGAGGACTCAATGCTGCTCTTACTCAAATGTGTCCAACCTTGCATGGAGGTCATGGAAGGCATCAATATAGGCTTGGACTGATTGGAAATGATCTAGTATAGTCTATAGTCCTAATTCTTGTTTCACCAAAGTCACGACTACTTCTTCTCCTATTTGGATTGGTAGTATTTATGAATACATTTAGAAGGCTACCAAATTGCTAGGGGATAAGTTCTCCTAGGTCAACCCCCAACAAAGGGTTGCCTTTATGGTCATGTTAATGGTTAAAAATAATAATCTCCAAACACATAAATGCATTAGAGTAGTGTGATGTAGAACTAAATTTGTTTTAGTGCACCATTGTAAGTGTTCCTAGCATGCATTTGTGAACAAATATTGCATAAGCTTAGATGAGATAGGATGATACTAGATGTGAAATGCATGCAATTGAACACCTCTAAACACAAGGAAATAGTAATAGATCATGCACAATTTATAGTTATACCCATAGAATTTGCTTTAAGACAAGGAAACAATAAAATCAAGGTGGTTGACAAATGTATGGGGATAGGTGCATGGATTGGCATAATAAATGTATATATGTCTCAAAATGTGTGTAATTAGATGAATAAGAACATTGGGAAAGAGCTCAACTTTACAAAAAATTATACCATTTACCAATATATAAGTATTAAACTATTTTCTCAAAATAAACACAAAACTAAATAAAAACTAGTAAAAATATATACAAAATCTATCATTACATTTCTAAATGCTGAAATTATTTATTTAATTAAAATATACTTATATTAAAAAAATATTGTCCCGTTTTCTTTTTCAAAATAAAATTAGATATCAACATCGTATGATAAATTTTGTACGGTAGTAACAGCACGGGTTAGTAGGCTGCAATAGAATAGACGCTCCAAGGAAAAAAATTAACTCGCACTTGCACTCATAGGAATACGCCGATAGGAATAACCGACGAGTTTAGAAAATTTTCCTTCCTGAATTTTTTTGAATGGCGTGGGACAATTTTCCGAGCACTATAATGCTAACGTATAAAAGCCTATCGGCTAACTATAGAACAAAAGCTCATGACAAAATAGATGAAAGACAATCGAACAGAATAAATGAAATCATATTCTTATTTTTTGAAATTGGGTTCTTACAATAGGGAGAAGTTAATTAACTATAAATATTTATTGTCATCATTTCCATATTGAATATTAGGGGACGTTCCGTCCTTATATTTTTTAAAGAAATTTATTTAAAGAAAAATGTAAGAAAGAATGATATCGATAGCCCGTCTTAACAAATGCAACTTAAAATCTATTTCATTTATAAGATGTCACGTTGAGATTTGAAAAACATGTTGAAACGAGTCCCATGTGTAGTATTCTATTGGTATGAATAACTCAGAAAATTATCCACAATAAATGTTTTCAATTAACAGCTATACCAAATGCTCTAAATTTGTATTAACAAATGTAATTGTAAAATCTGTTTCATTCATAAGATGTTGATTCTTCACCTTACAAACATATTTAGATTTGAAAGTTGTGCGAAAACCAGTCCCATGTGTGGTTTTATTAGTGGGAACAATTTAGAAAATTATCTACAATAAATGTTGTTAATTAATAGTCATATCAAATGCTCTTAGTTTGTCCTAACAAATGAGACTTGTAAAATCTATTTCATTTATAAGATGTTGATTCTTCACCTTACAAATATGTTGAGATTTGAAAGTTGTGCAAAAACGTGTCCTCTATATAGTTTTTCATTAGTCAGAACAAGTTAGAAAATTATCCACAATAAATTTTTGTCAAGTAAGAGTTAAATCAAATGCTCTTAGTAAGTATTAACGAATATAACTGTAAAATCTATTTCATTTATAAGATGTTGATTCTTCACCTTACAAGCATGCTGAGATTTGAAAGTTGTGCAAAAACCAATCCTGTGTGTAGTTTTTATTAGTCTAAACAATTTAGAAAATTATCTACAATAAATGTTGTCAATTAATAGTCATATCAAACACTTTTAGTTTGTCTTAACAAATGCAATTGTAAAATCTATTTCATTTATAAGATGTTGATTCTTCACCTTACAAGTATGTTGATATTTGAAAGTTGTACAAAAACATGTCCCATGTGTAGTTTTTTGTTAGTCAAAACAACTCAGAAAATTATCCACAATACATGTTGTCAATTAACAGTCATATCAAATGCTCTTAGTCTATCTTAGAAATGTGATTGTAAAATCTATTTCATTTATAAGATGTTGATTATTCACCTTACAAGCATGCTAAGATTTGAAAATTGTGCAGAAGCACATCCCATGTGTAGTTTCCATTAGTCGGAACAACTCAAAAAATTATCCACAATACATGTTATCAATTAACAGTCATATGAAATGCTCTTAGTCTGTCTTAGCAAATGCTACTACAAAATCTATTTAATTTATAAGATGTTGATTCTTCACCTTACAAGCATGTTGAGATTTGAATGTTGTGCAAAAATTAGTCTCGTGTGTAGTTTTTTAGTAGTCTGAAACATTCAGAACATTATCCACAATAAATGTTGTCAATTTATAGTCATATCAAACACTCTTAGTCTATCTTAAGAAATGTGATATTTCATTTATAAGATGTTGATTATTCACCTTACAAGGATGCTCAAATTTGAAAGTTGTGTAGAAATATGTCCCATGTGTAAGTTTTCATTAATCAGAACAACTCAAAAAATTATCCATAATAAATGTTGTCAATTAAGTGTCATATCAAATGCCTTGTCTATCTTAACAAATGCAATTGTAAAATCTATTTCATTTATAAGATGTTGATTCTTCACCTTACAAGCATGCTAAGATTTGAAAGTCGTGCATAAATGAGTCCCATACATAATTTTTTATTAGTTTGAATAATTTAAAAAATTATCCATAATAAATATTTTACAATTAATAGTCATGTCAAATGTTGTTAGTCTATCTTAACAAATGTGATTGTAAAATCTCTTTCATTTATAATATGTTGATTCTTCACATTACAAGCATGCTAAGATTTGAAAGTTGTGCAGAAACGAGTCACACGTATGATTTTTATTAGCTAGAACAATTAAAAAATATATCCTCAATAAATGTTGTCAAATAGTAGTCATACTAAACACTTTTAGTCTATCTTAACAAATGTGACTGTAAAATCTATTTCATTTATAAGATATTGATTCTTCACCTTACAAGCATGCCAAGATTTAAAATTTGTGTAGAAACATGTCCCTTGTGTAGTTTTTCATTAGTCAAAACAACTCAAAAAATTATCCACAAAAAATGTTGTCAATTAAAAGTCATATAAAACACTCTTAGTCTATCTTAACAAATATTATTGTAAAATCCATTTAATTTACAAGATGTTGATACTTCACCTTCCAAGCATGCATCCATATTTGAAATCCGTGTAGAATTGAGTCACATGTGTAGCTTTTTGTAAAGCCTCACAAATCATGTAAAAGCATTTAAACCAACTCAAAAATAAATCAAGTAAATAATCCGCTTAATTACAACATCTCAATAACCGAAGTTAAAAAGTTGCAAATAAACCACTTAGATACAATATTCAAAAGTAAAAGGTGTAATTAATCCACTTAATTACAATATTAAGATAAACAATAACTTCATCAATATGATTCAATAGAGTCAATAAATCTTCATAAAAGAGATTCCATCAATATAAATCAAATAAGTCATTAAATCTTACATCTCGCGTGCTCATTCCAGGTAAAAGCACTATAAAATCATATACATAATTCCATTGGTAAACATGTAATAATACATCCAACAATCATGAACATCATGAATAAATAAATCAATACACTCTCTAGCTACACGAACCAAGTGGCCCACTACCAGCAAGCCAAGAGATGGGAACATGGCTCAGGTGCTTTTCCACCCAACCATGAAGTATTTACACTTCCCCGGATCCCTTCATCACATGAAGGAAACCTAGCACTAAACGAAATGTCTAGCTACCTAGTAACAACTACAGGAGGGAACATAGGATGCAAGCCTGATGTCTAAATGTGCAATTCTGATAATGAAAAGAAAATTATCTCACAACAGGATGTGGCAGAGATATCAATAAATAAGTTTGCTAGACAATACACATCTATTTCAATGGCATCTCGATTAGATCTAATCATTTAAGTAAATTGGGAAATTCCCAAAAAGAGGAAAATCCATCCCTGATATATCCACATTCAGCATCCTAGTCCCAAAAGTAACCCAATGCATTCCTAGATAAAAATCTACCTTCTTTCCCCAAGAAGAAAATAAGCAAGTAATTAAATAATCCAAGGAATAAAGGTCCAAAATCACCTATGACCACTTCTGATCCCTTTGCCATGCATTAATGAAGAAAGCACACTTTTCAATCAAGCCGTAATGAAGAATCATCATAAAGCAATATATTTGATTATATTCTCAATTCGTATTTCTATGGTTAAATAAATTGTAGAAACTAATGGTTATGGTTCATATCTAAATATTATTTCATAAATCAAGAAATAAAATCACATGATGATGTTTGACGACTCCATTCTCATACAATGAGATTTCATGCATACTTATGTCAGATATCAATTCTATCTTTCCTCAAGATTAAATAAATAGAATAAAACAACCAATGTCCTACTATAATTCAGTTCAAAAACCCTTTTTCCAAAACTCTAATCAAGGAAAACACACTTTCCAAGTAATAATCCATTTAGGTTCAAACAATTGCATTCATAATGCTATAAATTTGGTATAATTTCTATTCTATTTTTAGTCATATAGACGGTATAAAATCTTATTCTCATATTATTCTAATTTAGTATCATTCTAGTGACATGAACTAATCTGTTTATGCTTGCAGTTTAGATGTAATTTTTTGTCACCTTCCTGTCACTCCTGTGACAGGAACTATTGCAGATTCAGAAATAAAATAAAATAAAGAACATCATATTTCAGTCTCAAATCACCACATAATAGTCATTTTAGTTTCAATAACCAATCTTTTTGTGAAAACCATGACAGGGTCTATCTCAACATATTTATTTAAGTTTTTATATAACATTCAGAAAGTTTTGCCTGTCATTTTGTGACAGGAAAATACAAGACTAAAAGAAACAGTATCCCTATCGTAGTTGCGATAGGAACTGTTGTAGAATTAATAGTAATAGAATAACAGAGTTTTTAAGTACTCTACTGCCATCCACTGACAATGTTTTTAATTAAAATTGATCAACAAAAGGTGTGGAAATAGTTATCTACAGGAATCCCTTATTTTACTCTACATTTAGAGGTTTTGGTTTCCATGCAATGATAGGTCGATTCCTAATAGAGATCTATTTTATATAGCAGTCCAAAAGTTTATCATTTTCTTAATTTATCATCTGTAGTAATTACATAGATCCGATAGTGAATAAAAGGGAACAGTCAGATAAAGCTTCTAAAAGAACAGGTAAAGAATGCACTGTTA
Organism: Cunninghamia lanceolata; assembly: GCA_027924645.1. Lineage (NCBI taxonomy): Eukaryota > Viridiplantae > Streptophyta > Pinopsida > Cupressales > Cupressaceae > Cunninghamia > Cunninghamia lanceolata. The sequence goes on from BSBN01000274.1 coordinate 16,652,848, forward strand.
CAAGCATAATTTATACTGCTACAGTAACTTATTCATAGTATGCAGAGATATTAATGGATTTGCTACAGCAGAATAAGACTGAAAAAGAAGCTATAGGAATAACAGTTTTATCTAAATTTCAGAGGTCAATGTGTAACCTAAGGAGTTCAATTTTCTAAGCTAACACTGATCTCAGCTAGCATAAAAAGAATATAGTCTTAAAAATGTTTTACAGAGAGTTATCTTCAGCCATCTGGAGATCGATTTGTAGTTTTAATCAATAGAAAGAATCAAGATGTAAACAATAATGCTTGCTAGGTAGAGCAATAGAAATAAACAACAGGGTTTCTATTCATCAAGGTTTAAAAAGGTAAATTGACTAGTAACAACCCTGATTTTCAGTCTAAAAACTGGTAGATTGACCGTCAAGCAAATTGATATGAGTTTAAGTCAGAAATTTTGAATGAGGATGGAAATAAATGCCCAAGGTTAAGTCTCTAAATTTGGTGACAGCAAGGAGACAGGGGTTGATCTATTCAGATCACCCAAGTACTATAAATTCGGCCATCAAGAAGGTTGACGAGTAGCAAAAATATAGGTAGCCAGGAACAAAATATAGTCTCCCAAATGGTAATCATTCATGTCGCTAGTTTAGAGGTAAGGGTAGGAAGAAATACTAGTTGCCCAATATATAAGCAAAGAAACTAACTTTTCACAATCATAGTTATGCCATGCAAATAAATTAAAGAATAAAACCTGGTAATACTCATGGTCAAAGGTGAGCGCTTGTAGCTGTTGCATTGCCTTGGTTCTTTCTCCTATCGCAACTGCAACCCTCCCTCTCTTCCTTGCTACAATTGCCAAGGAAAATCAGTAACCTCTCCTGCCAAATTGTGGGGTGTCCCCCACTACTGAGCGATCTGCCCCATTTTATTTCCCCCCAAACCCTTTCTTATTTTGGCGATCAAAAAAATAGGTTTAGAACTCCAGATAAATTTTTAGTTTGCATGTAATTTTAGCCAATAAAATTAGAGAAAAGAAAACAAAAAGCTATTTAGAACAATAAAGAAAATAATATCTTTGTACTCACTGTCACATGAATGACAGGAGTATATATTTAATTCTTTTATCAAAACTCTAAATATAATTATGCTAATTTTAATATTATTTAACTATTTTAATTTAAACAATCCATTTAAAAGATCACAAAGAGAAATGCATTATAAATTTGCATAATTATAAATGATTTAATCTATTTATTTATTTTAAAGACACATTGTCTTCCAAACATCCATAATAACAATATTTATTTATTTATTTAATTACACATAATACATCATTGAATATATTTCCAAAAAGATATTAAGTCAAAGTAATCACATCATGCATTTGAAACTATAAAAAATCACGCATTAATGCAATCAAAGCCATTCAAAAATGCATATGCAACTACATGGTGTGTGCGATTGCATCAGGGTAATCCCATCCATTAGTTCTTGCCAAGTGGCTAGAACATTTCTACCTCAGCCATGCTCTCATCTTCGACAAGTATCTGCATCCAATTGTACTCAACTCGACGTCAATAGGTTAGCATCTCAAAACATAGTCGAAGCAAATCACTGCATCAATATTCAATACTTAGAACAATTTCAAAATTTCATCAATTATAACTCATAATAATTACTTCCACATATGCAAAATTACTTAAAGTAAAATCAATCACAATAATTGTTCACTAAACTAGATTAATCATATTATTCATAAAAATGAGGTGTGACATCCTTCCCCACTTGGAAGAGACATCGTCTCGATGTCTTATTAAACATGAAAACAATAAAGTGTCCATTAACCACCAATAAAGTATCAAGGTGTCATAAATCAATAACATCAACTCAAAGTATGAAAAGATCATAAGCAACAACTCAAGGTATCAAAGCATAATTGAACTCAAAGTATCTCAAATAGTAATCAAACTTAAAGTATCACTAAGGTATCATCATTCCTAACAAAGCATATTAATTTTCTTTTTCATCCTCCCATGTGGTACCATCCACCAAATTATTGGTCCTACTTGACCCTAAACAAAACAATACCTCAATTTCGCATTTAACATTGCATCCATCAAATAAATCTAGTAAAATCAATCAATCAATTCATATGGCACAACTGCCAATTCAATATATATAATCCATCAAATGGTACAACTACCACTCAATTACATTTATTCTAGCATAAGAGTAACAATCACATCTTTAATGCACATCAAGAAGGCATAAATCAATTCATCATATACACTTACAAACATGAATCAATCATCACAAAGCACATGCAATCACATGGTAAAACAAGATAATATCCATAGATTAATCCCCAAACAAACATTGGTCAAGATCTCCAACAACAAGATAAAATTCCAAAGGTGCACCAACTAGGTCATATCCACTTAGTGTACAAACAACTCTTCTGAAACTATACCTGTCATATCATTCCTACCAATGGAATCCATTTCCTCTTTCATTACTCATAACCAACTTTATCTTCATCTTAATTCAAAATTCTTGGAAAACTCCTTGTCTTCCTCATGCTTTTGCACAAAATAAAACAATTCAATTCTTTTAATTTATTTCTATTCTATGCACTTGGCTATTCACTATATTTAGTTGTTTTGTTTCTATTGTTCCATTCTTTTCCTTTTTCTTTGTCATTCAAATACATTTATCCAACCATAACTCATCTTAAACACTTCTATATCCTCTATCTCAATGTAAACAAAGTAAAATATCTTTTTCTTGAAATGACTTCTTAGTACTTGCAAAAACATTTGTCTTTTCTTTTCCTTTACCTCGATACCTAAGACTTTTATACTTAGTCCCCATAATTGACTTAATGGGCTCTATGATTCCTTGTCCATGCTTACCCCAAATCCTTTGCCTATACATTCAATTTTCTTAAATATTTTCAAACCAACATTACCATCCAAACAACTAGCTATGACAGTAAATTCTTCATCATTTTCATCCTTACATTCTGCAGCAAGCAAGCTACCAAGTGATTGATCAAAAGAACACCAATCATCTATGTCGCATGAAACTTCACATACTGACAATTTGATTTCCAACATTCACTTTCTTTTTGGCATGTTGCAAACAATTGTTTTTAACTCATCCTTTTGATATTTCTATTGTAATTTCTCCTTCTAGGTTCTTCAACTTTTCTTGCAATTAATCATTTCTTAAACAACTTCAACTCTCTTTCACCAATTCTTTTCCCAAAGGTCATTTTCACAAAACTTTTCATACCTTTCCTTTCCTAACTCATCCAAAATCCAATTCAAGACTTCATTCACATTGCAACAATATTAACACATCTAACACAATTAATGAACTCAATCTATACTCACTATGAGATAGCACATTCTCCGCATCCTACTCCCTTACACAACCTATGAGAGGCTGACAGAAAACATAACATGATACATGACCAACAGTTTTAAAACATTCAAGCATAGCCACCACCAATAAATAAATAAATAAATTCTGAAGAAAAGAGAATTTCAATTCCAACAATAAAGTATAAAAATACATGTGATTTCAATAGTAAATCCAACGCGACCATCAAGGTCGCAAAATAAGTAATTATCAAGTTTTGATGGCTATACTTTTCATAAATATGAATAAAATTTTCAATGTTGGTCTTCACAACATTTAGAAAAATTATCAAAGTCAAAAAGGTAAAAATTAGTTTCAAAAAATTTACATTATATGAACCATGTGACTGATTCTAGCCACGAGAGAGGGAGTATGATGCTACACTACATCTGGTACGAAATTGGGGCGAGTTAAGAGAACACACTCAGTCGTACAAGCAACCTAGTCCTCTAAGATTTTGATACCAAATGTAAAGCCTCACAACATCACTCAAGATGCTTAGCAACAAAGATTGCATTCCAATCCAGGAATTCACAATCAAATTGAAGAATGTTCGACCAAACCTAGTACATTCCTATTAACCTACATGCATCCCCAACTTGAATACAGCATCTTATTAACAGGATATGGGAGGGATTTAAATAAATAAAACCAATTAACGATGGGTAGGTTTTCGAAAAGGAACCTACCTCCCTGTTTCCCCATATTTGGCACCCCTCCTAGAAGGCAACTTTCCAAAAGCACAACATTTAATCAATCAAGATTAAGCTTAGAAAAAATTAGGTTCACAAACCAAGATCTTAAAACACACCAATCTTTCCTACAACAGCAATTATCATTTCTCTCATTAAAACTTCAATTAGACAATTTAATACTATCTTTCTTACAACCACATAATGAATTCATAATCATGATCATGCTCTCAATAAAAAATGCAACATGCATTTCAAGAAGCGTCTAGAAGGCAAAATAAGATAAGTCAAGCATATGATCCAACATCCTTTTTCACACACTAATGCATAACACTAAAAAAATAATCTAGTCCTTCATACTCGAGAACAATCATCAGGGTCTATCTAACCCTATGAAATGAAGAAGGCACATGTTATCCACAACAAGCAAACACACAAGGACCCACACATGCTTGTTTAAACCGAGCAACACACACACTCAGAGCTCCCAATGCTGGAACCGCACTCTGATACCAAATGTAAAGCCTCACAAATCATATAAAAGCATTTAAACCAACTCAAAAATGAATGAAGTAAATAATCTGCTTAATTACAACATCTCAATAACCAAAGTCAAAAAGTTTTAAATAAGCCACTTAGATACAATATTCAAAAGTAAAAGGTGTAATTAATCCACTCAATTATAGTATTAAGATAAACAATAACTTCATCAATAAGATTCAATAGAGTCAATAAATCTTCATAAAGGAGATTCCATCAATATAAATCAAATAAGTCATTAAATCTTACATCTCGCTTGCTCATTCCAGATAAAAGTACCATAAAATCATATACATAAATCCATTGGCAAACATGCCATAATACATCCAACAATCGTGAACATCATGAATAAATAAATCAATACACTCTCCAGCTGCACGAACCAAGTGGCCCACTACCAGCAAGCCGAAAGATAGGAACATGGCTCAGCTGCTTTTCCACCCAACCATGAAGTATTTACACTTTCCCGGATCCCTTCATGACATGAAGGAATCCTAGCCCTACACGAAATGTCTAGCTATCTGGTAACAACTGCAGGGGGGAACACTCGATGCAAGCCTCATGTCTAAATGTGCAATTCTGATAATGAAACACAAACTATCTCACAAAAGGATATGGCAGAGATATCTATAAATAAGTTTTCTAGACAATACACATCTATTTCAATGGCATCTCAATTAGATCTAATCATTTAAGTAAATTGGTCAATTCCTGAAAAGAGGAATAATCATTTAAGTAAATCACTGCATCAATATTCAATACTTAGAACAATTTGAAATTTTCATCAATTATAACTCATAATAATTACCTCCACGTATGCAAAATTACTTAAAGTAAAATCAGTCACAATAATTGTTCACTAAACTAGATTAATCATATTGTTCATAAAAATGAGACGTGACATTTTTTATGAGTAAAAAAACTCAAAAAATTATCCACAATAAATGTTTGTTAATTAATAATCATATTGATCCATGATGTTAGGATAGCACTCGATGCCAACATGAATCAATGAATAAGAGAATGGAGGGCATGTAGATAGTTTGGGTAGCCTAAGCAATTGCATTAGGCCATGATCCTAATTTGCAGGGGCTTGGGCCATTTGTTTATATTTTGTAGGTCATGGTGTGGGTGTAATTATTTTGTGATGGTTCAGATTTTATCTATTTTTTCTACTTTTCTATTTTTTAGAGGGGGTTGCCTACATGGCGGCCATTGGGAGTCCTGTTGACGATGATTGTTAGTCATAATAGCACTCATAAAAATTTGCACAACAAACTGTTATTATCTTGTAAAGTACGATCAACTTAGAATAAACTGATGACTCCAAGTCTCTGTTGATCAGGTCATGATCTTCTGACGTTACTCAAAGGTTGATGTGACATGCTATTTTCCATTTCAAGGGGTCTTACACTATTTGAGTGATCGGTTGTGTACCTACTTACTGTAAATTCACTTCACAAATGATGTTACTTTCAGTATGCTTCACAAATTATGATTATATTTCTAAGTTTGGTCAATTCTTCTGAGCATTTAGTTTCAGGAACTTGTATTTACTTCTGCACTTTGTATTTAATCAAATGATGTGCCTACAAGTATATATTCATATGTGAATCATGGATATTAATGTGTATTTGCATGATATCTATCATTATTGACATGCTTCTTCTCAAAATATGCTCTGTGCATTCAATTATTTATGAGAAATAGGCATATTTCATGTTTATTTGCTTTAGATTGTATGTTATTAGCAATTATGAAGGTGATTTGTAATGAAATTCAAAGAAATTCAAAGCAATACTTCTAATTTTAGTGAACCTTTAGCTAGTGAGTCACATACATTCAAGATACCATCATTAAGAGAATGAATCAAACTATAATTCATCAGGTTGTTCCATAGCTAGGTATGGCTGATGCTAACTTTAAAGGAACAAGGAATGAAACAAGGAATGAAAACAATACATGTAGTCTGATAAGCACTCTAAGGGGACACAACTAATCAATGCATATATCCTAGATCTCATCCACTGATTACCCAAGATTTACAATTAATTGTAATCAAACAACTTCTCTTTCATTAAGTATGCAAAAACATGTACATTCACAATAACCTTGAAATTAGTCCTGAATTCTTCAGCAAGCAAATTTCAATTAAGTTTCTTTTGACTAAAAGAGTTCACTCCATCCCCTTTTATAGAATAAGGAGAGGAGGCAGTTACAAAATGATCAACGGTCCACATTCTTCATTGACTTGGTCAATACCTTCCTTCGGAGCACAAGTTGCCAACTGGCAACTATCTAACAAGATTTATTTGCTTGTAAGTAACTTATGTATATAATTCTATTAGGGTGCATTAATGCTTATTCTTTATCTCCTTCTTCTTCACTTTCTTCTTCTTCATCATCCTCTACATCATCTTCATCTTCATTATCACTATCACTTTGATGTAGATTATCTCTTATATGTATCTTTATGGCTGCCCTGATGGATTCATATGATTGCACTACCCTGTCAATCTCACCTCCATCTTGGACTTTGGCCTTTACTACTGCATGCCGGTGAGAATGAAACTTAGCCTGAAGGGCTTCCATCTTGCTTTTTCTACTATTCATGGTTTCATTATAGGTTTCCACCCTGACCTTTATCCTCATGACCTTGTTCATTACTTCTTCTATCAGGTGGTTCAGGAGGTCCTCTGCAACTTGCTTGAAATTATCATGGAAGGCTTGGAGAGCAAAATCTACATCCTGATTTTCAATCTTCCCTTCTACCTTCCCTTCCAATGCCTCTAGGGTTTCTACCTCATGTGCCATTAGGTTATGCAGTTTGACACTTATATCCATAAGCTTTCCGCTACATCTCTTCAGTATATCACATTCAAATCCAGTACCTTCATACTAGATACTTAGCAACTGGGAGATATTATTGTCTAATATATTATTACTTATCAATATCTGTGTATCCATCCTCTTCATCTCACCTAAAGCATCTAGGTGCTTCTCCAGTTTGAAGGACCTCCTGCCTACTTCATTTTGTAGTTTGTCTACCTTTCTCTTCAAGGCACTCAATGAATTCCACCTCTCCAAAGAGGCTTTTACTACATCCTTAGCTTCAAAAATGGCTGACATCATCCACTTCTCCATTACATATGCTTTATGCCTCATCAGGTCTAACCTTGTAACTTCCTCTTGGGAGATGATGGTTAATGGAGTAGCCGCATTAACAGTTGTATGCTCTAGATCAATTAATCCTTTAATGATGTAGCTAAGTAATGTGCTCTTTATGCTTCTTATTCTTCTCTTTCTCTCTCTTCAACCTTTGTGTTAGAGAATCAATGATGTCCTTACCTTCTTGACCTTCTTGGTCTTCATTTGCAAAACCTAGATCAACATCAGTGATTTGTAACTCTTCAAGGCTTATCTGGCCTTTCTCCTTCTCAACTATAGGCAGGGCCACTTGTGCAGTTCCCCTACCTGTTGTAGGGTCTCTTTTGATTGCAGATGTTAACCTAGCTTTTCTTCTCAGTTTTATCATACTACTAGTAAATAATGTGGACACATCAAAATCTTGTACGTCCTCAACCTGTTGTAGATGAACTTCACGTTGCAACCAATAAGGTATATCACCCTTAAGGTCCTGATGATCACCCCCTATATTTTAGGTATCCTATACTCCTATGTTGGGCTCTAGCCTTGGTGGTGAATGTTCTTCTCTAATTTCTTCCTCATGCACCTTCTCATGAGGGGGATCTTGCTAGGGCACCTCCTGTTGAGGGATTTCCTTTTGTGGAGGGGGCTCATGTAAAGTGTTCATTCCTTGATCTTGCACCTCCTCCTATAGACTTTCCTTGGGATTCTCTTGAACACTTTAACCTTGTTCATCTTACAGCACTATGTTCTCTTGAGTAGACTGTGTATTCTAACTTTCGGGATCACCCAGATCACCCTTAGTCACCTTATCTACCTCTTTCTCAGGACCTTTGTCATGTGTCAGATTCTGTGCATCTCCTTTAGGTGTGCTAACATTCTCCAAAATGGTCTCTTTTTGACCTGATTTCTCTTCAGTTCCAAGTCCACTTCCCTAATCATCTTTCTCAGCATGTGGTGATGACATAGTGTGCTCCTGACCTACATCCTTGTCAAGCATCTCTTGATCACCCCTACCATGAGGGTGTGATTCTATCTTTTCTTGTTCCATGGAGACATTGTCTTGACCTTTATCTATGCTGGGGGGCATCCCACCAACTTTTGTATTGTTGTGATGTTCACAACATGCCCCTTTTTGCTCCTTAGCATAATGAGGACCCCTGCTGTGGCTTGCTTCCTTGTTTTTGTGCTCTGGGCAGTAATGGTAAAAAAGAAGCAGCATCAGTCAATATGTATGTGCATCATGTCAAGTGCATTTGTGATCTTCATGTATGAACCTAATTTCAAAGTCTGAATCTTGCCTCAAGAAGCCTGCCATGTGAAAGAGTGTGAAATTCTAAGTAGGTTTGCCTTTTGAATCACCCTGAAATTTGACCAAATGCAAAAGTTATGACGGGTCAAAGTTCTGGTCAAACCTAATTTTTTGGGGGGGTCGTATTCCGAACATCAATCACCTTATGAAAGATCACACCGATGTTATTTTATCACCTGATGTTCATTTGGTCCGCAAACTCTAGACGTCAAGTTTTCGTGATAACTGTGTCTACCCGTCAGGCAGCCTCATATATTTTGTGGGGGTCATATTTTGAATATCACCCGATGTTTCAAAGATCACTCGATCTTTCGAATATCACCCTTTCCCAAAATGTCACCCTTATACCAATATCCTGATGATGTCACCCAGGCCCGATAAACAAAGGAGATCAATATGATGGTGACGTCATCACCTTTTCACCTCGTGGAGGTATGTTTCCAATATCACCCCATCCTATAACATGACGATGACGTCAGGGTAACTGCAGTGATAAAACGAAGACATCAACATGCTGACGTCATCCTGATCTTTCCAAGGGGGGTCATCTTACTCATGGGGGGTCATCTTCTGAATATCACCCGATCTTAAAACGTGACCCAATATACAAAGCACGACATGACGATGACGTCATCCTTTTAGAGGGTGATATTCTTCAGGGTTCCTTCCTCAGGGTCATATTTCTTGGACCCTAATTTTCTTCAATATGACCCTAGCATCATCCTTCCACATTTTAATGAAGCTCACCCATGATGATGGCATCATCATCATATCCTGACTTAATATGAAAGTGCCCAGAAATCTACATGCAGGTGGCAGAACCGAAAGGTTATCTAAAGAAATTAAATACTCGTATGCATACGGATTTTCATGGAATCATGACCCAATATATATATGCTTGCACATTCAAAGCATGATTTAATATAATTTTTATCCTTCTGCTAGTCATTTAAGTGATGATGCCTAAACTTCTATATGATGACCGCAGGTGCGCAAGATAGAGAAGGAGGTGCATCAGCCAGAAAGATGAGGTCGATGAGACATTGCTGGCTCACTCCGATCAAGGAGGGTCATGCCAATGACTAGGATGATGTGCAGTTCATGATACAAAAAGGGGGGGAAAGTAGGGTAGGTGGATTTTGAATCCATTCCAGAGCCCGATGGCATGTAGGTGGAGATACGGCAAAGCTTTAATGGTGGGGGACATCCCAGGCGGTGAACCAGATCCCGAGAGGTTGAAAATGCACCAGGAAGGAACAATGCTTTCAATGTGGAGGTTTGCAGGTGGAAACATTATTGAGGGAGTGGTGCCCTATCTGTGGGTCATTTGAATTCTTGGCAAGATCCGTTCTCCACCATTGGATGCTGCATTTCAAGACATGAGCCATTGATTTGCTAGGGTTTCTTGGACACGGTGTTGGAGGGCAAAAACAGAGACATATATTCAGCCCCTGTACTCTGTGAAAAGAGGGAGGTCAATCATACAATATCAGACCTATAATAATTTCATGTAGGAGATTAGATTACCGAGACTACTGAGGACTGAATTGTTGAAACATTTAAGGTTCTCTCCTCATATCACTATAAATGTACTTGTTTTATGAGCATACTGTATGGAGATGAAGCTTCAAATTACATCCTAATTGTAAACCTTAAGTAATCTTCAAGTTGACTTCCGGATATGTACTGGTGAATGTTGTGTTCTATAGAAGCGCTTTCATTTCATTACATGTTGTTGTCAACTCTACCTCTAAAGATTTGCACTAGATCATGCTGATTTGTGGAATGTCCTGGTGAAGTATGATTCCAGTTTTCTTCTCTTCATTGTTGTATGGGAACATATATGTGGATCAGTGATCTCAGTCAAGTAATTTTAGGAATCTCACTCTCTAACCCTTTTTCTCATTCTAATTTTATAGAAATCACTTTCATAACCACAAACCATGATGAATATTAAGCAGAACAGAGAAATATGCTGACATCCTGTAGATAACTGAATATCATTAGCATATTTTTTGAGCTAGATGCATGCACTGTTGAAAATATCATGTAGAAAATTGCAGATAAGGGTAGAACTCATGTAGATATCCACTTAGACATAGCCTTTGAATGAATATTTTTTGTAGAGTACCCCCTTTGTATGAAAGCATTGTTGCAGAGGCAGAATCTATAGATCTACGTAAGACCCCAAAATGGAAAACAACAATACACATCAATCACTAGGTAACATCAGTAGATTATGAACTAATCAACAGGGACTTGGGATCATGAATTCTTTGAATTCATCGTATCTTTCAGGATAAACAAGGGTTGTTGTGTAACTTTTGTTTGTGTGCTTGCTTCTGACTAACATCATCATCATGTATGAACTGTACTATCAACCTTTTCAGGCTCAAATGGTTGTTCTTTGTCCTTCTCTGGGGTCATATCACCCTGATAAGTCAAATCTATTACCACAGGGCTAGTCACCTGCTCTATCAAATTAGTAAGCACTATTTGTTGGGCTATCTCCTCATGATTTCCCTATTTTGTTTCATCTATTTTCTCTTCTACTCTAACAGTCCTCATCTGGGCCAATGAGGTCCCATGAGGGGTCATCTTACTATTCGCTACTAAGGTCTCCATGTGCTGAATAGTCACATCTTGGACTACTTAATCATCAGATAACTCAACAGTATTGTCCAACGAAAAGGGAGACTCCTTACCAACCATTTGAGCTTCCTTCTCCATTTGTTCCTCCATTTTCTTAGTCTTGAACTGGATAATTTCAAGAAGGGGAATATCATGTTGCAACTCCTTCATAAACGTCAAACCACCTGCACCCCTTAATATGAGCAATTCAGTACTAACATTGCCCCTCATTGTTGTTCTTTGCTTCTTGGGTGGTGGTGTCTGCAACACTTTCTTTCTTTTCTTACTTGTGATCAATAAGTCATCATCCCTAGGTTCCTTATTCATTTGTTCCTCTTCCATGGGATTACCTTCTTCTAACTCATCTTGTGGAGGCTCATCTTCTATCTGCCTCTTTGTATCCTCAGTGACAGGCTTCACTATCCTCTTAGTCTTTTGTTTATTAGGGGGTGGTTATGATGTCGATGCATGGGCTAATGTGGATGCCCCATCACCTTTTGATGGAAGCCTTTTGATAATCACCCCTTTCTATTCATCCTCCATCTTCTTACCCTTGGATGGAAGCTTTTGTTTTTCAACAGGTAATCTCTCTCCATTAGACTTTCTTTTCTCAATAAGAAAATCAATAAATTCTTCATCTAACAATTCTTGTCTCTTCTTATTATCAACTGTGAGGACCATGCCCTTCTTCTTCAATTTGGCAATTTCTGCATCCACCAAACTTTGAGTCAGTTGAATCACCAGTTGCATTATTTGGTCGAAGGAGGTCTTCTCTGGCTGTGTTAGATCAGTGGCAGAAATGGTGTCATTATACACCTTCTTGTCCTCATACTCATTCGACATTATCTTTCCATCATCCTGATGTAGCTGTGCAGGCACTAAGATGCAATCAAAGGTCCATATTTGATTTAGAGTGAGCCTTTGATATTTTCTTCTTCTAACCTCTACCTCATCATCACAATCCATCTAGAAGTCCTCCAATGCTTTTGATGTATCTACTTTCCTAACAACTTCTACATCCTGCCATAAGGGTCATATGATCTGGTGATAGGGAATGGCTGCAAGTACATGAGTTTCAACCCTCCAATAGCATCCTTGATGCTCTGTTTGTCTGGACATAAATACCAGCCTATGTAAACTAGGAAAATTACAAGAGGGATCTTCTTCTTCTCCATGTGAGCTTCAACAGAAGTAGATATTTGTCTAACAAACTCCATTAGAATAACCCTATCAGTGGGGTATCTTGGCAGCATGAGGGGTTGTCCTTCAAACCCTTGAATCCTTATGTATGAAAAAGTGGAGAATTGGATAAACCAAGCTTCATACTTGTAAATAACTTCTTGAGCTTCCATGCTCAACCTCTTGGTTTGATCCTCCTCCATTGTTTTGACTAGATGCATTGAAAATGAATCATTTACAAGCTTGTAATCCTAGAGGTATGCCTTTCTCTATAATTGGGGATAATTATCCCAAATATTCACATCACTGGTGCTATTTCCTACCCTGCCTACTATTTGTAATGCATCAAATATTCCTCGGAAAGCACAAGAATATACAACATAGGATGTCATGTAAAATATGCATGTCTTACCTCCTAGCTTCCTCATCTCCTCATCTAGGCAAGCACTAATGATCTTGGCCCAGAGAGGCTTGTTATCTGAGTATAATACCATTTGGATAATTCTAAACATCTAGTTCTCAAAGTTACCAGCATGTGCTTTGCTGATCATTCTACTCAACAGGGCAATTATATACTGATATTCATCATCAAAATCAAACTTATATAAGTATACTAGCAACTTGGCCGAAGTTGTATAGGTACTGTTCTTTGCCCTCGACTAATACATTCTCTTCCTAGCCTCTTTCTTATTGTTGTTATATTCCTTTTCTAGTTTATTAAGGTCTACACTTACTACCTTATTTCCCACTAGCAAATTAAATGTGGCAGTAATGCCCTTGACTGAAAAGTCAACACATACTCTGCCATGTTTTTCTACTTTCCTGGTCTCTGGTTTATATTTTTCTGGCACACTCCACTACCAGCTCAATGGTGTCTATAGTATATGGGAATCATGCTGTGTGCCACATACCTGTTGTAAATATCTTATCTAGTATAGGGTTGTCAGTATCATCGTCTAATTTCCTTGACCATGCATCCAAGTCTGTTTTCCCCTGATGCATGTCATTGATAACACCATATCTAAACTCCACTCCTTTAGGCCGTATGAACATAGGTTTCAAGAACTCAGCCTCAGATCTGTTCTTTCTAACCTCCACCATTGAATCCTACATTAGACATATAGTATATCTTACCCTATGGTGCTTGTACGAACGTTCAACAATATCATGCATCTCTTAGCAATTATTCATCTTTTTAATTCTTTTCATGTATCATCATGCGAATTTAACCTAGTAAAGAATTAATTTCTTGGATATTTGCACAAAATGACAATAGAGAGAGTTTTTAAACTACTTACCTAATATCGCTTTTCCTTTTCTGATTATATGACTGATAATAGTAAATGTAAATGTACAGGGTGAACCGTTCCGTTACGTTACATCAAGGGTCACAATTTGCTAGCAGATGACGGAGAAGGTTTTGACTTCTAGAGCTCTGTAATTCTCAATTAGTCATAGGGTAAATGTAAATAACCTTTGAATTTTACTTTTAAACAGATCAATATGAAGAATTAGATGCCGCCAAGTGTTATGACTGAATCCATCTATTATTTGCATGGAGCTCATAGATGCCGCCAAGTGTTGAATTTATATTTTAAATTGGTGGGGCTTCATCTACCATTTTTATGACATTTAATGCTAGAGGGTGATCTTTTGAGGATCAGGGATATTTGAAAATATGACCCCTAATGGATAATATGACCCCCCTCTTTCGTGGGATAATTGTGTACTAAAGATCGAGGTGATATGGTTAACCTTTAACCACGAAGCAAGATCGGGTCATGAAATTAAGATCAGGGATACTTCAAAATGTGACCCCCTCGGGGCTAGATCATGATGACATCATCTTTCCATCAATGCTCTTCAATTATCGGGTTTCGGTGACATCATTGTCATATTGAGAAATATGAAGGATATTTAGATATATGACCCTCCTTGGGTCGGGTGAGATGATTACATCATCATCACGGTGATTTCTTTCATTCATTAGAATTGAATGGCGTCATAGTCATACTTGCACAGGGTGATATTTTGTAAGATGACTGATATTAAGAAATATGACCCCCTCGCAAATATATGAGGTTCTTGATGGGTAGATACTCATCTCTACTGAAATTTGACATTTGCATATTGGGTATCTAATGGTTATCTGGTGATTTTACTAGGCTCGGGTCATGTTACCAAATATGACTGATGTTTAGAAATATGACCCCCTAAGGGAAATATCAAGGTTGACCAATCTTTGACTTAACATAACTTTTTACCCTTAAACAATATTGGGGTGATCCAAAAGGCAAACCTGCTTAGAATTTTGTACTCTTTCCAAACATGAGGTTTATGATAACAAATATTGACCTTGACAACTGACCTCTTCTTGTGGTACACATACCTCAGGTGACATACATGACTGATTTTACCAAACCACCCAAAGCAAGAAAACAAGCAAGCAGAAGGAAAAAGTTGGGTCCCTATTTTGCTAAGGCAAAATGGGGCGTGTTGTATAACCACACAACAACTTGCCACTAAAGAAAATAACCAAATTCAAATAATTCAAGTGATGTGATCACATTCTAACATAGCATTTTAACTCTTTCAGAGCATAAGTATTATGACTTTTCTGAATGATATAATGTTCATCATTATAACAATGCTAGCAAGGGATCAAGTGTGTGCAGATGATTAATTATCCTCATCTTGAAAGTAAGTTGAAAACATGAGTAATCGGTGTTAAGCTACATATTTTGGGTTCATCCCTCATAGCCAACCAGGATAGAGCCTTGCTGTCAGTAGGTGTCCATAGCCTCGACAAGGTTATCTATACAATCCCCCTAAGTAGAGCCCCACTGCCAGTAGGCATCTGTAGCCCCGATAGAATTACTTAGATGGCCTAATTTTATTCCTTTTGGATATTCAGTATTTATCTCTTGTTCATATGATATCATCATGTAAGCTTAATATGCAAGGTGTGGTCACTTGCTGATTTAGGTTGGAGATTGTATTGGTAGCAAGGGAGTCCCTTTATATTTTTCATTTAACACCTATACTTATGCGTTTCACAAACCAAAGGCTGTTAGGTGAGTCATTGTGAGAATCTCCTTAATTAAGAAAAGGCACTATGATGAAAAGGATATCACAGACCTGATCATAGATACTCCTCAAAATGGGTCATAACCTATATAGGAATTTGTTCTCATCACTTGAATCCTAACAATTTAGTTGTTTTCTTAGGGTGATAAGTTGCATCATCTTGACTAACCAAAATAAAATAAAACTCAACAAAACAAACAAACAAACAAACACACAAACAACAAAATTGTACAAACAACTATACAATATGTACATTATAATACAAATGAACCACATGACCCTGTTTCAGGCTGAGAAATAATGCTTGAGGAACTATCCATTAACTGGTAATGGAACATCCTCACCAGTTAAAGTTTTAAGTTTGTAGGTACTATCTCCTAGGATTTCTGAAGTTTGAAAAGGACCTATCCAAAGTTTATCGAATTTACCATGGTCACCTTTCTTTTCATGTGCTTTATCCCATGCTAAGACTAGGTCTAATATCCTAAAATCCTTAACTTTAGCTCTTTTGTCAAACCAACACTTGACAATAGCCTGATGTTTAGCAAACTGATCAATTGCTCTATTTCTTTTTTCTTCTAGATGCATGAGCTGAAGTAATATGACTTCTTGTTTGCTATCTATGCCTAGATATTCTTGTGTAAACTGCAATGTGGGGATCTTTAGATTAATAGGGAGAATAGGATCCACCCCATATACTAACTGATAAGGAGAATTTCCTAATGCAGCTTTCATCCTTGTTCTATCCACCCACAAGGCATACTTTAATAGGGTATTCCACTCCCTAGGGGTTTTCTCTATCAATTTCTTTATGATATTCAATAAATTCTTATTTGTTGACTTTGTTAATCCATTCCCTTGAGGATAATAATTTGAAGAGAACTTCAAAATGATTCGATGATCAAAAGCCCAACTAGATAACTTTAATGATGCAAAGGCAGGTCCATTGTTACATACTAGGGCATAAGGAACTCCATACCTAGTTACTATGTTGCTTTCTAAAAACTTGATCACATCATCTACATCTCATATCTTACTGCTAACAACTTCATTCCACCTAGTGCAATAATATGTGATAGTCAACACATACCTATGGCCTGAAGATGATGGTGGATTGATGGGTCCTATGAAATCCATCCCCCATTGAGCAAATGGGTGCATCTCCATCACTGGCTGCAAGGGTTGAGCAACATATCTTTCTCTGTTAGCTGATACCTAACATGTATGACAACTTTTGATATTTTCAACAGTATCTTTGAAGATAGTGGGCCAGTAATATCTTGCCCTCGGGATAGCATAAGTAGTAGTTAAATGTGATCCATGTGTGGTTCCAAATTTATCATGTAGTTTTGTTAACACCTTATCTACTTCTTGCCTTTCTAAGCATCTGAGATATATTCCTTCATAGTTCCTTTTAAAAATGACTCCTCCTTTTATCATATATTTCTGTGATCTTGTCTTTAAGGCTCTCCTCTATGAGGCCTGCAATCTTGATGGGCATCTCCCAGTAATCAGGATGTGCCTGATATCTGAATATCATTCTTCAGTTTCTCTAGTGTTTATCACATATTGTTGGCTCATGATGTTAGGATCAATTGCTGATATCATTTGGCTCAAGGCTTGTCCTCTTACCAACTTCATGGGTATTATATCCATATCATATTCTTGAAGGACTATTATCCACTTAGTTCTCTTCTCACCAGGCTCACTTTGCATTAGGAGCATTTTCACTATTGCATCTGGTACTACAACAATTATCTTACTTCTCAAGATATAGTGTCTGAATTTCTTAACTGCACAGTCTAGAGCTAGAGCTTGTCTTTCAACATCCGCGTATCTAAGCTCTGCATCCCTAAATGGGAAGCTCATAAAAGCTATAGGCTTTTCTTCTTTAGCCTCATTTCTTTGTGTTAACACTGTTGCAGATGTATGCTCTGAAGCAAATAAATAAATGTAAAAATCCCTTGTATAATTAGGATTGATTAGAACAGGGGCATCAAATATGGCTTTCTTGATGTCCTCAAAAGCTATTCTAGCTTCAGGAGTCCACTCAATTTTGGCATCTTTCTTGAGCATTGCATTTAGTGGCCTGACAATCTTTGAAAACTAGTAATGAATTTCCTAACAAAATTTATCTTACCAAAATAAGATTTGAGTTCTTTCTTGCTTCCAGGACACTGTAGTTTCATGATTGATTCTACTCTTGCAGGGTTAGTGATGATCCCATTCTCTATTGTTAGATGACCTAACAACTTTCCTATAGTTACTCCAAATATACACTTCTTAGGGTTCAGTGATATACCATACTATTCACATTTTTTAAGGACCTTCCTGAGGTCTTCTACATGATCACTTCTCTACTTGGAGAAGACTATCAAGTCATCCATATAAATGACTATACATTTGCCAATTAATCCCCTGAAGGCTATATCCATTGCATGTTGAAAAGTGGCTGAGCATTTATCAATCCAAAAGGCATCCACCTATATGCAAATATACCCCACTTGGTGGTGAATGTGGTTTTCAATCTATCTATTTTGTCTACCATCACTTGGTTGTAACATGAGAAACCATCCAAGAATGACATCATCCTTGCACCATTTACTATTTGTAATACCTCATCTAGTGAAGGTAATGGATAGTTATCCTTTTCAGAAGCTCTGTTTAGATTTCTGAAGTCTACACACAACCTGATATCACCATTTTTCTTTCTTACAGGGACCAAGTTGGCCACCCATGTTGAATGTCTCACTGGGAATATGATCCTGGCATTGAGTAGTTTCTTCACTTCTTAAAAAATGATCGGCTCCAGCAAGGCATTGATAGGCCTCTATTTTTGTCTAAAGGGTTTGACATCTAGCTTTAATGGTATAGTATGAGTGATGATTGAAGTATCATAAGTTTTCAACTCATCATAAGTCCAAACAATAACATGGATATAATATTTAAGTGCTTGAGTTATCCCTGTCATCTCTTCTTTTGTACAAACTTTACCAACTAGGACATTCCTTATTTCTTCATCTTGTCCTATATTGACTGATCAGTATTCTCCTCCATCAGTCTTGGGGAGATCTTTCTATTTTAGCATATTGTGCAAGTCAAATGATCTTTTCAATTCTATCATGGTATATTGTTACTAGGTAGATCCATGATCTCCTCTTCTTCCCAAGTATGAGCTTCCACATTTCTTTCATCTATGATCTATGCATCAAACACATCTCTGTTTGATATGAAATCCAAAATATGTTGGTCATCATCAAACACCTGAAGATTGATGATATTATCTAGTACAGAGGGTACTGATATTAACTCAACTGAAAACCTCTTCAGACCAGATATGGATAATGGCTCCAAAGTACTTGCAGCTTGAGCCAAGGCATCTGCTATGTGATTATGTTCTCTAGGCATATGGGTGATGTTGAATGCATCAAAGTCTTCTATCAAATCCCATACCCTGTGTCTATAATTAGACAACCTTTTGTAATTACATGAGTATATACCTCTTACTTGTCTTACTACCAATTCTGAGTCTCCGTAGACATGCAGAATCTTCACTTTCTTTTTGAGTGCAAACAATAGCCCATGGATTAAAGCTTCATATTCTGTCACATTATTTGTGCATGGGAATTGCAATCTATATGCTACTAGATAGGATTTCCCAGCTAGATCAATAAGGTCTATACCTACTCCAGCTCCTTATTTTTACAGGATCCATGGCTTATCTTCAGTTAAAGGCTTATCAGGACCTTCTCTTTTCTTTTTAGCTCTGGTGGCTACACCTCCTAATATCCATTTCAGTTTTGGTGTTTCATTCTTTTCTATTTTGACTTTTTCTGACTGATGTAAAACTGATGAATCTTTGTTCTCTTGATCAATCATGAGATGATCATCAATATCTATTTGTACTTTAACATCTTTCTTTTCATCATTAAGTATATTTCTCCTATCATGTAGTTGATCTTTTGAGTAAAGCAACTCTTTCTTTTTCAAAATATGCAAGCATAATGAGTAGGTAGTTTCTGAGTGTAGTGCTTCATGCAATCTACACCATCCACTGATTAGAGCATTTTGTAGAGGAATTTTTTGTAGCTTCATCCTTTGAATCTATTTTGACAAGAACTCTTCAAACTTAGTCAAGTTACTTTCTCTATCTTCATCTGACACTTCATGATCAGACTCAATCAAACAATCAGTCCCTGGGGTGATCTTGTTTTCACCACTAGGCATATCCTCATTGTACATCAAGATCTCTTCTGGACCATAACCATATCTTTCATCCTGATATATACTTTCCTCTGTACCTACAAATGCTAAACAGGAATTAGTATCACTATAACTATCTGTACTACTTACCTCAGGTGATGACAATTCTTTCTCGCTACATGTCTGTTCCAGCTCCATCATGTCTAAACAAGCATCACAAGATCTCTTAGAATATGCTTCATCATTCAACCTACAACAACTTCGAATTAGAATATTTTCATCATATATCTTTAGCATTTGACAACATTGTATTTCTCTGGATAAGTACATTTCAAAATTTCTAAAGTTGTCTGACTCATCACTATCATATGAACTATGATCAGACTCTATAACTATTTTGTCATCTTGGTGATCATCATTATGAACATGAATGTCATACATGAGGATCTCTTCTATCCTGACTATTTGGGGTCTAATGGTGTAGACTCCAAGTTCAACATCCTCATACATGATCTCATTGGTTTTATTATACTTAATGATCATATGTTTCATGCGAGGTTCAACATCTATCCTAATCTAATTGGGAATCCCTTTCCAAGGTAGCCACATGTGACTAAAATCAGTGGACATATATCCATTAAGTGTTTTTGACCAATCCCTGCTAAGCAACATTCCATATGTATCAGGGATATCTACTACTTGGATGTCAATGTAGTATTGAATTCTTGGATCTAATGCTAACTGCATATGTATATGAGTTAGTTCTCCTACAACACTTACCTCAGTCTTGTCTAACTGTGTCACTTTCTTGAGTGACTTTACAGGGTGTAACCCCAAGGCATTGCATATGGTCAATGGCATTACATTGGTAGATGCACCTGAATCCACTAAGCAATTATGTAATTTCTTACTGAACATCCTTATGGTAAGGAGGAATGGAGGTGACTCAATCTTGTCCCTATAAAGGGTCATGTGTGAAGTATCAGCAGGTTGGACAGTAGCTGAAGTCTTGTGTTTAACATTAGTATCTTTAGTTGCATGATCTCTATTTAAAGTCTGGTTTGAGGGATGACTGTCTTCTTTTGGGGTAGGGTCATCTAAAGACTTCCTGAATGCCTTTTTGATAGCTGGGGTTTTGAGTAGTTTTGACAATGACAAGATGATTCTAATCTTCTTCATTTCATCTACTAGATATGTAACCAATTTGTCAAATTCAAAAGGCTAATTGTTAGCTTTTGGTATTGCATTCTGTGGTACTAAGTATTGAGCATTGACCTTAGGAAATCTAGGGTTGTTACTAGCTTTTGGATCAAGAGGAGTGTTAAAATTGTTGGGGGGAAAGGATGTAGTCAGGGGACCAGTAGGTCTATTTGAGCTATTCCTGAGGTTGTAGTAATGTCTACCCTGATATTGTTGCTAATAAGCATGCACTTCCTCATGTTCAACTGATGGTTCATTTCCATCATCAAAAGGAAAAACATAATTTGTTTCAAAAGTCATGGCTAACTCTTCACATGCTAAGGTGTAGTTCTCATGAGATGAGGCTATCTGCTGATGAGAAGGATTATCATAACTTTCTAACACAAGGGACAATTTCTTTTCCTTCAACAAAAGAAGGGTTATCTGTAGTATTTTATACCTCAACTTGGAATATACTGGCTGCTATCCTAAACTGAGGACAATCCAATTTAGCCTAACCATTGGTGTTATGGATCCTACACCAATTAGTAAGGGTTGCTTCTGCCAAGTTCACCCTAGTGGTCTGCTTAGGTTCACTAGGAGGCTGATTATCTAAGGGTAATGGCAAAGAACCATTGTTTGGCCTCATGTTCCACACTCTAGGCTATCTAGGGATATTGTTGTTATTACTATTATTGTTATTGTTATATCCCCTATCAGGATATCTAGATCTGTCATTATTGTATCCTCTATTCTGATTTGACTGGGAATAGAAATTTTGACCTCTCAAATGAGTGATTTCAGTTGTCAATTTTCTCAACTATGTTGATATCTCTTTAATTTCTTCTTTTTCTTCCTGATCTTTGGCTACTATGTTCTCTACCTGAGGTTTGAAAAAAGAAGAACCGTTGTTATTACTCTTCTGTCCTACATCCTGAGGTACTTGTGCATGTCTTGGATATTGCACTATTTGGCCATTTCCATTTGGAGGTGGCATTATGCTAAGTGGAGGTACTTGCAAAGGACTAGGCATTATAGGTGGAGGCATCATGACTCCATTGGTCTATTGATGAGCAGGGCATGCAAGGTATGCAAAGTGTGTAGGAAAGGCAATATTTGGTGTTGGAGTGGGGATCAATTGTTGATTGACTTTAATCGCTTCTTCAAAAGCTCCTTCCAGAGTTGTGACACTAGGATGTGTCCTCCTGATAAACATAGAAGTTAGGGGATCTAATGCTGAATAATATATACTCCTAGTAGCTTCATCTACTACAGTATAGGGAGCTACCAGCTTTGAGAGCATCTTTTGGAATCTAGAATTAAAGTTGGCAATAGGCTCTCCTTCAAATCTCTTGATTGTGGCAAACAAGTGATAATTCATTAAAGGATATATAGGTATCTTGAATCTATCCTTGAAAGATTTCTCTAAGTTGGCCCATGAACCAATTGAACCTTGACAAAGACTGATATACTAGTTGTATGCCTCATCTCCTAAAGAATATGGAAATAGTCTACATACCACATCTTGATGTTTAATCCTTGCTCTATAACAAGCTTCCTTAAAGGTTCTGATATGATCATCAGCATCCTGATATGGATGATATTTAGGACAAATTTTGTTAGGATTTTTAGGTAGAGGATGATATGCAGTGAAAGTCAGGGGTGACTCTACAGCAAAGAACAACATTGCGACAGGTGGTTGTTGGACTGGGGGAGTGACTGATGATCCTAGAGGTGTTTGAAATGAAAGGGAAGACACAGTAAGTGTGACAATATGTCATGAGGAAGATGTAGATGCACTTGAATCAGGGCTATGATGAATGTCTATAGTTCTAGGTCTAAATCCACAGATAGGGAGATCTTCAAGGAGTCCACTAGATCTGGACCTGGTATTTGGCCTGTGAGCTAGGGTTTGAACAATTTATGAACACTTGGCTTGATTTTCTATAAAGATCAATAGAACTACCTAAGTAAAGGAGACATTTATGATCAAAGCCTTCAACTAACTAGATATTTATGCAATATTTGCATAGATGTCACAAATATGAGCAGGTATGGTGCTTCTGGACATAGATATCAGGATATCAAGCATCACCAGCAAAATACAACAAAGTTTTAGTAGGAAGACCTGAATAACTACTCAATATTCAAAGATCACAAGAATTGATTGCAAAGTTCAAGACATTTATGCTTAATTCTGAAATATTTATGATGAACAAGCATGAAATGCTACTGAATGAGCAAATATTTGCAGGAATACTCAAGGCATGAACAAATACCGTGAGCTTTGAGAAGATTACCTCACTTTCGACACAGGGATAAGCATATACAACCTTTCACCTTTTCAAACTAGATCAAGAAGCTGGCTCTCCTTCAAGTGCCAATTTATGTTGATGATGATTGTTAGTCATAACAACACTCATAAATATTTGTACAACAAACCTTTATTATCTTGTAAAGTACGATCAACTTAGAATAAACTAATGACTCCAAGTCTGGATTAGGTCATGATCTTTTGACGTTAGTCAGAGGTTGATGTGACATGTTGTTTTCCATTTCAAGGCATCTCACACTGTTTGAATGATCGGTTGTGTACCTGCTTACTATAAATTCACTTCACAAATGATGTTACTTTCACTATGCTTCACAAATTATGATTATATCTTTAAGTTTGGTCAATTCTTTTGAGCATTTAATTTCAGGAACCTGTATATACTTTTGCACTTTCTATTTAATCAAATGATGTACCTACAAGTAGATATTCATATGTGAATCATGGATATTATTGTGTATTTACATGATATTTGTCATTATTGACATACTTCTGCTCAAAATATGCTCTGTGCATTCAACTAATTATGAGAAATAGGCATATTTCATGTTTATGTGCTTTAGATTGTATGTTATTTGCAATTATGAAGGTGATTTGTAATGAAATTCAAAGCAATACTTCTAATTTTAGTGAACCTTTAGCTATTGAGTCACATACATTCAAGATACAGTCACAAAGAGAAGGAATCAAACCATAATTCACCAGGCTATTCCATAGCTAGGTATGGCTAATGCTAACTTCAAAGGAACAAGGAATGAAAACAATACATGCAAACTGATAAGCACTCCAAGGGGATGCAGCTAATTAATGCATATATACTAGATCTCATCCATTGATTACTCAAGATTTACAATGAATTGTAATCAAATAGATTCTCTTTCATTAAGTATGCAAAAACATGTACATTCACAATAACCTTGAAATTAGTCTTGAATTCTTCAGCAATCAAATTTCAATTAAGTTTCTAATGACTAAAAGAGTGCACTCTATACCCTTTTATAGAAAAAGGAGAGGAGGCAGTTACAAAATGACCAATGGTCAAGATTCATCTATTCAGATCAACGGTCCATATCCTTCATTGACTTGGTCAATACCTTCCTTCAGAGCACAAGTTGCAGTTGGCAACTATCTAACAAGATTTATTTCCTTGTAAGTAACTTATGCATATAATTCTATTAGGGTGCATCTATGCTTACTCTTTATCTCCTTCTTCTTCTTCACTTTCTTCTTCTTCATCATCCTCTACATCATCGTCATCTTCATTGTCACTATCACTTTGATGTAGATTATCTCTTATATGTATCTTTATGGCTGCCCTGATGGATTCATATGATTGTAGTGCCCTGTCAATCTCACCTCCATCTTGGACTTTGGCCTTTACTACTGCATGTCGATGAGAATGAAACTTAGCCTGAAGGGCTTCCATCTTGTTTTTTATACTATTCAGTGTTTCATTATAGGTCTCGACCCTGAACTTTGTCCCCATGACCTTATTCATTACTTCTTTTGTCAAGTGGTTCAAGGGGTCCTCTGCAACTTTCTTAAAATTATCATGGAAGGCTTGGACAACAAAATCTACATCCTGATTTTCAATCTTCCCTTCTACCTTCCCTTCCAATGCCTCCAGGGTTTCTACCTCATGTACCATTAGGTTATGCAGTTTGACACTTATATCCCTAAGCTCTCCAATGTATCTCTTCAGTATATCACATTCAAATCCAATATCTTCATACCAGATACTTAGCAATTGGGAGGTATTATTTTCTAATATATTATTACTTATCAATATATGTCTATCAATCCTCTTCATCTCACCTAAAGCATCTAGGTGCTTCTCCAGTTTGAAGGACCTCCTGCCTACTTCATTTTGCAGTTTGTCTACCTTTCTCTTCAAGGAACTCAATGAATTCCACCTCTCCAAAGAGGCTTTTACTACATCCTCAACCTCAAAAATGGCTGACATCATCCACTTCTCCATTACATATGCTTTATGCCTCATCAGGTCTAACCTTGTAACTTCCTCTTGGGAGATGATGGTTAATGGAGTAGCCACATTAACAAGTGTATGCTCTGGATCAATTAATCCGTTAATTAAAGAATATAGCTGAGCAATGTTCTCTTTATGCTTCTTATTCTTCTATTTCTCTCTCTTCACCCTTTGTGTTAGAGTCAATGATGTCCTCACCTTCTTGACCTTCTTGGTCTTTATTTGTAAAACCCAGATCAACATCAGTGATTTGGAACTCTTCAAGGCTTATCTAGCCTTTCTCCTTCTCAACTATAGGTAGGGCCACTTGCGCAGTTCTCTAATCTGTTGTAGGGTCTCTTTTAATTACAGATGTTAACCTGGCTTTTCTTCTCAGTTTTATCATACTACCAACAAATAATGTGGACACATCAAAATCTTGTACCTCCTCAACCTGTTGCAGATGAACTTCCCATTGCAACCAATAAGGTACATCACCCTTAGGCTCCTAATGATCACCCCCTATATTTTGTGTATCCTGTACTCCTGTGTTGGACTCTGCCCTTGGTGGTGAATGTTCTTCTCTAATTTGTTCCTCACGCACCTTCGCATGAGGGGGACCTTGCTGGGGTACCTCCTATTGAGGGATTTCCTTTTGTGGGGGGGACTCTTGTAAAGTGTTCATACCTTGATCTTGCACCTCCTCTTATAGACTTTCCTTGGGATTCTCTTGAACACTTTAACTTTGTTCATCTTGAAGAACTGTGATCCCCTAAGCAGACTGTGTATTATGACTTTGGGGATCACCCAGATCACCCTTGGTCAGCTTATCTACCTCTTTCTCAAGACCTTTGTCATGTGTCAGATTCTGCACATCTCCTTTAGGTGTGCTGATATTCTCCAAACTAGTCTCTTTCTGACTTGATTTCTCTTCAGTTCTAGGTCCACTTCCCTGATCACCTTTCTCAACATGTGGTGATGACATAGTGTGCTCCTAACCCACAACCTTGTCAAGCATCTCTTGATCACCCCTACCATGAGGGTGTGATTTTGTCTTTTCTTGTTCCATGGGTACATTGTCTTGAGCTTTATATGTGCTGGGGGCATCCCGTCAACTTCTGTATGCACTATACTATCATCATTTTCAAGCTCCAATGGTTTCTCTTTGTCCTTCTCTAAGGTCATATCACCATGATATGTTAAATATATTACCGCATGGCTAGTCACCTGCTTTATCAAATTAGTAAGCCCTATTTGTTGGGCTATCTCCTTAGGATTTCCCTGTTCTGTTTCATTTGTTTTCTCTTCTACTCTAATAGTCCTCATCTGGGTCGATGAGGTCCCATGAGGGGTCATCTTAGTATTCACTACTAAGGTCTCCATATGCTGAGCAGTCACATCTTGGACTACTTCATCATCTGATAACTCAATAGTATTGTCCAACGGAAAGGGAGACTCCTTACCAGCCATTTGTGCTTCCATCTCCATTTGTTCCTCTATTTTCTCAATCTTGAACTAGATAATTTTAGGAAGGGGAGCATCATGTTGCAACTCCTTCATAAATGTCAAACCACCTACACCCCTTAACATGAGCGGTTCAGTACTGACATTCCCCTCATTGTTGTTCTTTGCTTCTTAGGTGATGGTGTCTACAACACTTTCTTTCTTTTCTTACTTTTGATTGATAAGTCATCATCCCTAGGCTCTTTATTCAATTGTTCCTCTTCCAAGGGATTACCTTCTTCTAACTCATCTTGTGGAGGCTCATCTTCTATCTACCTCTCTGTATCCTTGGTGACAGACTTCACTATCCTCTTGGTCTTTTGTATATCAAGGGGTGGCTGTGATATGGATGCATGGGCTGATGTGGATGCCCCATCACCTTTTGATGGAAGCCTTTTGATAATCACCCCTTTCTGTTCATCCTCCACCTTCTTACCCTTGGATGGTAGCTTTTGTTTTCACCGGGTAATCTCTCTCCATTAGACTTTCATTTCTCAATAAGAAAATCATCGTATTCTTCATCTAACAATTCATGTCTCTTCTTCTTATTATCAACTATTAGGGCCATGCCCTTCTTCTTCAATTTGGCAATTTCTGCATCCACCCAACTTTGGATCAGTTGAATGACCGCTTACATTATTTGGTCCAAGGAGGTCTCCTTTGGATGTGTTAGATCAGTGGCTAAAATAGTGTCATTATACACCTTCTTGTCCTCATACTCATTGGACATTATGTTTCCATTATGTTGATGTAGCTGTGCGGGCACTAAGATGCAATCAAAGGTCTGGATTTGATTTAGGGTGATCCATTGATATTTTCTTCTAACCTCTACCTCATCATCACAATCCATCCAGAAGTCCTCCAAATGCTTTTGATATATGTACTTTCCCAACAACTTCTGCATCTTGCCATAAGGGTCATA
Source organism: Cunninghamia lanceolata (assembly GCA_027924645.1). Taxonomy (NCBI): domain Eukaryota; kingdom Viridiplantae; phylum Streptophyta; class Pinopsida; order Cupressales; family Cupressaceae; genus Cunninghamia; species Cunninghamia lanceolata. Next base: position 16,680,948 of record BSBN01000274.1, read on the forward strand.
TGATTTGGCGATAGGGAATGGCTGCAAGTACATGAGTTTCAACCCTCCAATAGCATCCTTGATGCTTCATCTATCTGGACATAAATACCAGCCTATGTAAATTGGGAAAAGTACAGGAGGGATCTTCTTCTTCTCCATGTGAGCTTTAACAGAAGTAGATATTTGTCTAACAAACTCCATTAGAATAACCCTAACAGTGCGGTATCTTGGCAGCATGAGGTGTTGTCCTTCAAACCCTTCAATCCTTATGTATAAAAAAGTGGAGAATTGGATAAACCAAGCTCCATACTTGTAAATAACTTCTTGAGCTTCCATGCTCAACCTCTTGGTTTGATCGTCCTCCATTATTCTGACTAGATGCATTGAAAATGAATCATTTACCAATTGTAATCTTGGAGGTATGCCTTTCTCTATAATTGGGGATAATGATCCCAAATATTCACATCACCAGTGTTGTTTCCTGCCTTGCCTACTATTTGCAATGCATCAAATGTTCCTTGAAAAGCACAAGAATATACAACATAGGAGGTCATGTAAAACATGCATGCCTTACCTCCTAGTTTCCTCATCCCCTCATCTAGGTAATCACTGATGATCTTGGCCCAGAGAGGCTTGTTATCTAAGTATAATACCATCTGGATAATTCCAAACATCTAGTTCTCAAAGTTACCAGCATATGGTCTGTCGGTCATCCTACTCAACAGGGCAATTATATACTGATATTCATTATCAAAATCAAACTTATATAAGTATACTGGCAACTTGGCCGAAGTTGTGTAGGTACTGTTCTTTGCCCTCCACTAATATATTCTCTTCCTACCCTCTTTCTTATTGTTGTTATACTCCTTTTCTAGTTTATTAAGGTCTACACTTGCTACCTTATTTCCCATTGGCAAATTAAATGTGGCAGTAATGCCCTTGACTGAAAAGTCAGCATATACTCTGCCATGTTTTTCTACTTTCCTGGTCTCTGGTTTATAATTTTTGGCACACTCCACTACCAGCTCAATGGCATCCATAGCATATGGGAATCTTGTTGCATGCCACATACCTATTGTAAATATCTTATCCAGTATAGGGTTGTTAGTATCATCGTCTAATTTCCTTGACCATGCATCCAAGTCTGTTTTCCCCTGATGTGTGTCATTGATAACACCATATCTAAACTCCACTCCTTCGGGCTGTATGAACATAGGTTTCAAGAACTCGGCCTAAGATCTATTATTTCTAACCTCCACCATTGAATCCTGCAATATACATAGTATATCTTACCTTATGGTTCTTGTACGAATGGTCAACAATATCATGCATCTCTTAGCTATTATTCATCATTTTAATTCTTTTTCATGCATCATCATGCGAATTTAACCTTGTAAAGAATTATTTACCTAGATATTTGTAAAAAATGACAATGGAGAGGGTTTTTAAATTACTTACCTGATATCACTTTTCCTTTTCTGATTATATGACTGATAACGGTAAATGTAAATGTGTAGGGTCAACTGTTTCATTATATTACATCAAGGGTCACGATTTGCTAGCAGATGACTGAGAAGGGTTTGACTTCTAGAGCTCTGTAATTCTCAATTAGTGATAGCGTAAATGTAAATAACCTTTGAATTTTACTTTTAAATGAATCAATATGAAGAATTAGGGCTTCTGTGTTGTTCTGATTGAATCCATCGATTATTTGCATGGAGCTCATAGATGTTGCCAAGTGTTGAATTTGTATTTGAAATCGACGGGGCTTCATCTACCATTTTTATCACATTTAATGGCAGAGGGTGATCTTTTGAAGATCAGGGATATTTGAAAATATGACCCCTAACGGATAATATGACCCCTCCTCCCGCGCGAAATATTGTTTACTATAGATTGAGGTGATAGAGTTAACCTTTGACCACGAAGCAAGATTGGGTCATGAAATTAAGATCAGGGATACTTCAAAATGTGACCCCCTTAGGGCTAGATCATGAGACATCATCCTACCATCAATGCTCTTTAGTTATTAGGTTTTGGTGACGTCATCATCATATTGAGAATTATGATGGATATTTAGATATATGACCCTCCTTGGGTTGGGTGAGATGTTTAGTCATCATCAGGGTGATTTCTTTCATTTGTTATAATTGAATGATGTCATAGTCATACTTACGCAGGGTGATATTTGCAAAGGGGTGATATTTTGTAAGATGACTGATATTAAGAAATATGACCACCCTGAAAATATATGAGGTTCTCGATGGGTAGATACTTATCTCTACTAAAATTCAACATTCACGTATCGAGTATCTAATGGTTATCGAGTGATTTTACTAGGCCCGGGTAATGTTAGTGAATATGACTAATGTTTAGAAATATGACCCCCTAAGGGAAATATCAGGGTTGACTAATATTTGACTTAACATAACTTTCTACCCTTAAATAATATTGGGGTGATCTAAAAGGCAAACCTGTTTAGAATTTTGTACTCTTTCCAACCATGAGGTTTATCATAAGGTTTAGCTCCCATTTCTTTAGTATGCATTTAGGACATCTTAGTATATATTTTGGCATCCCGATTGAATGAGACCTGGGTTTCATGGAAAATTGGACCTAGGTGGACCCCTTGAGCTATATCCTGCCCAAAATAGGGGGGGAGGACTTGGACGCTTGCACCCCAGTTCTACCCTATTTTGGGGCAGCCCCAATTTCTGGGTGTCTATTTGTGACCTTTATTATGTCTCTTTGTTGACACAGTAAGTTTGAATTTCAGAAATCTTAGCGGGAGTGTTTGTAGTTGCATATATAAACATACTTAGGCATTCATTTGTAAACTAGAATTCAACTAGATAGCAATTGTGATGATCATTGTGAACTTTAGGCATTCTCAAGGTGATTCAAGGCTTTCATTATGTTGCAAGAGAAGACTTGTGTGCTTTGTGTGTTGATATTTGCAGATTTCAGCATCAATCTCCTCATGGCATGAAGAGCATCTTCCTCCATGAGAGCTTCACTATAAGGTAACATAATATTGTGTTTTTATCATTGATTCCTTTGGTTTTTGCCTCTGCCTTAGAAGGGCAGGCACTCTTTATCTGACAATAGTGTTCAAAGACTTAAGTGTCTTCCAGGGCTTCACTAAGGCAATCCTCTAAACACCACAACCCCCAAACGAAGTCTTGTGATTGCAGGTTACAGGTGTCGCATTTGGAAAAAGTGGAGTTGCAGGAAAGATTGGAAGGCATCAAGGATTCAGGATCTAAAGAGTTGCAAGACACAAGAGCACTTCTAGGACTTGGGTGCTCACTCTAGTGTCCTCCACATCTAATTTTTGGGAAACAAAAGTTACAGGGCTGATCAGTGCCTGAAGGAGGTCCAGATTCCATAAAGAAACTAGCACCTTGGACTTGGGCTCCTGTTCCAATGTCCCCGACTATTCCACTTCGGATCCTCGAAAATAGCTACTTAGTAATTTGGTATTTTACTCCTATCTGCAAGAGCTTTTTCCGTTATTTGTCAATTTGTTGTCGTATTTGTATAATTAGGGTTTTAATGGTCAATTAAGCATAAGAGAAGGAAAATTGATAATTAAATTCCCTAATCCAAGTTTCCCTTCATCTCACAGCGACCTAGGGTATGATAGTGCTCGCCACTCGACCCTAGATCCTTGAATGTTAAGTGGAAAGGCCGGTTTTAACATCTAAACAACAAAAGATTAACAAATCCAATTTTCCACCTAAACACCTACTACAAGCATGTCATCAACATATAAACATAAAATAATGTAGTTGTCATTATCCAACCTCTTAAAATAAACGCAATGGTCAGAATTACACCAACTGTAGACTTGCTCAGCCATAAAATGATGAAATTTCAAATACCATCACCGAGGTGCTTGTTTCAAGCCATACAAACTCTTCTTCAATCTACACACCAGTTTCTCCTTACCTTTGACCTCAAATCCCTGTGGTTGTTCCATATATATCTCCTACTCTAAATCACCATGGAGAAAGATAGTTTTCACATCAAATTGTTCCAAATACAAATCTTCAATAGCCACAACACTTCAAACAGTATGAAAAGAAGTCATCTTAACAACCAGAGAAAAAATCTCATCAAAATCAATACCTTTTTTCTGTGCAAATCCTTTTACAACTAACTTGGCTTTAAATCTTTTCTTACCTCCATCTTCCTCTTTCAACCTATAAACCCATTTGTTTGGTAAATCTTTTTTACCTACAAGCAACTTACATAATTCCCGTCTAGTTTTTAAGCAAGGAGTCTTTTTATTCTTTCACTGCAAGCTCCCACTGAACCTTTGTATCCAACTGCATAGCTTCATCATACCCTTCCAGTTCACCAGCATCTGTTATCAAAATAGAATACAAAGAGGGGGAAAGCCTTTCAAGAGGTCTACTTAGACCTTTTAACCATCTAACATTCACTGGAGTTTGTTGTATTTCTTGTTGATGTTGCGGAGCATGAGGAACCACTAGAACATCATTATCTAAAGTATCATTGAGTACAACAAAATCTTTTTCTTTTTTCTCATGCTGCTGCAACCAATTTTTGTACAACACCTCATTGAATACAACATCCCTGCTTTTCACAATTTTCTAATTTTTCCCAAAGCCTATAACCAATTTCATCAATGTCATATCCAATGAAGATACACTATTTTGATTTTGCATCTAGCTTGGTTCTATTTTGAAAATCTACATGTGCAAATGCTTCACATCCGAAGGTTTTGAGAAAAGAATAAGTCATCTTCTTACATGTCCATGCTTCCTCTGTAATACCACACTCCAAAGGAACTGAAGGACCTCTATTAATTAAATATACAACGGTGGGTGCTGCCACAATAATGGGTTACACTTTCTGGGACATCCTAATTTTTGTTGAAATCACATATTTTTAGAAAATATAATGATTTAAGCCTTGAAAGGTTCCATTTAAAGGATTTTAATTGAAGAGTGTTTGATCAAACCCCCTTAGATTCAAATCCCCTTGGATAGAACCCCTCTAGTTTTAAACAATACCTATAATGGAGTCTCCTCTACACCTATCAAAATGCTGATAAAAACAACTTTTGATTTACCTTTTATGGGACGAAATGAATTCATTTAAAATTTATGTTTAGTAAGTATGTAGTCCTTATTATAAGCTTCCCAAAAAGTATAATTTTAAATATATTTAATTTGATTGTTATATTTATTTTTTATTTCTTCTGAATGTAGGTTTTTCACTGAACTTCAAGTTCTCTGTTCTACACACATGGAAAACTAAAATAAATTCTGAAAAATATCTATGCCCTAGGTATTGATGTCCTTGTTTCAACAAAAGAAAAAAAAAAGAATTTTGATACATACAGAAAAAATTTATGTTTTACAAAATACGCCTATGTCTAAATTATAATTGGTTTGACTTCAAAAATTAATTAAAAAAATATTTTCAACAAAACATTATGAAACCAAATGCATACACTATATATTAGTGTTACTAATCTAAATTAAAAAAAAATTAGAATTTTATCCTTTGTAGAAAAAAAGTTATGTGCTACGAAATACACATCACTTTAAAAAAATGTTGTTAATGATTAAAAACCATTTATCAAAGGAGATGCAAAAACAATTTACATTTTAACTCCAAATTTTTTTAAAAATATATATTTAAAATCTACAAATAAAATCTCATAAATCACTAGTTTACATCATCTTCAAATTCCTAATGATTTAGCAGCTATAGGTGTCAAAACGTGAAGATTTAGTTTAAAATATTGATTTCAATGTCAAGTTTGGCCAAAAAGTGTAACCCATTATTGTGGGATGACCCCGGTATTGACAGTCTCTACCCACATGTTTAAAGGCAGCCTATCATGCTATCTCATGCTCCTTAGATGCTTCATTATTGTCCTATTCATGCGCTCAGCCACTCCATTCTCATGTGGAGTCCCTAGAATCATTTTTCTGCCTACGAATTCCATTAACATCAATCTTCAAATTCTTTACTACAATACTCACCACCACTATCAGATCTGAGACATTTTAATATTTTCCCGTCTCATTCTCAACCAAGATTCTTCATTTCTTAAATGTTTCAAATACATCAGATTTCTACCTAAGGAAATAAATCCAAACCTTCCTAGTTGTGCATCATCTATGAATATAACATAATACCAAGTGCCACTGAGAGATGATACCTAAGTTGGTCCCCATATATATGTATGCACAAGCTCCAACTTTCACACAAATCCATATTAATACATTTCAAACCTAGTAAAACTTACTTAGAATGAAGCACCTTCATACTTTTTTTACTCATATGCCCAAGTCTATTTTTCCATAGTGTTGTCTTAGAACCTATAGCAATTGTTTCAGTCTCTTCTTACGAACCCACATCAACTGTTCCTGAACCTGTTTGGTTTGTCTCCGCAATAATTAAAGTAGAAGGAACAGTATAACCTGTACAAAGATATAAGGTGCCTACTTTCACACCTTTTGCTACTATTAAAGCACCTCTTGAAACCTCCCAATTTTTATCATTAAAAGTAATTGTGTAACCTTCATCATCTAGCTGCCCTACTAAAACTAAATTCCTACTCAGCCTTGGAATGTGCCTTACCTCTTGTAGTAGCCAATGATTCCCATTCTACAACTTAATCTTGATTCTTCCCTTTCTAACAATTTGACAAGGTTCGTTATCTCCTAAATAAACTAGCCCAAAATCTCCTTGGACATAATCCAGAAAATAACTTCTCTGGGGTGCAGCATGAAATGAGGCCCTTGAGTCTAAAACCCATGAATCATCAGCATTATCTAGGGAAATAATCAAAGGATCATTTTTAGACTTATTACTTACATTTGCCTCCTTATTGCCTTCTTGTTTGTCTCCTTCTGTATTCTTCTGATACCAGCAATTTTTCTTCAAATGACCCAGTTTTCCATAGTACCAGCAATATTTTTGTCTTCTGGATTGGGACCTCTTGTCCTTTGCTTTTCCTCATGACTTCCCATGACCTCCAAAACCTTTTCCTCTCTCGTTTGTTCTGCCCTTGCTTTCTACATTCAAAACACTACCTGATGTGGACCCTCCTGAGCTTTACCATCACATTTCCTCACTAAGGATAACACCAATAACATCATCAATTTAAAATTATTTGAACTAGAGATAGAGTTACTTACAGCCATTACCAAGCTATTCCAGCTTTCTGGCAAAGAACATAATATCAAGAGAGCCCTTACCTCTTCATCAAAACTCACTTTTATAGAAGTTAACTAATTGATAATCATATTAAATTCATTTAAATGATCTGTCATAGATCCACCTTCAATCATTTTCAGATTAAACAAACATTTCATGTGAAATATTTTATTTGAGGCTGAGGGTATTTCATACAATTTAGCTAAAACTTTCATCAGTTCATCTGTTGTCTTCACTTCTATTATATTGAATGCCATAGATGGTGCCAGGCACAACCAAATGGTTCCCAATACCTTTTTTTCTAGAAGATCCCAATCCTCACTAGTCACTGTTGCCAGTTTCTTGGCATTTCCTTTCAACGGCTTCCATAAATCCTTTTGATAGAGATAATCTTCTATTTGCATCTTCCATAACTGATAGTTCTACCCATTGAATTTATCTACCTTTAATTTACCCTTGTCTGCCATTGCTCCCACTTAACTGTGAGACTCTTACTCAACCGTGAGACCTTCCTACATATGATAATCGAACACAACTCACTCTAATACCAATTGTTAGAAATTGTATGCAAAAGATATCAATTAAGTGCAAATAAAGATTAAACATATGAATAAAAATACATAGAAATAATAACAACGTGAGACAAGTTGTAACGTGGTTCACCCAAACTTGGGCTACATCCACCAATAGAGAGTCCAATATTATTAGCCAGCAAATCAAACTGATTACAACTAGCAATCCTTGCAACTCAATAGCACTGCAAATGCTGCAATACAATATCTTAATAGAAACCCTAATCCTTAGCCATTTTTATCAAGACTTATGTTGGTTGCAAAATAGGGGTTTTTATGTCAGTCAATAAAAAAATAACTCTCGATACCTTTATAAAATAATAAAATTCATTTGAGGTTTTGGGGGTGCTACCCCCGAGCTCCTACAAAAGCGTTTCTCCTCGAGCCCACCCTATATTGTGATAGAGAGAGTGCCAGGGGCGCTACCCCTAAACCCCACAAGGGGCATTGCCCTTTGACCCTATCTTGGGGGCGCTGCCCCCAAACCCCCGTTAAATAATTTGGGGGGAAACTGCACTGATAAAAGTGGGGAAAATTTAACCTCTGAGTCTAATTAGGCTCCATATAACAATAGAGAATATGTTCATTGGAGCATATGGTCTTCTTTTGAGACTTGATGTTAGATTATGATGTCATGGTATATTCCTAATTCTAGAGTTAGAATTTTGACAACAGTTTGGTTAGTTCTCTTTGGTTTTGATGTATTAATCATTTTCTTGGAGATTCATGATTGTGCAGATTGCATTTTAAGTTGGCATGGAATGATTTTAGAAAACTCATGGATACTAAAAAGACTTGGATGATGCTTGATATCTCTTGAACTTAGAGATATGTGTTGGAAAGATTTCTCATTATTAGATGTCAACAAAAGGACCGAGAATCCTACACCTGAAAATGGATGTGAGTCCATTATAGACCTTATGAGAAGGTTGTTTTTATTATAAGCTTTTCTTGCTTGGTGTTATATGCAAGGACAATCTTGTATCCCACTCTTGGTCTACTCGACAAGTAAATGATCTAATAGGTGTTGCCCACATGATTATTAGATGCATTCTTTATATGTATCTTGTCTTCTATTTTACACTAGTCTTGAAAATGATTGTTGAGAAGTAGATGCATGGGTTTAAGGATTTTTGTTGTTCTCATTATTATTTGACCTTGAGCTATGGAACTAGTTTCTAAGGATTTGTTTTGGAGAGGTACAGAAATGGTTTGTAGTTTTTGGGTTTATTCCCTTTGTTGTGGGAATGTTTGGCTAGTTTGATCTACTTTCAGTGAGAGGTTAACATCTATTTCTACCATATTTTCATCATAATTTGGATGTTAGATGTTGATACCCTTTCAGTTTGGGAGTGTTGAAAGAGATCTTACTTTACACAGTCTAGCATAGGTTAGTGGGGTATAAAGACATGGTATGATTTTGTAGTTTCTCTCTTTCCTGGTATATTGTCTTCTTCTTAAAGGTTCTCATGTTTATGGAGTTGAGGTTTGTATTGGAGTCGAGTGTTATTGTTTTTAACAATAATTTGGTAGCTCCTTGATCTTTTTCTTCATTGGTTAAGAGGACTTGGGAGAGTTATTCAGAGATTGGTAATGAGAGATGTTTTATGCATATCATTATATGTTTTGACACTATATGGTAGAGGAGTTATGCATGTCCTCTAAGAGAAGTGATATAGGAGGATTTGTTAATGCATTAATCTTATTTTTAGATTTGACATTACCTATGCAGTGGGAGTTATTAGATATGTATGCTCATTATTGTCATGATATCTTCTTGGTTGGCTTAGTTTGTAGGTTATTGATGTGAAGATGAGTTTACATGTTACATTTGTTTTGGATCTTTGAGTTTTGTAGTTGTGTGGATTAGCTACCCCTAGGCTATAGTGGGATGGCTCAGATGTTGTTGCAAGGTGTCTCAACAATATGTGCTTGCATGTTGTTGCATGTTGCTCATATGGAATCGCATGTGTTTGCATGTTGTTGCATGCCAATTGCATGTGCTTGTATGTCACTTACAGGTGATTCCGTGTTGTTGCATGTTGCTCCTATGGACTTGTATGATCTTACATATTGTTGCATGTTAGTTATATGATCCTTCATGTTGCTGCATGTTAGTTTTGACAGATTACTCGCAAAACACTCCAACCCTAGAAACTTGTAGGATGGTACATCTCAGTGTTTCAAATAACATGTATCAGTTGCATGTTGAATCAAGTGTTTGCATGTCACTTGCATGCATAGAATAAGGTAATTTAGATTAACTTTGGGGACATCAATCTTGCATGTTGTTTGCATGAGATTAGTGTGCATTGATCACTTAAGATAACATAAAGAGATTGGACAAACTTGGACGCCCAATCTTGGGACTTTCTATCATTACTTTTATTTGGAAATGTATTTGGTGTTGGCTAAGTTTACTTGGGAAAACTTGGGCACCCACATCCTGGACAAGCAGCTAACAAGAGGCTTGACTTTATTTGACTTCAACCTTCTCTATTTGGAGCACTTGGGTTTTGCATGAGGATTTGTCTCATGTTATCAATTACAATTGATTGTAATTTTAGTTTCAAGCTTTCCAATTATGAAGATTTTGAATTAATAAGCTTTTGTATTGATTAAAAAGCCCCATACATTTCCAGGGAGTTGATTTATGAAAAAGACTTGTGTGGGTTAACAAATTTGTCTTGGTCTAAAAATGTTTTATTTTGACTCTATACCCTTTTCCTTCAAGAACAAATAAATTAAACAACCAATGGGTGAACTATCAAGAATAGTTCCCCTCTGAATTAAGGTACAACTCCCTTTAAGATTTTCAATGAATTCAAACTATTTTAATCTTTCAGATACACTTTTAACCAAAAAGTGCTTAAAGGCAAACTATCATCCATACATCATCATGCTATGAATATGATACCCTTTTCTACAATATCATTTGGTAATAGAATACACAGATTCCCTCTTCAATAGTAATCAGATATATAAACATATACATTTGCTGAACTGATAATCGATAAAATAAATATAATGAGTTATCCAATGAAGGAACAATTACCATATGAACGAAGATTTCACACAGAAAACCCGATTTCAAATACTCAAATACACAGATCTAAGTATGTAGTAATTATTTCTCCTTTTCATTCACAGATGAAAAATGTTTCAGGCAAACATCATATATGTTGTAAAATAGCAAAAGTTTAGCTCCCTAAAATGTTGTTTCTCTCCTTCCCTATTCTTGTATATTAGTTTTAACAACTAAAAACATATATATAGTTGCCTTAATTATCTGATCCTTTTAAACAAAACCTAGAGTTAGAGTAACTCTGACCCATACGGGATTTAGTTTTTACAAATTCATTTAAAGATCAAGTTTTTGAAAATAATTTCAACTGAATAATTGAAAAAAGAAACTATGTAAGTAAGATCATGACTGGGGTGACGAATTAGAATCTTTAGATTTGCTACATTCGGTTGGGGAGACACGTTGAGCTTTCCACTCTTGGAATGCTATAACAAATTCCTAGATTTTTGAGAAATTGGGGATGCCAATGTGTTTCACCCTTGCTTTCCAGACGTCTTTTTCCCTCTAAATTTTCTCCACTTTCTCTGCGTGCTCCGGGAGTGTGTCGACACACAGATGAAGAAGTGGCTCCACCTTTGAAATCTAAGAGAAATCTTCAGTTAATAAGTTGTCATTTTCTTTAATGAAGCTGATCTTTTCCCTAAAGGATTGAATCATATTATCGATATCCTTTTCTGGTTCCCCATCATCCTTTATATACTTCACATCAATGCATTGTGAATCATGTTGTAAGGATTGAGTGAATTTAGTTATTTCTTTCATCATTTTTGTAAGTTCAATTCGCCCTTGTCTGGATACTGAATTCCTCCATTCGATATTTTTCTTACTTACATACAGTATATCCTCATTCAGACCTGTCAAATTATTTTTTGACAAAAACTTTGCTATTCCATACTTCTGAACATCATCAATTTGGTTTATCACATTCATCCATTTTGCTTCATCTTTTGCCCATGAAGCATTCTATGTTTTCAAGTCTTCAATAGTAGCTGTGGTTTGATCATATATATTCTTCAGTTCATGAATGTACTTTGTACCTTTCTGGATGATGCTATACAACCTATCATCAAACACCCTGGCCACCATTTTGTTTCTGTGTATCTGGTCCAGTATCTTTTGATTGGCCGACAATTTTAGGTCGAAAGATAGAGGCAGTTGGGAAACAGGTTGTGGATTTGGGTTATGAATGGCATTGATATATTCTTCCATTGCCCGTAAGGTCTGTTTCAACTCCTTATCTTTCTCATCTTTCCAGGTGCGGTTTACTATCCTCTTGGTGGATGCTTCAAGATGATGTACATCCGTAGCACATGATGCAGTCCCAAGATCTATTTTTTCAATCACGAAATCTTGAATTGTAGGATCTTGAGCCTCTTCATCAGTTGTTGGTCGAGCTATTACTGTACTCCAGTTCCCTGTGTTAGGGTCAATGTCCACCCTGGATGTTGTTTTCAACTTCTTAGATTTAGGAGTCTTTCCTAACCATGTCCTCCAATGGCAATGAAAATGGGACTATTTTTCTTTTGTCACTGATCGAACTTTCCATCCATTTGGGTGCAGAGGCCGAGACTTCTTTACCAGGATTTAATTGATCAGAAGGCACATTTGAAATCATCATTAGGTCAACAGACTCTAAAACAACCTCTACCTGTTGTTTTACACTAACCTATTATGCCATTGGTGAATCAGACTCTTTATCACCTGTTGCTTCTCCTGAATCCTCTTTAGAATTCAAATCCACAACTATTCTCTCAGAAATCTACTTCCTCTTCCTGCTTTTAGTTCTTTATCTGGTGGCACGAGGGGGTACAATAGTTGTGAGGGATTTCTTGGACTCTTTAATGATAGGACCCCTTCTAGTTTTTGGCTTGGGAGTACCTACATCATAGATAGCAATAAGCTGATTAGAAGAGCTTATTGGGGATGGTGATTCAACCATTGATGTACATTGCTAGGAACCTTTATTTTTATCTTCCTCCAGCCTACATTCCCTCAACCATTTCTTAGTTCTCCTTATTACTAGGAGAGTTCTGACCTCAATCTGGTCCTCTTCATCTTTATCCCAATCAATTTCTGGAATAGGTAATTGTTTTATTTTTTCAAATTGAGAATCAATCACCTATTCCTCATTGTCAACTATTCCAGAAATATTCATATTTCAATTGAGGGTAACTATTTTCACTAAGGAGAACATACACCAAAGTCTCTTTCTGACCTCAAATTCATATAAACAATCCTCCCAATAATCCTCTATTTGAGGAATATGTGAAAACCCTGTCCCAAAATCCAAATTATCCCTGGCAAAGCCTTTGTTGTCAAACTGGGACCTGGCAATATAATTGTTGAAAATTGAATTTTTTAAGATCCACTTCTAAGTTTAAAGTGTCAGAAATTGACTGACAGTAATAGTGTCCAATTTCAATGGGAGAAGAGATACCAAATTCCTTCTTCATTGGGAACTTCTTATCCACATGGGCTAGCAATCTGTAGACTTCTATCAATTCAAAATGATCAAAAACATACTGGGGCAGCCTCATTGGTTCACCATCAAAACCCCCAACTCTAATATAAGTAAATTTGGGGAACTAGATGAAGAAATTGCCATAAATACTGATTAGCTGCATTGCTTCATCAGACATTCTCTTATTTATATTGGCTGCCAGTTCATAAGTCATTCTTTCGGTAAAAACATCATTAACCCTCCTGTAATTCTCATAACAATTATGCATCTGTAATTGTGAATAATAGTCATAAATTTTGCTGTCTTTGACCAAGGGTGCATGAGGTAGCCCTACCCATTGTCTTGTAGATGCTAGACAATAGAAGAGGTACGAAGACATATAAAAATCCTTATTCCCCAAACAATTACTTAGACTCAGATGCAAACATTCGGCTATGATTCCCCCCCAGTCCAAATACTGTTCTCCTTAAAGGATTACCTGAATGAAGAAATACATCCAGTCCTCCCAAAAATATGCCTGGGAGTTACCCTTCAGCATGTGTAGTAACACCACAATATCCTTTACCTCCTGAATCATGTGATCTCTTGTCAGTGGTCTGGGTAGTCTTGAACACCCTTTTAGAATTTCAATAACCAATTTCTTGCTATTATGCTCCTATAGTTTGCTTTCTTTAATGAAAAATTCCCATAAGAAGAAGTAATATTGAGATCAGAATATGGTTCTTTGGGCAGAATTCTCATCATAGACATTAGGGTTTGTCTATTGATATGAAGTAACACATTGCCATCCATAGTTTTGATGCACCTATTTTGGGGGTCATATCTATTCATGCATTCTAGAACTAATTCAAGGCATTGTACGGCCATGGGAAAGGCCACAGCTTCGACCAAACCACTTTTCACAATTTTCTCTATCATAGGAGTTGGCACATGATTTTTAACCCTCTCTCTAAAATCTTCTAAATCATATTGAACTAGAGAGGTATCCCCAAATTTAGGAAGAGAAGAGATGAGACTAGAACCATGCTCATAACCAAGACAAGCAGATTTCATAGCTACAAATTGGAGGATAATACGAAAAATGCTTTGAACTTCTTAAATAATGTCAGAAACTCAAAAGGATTCTTCTTTCCAGCTAAGAAATGGAAACATCTTATAGGAAGAGTAGAACTCACCTTCAATGTATCTGAAATTACTGTGAAATTGGGCAACAAAAATCTTATACCTCCCACGTTGTTCTCCGTTTGCATCACCCAGTGTGTTTATTTACTAAATTTGGCTTGTTCTCTCTTGATAAAGACATTAACCAGGTCGAATAATTATTAACCGAAACAATACGTGCTAAGAATGCTTGATAAGACATGAACTCTGACATATGCATTAATGGAAAGCATTCTTCACGCATGAATTTGATGTATAATAATTATCCATAACCTTCTGGAAGTTAGAACTTTCAGCTTCATAATGAGCTTCAGATATATTTTCCTCTAAATTTCCTGCTAAATTTGACTTAGAGAAATCTTCGGGGAGAAATGAGACTATAGTCACTGAACCCTTGAACCATTGAACCTTTGAACCATTGAAATGTGGTTCAACTCATGGGTTCAAAGACACAAGATGAGTTACACAGTTTGACCAACAGCCATACGACTTTTCAAGAAACATTGAACTTTGAACCAGTGAACCATTGAACTATTGAACTCTGCTATGAGGTTCAAGTAGAAGGTTCAATGACACATTGAATTACACAAGGGGACTGAGTGAACACGACTCCTTAGGAAGAATTGAGTATTGAACTTTTGAACCGTTGAACTCTCAAACCTTGAAAAGGGTTCGAGTTCAAAAGTTCAACTCTTCAGTAATTTCACATATAAATGACAATAGGTGGGTAAACTTTAAGAACAAAGGGCTGACTTAGGAAACAAATGCATGACCAATAAAGGAAGATGGTAAATCGAATCCTGCTTAGGAAAGTTTGACAAAAAAATGAATAAGGGTGACTAGAAGGTAACATTGGCTCTTACTTGGGACTACATTTTATGACAAAATGCAGAGAACTCAGAAACTCTAGTTATGCACTAATCTGAAACACAAGGATAGAAGAAAAAAGAAACAAAGCAAACTAAAACCAAAAAAGGAAAACAACAACACACGACAACAAAGGAAAGGCTATGTACAAAACAGGGGACACATGATCAAAGCCGATACAACTTAAGATCCTGTCCATTATAGGACAGGGGTAAAACAACTCCATCAAGATATCCAATTTGAAAGAATTAGGACCCAGTACCTGATGAATTTTGAAAGGTCCTTTCCAGAGTGAATCAAATTTTCCATGTGCCCCTTTAGGTTCTCTCCTCTTGTCCCACAGTAATACTTCATCTCCCTCTATGAATTTTCTGGGTCTTGTTTTCTGATCAAAGATCTTCTTAACCCTGGCCTGATGAGTAGTAATCCAATCAACCAATTCATTCCTTTCCTCTTCAATCCTAGTTAAGTACATAACTCTTTTCTCTAAGGAATCTTGAAAGTATTGATCTTCAATAATATTTTATAATTTCACTGCAGATAATTCCAGAGGTAGTAATAACTGAGCTCCTATTCCATAAACTAGCTCAAAAGGCACCATTCCTATTGCCCTTTCTGGGGTTACCCTGTCAGCCCAGAGTGCTTCATACAACTTCTTATGCCAATATTTGGGATTATCACTCACCAATTTCCTCATGATGGCTATCAGATTTTTGTTACTGGACTCAACTTGCCCATGCCCTTGAGGGTAGTAATCTGATGAGTGAGAAAGAGAAATATTGTGGTCATACCAAAATGAAGTAAGTGCAATTGAAGAAAAATTGGTAGTGTTATCTACCACAAGCTTCTGAGGAACACCAAAACGTACCAATATATCTTCTTTGAGAAAATTACATACCACTTTTGAAGTGGTTCTCTTCATAGGGGCTGCTTCAACCCACTTTGTAAAATAGTCTGTTGCTGTTAAAATGTGTGTATTCTAGCACTTGAAGGAGGTGAAAGAGGCCCATTAAGTCCAAACCCCATTGTTTGAAAGGTTCTTTGATAACAACAGGCCTCAGAGGCAATGCTGCAAGTTGTGGCCTTCCTGAAAACATTTTGCATTTTTCACAATTAGCTACCCATCTGTATGCATCTTTGAGCATAGCTAGCCAATAATAACAATTTCTAAGAATTTTGAATGTTGTGATTGAAGAAGAGAAATGTCCACCATAGGCTTCAGTATGAAAAACTTCTAGCAACTTATATTGTTGTTCCTTATCCACACATCTCAGGAACGTTCCATCTAGTCTCTTTTTGTATAGGACATCACCCCAAATGACATATTTTGTTGCTTTTAACCTCAGATTCCTTTTCTCCTTCGGGGATAAGTGACTGGGACAGTCTCCATAAGTAAGATAGTGTGCTACATCTAGGAACCATGGGTCTTGTAAATTCACCAATAGGATAGTGGGAAGTTCTTCCTCTTCTCCTTCCTTGCTTTCAGCAATCAGTTTGCACAGGCCCTGGCCTCTAACTAACTTGGTTGGCCTAATCTCCAAGTCATATTCTTGAATCTTAGCAACCCATGTTGCTCTATTATTCATCCCTACATCTTGTTGGGTCAGAATGCTTTTCACAACTAAACTAGGAACAAATACAACTGAATGAGAATGAAGTATGTAATATTTGAATTATTTGATAGCCTTTACCATAGCAAAAGCTTGTTTTTATAAGTTCATTCTTCTTGAGAGGAACACTCATAAAGGCTATTGGGGCTTCTACATTCGATTCATTTTTCTGTAGTAAGATACCAGACATGGTATGTTTTGAAGCATAACAATAAATAATAAAATCTTTTTGGAAATTAGGGTTTACCAAAGTAGGTGTTTGTGCAATCACCTCCTTAATATCTTCAAATGCTTTCTTAGCAGCCTCATTTCATTTGAATGCCTATTTTTCACTCATCATCCCTACAATATGTTTTGTAATCTCAGCAAAATCAGGAATGAACCTTCTAAGAAAATTAATCTGGCCAAAGAAAGACTTAACTCTAGTTCTATTGGAAGGAAGACTTAGCTGTTGTATTTCTCTAACCCTTTCTAGATCAATCTTGATTCCATTCTTTGAAACTAAGTGTCCCAACAACTTACCCTCTGTTACATAGAAAATTGACTTCTTAGGATTAAAAGATATGCCATGACTCTGACACCTTTGCAATATGATCTCTAGATCCTTCAGATGATCTCTTTTTTTGGAGAAAATAGTTAGATCATCAAGATAAATGACAATAATTCTATCTTTTAGATCTCTAAAGGATGAATCCATCACTCGTTGAAAATTTGCACCAGCATTAATCAAACCAAAGGGCATACGGTTTTAAGCAAAAGTTCCCCGGGGTGTAGTAAAAGTAGTTTTATGTCGATTAGATGCAGCCACACTTATTTGATTATAACCTAAGAACCCATCTAGCATGGACATCATTTCTGACCCAACAACTGTTTGCAAAATGTGATCCATCATAGGTAAGGGATAATTGTCTTTCAAATTGGCTTGGTTCAGATTCTTGAAATCAACACAGATTCTTATTTCTCCATTCTTTTTGCGTACTGGGACAATGTTTGCTACCCAAGTGGAGTGATGAATCGGATAAATAATCTTAGCCTTCAACATTTTGTCAATCTCCTTAAAGATAGCCTCAGCAACCTTTGGGTTATAGTTTCTCAACTTCTACCTGAATGGGGTTGCATTTGTTTTCAAAGGAATATGATGCTGAAATTGCCCACACCTAAAGTCCTTTAGGTCATCATAGCACCAAGCAAAGACATCCTTATATTTAATCAATAGATTAATCAATTTGTTTTTCTCCTCTGGTGAGCAACACCTACCAATAGAAATCCATTTAGAATCAGTTTTACTCCCAATGTTTATTTTCTCATAATCCCCCAATTTGTCAATATCCTGAACAAGTTTGCCTTTGGTATATTCATCTTGTCGAGTGAACAAGTGTTCTAGAGAGACCAACCCTTTGGGGATTTTGTTTCCTTTCAACTGAATTACATTATCTTTTGAATTGATCCCTGGATCAGAACTGAATTCTTTACATTCTACTTCAGAACCTTCAAAATAAGTCCCGAGGAACATCTCAGCATTCTCCAAGAATTTTCTAATCTGCCTATCATTCTCAAAAACTTGCCAATTTTCAGCATTATCTGGGACATTAGGATGGTAGATCAGTTCTATTCTATATGAATCCTTTTTGAAATCAAGGTGTGGGAGAAGAAGAGAAGCTAACACTGCTAGAGAATCCGCCCGTGTGTTATGGTCTCTGGGAATTGCCTCAATAGAAAAGGCATCAAAGTATTCTATCTCATCCCAAACTTTGTTCCTATAATGTCTCAATCTTTCATTTTTAACTGAAAAAATGCCTCTCACCTGTTTAACAATTAACTCAGCATCTCCTCTTGCTTTAAGCATCTTTACACCTTTTCCTTTGGCTTCATTTAATCCAAGCAACATAGCCTCATACTCTGCAGTGTTATTAGTGTTTTTAAATTCTAGCTTGAAAGAGTAAGGATAATTTTCACCTTCAGGTGAGATCAAAACAACCCTTGCTCCTAAACCAGTGGTAGCACAACTACCGTCAAATTCCATGGTCCATAGATCATCTAAATGAATAGACTTTGGGACACATTCTTCCTTCATGTCCTCAGAAGAGAGAAAATAATTACCAAATTGACATTCTTCAAATAGAATCTGAGACTTAGGGTCATCAGAAGGGTATACAGTAAACTTGCATTTAGGTTTAGGTTCTAGCTTAACTTTCTGCTTTCCCACTAGAATTGTAGCTTCTGACCAATCCAATTTAATCTGCTCACCCAAATCTTTGCAAAAAGTCCTGCTCAACAACATCCCATAACTAGCAGGAATATCTGCTACCAAAATAGTCAACTTCACTCTTTTATCAGGATAGGCTACAAGAGCAACTCATGCATCTTTAATTTGTCTGAGCAAAGAAATTTTCTTTCCATCCATGGAGTAACACCTACCAAATGTTTTTGTAAGGGATAGGCCTAGGGCTTTGGCTACAGAAGAAGGCATAATATTATCAGAAGCACCTAAGTCTATGATACAATTATTGAGTTTATGGCCATTAATGAATAAAGAAACATAAAAAGGGTTGGGCCTTATATCAGTCATATAAGAGGTATCATTAGATGAATTGAGAGTCATTTTAGGAGTATGTGTGGGTGACTTAAGTCGAGAAGCAAATAATTGGGCAATGGGAGACTCAGCATTAACATTTAGTTGACTTTCGGGTTCAATTTGTGTAGGACCACCTTTGACATATTTAACTAACCTATCAAGTTCTTTGGGTTTTAACTTGAGGTATTCAACAGGGGATATTTGAATATTTATAGATTTACAAAATTCTAAAATATCAAAAGAAGTTTCATGATCATTTCTATGTAACAATTTAATTTCTTGGGCTTTCAAATTAGCATCAGAGGTTCTAATTAGAGGTTCCTTACCTTTAACAGGCACTTCTTGAGTATTAGAAAATCTCTGATTCTTCTGACCTTTGGTAAGCACAACACATGAAGGATCTTCAAGAGTAACCAATATTTCACCTCCTCTTTCTAAATCTGATTCATATTCTAGGAAGTGTATTTCAGAGTTACCAGGTTCCTCAAAGTTCCTTTCTTCTTCAGTAACCTCCCCCAATACATCTTGAGTAGCAGCCATTTGAGCATATCTAAGCATCTCTGGACAAGAATTTTCATCATGATTAGTAGTCAAATGAAAGGCACACATATTCCCTCTTCTAGGAGGAGCTTCAATAGTTAACCTTGGTTGTGCTGATGTAAGTGGTAATGTCCTACCAGCATTTGCCTGTTGATTAAAATTTCTTCTACCAATATCTTGATATGGTTGTTGGAATGAAGTACTAGATTTAGGTAAATGTCTTTTTAAGGCAATCATATCATTGACTAGTCTTTGAACCACAGGATCTATAGAGGATGAAGGATGGGCATTAGGTACTTGGACTTCTTTCTTCCATTTTCCAGCCATAATAAGATCATCCTCTAACCCAACTGCCAAGGTTTGTGTGGCTGCTAAATCGGCAATTGCACCTCTTCTAAGATGAAAACTAATGTCAAGAGGCATAGAATTAATAAAGAAACATTTTTTATTCTGTAGTTAGAATTTTATGCACAATTCTATTGAATTTGGCTATAAATTCCCTCATAGGCTCATGTATCTCCTTCTTAAGCTGAGTCAATTGAGCAAGAAGGGAATGTTCATCTTCTGCACTTTTGAACCTATTTTAAAATGTAGTTTTCATATCATTCCAATTTGTGATTCAGGAGTTAGTTAGATGATAGAACCATTGTGATGCAGTATCAGTTAGAGTTTGCACAAAAAGCCTTATGGCTACATCTTGATGTTGCACACCCAACACACCACATGCTGCGGCAAAGGCACTCAGATGCTCCTCTGGTGATTGTCTTCCATCTCCATTAAATTTAGGTAAGTTCTCCCTTGCATTTTTAGGCAAAGGATTCAGGTTGGCCCCTAAATTTAGAGGTCCTATGGCTACTCCCCAAGGTTGGGCCATTGGTAGAAAGCTTATAGCAGAGGGGATGATAGTACCAGAGAGAGCTAAGGCTTAGAAGACAGAAGATGTAGAGGGTTTAGGAGGGCTAGGAGGTCTACTTCTAGCTCTTCTGATACAGGTAGGGATATAAGGAAAATTTAAGCTTTGCAGTGTTTGAAAAGTAGGATCCTCAATTCGCTCTCTTCTTAAAGACCTTATGTATCTTCTGGAATCCAGTTTATGATATTGTAACTGGATAAGTAGCTATCAATTTCTATGTTGTTCTTGATCTCTTCGCACTTCAGGGGCTTGATTTCTTGCTACGTTTTCTGCTTGCCTCCTTTGCCTGAGCAACAACAATCTCAAATTATTGGCCAATTCTTCTTCTTTTTCTAATACTCTGCTTGCTCTCCTATAATCATCAATATTCTAACGAGTGCACCAAGCAAGGGTATTTAACTGACCAATTATATCTTCCTACTCGTCTTGAAAACCAAGATTAGGTTATAGAACAGGAATTATATTTTCATGTGGAAGCACCATTGTTGCTTCATATTAAGGTGACTAATCATTTAACAAACAAGTTTGAATTCCCCAGCAGACTCGCCAAAAACTATTGGTTAACAGATTTGTCCTGGTCTAAAAATGTTTTATTTTGACTCTATACCCTTTCCCTTCAAGAACAAATAAATTAAACAACAAATGGGTGAACTATCAAGAATAGTTCCCCTCTGAATTAAGGTACAACTCCCTTTAAGATTTTCAATGAATTTAAACTAGTTTAATCCTTCAAATACACTTTTAACCAAAAAGTGCTTAAAGGCAAACTAACATCCATACATCATCATGCTATGAATACGATACCCTTTTCTACAACATCATTTGGTAATAGAATACACAGATTCCCTCTTCAATAGTAATCAGATATATAAACATATACATTTGCTGAACCGATAAATGATAAAATACATATAATGAGTTATCCAATGAAGGAACAATTACCATATGAAAGAAGATTTTGCACAGAAAACTCGATTTCAAATACTCAAATACACAGATCTAAGTATGCAATAATTAATTCTCCTTTTCATTCACAGATGAAAAATGTTTCAGACAAACATCATATATGTTGTAAAATAGCAAAAGTTCAGCTCCCTAAAATTTTGTTTCTCTCCTTCCCTATTCTTGTATATTAGTTTTAACAACTAAAAACATATATATAGTTGCCCTAATTATCTGATCCTTTTAAACCAAACCCAGAGTTAGAGTAACTCTGACCCATATGGGATTTAGTTTTTACAAATTCATTTAAAGATCAAGTTTTTGAAAATAATTTCAACTGAATAACTGAAAAAAGAAACTATGTAAGTAAGATCACGACTGGGGTGATGGATTAGAATCTCCAGATTTGCTATGTTTAGTTGGGGAGACACGTTGAGCCTTCCACTCCTAGAATGTTGTAACAAATTCCTGGATTTTTGAAAAAATTGGGGATGCCAATGTGTTTCACCCTTGCTTTCCAGACATCTTTTTCCCTCTGAATTTTCCCCACTTTATCTGTGTGCTCCGAGAGTGTGTCAACACAGAGATGAAGAAGTGACTCCACCTTTGAAATCTGAGAGAAATCTTCGGTTAATAAGTTGTCATTTTCTTTAACGAAGTTGATCTTTTCCTTAAAGGATTGAATCACAGTATCAATGTCCTTTTCTGGTTCCCTGTCATCCTTTATATACTTCACATCAATGCATTGTAAATCATGTTGTAAGGATTGAGTGAATTTAGATATTTCTTTCATCATTTTTGTAAGTTCGATTCACCCTTGTCTGGATACTGAATTCCTCCATTCAATAATTTTCTTACTTACATACAATATATCCTCATTCAGACCTGTCAAATTCTTTTCTGTTAAAAACTTTGCTATTCCATACTTCTGAACATCATCAATTTGGTTTATCACATTCATCCATTTCCCTTCATCTTTTACCCATGAAGCATTCTGTGTTTTCAAGTCTTCAATAGTAGCTGTGGTTTGATCATATATATTCTTCAGTTCATGAATGTACTCTATACCTTTCTGGATGATGCTATCCAACCAAGCATCAAACACCCTAGCCACCATTTTGTTTCTGTGTATCTGGTCCAGTATCTTTTGATTAACTGGTGATTTTGGGTTGAAAGACAGAGGCAGTTGGGAAACAGGTTGTGGATTTAGGTTATGAATGGCATCGATATATTCTGCCATTGCCCATAAGGTCAGTTTCAACTCCTTCTTATCTTTCTCATCTTTCCAGGTGCAGTTTACTATCCTCTTGGTGGATGCTTCAAGATGATGTACGTCCGCGGCACGTGATGCAGTCCCAAGATCTATTTTTTCAATCGTGAAATCTTGAATTGTAGGATCTTGAACCTTCTCATCAGTTATCGGTCGGGCTATTTCTGCACTCTAGTTCCCTATGTTAGGGTCAATGTCCACCCTGGATGTTGTTTTCAACTTCTTAGATTTAGGAGTCTTTCCTAAACACTTACTAACCATGTCCTCCAATGGCAATGAAAATGGGACTATTTTTCTTTTGTCAATGATCGAACTTTCCATCCATTTGGGTGTAGAGGCCGAGACTTCTTTACCAGGATTTAATTGATCAGAAGGCACATTTGAAATCATCATCAGGTCAACAGACTCTAAAACAACCTCTGCCTGTTGTTTTGCACTAACCTGTTCTGCCATTGGTGAATCAGAATCTTTATCACCTATTACTTCTCCTGAATCCTCTTCAGAATTCAAATCCACAACTATTCTCTCAGAAATCTGCTTCCTCTTCTTGCTTTTAGTTCTTGATCTAGTGGCATGAGGGGGTAGAATAGTTGTGAGGGATTTCTTGGACTCTTTGATGATAGGACCCCTTCTAGTTTTTGGCTTGGGAGTACTTGCATCATAGATAGAAGTAAGCCGATTAGAAGAGCTTATTGGGGATGGTGATTCAACCATTGATGTACATTACTTGGAACCTTTATTTTGAACTTCCTCCAGCCTACATTCCCTCAACCATTTCTTAGTTCTCCTTATTATTGGGAGAGTTCTGACTTCAATCTGGTCCTCTTCATCTTTATCCCAATCAATTTTTAGAATAGGTAATTGTTTTATTTTTTCAAATTGAGGATTAATCACCTGTTCCTCATTGTCAACTATTCTAGAAATATTCATATTTAAATTGAGGGCAACTATTTGCCCTAAGGAGAACCTACACCAAAGTCTCTTTCTAACCTTAAATTCATCTGAACAATCCTCCCAATAATCCTCTATTTGAGGAATATGTGAAAATCATGTCCCAAAATCCAAATTATCCCTGGCAAATCCTTTGCTGTCAAACTAGGACCTAGCAGTATAGTGTTGAAAATTGAATTTTTTAAGATCCACTTCTAAGTTCAAAGCGTCAGAAATTGACTGAGAGGAATAGTGTCCAAGTTCAATGGGAAAAGAGATACCAGATTCCTTCTTCATTGGGAACTTCTTATCCACATGGGCTAGCTGTCTATAGACTTCTATCAATACAAAACGATCAAAAACATACCTGGGTAGCCTCATTGGTTCACCGTAAAAACCCCCAACTCTGACATAAGTAAATTTGGGGAACTAGATGAAGAAACTGCCATAAATACTGATCAGCTGCATTGCTTCATCAGACATTCTCTTATTTATATTGCCTGCCAAATCATAACTCATTCTTCCAATAAAAACATCATTAACCCTCTTGTAATTCTCATAACAATTATGCATCTGTAACTGTGAATAATAGTCATAAATTTTGTTGTCTTCAACCAAGGGTGCATGAGGTAGCCCTACCCATTGTCTTGTAGATGCTAGGCAATAGAAGAGGTACGAAGACATATAAATCCTTATTCCCCAAATAATTACTTAGACCCAGATTCAAACATTCAGCTATGATTTCCCCCTAGTCCAAATGTTATTCTCCTTGGAGGATTACCTGAATGAAGAAATACATCCAATCCTCTCAAAAATATGCCTGGGAGTTACCCTTCAGCCTGTGTAGCAACACCACAACATCCTTTACCTCCTAAATCATGTGATCTCTTGTCAGCGGTCTGGGCAGTCTTGAACCCCCCTTTTGGAATTTCAATAACCAATTTCTTGCTATTACGCTCCTGTAGAAGAAGTAATATTGAGATCAGAATATGGTTCTTTGGGCAAAATTTTCATCACAGACATTAGGGTTTGTCTATTGATATGAAGTAACACATTGCCATCCACAGTTCTGATGCACCTATTTTGGGGGTCATATCTATTCATGCATTCTAGAACTAATTCAGGGCACTGTATGGCCATGGGAAAGGCCGCAGCTTCGACCAAACCTCTTTTCACAATTTTCTCTATCATAGGAGTTGGCACATGATTTTTAACCCTCTCTCTAAAATCTTCTAAATCATATTGAACTAGAGAGGTATCCCCAAATTCAGGAAGAGAACAGATGAGACCAAAACCATGCTCATAACCAAGACAAGTAGATTTCATAGCTACAAATTGGAGGGTATAATGAAAAATGCTTTAAACTTCTTAAATAATGTCAAAAACTCAAAAGGATTCTTCTTTCCAGCTATGAAATGGAAACTTATAGGAAGAGTAGAACTCACCTTCAATGTATCTAAAATTACTGTGAAATTGGGCAACAAAAATCTTATACCTCCCGCGTTGTTCTTCGTTTGCATCACCTAGTGTGTTTATTTGCTAAATTTGGCTTGTTCTCTCCTGATAAAGACATTAACCAGGTCAAATAATTATTAACCGAAATAATATGTGCTAAAAATGCTTGATAAGGCATGAACTCTGACATATGCATTAATCACAAGCATTCTTCACGCACGACTTTGATGTATAATAATTATCCATAACCTTCCGGAAGTTAGAACTTTCAGCTTCATAATGAACTTCAGATATATTTTCCTCTAAATTTCCTGGTAATTTTGACTTAGAGAAAGCTTCAGAGAGAAATGAGACTATAGTCATTGAACCCTTGAACCATTGAACCTTTGAATCATTGAAATGTGGTTCAACTCGTGGGTTCAAAGACACAATATGTGTTACACAGTCCAACCAATAGTCATATGGCTTTTCAAGAAACATTAAACTTTGAACCAGTGAACTGTTGAACTCCGCTATGAGGTTCAAGCAGAAGGTTCAATGACACATTGAATTACACAAGGGGACTGAGTGAACACGACTCCTTACGAAGAATTGAGTATTGAAATTTTGAACCATTGAACTCTCGAACCTTGAAAAGGGTTCGAGTTCAAAAGTTCAACTCTTCAGTAATTTCACATATAAAAGACAATAGGCAGGTAAACTTTAAGAACAAAGGGCTGACTTAGGAAACAAATGCATGACCAATAAGGGATGATGGCAAATTGACTCCTTCTTAGGAAAGTTTCACAAAAAAATGAATAAGGGTGACTAGAAGGTATCAACTTGGAAAAAAAATAGAAGCTTTTTTGAAGTTGTAATTTAAAAGCACAATGTATTTTCTAGAGAGAAAGATTTGAAGCTTTCATATAGAAGCTTTGAACTTGTAGGAAAAATGTATTATAAGAATTAAAACATAACATGTTTATAGGTTTGAAGATTGAAGTGTTAAACACACTAGGATATTGAGAGGGGGTGAATCAGTATCTAGTCAATCTTGAAATTTAACAACTACAACTTATTTGGAGAAAATTAGAACTTAAGCATCACAACATTAACATGAACATGAAAGATTAACATAGTGCAAAAAAATGCATTACACCAAATATACGTGGAAAACCCTAGAAGGGAAAAACCACGGTGAGAATTAACTCACAATAAATGAAGCTCAAATAATAATTTTGTTTTAGGGGCTTTAACCCAAGGAAGCTACTACTCGCAAAGTAATTTTGATTTAGGGTCACTCCCAAGGAAGCTTCTACTCCCTAATGACTTTGTTTTAGGGCCACTCCCAAGGAAGATACTACTCCTTGATGTAAGAATACATTTACAAAAGATTACAGCATGACAATCTTTCTACTATCTAAAAACTGACATTGAAACTCACACTTGATGATTGCACTTCTATCTCTTCACACTTTCTTCTAAAGATCATATTAGTCAAGCACACCTATACTTGATCATTGTCTCAAATATGTCTTCAAGATGAATCCAGACAACACCAACAACATTTGCTCTTTCTCCTTTAGTCACACATCAATAATGCATTTATTCTTGCTTTTATCTGCTTACGAACTCTTTTCCTGAACTTGCAATCATACCCTCTGCATTTAATTTGATCTACTATTTATACATGATATTACATTGATTACATAGCTTGTCGGCTAGATAAAACATGAAAAATACATTTACAAGTCGGCCATACAATACACAATATGAAATGTGTAGAAGATAGGTCTAATTAGGACAACATGTTACACCAATAGAAAACTCAAGCCTTGCCGACCCCAACACTTGCTTAATCAGGTCCAAAATATCCTTCATGACTTCAAACATCAAGGAATTGCCTCTGCACACTTTACTCATTTGAAAAGAGGACATATTTTAGGAAAAATCATGAAAACCTGAAGAATAATGACCACATCAACTTGGAAATCTTGTGCGGTACTGGAAACAAGAAAGATCTTCATGAAACTTTTCTAGATGAGTTCACATGACTCATAAAACACCCCCATACATTCCTTTACCACCACACATTAAAGAATTGTGGTTCACAACTTCTAACATTTACTCTGAAAATACTCTGTTATTCAGAACACAATGTACCCTGCTGTCAATTGAAAAGCTGAGCTGCAGACCACCAAGAAGTATGAAACTAAAAAGAGGCATGAAATGCACATCCAATAACATGTCCAAAAAACCACAAAGATAAGAATTCACATCCAGAGGAATACGGAGCATTCCAAATGGATTTTATCATCACATTATACTATTAGAACACATGCCAAAACCTTATCATGCAAAAATTTCACAGTGGAAGGACAAAATATCTAAAACCTTGGAATTATCACCTTCATTATACCTAGAACATAGTTCCAGAACTGCATAGCCATAACTACTAATGTGGAGGAATGTAGAACAATCTATTGTCACCTTCATAGAACCAACACTATCTTTATACTGTCAACTGTAAAACACCCTTTCAGTGATCAAAACATCATCAAACTTGGAACATATGTAGAATGAAACAATATGAAGCTATGTTCCAAACCACAAAATATCAATATCAAAATGATGAAAATGTAGAGCAATCTTCTGGACAATCTTCAAAGAGCAGTCATCCTGAAACAAAGACTATCACCATCTTCCAGAGGCCAAGTCTTCTTTGTATCACTACATACAAGTCGGGATCAGTAAGATAGATCATACAACATGCTTCAAGCCACCAAGAACACTTCCTCAACATCAATAACACAACTGATTCTCTTGGTGCTTCTAATTCCATATTAATAAGACTTCAAACTCAACTCTGCTTTGATCATGAATGTAGCTTTTATAACCTTCAACCAATAACTTTCTCTTAGGAACATGACATCTAGCCATGAGCTTTCTCTTCTTTCATGACATTTTTAACATCAATTACAATCTTCATGATAGATTTAGCAGTCTCTCTCATCCTTATGAAAGTGTTGACATCAATGAAAACAACCCTAGGCATGATATGTGTAACATGAAGAAGCTTTAGAACTGCATCAAGGATTAGAGGAATTTAGTATTGAATGTAATTTTTCACAAGAGATTTAATACAAGCATTAACACCTTTGGTGTGGAGTTTTTTTCCCAAAAGGGTTTCTTCATATAAATACTTTTTTTCTTCTTGCAAGCTATTTTCTTCTACAATGTTGATTAAATTGGAGAAATACTCTAACATCTAAATTGAAAGTAATTTTTATATTTACACATGGTATTTATTTCAGATTAGAAAATATTTTAAAGCTACATAGCTACAACTTTACCTCATCCTCTCTCCCATTTTCCAACAGATTGATCAGTCAAACTCAATTGATTGAAGATTGATATGAGCTTAAAATCTTATCACTCATGGATGAATGGATGTTTGGAGGAGTTAGAGAGGAGTTAAAATAGATCACATGGGCTAAAATTAATAGATTGGGAGTGTTAAATGAATTGATTATGGTCTCCTCTGTGTTTAGCTCTAAATTACATGCAAACTAGGTGAAAACAAAGCTTTTTTGGCTCAAATAGAAGGAGAAACTCATGTTTAAAATCCAACAATGGTCTCCCATGGGTTGCCTCTTCTAGGTCAGGGAAGGTCACCCGAAGGCAACCCCTAGGTCACCTAAGGGGGACCAACAAATTACAAGGGGTCGCTCTAAAAGGAGGGCACTTGGCTGAGTTCTTTTAGTTGCATATGCTTATTGGAAGGTTGAGAAGGTGATTTATCACTAGATTTAGACTATATGATGTAAAAAGGTAGGGTTACCCAGGGGAGATTGTCGAGTCACTCGGGGGAGATCATCGGGTTACCCAAGAGAGACCGTCAAATAATAGGGGTAACCCTAAAAGGATGAAATCTGGGCAAAAAATAAAACATGGGTTTGGTTTATTAGGTTGTTTAGAAGCTTCCTAAGGTCAGAGACCTTCAGAAGGAGGTGTTCAAAGGTGAAATTTTCATGAAAAGGAGAAAACTAAGCATGTAGGCAAGGCAAAGAATGTGGCAAAAGAAGAATGGTTAGAAAATTGAAGAATCAACAGAGGAAAAATTAAACAACACATTTTGCCAAGAGGAGTACTGCTGAGAGGGTGCTATTATCCATGCTTCCATGTATGAGATTAGAATTATACATCATCATAGGGTCCTTATACAAGCTCGTGCATGTTTTTAGTGCTTATAGGTTCCACATTGTACCTTTACCTTGTTAACCAATCATTTTTATGTTTCATCTTCATGGCCATGTGTGTTGATAACTAATCCATGGTATTTTTAATATAGCCATGTCAAATGTGCTTGTGCCTTGATCCTTCTTCCACTATGCTAATTACTCAACATTCTATCTCATGAATGAGTTCCAAGTTCATATTCATGCCAACCCTATCCTTTGTTGGCATAAGAAAATTCATTGAGAAATCAACTCCCATGAGTTTTTGTATCTTAATCTAATGGATCATAGAAGGCATAGATTGCTTTGTGTTTCAATTGCTAGGGACATTTTCTAACAATTAATCACAACAATCTAATGATCCACATAAGTAAATAGAGATACAAGAGATTTGTCAACATTCAACTCTATTATTGATTGGTTAATCCACCAACAGGTTAATTACTTATTAAGCTGAGAAACAAGAGAGATTTCTAATGTGATGACATGCTGGATTTGCACTTAAAGTTTTAATAGTGTGGTGTTGATCATGTGGCCTATGGAGGTTCTTATTATGTCAATGGGAGTTATCAGGCCCAAGCCACATGAGACATTCATTTATTCCCAAGGGTGACCTTGAGTTGTTATATCCAAGGTAATATATTGCACTAGGAGTAATGTATAACTTTCTCTCTATTTCCTTTAAGGCAATATTTGGTGAGTCCACGTAGTTGTGAAGTGGTAGTCCATAGGAGGAGGCTAAATGGTAGGTTTTTATTGGATATTTATGTTAGGAAAAACCATAGATGAGTAAGTTATATGACCATTTGAGTTCACCCATGACCCACCGAGCCATTAATTTTGGGGTTATTCTTTATGGTAATGTGAGTCATTTTATTAATAGTAAGATGTGTGGTGTTTAATTGTAGTACTAAGGTGAGGGAACTTGATTCATCAAACATGTGGTGATAATTTAGTAAATGTTTATTATTGGTCTATTGGACCAATCAATGAATATTCTAAGGAAGTTTCCCTTGCAATGTTAAATGAGTGTGTGCCATGTGTTTTGAGATGGTGTAAATTGATTGAGCCTTCCTTTGTAGGTAGTCCATGCAACGTTAAACAACAAGGATTCTAGGTATAATTCCCTAAGATTTCACCTAAGACATTAATGAACGAACACTTTTTTTACATTACTAATGTGATGTCTGCATGTGACATTACACAACTACATTCAAAAGGTACCATGACACCACACAATGACACACAAGGCAAACCATCATTAATACACCAATGCTATGGTGGTAAAAGCGAAATACTTGTAAAAATAAAGGTCAAAGTTACTATGACAAGCTCAAAAGATAATTGTTGTTACAAATACAGAGCCTCTAAGAAATTTTACAACCTTTGCAAAACTTCTGAGTGTCCATCCAAGTTTGTAGATCCTGAAAATTGCATGCGAAGCTCTAATCCTCACAACTTTAAAATTAGCAAAACTTTAGAGGTCCCATGCAATTTTTTAGCCCCAAAAAATTATATGCAGACCTTTGATCCCTGCAAATAGAACTCATGGAAAAATTTAGAGCTCATGTGTAGATTTGTAGTTCCTATAAATTGCAAGCTGAGTTTTGAATTCTTGTAAATCTATCACTTGTAGAACTTCAGAGCTCTACTTTAAAATTTCACCTTGGAAAAAATGAATGATCATAAGCCACTACAATAATTTTGAGGACTCAATATTTCTCTAACTTAAATGAGTCCAATCTGGCATATATGCCATGGAAGACATCAAATAGGCTTGTACTAATTGAAAATGATCTAGTACAATGCATTCTCCTAATTCCAATTTCACTAAATTCATGTCCTTTTCTTTCTCTATCTCGATTAGTAGTATTTATGAATACCTTTATAGGGCTACCAAATCACTATGGGACAAGTTCTCCTAGGTTAGCCCCCATAAAAGGACTAACTTTATGGTCATGTTAATGATTAAAAAAGACAATATCCAAACATACAAATGCAATAGAGTAGTGTGATGCAAAACTAAATTTGTTTCAACGCACCATTATAAGCATTCCTAGCATGCATGTGTGAATGAATAATTACATAAGCTCTGACAAGATAGGATTTTATTAGATGTGAAATACATACAATTCAATGCAATTGAGTACAAGGAAATAGTAATATATCATGCAAACATATTTGTAGTTGACTCAAGGTGAGAAAAGAATGGGTGACAATCAACAAAAGTTTAATTTTAATTTCAAAATTTTAGGATTCAGATCTACATGTGTGCCCATAGAA
The DNA here is from genome assembly GCA_027924645.1 of Cunninghamia lanceolata. Taxonomy (NCBI): domain Eukaryota; kingdom Viridiplantae; phylum Streptophyta; class Pinopsida; order Cupressales; family Cupressaceae; genus Cunninghamia; species Cunninghamia lanceolata. Next base: position 16,713,011 of record BSBN01000274.1, read on the forward strand.
TGACTTATGATAAGGAAATGATGAAATTTGGGTGCATAAGAAATGTATGGGGATAGGTGCATGGATATGCATAATAAATGTGTAATATGGGTAAATATATTGAAATGTGAATGGATATGGACAGAGTAGAGAACAAGTGTGTCAAAATTTGTATAATTAAACAAGTAAGAGTATTGGCAAGGAGTTCAACTTCATGCAAGATTGTACCATTTATCAATATATAAATATATTAAACTATTATCTCAAAATAAACACAAAACTAAATAAAAATGAACATAAATATATAGATTTTTACCATTACAATTCTAAATACTTATCTTATTTATTTAATTAAAATATAATTATATTAAAAAAATTATTCTCCATTTTAATAAATTAAAGACTCTTTTTCTTTTTCTTTCCAAAATAGAATTAGATCGCACGTGTGCTAAAATTAATTATGGAACAAAAGTTAAAATTATTATGATGGTACACAATAGAAAAAAAAAAGTTGGACACATTAAATGAAATCATATTTTTATTTGAACTTCAGCCCAAGAAAAAGTTTATGGAAGGGTAGGCACGAATATTTACTATCGTCGATTTCGACATTGAATTTGAATATTTGCTCTCCTCCTTCCTCTTTCCTGTGTAGGCATGAATATTTAGAGTTTATGGAAGGGTAGGCACGAATATTTACTATTGTCGATTTCAACATTGAATTTGAATATTTGCTATCCTCCTTCCTCTTTCCTGTGTAGGCATGAATATTTACTGTCGTCATTTTCTACATTGAATTTTCTACAAAAGTTGGTGGTTTAGGGGAGAGGACTTAGTAGTTGAACACCCTAACCTCACGCCTCTTAGAATTATACGTGCACCATGTTTATAAATAAGGTTTCAAGCCCACATCATCAAATATGATGTCACATCAACAGGTTTTTTGTTGAGGTGTCAAATAGTTCCCCCAAAAGAAGAGTAAACCAATAGATGTGCATTAAGTTATGTTTTGTTGGTGTGTTGATGTAACATCACATGATTGATTGCTTTTTAATAGAATGAGCACATTTTCTTCAATTAGAAGTACCAATGGTAACACTAATAACAACCTTAAAATCACAATTACTAGTGTTAAACTTTTAAAAATATTAGACCTTAAATACACAAATACTATGTCTATTGCGGTGCAGTAAAACTGAATATTGAAACCTTCAAATATATTCGTACATTAATTCCGGTGGAGTTATGAGCTATCTTGAGGACAAGAAACTTTCAAGCATGCTGAGATTTGAAAGTTGTGTAGAAACGAGTCCCATGTGTAGTTTTTCATTAGTCAGAATGCGTAGGGGAGAGGACCCAGTAGTTGTGCACCCTAACTTCACGCCTCTCAAAATCATACGTGGCATTTTTGAATCACTCCAAAATTTTTACAGTAGCTTACTTGGCAATGCCCCTACTTATAACTAAGGTTTCAGGGCCACATCATCAAATATGATGCCACATCAGCATGCTTTTTGTTGAGGTGTCAAATAGTGCCCCAAAAAAAAAGGTGGACCAATAAGTGTGCATTAAGACCTCCTTTGATGGTGCCCTAATTTGGCATGACAAGATTGGTTGCTTTTTAAATCTAATGAGCACATTTCATTCAATTATTAGTACTTATAATAACACTAACAACCTTAAAGTCACAACTACTAGTACTAAACTTCAAAAAATATTAGGCCTTAAAGTCACAGCTACCATCTCAACCATTGGAACTATATCACCTATTGGGTCTTTTCCCCTAGTTTTTCATTAGTCGAAACAACTCAAAAGCATCCACAATAAATGTTGTCAATTCACAGTCACACTAAATGTTGAAGGTGTGACCTACATACCTAGTTCTTGGTATCGCTGTCTTAACAAATGTGACTCAAATCTATTTCATTCATAAGAAGTTGATGCTCCACTTCACTGAATACCATATTTAATTTAAAAATTGATTTTTCACCTTACCAACTACATATCTGAAAAATCAAATTTATTTAAGAACGGTTGATTGTTCACTTCGCCATAATCTGCGTATTTACACACCGTACTACAGATTAGCACAATATTATGTGTTATAATTCTCATGCAAACACTAGAAACTGGAATGATATGCACAAGGAACAAAGGATGCACCATAATATGATGGAGATAAAAGCCAACAAATTTTGATTAAAAATATTGATAGACTCACAGTTTTCTCTCTCAGATATAAGATTAAACTTCTATATTAAATACAAAATTACATTATTATCTATAGATTTAGAGCAATAAGGGATGAGGAAAAATAAGGTTTCTCTAACCTATAATTTAGGTTAATTAAGTGTAAATAATTAAGTATAAATTAATTTAGATTAAATGGGTTGTTAATTAAGTAGATTATATCAAGTATTATTAGATAGTAAGCACAATCACACTACAAATAGTAATTAATGAAGAGAGATTACTTAGTTTTATGACTAAAGAAAATGCTTTGGTTGATGAAGAGAATGAGATCTATGTGCCTCAAAATCTTGAGTTGCCCTAGATAGTTGTGTGTATGGATCAAAATCAAAATATTCATTTTTTTTTGTTCTTGGTCAACCTCACTATTCTAGATCTAGTTCACACCTACAAACTCCTTTGTATCTGCAAACTTAGTCTTTGATGATCTCTAGGTTCTCCCCCATGGACTCCCGTAACACAAATTACTAGGCAATTAATGCTCCCTTCATTCTTATGGATTTTCTATCAAGTTGGTAATATTTAAAAATACCTTGATAGACATTGTATACACCTAAAAATGGCTAAGTCGAATTAAATAAATATTTTAATATTTATTTTATTATCATTCCTCTATCAATTAAATAAATATCCTAATTTATTTAAATGATTCGCATCCCTCCAATAATTAAATAAAATCAATTTATTTAATTAAATTAGCTAATTCTTCTATATTCTCATATAATTAAATAATCCTAAATTATTTAATTAATCCCAAATTCCTCTATTCCAAAGTCCTAAATTTCATAAATCCACATCACCTTTCCACATCATTCTTCCACCTCACCATGCTGTACACATAATTAAATATTTTAATATTTAATTAGTTAATTTCCTTCACCAACATGTCCTATTTATCCTGCTATCAAATTAGTTAACTCATCAATCAAATCAGTTAACTAATTAGTCAATTGAGTTCACTAGTCAATTAATTCAGTCAACTCTCCAATCAACCCAGTTAACTGATCAATCATCTCAGTTAACTCTTCAATCTATTATGTTAACTCCCATAACTCATGAAAGAGGCTTGGACACTTGTCCTCTTCTGATTCACACACATTCACTCAAGCTTTCTCAATAGTACACATCATAGGTAATTCCTCTAGTCATGGATCTATTGACACTTGGATTTGGCCTCTCCTCAACCTATATAAACAAGGTCTTCACACCCATTTTACATCCACTCAAGCTTTAGCAATCTTACTCTGCAGGAATCCTACCAGCATTCCTTTTGCAAAGTATCCTCATTGCATTTGCATAATCATCCAACCATGTCTCCATTATCCATCATCCATCTTCATTAGAATTACATTTGTAGTTTAATCTTCATTGCACATTCTAATCATAACCATTTTCCTATTGTCATCTTTAACAGCACGAAAGTGTAACTTTTGAGATCTCAAATCATACACAAGATCGATACAAGATAGGCAACAATAGAAGCTACGAGGTGAATCAGTCTACGAAGGTAATATCTTTGTTTATTGTATTTGCATCAATTCTATTGAGTTATTGGATATTTAGTTGTTTAATGCTATTGTTCACATTTTCCTCTAACATTTCTAGCGTCCATCGTGGGGCCTTGCCCCGTTTTTAACCTCCATTTGAGTTTTTTTGTGAAGCTACTATCATGATTGGTTGTTTCGGTGGATTCACTTTCCAATCCTACGCATTCATGGCTTCCTACTGCACATTCACCTTTCTGTGCATTTACGCTATCTTCTTGCACATTCATGAAGTTTCGATGCTCATCTAACATTTATATGCATTCATTGAGTAGCCCTACGCATTTGTTATTTCTTTCTATGCATTCACTTTTTTTGCGCATATGTTTTTGACAGAAAAGTTGTATTAATTTTTGCAAAGATTTCTATACTAACTCTTCTGGCAGGAGTAGGAGCGTTGTTTACTCATTTATTTGCATCATAAGTTCACCTAGATTTAATTAGGGATAAGTAATCTGATATCTTCATGCACACTTTCACCTAGATCTAATCAGGAGGAAGTAAATTGTATTGTTGCATTACAACTCCCACATAGTCCCAACCTAGGTGGATAAAAACTGAACAAATCTTTCAATTCAATCTTGCAATTACAAATCTCTCATCTAGCTTAAATTAAAGGAAAGTAATTTGTTTCATCTGTCAACAACAATCTTCACATAGATTTGTTTAGGGGGATAAAAATGAACCATCTTTTCAAAGTTTTCGCTATCTTGTCAAATGGATTGTGCTTGGTAGATTAAACACACTTATTTTTTTTTTAACAAGGAGGATAAAGAACCAGTGTACTATGTGCTTGAAAATGATGATAGGACTATGCTCTCCCCTCTCTTGGGTGACCAAAATGCCAAACTCATCATTTTATTTGTATAACCTTTAGAAGAGGCCTGCCCTTGGAATTTTGTCCTTCCAAGCGAGACAACCTCGAGCGATAAAGGGCTAAAGCCAAGCCACTTCCAAGTCACTATAAATAAATTGTGTTTGTGATGAAAATTGAAAATGTGTGCTGATGTGTTACACCAATAAATGTTTCCCCCAAAACCCTATAGAGTGTAACCTCTGCAGGCTAGGAAGCCTCCTTATCGAAGCAAACTGTCGCACGTGTAACCACCCAAATAGATGTTTTATACTAAAAAGCCACTTGTTTTAGAAAGCTAAAAACCCCTATTTGTTGATATAGGAGGAAGTCCTCTGAAGCTGTCCAATGTCATACACTCATCTAGTGTGGAGACAGAAAGTTCAACTCTTCGGAGGAACTATAACTTGATATGCATGAGAAGTGAGTGTCGTGGAGGGGAGCCGGTGCTACCGAGTTACTAATTGTATACCTTTATGTAAGTGGCTGGAGTAAAATTCAAGTTGGAACATAATGAATATTGTCCTTTCCATCCTTAGGATTGTACTTTCTTATTTTTCATTTATCAAAAAATTGTATAAAAAAAAAGAAAATCAAATAATCATGACAACCTCTTGCTTGTTGTGTTTTCTGGCAATAACTTGAGTCAAAAACAACACTTCAAACTTCAAAGCATCCTAGGAAAATGTGTAAACAAGCCAAGATTGACAAACTGAAACAAAAAGAAAAAAATTCTGTAGACCTGTACATACACAAAGTCTTGCTATGCATTTACCAAATCTTGTTGTGCTTTCAATATTGCTACGCATTTACATAGTATTTCTGCACATTCACTCCATTTTGCTATGCTTTCACAAAACCAAGCATTTACAACATAGTGATGCACATATACAACACAACCCTGTGCATACATAGTATAGAGCTACGCATTTACCCTTTATTCCTACGCATCTGATGTTGCGCATTCACAACAGAGAGCTATTCTATACATTTTGGGACAAAACTAAAACCATTTCTAGACACCCTTTTGCTCTATTTATACTTGGAAAATAAGTTCAACCTTATGGTCCTGTATTCATGCCATTTTCAAACATCACAAATCTCTAGGGTTAGATCGCTAGAGTTTGATCCACAATATGATGAAAGTGAACTTCATGAGGAGAGTACAATGTCACACTTGACAAACCAATTTGAGGAGAGTACCATAACAGACCTTGTCAATACCTCTACCTATTCAAACAACTCCTCCATTCTAACTATCACCACCCTTGAATTGGATCAACTAGACAATCCATTACCCCTAGTGCATCATGAATTGATAGATTGGGATTTGCAGGACACCACCCCTGAACTAGATACATTCCAAAATGATGATGCTATTATCGATTATCTAGAGCTTAGGGACCATTTACCTGTAGGAGACCACAAGGCTAGCTTCACCATCAAACATAACAATGTGGCATACTTTGGAGAGAGTGCCATTCCTTTGAGTCAAAAAATAAAAAAATAAAAAAATAGATCTAATGGTGAAAACCGCTCAGCGGCAGTGTTAGATCAGGAAAAAGTAAAAAGAAAAGACACATCTGACGGTGAAAACCTCTCTGAGGCACCAATAGATGAAGGGATTGACACTCTCCCCTACTATGCACATCAAGAGAGATCTTCAATATTGATTGAACCAGCTCAACCAATAAACATCATCACAAAAGAGAACCGAAGGACAATCCATATGGCACAATCATTATCTGCACAAGAAAAGCCAAAATTCACCAAATTCTTCAAGTGAAAACATATCAACTTTTCTTGGTCATATGTGGATATGCTGGGACTAAATCTAAACCTCATAATGCATCACCTTTCATTAGCTCAAAGAGCTGAGCTAGTTAAACAAAAACTAAGAAAAATGTACCCACATATAGCATTAATGGTCAAAGAGAAACTAAAGAAACAACTAGATGTGGGGTTCATCAGAGCCATTGATTATCTAGAATGGGTTTCTAACATTGTACATGTTTCAAAACCTGATGGAAGGATAAGAATTTGCAATGACTTTAGAGATCTAAACAAGGCTTGTCCAAAAGATGACTTTCCTCTGCCAAACATAGATATCATTGTTGATCTAATGATAGGGCACACCATGTTGGCATTAATGGATGGGTTCTTTAGCTATAACCAAATCAACATAGTGCCAAAGGATTAGCACAAAATAGCATTCACATGTCCATGGGGTACCTATTGTTGGTGCGTCATGCCATTTGAACTAAAGAATGTGGGGGCAACATATTAGTAGGCAATGACTACAATATTTCATGACATGATGCACACCATCATGGAAGATTATGTAGATGACATCCTAGCCAAGTCACTCACCAAAGAAGGGCATCTATAAGCCTTGGACAAGATCTTCACAAGACTAGAGCAATTTAATGTATGGTTAAATCCAAAAAAATATGTTTTCGGAGTCACACCCGGTAAACTCCTGGGATATATCATATCAGCTAGTGGAATAGAGGTGGACTCGGCCAAAGTAAAAGAAATCATGGAAATGCTACCACCTAAGAATCTAAGTCAATTGTGGTCTCTACAAGGAAAGTTGTAGTCCATCAGAAGGTTTATCTCTCAACTGGCAGGTAAGTGTCACCCATTCAAACATCTCTTACACAAAAATGTTCCATTCAAATGGGATGACATGTGTGAACAAGCATTTCAGCATCTAAAGGAGTATTTAATGAACCCACCAGTCTTGATGCCACTAATTCAGGGAAAGCCATTGCTACTCTACATCTCAGCTACACCCACAGCTTATGGAGTTCTACTAGCCCAATAAAACCATGAAGGAAATGAACAAGCAATCTACTACATTAGCAGGACACCAGTAGGTTACGAACTGTAGTAAACACCAATTGAAAGAGAATGTGTTACTATTGTCTTTTCTTTAGAAAAGTGGAGATAGTACATGGTCTCACATTCTATCAAGCTAGTGGTGAAGATTGATCCATTAAAATACCTACTCAACAAAGCTACCCTAATAGGTAGAGTATCTAAATGGGTCATGATACATAGTGAATTTGATATTGAGTATGTAGATAAAAGAGCAATAAAGTTACAAGTCATTGTAGATCAGTTGGTGGATGCACCATTGACAAATGACAACCCATTAAGCATTAAATTTCTAGATGAGTCTATCTTCAACATCACTACCACAGCTTGGAAACTTTACTTTGATGGGTCATATACTCAACATGGATCTAGAGTAGGAATCTTGTTGGTAACACCACATGGAGTTACAATCCCTAAGTCATACAAAATTATGTTTCCATGTACCAACAATGTCACCAAATATGAAGCACTAGTTATCGGCATAAAGATCGCAATAGATTGGATGGTCAAGGAACTTCATGTGTACGGGGACTCACAACTTGTCATTAATCAAGTAAATGATGATTATCAAACTAAGGATGAGAAGTTGATACCATACAAGCATATGGTGGATGATTTTGAAGAGTATTTTGTTGTGATATCCTTTGAGCAGATACCAAGATTGGAAAACAAAGTAGCAGATGCAATGGCTACTATTGCATCCCTCCTTGACATACCTGAAAATCATTCTCATTATGAGTTCTTGGTGGAACCAGTTTCCCATCTAGCTTATGAAATCCTAGAAACCAACACCATTTACCACATCGTAGGGTCTGATTCCCCCTTATATGGCAAAGTTTACACCTATCTAAAAGAGAATATCCTACCACCGAACCTAGCAAACAACCATAAATGAACATTCATATGCCAAGCATCCTGATATACCATCATTGCGGACACCCTGTATTAACGAAGTTTAGATGGTACTCTTCTTAGGTGTTTGGATAGTGAGAAATATCAAACCACTCTAAGTGAAGTACATGAAGGAATTTGTGGGACACACTCTAGTGGTCCTACCTTGGTGAAGAAACTCATGCGTCTCAGATACTATTGGTTGAGCATGGAATCTGACTCCTATCATTTTGTCAAACAATGTAAGAAATGCTAGATTCATGGTAATCTGATACATGCACCCGCTCAAGAGTTACAACCCTTAATGATACCCTAGCCTTTCTGCCAATGGGGACTTGATCTAGTAGGCAAGATTCACCCTTCATCCTCCAATGGCCACAAATTCATTATCACACCCACTGAGTATTTCACGAAGTGGATTGAGGTCATTCCATTAGCCAACATCACAAGGAAACAAATCTCTTCTTTCATCCTTAACTACATCATATGCAGATATGGTATTCCATTATCCATTGTCACGGATAATGAGTGACCTTTCAAGAATTAGGATGTGAAAGAACTCTATGATAAATTTCACATTCAACATTGCTTCTCCACTCCATACTACCTGCAAGGTAACAGCCAGGCTCAGGCATTGAACAAAACTATCTTGAAGATACTCAAAAAAATTGTTGATGAGGTTGGTTGTGACTGGCATATGCAATTGAACCCCACTCTATGGGCCTACAGAACTAGTATACGCACTCCCATAGGTGTGACACCATACGCCCTCGTCTATGGCTCTGAAGCCATCTTGCATATAGAAGTTGAGCTATCTTCCCTCAAGGTGTCGTTAAAGGGTCTCATAAATTATGAGGAATACAGAGTATCAAGACTCCATGAGCTAGAGACACTAGAAGAATGAAGACAACATGCCTTCAACTATCTTAAGGCATACCAACAGAGAATGTCGAGAAGCTATAATCACAAGGTCAAACTAGGAGTCTTCCAGGTGGGTGACTTAGTTCTAGGAGAAAATCCAAGAAATCAACAGGACAGAGAGAAGAAAGGTAAGTTCAAATCCAATTGGCTAGGTCCCTATGTCATAGTTGCTACCTATGGATTAGGTGCTTATCAGCTATCAACATCAGAAGGTGAACTGTTTGATGGCCCCATCAACAACATGCATCTTCACAAGTTCTACACCTAAAACCCCAATGCAAGGGACTCAAAAATAGTAAAAAAAAATTTGAAAAAATAGAAAAATAACAAAAAAATAAAAAAAAATTAAAAAAATAGAAAGATAACAAAAAAATCATCCTCTGGTGAAAACTTGGTAAACAGGTGCCTTGGATAGGTACCATGATGAAAACCTGGCAAACATGCATCATGTTTATTTTAACTATTGTGCAAATAAAAGCAAGTGGTGAAAACCTGGAAACAAGTGCCATTTGTGATAAACTGCTTCCTCCATCTTTTTGGACCTTGTTCCTCATCCATCCCTTCTTGCCACAAACACCCAATCACATCAAGATACCTACCATGGCTTGTTGTTTTCTCGTCCTTATCACCTTCTCCCACCAGGCTATTGATCCAAACTTGCGTCCATCTTGTCATCCATCCTCAACCAATCCATTGAACCATTGTCGAACTGCGTTGCCTCTAAGCTATCACATAGGCAAGGCCATCATCGATGAGCCCCTAAGTCTTCCCATCCATTCAACCCCTTGTCAATAATCCTTTCATCCATCCAACTCTACACCATTTACTTATCGCCTAAGTCATAGGTCCACATGGTCCACACCCTGAACTACATTGCCTCTGCATCATGTAGGCAAGGCCATCATCGATGAGCCCCCAAGGCACTAGGTTAGTCCTTTAGGGCTCGTTTCTTTCATGTCTATTGATAATTCATCCATAATAACTCAATCCTTTACTTGATTGGGGGAAAAATCCTCGACCTAGTTAGTGAATTAGATTTTTGAATGCTACAACTCAGAGGATAATAAACCGGACCGTGGTTTTATCACTAGACAACAAATAGCGCAGCAAAAAGAAAACTTTTATACATCCTCTTGACAAGAAGACATTTAAACTACACCTAAAAAATCCCAGCCTGCCTAAAACATCAAACATGACTTTATCAAGTTATTGCAAGAAAACATATATCTATGACAAGAAGGTTTGTAATGGTTGTTTAATGTCTTATTATCAGGATTTTGTTATTATGTCTGCTATGCTACTCAAGGATGTCAAAAACTAGATATGCTATGATGGAACATAATCATTTTATTTATGTGTTGTTTGTGGGTTTATCTCTAGTAATGTGAAGCCTTGTCTAAAGACATGATCAACATAATGATCATCGAGGACATCAATGGTCTAGACATGAAACAGGTGTAATCCTTGTCTGTTGATACACAAGCAATACTCAAGTAATCTTGTTCAATTATAATTAGATGCTTGTAATTAACTTGCGAAATAAAAAACCATGTAAGTAATACTCAGATCATGATGGTTTAATTATACCTAGGTGCTTGTATTTTCTTACAACATTTTAAAAGCTCAATGATGAAAGAAAGTACTTCAAAAACTTGTGTATGAAGATGACAAAATCCACATCCCTACATATCCAATTGCATTTCATCCTTGCCAAAATTCCAATCTCTCAAAATCTTAGTTATCCATTTGTCCAAGCTATTTCTTCTAAGTTATCCATTTATCCCAGTGCATAAGGTTCATTTCTTCTAAGTGTTCTTCCATTTTATGATTGAGTATACTTGGGGGCAACAAAAACAAATCATATTGCATTTGCATGTCTTAAGTAGCTGTGTCATCATATAGTATCATCACATTAAGTGCATTAATGATGTAAGCATTTAGATCATGTCTGTGTTAGATATCATGTTGTCTTTTAGATGCATGAGTTACCATAACATGTCATAATCAAAAATATCACAAAAACATAGATATCATAGTGTTTGCATATCACATCATCATCCAAACATATAGCAATTAGCACATCATATGTTGCATTTAAAAATATCACCACAGTATGCATTAGGTCATCATAATGCACCAACATATAGGATCATAAGCATGCATATAGGTCATTAGGTCCATTATATATCTCCTAGAAAGCATCATGTCACATAGATATCAAGTGCATCATAGAGTCAATAACATGTTAGAAGCATCACATATAACCATAAATCATAATAAACCATCATATAAAAACATCCATCCATAAATGCATATATAGATAGTCCATCGAACACTAGCTCATAAATCATCATCATCAAAAAGAATAATAATGTCCAAGTGTAAAATGATATCAGAAATAAAAGTACATATCAAAATGTCCACAATGTGGTGTATACATAATACTACTGCCAAAATGATACATGTCTCAAAAACCATCTAGGAAGCACTACCTCCTGAGGGTGCTGGATGTTGTGGCTGCTATGGATAACCATCCCCACCACCACATGATGTCCCTACACCTGATGTCCCCCTGTGTGGCCCCATCACCCCTCCACTCTCTGTAAAAGTCCTTTGTGACCTACTGCGGTACGTAGGACGAAAACTGCCTGCTCATACAACCCTTGCTAGTAGAATATCTCTTGGCCAACCCTCACCATATCTGCCACCGTCTATCCTGTGCTATAGTCTGTTGTACCTTCTCTAGTAACCCATCAGCCCTAGTGTATCGGTAGATCACGGTATCTCTCTCCAATCTTATTGTTTATAACTCACCCTAAAGCTGGGTGATCTATCCCTGCATCCGACCTAACTAAGCCTACTACTATGCCATCTGTGTCTGCTACTGAGCCACCTAGGCTCATAAGGCTACCAACTCCCCATCACCCTATCCCTATGGCTATACATGAGGTTGCATCTGACCCAACTATACCTATTGGGCGGGATCTCTGTCAATCCACTAGTGTACCCTCCTACCACTCCCATCATCTCCATCACTCTAGTCATCCCCATCCCCACCTCCACCCCCTCCACCATCATCACCCCCACCTCTACCACCCCGGCTACCTTGTCCCCCTCATCACCTCCATCACCACTGAGGCCCCTCATCATCCTCCTCCTGATTATCTAGTCTCGAGGCCCTCTCTCCAAGCCCTAAGTAGTGAGGAAATGGGTGGGCAGCAAAGTAATCTATGTAATCCTGTGTTATGCATGTGTCTACAACTGATCGCCTCATGGCCCATAGCTAGTATGGTAACTATAAAACTCTGATCGACCCTACTCAAATAGAGCATGAGGGTCCCATCGAGGATGCTCCTTGTGCGTCCTAGCAAAGATGGCATTCCCCTGGGGCATCCCCTGGATTCTGCCAAACTTTCGGTACACATGAGAAATGATGTGCCTCTTAAGAATCTAGGGAGTCCTCCCTATCAACCATTTGGTCTGAAAGAAAAATGGTAGCTCTGATGCATCCTCATCCCATACCTCACAATCTATGTAGTGTGGCCAAACAACTGAGTCAACATTATCAAATGTGTGGTGCCAATACTCTAGCTTCCCTTGCTTGGGCTGGGAAAGACTCTTCTGGAACATGTAGGAATAAGGTTGATCTTTGCCCCGGGGGGCATACCAATAGGTTGAATGATAGCAATGTGGCACTAAGCCCAAATCTATAATAGTGAAACTCTAGATGACAAACTGGTAGCTCCATTGTATACAAACTGATGCAGGTCATGATAGAGGTGTGCTAGCAGACATGGACCCCAAGCAAATTGAGTCCCCTCTTTGACAATCCACTCCAAGGTCCTCCCCCATCAAACTGCAAACCTGTGTGACCTCCTATCAGGGCACACTATCCCTTCAATCAGCCTAATGACAACCGATAGAAGAGGCTCATAATTGCTAACCATGTCTGTCTAGTTGATCTTTGTTCCCTCGATGGTGTCATCATCAAAGACCTGATGTCACTCATCCAGTCCTGCTCCAGTCTGAGACTCATACTCTACGAGCTCTTCATCTATCAGAATCCAAAGAATCTAATGGACATCCTCTAGTGTCACTGTAATCTCCCTAGTAGGAAGATGGAGGGTCCTGTCCTCGCTGTGAAATAGCTCAGAAAGTGCAGTCAACATACTAAGATTAGCCTGAATCTCAGGCATAAAGCAAACATAGGATAACCTTGCCGATTCCAAAACCAGACGATCAATCTCTGTCAAGTAAGGCCTAAGCAACTGTGCCACCGAGAATCTCTCCCATGACATGAATATATCATTAAGCTCCTCCTATAGTCAGCCTAATGTGCATTAATCAAATCAAATAAACTAAACTATATATCTATCTATCAAACATCAGGTACTTAGCTATTTTATTAGGATATCTATCCTCTCATCTCTCCTGAGATCCTATCAATCTCAGAGACACATTATCAGATGGCAAACATCAATCACGATGCTGACTTTATCAAATTTTCTAAGTATTTTGCTACCTAAGGTATATGCGCAGTTCTATTCAGTATTTGCACATAATTAGGGCAAATGCATAGAATCCCCTTGCATTTGCGAAGAAGCATCCATATGCGTAGATTCTGGGCATTTTTGTGTAGCATTAAAACACATGTGCAGATTTATAACAAATGCACAAATTTACATCATTTGTGTAGAAGGCCTTTGCGTTTGTGTAGGTCTGTCGTACATTTACAAAAACCTATCATTTGCATAGATTCTACAGGTATTTGCGAATAATCGAAGCATTTGCACCGAAACACAGGGTAAATGTGTAGATTCATTCCTGCTGTGCATTCACAACACCTACGTTTGACCTAGCTTTTTTACCACAATAAATACACCTAAGCTAAAATTGAAAATGTACTTACCAGTGGGTTGTACTCTACTGGACGATTAAACTGTTGGATCCTCTCGAAGTAGTGTAACTCAATTGGAACCTATTGTATTGTCCCTGACTCTCCTATTGTATTGTCCCTGACTCTCCTTAGCACCTAAGCTCTGATCTCCTATAAGCTCTCCACAAAAGGCAAGTGTGCAAATGACATAGAATGTGACCCCACACTCCTATTTATAGTGCATTGAACCCTATTTGGAGGTGTTTAACCTTGTACATGCTGGGGCATGGTTTTCATCCCATTTTTCTTCTGCATCAACCAATTTTTTCTCCTGTCTATCCTATCAACCTATCTCATCATGAGATTGTCTATCATCTGTTGTTGCATTCTTCCTATCCAATCTCCTAAGGGGGCATCCTATCATCATTAAACATGTACCAAGGGCAAATGAGGGCATGTATTACTTGCAAAAAAAAATGTATCCTTTGAAACAATGTGATCAAAGACATTGCATCAAAGAGGGGAAAAATGTATACACCTAAAAATGGCTAAGTTGAATTAAATAAATATTTTAATATTTATTTTATTCTCATTCCTCTATCAATTAAATAAATATCCTAATTTATTTAAATGATTTGCATCCCTCCAATAATTAAATAAAATCAATTTATTTAATTAAATTGCCTAATTCTTCTATATTCTCATATAATTAAATAATCCTAAATTATTTAATTAATCCCAAATTCCTCTATTCCAAAGTCCTAAATTTCATAAATCCACATCACCTTTCCACATCAGTCTTCCGCCTCACCATGCTGTACACATAATTAAATATTTTAATATTTAATTAGCTATTTTCCCTCACCTACATGTCTTATTTATCCTCCAGTCAAATTAGTTAACTCATCAATCAAATCAGTTAACTAATTAGTCAACTGCGTTCATTAGTCAATCAATTCCGTCAACTCTCCATTCAACCTAGTTAACTGATCAATCATCTCAGTAAACTCTTCAATCTATTATGTTAACTTCCATAACTCATGAAAGAGGCTTGGACACTTGTCCTCTTCTGATTCACGCACATTCTCTCAAGCTTTCTCAACTGTACACATCACAGGTAATTGCTGTAGTCATGGATCTATTGATACTTGGATTTGGCCTTTCTTCAACCTATATAAACAAGGTCTTCACACCCATTTTGCATCCACTCAAGCTTTAGCAATCTTACTCTGCAGGAATCCTACCAGCGTGCCTTTGGCAAAGTATCCTCATTGCATTTGCATAATCTCATCATCATCATAATAATCCAACCATGTCTCCATTATCCATCATCCATCTTCATTAAAATTGCCTTTGTAGTTTAATCTTGATTGCGCAATCCAATCATAGTCATTCTCCTATTGTCATCTTCAACAGAAAGGAAGTGCAACTTTTGAGAGCTCAAATCATACACAAGATCGATATGAGATAGGCAACAATGGAAGCTACGGGGTAAATCGGTCTACGAAGGTAATATATTTATTTATTGTACTTGCATCAATTCCACTAAGTTATTGGATATTTAGTTGTTTAATTCTATTGTTCACATTTTCCTCTAACAGACATAATGCTTCAAACATGCACATGGATTCTAGAATGACTATTAGGTGATTCACATTTACTAGGATGAGTGTGATTAGATATGACACAATTCTTGCTTGATTTCTAATGCAAGAGCCTCTTAGGGGTTAGGCAATTTGGCATCATAAAAAAATGTTTTATTTTGTGGAGAGTTTCCTATTCTTTTGGAAAATTTTAGAGCTTTTGTTAGAGTTTGACTTTATAGTTCTAACAATAGTCTACATCAAACTTAAAAATGTATGTGGTAGTGGCATAGAATGTTTAGTAGAGATTTATTTTTTGCATGAATAGAATGGCCTTTGACACTCTTGTTCTTATGAAATAATGCATATCAAGTATTTCATCAAAAAGATATGTGGTAACACTTGGTGAAGTATTCCTCACAGGGATGTTGTACAATGGCACTGTTGGCGAGAAAAGGGGCAGGTCACAGTCTGGAGATCTGAGCTTGAGATGATTCTCTAAGTTTGTTTATACCCCAGACATGACAATGACAGAGCAAAAATTAACAACAATAAGAAATATCATAGTGCAGTGAGAAATAGATCATATATACAAGTTATACACGAACATAAACACATGGGTTATTCATCATAATCCTTATCTCCATATATTTTTATATTTATAGTCAGATTATATACAAGAGGAAGGTCTAGGTCCCTGCTTTGTATTACACTTCTATATATTCTATTACCCTATTACTATATCTTCTTCTATTATACTATCTATTACATTTATGTGGTTTTAGGGACGTGTCTCTTATAGAAAAACCTAATTATCATCCTATATGTAAGCTCTATCCTCCACACTTCTCTTGCGGTAGGTTTTGGCCTCTACTTTTCCTCTTGCCAACTTCATCCCCCTTTTTGAAACTCTATCTTATGCTCAAGACATGTGGTACTAGTTATCGGGTAGGATGTTCTTGTAGATTACTTTGAGTTGAGTTAATGTAGTGTCCCACTATTTGTTAGCTTGTTGCAACACATGTATGTAGCCTTCTATTTGAATATGTGTTATCTTTGCTTTCGTAAGAGTAGAAGGAATCTGAATCTTTTGAGCCATCTACTTGGCCTCTCCTAATATCCCTCTTAAGTGAGCCATCCTTAAGCTGACCACTTCCCTCAACTGCTTGATCTATGAATTTATTTGTTTCCTCTAGTCTTGTTGTTGTTGCAGTTGGGTGTGTGTGGCCTCAATTTGTGCTCTTATTGCCCCATTCATGTCCTTCATCAGATCATATGTTGGTGCAATTTGCACTATCTATGTTTCCAAGTTATCTATTTGATCCTTCAAAGTATTTGTAGTGGTGGGCCATTGTAGACAAAATTGATGTAATATATTTGCCTCCCATATGGCATGTTGTAGGTTCTTGATCTAATTTTCTAACTGAGTTTGTGCTTCCACACATTTCTTAGTGGAATATGTCATCCTATTCTTTATCATCTCTTCCTTCACCTGTTGCCTTATTTTTGTTTCTTGATATTGCAAATTTCTACTTGAAGACTGCTAACTAATTGTTTGAGTTGTTAGGGCAATGGCAATGTTGTGTCCCTTTGTGCATTAGGAAGCTAACTCTGTATTGCCTCTATGGTTTCCTATAATTGCCCGGTGTTGTCTACATGTTGTTGGAGGATTTATTCCTTAGTCATGGCATGAAATATGTCTCCTAGCTACAATTTTTGAATTATTTGAATGCCTGACAAGTTTATTTGTGAACCAAGTAGGGGGAGTTGCAAAAGATGAGGAGTGACCACTTGTTGAATCTATTTTTGTTGCATTGGGAAGTCTTTGATAAATTGAATGGGGGAGGAAGAGGAAGATGCCTCTGTAGTGATTGTATGTGTTTCTTGTTGTTGTTCTTATTGCTCCTCCATATAGAGCCATGTAGAAACTATCCAACTATATCACAATATATCAAAAGGTAAATAGAGATGGGCACACCATATCAAGAAGATGCATTCAAAATAAGCACCTTGAAATCAATTTCTTTCACTAGATCCTATAGCCACACCATGTCAATATCCATGACTTCACCTCCTACTATCCCCTTGGTTGTATTTTTCTCTTGTCAAAGCCTCACTATCCCTACCTTTACCTATTACTGTTGAGAAATTTTAGTATCTCTCTTTGCTATCCTCTGCACTAGTAGCTCCTGCACCCTTTGTAGCTCACTTTGTAAGATATCTCTCTCAATGCATATATGATCTTTGTATAGGTAGCGCATCACACTCTGAGGCCACTATAGCTAGTCATATCTAAAGGTCCTCCTCCTCATCTCCACCAACTCTCTCACCCCTGTCATCCTCCTCCTCTCTACCAATCCCCTCATCTCCATCTCTATCTCCACTATCCTCATTGCCATCATCCTCCTCATCCTAAACAACACACTCCTCGCTTCTCTCTCTCTCCACCCTCTCCCACCACTACCTATACTCCTGAGGATTGTCCTACTTCCACTCTCCATCTAACCTATCTCCACTCTTCATCACCCCCATTATCACTACCCCCGTCACTAGCTCTAGTATAGGTCTAAACTATCTGATCACGTAGCCTAATAAGCGGTGTAGGCTTGTGAGATACCCACCAAGTGTCATACACTGTCATAGTGATGACATCATCAATATCTACTATAGCATCCCATGGTACTAAAACCACAGCTTACCACTCTACTAGCATTGTTGCTGGATCTATAGGCAATCCCCAATCATCTACCTCATTGTATACATGTGGGAATATAGCCTCATGCCTAGGCTTAGTTTGGGGCAATCCAAACTATTGGCACACCCTCTCTAGCATGTACCTCTCTATGATGTGAATAGTCCACCCAATAATATATTTGGTCTATATTACATATTCCAAGTGTACATCATCTCTAAGCAATACCTTGTTATGCCTTCATGGTCTCCAAACCATTGCATCAATATCATCAATCAACTGCCTCTAGTAAGACATATCTCCCATCCAATGATAATGAATAATTCCACCATACATGTATACATAGTGACATCGGGCAACCCTCACTCTATCACTAATTGGCCTCAGTATAGCTATATGCTCAAAAGTGCAAATATGAAGTAGTGTGACACTGCATGCCAAGCTACTCGCTCATCAGTATACAATGCAATGGATATCTTGGTACAAGTGTGCTAGTACACATGTACCCCAAGAAAAACCCACAACATCTATCATCATGCATTTTAATATGTGCCCCTAGCCAGTCAAAAATCCACGTGCTCACCTATCTAGCATCAATAATCCTCCTATAAATCTAGCCACAAAAAAATCATACCAAATCAATCTGTGTATCAACAAACTGAAGATCGACTATCAAGAAAACCCTCTCTAAAGCCTACTATCATATCCTCGGATTGTACTCGATGAGCTCCCCATGGATAGGAATCTAAAGTACCCTCTAGACATCCTCTATGGTCAAAGTCATCTCTCCTATGGGTAGCAGGAAGACACTTTGCTCACTCTGCCATTGCTCAACTAGTGTAGTCATCATGGATCTATGCATTTGGATCTTTGGCATGAACACAATATCATATATCCCAATCACTACCAAGAAAATTCAATTTGCCTCCATCAACGTTAGCCTCAGTCTCATTGTAGATTGTCTCCATTCTCATGACATAATCCAGCTTAATACTATCTCTAACAATCCAAACAAAGTGTCAACATCCTTTTTCAGCAAAAGTGACTCAATTTCTTGCAAAAGTGACTCATTTTCAATCAAATGCGACCTAATTTTGCAGTTGCAACATTTCATACAAAAGCAACTTAATTTTGAACATATACGACTCTTTTTGCAAATACGAACCGTTTTCTACAAATGTGATCCACTTTTTAAAAATACGACCTAGTTTTCATCAATTGTGGATCATGTTTGCAAAAGTCACACATTTTGCAAAAGTGAGCTGATTTTGATCAAATGCAACTTGTACGACACAAATGTGGCCCGTTATTCCTAAGTCACTTTTATTTCAAGCTATTTGTGTCTTGCATGTACTGCTCCTAATCTACCCCTAAGGACCCAGGATGAAGTACATACTGGTGTGCCTATGCCTGCAGGTCACTGGAAGGACCAAATTTACTTTAAACAATGTGTATGATGTAGAATCACCATCTTTGTCTACTCTACTAGCTCTAGATTTATACGAAGTGGGAGTGCAAATGAGATTAGATGGGCCCCCTAGTAGTATTTATAGGTCCCTTGAGCTGTGATTTTTCATCCTAACCCTAGGTTTTCCTCTATATCCTTTATCCCAGCACTTTTTCACCTATTTTTCTTCCATTTGGCTTACTTATTCATCTCTTATCCATCTATAACCACCTATTCCTTCTTGTAAGAGTTCAACTTAAATTATTATTTTTAATTATTTATGGCCAACCTCTCAAGGAGGCATCCTTTCCCCTATCCTTCCTTCAATTCACTGGGGCATATCACCTTCAAGGTCATCATATCAACATTATCATATCTTTGAAATAATGTTATTAAAGCATTGTCTCAAAGAGGGGCAAAATATAGACACCAAAAATTGACTTACGCACTTTGTGTAATCACGCTTCACCTATGTTATTCTCCTAATTTTTCAATTGCTAACACATTTTCACCATCACATTTCATCTATATCGTTTACCCTAATCCATTCATTATTCCATTTCTTCTATTCATATTATTTAAATAATTTTTAATTATTTAATTAATATACTAACACTTCTTGTATGTGTTAGTTAAATAAACACATTTTATTTAATTAATCACACTAATTATCATTTCTCTTCCCACAAATAAATAAAATTTTATATTTTATTTATGTTTCCTCATTTTCCATCTTTACATGAATTAAATAGATTATTTTATTTAGTTCATGAACCATTTCCCTAATATATCTCCACTAATTTCTCTCAAACTCATTTAACAAATGATGCTTACTAATGACACATATGATGCTTACTAATGACACATATGATGCTTATTAATGACACATATGACACTTACTAGTGACACATATGATGCATAATAATCATGCAAAAGAGTTAGCTATGGAATCCATTCTAATTAATTTTTTAACTTATTAATTTCTCTCAACTAATTTTAACCATGAATCTTCTAATCCTTTGTCCACTGTTGATCGTTATTTTTGAAAATCTATAATTTCAACATCATTCAATCCATGATGAACACATCCATTTTGTACAATCACTCTACCAATTTATCTTTGTGAAATCACATCTTTTGCATGAAAATTCCATCTTTGTATGGTTATTCTAATTAGCAAAAAGCAATCCACATACACTTGCATTTCCAATCCATTCATGAGCATAGCTAGTAGGACTAGGGTGCATTCTACTCCACTCAAACAAGGGAAGAAATCGAATGAGGTGAAGCTATTATGGTTTATTGATTTTATCCTTGTGTTATTCCTTTTTTGTCATTTTTCATCTCTTACAGATCTTATTCTTCACTTTCATCTTGTGCCACTTCTTGTATGTATGCATTACTCATATCAGTCTATCAGGGTATATTGACTTCTTTATCATTTTAAAAATATGATATTCCTCTTTGCAGGATTCTATTATCCCATTACAATTTATAAACCATTCTATGTTTAATTGAATATTGAATGTATCAAAAGGTCACTTCATTTCTATCACTTCAAAGCCCACCTTCTTCCTAATTCCCATCAAGTTAACTTCTAGATATCTCCAAGTCCCAACCATACTAATAGAAATACCATCTACAAGGGTAATATTATAAGGGCATATGTCATAGTGTATTCATTTTTTAAATTGTTCGTAGATTCTTTTAAGTATGATACTGACATTTACTCGAAGATCAAGCAATATGTTTTTAAAATACCTATTGTTCACTTGGAGTTGTATCAAAATTAGTTTCTTCTTCCATCTTCTTGATGTTGATGCTACACTTTTAGTTTGAGGTCTACAATTTGTATTTCTTGTTTTGTTCTAGTATTTTAATAATTGTTTTAACTTTTCAAGGATGCTTTCTTCCTCCACAAATTTTTCCAATTCGTTTAATATCTAAGCTTTCCTTTTTAAAAAAAACATGCTTTGTGGTATTCTTAATTCATTTTTCTTGTAGGATTATACTTCTAGTGTGTTTAGCTATTTGGTCATGTTTTAGTTTTGTTGGAAAATACTCTCTTTCTTCATCTTCTTCTTCCTCTTCTTCTATCTCATATCTTTATGTTTTTCCTTTTGTGGTTTTAATACCTTCTCTAGTTATTACCATTCAAATGTGTTTTTCTTCCTATGTTTTGTAATAGCTTGCATCCTTAATTCTTCCTCCCCTTCCAAATATTATTTCTCCAATTGTTCCTCCTTTATTAGTAGTAGTTGGTTTCTTGTATATTCTTCATCTATTATAGTTTTCACACATATTCTAGCTCCTTAAGCACTTTTTCTAGATACCTTTCTTATGATTTTAACTTCTTCTATTGCATTAAAATTGAAAAACTCTTCACTTTTTGTTCGGAAGTTTCTCATTTGCAAGTTGTTAGGGAGCATATATTATGTTGAATGAATGTTGCATTGGTTCTTCCATACCAAATTCTTATAGTCATGGCCATAGAAAGCTCTTTATTTAAACCATTTTGCTCTGCCCATTTCATTCTGGATAGCATCATTATCTTCATAGTTGTGGTTGCACCAAGGTTCATGTTCCTCATCCTCGATTAGTTTGAATAATAAAGATGGGAAATCATCTGTCTTATTGTCATCCCATTCACTAAAAATTCCATAATATATACTTTTCAACATCCTAGAAGCTAACTGTAGATCAAATTTAAGTGTTTCAACTCTTTTTCTCCTTTCATTTCTGATATGGGAAAATTAACTCTAACTAAACTATATCTAATTAGAAAAATTTCTTATCACATTAGGATACTATCCAAAGAAGATGTATATCTTGCTACAATCCAATCTAGAAGAGAAAGAATATTTGGGCTATATACCTTTGTTGCAATTTGAAATGAAGGGATTAAATACTATTGATTAAAATTAACAAAGATAGGAGAAAATATAGAGATTAATGAAATGATTTATAGAAGTAAATGCTGAAATAGAAATATAGATCACAAGGAACTTGGCACTATGTGGAAAGCCTCACTATCTACAATGACAGTGCTGTTGCAAGTATGAGGTGAGCCATTGTTGTCATTGATGTCAACATACTCATACTGCATTGACAAGAAGGATTTGATGAGCTTTGTGCTGAGGATATTGAGAAAATTAGCCTCAGTCAGGAACAGTGAAGAACAGTGATGAGAAGAAGGTAAATATACTGTATAGGATGAGAACCGGAGGATGCGGATTAAAGGGTTAGTAGATATGAGTCTTGAGATGCTACAGTTAAGATTTCAGAGGTCCGCATGAAGATCTGAAGGAGTTATGGCTGCCGGTATAGAACCGGGTCCGGCAAGTATCCGGAGGTGACAGAGGATCACAAAAAGGTCCGGTGAGGTCCGGAATTGTATTATCATAATCTGCGGATTGGAAGGAGTGTTTTAGATGTCCTTGTGATGTGTCATCCTGATTTGTGTGTGATTTGGAGGTCCGGAAGTACCTCCTGCATTATGACAGTGGCGACAGACTGTGTTCTTGAAGTTCCGGATGAGGAAGACAAGAGATTCCAGTAAGCAGAGGAAGTGCGGATGTATCCGGACATTCAGACAGACTTGTGAAGGCTCTTGAATCATGTTTAGGTTGTGTTGTTGGTCCGCATTGATGGTAGAGCCCGGAATTGAAGTTATTCTTCCGGATGAAGTTATTGCTCTGTTTAGCCGACCGGATGAGTTGTTCATCCTGCGAATGTTCTTGTGATAGCCGACCGGATGTGTTATTCATCTTGCGGATACTCCTATGGTTGTTTGCCGACTTAGATGCTTGTTCCTAAGTCGATGTCTTGTATAAATAATGATTTGTGAATTCATTTCAGTGATGTAGGATGTGGATGAGTATGGTGTAGCGAAGAAAGGTGCGAAAGGCAGAGCAGAGATTGTTGGGCTTAATTGGAACTGATCCGGACATGGTAGAGATGTCATTCTCCAGTTCAAGACTGTGATTTTTATCACTCTGTAGACAGTGTGTCTCCTTGTAGGCAGTGGGCCTCTTTGTGAGCAGTGTGCTCGGGCAGTGAGCCCTTATTGGCATGTGCCATTCATTTTTCCTTATTCTTCTAACAGAGAATAATTCTTGGGTTAATCACCCCGTGGTTTTTCCCTTAACCGGGTTTTCCACGTCAAAATCTTGGTGTTCAATGTGTTGATGCTTATCTGCTCTTGTGTTTATGTATTGTGCTTCCATGAATGATTATTTGATATGCTGCTAACTAACAACAGAGAATTAAGTGTTTGAAAGAGAACAAGTTCTATACAACTGATTCACCCCCCCCCTCTCAGTTGTATGCCCTAGATCCAACAATTGGTATCAGAGCCAAGTTCCTCTGATAGGAGCTTAACCGCTTGAGGTGATCCAGGATGTCGTCATACAAGAAGGATAGTCCGAAGTTCGATGGAACCAACTTCACTCTCTGGAAAGGTCGCATGAAGTGTCATCTGGAATGTATGGGAAAAGCATACTTGGCTATGATTTCAAAACCATATATACCCCCACAAGGTGGTCCGACAACTCCTGATGAAACCACAGAAGCTGAAAATAATCTGCGGACCAAGGAAGCTCTTCTAAGCGCATTGAATGACTCAGATCTCTCGAATGTCATTGACCTACCAACTGCATATGAGATCCTAACTAAACTGGAACTTCTGTATGAAGGAGATGAGTTTGTCAAAAGTGCAAGGTTGCAAAGTCTGAAAGGGAAATTTGAAAGATTGAAAATGAGAGATGATGAAAACATTACTACCTTTATGCCAAGAGTAAATGAGCTAGTATGTGGAATCAGAAATGCTGGTGGAACTCTAGATGAAAATGAGATTGTCTGCAAAATCCTAAGATCCCTTCCTGCTGCCTACAAAATCAAAGTTGCTGCCATTGATGAATTCAGAGCTCACACAACAGTCACAAGAGAACAACTAGCTGGCAAACTAGCTGCATTTGAAATGACCGAGTTTGGAGATGATCCTCCCAAGACTGAATCTGCTTTCAAAGCCAGTGCCTATGTGAAAGGCAAACAGAGATTTGATCCGGGTGAAAACTCATCAAGGAAAATGTCATGGTATGATCAAGCAAGAAGAGACATGGAAGAAGAAGAAGCAGAAACAGCTCAACTTGAAGCCCTCATTGCAAAGAGACTGCCAAGAGGATCCGGTAAGTATGAAGGAAAACTACCCTTTAAGTGTTTTAACTGCAATAAGATTGGTCATTTTGCCTCAAGATGTCCGGAGAGATCTGCAAGATCTAATACTCACAGACAAAGGTTTCAAAAGAATTGCTATTATGTTCATGAAGAAGATGACAATGAAGGAGTAACAGATGATGAATCAGATCCAGGAAGCAAATCCGGAAATGAGTGGGTGTTTATAGCCATCAAGGAAGAAGATTCCTTGCTCTCTGAATCTGTCAATCACAAAGTTGTTGAAAAAGCCTTGGCTGCTCAAGTGGAAGAAAAGGATGATTGGGTTATTGACAGTGGATGCTCTCACCATATGACTGGTGACAAGAATAAGTTCTTAGACTTGGAAAGATATGAAGGAGGAATGGTAAAGTTTGGTGACAATTCTGCTGGCAGAATCAGAGGTAGGGGAACTATTTCCTTTGATGGTAAGAGCAAAACAGGTAATGTACTATATGTTGAAGGATTGAAGCACAATCTTCTCAGTGTTGGTCAGTTAGTGGACAAAGGCTATGATCTCCGGTTCAAGAATGGAAAATGCAGAATCTTTACAAGCTCCGGAACTGAAATTGCATCCGGTACTCAGACAAGAGGTAACATCTTTCATCTGGTTGGTTCAAATAAAAGTTGTTTGTTTGTTCAAATTGATCAGAGTTGGTTATGGCATAGAAGAATGTGTCATGTAAATTTTGATAACATCATCAAAATAAGCAATACTCAGGCTGTGAGAGATCTTCCAAGGTTAATAAAACCTACAAACAGTGTGTGTAAAGAATGTCAGTTAGGCAAACAAAGCAGAGTCTCTTTTAAAAGCAAAGATCAGTCTTCTACCGGATTGTTGGAATTAGTACATACTGATCTATGTGGTCCGACAAGAATCAAGAGTCTGCAAGGTGATAGATATTTCATGTTGTTAATTGATGATCATTCCCGGATGATGTGGGTTACCTTTCTAAAAGAAAAATCAGAAGCTTTTGAGAAGTTCAAAATCTTCAAAGCTATGGTGGAGAATCAAACCGGATTGAAACTAAAGTGTCTAAGGTCTGATAGAGGTGGTGAATTTACATCTGGTGAATTCATTGACTTTTGTGAGAAACAGGGTATAAGGAGACAGTTGTCTGCTCCTAAGACTCCACAGCAGAATGGAGTAGTTGAGAGAAAGAACCGGACCATCCAGGAAGCTGCTAGGACAATGATGTTGGAAGCAAATGTTCCTCAAATGTTTTGGAAAGAAGCTATCAGCACTGCAGTCTACACTCTCAATCGAGTTCAAATCAGAAACAACACCGGTAAGACCCCCTATGAACTTTGGTTTGGCATCACTCCTACTGTGAAATATTTCAGGGTATTTGGTAGCAAGTGTTATATTAAAAGAGATGAAGATCTAGGAAAGTTTGATGCTAGAAGTGATGAAGGAATTTTCTTGGGCTACTCCACTCAAAGCAAAGCATATCGGTGTTACAATAAGAGATTGAGGAAGATGATAGAAAGTACCAATGTAAAGGTTGATGAAGGAATTGAGAAACCTTCAAGATTTTATGAATTTGATGAAGATGACCAAGATAGTGTTCAAGGAACTCAATCCTCTCCGGTGAAACAGAGTCAGCCTGATCTGGTAAATCAGGAAGAAGAGTTAGGTTTAAATGAGCCTGATCAAGAAACAGTAGTACTGAATACTCCCAAAATTCCAAGGTATGTAAAACTAAATCACTCTGAAGATCAGATCATAGGTGACAGAAGCAAAGGTGTACAAACTAGAAGGAATATTGCTCAAGATCAGAATGAATGTTGTCTGATTTCAAGGATTGAACCTAAAACAATAAATGAAGCCTGCAATGATGAAAATTGGACCAAAGCAATGGAAGATGAACTGATGCAAATTGAGAAAAATCATACTTGGGATCTTGTTCCCAGACCTAGAGACAGGAATGTAATTGGAACCAAGTGGGTCTTCCGGAACAAACTAAATGAAGCTGGTGAAGTAATCAGAAACAAAGCTAGATTGGTCTGCAAAGGCTACTCTCAAATAGAAGGAATTGACTTTGAAGAGACTTTTGCTCCGGTAGCAAGAATTGAAGCAGTCAGATTACTTCTTGCATTTGCTGCCTTCAAAGATTTCAAGGTATATCAGATGGATGTCAAGTCTGCCTTCCTAAATGGTGATCTGGAAGAAGAAGTCTACATTGAACAACCGGATGGATTTCAATTGTCTGATAATAATGATATGGTCTGCAAGTTGAAGAAAGCTTTGTATGGATTGAAGCAAGCCCCAAGAGCATGGTATGAAAGGTTGGATAAGCATCTTGTGCAGATTGGATTCAACAAAGGTACTGCTGACAGCAACTTATATTTCAAAATTGATCATGAAAACATTCTGATTGTTGAAGTGTTTGTGGATGATATCATTTTTGGAGGTAGAGATAGTATGTGTAAAACTTTTGCAAATCAGATGAAAAGTGAGTTTGAAATGTCTATGCTTGGTGAAATGAATTTCTTCTTGGGTCTGCAAATTACTCAAACAAAAGAAGGGATCTTCATTTCTCAGACCAAATATGTGAAAGAATTGTTAAAGAAATTTGGTATGGAAGACTCAAAGCCTATGAACACTCCTATGGCAACCGGATGTAAGTTAAGAAAAGATGATGATTCTCCAAAGGCAGATCAGACAAAGTATAGATCAATGATTGGTGGATTGTTGTATCTCACTCAAACTAGACCAGATATAATGCAAGCTGTTGGTCTTGTGGCAAGATTCCAGGCTGATCCTAGAGAATCTCATGTTATGGCAATCAAAAGAATTTTTAGATACTTGAAAGGGACAGTTGAGTATGGTCTATGGTATCCTAGAGATCCGGATTTTTCTCTTCATGCTTACACAGATGCAGATTGGGCAGGAGATGTGGATGACCGGAAGAGCACTAGTGGTGGAGCATTCTTTTTGGGGAAGAGATTGGTTTCTTGGCTAAGCAAGAAACAAGATGCAATATCTCTGTCTACAACTGAAGCAGAATACATTGCAGCAGCAGGTAGTTGCACTCAAATCTTGTGGATGAAGCAGATGCTAAGAGACATCAAAGTTGAATATGAGGAGCCTATCACAATTTTCTGTGATAATTCAAGTGCAATTAATATTTCCAAGAATCCGGTATTGCATTCTAAGACTAAGCACATATCTATCAAATTTCACTTTTTGAGAGAACAAGTAAACAAGGAAGAAATCAGATTGGAGTATGTTCCCTCCAAGGATCAGATTGCAGATATTCTTACAAAACCTCTTCCCAAGGACTCTTTTGAATATCTCCGGGAGAAGTTAGGGGTCATGGCCCCTCCGGTGATGAACTAAGATGCACTGATGTGCATCAGTCCGGTGGCTATCACAGTCATATCTTGTGATCCGGACTAATGGGGAGCTGCAACTAAGGGGGAGCAGCTGGTATTATTCTGATGCATGAGAGTTGCAAGTATGAGCCCTTTGCCATTGATGTCAAAGGGGGAGAGAAGACATGTGAAAAACAAGTGGTTGTTGATAGGGGGAGCTGTGACAGAAAAGAGAAGTTCTTGTCTTGATGGTTTTTCACATCATATGTTGCCATCAATGACAAAGGGGGAGATTGTTGCAAGTATGAGGTGAGCCATTGTTGTCATTGATGTCAACATACTCATACTGCATTGACAAGAAGGATTTGATGAGCTTTGTGCTGAGGATATTGAGAAAATTAGCCTCAGTCAGGAACAGTGAAGAACAGTGATGAGAAGAAGGTAAATATACTGTATAGGATGAGAACCGGAGGATGCGGATTAAAGGGTTAGTAGATATGAGTCTTGAGATGCTACAGTTAAGATTTCAGAGGTCCGCATGAAGATCTGAAGGAGTTATGGCTGCCGGTATAGAACCGGGTCCGGCAAGTATCCGAAGGTGACAGAGGATCACAAAAAGGTCCGGTGAGGTCCGGAATTGTATTATCATAATCTGCGGATTGGAAGGAGTGTTTTAGATGTCCTTGTGATGTGTCATCCTGATTTGTGTGTGATTTGGAGGTCCGGAAGTACCTCCTGCATTATGACAGTGGCGACAGACTGTGTTCTTGAAGTTCCGGATGAGGAAGACAAGAGATTCCAGTAAGCAGAGGAAGTGCGGATGTATCCGGACATTCAGACAGACTTGTGAAGGCTCTTGAATCATGTTTAGGTTGTGTTGTTGGTCCGCATTGATGGTAGAGCCCGGAATTGAAGTTATTCTTCCGGATGAAGTTATTGCTCTGTTTAGCCGACCGGATGAGTTGTTCATCCTGCGAATGTTCTTGTGATAGCCGACCGGATGTGTTATTCATCTTGCGGATACTCCTATGGTTGTTTGCCGACTTAGATGCTTGTTCCTAAGTCGATGTCTTGTATAAATAATGATTTGTGAATTCATTTCAGTGATGTAGGATGTGGATGAGTATGGTGTAGCGAAGAAAGGTGCGAAAGGCAGAGCAGAGATTGTTGGGCTTAATTGGAACTGATCCGGACATGGTAGAGATGTCATTCTCCAGTTCAAGACTGTGATTTTTATCACTCTGTAGACAGTGTGTCTCCTTGTAGGCAGTGGGCCTCTTTGTGAGCAGTGTGCTCGGGCAGTGAGCCCTTATTGGCATGTGCCATTCATTTTTCCTTATTCTTCTAACAGAGAATAATTCTTGGGTTAATCACCCCGTGGTTTTTCCCTTAACCGGGTTTTCCACGTCAAAATCTTGGTGTTCAATGTGTTGATGCTTATCTGCTCTTGTGTTTATGTATTGTGCTTCCATGAATGATTATTTGATATGCTGCTAACTAACAACAGAGAATTAAGTGTTTGAAAGAGAACAAGTTCTATACAACTGATTCACCCCCCCCCTCTCAGTTGTATGCCCTAGATCCAACAAGTGCACCACATGGATGTCCACACGTCACACTATAGTCTGTACGGTGTAGGGAATCATAATCTTGGATTTGTATGGCTTTGCATGGGTTTCAAGAGTTTCCTATTGATAGAAAACACATTGATTATTACACATAAATATACAAATGATAGAAATAGATAAACATCATACTATGAGAATGAAATAAGAGAAACGACAAGAAAGGGGAAATGAATATGCAAACACTCGTGCACTCAAAATCTTTTCTCACACAATCTACAATCACAAACATCGAAGTGTTGGAATGTGTAGGAGTTTTCCTTACTCAAACCTCATTTTTGTTGTTTTCACCTCAACAATAGCTAGATTGATTGATTGATAAAAAGTGTGTGATCTTAATCCTAAGTGTATCTAGAATCATAATGAGCAATGATGAAATAATAATGTGATATTGATAAGTAAGAAAATGATACCTAACCCACAAAGATAAATGTTAATCTAAATGGATTGACAAAGGTAATAAAAGAAGTTATGAGGATCTCACTAGAAGACTGTCACATTAGAGAAAAAAATGAAGCTTTTTTTAGAAGGATAGTGATATCAAATGAGAACCCTTCAAAGATTGCAAAGAAATCAAAGTAAATCACATGAACTAAATATTCTCAATAACTTGCAATAAATTAGAATAACAATAGCACAAGTCAAATGAGAGTGAGTAGTAATTTTGGTAGAGCTTCTCTAGCATGTGAAATTGACTATTTCAAGTGGCAAATCGATAAGGTTTTGTAGAAGAGGAAAAAGGCAAAAAATCTTGGAAAGGATCCATTCAGGTGTGTATAAACATCAAGAAAAGATCAGAATGCCATGTAATTAAAAGCACGCCTTCTAAAAATGGTTTTCAAACAAAAGGATGTTTTTGGGATGTCAACACGTAGCACAGATGTCTACACCTAGAATTTTTTTCATACAAGTTTAGTTCTTAGAAAGTCCAAATGATTTGAGGCATTGCCACGGTTATGACACTTTTGCAATTTTTGGATATGCTAAGTAAAAAGGGTCAAAGCAACATTTAGAAAGAATCTTTGTGGGTTGAGGATGAGGGTAAGGCTAGAAAGTGATCTTATAAAAACACATTAGGGGAGGGGACACTACAGTGAGTGCCAAATAAAGTGTGAAATTGTGAAAAAGCATAATTTGCGATGCTACATTTAGGCCCCACTTTAGTGGGCATATGACACTACATACATGCATATGTAAGCTAAAGTAATAATAAAAATTACATAATAGAAAAAAATTTACCTAAGGATACTGTAGAGGATGCATAATTTTTCTAAGTGAGAGATTTGAAGCACCCAACTTAGGATTCTATAAAATCACAATGTTAGGCCAAAAAATCTACACATGAAACAAATGTTAGAGTCACACGTATATATATAAAGATGATGAAAATGAGGATTAGACCAAATATGATTTGCCAAAACCCTTGTGGTTAGAAAATAACATAGTCTAATACACATTAATATAATGAATAAGTAAACATATACAAACATACATAGAGGTAAAATAAAGGACATGGTTATAGGTCTAGCGCACTTTGAGAGATAGAAACCATACTAAAAAACTTATATAAGTCACTAGGGATAGAAAATTTTGTTGTTTTCTAGGTGGATTATGAGAAATGTTGATAGGGTAGCAAATGAAGCATCACAGACTAACATTACTTTGCTAGGTGACTTACATGTCAAATAGTATTAGAGATTAAATGGCTAGCACGACTTGGTAATTCTAATAAAGCTGGTCAATCTAAGCAACTGTATTTTCTTAGGACCACAAATGCTACAAAAATATTGCAAGCAACATACTATCGGTGTGGTGTGTGATCAATTGTGACATATAGAAAATATATGCCCCACCTTAAAATAATTTCTTATATCATAGAGGAGTAATTAATTTTAAGGTAAAAAGAGGTAACAAGGTTCAAGAGCTTTCAAGAAGCATATGCCTAGAGGATATGTTCCAGAGAGATAAGTCATGAAAGGGTTTCCCATAAGAAGGATAACCAAGGAGATGTTGCAGGAATGATACATGAAGGCTTGTGTAAGTATGACATGATGTCAAGCAACACAACAAGGTGTCACATAAAGGAAAGCAACATTAATATAAGACAAAAGTGATCTACATGATTTGGAATCACATATAAAATACAAGAGGGGAGTAATCAAGGAAATATAGTTTTGAATCGTCGTCATCACCCCAGGGATGTAGAACTATGAATAAAAGGAAGAAGGTCACATGAAGACAAAAGAAATTTTTTTTGGGTCAACATGGAAGGGTACTAAATCATCTGACACTTTGTATCATCCCCAAAATGTGGAAAAACTTAGGTATGACATATTGATGAATGCAGAAACATATAGAGGAATGTCACAAAATTTTCATTCCCCTTACATCAATGTTCCTACAAGGTCATCAAGGGTCCTCCAGGGAGATGAAAAACAAGAATACACATCATTCAATAAGTATATGGATTACAAAACATACAGGCACAATATGAACAATAACAAATGAAACAAAGGTACTAAGCTCAAGGACTAGGATCTAGTAGTTCATCCATCTCCCAGTCTTATTCATCATACTGGGATGGAGGACATAATGCTAGAGGGATCACATTGAGAGCAGTACTTTGTACTACACCTAATTTGTCACCTGAAGGATCAACATCCAAGGGAGGATGCTGGTGAAACTCACCAAAGGTGAGGTCCATAGATCTTATGAAGATTGAGGACAAAGATTGTATCTCTTCCAAGGAATCAAATACGTCTTCTTTTGGGGAAGAGTGATCTAAGTTTCTATTGGAATAAATGATAATAGGGGGCTGTCCAATGCTAACATCAGGAATGCAAACACTGGTGACCAATGGTGGAGAAGATATCTCAACAACTAGAATTGATGCTATAGAAGGACTTGACAACAGTGAAGGAGGCATGCCTTTGGCTTGCAGCAGGGTGGGTGGGATAATGTTCATGTTTATGCTTTGACAGTAGGCATGGTATGTCAATGTTGATGATGGCAGGATGTAGGACATCAGGGAACACCTGATGATACGTACACTAGAATGTAACTAACTCTGATAGAGTGGTAATAGTAATGATGTTGACATTAGGCAAGTTCAAAGGTGTATCAAAGGGTGGCATGTATGAGATGGATCGAAGGATTGGGTTCTCCATAGAGGGAGAAAAGACTACTTGAACTAGGTTAGGGTTGCTTTGGTCACATTAAATCAATGGAGATACAAGAGTGGGTGATGGTAGAGAATCAATGAAAGAGAGGGAGCAAAAAGTTGAGAAGGTGGAACCAATTCTAGAGTTGGCTGCATAGGAGGAGGGTCCATGGGAAGGGGCTATTCTACTACCACACACTCATGAGCTATAGTATGTTGGTGATGCTTGTGATCTCTCACAAGTTGGTTACGCTAATTACGGTTCAAAGAATCAATAGGAGGAATTGGGGAGTCTTCCAACATGGGCTCCTTTCTTTCTATCTCTGTAGGAGTAGGAGGAGGAATAGAAGGAGCCACCAAATTCTAGGGTACTACCAGGGGAGGGTCTCTCAATGTTGCCTACCTTCCTCGATCCATTGGAGGGGTTGAAGGAATAGAGGCCACCACTGAACATTGAGGGACCAAAGGGGAAGGGTATTGCAACATGGGCTATGTTTCTTGAGTATCTAAAAGGTAGGAAGAACATGAGCAGTTGTTGAAGGTTGGGGAGGTCTGATTGTGCAGTTTGTGTGCCTCTTGGTCTTGGGTAAGATATTGAAGGTGTGACTTCCATGTAAATTCTATATGCTCAGGTATAAGGAAGGTCTATTTATTCATGTTGTCTTCCCTTCTCTACTTGTGGGGAAGGACAAGGGATAGAGCTAGCTACTAGAGATCAAGGGACCTTAGGGGTAGTAGCTAGTTGGGTTGAAGAGGAAGGACTGATGATTAACTAAACTATGCGGTTCACTTTGAACTTTTATATGAGAGAAATAAGATACAATTGTGTGCGTTCAATGGCTCAGTTGGTATCAGCTAGAAGTAATCTAAAGAGAAATTTCCTCTTAATTCAAGAGGTTTAAACCTAGTATGATAAATAGTGTGCAGATAACCATCGTGAGGGTATTTTAGGCACTTATGGATTACAGAGAGGAACTCTCTCATGGAAGAGAGCAATGGATGGCCTAACTTCATATGAAATTGGTCTGAGATGGGAATGATGGAGAAGAGAATGCCTAGAAGTTTTGGTCCCACTAGAATAGGAAGGGTATGCAAACCCAAAGTGCAGTAAGAGGACCCATCATGTGCATGTATCTAGACTTCCAATTGCTTGTACTTGTCTTGATAGAGTTCATGTACATATAGAATTTCCTCTATGATTACATTCACAATGCACATAGGATTAGTTAATATGCCCTTGGTGGGATTTTTATTGACTAGGGCAATGATGTACAAAAGTCCATTGTAGACATGCATGGGTGTGAAAGAGATGACTAGTTCAAGAATAGAATGCACTCGACTAAGGCAAGGGTGATTTCCACCATGAAAATGATATTGGCTAAGGAATTGAAAAGCTCATCAGCAGACATAGTAGTAACCATAGGATCATAAGGAAGTTCAACTAGATTTGTGGAGTGATGTGGCAATAGGTTTGTGTAAATCTAGAGGTTTTTATTATGTTTTAATTAGGATCACAAGGAAGTGTTTCATTATATTCAAAGATGTCTTACATAAGTTCACAACCTATTCTATAATTAAAGTTGGTGGACTTAAGAAGACCAAGAGGTTGAAGATATTGTATTATTATTGTAGACTCAAACCTATTTAGGTTAAAAGATCAAACTTAGTCAAGAGTACTAACGATAATTATAGTATTCATTAAGATCTTATATGAATGAGGATAAAACTCATGTTCTATGTTTATACGTGATATGAAAAATGTGAATTGAACAATGCCCAAGTGGTCAAGAGTAGACTAGAGGTTATCATTTTCATGTTATAATATTATTATGAATTTTGGAAAACAAGAGTATTTGTTATTAAATGTATTAGGTTAGAGAAGTTAAAACCCTAAAATAAACCCATAAGGGGTTAGGAAACTTGAAAACCCTTAAATTGATTATAACATCAAACTAGTTTGTTGTTTATTATGGCCGATAGTGAATAGTCGAGAAACCATAGATCAAGATATGTATAATTTAGGAAGAATCTATAAAGCACTTATGATAAATAAATGATTTCTTGTTAGAGTCAGAAACTTGATATATATATATATATATATATATATATATATATATATATATATATATATATATATATATATATATATATATATATATATAACACAAGAGTGCTTAGTCTTTCAGTCATTGAGTAGAATGACAAGAAGTCATAAGACCCTAGTATTTGCAAGTATACAAAGAGGGACTCTTTGAAAAGGTTAAAGTCACCTAAACCCATTAATTGCATATATCCTAGTTTAAGGATTAATTCCAAGTCAGATTGACTAGGATTTGAGTTTAGTCAAGACAATTTATGCCTAGAGATATTAGTGAAGAAAGTCAAACTGTAGGATGAGGTAGTTTCCAAGTCGAGTTAGAGGTGTATGAACACACGACTATGTTTATTGCAAACATCTATTTATATAGAAAATTTGGTCAAAGTGGTGCATTTGTCTTTGTATGCACTAGTTGGTTCACCATGTCTAGATTGTGTAACCTATTAGAAGTATCATACTTAGCTAAAAGATTGTCTAGAGTTGTATGGTCAATTGAGTTATTTAGGTCACATCACTAGGACTCAAATGACAACATGTTGGTTCTTTATGTCTATACTCTTCATGAAGGGTAGGGCCACTTCCAGATGGAAGATGAGTAGGGGACCATCGGTCTGTGATTGGAGGTAAAGCACTCAGATAATGCCCTCCCTCTATAGTAGAAGACTTTCTGAGACTTCTAAGATATATATTAGATTCCAGATGTAGTATACTTCATGATTGACTTATGATTTCCAATATGTAAACTTATTCATATTGCCAAGTGCAAATTATATGTAATTGTAAAGTGAAATGATTTCACTATGATTTAATCTTTGAATATATTGTAATTTCAAGGTTGAAGAATATTTAGATAAGATATCTTTGAGATTATGCAAATGATATATAAAGAAAAAATTTCATTCATATTTAAACATGTTCAATTTACTTTCTTGGTAAATTTTGTGAGTAATTATTAGTTGTATGAGTTGGTATGTTACAATACTGATATTAGATGAAGGATATTATGTTCTCTATGCTATTGAATTATTGCAGGTTTCTATTTGATTAAGAGGAGCTCAAGTTTTCTCTTGGAAGGATTTGTATGAAGGCTAGGAAGTGAGATATTGCGTCTATCTCATTTATTCCTATGTTGAAGTACTTTGCATGATTGGGAGAAGGATTGGAACCACCAACTAGAGCTTGGCTTGAGTACACTCCAAGGGTATGGTTGCATCACCTTCCTATTCAGTAAACCTTTTGTGAATCTTCATCCATGAGGTGGAGTTCTATTCTTCCTTGAGTGACGCATTCTTTTGTATTATTCTATCCTATTTGCTTGAGTCATATAGGGTTAGTGTTTGATATATTTGATTAGATCAAGTGCATGTTACTACTCACACTTAGGGTTTCTAAGCACGCACAATATCTTTTTCTAATCTTGGCTATCCATGAGGTAGGAATACAAAAACGAGGGCTTGACTAAGGCAAGCTCCTATATAGCCACAAAATGTTTTCCTTCTTTTGTGTGTGTAAGTTGAAGTAATATGTTTTGGAAGACAAGATCTGGGAAGAAGGAAGGATTTGCAAGTACAGGTTGGGTGAAACTATGAGTTTACCCAAAACCCTAATTAGGGTCTAGGGCACCAAATGTCATGGTACCTCTAACATATTAGGCCTAGTTTCCTGCTCTACTATGTCACTTCATCTTTTTTATCCTTTCAGATTTTCTATTTCTATTTCTAATAGTCATCTGTAGGTCAATCTTACTCATTTAGGGTTTGATCTTTTACCCTAGTTTGCTTGGTTGAATTTGGTTGAATTCTCCTCTATACAACAAAGAGGAAAAACCCATGTAGTTTGGCTCTCCCTCAAGGGTAGAAGCCAAGCTTGGTTTGTGCTCTTCTATTATATTAAACAATTAGGTAATTTACTTTTTTGTCTCATGTCATAAGATAAAGACACAAGTCATTGTTGACAAGAGACACTATGTGGCTTCATGATTGTTGTCATTAATGGCAACAAAATCTATCCCACACATTTGCAGCACATAGTATGCCTATACCGGAAGTCAGATTGAAGATTGTTTTGGTCTGGTGAATAAGAACAGAGCATGCAGCAAGGTCTAACAAATAGGTCTGGATCCCTCAGATGGTTTAACTCAGTAAGTTGCAAACTTAGACAAGTCAAGAGGAGTACATGACTACTACATTCCAGAGATTGAGCCTCCGGTGATAAAACATGGAAAAGCTATGAGCATCTAAGTGTTGGGTTCCTAACAAGTAGAGCAGACTGAGGAAGAACTAATCGACAGAGTATTAGACTTCAATCTAGATGAGTAATTGATGTTGATCAAGCTATTTGAGGGATCATACAATATTGACCAACATGATTGATGACTTCAATATCTATAATTTTGATACGCATCACATATCAAGCATGGATTCAGCTGACAGATCAGTAATTTATAAACATCTTGAGTATTCTAGTTGATGACTAGAAAGTTGTTGAAATCCTTGGTGTGGATATATATACCAGATGGATTCTAGTATGAAGGTGTGTGTGATGAAATAGTGTGCAAAGAAAGGTAGAGATAAGTGTGGAAGCAGCAATACAAGTCTGGTATGTAACAGAGTAGTAACACTAGAGCAGATGAAGAATGAAGTGCATTAGATCAGTATATTGAGCCTAATCAGAATTGAACTTCAGCATTTGTGGATGCCTCTCATCAGTTCAAACACCTGATTACTTTCTATAAACTTTGTAGATAGTGAGTCTCTTGTAGGCAGTGCGCCTCTTGTGAGTAGTGTGCTCGGGCAGTGAGTCGTAATTGGCAAGTGTTATTTTGTACTTATTCTTTTAATAGAGAATACAATCTTGGGTTAGTCACCCTGTTGTTTTTCCCTTAACAAGGCTTTCCACGTAAAAAAATTCTTGTGATATGTGTATTGATTTTATTTCTACTCTCATGATTATGTATGCTTATTTGTTTTGATACTGGACTATTTGTTAAGGGAGAAAAGAAAGTTAAGATATTTGAGATAACTAATTCACCCCCCCTCTCAGTTACTTGCCTTATTTAAATTGGTATCACAGCCAAGTTCCTCTAAACAGAGCCTAACAACTTGAGGAAGATCTAGGAATCTCAATGGATATGTATGGTTTGAAGGAACAACTTCAGTCTGCCTTAGATGATCTTGAGCAATCTCACTCTGAAGTCAACAACTTGAGAGAAAGACTCAAACAAGATGATGATTTCATAAATGAGCTAAAAGATAAATTGAGTATCTCTGTGAAAAAGAGAAAGGAACTACTTCAAAAATTAGCAAGTCAGAGTGAGGCCAATGATACTAATGAAGATCTGAATGAGAAAAACAAGCTATGTGAGAAGCTATCAAAAGATGTCATTATGGT
This sequence comes from Cunninghamia lanceolata, assembly GCA_027924645.1. Classification (NCBI taxonomy): domain Eukaryota; kingdom Viridiplantae; phylum Streptophyta; class Pinopsida; order Cupressales; family Cupressaceae; genus Cunninghamia; species Cunninghamia lanceolata. The sequence goes on from BSBN01000274.1 coordinate 16,751,729, forward strand.
AAGGCATGAGATGGACTCAAGGGTTATGAGATTCACCTAAGAAATTGAAGAGAAAAGGAAAATTGATGATAATCTAAAACAATCTCTTAAGGAGAAGACAGAGGACTTTCCACAAAATGGACAGAATAATCAGGCATCTTGAATCTGATCGTAAAGAAGCTAGAGATAATGAAGAACAACTTGAGAATCAGATAGACACTCTTAAACAAGATCTTCAAACAACAAATGAATAGAAAGAGAAATTCAAGATAAGCTTAGCTCAACTTGAAGTTCTTCTTGAAACCCAAAAGAGAGTAGATGACAAGCGTGGCTTGGGATATGAGAAAGGTGAAAGTTCCGGATCTGGTCAAAAGAACTCTGGATCAGGAAATCAAAGAAACAAGCCTAGAAGACCTCTGGTAAAGCAACCAAATGCTCAAAGATATCCATCCTTCAATGGATACTACTACAATTGCAACAACTTCGGTCATGAAGCAACTTAATGCAAAAGAAGAATGAATCAGACTAATTCATCATTCTCCAGACAGTGTTTCAACTACAAAAGGTATGGTCACAAATCTCATGAATGCATAAATATGTAAATAAACAATTCTAGATGCTTTGCATGCAATAGAATGGGACATATGGCTAATCAATATAGATCAAGAGGATATCAGTCAAATATGTAAAGAAATTTTGTTTGTTACAATTTCAATAGATCTGGTCATTTTGCCAAATTCTGCAGAAGTAAAAATTAGGATAAAAAGGGTCTAGTGCATCATAATCTAAATCAAGACAAGGGAAAAGGAAAAGTAAATGCAGATGAAGTTCAAAGGGAGATGAGCAAGATTTGGGTGAAGAAGAGTACATAAAATGTTGGTGATGGATCTGCACTGGAATCTGGTACTGATATTGCTTCCAGAAATTGAATAGATGAGCTCTAGCTCAGGGGGAGTCACAAAGAAAAATAAATTCCCCCAGCCAATCAATTGGTGCCTAAATTTGGCACATAATATGTTGCAGATTAAAGGGTTCTTAGAAAATTACCTAAATAACCCTTGGTGAAAGTATGAATGATCCACATAAAGTTTTGCAAGAGTTTAATCATGCAAGATTGATCCAGTTTGACAGCCATCCGGTAAAGTAGGATTTTCACAGACAGATCTAGTGTGATTCAAAGTTGAGATATCTTGATCTGTGGATTTATGGCATGATTGGAGGAAAGAAGATACATTGTCAAATATCACTAAAAATGATTCTAAGTGCATCTCAGTGTTTGGAAAGATCTCTCTCAGAACAAGGCAACCGGATGACTGAAGTTGTGAATTTATTGCAAAAGGAAATTAGGGTTTGCGCAGAGATAAAAGGGTTCATTCACTTATTATTTGCACATTTGCTTTCAAGAAGAAGAGAAGAAGAACTTTGTATCAAATTGTCTACAACTCTCTCAAAGATCAACCGATTCAATCAACGATGTGATTCGGGTCTTTTTCTAAACCCTGAAGCTTAAAAAGGCACTTTTTCTAGCATTCTGCATGGGGTACTGCACATAGAATATGTTAGTGTTTAGATCCACACCAATATTGAGGAATTGGGAGAATCCAAGTTGATGGACATCTATCATAAACAATTAATAGATGAAAGTTTTAAACTCAAACCTCAATACAAGGCCCTCCAAGATAAGCACTTTGGACATTGCATCCACTTTCCCTGTTTTGAAGATGAATGGGTCCGGTATGTTCTTAGCAAAATACATGACAATTTCATGTGGTTGATGAAGCCCTTCAAGATAACAAAAGATGCCATTAGGGTAGTAACTGGATTGCACTCATCCGGTGGGTTACCTGCATTAAAATATGTCAAGAACTAGACAGTAAGTGAAGCTACCAGATCCAAGTTTGACAAGAGAGCAATGACCATAGAAGACATCACAGATCTGGATATCAAATTTACCTCTATGATAATTGGTTATAAAATCTATCATTCTAGCAGGGAGAATTCTATGTCTGGGACTGCAATATATACATTATGACCTATGTGATCTTCTTCTGAACCAACTGTTAGAAAACTTGCAGAAGATCAAGAAGGATAAGAAGAACTCATTCAAGTATGGTTTCTTAATACTATGTCTATTCTTTTACTATATGAATGAGCTACCCAGATCAAGTGGTTGGGTATGGCAAAATGATAGACCAGTTGCCATACAAATCAGAGTCTATATGTATGGACTTGGTGATACTAAGGCTCAAAGCACAGCACTCTGGGGATACTTTAAGAACTTCCAAAGTATGATGCAGGCCAGAGAAAGAATTCCTCAAACCATAGTTAAAACTATAAGGATACAGTATGCTTCATGGTTGACACTGATCAATACCTAATGGAGGTAGTAGAGCCCAGAACAGTATGGATAATGCCAATGGGTTATGAAGTAGATGAGAAAATCTTGGAGCTACATGTTCAACACCTGTTGAGCCAACCAAAGGATCCTGAGGCAGAAAGGTTTGGAACCTTTCAAGAATTAAGTGTAAAGATACATGTTGAGCTGAGACAACCAGAAATAAAAAGGAAAGTTAGAAGGGAAGTAGAGGAAATTGCCAAAAAATGTGACATATCAAAAGAGGCAATTGATGTAAATAGAGAGAAAATAGAAAGAGCTGAGAAAGAGAAACAAGAAGCAAAAAAAGAAAGTGTTCTGGTGCAAGCCTCCTCCCTGACTAGATCCTCCAAGAGCTCTGCACCTGTCACCCCTAAGAGCTCAAGAGCCTCCAAAATGGAAGTCAAGACATCAGAAAAGGGAGAAAAGAGAATGAAATTAAAAGCCACAATGTCTTACACATGTCAAAAGGATGATGAAGAAACAGAGTCTGATGAGGAAGTTAAGAAAATGAAGAAGAAGAAAACACCCGGGGAATCCTTTGTCAGTAAAAACAAAGAAGAAGAGGCAGAAGAATTTGTTGAAAGGCCCACTCTTTCTATTGATGATGTCATCAAGGCAGTCAATGTAGATGGGAATCTGCAACCAGTAACATAATTTTATGATGAGCATAGTGACACTAACAAAAGGATCTTGGAAGAAGCTATAGTCAAGTACCTAAATATTTATAATAAATCATTCATTGAAATCATTTCATTAATTTGCAAAAGTCTAGAGAAGGTACTTGAACTTAGAAAGGAGAATGCTAAGGCAAAGGACTTAGAGATCTGAGAACATATTGTTATTTAGCTCTATCCTTCCATTACTCCAAAGCAAATGAACATGATCTTTAAAGACTGCAAGGATGAATTCTGGAGCAAAGCAAGAATAAACAAACTAATGCTTGGAGAGACTGATCAGGTAGCAAGAGAAATAGAAGAAATCCTCCAGAATGCCTTCAAAAGATTCAATCTTCCTATTTTAGAGGAAATAGATGAAGAACCTTCTACTATGGATGTCAAAGGATTAAATGCATCAAAAGAAGAATCTACTGTGAAAAATGTAGAAGGGTCAAAAGAGATGGATAAGGAGAAGTCTAAGGACTTGGATTCCTCTATTCTGGAAGAGGAAGTTCATGAAGAAGTTAACATCTCTCCTCTGGATCCCACTACAGATTTAGGAATTGAAGAAGGAAGAAAAGAGGAAAAAGTGAGTCAAGAAGAGGAGGAAAAGGGAAGAGAAGAAGAACAAACATAGAAGATCTCTGCTAACAGTTCAGAGATTCCAAAAGAAAAGAAGACTCAGTCTCCAGCAAGAGACACTACAAAGGCAGTGAAGAATTTCTTGAACAAAGAGATGATGGAGATAAATGAACCAGAACTTTTCCAAGGACCACTAAATTTTGATTCCCTCTCTCTGGTCCAGACAATGAAGATAGCATCTTTTGCTCAAGCCAAGGAAAAAGAAAAACTCCTGAAGTCTCACATGGAAGACTGTGAACTGTTAGAGATTGCATCCGATATGATGGAGAAGATCATACCATCCTTTCAAAAGGATCCTTTAGCCTCTCCATCCGGTAACCTAAAATCTCTGGTAAACTCTGTCAGCACTTATTTTGATTCTTTAGAGAAATCGGCAGAAGAAAAGGTCTGGAAAGAATTTTTGGGAAAGAGATTCATTGAAGTATAGGGACTCATAGATAATGATAGGAGGACCCTAGATATTGGGATAAAGAGCCTTGAAAATGCTCTTAAATATGGTGGGGACATGTACAAATTTTGTCTATCTTGGTCTAAAGTGACAGAGGATATTGAAAAAAAGGTGAAAGAACAAGAAGGTAAACTGTCAAGTTTATCTCTGAATTTTGATCCCCTGACTACATCCATAATGAATCAAGAATGCCAGGCTATTGCCATTATAAATGAAATAAAGAGGCTTGACAAAGAGAAGAAAAATATAATAAGCAGGATGAGTGAATTTAGAGGGATAATTATCCCTAAGTTAGAGGCAATGCATGAGGCCTTAACTAATGCTCAGACCACAGCCCAGACCAATGATCTGGCAGACTTAAGAAGGGCAGAAGCTTATGCATTTTTTGTTAAGTGGTCACATCTCCATTTTGGACAGGATGAAGCAGAGCTGGGCCACAAAGTATGTACAGTGAAAGACCACTTTTGTAGACATACTTAAGTATATGTAAGTATAACATGAATATATACTCGGGCGGCTATGTATAGGTTAATTTTTGCAATTTTTAGTGTGTGGATTCCACCCTTTTTCATTGATATCAAAGGGGGAGTGAGGAGTAGTGACAAATGTGGAATCTAGCCAAGGGGGAGCTTTGATAAAATAGTACATAAGACATAGCATCAACCAAGGGGGAGTTTGCTACGACACATAGTCATTTTTCACTAAGTGTTGCCATCAATGCCAAAGGGGGAGATTGTTGGCAAGAGACACTGTGTGGCTTCATGATTGTTGTCATTGATGGCAACAAAGTCTATCCCACACATCTGCAACACATAGTATGCCTATACCAGAAGTCAGATTAAAGATTGTTTTGGTCCAGTGAACAAGAACAGAGCATGTAGCAAGGTATTACAAACAGGTCTAGATCTCTCAGATGGTGTAACTCAGCAAGTTACGGACTTGGACAAGTCAAGAGGAGTATCATGACTACTACATTCCAGAGATTGAGCCTTCAGTGATAAAACATGCAAAAGATATGAGCATTTGAGTGTTGGTGTCATGCCCACATTTTCCATGTGGTCACAACACACATCGCACGTGTCATAGCCACATCTGTCATGTGGTTATGACACGAGATATGAAAAACTTTTCTCACACTGTCCTAAAAACCCCCTTCGCATGCGTACGCATGCTCAACGGTGTTCACTCATGGCGAACCACTACAATTTTCGGCGGGATATAAATACAATTGCGTGCAACCAGACGCATACAGATCAACAAGAGGTTTTGTACGACGCCGCTAACGTCATTGCAAGAGTGAGATTATCAAAGCTCCTACATCTAAACCTCGGCAATTTTCGGTAGCATAATGCCTTACGGCGTTAGTGGGAATTACGCTGCACTCATTTACGCACGTGGTTCGTTGATAGATTAACAACTTCCCACGACGCCTTGTTCCGACTAAACCAGCTAGTGATCTCCCTATTTAGTCATTTTTCAGCCAGGCACGGTTGTCTGTCTCCTCTCTTGTTTCCTGAAACATACTCCTCCTATGACTTAGCATTTTCAACAAGGCGGTTTGATTGCTCTCTCTTCCCTTTCCACGGTTTCTTAACTTTTGATTGTATTTTTATCGCCCTTACCTTAACTATTTCTCTATTCATTTAGTGTGTTTATATTTCAGTCTCTCTCTCTCTTTCGTTTTCTATGCTTTCTTTATGTGCATCCTGTCCTTTCTTCATGATTTACGTCAATCAGGGTTATCACTGCAGCTATTGTTGATATTAAACCTAACTTCAGGATGATCTAGGTCACATAGGCTGGTTTACTATTTCGCTGGACTCGGTCTCCTAATCTTCCCCGATCTAGGTTCCTCCTCTTCGTATATACTTAGTCAACTTGTTCCTAAGCAGATTTGGCAGAAGGGTCCGTCAACTTAGTTCTCTTATCCCATGTGAGAAATGTCGCGCATTTTCTCCTCTGTGTTTTTCCAATGTTAGTTTTTCTTCTTCGGACTCTCTTACAGGTTTACTTATGAGGTCGTTTACTACAGTTGAGATTAAAATGGCCACATGGATTGTCAGTGGTGGCTTCTTAAGTTTATTTCCAGTGTTCTTTTAAGCAAGGTGATGTGTAATTTTCCTCTTCATTTTCCGGGTGATTGATATTACGTTGATAGTTGAAACTTCCGAGAAACTCTTTCCAGAGTATCACTGAATATTCCTTTACTCTCTTTTACATTATAATTTTATTTTCTCTTGTTTATAATTACTGTTGTTACTATTACTATTAATGACTATTAATACACTGATTGTGACTCGTATAACGTTGTAAATAGATGTAGGAGGCTCTCCACTTTATAAAACCCTGATCCTGGAAATATCACTTCTTTGGTTGTTGTGTTCAACACTTAATAAAAACTACTGTGAAAATATAATTTGTTATTTTTTTTTTTCTATATCCATGAGACATATTTTATAACGATTTTAAACGAGGGCCCAATAAAATGGTTCATAGATTTACTCCTATGTATATTATATATATATATATATCTATATATATAAATATATATATATATATATATATATATAAATATATATATATTTTAATGTCCATGTAAAGGATGAAATTGGTTTAACACTATATATATATATCTATGTATATATATATAGATATATAATAATTATTTTGTTATATATATGGCTATATACATAGACATATATAGTATATATATATGCCTATATATAGAGCAATAAAAATGTATTTATTTCCAAATAAACCAATCATATGTTAGGGCCAAAGCCCTAACATTTTTTTTGCTTGTGATTCCACAGCCGACGGCGGCCATGGGCGGCGGTGGCCGCAGTGACAGAGAGGGCAGAGTCAGCCGCAGCGACAGAGAAGCAGGGTCGGCTGCGGAGGGGAAGGCCTGTGCAGGCCGCGGGAGTCAAAGGGGAAGGGGGGGATGTGGGGAGTGGCGGAGCCCCACCCACATCCCACGATGTGGGGTGTGGGTGGGGCTCCGCCCCTCCCCACACCTCCATTTATATCTTAGGGCCTGCGGTGGGGATTTCTCCCCACCGCCCAATATAAACCGCGACTGTGTTTTTGTTATCCACGGGCTTAAAACTTCGACAGACATTTCTTATGGTGCTTTTCGTTGATTTCTATCAACATTAATATATATATATATATATATATATATATATATCAACGATAATATATTTATATATATATATATTCATATATATATATATATATATATATATCTATTTTTATATATGATATATATCATTCAATCTCATAAAAATGATAATTACTCAATTATTCATTCTAGTTTTATTCAATTTCTCTATTATTCTATAAAAATGATAATTACTCAAAATGTGAAATATATATATATATCTATATATATATATAAATTTATATATATATATATATTCTTATATATATATATATATATAATTCATAAATTTCTCAAATTCAACCTGTTATAATGATAATCTCATAACAATTAGATATATATATAGATATATATATCCCAATTTCACTTATTCGGTAGAAATGGTAAATATATATTCACTTATTATATGTATATATTTCCATTTTCATAAACATTTAAGATTCTTAAATTTACAAACAGAGAAATATATATACATGCTAGATTTCCTCTAATCCTTCCAAATTAACAGAATCCACTAACTATGGAGAATAACTCAAACATTTAAAACTGTCTTTTCCATTATAACATTGAACTATAAAAACTAACATTTCAACTAGTTAAGCAATTCCAAACTTTCAAATGTAAACAACTCAGTTTAAAAAAAAAATGAACTTTTCCTTTCAGTAATACTTGAAACACAAATAAATTGCTATTGAACAAGGTTTACAAAAATCAACTTGAAAATTTAAGCACATTCAGATTTCAGAATTTAAACCAGGGATACAACAACTAGCTTCCCAGATTTCCTTCTCCCAAACAACAAACAACTGATAGCTTATGACAACCAAATAAAAGTCCAGTAATACAAGATCAAGGAGGTGATTTTCTTCACTCCCAGAATAACATTAAATTACAACAATAACAAGAGAGGAACTCTCTCTTCAACTCTCATGCCAAGAAGATTATCTGCTTCTTCATAAATATCCAACCAGAAGCTCCAAGAGAAAACATGCGTATCAAAGACAAACAAAAAAAAAAAAAGGAAAACACCACTCATCTAGCTCTCCTCCCTTCCGTAGACCCGCAAGTGGGTCACCCCCGAGCTAGGGAGACCATACTCACACCTGGGTACTCAAACACTCCACTTCACAACAGAAACAACAACAATCCCAAAGCACACATACACCCGTGGGTATTTTACACAATATGGAAACTCAACTACAGTGAGTTTCATAAGGGGCAGGAGAGTGGACACACTCAACTCCAAAGTGTCACCCTGACGGATAAGTTAACCAATATAAATTTCTCTTGGTCTCAAACCAAGTGTGATCACAATTTTTGAGAAATCTGCATATGACTCTCAAGTCAAAAATGCAGTCACAGATACATGCCCTCAAGGCTTTCAACATCCCAAAAGATGGAAAACAGGTATGCACCTGAGGAGGATCTCTCCTCCCCTACCCCAAACTTGATGAGCATTTCTCCCAAGTGGGAGACGCTCTGTCAAACAACCCGACAATAACCCCACAGAAAACAAATCTAAACACAAAATTTCACACACATTTCATACACATTTCAGTTCTACAAAAACAAAGATAAAATTCAGACCAACCTTGCAAAGCCCTCCTGGAATGAAGCTGTTGCAGAGTCCACAGAGTTCACTTCCAACCTTAGCCACCAACTCCCTCTCCCTTCTCTATCTTGCAAACTAACTTCTCTATTTTTGGTAAGGCAAAAATGAAAGTTTTCTCAAAATTCAACTAACTCCCTCTCATCCCCAAAATTTGAAAATAAATAACCCAAATTCTTTTTCTTTTAGTTTTGAGAAATGGGGAAGTGACACTTGTCACCTCCTCACCCTTCCCCAAAACCACTATTCTGTCCTGGTGGCTTATGTCACTCTCCATTCCCAAGGGTACTCCTTATTCCTCTCATGTGACTCCACACTTTCTCATGGGAGAAATAAAAAAAAGAGTTAAATGGGAACAAGACAGGTGACCCATGCCTCTTTCTCCTTTCTTCACATGGGTGTCCCCACAGTACATGGGGGAATCTCACTAAAGAAGAGGTGACCTTCAATAATGGATGGCATCTCTTATCTAGGGAAATGTAGAGGGGATGGGTTGAGTGTTGGTACAACCCATCATGTCCCCTCCTACCTCCAATTTTCGCCACTTAACTTCAGGGGGAGGTTAAGTTGACTAGATGGAGGTTACTCAAGGGTTACCCATGCCAAATGGGCCCCTAGACCCATGGGGTATAACCCAGGGTCAACTTTAACCCATACAAGACACCCCTGGTCAAGGTAAAGCACAAGAAAAGGGCCTCATAATTAAATACTTAAAGAAATTTCAAATTCAATCTCTTTACAACACAAATTATAAAAATAATGTTACATGAGGGTAACCTAACCCACTCGACCATACGAAAGACCACATTACATCAAGACATCAAACACAAAGAGATCTTGGTTCCTCGTGGAACCAGATCGGCTTAACAGGGAATAACAAATAACAAGGTGCGGAATGATCTCCGAAATCTGTGGTTCGATTAGTAATTCTTGCACACTCAATTACAAGATCAGTAACCACATAAAATCATCATAGCCGAAGCAACTTAAATAAAACATGCATTCTCATGACATAGTACAATTTAACATAATTAAAATCATATTACAATTTTCCATCATCACCTAATTCATTTTTTTGAAAAGTAAACTTATCCAAACATCACCCAATTAGTTTTTCCGAAAACATAATAAAGTTTAATAGTCTGACAAATTCTGGGAACTGCTATCCCACAAATATGAAAGTAACAATAACAGTACTGTAAATAGTCATAACAACAGTAGTAAAAAGGGCGGTCCTCATAGTTGGGTTCCTGACAGGCAGAGCAGACTGAGGAAGAACTGACCGATAGAGTATCAAACTTCAATCCAGATGAGTAATTGATGTTGATCAAGCTATTTGAGGGTGTTTTCTCTCAGATTTGCACCCTTGCTGTAGTTGTGAAACTTTAGCAATCTAGAGAAACATGGGAATGATCTCGAAGTGTGGGACCTTGCGAAATGAGATCAGACCTTCAGAGAAGGCCAACTTCCTTAACTAGTTATCACCTAAAACTACTAAATTTTTAGAGGAAAAGGGAGAAGGAATGATTTTGAATGAAAGATGAAACAAGAAAACTTGAAAGTAAGAGTGATGCACCAGACTGATTAAAAGAAACTTTCATAGAACTGAGAAAATGCACAACACAACTATATATAGCAAGTAAACATACAGATTCAAATGATTTTAGTAGAGGTGAGAAACAAGAAGGTTGAGAGGAACATAATGTTCACAGACAACCATATGCAAGTTCACACTAAACTAGAAAATTAGTAAAAAGAGGTCAAATAACCTGCATATATTCAATAAGAAGGCACAGTTGCAGTAGTAGAAAGCTCTGTTTGGAAATAGAAAGCTTGAAAGCCAAAAATTTTCCAACCTTATTTACATCTCATCCAATGCATATATATCATTTCAATCTGACCTAAGTCAGTTACAAAAATTTGATCAAAGAGCTGTAATAGGAAATAAAATCTATCTGTGAAGGGATGTCCAACTGCAAGAAGTTATGGCACAAAAGATCTGGAACTGGTGCAGATGGAAGATATTTTCAGTCTTTAATCCAAGCTGCTTAATCACCAATCTGCACTCATTAATGCAACAAATATCTGCATCTTGCCCAAAAATGGTCGCTAAAACATCCAGTCGCCAAAACATGCAAATCCAGATCCAAAAAATGAAAGTGAGAATATTCCCCTCAAAAGCCCGCCAAATGAAAGAGGAGGCAAAAACAAGCATTTTTTCCTTTTGCAACATGTAGAAATTTGCCAGGATGCGCAAGATATTCATGGTCAAAGTTGTGGTCAACTACTTGTGTATATCACTTTGCATCTATGCGCTTGTATATGCTTTTGTATGTTCCATTGTATATACAATGCGACTGCGCCTTTAGGTTCACTTGGTGCAACCGTGCTTTCTTTCTCTTTACATATTCAAATTACTTTGCATATGCCTTTATACAATTGCGGGCTTTACCTTTTGAATCGCCCCTGACACGTGGCACCACCTGATTCACCGCTGCATTGAAGCTGGGACCCATCGCTGAAAAACTATATCTTCTATCAGCCGTCAGAAAGACTATAAACAGAGTCGCCGATGCAAGAGGTTATGCTGAAATCCCCTATATGTTGGCCTTGTATATCACATATACAATCGCATGTATACATACAATGTGGACTCTAACATTTTATCTACTGCATTTGATCTCCAGTCAGATTCAGACCTTGTATGTGTCTCTTTGTGTATTCCTTTATATATAGCATTTATACAATGCGAAAGTACAAGCAAAACATTCATACAATTGCACTTCACATACAACTGTTGCATTTGACCTTTGTTTGTGACCCTTGTATGTGTGATACAAACAAGGATGCATACAAGATATCTGCCTTTATAAACCAGATTGCATATTTTATCAGATCTGGACCTTGCATGTTAGAAATGTATATTACCTTTGTATATCGCATATACAATGTGAAAATACAAGCAAAACATGCATATAATCACTTGTACATTGCAACCATTTTACTTCGACATATGCATGTAACATTTGTATATCGATTTGTATATGACCCTTTGTATGTACGAACATACAACGCAAAATATACAAAGGAAAACATGCATACAAACATACTTTTGAACTTGTACCTGCCCCTTGTATATTGGCATATACAATGCGACTTGTATATGGGATACAATCGCCCATTGTACATTCAGTGGACCCCACCAATTGTATATCTTCTTTGTATGTTTTCCTTGTATCGACCGTCGAAGAGAGATTGGACCTAGTTACTGATGGTCTGAGTCACGCCAAAAATCCCTTTGTATATCTCCCCCTTGTATGTGCTCTTTGCATATTCGAAATACTTTGACGAGCTCATCCCCCATGGGGTGGGTGGGTGGATACAACAAAATATACAAGGGACCTAATGTATATTTTGCTTGTATCCCACCTATGTATCTTCTCCTTTTGTATCTTTGACTTGTATGTTACCTTTGTATCTACGATTGTATATATGAACATACAAATGCATATGCATGTACAATGACTAAGTATAAAAATGGGAAAAAACTGTAATGGAAGGCACCTGGAGACAAAAGATTTCTAGGTTTTTTTGGGTTTTCTACAAGGATTCTTCAGGCAAGATTTTTGAGATTTTTGGCAAGGCATAGCATGAGTATTTGAAAGATTTGAGCCTTGCAAGGGCATTCTCTAAAGGAGTTTTAAGGAAAATACATGGTGAACTATTTGACTCTGAACAGAGGAAAAATAGGTCAACATTTTGGCGACCTCTATGGGATGTTTGCGTGCTAAATAATTAGATCAGTGGCCTTAAGCATCCATTGGGCATGGAGTCACATAGAGACTAAGATATACCTTTGATAAACAATCCTGACCATTAGTAACTTAGTACATCAGCAATGAAGAACATTGGAAGACCAAAACTAGAACAAAGTGTTGAAAGCAAACCATGAATTGTGCTATACAACACTTAGGGAAAACAAAAAGGGATCTAAACTACTGTGCATCAGCACTTATTGAAAGCAAGAAATCTAATCTATTGCTTTACAAGGTAAGTCATACCTCTAAACACCTCTTTAGGTGTATCCCATTAACTGGGATAGGCAAATTTTCTCCATCCATGTTTGATAACTAAAATACATTGTGCTCCTTGCATTCAATAATGATAAATGGGCCACTCCACATGCTGTCAAACTTGGAGTGTTTTCCTAGCCTACTTTTCAACTCATCCCATTTGAGTACCATATCACCCTCCCTAAAGATTCTGAGAGTGGCCCTCTTATCAAAATTTCTTTTTGTCTGAAGCTGATGATACTCCATATCCTTCATAGCTTTATCTCTAATCTCTTCAAGCTCCATAAGTTGAGCATATTTGACAGCCATGGGGTCTTCCTCTTCAAACATCTCCAGCTGATTCATGATATCAAGTGCTGGCAGCTCCACAAATACAAGCAATCTTGCCTCTTTCCCATAAACTAACATATATGGGGAGTTTCCAATAGACCTCTTGGGGGTTATTCTATCTACCCATAAGACATATTTCAGATTAGTGTGCTAGGTCCTCTGGTTGTCCTCCATTGATCTTTTAATAATCCTTATGAGGTTCTTATTTGTAGATTCAGCCAAACCATTACCCTGTGGGCAATAATTTGATGAAGTATTTAGATAGATCCCATTCTTCATAGCCCATTCAGTTATCCTCAATCCAACAAAGGCTAAAGCATTGTCTGAGATGATTGACTCAGGAACCCCAAATCTAGATACCAAATCATGATAAAAACTCAAAACAACACTCTCATTGGATTCCTTCAGAGCCACTACTTCAGTCCACCTTGTGAAATAGTCTGTAGCTGTAAGTATCCACCTGTGGCCTGCACTTGATGGTGGGTTAATGGGACCTACAAAATCAATGCCCCATCTCATGAAGGGCTGCTCTACTTGAATTCGCTACAGAGGTAAAGCTGGCAGCCTTTCTTTGCCTACAAAAATGGCACATCTTACACATTTTCTAGCCCATACATAGGCATCCTTGAATAAGCTGGGCTAGTAATATCCAGCTCTCATTATTTTCCAAGCAGTAGTTTTTGGGGCAAAATGACCCTCTACTATTCCATCATGAAACTCATGCAGCACCTTGTTAGTCTGATCATCAGTACCAAAAATGGATTCCAAAGTTACCAATCCTTTGGGCAGCTTGTTTGTCCTTAACTGAACAACCTGATCATCATCATATTGGTGTTTGAGTTTATCCTGATTCATCATAGAAAACTCATCCTCTTCTAATAGGAACCGCAGAATCTGCTCATCACTCTAAAAAACCTGCCAATGAATATTATTGTCAGCGATAGAGGGCCTGTCAACTATTTTCATATGAGGTTGTACCTTCTATCTTTGAATATCACTAGGGATGTCAAACTGAGCCCTAATTGCAGCTAACCTATCTGCATGATAGTTCTGATTTCTTGGAATAGAGATCAGATTGAAAGCATCAAACTCTTCAATCATGTCCCATACCCTATGTTTGTAGCATTTCAAAACATCATTCTTTGTAACATGCAGCCCTCTCACCTGATTTACAATCAGTTAACTATCACCATACACCTGCAAATAGCTAATTTTCCTCTTCCTTGCCCACTACAAACCTTGAATCAACCCTTCATATTTAGCAGTGTTATTTGTGCATGAAAAGGCAAAACAAAAAGAAGAAAAATATTTGTCACCTTGTGGAGACACAAGCATTGCACCACCACCGGATCCATTCCTATTCCTAGAGCCATCAAATTACATTTTCCATACCTCATTTTGTTGTTTTGTCTATTGTTCTGTATCCTTTACCAGGCTTGGAATTGTTGTTTCAGGCTCATGCAGTATGTAAACCCCTATGCTAGTTTCTTGGATGTGCCCCTCAGGATCATCTACGACATTTTCTGAGGCCCACTCCTTCAATAGCACTTTTGGTATACTCTCAGCTTACAGTTCTTGAGCAGCAATAAGCTCAGGATCATCAAAAATAATGCAATTTACATTAACAACACTTGGTGTGTAAGGCTCTATGTGATGTTTGGCAAGTAATTCAGATTTTAGGGTCACTTTTGTGCCATATTTGGTCCTAAAAAACATGTGGGACCAGTTTGAGGATAAATATCCTCCTATTTTGGCTGTGAACTCTCTTGATAAACACATGGCAAAATAGGGAGGCAAATCTATGATGAACACCTCTTGGGAAATGGAAACATTTGGGCAAGTGTGTAGAGTGAGACCTAGGTCTTTCATCACACCTACAGTATTAACAGTTGTACCATCTAGTTGGAGTACACCCTTCTCAAGGGGCTAGTATTTCAATCCTAGTTGGTTTGCAATCTGTTTTGGCATTACAGAACTACTTACACCACTATCCACCATGCAATTATGTACTAACTTTTCTCCAATTATTAATGACACATAAAATGGGAGTGGTTTAGCACTTTTTTTTAGCTATTTGTTGTTATCCTGGGATGAATTGGTAAGGATAGCCCTAGTTGGGTCAACCGTTACATTATTGGACACTTTTAAATTAGACAAGGTAGATTGCAACATCCCCTTTTAGCCTAGGATGGCTAGGGAATCCCACATAGACATGGTCATGTTCATCCTCTTCATATTTTCAATGATATTGAAAGGTGGAGTTACACTTACCTTCTGATGAGACCTTGTAGCAACAATGTCAGCCTGCAAATGAGGCATTTCCCTTGCTATTGCTGAAGTATTTCTTTGTAAAATATGGGGAATATGGGATGTAGAAGCATCAACATGTCCTTTTCCTTTGTTTGTTTCTTGATCTACCTCATAACCCCTCTTTTTAGCTCATGTATTTGCTGCAACTGAGGCAATGTCTCTATTTACACCACAAAATTCACCTTCCTGCCAATTTATGAAGGCAGAGAATCATTCTGAGGTTGCTCTTGCTGCTGCATAGCCCCATCATTAGGTGTGTTTGGCTGTGAGATTGCAACGTTTTGTACCATTAGAGCCTAATTTATCACTCCATTTGAAGAGGCTGCCTGATTGTGTGGTTGATTGCATGGAAAACACCATTCATACTTAGCTGCAAGGTTATTTTGAACAGGGACAAGGTCCCTAACTGCATTAATGGGTGCTGGATTGTAAGGCTGGAAAGGCCTCTAATTCACGTTATGCCTGGGACCCTGATAATTGCTTTGATAAGGTGGCCTATTAGCTTGATAAGGCTGATTTTGCCCTTGATTGAGTGGCTGATAAGGTTGCCTGTTCTAGGACTGCTATCTTTTGATATTCACTAGATCATTCCCAAAAGTTTGCAAGATGATCTCTATTTTCTATTGGCTATTTTTAATCTCTCTTAACTCTTGTGATGAGCTAGGAGTAGCACTTTCAGAATTGGCAGTACTTGCAATGCTGCAGTAGCAGGTAAAGGGGCAAAACATGGGATTGGCAAAGGCATTGAAGCTTGAATCTCAGGAAAAATGGGCACTGGTGGTCTAGGTGCTTTTTTTTCCAGCCTGAATCATGTTGTTTTCTGCTCTAATATCTATTTCATATGCATCAGGTAGGCTTGTACCTCCCAATGACTGATTCATTACTAAAATATCACTATTTAAAGATTTCAAAAAATATAGAAAAGCATATTCTGATAGATGGCTTACCATGGCAGAAATTCTATCCCATGTCTTCTGGAATCAGAAGTTGAAATCCATCATTTGCTCCTGGGGAGCTCTCTTTATTATAGTCATCTGTTCAACCAATGATAGGTTGTCTTACTTATCTTGAAATTGCTTGTTTAATTTATCACCTAGATCATCCCAAGTTCCTATGGTCTGCACTGGTAAACTCCTAAACCATTGTAATGCTTTTCCCTTGAAGGAGACAGCCTGCAGCCTGATGGCTATATTCTCTTGGGTTATGTGATGAACACCGCATAGAGAAGCTACATCTCTAATGTGCTCAATTGGGGTAGTTTGATTCTCCCCTATGAAATAGGGTAGACTCTTTAGAGCTGTCATGCATATGTTGTCATGCACTATCAAATTCAATGGGCTACCCCCATCAAAAGCCACAAATGACTGATTTCTTGCCATCGGAACAACTAGAGGTAGGTTTGCTTGAGCTGGTACAGGAACTATAGGTGCAACTAGCTTGAAAATTGGTGGAGTTGATTGTATTCTTTTAGAAACTCAAGTCCTTACCACAACTCTACTCTGTCTTCTGGGCGGAGATAGCTGCAAATAATCAAATGAACTTGAACTCTGATTTTGAATCTTTCTCATAAAATGTAACAGCAGCACTGATCTGCTTGTCTTTCCTCAGTACGAGTCACCAGATATGCAGGTTTTAACCTCTTAAAGGTCTGAAAATCACTGGCTGCACATCAAAACCAACAATAAAATTGCAGTGTCCCACCGGGCATGCCAGAAACTATTGTCTCTCAGATTTGCACCCTTGTTACAGTTGTGAAACTTTAGCAATCTGGAGAAACATGGGAATGATCTTGAAGTGTGGGACCTTGAGAAATGAGATCAGACCTTTGGAGAAGGCTGGCTTCCTTAACTGGTTATCACCTAAAACAACTAAATTTTCAAAGCAAAAGGGAGAAGGAATGCTTTTGAATGAAAGATGAAACAGGAAAACTTGAAAGTAAGGGTGATGCACTAGACTGATTAAAAGAAACTTTCATAGAACTAAGAAAATGCACAACACAACCAGATATACCAAGTAAACATACACAAATTCAAATGATTTTAGTAGAGGTGAGAAACAAGAAGGTTGAGAGGAACAGAATGTTCACAGACAACCATATGCAAGTTCACACTAAACTAGAAAATCAGTAAAAAGAGGTAAAATAACCTGCATATATTCAATAAGAAGGCACAGTTACAATAGCAGAAAGCTCTGTTTGGAAATAGAAAGCTTGAAAGCCAAAAATTTTCCAACCCTATTTACATCTCATCGAATGCATATATATCATTTCAATCTGACCTAAGTCGGTTACAAAAATTCGCTCAAAGAGCTATAACAGGAAAAAAAATCTATCTTTGAAGGGACGTCCAACTGCAAGAAGTTATGGCACAAAAGATCTGGAACTGGTGCAAATGGAAGATATTTTCAATCTTCAATGCAAGCTACTTAATCACCAATCTACACTCATTAATGTAACAAATATCTACATCTTGCCCAAAAATGGTCGCTGAAACGTCCAATCGCTAAAACATGCAAATCCAGATCTAAAAAATGAAAGTGAGAATATTCCCCTCAAAAGCCTGCCAAATGAAAGGAGGCAAAAACAAGCTTTTTTGGCTTTTGCAGCATGTAGAAATTCACTAGGATGCGCAAGATATTCATGGTCAAAGTTGTAGTCAACTACCTATGTATATCGCTTTGCATCTGTGTGCTTGTATATGCTTTTGTATGTTCCATTGTATCTACAATGCGACTGTGCCTTTAGGTTCACTTGGTACAACCACACTTTCTTTCTCTTTGCATATGCCTTTATACAATTGCGGGCTTTACCTTTTGAATCAGCCTTTGAATTGCCCCTGACATGTGGCACCACCTGATTCGTTGCCGCATTGAAGCTTGGACCCATCGCTGAAAAACTACATCTTCTATCGGCTGTCGGAAAGACTATGAATAGAGTCGCTGATGCAAGAGGTCATGCCGAAATCCCCTGTATGTTGGCCTTGTATATCGCAATTTTATATCGCATATACAATCGTATGTATACATACAATGCGGACTCCAACATTTTATCTGTTGTATTTGATCTCCAGTCGGATCTAGACCTTGTATGTGTCTCTTTGGGTATTCCCTTGTATATCGCATTTATACAATGTGAAAGTACAAGAAAAACATTCATACAATTGCACTTCACATACAACTGTTGCATTTGACCTTTGTTTGTGACCCTTGTATGTGTGATACAAACAAGGATGCATACAAGATATCTTCCTTTATAGACCAGATTGCATATTTTATCAGATCTGGGCCTTGCATATCAGAAATGTATATTACCTTTGTATATCGCATATACAATGCAAAAATACAAGTAAAACATACATACAATCACTTGTACATTACAACCATTTTACTTCAGCATATGCATGTAACATTTGTATTTCGCTTTCTATATGACCCTTTGTATGTGCGAACATACAACACAAAATATACAAAGGAAAACATGCATACAAACATACTTTTGAACTTGTACCTACCCCTTGTATATTAGCATATACAATGTGACCTATATATGGGATACAATCGCCCATTGTACATTTAGCGGACCCCACCAATTGTATAGCTTCTTTGTATGCTTTCCTTGCATTGGCCGTCAGAGAGAGATTAGAATTGGTTGCCGATGGTCCGAGTCATGCCAAAAATCCCTTTGTATGTCACCCCCTTGTATGTGCTCTTTGCATATTCAAAATATATACAACAAAATATATTTCCTTATATCTTGCCTATGTATTTTCTCCTTTTGCATATTTGACTTGTATGTTACCTTTGTATGTGCAATTGTATATATGAACATACAATGCGAACATACATACAAAGAAACATACAAATGCATATGCATATACAATGACTAAGTATAAAAATGGGAAAAACTTGCAATGGAAGGCACCTAGAAACAAAAGATTTGTAGGTTTTTCTGGGTTTTTTACAAGGATTCTTCAGGCAAGATTTTTGGGATTTTTGGCAAGGCATAGCATGAGTATTTGAAAGATTTGAGCCTTGCAGGGGCATTCTCTAATGGAGATTCAAGGAAAATACAGGGTGAACTATTTGACTCTGAACAGAGGAAAAATAGGTCAACAGAGGGATCATACAATATTGGCTGACATGATTGATGACTTCAATATCTATAATTTTGATACGCATCACATATCAAGCATGGATTTTGCTAACAGATCAGTAATTTGTAAACATCTTGAGTATTCCGCTTGCCGACTAGAAAGTTGTTGAAATCTTTAGTGCGGATATATATATACCAGATGGATTCTAGTATGAAGGTGTGTGTGATGAATTCGTGTGCGAGGAAAGGTAGAGATAAGTGCAGAAGTAGCAATACAAGTCCAGTATGTAACAGAGCAACAACACTAGAGCAGAGGAAGAATGAAGTGCATTAGATCAGTATATTGAGCCTAACCAAAATTGGACTTCAGCATTTATGGATGCCTCTCATCAGTTCAAACACCTGGTTACTTTCTATAAACTTTGTAGACAGTGAGTCTCTTGTAGGCAGTGTGCCTCTTGTGACCAGTGTGCTCGGGCAGTGAGCCCTAATTGGCAAGTGACATTTTGTACTTCTTATTCTTTTAATAGAGAATACAATCTTGGGTTAGTCACCCCGCAGTTTTTCCCTTAACAGGCCTTTCCACATAAAAAAATTCTTGTGTTATGTGTGTTGATTTTATTTCTGCTCTCATGATTATGTATGCTTATTTGTTTTGATACTGCACTATTTGTTAAGGGAGAAAAGAAAGTTAATATATTTGAGATAACTGATTTACCCCCCCTCTCAGTTATCTGCCTTATTTCCAATAGTCATAATCTAATGTTGTCCTATGTGTCACCATAGAATAGATATATCCTCTCATGTTGGGTCACTTTTGTGCTTTTGTTGAAGTTCCTTAATCTTGGGTTTCTATCTCTATAATCAAATCTTGTATGGTATTCAAGCATTATATAAAGAATCTTACATGCTATTAGAGCTTGTGGGTTTGCTTCATTTTATTCTCATGAGAGATCTAGTTTGTATATTTTGTATTTCCTTAAATAGTTTAGCATGTTCTTCTCTTGCATTGAATGATGACCTAGAGAATTAGAATTTTTTTGATAGAAATACTAGATTCTAAGAGGTTTTTCTTTGTGGATATATATTGTAGTACATTTTAGGGCTTAATATAGGAAATCTAAGCACACCATTGAGTCTACATCATCTAGGAAAGCTAGTTTTGTCTTTTATTGCACCAAATTAGATATCAGAGGCTAGATCTATAAGGGTTTGAGTTGGGAGGTACATGATACATCTAATGTATAATTGATTTTTCAAAGAATTTTGTGTTAAATAAAACCTTGAAATCATGTCCAAAAGGCACAAGAACCTATATATTGATTGTCAATTGTCAAAATCAGACACTTTCACTTGGAGCACTGAAAAAAATTTCCTTGCCTAGCTCTATTGTTTGTAGAATATTTTATAAGCATATTTAATAATGAAAGCACATCATAGAGAAATATATGTTGGTTTCGTCCTAGTTTAGGTGTTTTATGAAGGTACCTTTGTTGGTAATAATATTTTTATGTTTTTTGCAAAATATTTTGATTTATTAAGTTTTGGTACAAAACATACTCATCCTAGCTTAGGATGTCCATTATACACCCATTATAGGTGGTAACTTTAGTAGGTGATAGGAAAGAGCCCACACCATTATGTGGTAGATCTAAACTTCCCAATGATGCCCTTCATATTGCTTGTGCCCTTCCCTTACTACTTGGTGAAAAAGTTTAGCCTAAAATTTCTAAACTAGTGGCCAATCCACCTCAAAACCACCTTATCCTCTAAAAAGTGGTTTCACATATAGAAAAGGTATTTTTGTGTTTGAAAAAAATAGTTTTATTGTACAATAGTGGTTTGGTGACAATTAGATAATAGTTATGGAATCTTTAGGAATTATTCTATTTGTAGAGAATATCTGTTAGATGACATCATTATGATGCCATGCTAAAAAAACACATCCTTCCCAAAAACCTATCCTCCTCTTGGTTGGTGATTTGATTTTTTACACTTGATCTTTAAATGCTTTATTCTAGATTGTATTGGCTGCATTGTTAAAGCAATTTTTTTTAAATCTAGGCTGATTTTTGAATAACTTCATGGTGGTGTAGATAGTTTTTTATTTTGGTATATAGATTTTATAAAAACATATAGATTCTAAAAAGTGATACTAAGTAGTTCTCATTTCTAAAATTTTTAGGGTTTTGTTTAGGTTCATACAATAACATTTTTGTGTGCAATTATTTTGAAAGTGCATAAATTTTCATGTAATTCTCACTAGTGTAGTTTGATGCATTTGATTATGTATAAAAATTGTAATTTCAACTTTGTGATCTAATTTGACATATGTAATATACTAAGATCAAGACCACTTTGGTAATTTGGCAAGTGACAACTATAATCACACTAACTATAAAGAGTCGAGATCATATATTGCTAGGGAGATCATTGACTAAGTGAATTTGGGAGTACAATTTTGTGCTTTTTTCAGATTGATTCTCTTGATTGGCGTATTGTGTCACTAATTTGAGGTGTTAATTATTGGTACCAAAAGGCATCCTATTGTAATCAAATTGGATATATAAAACTATAAGTCATGGTGTGTTATGATCATAATAATTTATATTTGTAATTTTATTTTTTTGAAATAAGGAGGGGGAACCCTCATACCAAAGATATATTAATAGATAAAAGTTTAATTACATAAAAGGGGGGAACAAGTCCTAGATCAAATAACAAAACTGAGCTGGATAGAGTTCACAGATTCATCATAGACAGCTAAAAAACCATACATAAGGGCCAAAAAAGCCAAATTGACTTGTGATTGAGTCACCCTTAGAAGGCAGGGTTTGTCCTTTTTTTTTAAAACCCCACTATCCTTCAAGAGAGTCTTGGGATGTAGCAATCCGAGGGCTTATGTGGGAGGAGATCTATTTGGTAGAGATGTATTTTCTATGATAAATGGGTAGCTGTCTATATCTTTGGGGGGCCCTTTTCCCAAGAAGAAAATCTCTTAATTAGAGGAAGCTATGAGGTGTCTATATCCTGGTCCTTTCCTATTGATTATGAAAGGATATAAGAGAGCTGTTGGAGCATAAATGGTTGGGAAGAAATCTAAAAGTTTCTAACATCTAAGAGAAACTAATCCCAAGAACACTGACATCAGAAGTTACTCTTCCCATGTCCTATCAAGGCTGAGCTTGTCGGATCCATATCAGAAGTAACCAAAGACCTTAACATTTCCAACAAGAAGACCATGGATTGATCAAAAGAAGCTTCCTGAACATCTTGATCTATAGCAAGGTTTGCTAGCCAATCAGCTACTTTATTACCTTCACAGTAACAATGGGAAATTTGGAAAGACTCAAATCTCCATAAGGTTATCCAGGCCCGCTCTAAGATATATCTAATATGCCAATTGTTAGATTTCTTTCTTTGCAAGGATGATATAATGATCAAAGAGTCCCCTTCAATCCAAATGCTCTTGAAGCCCTTATCTAATGCTAACTAGAGAACATGAACAAGAGCATATGCTTCTTCAACATTATTAGTTCCAACTGGAAGTTTGGAAGCTTTGGCTACCAATAATTCCCCCTTATCACTTGTAATCACACATCCTATCCCTAAAGGCCCATGGTTGCCTCAACTAGCCCCATCAAAGTTGATTTTGATGAAGGGGCTATTTGGTGGATGCCACTTGATAGTAGTCCTATCCACTTTTTGTTGGGATGATTGAGATATCCCTCCATAAGGCTAACTATTAAGAATCTTCCATTGTTTCAACATAAGATCATCCCAGTTGAAATCCTTTGACTGGGATCTCATCATATGAGCAGTGATAGTTTCTAAGATTGAGACTTCTTGGTCCCTCCAAACCTCCTCCAAATACTTTTCTTTGCTTCTAAAGATCCTGAAATTCCTCTCCTTCCAAATGGTTGAAGTTAGTAAAGAGGGGTTGACTAACCAAAGATTATGGAACATTGCTTCTTTGTTTAAGAGAGTCCAACTTTTTAGTAATTGTGATAATGAACATGGGAGGGGTGCATACCAATTTAGCTATCTCATGAGCCATTTCCAACACTCTTGGCTAAAACTACAGTTGATGAAAAGGTGATCGGTAGATTCTTTTTCTTCCTGGCATAAAACACAATCAAAACTGGAACCCAGTGCCAATTTTTCTATCCTCTCTCCTGTAAGAATTTCCTTGTTGAGAGAAAGCAAGGTGAAAGTGCCAGCTTTCAGCAGAATTGGGTTCGCCCAGCAAAGATGTGTTGGCCAATCCGCCTTGGCCCCGATGACAAAGACTTGTAACCATGATGAGATTTGTCGAGTCTCGATCCATCCCCAGTCCAAATTAGCTCATCGTCTCTTGAAGAGAAATAGATAATTCTCTCATCCAAGATTTTTTTAAGGGCAATTTTTTGGCTGAGAGGAAAATTACAGCTGTAAAATTTTTTCCAGATCACCCTTGAAAGCAAAACATTCAAGTCTAAGGTGAAGTAATTGCTTAGTTTGGAGCCCCAAAACCTTTTGAGATATGCCTCAACCTCTTTGAAGTCCCCCATGACTGCTAATTTTGGCCATCCATTCCAGGAGTCATCCCAAAAGGATGCATTTTTCTATTAAAAATTATCCATGACAGCTTGGGAAGGATCACATTTCTACTTCTAACAATAAAGTTCCAAATTGAAGAGCCTCACGGTGGGTTTCCTACTGTGAAGATCCTTTTCGCCACTCGTGAGTCCAAGTATTTCTTTTGCATGATTTTAACCCATTTTGATTGTGGACTCTTGTACATCTTCCAAGCCAATTTAGCGCCTAGAGCTAGATTCTATAATTCTTGGTTGAGGACACCTGCACCCCCTTCAGAATTGGGTTTAAAATGTTGTCCCATGAGATTAGATGAATCTTCTTTACATCTATGGTTCCTTGCCACAAAAATTGCCTGCATAGTTTTCCAATTTCATCTATAATGCCTTTCAGGACCAATAAAGAAGACATCACATAAGTGGGAACAACTGAGAGGACTGCTTTTACTAGAGTTAATCTTCCCATGAAGGATAACCATTTTCCTTTCTAGGCACTAACCTTATGAGCCAAATTCTCAATTGATTATTTCCAAAGGCTTGTCTTGTGATGACCATTGAAGAGGGGAATGCCTAAATACTTGCCTAGAAGAGATTCTACATTAAAATTGAAGAAGCTTGCATTTAGATTCTTCCTTTCCCTTTTGGTGTTGAAAAGATATAATTTTGATTTCCTATCATTGATCATCTGGCCTGACACCTCGCACTAGGAGATCAAGATTTGCTTGATAGTGGTGGCTTCTTTTCTATTGGCTCTGTCGAACATAATGGTATCGTCAGCAAAAAGAGCGTGGGTAAGTGATTCTTTAGAATTCTTCAAGGTTATGCCCTTCCACCTTCTATTGGCCCTCGCTTCTTTGATGGACCATATGAGGACTCCAGTCATCAAAATGAAGAGGTAAGGATAAGCACTTGTGGCATGCTTAACCTTAATACATTAATTTATTAGTCTTAGTTATTCCTTAAGATGACTTAGTTAGGATGAAGGGGTGTGTCCCTACATAGTTATGCATATAAATAAGAAATAGAGAGACTCTCTCAAACTATCATAACTTCTAAAATTGAATTTATATATTATGTTCTAATTATTGGAGGTCACCCCCTCGAAGTGGTCTACTCTTTTTTTTTGCATTTGTTTCCATTAAATATCATAACAACTAGTATCAAAGTTATGATTTGAGCCAAGATTTTTGTTTCTACAATAGCTTTAAAAAGATTGCAAATTTAGACTTGATTCCTTCTAGGTTTTGAGGTATGCAACTAATAAATGTTCCTTTTGGAGGTATATTTTTACATTTTTGGAAAGATTATGAAAAATTAGGTTGGGTGAGTTCTTTTTACTTTATTATTAGAGACAAAATAAGTTTCCTAATTTATTGGTCAAAGTTAGGTCAAAACATTTAATTATTCTATTCTACAAGCCACAATTTTGAGAATTTTTTAATTTTTTTACATTTTTAGAAACATATTAAAAATTAGGTAGGGTTACTTCTTTATACATTTTAATTAGAAAAAAATAATAATTTCATAATTTAGTGGTAAAAGTATGGTCAAAAGATGAACATCAAATTCAATCGTAGCCCATATTCTAGAAATTTATGGTCACAACTCACATTAGATACTATCCCCCATTAATGAAAAAATTGAGTTCAAAATAAATACACATCAAAATCCATGTCATCTTTAAGATTCAAGGACATTTCTACAAAATATGTAGCCAATGACCTTTATTCTCCACCACCTAAAATTGAGGGGAAAGTTCCAATGGGTTGTGAAATAGTGGTACATTTTTTTAAAGATAGTTTGTTTGACTTGTTTGCATCATCTTTAAATATAGATTTAGATAGGCTTAAACAAGAACTATTATATGAATTGAAGCCCCATAAAAACCACCTAGGTGAGTACAACCCTAGCAAAAAAAATCAAGGGATTAAACAACCTTCTTAAGGTCCAAAATTGAACCTATTCAAAATAGATATCCTTGAGTTTGATGGTACTAATACATAGACTCATAGATAGGTCTTATGGAACAAAACTTTAATCTTCAAAACATAACTAACAATGTAATGGTTGACATAGCCTTGCTACATTTAGAATCAAAACCTTATCAGTGGTACCAATGGAGGATGAGTGACAAGCAAGGGCAAATTTTTAGTTGCAAAGTGATGGAGGGCCACTGCACCCAACACTTACACATGATACAACAACAAAGATTATCACAAAAAATGTGAGGTAGGAAGTCAAACAAATTTAATTTATTCAATAAAATGGAGTACAAAATTAGGAATTACATGCTACAACAACATGGGTTGCTTCACAACAAAGAAATTATACTCTATAAAAATTTTTGCAAGTCAAAGCCACAATTTGTACTAATGGAGTTTGTTCCCTCATAACTTACCTCTACCATTTTTATTAGAACCATCAATAATTTTCCTACCACTTATATACTACCTTTGAATTTTCTAGAAATCTTAACTCCCCTTTTGGGCATCCAAAGGTCCAACTGTCCATTTGCCCCCCCAAGAAATTTATTTGAAATTTAAGATGTGAAAATCTGATAACACAACTTTCGAGAGCCATAACTTTTGAACCAGGTGTCCAATTGATGAACTGTTTGATGCATTATAAATATTGTGAATTTATCTATGCCATGGTGGCCCATGATGTCAATTACGATAAGTTCTGAGCCTAGAAATGACCTCTAAATGCCTCAAATTTAACTTTAAAATATGTTGGGTGTACTTTTTAAATAGAGAAACCTTAATATATCTCTACCTATGAATGATATTGAGCTGACTCTTTCACCAAGGGTTGTATTTTATAATTCTAGCACTTTGTGTAGAATTTCATGTCCATACATGCACAAATGCAAACTTACTAAAAATAGCAAGTTGCTATTTTTAGCCTTTAGACAATTTTGACTCCTCAAAACCACTGGAAACTTCAACCTATGATCCAATTGAACTAAGAAGCTTACAAAGAAAAAAAATTCAAATCAACATAAAATATTTTTGGGTGATGCAAGATTGCCCTAACACCTTTGGATGCTCCTGCATCAGACACCTAGGGTAATTTGAGAAGTGACCTTGTAACGTCTCAGGTGTTTGAGGAAAACCCAAGTGGTCAACATCTACCTTAGATAACCATGTTGAATCTTTGATTGGACTTCCTTTCCATTTAAGCAAGAATTCTTCATACTACCTGTTCCTGGTACTTCTTCCTAGATGGCTATCTAGGATTCCTTCTATTTCTTCCTTCTCTAGAGTAGATGATGGGATTTTTCATTATTCTTCTGTTGGTCCATTCTCCATGCCTCCTTCATGATACTCAGTCAAATCAACAATGTTGAACACTGGGGAAATGTTTATCCCATTTGACAATTCTACCTCATATGCATTTCCCAAATCATGTTTCTTTAGGATCCTGCATGGTCTAGATTTCTTCATTTACAACTCATTGTATGTCCCCATAGGAAATATTTTCTTCCTCAGGTGAACCATAACTTAATCTCCAACCTTAAACTCCTTAAATTCTCACTTTTGATCTACCTTAGCCTTGTACTATAAATTCATATTATTAATATGTTTTCTTACCTCCTCATGCAAGTTCTTTAGGTGCTATGCAAAGTCTTTGGCTTTAACACTATTTTTCTCTCCTCTATATATCTTCTTCAAATCACAAGCATTTCTTGGACTACTCCCTATACAATTTGGAATGGGGATTTACCAGTAATTCTGTTGACAGAATTGTTGTATGAAAACTTTACCCGTGGTAACATCAAATCCCATCCCTTGGGATTATCTCCTACCAAGCATCTCAGTAAGTTTCCCAAACTCCTATTCACCACCTCTATTTGTCCATCAGTCTATGGATGATGTGCAAAACTAAACTTCAAATCATTCTTCAACTTCTTCCATAAAGTACTCTAAAAATACCCAAAAAATTTGGTATCTCGATCTAAAACTATGGTCCTTGGTAGACCATGTAGTCTAACCACCTCCCTGAAAAATAACTCTGCAACATGAACAACATTGTTGGTTTTTCAACATGGAATGAAATGTGCCATATTCAAAAATCTGTCAACCACCACAAATATGGAGTCATGTCCTCTTTGTGTTCTCATCAAGCTAAGAGAAAAATCCATGCTAATATATTTCCATGGTTTCTCTGGTATAGGTAGTGGCTAATACAAGCCAATATTCAGGCTAACTCCTTTAGCTATATGGAATACTCTGTAACTTTGTACAAATTTCTTGACATTCTAGTACAACTATTGCCAGTAATACTTCTCACTAATAGGGGAAATGGTCTTATCTTGACCAAAATGTCCTACCAATGCTCCACTATGTTTCTCTTTGATTAGATTCTCCCTCATGGAACTCCTTGGAATGCACAACTATCCTCCTCTAAACAATGTACCATCTTGGATTATATAATTCGACCATCTTGTTGTGTCCATGGTAACAAGTTCCAAACAAGATTTTTAGGCCACAACAAAGTATAGATCTTTAGGATACAAACTCTTGAGTTCATCAAACCCAACAACTTATACCTTCATCTCCATCAACAAATTCTACCTTCTACTTAAGGTATCCACAACTTTGTTGGACCTCACACTCTTGTGCTTCAAAACAAAAGTGTAACTCTACAAAAACTCAACCCACTTTAAGTTCCTTTGATTCAACTTTCCTTGACTATTAAGATATTGCAAAGCCTAATGATCAGTATATAAAATAAACTCTTTTGGCAACAAATAGTGCCTCCATTTCTTCAAAGCCTGAACTATAGCATAAAACTCCTAATCATAGACATAATAATTCTTCTTGGCATCATTAAGCTTCTCACTGAAATAGGCAATGGTCTTACCTTCTTAACCCAAAACAACTCCTATGGCACTATTACTAGCATCACAACCTACTTGAAATACTTTATTGAAATTTGGAAGTGCTAAAACAAGTTGCTCTGTGACGTTCTACTTCAACATATCAAGACTCTTAGCTTCTCCTGTAGTCCATTTAAACTATTTTCTATCTCCTCTCACTGTCTTAGTTATGGGTGCACAAATGCTACTAAAATTCTTGATGAAATTTCTATAGAAACTTGCCAAATCATGAAAAGATCATACCTCTATAACACTCCTTGGTGTAGGCCATTCAATGATTGTCCCCACTTTCTCTAGATCTATTTTAAGATCCTCAACTGAGATAAAAAATCCTAGATACACCAACTCCTTTACAAACTACATTTCTTCAGGTTAATCAACAAATTCTCTTCCCTTAGTTTCTCAAAAACTCTTTGAACATGCATTAGGTGCTCCTCCAAGGTCTTATTGAAAATCAAAATATCATCCAAATAAATAATGGAAATTTTACCCAAAAATTCTTTTAATACCTCATTCACGAGCCGCATGAATGTGCTCAATGCATTGGTTAACCCAAATGGTATGAATAACCATTTGTATAGGCCCTCCTTAGTCTTGAAGGTTGTCTTCCATTTATCTCCTTCTTTGATTTGAATATGGGGATATCCACTCTTCATGCCAATCTTTGTAAAATACTTGGTTCCACCCAAGAAATCCATAATGTCATCCATCCTAGACAATGGAAATCTATACTTGATTATAATTATATTAATGGATCATGAATCTATACACATTCTCCACTTTCCATATTTCTTTATTGCTAGTGTTGTAGGTACCGCACAAGGGCTCAGACTCTCTCAAATCAATCATTTCTTCAAAAGTTCTTGAACTTATCTATTCAGTTCCTCATTCTCTACAAGTGTGGTTCTATGGGATAACTTATATGGAAAATTGGATCCTAGTATCAAATCCATCTATTGACTAATCTTCCTCACCGGTGGTAAACCTTTAGGTACATTATCAGACACAATGTCTTGAAAACATTCTAATAGATATAAGACTTGTGCTAGTACATATTCACATTCCTCCTTGTTGATATTAGTAATCAACATAGAGCACACATGCTCGTGCTTCACTCAATCCAAAAGTTTTCTACTATCTACCAAATAGATTATAGTATTACTACATATCATTACCAATTTTTCACCTATAGCTCAAATTAGCTGAGTTGATTCATTTATTTAATTTTAAGGTGAAAAGTTCTTAACATTTTTGTGCTATGATGATTTGATGCATAGTTTGGAGTGCTTGGGAAAGGAAAAGACAAAAAAAGGTCTAGTTTTATCATTGTTATAACAAAAGAAATTTAGTTTATCATTCAATGATTTGTAGAGATTTCATCAGTGATATGGAGTTATTTCATTTCATACTACAATGTTTTATTCATTTAACAAATGAGATATACACAAAATTGCATAAGTGTTGCATTGAATGAAAGCAAGAGAGATCAAATATCCCACACAAGTCGTGAGAATAGATAAACTGGCACATCATAAAGAATGTACTATGCATCTACAAAATGAATAAGAGAAATGAAGCAAATAAGGAGAAACATAGCCATCATTGCATGTTTAATGTCTTGAGTTGGTTTCTGTTGTTGCTTTCTCATCCTTGCTCCTGAGCTTCAAGTAAACCTACAGTGATTAAGAAAATTTCTTAGAGCTCCGGATATGAGTCTCTCTATGTGCCTATCAATAGAAACATAATACATTGTTTATGAAGTACTAAATCAGATAACAAAATCAGAGATATGCAAGAGATACTAAAAAATGAAGCATCATAGGAGCATTGAGCTACATTGTTTTAGATCTAACATGTTTGTTTACTGTGCAGGTATAGGTGAAATAATGTTGCTGATCTAAAGACATTTCAACATGTGGTAAAACAATGGGCTCCCACAAGGGTTGATCCTAGCATGCTGTCCTTGAATCTCAAGAGGGGATGAAATAATGATTCTTATTCATAGTCCTCAAATAGAACATATTTAGCTGAAGGAGTGTCACACAAATGAGTGCATGAGATTCAAGCTCATTGCCCATCCATGATTATTAATTCAAGTGATGAAATAATAACCATACATGATCAATGAACTCATTCAAGAAAGATCGATAATGTGTGGAACTGAGTAAAGGCATTATCAACATTATGCTTTTGTGTTATTTCATTCACTGTCTATCTCTCATTATCATTTATATGCATTTAGAAGCAGTACTCTAATCTCATCATGCAGCCTTTCAGAGGAGGAAATAATTCAAATGAAGGTAATGAAAAAATGCATCCTTCATTAATGTAAGTGCTCACATGCTTAGGTCAACAATCTTGTATTGATCAAAGAATATTTAGTGCCAACATAAAAGTGTGAAAGCGCAGCCATCTAGACTCAAGGAGTAATGACAAAAAGTCCACATAGAAGGAACAATAAAGAGTACACTGTCCATATGGAGTAATCACTTATTCATAATATAAAATATAGTCTCAAAGGTTCCAGTTGACTATGACAGTCATAAGTGATAGCAGTGAAGAATGTATGCAAGGCAGTCACAACTCTCATAGGGCAAGCTACCACATGTCATAGACATTGAGACAATCAAGTGAGTTGGATAGTCAACATCAATCTCAAATAGTAAGCTTGTGAGAGCAAAGGCAATGATGGGAATAGCACCCAAAGGGGCTCATGGAGTGAAACATGAAGCTCAAAAAGATAGTGATGCATAACATAAGTACCATGATAAATTTTTGGTATAAAAAGAGGATCATAAGCTACATGATTTAGTTCACAAAGATAGTAGTAAACAATCTAAAAGGTGCAGCTATAGTAATTAATGCCAATCCACTACCATATGAAAAGAGTTTTTTATGAAGTCTTCAATATATTTTTATGCCAAGTCATAGTCATCAAATAGAGTATGAACTTCCAAATACATACACATTATATGGAGCAGTAGAGAAAGAGTATGATCTCACAACAGTCAAGTTGAAAAGATTTCTTTAGCCAGGAATTTTGTTAAAGTAGTTGATGCATGATATGATGCAATAAATGCCATCCTGTGGAATGATGAGGTGGGGCAGTGGCTTCATTATTGACTCAATTCACACAGGTCTTCATTAAATAAAGGCAATGATAAGAATTATAAGGATATTCATATATTCAATAGAAACAATCAAAATAAAAAATGTTTTGCTTCAGACTTTGTTCCACTATTGATTGAGCCCTTTCATTCAGATGGGAGAGTAGAGAAGGGATAAATACATTTCGAAGATGTGGCCTCATCCAACCTGTAGGATTATCAATGTCTTTGCTAAATACAAGACAACAATGGGACTTTCCAAATGGTTGGGCTCTTTTGCAGCATATGATTATTGAGGGTATAGAGAAATCAACATTTGGAGGAGGAACGCTCTTAGTACCAGACATAGATCGAAGATGGATGAAGACTAATTTCATTGCATTCAAGAAAACCAGGGCAATGCATGAGAAATATGATATAGAAGCCTTTGGAGAGACTAGAGGCAGGGTGAGTATACAACCCAGACGGGCCTTAGTTGGTCTGATGGTTTGGTTTTAGCTCTACCTAGAGATTTTGGTTGGATGATAGATGTGTCCATTGACTAAATTAAGCTATAGCGATTAATTGAAGACATTTTCCCCATTCGATAGTATTTAGATGAACCTAGAAGCCCGAAATGCCATGATCTTTAGTGGGAAGAAATTTTCTTCTATTTATTTCAAAAAATGGAAAGTATTGTCTCTATTTACTAGATAGAAAGAAATGAAATCTTCAAGATTACTCAAAATAGGAAATACCCAAGATTGCTCTCATGAAACATGGCTATGGGGTATGGAGGAAAGTAGAGAAGTATTTGAAAACAAAGGGGTTTTCCTTTTAAAATTTCCTGAGTTCAAATTGAGCATCATATCAACAAAAAATCAAAGGAATGATACAGAGCTCAAAAGATGAGATCTTACCTCATTTTCTAATAAGATATATGCAAATGGAGCTGGAGGTTTTGCCCTTATATGGTCTCAAACAAACTCGACCCAGTCTCATGGCGGCCTCGAGCATAGAGTAAAACAACAATGAAGAAATAAATCAAATGCATCAAAGATATGTTATGACCACTTTCCCAAAGTAGAGATTTGCATTTAGAATGAAGAATATGGTTTGAATTTATGACAGAGAGAGTCTTATCTTTCATTTTCTTTTAGGAATCTTC
The DNA here is from genome assembly GCA_027924645.1 of Cunninghamia lanceolata. Classification (NCBI taxonomy): domain Eukaryota; kingdom Viridiplantae; phylum Streptophyta; class Pinopsida; order Cupressales; family Cupressaceae; genus Cunninghamia; species Cunninghamia lanceolata. The sequence goes on from BSBN01000274.1 coordinate 16,785,116, forward strand.
AAGAAAATTGCATTGAAATAGTAGAAATTAAGGGTTTTGACCTCAAACCCTAGCTCTCATGGCGGTGGCCCAGTAAAGCCTCTTCACCAAAAATGTAAAGTGCAAAATGAGGCTGAAAAGATAGGGTTTGTTTGTTTTGTGTTTAGGGTTCCCATGTTGCCCTAATTCAACTTAGGCATTTTTATCACATTGATTTGAAAATGAAATGCCTTAACTAATACCCTTAGGGTATTATTTGTTTTCCTTTGCATATATCTCATGCCTAGGCTTTATGCCTTAGTTTTTCTTTACAACCAAATGGAGGACAAACCCTAGGAGCCTTCCAATTTTAATTGGACCTTCAGTAATCCCTTCAAATTTTATGATTTTATAGAAAATCAAATGCCCAAATATTTATTACTTGGCAAAAATTTCATTGAGCCTTGTATTGCTTTTGTAAAAAATCAAATCGAGTCAAATCAAGAAATAAAATTGCAAATCATTTGTAAAACATTAATTAAAGAAATATCCTTATAAATTTCTTTTAAATAATTGTTATATTAAAAGTAGTTAAAGCAGAGTATATCTTTCTTTTTTTGATTTGCTTTCTTTTGGGTGAAATTGAAAAACTGGGCAAAAGATAGAGCTTTTATTGTAGTTTACAATTAGGTAAAACCTATTTTTTAGGTGTTTTTAGTGGGACCACTTTGGAGAGAGTTTTGTGAGCTTTTACACTCAATTTGGACCAGTTTTGGCTACTTTTTTGGAGGCTTTTTAATGGAGCTCGAAAATAGATCAAGATGGCTATTTTGGAGAGATTTATCAGCTTTTTCCTGGGAGAGTTTTTTGGAGTTATAAGTAGGAAGAAAATTTAGTTTTCTTCAGTTCAGAATATTGTTTCTTCCTCTCTTATTCACCTACAGAGAGTTTTGTAACCACTTTTGTACTTAGATTTTTCAATTTGATATACTCCTTTCAGTTCAATAGAAACAACAGAGCATTCCTATCTCAATTCTTGTCTCATTTTGTAGTAATAGTTAGATGTTATCATTGTGATTCTATATTTTAGATCCTTTTTATGTCCTATTATTGCAAGTGTGGGTGCAGAAAGTTCATATGATGTAGGTTGCATGTTGTGTTTGATTTTAAACCTTCATGCAAATCAATTTTGTGTTGTATGCACATGTGAGATTGTGAAAGTTATTTGTAAGTGAGATCATTGGAATAAGTTAAGATTCTGGTAAAATATCCTTAGGTTTTAGATTTTTATTTTTAGCTATCTTCTTAACCTTTTCCTCGAAAAGTATTTTAGATTAGGTGAAGTTACCAAGAGAACCCACTTGCTTTGGAGGTTCACTCCAAGTTTTAGGCAACCCACATGCCTAGGAGTGTTACCATGCATCAACAGGTAGCTAAGTTGATAGCTTAGCATTTGGGTGCATACTTTGTTGATAACACATACCTTCTCTTCTACCTTGTTCAAGAGCTTCAAATTGTGTCGAACTCCATCCTTTGTTAGAGAATAGGTGTTGGCATGGTCATCATGGATAGCACACCTATCATACTACCATGACCATCCTAATAACAAATGACATGCATCCATGGGTATGATGTCACATAATACCTCATCCCAATAGTCTCCAATCTTGAAATTGACCAAACATTTTTAATTGACCATGGCTCTGTGGTCTTTTTGCAACCATGTGCAATCTGATATGGATGTGGATTTTTTTCTCCTCTCCAACTTGAACTTCGTAGCCATCTCCTCTGAGACTAGATTATCAATGCTACCATTGTCAATAATAAATTCATAACATTTACCTCTACATTTGCATCTTGTTTGAATTAGACTCTTCATCTAGATTGGTTCTTTTTTTGCATTCACCAGGGCTCTTATTATGATAACAACTTCTCCTCTTTGACATCTTTAGAATGCTCAAACTCGACATCTTCATCTAAATGTGGAACTCATGCATTAACTTTGGGTCTTCTAGTTGTCCTTCCTTGATGTTGAGGAAACTAGTATAATTGATGTCCTTTTCTATATTGGAAATAGGTTCCACGAAAGCCTCCTCTTCCAGGTCCTTATCCAGGTCTGCCTCTTCCTATTGGTTCACTACTATTTTGGTCACCATGACAATAGGTTATAACATCGTAAAATGTGTACACTACCATTTTATACATAGTTTAGCACCTGGCTAAACCTATAATGTTTACATTTGTTAATTAGGACCTATTTTAAAACATTGATTGAGCATTAAGCATGTAATTCTTGATCATGATGAGCAAAATCCAGAAAAGGAATTATAAGGCAAGGCTAATCACACTTAAAATTCATTATCCTAGGAGTTTGGGGCTAAGAGACTAGGGCGGCCAACTGCCTTTGTCCCATTTTTATCCCTGGCCTAATTAATGGCTTTTCAACTTGGGACCCCTTAAATGATTCCAAATGTCAGCCTCATTTGGTTTAATTCTTTAGAAATCAATGAGATTTAATATAAGAGTAATTTAGTTTATTCATTTGAACATCTCTCTAATCCCTAACCTCTTGAAAGATTCTTCTTCTTTCTCATGCTCTCTACTCTTCTCTAAATCTCTCTATTATGGATTATTGTTGCAGCACTAACATATTGTAGGCCTTGTGAAGATCTTTCTACTTCTTTGGGCTACACCAACTTTTTGAGTCAAGTTGTGATGTTGTATTAAGCATGCTAGGGTTTTCTTGCTCATGGTGACTTATTTCCTTCATGCCTTGTTCTAGCATTCCATTCTACTTCATATTTGCCTCTACCCTCTGAGGGCATGCACTCTTTAACTATCATCTTTGTTATTATGGAGGTGGAAAAACCATTCATGGAGTTTGACTTAGGAAAGCTCCTAAATAACATCCAACCATCTTCCTTCTTATGTGTGTGTAGGTCATATGAATATGTTTCTAAAGGTGGCTTTCGGGATGAAGACAGAGCCTATAGGCATAGACTTGGAAAAGACACGAGTTGCTGCTAACCCTAATTAGGGTCTAGGGAACCCAAGCACCCTAGTCCTTGACCTCCTAACTTTGGATCTAGGATTTTCTTTGTTCACTTGTCTCGATGGTGCTTTTAGATATTTCGTATTTGTTTACATTTGTCTGTTATCCTTCAATCTTTGTCAACTAGGGTTTCATGTCTTTGTGCTAGCTTGATTGATTGGATTTGGTTGATTCTCCTCTAATAAAACAAAATGATAGAGCCCTTGTAGCTTGGCTCTCCTTCTTAGGTAGAATACAATCTTGGCTTGTGTCCTAATGTTGGGTAGAAGAGGGTTTGAGCTCGTTTGACCTATTCAGTTAGTCTCTCTTTTCTATCTTACATAGGCATTATCTACTTTCTACTTCTAGTTGGTACTACCTTCTTCATTCTTTTTTTGATCTTCATATTGACTTCCATAAGATCTTCTACTATTCTTTCCATTGTGACCTCTTCTTCTCTACTTGCTTTCAAATCATTTGTTCACCTTCTCTTTTATTTTCATGGAAAATTGGTAAGAATATTCTATGGTAGTCATTCTGACCAAACCCAACTCCTCTTGGACACTCGGTCTCAACCCATTAATGCAATGGACCACCTTCTCCTTGTTGGCCTTAGTGGTGCAGGAGCACCCCAAGACAATGAGAATCTGGAGGATTCTATGCATTTTATGTTCTGTCCAAGTGTCATATTGTAAGGTCTTAGCGCCATGTTGAGTCATACTTGGCCGATGTAATGGCATAGAACATTGAGTCTGTATACGTGTCATTCAAGATTGTAAACGAACTGAAAAGATTGTAATCGAATGACAGAGGTAGTTAGAGGTGGTTCACCTTCCATCTTGTGTAACTACCTGTAAGATTCTATATAGTCAGTCTGTATTCGTTGAGGAAAGAACAAACTGAAGTGTGTGTGTAGACAGAGAGAGAGAGAAGATTGTTGTATGTATAATTTCTGAGGAGGAATAAAAGAAATTCTATTTTGGGGTTAATTATAGGGATGTAGCTTGGAAGCATTCCACTGGTTGAGCTTTCTTCAAAATTAGTGGAATGACTTCCTTAGGAGTAGATTTTTCCCATTCTGTTGAATGTTGTTATTTCTGTGTGAAGTTGTTCAGTTGCAAAGTTGTAGAAGTTGTCATTATTGTTCTGTATAAGTTGCAGTTGTTCACGTAGTTACAGAGTTGTAAAAGCAGCATCGGCATAATATAGCCCTCAGGAAAGTTGCTTAGAGTTATAGAAATTTCCATCGATGTGACATGGTCCATTGGGATAACAAACAAGAGATCCTCCGACGGGCAAAGTGTTGCTGACAAGCGAAAGCCAAAGTAGACGTAAGGAGTTGGTCCATCGATGCATCGGGAGAACTGTTGAAAGCTTCATCGATATAAGATGTCACACCGATGGTCAAAGTCCATTGATGTGTCGGCAGGAGATTAGAAGTGTTTGCCGATGATAGATATTACACTAATGATTGAAGCATATCGGCATATCAGATGAAGGGAATAAGGTTCCGCCAATGTTATAAATCTCACTGATGTCAGTTGTATCAGTGTATCAGAGGCACAGAGGAAGAGTTCGCCATGGGGGTAGTCAGGTCGATGGAAGTCAACAAGTGAGAAGTCAGGGACATGGAAGTATCAGCATATCAGCAAATAGATTTTTAAACTCGCCGATAGAATGTGGTTTGGCCAATAGGTGAAGAATATGTGTATTTCGGTGCTGTGTGAACCTAGAAAAAGATATGTGTATTTCAACATAAACCTCTCTGTACTGTGGGTTTAAATGGGTTTTCACCCTGGATTTGAACACTTCCATTGTTCTCTCTACATCACTTAGAATGGCATGTTCTGATTATAACCTTGTAAAACTCCTCTGTGTATTCTTTAACAAACTTGTTCCCTTGCTTCAATCCTTGCATCTTTTTCCATATCTCTAACTCATAATCAATATGAATAAACATCTTCTTTATCTTCTCCACCATCCGATATCATCTTGTAATATTTCCTTATCCTCAAGCCTATTTCTTTCTAGTTGTACCTCCTTCCACCAAATGTTGGCATGACCTTTCAGCTTGGTCTTTGCAAATTTGACCCTTTCAAGATCTTCACATTTTCATATTCAAAGTACTCCTTCATGTCATTGATCTAATCAATCAACTCTTCTGAGTTGAGATATTCAAAATATGTAGAAACTTCAATCTTGGTGATGGCCTTCAATAATTTGACTTGCTTAGGTTCTTCTTCTACAAATTGTTCTACTTCAGACTACTCTTGTTCTTCTTCCACTTCATCTTGACTTTGCTCTTTGCTCCTTGGCTCCAATCCTCTACGTAGCTCCTCATGGAGAGCATTAATCTGTCTTTACAAGGCTTTAAAACCCTCTTCTTTAACAATATTTCTTCCACTAGCAAGGTTTCTTCATGGAGGCATTTTATCTCTTCCACTAGCAAACCCACAACCTTAGATCTTAGTGTAAACTACCTTACAGTTGATGATCTATCTACACACTAATGAACTACTACTCTAATACCACTTGATGGAGGGCTACTCCACCCAACATTCGCACTTGATAAACCAAAAAAGATTCTCATAGAAAATGCTAGGTAGGAAATCAAACAACTTTTATTTCTTCAAAAAAAGGAGTGCAAAATTAGGAATTACATGCTACAACAACATGGGCTATTTCACAACAAAAACATATACTCTATCAGAAATTTATGTAAGTCGGAGCCACAATCTACACTAATGGAGCTTGTTCCCTTGTAACTTCCCTCTACCCTTTTTATTAGCGTCATCAATAACTTTCTCATCACTTCTCCACTACCTTCAAATGTTCTAGAAAGTGTATCTCCCCTTTTGGGCATCCAAAGGTCTATCTATCCATTTTCCTGCCCAAGAAATGTATTTGAAATTTAAGATGTGAAAATCTAGTAACGCAACTTTCGGGAGCCATAACTTTTGAACTTGGTGTCTGATTGATAAACTATTTGATGCGTTGGAAATCTTGTGAAGCTCACTATGCTATGGTAACCCATCATGTTGGTTAAACCAAGTTTAGAGCCTAAAAACAACTTCTAAATGTCTCAAATTTAACTTTGAATTTTTTTTGGTATACTTTTTAAACACAAAAACATAAATATCTCTCTACCCAGGAATGATCTTGAGCTAATTCCTTCACCAAGGGTTGAATTTTATAATTTTGGAGCTCTATGTAAAGGTTTAGTCCATACATGGAAAAATGTAAACTTACTAAAAATAACATGTTACTATTTTTAGCCTTAAAAAAGTTTGATAGTCCAAAACCACTAGAAACTTCAACCTCTGCTCCAATTGAACTAAGAAGTCCTACAAAGAAATAAAATTTGAAGCAACACAAAATATTTTTGGGTGATGAAATATTTTCCTAACACCTCTGGATGCTCCTGCATCAGAAAGAGTTTAGTAATGACTTGGTAACCATCTATGAAAAACCATGGAATGGAAACTATGTTACCTAACTAAAATATTTTTAAAAAATAAGGTCTATATATAAATATAATGCTGAGCATATGAGTTGGCAATTCAAGCTCATGAGGTGACACCTTATGAAAGACTACAACTCTACGTCAACACATTTAATGACTAAGTTGAGCATGGGGTTCAATTATTGGAACCTTACATGTAGTTAGGAAAGTTGTGGAACAAGCATTGTATATTGAGAAACCCAACTCCACCATCAGAAGTTCCACACAAGGTCAAACCATAGGATTGAGAGAAAAAACTATGACTAATCCTATTGATAGATATGAGGACAACTTCTTTAACCTAAGACAAATTAGTGAGCACTCTTTGAGCAATAAGAGGAAAATAAAAGAGAAAAATATTTGTGCTCGAATTACAATAACAAATGGTCTTGGAGTCATAAGTGTATTAACAGTGATAAAATACTAATGGTTATTAATAATGAGGTTGAAGAAGTGGGAGAAGTAGCTAAAAAAGAACCGAATTTGGAACTTGAGCATAAGAATTCAAAGAAAGTAGAATGAACTACAATATCCTTACATGCATTCAAGGGCATAAGTCAACCACAAAGCCTCAAAGTAATTAGTTATTTCAAATAGAAAAAGGTGATATTGTTGGTTGATATAGGTAATACCCACAACTTTACTAATAGAAGATTTGCTAATGAGCTCAATTGTTTTATTTATCCAATCTATAATTTCTAGGTGTAACGTTAGAAATTGTCCTCCTGTATGGAATGATACAATTTCCCTTGGTTTAGCTCCTCACTCTTGGTGACCTCTCAACCTTTTCTTTTTTGGCCTTCCTGAAACCCTGATTGACTTAGCCTAGGAGTAGTTTATTCACTTTTTGAGGTAACTTGTTGATAGAACCCAGAAAGAGATTTGAGACTTGGGTCCCTAGGACCCCCAAAAATGTAGATCTGAGCTGAAATGGGGGGCTAGGACTTGGGTACCCATGCCCTAGTCATCCCCTGTTTCACGGGATTTTGAATTTTGGCAGGGTGTCAGTTCCCGCCGAGTGCCTCAGGATTCCATTTTCAAATTCTCAGTTTTTTGTGCGATATCGAGACGTTATTTCAAAATTTGAATTCCCTAAAGCTAGATATAAAAAGACATTTGCAAATCATTTTATCACACACAATTCTTATGCAAACTTGATGCCAAAACTCTGCTACAATTACCATTGAAGATTAGTGACTTGTTGAAGCTTTTCGAAGTATTCTTTATTTTCTATCTTGAAGACAATGGATGAAGATTAGGAATCAAGATCTTGAGTCTATCTTGCTCTTCCTCTAGGGTTTGTACACCCTTTGCATGATTAGGAGAAGGGTTGAAGCCTCCAATAGCAAGCTTGGAGATCCTCCACGGACATTGCTGAGTCACCTTCTTATTCATGCAAGTCTTCATTTATCTCCTCTACTTGAGGTGAAGTTGTATGTGTTTATTGATGCGAAGAAAGTTGTTGATCTTCCCTTGATTGAGACATCTAGGGTTTGATTTTTATGCATACACACATTGTTAGGTTTGCACACACTTCTACAAATCTTTTCCTTTGGCTATTGTTAAGGTAGAAATATGAAGACAAGGCTTGACCGAGGCAAGCTCCTATATAGTTACAACAATTTCCTTCTTTTGTAGGTGCAGATCATGTTTTGTAGGTTCCAGTGAAAAGAAGCTACAGAAAGGAGGATATTGCGGGTGCAGTCACGACAGACTTTTAGATTTTTGAATTTTGACACTTGCAGGACATTGGAGCAGGTGCCCTAGTCCAACCAGGGGTTTATTCCAGGATCTGGAAGCCTTTTAGCAGTCTTAGACACCCTATGCAGAAGATTTTTCTGTTCAGAAACTTTCAAGACATTGGAGTGGGTGCCCTAGTCCATGCAGCCCTCAAAATCTTGGTACACTGTCTTTGAAACCCTCTCCCTACGCTTCTATGATCAGTTTTGCTAGTTGCTTCATCAGTTTCTATATATTTCTAAATTAAGGCATAATTAGGGTTTTACTTGGTTGAAAGGAAAGAATTTGATAAAATCTTGATTAGGGCCTTAGGTTTCATAACCATGCGAGCATAAGGGACATGCAAGGTGATTAGAAGCTTGTTCACAAGCTTGAAACTTATCCTTCCAATGCTTAGTGGTGAAATGGCAGTATTTAACCTAGTTTAAATCAACTACCAATTTTCACTCTAAACACTAGGTTATGATAGTTGATGGGAAAAAGCTCTCTTGTGGTTGTAAATACCATCATATAAAAGTATTAATGGAAATGATCAATTATATTTAGAAATATTTGTTATCCCAATTGAGGGAGCAAATATAGTTTTGGTTGTGCAATGGCTTAAATAGTTAGGAACAATGTCTTTCAATTCTATGACTTGTCCATGGATTTTAGTACACATGGGAAAATGTGTATAATTATAGGGATTCAATCACTACCACATGAAATTATTACCTCCCATAAGATGGAGAAATAAAATAATCTAAAGGGTATCCTAGTGGGGGCACAACTACATTTATATAAGCACAAAATGTGAAAACTCAAGATTGACTGAAAACTTAAGATATCATGTTCAACACCATCAATAGGTATTTCAAAAACTAAAGAGTCTACCCCCAGTTAGAGACCCTGATCATGCCATTGAATTAATTCCAAGAAGCATTGTTCATCCTAACAAAAGTGTGTATTGATCCCCAGTAATTATGGTTAACAAAGATGAGTCATGGAGAATGTTCTAACATTCCATGAAGCTCAACAAGCTCACTCATAAAGATAAGCTTCATATTCCTAGTATTGATGAATTGGTATATTTTCTTTACTAAGTTAGATTTACATTTAGATTATCATCAAATTCAACTAAAGGAAGATGATATAAATAATACTATATTTAGAACATATGAGGGTCATTATGAATCATCCTTTATGTTATTTTGTGTCACTAATACCCAATGAAATTTTCAAGGCATCATAAATTTAGTGTTCCACCCATTTATTCACAAATTGGTGTTGGTATGCTTTGATGACATCTTCATCTATAGTAAAAGATGGAATGATGAACAATTTGTAGAAAAGATTCTAGAGTTGCTAAACATTGAGGGGAACACTTTTCTAAAGGGGATTGGAATGTTATGATCCTATTATTCTATATTTCTAATTATAATAAGGATAAACACTTGTGGCATGCTTAACCTTAATAGTTTTAGTTATTAGTCTTAGTTATTCCTTAAGACGACTTAGTTCGGATGAGGGGATGTGTCCCTACATAGTTATGCATATAAATAAGGAAGAGGGAGACTCTCCCAAACCATCATAACTTCTAATATTGAATTGATATACTATTTTCTAATTACTTTAGGTCACCCCTTCAAAGTGGTTGGCTATTTTGTTGATTTTTTACATATTTTTCCTAGAAATAGCATAACACGGGAAGATGAAATTGTGACACATTTTACATGGCTTGATCATTTGCCCCAACTTCATGGACCGGTTCTTGAATCCACATTGGTAGAAATCTGTATTGAGGGACAATAATGAATATATGCTAGGAATAATTGGTTGTTATGTCAATATCGACACCAAATGACTATTCTTCACATTGGGTACTTTTGTGACCTTCGGACCAAAATTTGGGAGATGTTTGGAGACTTGAATGAATCTCTAAATTACCAAAGCATCTTGTGATAGATTGTCTTGTAATTCTTGATTTTTTTCAACCATATGGCCATAAAATAGCTACAGTACTTGACAAATGGGAAGATCTTGAATGTCAAGATGACACTGAGACTTTTCTTGATGCTCCTTCTCCTCCTATAGAGGCTTCCATTGAATTTTACTTATATGACTCAATCTAGATTGAAAGGGTTCAACTTCTTTATATATGAGTAAACATCTTGAGGCTAAAGAGTCTTGTATTCTAGCATTGGATGACACATCCAGTGTTCATACACAAACATCTTGTGTGGACATGTTATTCAGGGATGAGTAGTGTAATCAAATGACATGTGGTGATATCTCATATGAGTGGTCTCTTCCATCTTGGGTGAGTGCAGGATCATGATGGGCCAAACAATATGGGCCTAAGTGGTAATGAAAATGTTAAAAATAGACATAAGTAACTTCATGTCAAAAAATTGAATGAGTTATTGACATGATATAAAATAAGGTAATAATAAATGTTGTACAGGAAATTCAATGTAGTTTATGAGCTACTAATTATTCTAAAAAAATTAAAATTAGTTTGGTAAAAATTGGATATTTTAGTGAGGCACTACTAGATTTTTTAGGAAAAAGCATAAAAGGTAGGTGTAATTCTAGCCAACCTAAGTATAAGAAAAAGAAAATATTTTTCCTCTAAGATTTGAATTTAAGTAAAAGACACATGATCAAATGTACTACATATTTGTTTGAATTTCCTTAATAAATAAATAATTATTTATGATTTTTTTTTACCATGGATTTTTAAAAAAATTTAAAATAATTTTCCAGCCAATGTAACTTGATAAAAAAAATACGAAATTACAAACTTTTTTTCAACCTATAGCCAATAAAGCCTAGAATATGATGCATATTTTGGATTTAAGAAAGCATAAACAATTTGAAATTTATGAATGTTTTTCAATATGTATATCTATCACGAAATGAGACAGTGTATATAGAAAATTAATAATAATTACATATTAAAATTAAAATAAGGCATATATTATATTTGTAGAATCTTGATAGTTTCCTCTACAAATCATTTTTTTTAATTAAATTCATTTATGAAAAGGTTTGTTAGCTTCAAGGATGAAGTCGTGGAAAACTTTAGGACAACACTAAATGGGCAGTTTTGAAAGTTTCTTTACCAAGTTTTAGGACTCCCACTTGCCTAAATCTAAGGTAATCTCAAGGAATTTTTGGAGGTAATCCATATTTAATCTAGAAATATGAATAATTTCCCCATCCAAATCTAAATATAAATCTAAATGTCAGTAGTTTTTCATCCATCAAGTTTTTTTTGAAATTGCCACTATTTAGCCTATCATGATCTCGCACTCACTCTCTTCAAAGTTTAGGGTTTCTTCAGATGTATCTTCCAATGATTGAATGCCTAGTAGGATCACATACAACATCTTTTAGATATAGCTACTTGGCATGAGTACTTGATAGACATTTTAGGTTTGTTTTGTGAGTCCTTTCTTGTAGATTTGGAAGATGTCCATTGAAGACATTCATCTCCTCTTTGATGTTAGCGCCTATGGAGTTGCATCTTCTTCTTTTGATGTCATGAAAGCACATTTAGACCCTCTTGTTCTTTCTCCACCTATTCATTTGTCATGGTTTGGAAATGGCTTGGGGATCCTTGGTAAGTATTTTGAGGAATTCTTCATCATCTTTGAGTCTTGTTCTACATATATTCCCATAAGGTTCTAGATTGTCACTTCATTAATTAGGCCTAGGTCTCTGGATTTGCATGTCTCACCTCTCAACTCTGACATGGTGACACCTAGGTAGCTTCTAGAGACATCATATATTCATCTTTCTTCCCTCATATTCCTTTCAAGATTGTGAAGATCTTTTGATTATGCCTTTGGCCTTTTTTCTTCCCCAAGGGAGGAATGTTGTTTAGTGATCATGGACCATCTTTAGAATCTAGTGTTAAACATCCACCATTAGTATATGAGAGTACTTGATGGGGGCTACATGACCTCTCTTTTTGTCTCCATTTTGAGAGGCAATTTTTCCTCACATGGGATTTTATCCATTTCACTTTTTAAATAAGGGGTCATCTATATCTTCTCTCTTGATCCTCTCTTGTGGGATTTTTTCCTATGTTTTTCTCCTTCTCATATTCTAAGGGACATCATATTTGTACACATGGGTACCTCATCAAGCCTTATAGTTGAGATTGATTTTTTCATCATTGCCTGTTTTCTTATTCTCCCTAAGTTGCAATTAAATGGGGGTGTTGGTGTGAATGTGGTATATTACCTAATTGGTTTCCCTCTTGGGTCCTTTTCACACCTTGTTACTTAAGTTTACTTAGGGCATTCTTAGAGCATTTACTTTTTGTGTTTTAAGTCATAAGATTAAAATGCATGTCTTGATCTTATGTTGTTGTATGCCTCATCCTTGTGTTTATATACAAGGGTTTCTCATTGTAAAGTCATGCAATCATATTGTATGTTTGCATCCTTTGATAGAATGGAATTATTCTCTCATGTTGGGTCTCTCTTATGCTTTAATTGAAGCTCCTTGATCTTGGGTGGCTATTTCCATAGCCAAATCTTGTATGGTATTAGAGAATTCTATACAAACTCTTACATTATTTTATTAAAATACATGTAGACATTGTTCATGCATGACCAAATGAAATGATTCTTTGAAGAGTGTACTGTAATTGAGACAACTTTGTAACTATTTTGGATTGCTGAATAATACATTCAGACACCTTTGCTACTAAACTTTTTTCCAAAGGATTTTCTCAAAATATATGTTGTATACTTTGTCTATTTGATTTTCTATCTTATTGTTTATATGTTTCATTAAGAATTATTTAATCGTGATATCTACTCCTAATTTAATGTTGGAAGTGTTTCCACCATAAACTTCTTTTCCCATCTAAAAATACTCCAATATTCATCGTATTCATTTGTTTACCCCAAATCTATGTAAAAGAGAATTTTTTCTAAAGATGGTTTTATTTCTCGTTGACGTGGCACTCCCATTGCAAGGTTTGAACTCCATTGAAAAGAAATGACCACTATTGTCCTAGCATAGATAGCTTATATTCCTCCAGATCTTCAAATTTGGTATTCCACATTACGTATTTTTTCCTTAACCGTTCCATGGCTATAAAATATTATCAGGTAGCACGGACGGTATTTCGCCTTTGTTTCATTAAATTTGGCCCTTGCTTTGCCATCCCTAACAATATTGTAAAGAATTTTTGTTCTACAGTTCATGATTTTTTTGGGATCAAATTATAGACAAGCAGGAAAACGAGAATAGGATGAATAAGGAACTCTTCCTTGCTTTGGAAAATGGTTGTGTTTCTACCATTGAAAATTTATATAGAGATGACTCGCATGTTCTGGATGAGGTTACTTTCCAAGGACATACTCCTCTACATATTGCTGCAAGGGAGGACATGAAGCTATTGTTGATTGGATTCTTCAAGTGAAACCCTCGTTGGCTGGAGCTTGAAACAAGGATGATAATACGCCACTGCACGAAGCTGCCAAAACCCCTAATCTGTATCTCGTCAAAAGGGTCCTTGAAGTCAGAACGAGTTCTGTCTACCATTCCAATAAGTTTGGAGAGACAGCTCTGGTAATAGCTTCCAAGTATGGCCACGTGGAAACAGTCAAGCTTTTATGGGAAGCCAAGTCACATAACGACGTAATTGAAACGAATCGATCTCGTACAGTGGTAGCATACAGGGGATATCCAGGTAAATTGGCACATTATTTGTTCAAGTTGAAGTAAATATTATGTTTTAAGATTGCATCAAATTTAGTGACTTTGGGTAATACAAACATGAGGCAGATGTAGTGAGGGTGATAGCTGACAAGCCCAATAAACCCCTTCTGACACCGTTAGTCGCTCATTAGTTGTATTACATGAACGGGATACATATGCAGGTAAATTTACATATTGTTTTTTACCCATTATTTGTTCAAGTTAAATTAAATAGTAAGTTTGTAGATTGCGTGAAATAAATTGATTTTAGGTAATTTGAATGTGAGGCAGACGTAGCAAAGGCCCTACTTGATAATCCCCTCAAACTCAATCTGCCCAATTATTTTAGCTATAACATTCAAAATATTGGGTCGACATCGGTTCTACATGCAGCAGTTAATGGAGAACATCTTAAGGTTGTAGAGGCAATGCTAAATTCCCGTGCATGGAGTAACTACTCAATGACAAAGAAGGATGAGTGTGGAAGGTGTGCAATACATGTAGTAGCCATAAAAGGCTGTTGGGACATAATCACTCTGTTTGTGGACAAAATGCCAGACTGCGTCGAAATTCAGAGTTCCGATCACAAGTCTGTTCTGCAATTTGTCGTGGAATATAATCAATTTGAGATCGTGCGCAATCTACTATCAAAGAAACAGCGTGAAAAAGTCGTAGAGTTAGTCAGCCGCGAGCATGACCTTTTTCACAATACCCCATTACATTTGGCAGCAAAAAATGGAGTGGATCCCTAGGTTGGACATCCTTATCTTTGTCCATCTTGTTGGAAATATTAATCCTCCATCAGTGTTCATTTAATGCTGTCAGCCCCCGCGTCAGGATTGGGATCCCCTCAAATCTCCCCAACACCGTTTGCTCCTGCCAGAAGTTAATGAGGTAGGTGAATTTGAAATTCAAATAGTTTTGAGCACCCATTTTTGTTGGACATGTGAAATGAGACAAAAGAGAGGGAAAAGTGTGTTGACAGTAGATAGACAAAAGAAGATGTGTTAGCCTACAGCAGCAAAAGAGAAGGTTCTAGGAGAGAACATCAGAAGGAGAACAACAGAGAGGAATGTTGCAGCAGCAACAGTAAGACAGCTACGGAGTTTGCATAGGCAGTTCTAGATATACAGTGTGTAGCTCCAGAGATTGGGGCAGTTAAGAAAAATAGAGCAGCATCTCTGTATTGTAATATGTAAGAAGTTTGAATGTAATCTTAGAAGAAGAGGAAAATATATAAATTATATTTCGCTGTCTCTTTTGTGGCTTGTCTCTCTTCTCCATCTGTGTGTGTGTATTTGTTTTTTGCTATTCATTTTTGGGTGTAGCATTGTATTAGAAGACCAGCATTCTGCCCTTTCCCCTATTTTCTGCCAACAAGTGGTATTAGAGCCCTATTTTTCTAGGCAGTTAGAGTT
This sequence comes from Cunninghamia lanceolata, assembly GCA_027924645.1. NCBI lineage: Eukaryota > Viridiplantae > Streptophyta > Pinopsida > Cupressales > Cupressaceae > Cunninghamia > Cunninghamia lanceolata. The sequence continues at coordinate 16,800,465 of BSBN01000274.1, forward strand.
TGTGGGTATTTTATTTAAGCCCTAGTTTTGACTAGGCATCATTCAGCCTTCTTAGTTTGAGAAGCATGGCAGGTGGGGACAGCAATGCATGGCAGCAGCCACTGAGTTTTGATGGGTAGAACTATGATATTTGGTCTAAGAAGATGAAGACCATTCTAGTTGCGAATGACCTATGGATTTTGGTCACAAATGGGTTCACAGACATCACAGACCCAGCAGCCTATGCAGCCCTGACGAATGCTCAAAGAAACCAGTTGAAGGAAACTAGGATGAAAGATGCAAAAGCCCTCAGTCTAGTTGAGGCATCCTTGACAGAGGCTATTTTCCCCCGCATTGCAGCAGTAAACTATTCAAAACAGGCTTGGGAAATATTGCAGAACAGCTACAAAGGAACTGACAAAGTGAGGTCAGTCATGCTCCAGCTATTTAGAAGAGATTTTGAGATGCTACAGATGAAGGAGAGTGAGTCTATTTTAGACTTTCACACCAGGGTTTCTACCATGCTGAATCAGTTGAGGATAAATGGAGAAACCATGGATGATCAAAGGATTGTTGAGAAAATCCTAAGGAGTCTACCTTCCAAATTTGACCCTATAGTCATAACCATTGAAGAGACAAAGGATCTATCCAAGATGATAGTGGATGAGTTGATGGGCTCTCTACAAAGCCATGAGCAGCAGTTGAGTAGATCCGCTCCTTCCCTTGAGCAAGCCTTCAAGGCTCAAACCAATGCAAGAGGTTGGGGAAGAGGAAGAAATAGCAGAGGTAAAGGTCAAAGAGGTAGAGGAAGAAGCAACTTCGGAAGAGGAGTTTCAAACAGACAAGAAGAGGCAAGCACCTCACAGCCAAGCTATCAAGGAATGAAGAAGAACAGCAGTTCTAATCAGAGGTATGACAAAAGTAATATTCAATGCTATTACTGTCATAAATTTGGCCATTATGCTAGTGAGTGTAGAAAGAAATAGCAAGACCATGGAGGCCAAAATGCTAATGTAGCAAATGAGAATAGAACTAAAAATAAAAATCAGTCTAAGGTGTTTATTGTGTGCAACCTTGCTGAGAAGAGTAGCCTTGAAGTCTGGTATTTAGACAGCAAGTGTAGCAACCACATGAGTGGTAATGAAAACTTGTTTGCCTCCATTGATAGAAATGTCAAGTCTGAAATCATGATGGGGAACACTCAAAAGGTTCCTGTCATAGGAAGAGGCATCATCACAGTCCTTAGCAAGCAAGGTGAGAAAATGCAGATCTAGGATGTTTATTATGCCCCAGGCATAAAACATAACATCTTAAGCATTGGACAGATGGTCCAAAACGGTTATAGAATCCTGATGGAAAACAGAGGGTGCACTATATTTGATAGAGGAGGCAGCAAGAAAGTGATTGCAGCAGTGCAGATGACAAGAAATAGAATGTTTCCTCTGTCATTAACTCCGGCGCCATCTCTGGTGCTAACTCAGACGCTATCTCTGGCACAGTTTCCAGCACTATCTCTGGCGCTCACAGCAATGGGACAGCAAACTGCCTTTGGACAGTCATCAAAGACCCATCCAAACTCTGGCATTTGAGGTATGGGCACTTAAGCTTTTCTGGTTTAAATTTATTGTCCAGGAAAGGTATGGTTAGAGGGCTACCAAACATTGTAGAGCCCGATGGAAAATGTGAAACCTGCATTTTAGGAAAGTAGCATAGGTAACCCTTTCAATCAAGGTATTCTAGAAGGGCAAGAGCACCATTGGAGTTGGTGCATTCAGATTTATGTGGCCCTATGAAGACCACCACATTAGGTGGGAATGTATATTTCATGACCTTCATTGATGATTACAGTAGAAAGATTTGGATTTATTTTTTTAAAAATAAATCAGAGGCCTTTGAGAAGTTCAAGGAGTTTAAGGCATCGGCTGAAAAGCAAAGCGGTCGACACATCAAGCCCCTAAGAATAGATAGAGGGGGAGAGTATATCTCCAAACAATTTCTAAATTTCTGCAAGTATGAAAGCATTCATAAACAGTTCACAACAAGGTATACTCCACAGCAAAATAGAGTTGCTGAAAGGAAAAACAGAACCATCACAGAGATGGCAGCAAGTATGTTGAAAGCAAAGGGACTGTCAAATGATTATTGGGGTGAAGCTGTAGCAACAGTGGTCTACTTATTGAATAGGTGTCCTACAAAGGCAGTTCGTGATCAAATTTCACAAGAGGTGTGGACAAACAACAAATGGATTGTTGAGAACCTAAGAATTTTTGGGTGTGTGGCATATGCATTCGTTCTTAAAGAGAAGAGGCAGAAATTTGATGATAAAGGTGAGAAATGTATCTTCCTAGGCTATAGTGAAGAATCACAAGCCTATAGACTATATAATCCCATCACCAAAAAACTCGTGATCAGCAGAAACGTTGAGTTCGTAGAGAATGAAGCATGGGATGGAACGGTGGACAGCACCACGGGTATTTCAGTCACAATACCCCTTGAAGATGATGAAGCTCTGAAGGACAGCAGCTTCGGAGGAGCTACAAAGAGTAGCAGCTCAGGGAGAAACTATCGTAGAGCACTAGAAAATAGCAACTCCAGAGATGTTCAACAAAGCAACTCCAGAGGTTGACAGCAGCATTCTAGCTCCGGAGATCAGTAGCTCTGGAGGTCTGCAACTTCAGAGAATAGTAGCTCTGGAGGACGTTATAACAGCAGCTCTAGAGGTTAGTGCAGCAGCTCTGGAGGTCATCAGAACAACATCTCCAGAGGTCACAGCAGTAGCTCCGGAAGTCATCACAACTGCAGCTCTGGAGCCAATTCAGACCCCACACTCGCATCATTGATTCCATGGAGGACAGAGTGTGAAGGAGATTTATGACAGCACAAGGTATGCTAATGATGATGAAGATTTGAATTTTGCATTATTCACTTCTAGTAATCCAATCTACTTTGAAGACGCTGTGAAAGAGGAGAAATGGTGTAAGGCCATGGATGAAGAATTAGATGCCATAGTGAGGAATGGCACATGGCACCTAACTGATTTACCCAAGGGTAAACAAGTGATTGGAGTCAAGTGGGTCTATAAGACCAAGTCTACTGCTGAAGGAAAGATTGAAAGACATAAGGCAAGACTAGTTGTCAAAGGGTACAAACAACAGCCTTGGAGAGATTATGATGAGACCTATGCACCAGTTGCAAGGCTAGAAATAGTTTGGGCAGTTATTGCAATTGCAGCCCAACACAAGTGGAAGGTGTTTCAGATGAATGTAAAGTTAGCCTTCTTGAACGGAATGCTGAAAGATGAAGTGTATGTGGAGCAGCCACCTAGCTATGAAGTCCCAGGGCAAGAGGACAAACTATATAGGCTTCAGAAAGCCCTCTATGGGCTGAAACAAGCCCCTAGGACATGGTACAACAGGATTGACTCATACTTGATGACCAATAGCTTTAGCAAAAGTAGCAATGAGCCCACTCTCTACATCAAAGCAGCCGAAGGTAAAATTTTGATTACTGTTTTGTATGTAGATGATCTGATTTTTACAAGCAATAGTGATCTTTTCATTGCTGATTTCAAAGAGGCAATGAAGAATGAGTTTGAGATGACAGACTTAGGTCTGCTGAAGTTTTTTCTTGGCATTGAGGTCAAGCAAACAGAGCATGGCATATTTATTTCACAAACTAACTATGCCAAACAAATTGTGAAAAGGTTTAAAATGGAAAATAGTAAACCTACCCCCACACTAATAGCCATAGGTCTTAAGTTGAGTAAAGAGGACAGTAGCAAGGAAGTAAACCCAACCCTCTACAAGAGCATAGTTGGAAGCCTCATGTACTTGACAGCAACTAGGCCTGATTTGATGTATGTTGTAAGCCTGATTTTTAGGTTCATGGAGAAGCCTAAGGACACACATTGGTAAGCAGGAAAGAGGATCCTGAGGTATGTCAATGGCACAACAGGTTATGACATTTTGTATGATGTTTCTGATGAGTTTAAGCTGGCTGGTTTCATGGACAGTGATTGGGCAGGAAATGTAGATGACCGGAAGAGCACATCCGGCTATGTATTTCACTTGGGTTTAGGCGTGATATCATGGGCATCCAAGAAGCAGCCCATTGTTTCTCTCTCTACAGCAGAAGTTGAGTATATTGCAGCAAATACAGCAACTTGTCAGGCTATTTGGCTGAGGAGAATCCTTGTAGACTTGTATGAGTAGCAAGAAGATGGTACAACCATTCATTATGACAATGTTTCATCAATAGCTTTGACAAAAAATCTAGTCTTCCACGGATGAAGCAAGCACATTGAGATCCGTTATCACTTCATAAAGGAGTTGGTAGAACAAGGAGAGATTTAGTTACAATATTGCAGATCTGAGCAGCAGCTCACTGACATTTTCACAAAAGCATTGCCAAAAGATTCATTTAAATGCCTAAGGGATAGGCTCGGCATTGTTGACAGCTCCAGAGGTGTGCAGCCCTGGAAGGAAGACAGTTCTGGAGGTTCAGATTTGGAAAGACAACAGGAGAGCTCTAGAGATTCAACTCTAGAATGTATGTGCGACTCTGAAGATGCTCCGGAGATGCAGAAAAGGAACTCTGGAGTTGCAGAGAGTTAGCTCCAGAGATGTAGACAGGAAGCTCTAGAGATGCAGACAGGAAGCTCCAGAGATGCAGAGGGCAACTCCGGAGATGTTGCAGCACAACAGAAAGAGCTCCAGAGTTCTGCTCTGGAAAGGTAAAGGCAAGTGTATAACTCCAGAGATCAGTTCCAAAATGAAGATTGCTAATTGACACCTAACTTTAGATTAAGGGGGAGTGTTGGAAATATTAATCCTCTGTCAGTGTTCATTTAATGTTGTTAGCCCCCGCGTCAGGATTGGGATCCCCTCAAATCTCCCTAGCACCGTTTGCTCCTGCCAGAAGTTAATGAGGTAGGTGAATTTGAAATTCCAATGGTTTTGAGCACCCATGTTTGTTGGGCATGTGGAATGAGATAAAAGAGAGGGAAAGGTGTGTTGATAGTAGATAGACAGAAGGAGATGTGTTAGCCCGCAGTAGCAGAAGAGAAGGTTCCAGGAGAGAACATCAGAAGGAGAATAGCAGAGAGGAATGTTACAGTAGCAACAGTAAGACAGCTACGAAGTTCGCATAGGCAGCTCCAGATATACAGTGTGTAGCTCAAGAGATTAGGGCAGTTAAGAAAAATAGAGCAGCATCTCTATATTGTAATATGTAAGAAGTTTGGATGTAATCTTAGAAGAAGAGGAAAATATATAAACTATATTTTGCTGTCTCTTTTGTGTCTTGTCTCTCTTCTCCATCTGTGTGTGTGTATTTGTTTTTTGCTATTCATTTTTGGGTGTAGCATTGTATTAGAAGAACAACATTCTGCCCTTTCCCTTGTTTTCTGCCAACACATCTTTCTGTTTTTCTTTGTTCTGATCACTCATTTATCCCTACTTAATCTCTACATTTCTAAAAACGGGGCTACGTATAAAATGACTAATTGTTAGTTAGGCTTTCATCCATGTTTTCATAAAAATCATAGATTCCTTATTAAGTCAGACAATTTATGTTACAAATCTCTAGAATGTTGGAATCTTAAGAAACATTTGGATTTCTAACAGGTCGATAGTGATATTTTCAACCATAAAACTACAAAATACTTTCTTCCGGAAATGCTCTTGAGACTATATTTTTAGTTTGTTTCCATCACATTTTCTGCTATGGTAGGAAGATATTATTTCACTTTTCAATATTATTTTTAGTTCTTTTAGTAGATGGTAAATATAACTCCTCCTCAACCTTTTAATAGAATTTTTAAGTGTTTTATCACTTTCAAAAAATTTCATAACTTTAGAACTTTAGAGATTTGGGAGGGAGGCGAGGGTTTATGTGGTTTGCGATTTTCTTCTTGTGCAAGGTTGCATGTTCTCACATGCGCCACTGTTACTTAGTTTCTTTGACCAGCTGGTGTTGTTCTCGATTGGATCTCTTGGTGTAGGTTTTGTTTTTTTTCAGTCTTGGTTTTCCTGCGGGTTTTTTCCCATCTATTGTTTTTTTCTATACCAATTTTTCTGTGCTCTTTGGGCCAGGGTGGTCACCTATGCCAAGATCTCGAGGGGGCCCATGTGGTCCCTTGCCTTTTTCATTTAAAGATGATGTTCAAGTTGATAAGGCCATGACTTCTAGCCATGAACGCTCATAATTTTCTCGTGCAGGCTACTCATGATCCTAAATTTAATCAGAGGGTGGATAATCATCCGCAATATTATGGATGTTTGAAAAAAGTGTGGATCAACCCATTTTGTTGATGTTTTTTTGGTTAGAGCATGCCCTAATTTGTAAGTTCATGGGATTTAAGGGAGAACTCTATTTTCACAATCAAGCTAGTTTGTTCATTAAGCATTGGCATGTGGGATTCAATTATGTGGAGAAGCTCCTCTATAAAATTTTGGTCTAGGTCCTCCTCTTTTGTCTATCTATAAAATTTTAGAGACCTGATATTCTGCAATCTATTATAGTAGTCCTTGGGAAACTTCTAAGACCTTCTAATCATATGCTTGAGAGGAAGGTAATAATGTGTTCCTATCTTTGTGTGAAAAATGATATTAATAATCATTTACATGATTGTATAGAGATTAGATTGGGAAGCATACATTGGATTAAGTGGTTGGATTATGAATATCTTCCTTTTAGATGTTGTGTTTGTCATGCTTATGAACATCTTCAAAGGAATTATCCAAAGAAAATATCAGATGTTTTTCATTCTCCATACAGATCTCTACAACTAAAACTAGTGCATGCAAAAAGCCATGACTCAAAATGGTTTTATTCCCATGAAGTCCTAAAATAAAAAAAGGGATGTAATGAGTCAAAAATAAGATTTTCCAATGGGGCATTTTAATAATAGATTCAATATTCTTGAGAATTTTGAGGAACTTGGTTCTACTTTGGTTGAAAAGCTATTAGCAAATTAGGATTTGTAACTCCCTGATTCTACTTAGCTATCACCACTAGAAGCTCAAGATTTATCTAGTATGCAAGGATTACCCATGGAAGGGATTCCAATCTCTCCAAGTTGTATAGAGTGGTCTGATGGACATCATGTGTTAGTGTATATATTTCATTCTTTTATACACTATAGGCTTAAGCCTAGTTAGGCGTCCCTTTATACAACCTTGACACATGCCTCATTGAGGTGTCAAGGTTGTTGGGCGGTTTAGGAGAGGTGTCGCTGAGTTGGATACTAACTAGCCACCTTGCACTAGTTTTTAGGGAGGCAACTTGCCACCCCTCTTGGTTGAGGAGTCCTTTCTTGTTAAAATCTGTAAAACAGATTATAACCCAGAATTAATTGAAAGAGTTAGAAACATAAACTGTAAAAACAAAAAACAATAAAAACGATACCATGAGATTGATGTGAAATGCCCGAATGGCAAAATAGCATCAGATAACTATCTCCAATATCAAATGAAAATACAAGTCAGGTAGCATGCTTATATAGACCAGAGAGAGGGAGGAGGTGGCAACACCGACCAATGAGGAGCAACCATCTATCGGACTAAAGATAGCAAAGTATCTTCCTAAGATAGCTAATGGATGCTCACATGTAAGAAGGTGACACCTCGTAACCACTCACATAATAAGACATGCTTTATTAACCTAAGCAAGCTTAAATAAATGTGTAGGAATAACCTTATAATAAGGAATAAAAAACCTACACTAACACCACCCCTCAAGCATAGCTTAGGGGTGTGTGCAAGAAGTTGTGTCCACTTATTGGCCAAAAAGTGGAAGTGTTTTCCCTGATTTTCAGAATTTGTCACATTTGACCTAAAAATTTGAAGCACTTAACGGTGGAATCTTGGAAAAAGTCACTAAATATGAAATGTAGTACTCAGAATCTAGTTTCCAAATATGTAATTTTTTTCAATACCCAGATGATAGAAAGTGATTTTGAATAGGTGTTTCTAAAAACCACTGTTTAAAAGTCACTTTTTTTTTACTATACCATGTACGTGTACGTCATCCATATTTTGACCTAAATAATCATATTTTTCAAAATCCTTTTGAGAAAAGATTTGTAACTCACTGAAGCACGTTTTCCATATTTTTTTGTAATTTTTTATTGAATTGTTTTTTTTCATTAATTTTTTATTGGCCATTTTTGGTCTTTTAAAAAATCATCGTGTACGTCACGCATAAGATGACCTAAACTTCACATTTTTTGAAATTTTATTTTTTAAATTGAAAAGAATTGTCTAAAGTACGTTTTTCTACAATTTTTTTTACAAAAAAATATGTTAATAAAAAGTTATTAAAATACTAAAAAACCCTAATAATTCAAGTTTATGGACCTATTTCATCAAAAATTGATTAAAAAATAGAAAAAATAATCTAATTGTAAGAAAAATTACATATTTAGAATCTACACTGTCTCATCTATAATGGGTTTTAATTTCGTCAAAATATTCTACAAAATAGACCTTCAGATATATGCCCAAAGTCACTATTTTGTTGTGACATTGACAGGACCTTCAAGTTGCAGGTCAAACCTGGTCCAAAGGTCAGGTTCGGGTCCCCAAAGCATTTCCCGAACCGGGTTACAAAGCAAAACCCAAGCTTAAAATTCAAATTTTAAATAACGGGATCCCGTTTTAAAACGGGATCCCGTTTCATAAAAGGTTAATATTTTAACCTTTATGAAACGGGATCCCGTTTTATAAAGGTTAAAATATTAACCTTTTATGAAACTCAAAACGGGATCCCATTTCTTGAAAACGGGATCCCGCTTTTGGCACAGGATTCCGAAGCAAAACGGGATCCCATTTTTAAAAAGCGGGATCCCGTTTTTAAAAAGCGGGATCCCGTTTTATAAAAAGCGGGATCCTGTTTTGGTTAACCCGATTTCGGATTTTTTTCTAACTCTGAAACTTCCACCTTAAGTGGACACAACTTCTCGCATTTACCCTTAGGTGGGTAAAGAGATGGGTCCTGGCAAATCAAGCCTGATGAGGTAGCCATGTACAATGATTTCCCCCCCAAAAGAGAGTACACCCCCTAAATAAAGAGAGAAAGAAGGAGCTAAGAAGTCCCCTAAAAGGAGGACACCTGCTGCACCCCAAGAAAAGCTTGCAAATGAATGAACTTGCTCTCAGTGAAGCGTTTGGTGAAGATGTCAGCTGTCTGATCTGATGTCAGACAATACTGAAGACCAAGAACCTTCTCATGAATCAACTCCTGAATGCAGTGCATGTGAATCTAAATGTGTTTGGTCTGCTGATGATGGACTGGATTGCAAGAGATCTGAATAGCACTCTGGTTGTCAGAAAAGATTACCGTAGGCTTCCTGAAGGAAATACCAAACTCAGTGAGAATGTGTTGAAGCCAAATGGCTTTAGTAGCAGTATTAACTGCTCCTCGATACTCAGCCTCTGTAGATGAAAGAGCAATAGTAGACTACTTATTGCTCGACCAAGAAATCAGACCAGAACCAAGAGAGAAGCAATACCCTGAAGTAGACTTGCAATCTTGAGAATCACCTGCCTAATCTAAATCTATGTATCCCACCAAGTCACTATCCACGCCTACTACATAATGAATCCCATAACTGTGAGTGCCCTGTACATAGTGAAGAATCCTCTTAGCTGCTTTCCAATGTAGCTAATGTGGCTTCTGCATGAACCTAGAGACCAAGCCCACAGCATATGAAATATCAGGCCTCATGTGAGTCAAGTATATGAGACTCCTAACCAATTGGTGATACAAGGTAGCATCTACCAAAGGTGAAGAACAAGAAGCCTCAAGTTTGACTCTTGACAGAAAGGAAGTTGGCGCATGCTTATAGTCAGCCATGCGAAATCTAGAGAGCATATCAAGAGCATACTTGGACTGAGAAAGAAAGATACCAGCTAAAGACTGTGTAATCTCAATGCCCAAGAAATAGTGAAGAAGACCCAAGTCAGACATCAAAAAACAATCATGAAAGGCAGTTTTCATTGCCTTGATGGTGGATGAGGAACTCCCTATAATCAACAAGTCATCAACATAGAGAACAAGGAAAGTGAGAGTGTCATCCTGCTGCAAAATGTAGACATTCAGATCAGAATGGCACCGAGTGAACCCAATTGATAGAAGAAAGGAGTCCATCTTGGCATACTAGGTGCGAGGGGCCTGTTTAAGGCCATAGAGAGACTTCCAAAGTCAGCAAACAAGTGAAGGATCCTGGACGAACCCATGTGGCTACTCCATATATATCTCCTCCTGAAGGTCATCGTGAAGAAAAGCACTCTTCACATCCATCTGATGAACTTCCCAGCGATGGGCTGCAGCAATGGCAAGGACAAGTCAGATTGAATTCATCTTGGCAATGGGCACAAAAGTCTCAGAGTAGTCAATCCCAGGAACTTGGGAGAATCCTTTTGCGACCAAGCGAGCCTTATATTTATTGACCAACCCATATGTAGCAAATTTTGTTTGATAGACCCACTTGCATCAAACAAGTTTTCTTCCCTTAGAAAGTGGGACTAAATCCCATGTATGGTTCCTTTCCAAGGAATTGAACTCTTCCTGCATAGCAGCATCCCACTCGGGGACACCAAAAGCTTCCCTGAAGGACTATGGATTAGAAGCTGAAGCAAAGAAGAGATGAGGAGCCTGCTCGAACTGTGATCTTATTCTTCTTGCATCTAAAGGATCACCAACCCAATCACCTGTTGACTCCAAAGTCTGACGATCCCAAAGAGGCCTAGTGGCAGGAGAATCTGGAGGAGAATTAACATCTTTTGAATGATGACTAAGAGAGGAGGAAGATGAACCCTCATCATTGCCATCTGAAGTGGAGGAAGAAGACTCCTCAGGAGGATTAAGGTCCTCAGAAGAACTATCATCATGAAGTTGCAGTGTCTCCATGGAAATGAAAGATGGAGAAGTGGTAGAAGAAGTATCCTCCTCAAATTGAACACTCCTCTCAATAAAGAGCTCATGTGTGGTAGGGTGGAGTAGCCTATAGCCTTTGACACCATCTGGATAGCCAACAAATATGCAAGGCCTACTCTGCAGATCCATAGCCTTGCATTTCTTTGTTGGAATGTGGGCCCATGCAGGAGACCCAAATACTCATAAGTGCTTGACTGTGGGTTTTCAACCGGTCCAAACTTGAAAAGGAGTTACCCCCTTCATAGCTCGGTGAGGAACCCAGTTCTGGATATAACACGCACAGTTGATGGCCTCTGCCCAATAATGAGGTGCCAATGATTTGGAGTGAATCATGCAATTGGCCATTTCCTTTAATGACCGATTCTTTCATTCTGTAACTCTGTTTTGCTGTGGACTATAGGGAACTGTGTGCTGAAGATCAATGCCCTCTGAGACACAAAACTGCTCAAACCTTTAGTTGACATATTCCCTGCCATTATCAGTGCGCAGAATCTTGACAACCTTCCCAAATTGTTTCTCTACAAAAGCTTTAAAGTCCTAAAAAGACTCAAAGACTTCAGACTTTTGTTTGAGAAAGTATACAAAGGTGTATCGGGAAAGATCATCAATGAAGGTCAATACATATCTAGCTTTGCTGAATGAAGGATGTTGAAATGGACTAGCCTAATCACTGTGTACTAACTCTAAGAGCTGTGTGGCTCTCCGTGCTTTGCCTTTATCAAATTTTTCTTCAGGATGCTTGCCAAGAATGCAACCTTGACAAACTCCATCAGAGAATTGAATAGAAGGCAACCATGTAACCATGTCATGCTGACTGAGTTGCTGCAAGTAGCGATAGTTCAAGTGGCCAAATCGCTGATGCCACAAATGACTCACCTCATCTGAGTGAGTGAGCAATGCAAGTGAAGGAGAATCAGGAACAAAATGAGAAAAGTGATAGAGCTGAGAATGGTTATCAACTTTTCCTACAACTATAGACCCACTGTGCAGATCACTGATAACCACCGAGTCAAGGGTAAATTCAACTCTCTTGCTGGAACCTGTATGGGTGATTTGGTAGACAGATAGGAGATTAGTTGACAAAGAAGGCACACAAAGAACATCATGGAATGTCCCATCACCAACGTCAACAGACCCTCTCCCAAGAACTTCCTTTGGAGTATCATTACCCATAAGAATATCAGGCATAGAACATGACTCCAAGGATGAGAAACTTTCCTTTGTATTGGCCATGTGGTGAGAAGCACCTGAGTCAATTACCCAACTATCTGGTAGTGTAGCAACTGCAACAAGGGCCTTGCCCTTCCCCTTACTATTTTTCATGTCCTTTAAAGATTGTGAAGAATCTTCTTTAGCTAAATCTGGCACTTTGATATTATTCTTCTCAAGAAGATAAGTGAGATGAGCTATTTGCTTTTTCAAACACTTATGCTCATCATGACCAGGTTTCTTACAAAAGGCACACTTTGTCTTCTCCTTTTTAGACATGTTGTCTTTAGAGGAAGACTCAGGAGCTGCATTGTTTGTAGCTTGTTTTGGACCTTGTTTCTTCTCTCCTTGATCCTTTTGTTTCTTATTTAGCTTTCCATTGCCTTTCTGATCTTTAGTGCCCTGATTTGCAGCCAAGGCATGAGACTTAGAAGGCTTAATAGTGCCCATGTGAACTAATTTATCCTGCTCTTTAGTGAGTTCAGTAGCAAATTCATCTAAAGAAGGCATTTTGTAGGTAGTCCCAAGAGCACTTTTGGTGGCATAAAATGTAGAAACAAACACTGAGTAGTTAGGACCAAGCTTAGAAAGAATACTTAAGATCAATTGTGGATCTTTATTTTCAATCCCACATTGCTTCAACTGTAATCTAATGGCCTTTAGCTTTGTGAAGAAGTCTTGTATTGTGTCAAAATTACATGGATTTAACTCTATTAGCTCATTCTCCAATTGATGTCCCCTTAATTTATCTTGTTTACCAAAGAGATTTTCTAAAGTAGTCCATACATCATTTGGTGTTGTAGTAGATTCAACATGAAAAAGAAGATCAGGAGATACAGACATGCATAGAGTTTCAAAGGCTTCATCTAGCCTGTTATGAAATTTATGCCTTTCTTCAATTAAGGTTGGTTCAGTTTCTAGACCCATTGTTACTCTATATAGTCCTAACTTCTTAAGTTGGATAGTCATCTTGTACTTCCACTCATAGTAGTTGTAGGGTGTTAGAATAGGCACTGTTAATTGATCCATCTTAATGCAAAATTAGATTGTTGTTGTTGTTGTGAGGAAAGAAAAGATGCAAGAATACACAAGACACCCCCCAAGAAAATTTGATTTGACACTTTATATTTAGTGCGTTTACAATTTCCACCAACAAGAAATACTGAGTGGACTTGATCTCAATGCTATTACAGATCCTCAAAAAGAGCATATGTTGAAACTAATACTTAGGGCCAATGCCTAGTAAAATAAACAGCACCATTGCAAACTACACGAAAAAATATCCACTTTCAAAAAAAATCACCTCAATCTGAGGTTTTATGCAAAAGTTAGGCCTCTTCGGAGTTCCTAAAATGAGGACTGTGCAGTGTCCCGACTGAGAATCTACAATTTCTAAAAAATCTCTGCACTAAAATAAAAAAAACGACTATATTAGTGCATAGAGCACAAAAAAATAGCCAAGATAAAAAAAATTCGTGAGAAATGGAGTCCGTATGAGTAAGAATGGAGCATTTGAAAACTGCATTCAAATCTGCAACTGCCAACGGAGAGGGGGTCTTCTGTAGCTTTTCGAGTTCATTTCTGCAAAATATATAGTCTGCATGCAAAAACTAAAAGATATCCAGATGGTTTTTCTGCATTGCGAACAAAACCTAGAAGGCATTTTTCTTGCTGATGTACAGAAGATGTAGATCTAGTGTAAAACAGACGCCTTTAGCGGCAAAAAAGACCCCATCAACCAAAAAATAGCATGCAAAGGTAGAATCAGCTACCTAAGTCAAGCAAAGGCATGCTGCAACCTGCAATACTGATTAAAACACCAAATATGCAAGCCGATTGACAGATTTGAGTAAATCAAGATTTACCAGATCTTCATAAATCCTTTCTAATTCTCCAGATCATTCAAAAAATGTAAGAGAAGAACATATGGGATTTTACAAGATCTCTACAAAGAATCTAACCTTATAAAATAAGCTTTGATACCATGTTAAAATCTGTAAAACAGATTAAAACCCAGAATCAATTCAAAGAGTTAGAAACATAAACTGTAAATGCAAAAAACAATAATAGCGATACCATGAGATTGATGTGAAATGCCCTAATGGCAAAATAGCATTAGATAACTATCTCCAATATCAAATGAAAATACAAGCTAGGTAGCATGCTTATATAGACCAGAGAGAGGGAGGAGGTGGCAACACCGACCAATGAGGAGCAACCATCTATCGAACTAAAGATAGCAAAGTATCTTCCCAAGATAGCTAATGGATGCTCACATGTAGGAAGGTGACACCTTGTAATCACTCACATAATAAGACATGCTTTATTAACCTAAGCAAGCTTAAATAAATGTGTAGGAAAAACCTTATAATAAGGAATAAAAAACCTACACTAACATTTCTCAACACATGACTTCCTCTTACATGCCTATATGTACTTGTCTACTTGGTTTATTCATTGGTCAACTTGATTGATTTCTATGCCGTGTTTATTTGTAGTCTTTTGTGTTTTGTTTTTCATCCTTTTGTTCATTGGGAAATCCCTCATGGTATCATAGCTTAAGGAGGTTTGAATGCAAGTATGATGAAGGGCACTCCCCTTATGAAACCAAACACACAACAATAACTAAGAATAAAAAATGAATGCAAGAAAGAAACACATGCTTTCTATTATGTCAATGTAATGAAATTACAATATTTAGGAAATTTTCTTGAGGTACAACCACACAAGATTTCTAAAAAAATTGCAAGCCAGAGCCACCATCTACACTGCTGAACTCCTCTTGTAACCCCTATTCACCTCATTTATATAGAATGTGTAACTGTCCCAGAATATTTTGGAAAATGTACTCCCAAACTTTTTTTAAAAATCTCGATAATACAACTTCTAGAGATCATAACTTTTGATCTAACCGTTGGATTTCAATTATTATATATCATTGGAAATTTGTCAAAAGATGCTTGGCCATAAAATGGCCCATTAGGGTACATTTTGATTTTCAACCAATTTTTGGGGCCATTCAAAAGCTCTAAGTTCCTCAAATTTGACTTCGAATATTTTTATCGAAATTTTGAAAAATGAAAATATTAATATCCCACAAATGACAAATGATATTAACATGATTTCTTCACCATTGGCTTCAATTGACCATTCTGAAGATCTATGTAAGATTTTGTGTCCATACATGCACAAATGCCAACTTACTAAAAATAGTAACCATACCAATTTTAGCCCTTATTCAAAAAAGGGACAATATTTTTAGGTGATGGAAGATTGCTCTTACACCCTGGATGCTCCTGCATCAAAGTCTGAAGGATTGTATCTCAGTCATATAACAATATTGAAATTATTTTTTGTTATCCCTCTGTTGTTTTTTTGTTTCTTTATTAAACATTCCTTGGTAGAGGTATCTGGAGCAGAAAGCATGCAGGGTAGGGTTTTGAACCTGCATTGGAAGTCTCCCAATCGATGGTGAATGCTCACAGAAAGGGCCAAAGGCTATTTATCTTCCTTCAAGCTTGTGGATAGCTTCATGGAGGGCGAAGGCCCTGGGTATCTTACCCGCAGGTATTGACCCTAGCTACACTAAGACCTATGTGCACTGGGACACCATCTGTAGGATGCCAAGACCTACGCACTAAGTGAGGAAGGCACCTAGACCTGCACACTCAACAGAGAAGGCAGAGGAAAACTCCAACAACAGGAAGCAAAGGAAACTCCAATTATGGGCTTCAAATTTGGGCTGAAAATCCTTCTCAAATCACTTTTCATCCCCCTCTTTGGTCAATTTTCTAACCTAAGAAACTAGGGGGTGATGTCAGCAGGGAGGGGGGAACCAAATTAATTTGCAAGCTTCTGGTCACATAGAGGTCTAGCCCTTGGTCGCGCACAACCCAAGGAAGCGTAAAATTTTTCCCTTCATATCTCTAAATGTATTATTTTTGCAAATATTTTTCAAGCACATTATAAAAACATTTTTTGCAAAAGGCATTTTTTTTCATTTTAAGTGTTTTTTCACCCAAGGCTGAAAATTTCAAAGGTCAATAACTTTTTTCGGTAGCTTGGACGTGGGTGCCATTTTTTGCAAAAGTGCCTTATTTTCTGTTATGAATCCATTGTTCACATTTCTACACTAAAATTATAAAGATTTGGGCTAGTTTAAAGTACTCACTCTATAAAGGGCCACGTTTAGTGGGGGAAGAAAAAATCAAGGGGGTTGTTACCATGCCATGCTTTGTGCACTTCCATTTTTTTTTTCTATTTGTACTTCTAAGTCTACAACATACATCTCATATACATGGTGTTATAAATGTGATCTTGTGATGTTGAAAACAGCCAATGGGAAGGTCAACAAACAAAGAAGTTACAAGCGAAGACCTCATAAGTATAAGCCCAAGAGACTTTAATACTATAGAGAATTATGTCACATTGTTAAACTCATTGAGGTTGCCACTAAAAGAACGTGAGAAATATGATAAGAGCTAACTTCACAATCCTCAAAACAAGGAAGATGAAAATGTCCCTATTGCAAAAAAAGAGGTTTCTGAATCTTCATTAACACTAGCCACTTTCAAAGGGAAAGAAAAATCAAAGGCTAAGACACTAGCACCATATGTTGTTTTAGAGTTTGAGAAATGGCTTCTTGACTCAGGAGCTTCCCATTATATGATGTGTTCACCATATCAGTTGATTTCATTACATCCTAGTGATACAGATGAAATCATAACAACAAACAACACTTGTTTGTGTGTTTGTGGGAGAGGAACCATTGAGCTAGGCAAAAGACACTTCACTAATGTCCTTAATGTCCCAAAAATAAATAGGAACCTCCTCTCCATTTATCAGATTGTTCAAATAGTGGGACTCGGAAGATAATTGAGTTTGGACCAGATTCAGTCACCATTTGAGACTTGCTGAGTAGAGAGATTGTAGCCATTGGGAAAGATGATAATTCCTCTTGACTTTACACATTCAAAGACTTTGCTCCAGATGACTCTTCTTCTATGGTACACTCACCCGCATCTAGTGTTGATAGTTCATCACATGTTTCTACAGAGTTCAGAGTCACTTAACAAAAATCTTATAGAGATTCTCCATGCTCAGGACATTACTTCTTACATCATGCTTTGTGTCATGTCTAGTTTATTTTCTCTCTTTTTGGAGGAAATATTCCCCACTAGGTTTTCTTTTTTTCTCTATTTATGAGAGATTACATTGTACTTAGTTACCTCACCAAGCCTAGTAGCCCAAACCCATTTCTATTGTGCCCACCTAAGCTATGCTTAAGGAGGTGTTAGTGTATATATTTCATTCTTTTATACACTATACACTAAAGCCTAATTAGGCATCTCTTTATACAACCTTACACATGCCTCATTGAGGTGTCAAGTTTGTTGGGTGGTTTAGGAGAGGTGTCTCTAAGTTGCCTATTAACTAGCCACCTCACATTAGTTTTTAGGGAGGTAACTCACCACCACTCGTGGTTGAGGAGTCCTTCCTCAACACACAACTTCCTAACTTAGACATGGGTGCCGTTTTTTGCAAAAGTGCCTTATTTTCTATCATGAATCCATTAGTCACATTTCTACACTAAGATTTTATTATGCATATAATTTTGGAGAATCATTAATCCTCACATGATCAAGATCTACTTCAATAATCAATTATCAACCAAAAGTATTCCATTTACATTAAGAGAGTGATCATCACATTATTGATCTATTCAATAATCCTCAACATTTTTCCTATTGATCTTCCACTGCTTGATGTATATTAGCAAAGCCCATCCTTACTTTTTGAGGTCTCATTAACATTCTATGAGATTATTCATGTATTATATGCTTCTAACTAGTCTATAATATAATTAATGAATAAATTTGAAGTTATCATGTAATGAGGTAATGAATAAAATTAACTTGATTAATTAAAATTAAACCCATAATTCATGGACCATTTAGTATGAAGCTCGTGTAATTTTATCAATGAAAATTAGGTGGAGAAATGGTAGTGAAATTTCCAAACAAAATTTCTTTGTATTTTTGGTTGAGTAAGTCAATACACACAAAATGCATATATATGTTAGTCGATTAGTTTTAGTTTTTTCTCAATTCTCTTGATTAAACCTTTGTGCTTACTAGATCACCTAGTGATTTGGGTGTAGGAGTTTAATGTTTTCATTTCCCTATATTAAGGTTTAGAAATCACTTGCATTAATGTCTAGTAAATCACAAGCCGTCAATTTTATTGTTGTTTGGATCTTTCATGCTAAGAGAGAATGATTGTAGCTATTGAGTGAAGTCCATTAGAAGGATTGAAAGAGTTGGAGGGCTATTATAGTTCCATTTTACCCCTAAGGAGAATGAATCATTGGATGTGATTTTATCCAATGGTTCTTGGAACTTTTTGTATACACATATCTCCATGTAGACTAATGACATCAATGTCAGGACCATGGACTTCTAATTTATCAATGACTTGTGATAGCCTCTTATTTTGAACTTAAATAGATTTTTTAACTACATAGTGATAGGTCACTACTTGTGTGGACACACTTATACCTTGCAAAAATATGGATTTTCCAATCATCTTCCCCTTTCTCTATCCCAAAATTGGCAAATTTCATCTATGTAGTTGGCAGCAGCAATGAAATTAGCATGGTGGCATTGATAAGGAGTATGCTTCTTATTCATGCATGGTCATGACTTGTTAGATGCTAGTAACATAGTGGCTACATGTCCAATGGATTCATAGAGTGTTTAATCCTTTCCTCACACATTTTTTATAATGCCTTCGCTTGCCATGGGTAGTAGTCAAGCCCATAGGTTCTTCCTTTCTTATATGGAGGTTATCACCAACCAATTTATTCACCCACACTAACTACATTTGTGGGTCTCCCGCAACTCCCTGTATAACTAAAGACTGCTTTGAGTTCAAATTTTATAGCATTTGGTGTTTGTATATATTATTGGTTTGATGTATGTCTTGTGTAGATGAGAGATGTGGCAACAAATTGTTTGTTCTAGCTAAAATTTGATTTGTCAAAAATTATTGATTATAGATATACTTTTGAAAGATTTTTCCTTGAATCCCTAGTGACTAATCATTCATCCATGTCACTAAAACACCAATGAGTTACCTATGTAGAATAGAAAAGGAACCTATGACTTGCTACTTGATGACTTAATTATGAGTCGATCAATACCAAATCTTTTAAACTAAGTTCTACCACCATTATTATGGGATTTTGAGAGGCCATTGATATCTCTACATCCAATGCTCCATAAAACATCCAGAGGACATTCAAAGCTAAGAAACTCCTAAAAATTTGAGAGGAATGACATCATTTTCATTAGATGGTTCATGGAATCCCTTTAAATCTACAAGAGTTCTCAACACTATCAGAAATCACTATTGAGTTGGTGAACATGTTTATGTGGATGTCAATATTGCCTAGCATCATAACGAAGTCAAATTAATGATGACAGAAGTCTCAATTGAATATGCCAATATGGTGGCCCACTACTTTGGACCAATGTAAATCCTCTTGAGGCTAACAAATATAGTCAAGTCCTAAATACACTTGATTACCTGATGTAAGATTAATGTTCTCCCTTATTGAAGTCTTATGTAGTAAATTAGGCACATTTTTCTTTAAATAGTATAACTTTTGGTATCTTGATTAGGTGTTATAGATTGTAGGAAAGTTGTGTTTACTAGAATTTAAGCAAATAAAATGAATGTCTTTAGTAAAATTAGATTTTATGAATAAGGAATGAAATAGGATACAATTACCATAATTTATAGTTTTGATAAATCAAATGACATAATTTAGAAAAATAGAAATTAAAAGGACTTAAATCACGTAGTTGATTTTAGAAGTCAATAGATAACTACCTAGTATTTTGATTATAAATTTTAAACATAAACTCTAGATTAATTTTTCCTAGATGTACTCAAACAATAATGATGAATTATCCAAATTATCCAATTTCTTATTCGATATAGGTAGGCATGTGTTCATACTCACTACTCACTTGTGTATACAAGGTCTCCAATTTATCCCTTTCTATATTGTCACAAACTAAGGCCAAACTTAAAATATCTACTCGATTTAAGATCATATTTGTGAATATTTGATATTCACATTATATAGAAAAAACTCGATCGATCACATGATTTTGATTGTAATATACACTATATTCCCTACTCAAAACATATATATTTTTTAAATTATAGAAATTAAACATGAATCTAAATGTAGGATACAAATTGGTCAACTATAGAGTTTTTCTTGCAAAACCACTTTGTATCCTACAACTAACTTCATGTTTAAGCCATGGCCTATGTTCCAATATAATTTCACAATTCGTCATGCAATATCATAACAATAGGCATGTGTTAAGAATATAAATTTCTAATGTTCTTCTAATCATTATGCCGAGAGGTGTTCTACATTCACAGCAGGGGTGGAGTTGAAGAGCTGAAAGATTCTAAGATTCCGTGTGATTTTATAAGATTTCAATCTAAAAAATAAAAAAATAAAATAAAAAAGATTTATATGCATTAGATTATTAAGATAGAGGATCATAATGAAACTCCACAATAAATACACCACTAAATGTGCCGCCGCTCTCAAAGTTGCTTTTTCTATTTTAAACCAAAATGCAAATATTCTAGATGTGAGTAATTTTTAAGATGCTTGTGCTATTTTAAACCAAAATGCAAATATTCTAGATGCAAGTAATTTATAAATGTTAAGAATAAGAAATATATTTAAATGGGAAATGAAACGCTTGCATTCTAACTACAAGTAATTTATAAAAAATTAAAAAATCAAATTAAAAAACCAAAAAATAAAAAAAAATTGGAAGATATCTCTTTGACGTACTATAGATATATTTTTTAAATATAAATATACTAGTATGGATACAGTCTAAAGGTCTTCAGAATTAAATACAAGATGGCTGAACAATCAAGGAATTCCATTAAAATCAGCTAGTGGTGGCCAACAACCGTCAATTCGTATAGAGCAAAGCCATCAATTTAAATTACCACATGGCACTTTACTTAGCTCAAAAGTGAATTCCAAATCAAAGGTCACAAATCATTGTGAGTCAGACCAAACTCTATAGTGAATCACACTACAAATTAGATTAGCTGCAAGATTGTCAAAACTTACCATACTGTAAACCCTAGCCGCAGCAAATAATAAGCTGCCACACGTTTCATTAGATGAGTCATTCCTACTCAACGCCTCAAGTGCATGCTAAAACAACTAGGGCTAGTTATAGTCAATTTTCCATGTGTCCGTGTTATTATTATCATACTAGTTATACATAGTATAATGCCATGTCATATCTCTATTTCTACTTTATCGACCAATGAGGATAGGGCATCTCGTTATCTAATAGTCTTAACAAAGACTAATTTGTCATCAGTTCTTTCATTCAACAACACCTTGCATGGACGCCAACTGCTAGAGAATAGAAGATTAGCTCCACGAGGAGTTGTGATAGGTCAACCAGTCTAGGTTTCTCACACCTACAAACCCAGTTGCTTGTCAACTTTATATTGCGATATAATAATGTAAATGTATCGTAATCAGCTAGTAAATGTATCGTAATCAGCTAGAAAAGTCAATGCCGACTTATAACAAAAGCATACATGAAAAAAGTCATCTGGCTAAGGATCGATCTAATGTCTCTTCTTCAGTATAGCCCACGCTTGCAAATTAATAGTTGGTATTATTTAGGAAATAAGATGTGAGATCACTAAAACTCACCATAGTCTATTGTTATTTTAATCATAGTCTAATTTAGTTCAAAAATATGAATTCAAAATCTTTTTAAATATATATTCAAAACTTTAGAGAGAGATATTTTTTCATTTGAAAAATATACATTGTTTGAAATTTATGAGTATTGTCAATATATATCAATAAGAAATTTAGACATGATGCATATATAAAATAAATAATATTAAGTCTTAATATTGTAATGAAGAATATATTACATAATTTTTATAATTGTGATAGTTTTCTATATTCAACTATTTTATTTTATTAAATTTGGCTAGAAAATTTTGTTGTTAGTTTTGAGGGGAAAGTCATAGAAAATTTCAGTATAACACTAAGCTTATCGAACCTATTTCTTACCTCAAGCATTGTGTACTTGTGCTCTTCTATCCACATTAGAGACATATGCCTTTCTTAGTTTATTATGTGCTTATGTAGGTGTTTTTTCTCAGTAATGGCCACATCACTGTTCTTCATTTACCTATTATAGGGGTGAAGTTAAACACCTTGATGATCATCCAAACCCATATGCTTACCACATTTATTATGCAAGATTATTACTTTTTTCTTAGACTATGCATTCATTATAGTTATTGCTTGAAATGATTTGCATGCTTACATTTACATTTTGTTTACAATTATTCTAGTTTCCTCCATTTTCTTACATCCAATAGAGACAATCAATTGAAGGGGGGATATCTTGTTGATAACACTCCTACATTGAGATTGCAATCAATACATGTTCTTATAGGGACTCATTATCATGACCTAATAGATCATTATCACAAACCACAACATGGCAACACCAAATATGCCATCCCATGACTATCACACTAGGTGGCGCTTACCATTTTTCATATAGGAAACAACTCTTAACCCTACTCTTTCCTCTCTCCTCATAATCATTGATAGTAAAATTTAGTTTGCATTTAGATTATTGTTACTTGCATAATATAAGCTACTCATTTCACATTTATCTTAATTTGTAGGCTCCCATGAAGTACACATGTTGAAGGATATTCTTACATGATGAGATCTAGAGAGATCCACTGCATCATATGGACCCAATTTCACTTCTCTATCTAACTAGTTACTTAACATTTGTGTTTGTGAGTGCTATCAACTTTGAAATATGCCATAACTATAGGATTTGCATGACGTCAAAGTGGTATAAAATGTAATGGTGAAATTTGCATTGCCATGCCAAATCCCATTTAGTGTTTGTGCCCATTTTGAGAGAATCGATTAATTTGAAATTAAATATTGGAAAATGATACAATTTTTTTGTAAAGTTGGGCTCATTCGACCATAGTATTACTCATACCCATTCATCCACATTATCATGCATTTATCTCCACCTTATCCATATAAAAAACATATTTTAATACATTGATCTTGACTATTGATCTATTATGCCTATGTATGCATTTGTTCCAAAATAGTCCATCTCCACTATGATTCTAACAACTTTTTATCCCAAGTCACTCTCTTGGGTATTAGATTGATTCTACCATAGGTTTGACTCTTAAAATTTCAAAAAAATAATTTAGATGTGGCTAAGTCACCCCATCTCTCTAGCCATTATGAGCTAAACACACATTTGCATAATTTATTGCTATGTTCATGCATTTGAAAGTATTCTATAATGCCCCAACTTTTACACTAGGACATTAGCTAACACAATAGGATGAACACATTTTTTATGATGCAATTGTAATATCCACATGCCACAATTGCACACTCAAGCATGAAAAATCACCCAAGTGCCACACAAACACATTAGAGAGAAGGTGGAACAAGACACACACTTCTCAAAAATATGAGAACAACCCATGATGACAAACGGCCCATAAGCCAAGCAATGTCGACAAACAGCTAACAAGCCAAAGCGAGGTTTGGTCTCGAAACCTCACAAGAATGAAATGTCCAACATGGATCCAATCACAAAGCACCTACTAACTAAGCATAATTCAACATGATAACCAACTCAAGAGCATGAGAACAACTCAAATATATAAAATATGCATTTTCTAATATATACAATGTACATGCCAAACAAGAGAACTATCACATAGAATGTCACTTTCATTCCACACCAACATCAAAAAAAGCCAAATATAAATATGGGAATATCAACCATAATGTTGGCACAATATAACCCAAATCATAACCATATAATAAAGAAAAAAAATCACATATAAAAGATGGCTCCAACATGCCAATTTAACCATTTTCAACATCAAGACAACATTCTCAAACAACCTGAATTCCTTCTAGAAAAAGGATTGTTTTCCAAACAAATGATCACATAAAATAATAACATGGTGGATGATACTTCCCAAACATGGAAAGACCATGCTCCAATAATAAAATAGTAAAAGGAATTGGAGCAAAAGGATCTGGACCTGGGGAAGGTCCTACAAATGTTTAGGTGATGGTGCTGGATGAAGCATTGGTGTTGGCATTAGTAGAGTTGCTCCTAGTGAATGTTTCATAGATGGCTCTAGTAGATTTGCTATTTAGAGCAAGGTGGCGGTTACTGGTAGTGTTTTTGGGTGACGGTGTTGGTTTTAGTTGTATCTCTAGTGGTGGTGATGGTGTTGGACATAGCCTTGGTGGTCATTTTGGAGGAGATTTGGACTAGGTGATGACATGGGTGGGGTAGGTTGTGATAGCCATCGTGGGTCTGACAATGGTGTTGATCAACATTCCAAGTTCAAATTTTGGCTTTTATGATCTTTGACATATACAATTTTGGAATGGAAAATTTCATGTCCTCTGTCATCACAATGGATGGTTCTTTGGTGTGCAAGATGAACACCTTTATGTTTGTAAGAAATGTCTACAACGTCATTATGTAGATTTATTTTGGGGATAAGTTCTTAGATCCTCGTACCAGTAGATTACCACTTTAGGAGGATTTTTTGATTACTCTAGTGGCTTATTTTATTTGCATACCACTCTTCAACTCTTGTTTACCATTGTATTGTTAGCATTACATTTCATATTACATTGTTTAATAAGTAACCAACAACTTAGTTTAGACAATGGTTATGTAGTTATAGCTACTGGTATACAATTACAGTTTTATTAACTATATTTCTCCTTGTATAAATCTATTGCACTGTATTGTTTCAAATCAATCAATAAAACATTTACTATTTATCATTTGGTATCAGAGTGTCTAACTGATCTTGTGCAATGTGAGGCTTGCGTTGGAAGAACATGCCATGTTGCAAAGGAGAAAATCATTTTTGTGCCTATGAAATGGCATTGTTAGATACCTAATCTTTTTGTGCAATTTAGTTCTCCCTGTTACTGTGATGAATGCATGTGCATTGCTGTGCATGGGAAGTATGGCACTAGTTTCCATGCATGGGAAGTGACAGCATTGCCAAAAATCTTTCATTGAATCATTGCAGGAATAAAGCCATTGAAATTTGTTGAATGTTGTTGAAATCTAATTCAAGTTGTGTAGACTTGTGAGAGGCATTAATATTGGTTGTAAAACTTGCATTCAAAGCATTGTTTTTTGGTTTTTGAGTACTGCATCTTTTTGTTGGGTGTTAAATATGGCTAACAATGGGGATCAAGAATGACATTCATCTTTTTTCAGTCAACAGAAAGTGAACATTTCTTATTAAATTTTGTGAGTTTGTGGAAGTCATGAGAGAATTCATTATTCACTTGTGATAATCTTCTAGAAAAGGTGGTCGTTAAATTTAGTTTTATCAAGCGAATGTGTGAGATGATGTGCAAGGAAACTAAAGTAACAGGCCGAGTAATGTGAATCACTGGTTGAAGGCAATATTGAAGTCTGCCAAGGGGAAGAAAATAAGAGAAAGGCCACCGTTAATATTGGAAATGAAGGATTTAATCACTAAAGACGCAATTGAAAGTCCAAGGAGATCATTATTTTGGGAACCACCTGTACATCATGTGAGTTGTAGATTGAAGACAAAATCACTTAATTGGAATTGTCAAGTCTAAGTCACCAAGGGTTCGACAAGGTGGAGGTTAGATTGCTGAAATTGATATTTAATGCAGATGCTAAATGTATTTGAATATATCTACATGCCATGAGAAGGTTATAGAAAAACTATACGAAAATGAAGGTGGTTGCAAAATTCTAGAGTTTTCATATTTTTATTTTGGAGTAATAAGGTAAAAATTGTTGAAGGCTTAATTTGATGAATATTTAATAATATCTTGGACCTATAAGGTTGATTAGTGTATGGGTCTATCATTGGTTCAAATTGGCATTATCATCTTTTAATCATGAATGCACATATGTCAAAGATCACTTATGCTTTCAGGGCCATCCTTTATTTTCCTAATGAGGCCTCCAAAGACTCATCCAAGACATCAGTTGTTTAAAGTGTAATAGGGTAATATTAGAGGCAGGTGGCATCAAAGGATGGAGGATTTTCCATCATCTCAAGTTAGCTTCTTACTTTGAGATGATGCTTTGCATGAGAAGTATTTTTGGTTTTGGTTGTTTTGCTTTTCTTTGTTGATGCTGACGGATTTGAAGAATGTATGTTTTGTGAAGATTTTGTTTTGGAGACAGGTTTGGGATTTGGTGTTGAGCTTAATATAGATTTTTGTCCAATGAGCTTTAGAGTATATGATCGAGAATTATACCCTTTCGTGGTCACTAGACAATGATAGAGATCTGTTGTATCTCTTAGGAATTGTTGTCGAATAATTCAAGACTCTATGATTTGAGAGTTTGGGACTAAAGAGCTCAAAAATATAGCTCGAAGCTACACCTTTCCGAGGGTAGACAAGACAGCATGATGGAGCCTCGCTTGGTTCAAGATTTATTCTTTGGGAGAAGATCTTATATAAAATATGTATTCATATTATGTAATCAGCTTTGTTGAGTATGTTAGCATTAAGGGGGGGTCCTTTGGTACTTTTATAGGAACAATGTAATAAGGGGGGAATGTTAGCATTACATTTCATATTACATTGTTTAATAAGTAACCAACCGCTTAGTTTAGACAACGGTTATGTAGCTACAGCTACCGGTATACAGTTACAATTTTATTAACTGTATTTCTCCTTGTATAAATATATTCCACTATATTGTTTCAAATCAATCAATAAAGCATTTACTATTTATCATGTATGTCCATATTGACTTATGGTTTTCACTATCATTGGAAACCATTTGATGGACCTTGTGCCCATCTTTGCCCAGTTTGGGCCTCTCTATACTTCCTACCTTCTATTTTAATACATTTTGTATGGGTGCTTCACACCTTTTTGAAAAAAATTAAAACAAAACAAAATAGTACAAAGATCAAATATAAATCAATGATAAACCACCTCCTAGGTGCTCTAATAATCATGGAATACAACATGATCAAAGTATGATACACTAGACACAAGGAACCCTTCTAGATCCAAAGAGATCTTCCTAGGGGAGAAATAGGGATTTATTACACACCAACATACCATATTACCATCATCGAACACAATAGATATCCATTCCACACTAGGAAACTGCCAATCTATGGAGAAGAAGATCATGATAACACTGCTATCCAAGAAAACACTCTCGCACATCTAGGGAATACTTGGAAATGCCAATCAACATACACTAATATATGAAACATGAGGCATAGATACCAATCAAATACATACATTCAAGGGTGTCTCATACAATTCAACACACAATAAAAAACACCATCACAATAATTCAAGCATAAGGGATTATCACTCCTTCAATACACACCAAACAAGGCATATAACAACACCATCACACACACATATATGAGAGCATATAATCATCAACATACATGCAGGTGGTCTCAACACAAGGTCAAATACTTATGATCCAACCAAAGAAGGACTACAGGAGGGTAGCTAAGACATCAGGATGGACTTTCCCCTTGGTTCTCCAAAACTAGATCAGAAATAAGATAGGCCAGAAGGCCTCAAGTAAGCATTCACCATATGGATGCTTCCCAACAAGGTAGTGCAACACTTCTTTAGTGCATAACACTCACCCAAATACAATAGTGGTGTGGAACTTCTTCAATTCACAACACTTACTCAAACTCCCAAAGATAGTGCAGAACTTCTTCATCTCAAACACTAGTGCAACACTTCTTTGACTCAAAACACTCAAGGTAGTGTCAAACTTCTTCAACTCACAAAACTCAATGGTAGTGCAGAGCTTCTTCTATTTACAACACTTAAAGGTACATAATGGAAACCACAAGCCTCCTACCAATATCCCCTATCCTACACATTTTTGAGGTCAACTTCCTCAAAGGAACTCAAGAATAGGCAAAGAGTAGTTTTCCCAAAATGCACTTGAAAAATTAAAACTATGGGATAACACATGATTCCACATTACATGTAACTTTTAGAAATCACAAATTTCAATAAAATAAAATAAATGAATTTCACAAATATCCAAGGTCCACTATTGATAGATCCTGAAGCTTCACTCCCCAATTCATACCCAAAATTTCATATTTTCATAAAACAACAAATTTTAGAAATCTAAAAATACCCTATTGCTTTAAATTATCCCAACATAAAACTTTTCACATCACATAAAATTTTTGACCAACTTAGATAAGTTAAAATAGGGGAAAGCACATAATTTTCATGCTTTTCAAGAAATGCAAAATCTAAAAATTTAAGCATACCCTCTTATGCCTAATCTACCCAACAACACTCTATTCAAATAAAATTGCATTTTGAAAAAAATGCCATAAATCTAGTAGGAAAATCAACTTTTCAAAACTTATTTTCCTACAAAATTAAGTTCAACAAATAAAATTCAACAAGCAATGAAATGGAGAAATACCTCACTCAAACTAAAAGTAAAGGAGAGATTAATCTTTTTCCCTGTATGCATGATTCAATGTGGCCAAGTAATATCTAGGTCTAAGAAATTCAAATTTCTTCCAATAAGGGATTTGAAAATATCCATTTGCTCCCCATTTCAAATAATTACATAATGAAAAGAATACAAACACTTTTTTCCATATATCATTCTAATTAGAAAATAACTAAAACATAATTAACTAAAACCTTTTCTTTATTCTCCTTCACTAAATAAAATTACAATAATATATTTCTAACAAAATTAAATTAATCCATTTCATACACAAGGCAATTATACAATCCTTTACAATAAAGTAAATCTCATCCTAATAAATAAATAATTCATTTCCTATGGAATAATTATAACTTTGCAATTATAATACATTTCACCCTAAACACATTGTTTGAAAAACACATCTAAATAAAATACAATGGCTTTCTATAATAACATCATTTCCAATACAATAAATCAATTTAAATGATTTTCCTCTATTCTAGGAATGAATAGCATAAATAACAATTTCAAAAACATTAATAAACCATTTCATAGATATCAAGCATATGCAAAATTGCACAAGTCATAAATTAAATACACCCAAGAGGACATTTACTAGTCTATCAGAAGGAGGATCCAAAATCAAAATTGATTTGGGTGAGGTTTCATATGTTTTGAAAACATAAGGATGAAAGTGAGATGGCTAAGTATCCCATGTCAACATTCTCCACATTTTGACCATTGGTCAATATCCTATAATTTCCTACACACTCAATGCAAATGTCATGCACATCTATCTAATATATGACAATAGCTAAGGAAAATAACATAATTTACATAGTTAAATATTAACCATCTAGATTGCACATTTGAATCAAATCATTCACCAAGCAATACGATCTAAGTGCAGCCACTCTTACACAACATAATACTAGAGGAAACTAGGTCTACCCAACCAACATAACATCTAAAGGAAGAACAATAAAGTACAAAACACCAATCACAACAATGTGATAGATTGATCTCATTGGAAACTCCTCAATGGTCATACAAAACATCCCATAAAGCATCTAGACTACACCATTAGAATACCTTGATCACAACAACCTCATCAGCAAGTTCATTGAAATAATGCTAAATCATGAAAACACACAATACACTATAGAAATACTCAATATAACATATCCCATAAGGATCTAATATCAAGATGAATACACAAATAATCATCTATAATAGATGATGGCAAGGGTCAACATAGGTGGAAATTACATCCTCATCCCTTAGAATTGACTTCCTCCTGGAAGTCATCCAAGGTACAATCATGACACCACTAAGCACACCCAAACCGAAAAGATGACATACTCCTTCAACTATTCAAGGTTGGACACACCGATCACACAAGACAAGTCAATCAATAATCAATACTTGATATCAATACACCATCAACACTCACAATAAGATGCAACTAATGCATAACCTACATCACAACACACACACACACATGGAGAAATAAATGGACAATGATCACTACATAACAATCCACATCTACTTCCAACCATATAGTTTCTATCTCAACTCCCTCATAACATTCCACACAACATCCAACATTAGATAGGGTAGAAAAGAACATTTCACAATAGAGGACCAACGAGTCCAAACAATTAGAAAATAGCATAGCCACAACACTTTGAAGAATACCAAAGTGAAAGAAATGCACCCATAAGCATGGCATGGAAATCAAAATTGGAGGTTTGTGGCTAAGCTACTCGCAACCAAAGATAAAATAATCAACACTGGTCTTCACAAGGCAAAATAAAACTCCTATCTTTTTTCCTGTATGTGCGATTTGATCTAGCTAAGCAATCTCCAAGTAATAAGAAATTAAAATTTCTTCCAATAAGGAGTTTGCAAATCTCCATTTGCTCCCTATTTCAAAAATTACATAATGAAAATAATACAAATACTTTTTCCCATATATCATTCCAATTAGAAAATAACTAAAACATAATTAACTAAAACCTTTTCATTGTTTTCCTTCACTAAATAAAATCACTTAATAATATATTTCTAACAAAATTAAATTAATCCATTTCAAGCACAAGGCAATAATACAAGCCTTTACAATAAAATAATTCTCAGCTTGATAAATAAATAATTTCTTTCTTATGGAATAATTCCAACTTTGCAATTAGAATGCATTTCACCCCAAACACATTGTTTGAAAAACACATTTAAATAAAATACAATGCCTTTCTGTAATAAAATAATTTCTAATACAATAAATCAATTTAAATGCTTTTCCTCTATGCTAGGAATGAATAGCACAAATAAGAATTTTCAAAACATTAATAAATCACTTCATAGATACCAAGCATATACAAAATCACACACGTAATAAATTAAACACACCCAAGAAGACATTAATTGGTCTATCAAAAGGGGGATCTAGAATTAAAATTTATTCGGATGAGGTTTCATAGGTTTTGACAACACAAGGATGAAAGTGAGATGGCTAAGCATCGCATGTGAACATTCTCCACATTTCAGACAGTGGTCAATATCCTATACCTACACACTCAATGCAAATGTCACACACATCTATCTAATATATGAAAATAGCTAAAGTGAATAACATAAATTACATAATTAAATATTAACCATCTAGAATGCATATTTGAATTAAATCATTCACCAGGAAATATGATCAAAGTGCAATCACTCTTACACAATAGAATATTGAAGGAAACTAGGTCTACTCACCCAACATAACATTTAAAGGAGAAACAATGAAGCACAAACACCAATGTATAATAATGTGATAAAATGACCTCATCGGAAACTCCTAGATGGTCATAAATAATATCCCATAAAGCATATAGACTACACCATCAAAAGTCCACGATGGAAACAACCTCATCAACGAGTTTAATGAATGATGCCAAATCATGAGAACACATAATACACTACTGATGCAGAGCGCACAGAGGAAGCGAATAACTTGTCACAAACTGTATCAATGTAAGACTGTCTTATGTCTCAGCAATCAACTCTCATCAACTAAATAGACCCGGTCGGCCACCTTGCTATTTATTTGACTGATCTATCAACTCTCCTTTATAGTCAACTCCACTTTGTCTTCAGAGAGACTTCCTCTGTTAGCGGTGTCTTCAAACCTCCTGCCAATACCTCGATGGTGGTTAGCTTTCCACTAGCCTTAACTGTGGCCGTTAGTCGTGGCCTTGTCAGCCAGACTTAGATCATCGGCGACCACTTGTGAACTTCGGCTGATGTACCGATACACTTGACATCGCATTGACCATCCCCCGACTCTTCGGCGTGACACATACCATCGGCCAACCCAAAGACTATTCTGCCGACACATTGATCACCCCGATGGCTCATTTGAACCGCATTCGTCGGTGAGACTCCAAACATTGGTGAACTCCTTGTTGGTTCCCCCGATATGTTGATATACCAACTTAGTATATGCTTGACATGACTTGCTACTACCGGTGGACTAAAGTTTCATTACCTTGATTTCACTTGTACTACTAGTCACCTTTTGTATTTGACAAAATGTACATTCTCAACATACATTCTCAACATGCTTTTGCGATATGCATTCACAATATACGTTCGGTGAAACAATACGAAACTTACACCAATGTAAACCTCTGCAACTCTGCAACTCACAGACACTAAACAAATATGCAGAAACCAAAACTTAACAGAATAGTAGGGTCTATAATCTTCTGCAGACACTTGACCACCATCAATTTGGCCACTCCACTAACTGTTCTCACATAACAAGCACTCTTGTTATCGTTTCAATGACTAGTCACATAGAGATGCCTAGTCAACTTATGCCCAAACTCCTTGGATCCTTGGGTGTTTGATCAAAACTATAGAAAACACAAAATACACACTGTATTCCTCCATTACACTGAACATGAGAATCTTGATTTCAATGGACAGAGGAGATATAGTCCATTTATCCATAGAACCCTAGCTTGTAGGTTTTCAGACTAGTCTTTGCAAAAGGAACGAGATCTCACAAACTACAACACTTTAAGACACCAGACTACTATGAAATGGAAACTACTTCAATGCCTGAACATTTCCAATCAGTTTCAGATGATCAACTAATCGTACAGACCATACAGAAAGACTGTTATAGAAAAATACTCAGAAAGAACAATGTTTCAACACACCCAAAAATCTAGATCTTTATTCATTCATGCTTCATGTTCTTACATCCTGCTTCTTCACCTGAAGAAGGCTTGAAAACATTGGTTATCATTCCTTCCAACTGTGCAAACTGATTTGAAAGACAGTTAGCCATTGGGTTTCTCCTATCACAAGAAAACTACATGTTTTCATTGTGTTATTACATCCAACTTGATCGAAACATGGTCTACATAGGTCTAGTGACCAAATTGACATGAAAACCTTATTACAAACATGATTTGGCTTAAAAGCCTTATTCAAAACAAAACAAAACATGACTCCTGCACCGTAGAGAAGGTGCTCCTGCACCATACTCCCCCTACAGGAAAAACTCAAGTCCCTTGAGTTGCTAACTATTGGAGTGTCTTCCCATGCTTCAAAATGTCTGCCTCACTCATCCATGTAGCTTCTAAATCAGGAAGATCTTGCCACTTGACCAAGTACTCCTTGTACACACCCTTCCTTGTCTTCCTGACAACTTTGGAATCTAAGATGCACTCCAACTGTAAAGGCTTACTTGGAGGTAGATCTCTAACCCAATCTTCATCTTCAATCACAACATCTAATCCATCTTAAGCATTCAATGGAGGTCTAAAACATTGAATATGGGAGAAATACTAAGACTAGATGGCAGTTCTATTTCATAAGC
Source organism: Cunninghamia lanceolata (assembly GCA_027924645.1). Classification (NCBI taxonomy): domain Eukaryota; kingdom Viridiplantae; phylum Streptophyta; class Pinopsida; order Cupressales; family Cupressaceae; genus Cunninghamia; species Cunninghamia lanceolata. The sequence goes on from BSBN01000274.1 coordinate 16,834,104, forward strand.
ATTTGGACCAAACTTATGCACTACCTTGCATGGTCCTATTTTCTTCATCAGAAGCTTGGTTAGTTGTCCTTTAGGCAGCCTTTCCTTCCTTAGATAGGCCATCACTAAATCTCCCACCTTGAACTGTACATCTCTCCTTTTGAGATCTGCCCTATCCTTGTATTTGGAGACTGTCTTTTCAATCTAAACTTTGACTTGATCATGAACTACCTTCATGGTGGCAGCAAAATCTTCTCCTAGAGCACTCCTCTTATCCCAACCTTGCAGGTCTTTGAGTTCAAGTGGTCCTCTTGGATGGAAACCATAAACAATTTCAAATGGACTCTTCCCAATACTTCTATTCACCAAATCATTATAAGCATACTCAGCTTGACCTCTAATCAAGTCCCATGCCAACCCATGCTACTTGGTAAGGCATCCTAGAAGGTTTCCTAGGGACCTATTAACAACCTCCGTCTGACGATTAGTTTGGGGATGGTAGGTTGATGAGAAAGACAATTGTGTTCCTAATTTTCTCCATAAGGTCCTCCAAAAATGACCAACAAACTTGGAGTCTCTATTAGTGAAAATTGAAAGGGGCAAACCATGGATTCTAACTACTTCTCTGAAATAGAGACCAGCAATGTGAGATGCATCATTTGTGCATTTGAATGGTACAAAATGAGCCATCTTACTAAATCTATCCACAATGACAAAAACACTATCCACACCCCTTTCTATCTTAGGAAGACCAAGTACAAAATCCATACTAATGCTCTCCCAAGGCCTGTTGGGAATATGAAGGGGTTGGTACAAACCAGCATTAGAAGACATACCTTTGGCCTTTTGACATATGGTACAACTTGCAACATATCTCGTTACATCTGATTGTACTTTTGGCCAATAGTAGAATCTAGTGACTTGTTCCAAAGTCTTGTCCAACCCAAAGTGTCCTCCTAAGGTTCCATTGTGCTTCTCTTTGATGATGTTATCCCTCATTGAACATTTAGGAACACATAGCAAACTGCCTTTGAATAGGAGACCTTCCTACAACACAAAATTTGAATATTCACCATGAAAAGTGTTAGCCAAACTAGCACAAACTTTGTAAGCAGCCTTGAAATCTGCATCCTCCTTGTATAACTCCTTCAAACAATCTAAACACATGCTTTCCATTTGTACTTCCTGTATGACCAGTATCCTTCTACTTAAAGCATCAGCCACTTTGTTAGCAACACCCTTTTTTATGCTTAATAGTGAAGGTATAGGCCTGTAATTGTTCCATCCACTTAACATGCCTATGATTCAACTTTTCTTAACTATTTAAGAAGCTAAGAGTGTGGTTATCAGTAAAAACAATGAATTCTTTGGGCAACAAATAGTGTCTCCACTTTTTGAGAGCTTGCACCATTGCATAAAGCTCTAGGTCATAGGTAGAGTACCTTTGTTTAGCCTCATTCAACTTCTCTAAAAAAAGGGCCACTAGATGTCCATCTTGACTAAGAACAACACCTATTCCTTGCTGACTTGCATCACATTCCATGACAAAAACTTTGTCAAAATCAGGGAGCACCAATGTAGGTAATTCAACCACTTTCTTCTTTAACAATTCAAAGCTATCATTTGCTTGCCTTGTCAATTGAAATTTGCACTTCATTCCACCCTTGATGGTGTTAAGAATATGAGCACTTATGTGACTGAATCCTCTAATGAACTTCCTATAAAAAGTTGCCAAGCCATGGAAGCTTCTAACATCTCCCACTGTCCTAGGGGTAGGCCAATTGAGAATGGCCTCAACCTTTGTGGGGTCCATCTTCAAACAACCATTGGAAATCACAAAACTTAGGTACACAAGTTCAGTTTTCATGAACTCACACTTATCCAAGTTGATCATCAACTTATCCTCATGCAACTTCTGCATCACTTGTCCAAGATGCTTCACATGTTCTTCTTTTGTCCTGCTGAAAACAAGTATGTCATCAAGATAAACAATTACAAATTTGCCAATGAATTCAACAAGTACCTCATTCATAAAATGCATGAATGTGCTTGGGGCATTGCTAAGGCTGAATGGCATGACAAGCCACTCATAGAGACCTTCAGTTGTCTTGAAGGCAGTCTTCCACTCATCTCCCTGCCTAATTCTGATCTGATGATAACCAAATTTCAAATCAATCTTTGAATAATAACATGACCTTCCAAGATAGTCCAAAAGATTCTCAATCCTTGGCATAGGGAATCTATACCTTATTGTGATCTTATTTATGGCCCTTGAGTCCATACATAGTCTCCACTTCCCATCTTTCTTTGGAGCAAGTACACTAGGGACTGCATATGGACTAAGACTCTTTCTAATCAGTCCTTTCTCTAAGAGTTCTTGAATTTATCTACTCACCTCTTCATTCTAATGTGGTGTCAATTTATAGGCAGCCTTATTGGGCAATGTGGCTCCTGGAATCAAATCAATTTGATGACTTATATCTCGCATGGGTGGTAAGGAGTTAGGAGTATCCTCTACCACAAGATCTTGGTACTTATCCAACAATTGCTGCACTTCTAGTGGAATCTCTTTCTGCCTTTTGTCTTGCTGACCTGATTCATCTTTAGGCTTCATTATCAAGGCATACCCTTGGGTATCCTTCTCCTTCATGAGGTGTAAGAACTCTTTTCCACTAACCATCATGACATTGGTGTCATTACTCTTCTCTCCAATCTGCTCTTGCATAGGATCCATCCTAAACTTCCTTCCATTCTAGGTGATGAGGTATGTGTTCTTCTCACCATCATGTTGTGCCTTCACATCATACTACCATGGACTTCCAAGAAGAAGGTGACAAGCATCCATAGGAATAATCTCACGTAGTATCTTGCCTTATAATCACCTATCTCAAACTCAACCCACGTTTGTTCTTCTACCATGTAATTTTGATTCTTATTCAACCAAGAGATCTTATGAGGACTAACATGGGGCAGCCTTTTCAACTTACACTTCTCTACCATTTCAGTAGACACTACATTCTCAGTAGAACCTGAATCAACAGTGATTTTACAAAGTTTACCATATTCTATACCTTGGGTTCTGAAGAGAGTATTCCTTTATAGGGGCTCTTGCTTCAATGGCATCTTCATCAAGGTTCTCTTGATCATCATGTTCTCTCCTTCAAGGACTAGTGCAGCACTACCAATGGGTGAATTCACAATTTGGCAATCATCATCTTTCAACAATTGATTCCTTCTTCCACCATCATGGGAACTAGTTGCCTTCTCAGGGCATCTGCGCATAGTATGGCCTACTTGATTGTAGCCATAGCATCTACCAGTGAAAACTCTGGGTCCTCTTCCTACAACACCACTTCTACCTCTGCCATTAGGTCTTCTCCAACCTCTGAAACCACCACCTCTATGATCTGCATCAGAATGAGACTCTTGTTGACTTGGATTTTCATTTCTACTTGACTGTCCTCTACCAAAACTACCTCTTCCCCTATTATTTCTGCCACATCTTCCTCTGGTGTTTTGATCACTCTTTCTTTTCAACTTCTCCTCTGCCCTAGAGGCTAATTGAAAACACTCATCCACTGTTTTGGGAACCACCATACTAAATTCATCTTGTATGTTATACCTCAAGCCATCGAGATATCTAGCCACCATCTCTTTCTCCTCCTCCTTGTGATTGGCTCTCATGCTCAATCTATGAAATTCTTCAGTATATGTAGCCACATCCATATCCTTTTGTCTAAAATGATTAAACTTCCTAATGGTCTGCAACTCAAAGTCAAATGGCATGAACTTGTCTCTTAGCATGACCACCATTCTACTCCATTTGGTGATAGGGTTCTTTCCAACTTTCTCTCTTTCACCTTGCATATAGTTCCACCAAACTGGGGCAAAACCTCTCAGTCTTGTATTAGCAAACTTCACTTTCTTTCTGTCACTATACTCCTTGAAGTCAAAATAGTTACACATGGCTTCAATCCAATCCATGAGGTTTTCCCATTGAATGTAGGAACATCCATCTTTGGATCGCCACTATCTCCATGAGTACCTTTGAGTGCATTCAAGAATGCCTTTTGGTCTGCAGTCATACCTTGTTCTTGAGGGCTCTCCTTTGCCTCTTCTTCTTCTGTATCAGAAGCACTTCCATCCTCTTTACTCTTACCCTTGGGCCTCTCTTCTTTCAACCTTTCTTCAAGCATCTCCTCTACCATCTTCTTGATGGCTTCTTTGCTCATAGACTTGGGAGGCATTGTGCTAGCCTCAGTTTCTATCTCCTCATCTAACATACACTGCTCCAATTCAAATATTCTGATACCAATATGATGCAGAGCGCACAGAGGAAGTGAATAACTTGTCACAAACTATATCGGTGTGAGACAGTCTTATGTCTCAGTGATCAACTCTCATTGGCTAAACAGACCCCGTCAGCCACCTTGCTATATATCTAACCGATCTATCAACTCTCCCCGACAGTCAACTCCACTTTATCTTCGAAGAGACTTCCTCTATCGGCGGTGTCTTCAAACCTCCTGCCGATGCCCCAATGGCGGTTAGCTTTCCACTAGCCTTAACCGTGGCGGTTAGTCGTGGCCTTGTCAGCCAGACTTAGATCATCGGTCACCACTTGTGAACTCCAGCCGATGTGTCGATACACTTGATATCACATTGACCATCCCTCGACTCTTCGACATGACACATACCATTGGCCAACCCAAAGACTATTCTACCGACACACCGATCACCCCGATGGCTCCTTCGAACCGCATTCATCGGTGAGACTCCAAATGTCGGCGAACTCCTTGTTGGTTCCCCTGATATGTCGATATACCAACTTAGTATATGCTTGACATGACTTGCTACTACCGATGGACTAAAGTTTCTTTACCTTGATTTCACTGTTACTACCAGTCACCTTTTGTATCTGACAAAATGTACATTCTCAACATGCTTTTGCGATATGCATTCGCAATATATGTTTGGTGAAACAATATGAAACTTACACCGATGTAAACCTCTGCAACTCTACAACTCACAAACACTAAACAGATATACAAAAACCAAAACTTAACAGAATAGTAGGGTCTATAATCTTCTGCAAACACTTGACCACTATCAATTTGGCCACTCCACTAATTGTTCTCACATAACATCACTCTTGTTATCGTTTCAATGACTAGTCACATAGAGATGCCTAGTCAACTTATGCCCAAACTCCTTGGATCCTTGGGTGTTTGATCAAAACTACAGAAAATACAAAATACACACTGTATTCCTCCATCATATTGAACATAAGAATCTTGATTTTAGTGGACAGAGGAGATACAATCCATTTATCCACAGAACCCTAGTTTCTAGGTTTTCAGACTAGTCTTTGCAAAAGGAACAAGATCTCACAAACTACAACACTTTAAGACACCAGACTACTATGAAATGGAAACTACTTCAATGCCTGAACATTTCCAATCAGTTTCAGATGATCAACTAATCGTACAGACCATACAGAAAGACTGTTACAGAAAAATACTCAGAAAGAACAATGTTTCAACACACCCAAAAATCTAGATCTTCATTCATTCATGCTTCATGTTCTTACATCCTACTTCTTCGCCTGAAGAAGGCTTGAAAACATTGGTTATCATTCCTTCCAACCATGCAAACTGATTTGAAAGATAGTTAGCTGTTGGGTTTCTCCTATCATAAGAAAACTACATGTTTTCATTGTGTTATTACATCCAACTTGACCGAAACATGGTCTACATAGGTCTAGTGACCAAATTGCCATGAAAACCTTATTACAAGCATGATGTGGCTTAAAATTCTTATTAAAAACAAAACAAAACATAATTCTTGCACCATAGAGAAGGTGCTCCTGCACCAACTACATAAATACTCAATATAGCATATCTCATAAGGATCTAATATCAGGAACAATGGACAAATAACCATCTATAACACACCAAGGCAACAGTCAACATAGGTGGGCATTAAATATTTAATTACATTCTTTTTATCATCCTCTCATATTTAAAAAGCATTACATATCATTTGCATTTAAGTAAAGAGCATCCTACGAACATTTCGATTGGAGCCCACCTAAAAAGAACCTAATTTAATGTCACATCATTCTAGAGGATTGGCATGTCTCAAGATTTTGTCCTTGATTATTTCCATAACTGTAAAGCTGGCCCTATCAAGGGGTTTGATCAAGGCATTTCTAAACACTACCAGTCCTTGACATTTGGTGAAGCACAAATGATCAAGTAAATGAAAAAGCAAGAGCATGCACTACATGAGATCAAATCCACTTTATATAAATCAAATTCACATGAGTGGAATTGAGTCAAAGCTTTAGACTTCTTTAGAAACTTTACAAACTATTGTGATTTTGAAGTATACTATAGATAGAGGAACCATTTTTCACTTGAGACACAAATTTCAATGTATTAACACATTTGTTCAACATTTTCATTTCTAAAACTAAATACCTTTATCTATCCTTATTTAATAGTGTAGCATTTAGTTGTTCAATTATCACTTCCACAAGGCTAATTAATTTAAGTTGAGTAAGTTCTTTGCACTTTATGTTGGAATAATGCATATTGCTTAATCCATTTGTAGAGTAAGATTATTTTTTATTATTAATTCTATGGCTTGACTAAATTATTCGAATTGCACAAATTGAAAGTTTGATAATGTGTCAATAAGGCATTTTGATAATGTTCAGTGCTTGATCCATTGATTATGTATGCTAATTAGTAGCTAATGTTGCATGGCTTGAGTAGGTACAAGTTGAGAGTTTGATACATGGTATCGAATATGGGTCACCAATGGATTATCTTTGAACTTTAGGCTTTCTGAGAAGGTCCATTTGAATGGTAAGAGATGTAACGTAAAATTAATTTGTGGTGAGTGCAGCTCGTAGAATATCTCGTGTCATTTGCAAGTGTAAAGGTGAATGCTCCCAACAATGAGGACATGAGTGCAGTTGACATAGCATCAGCAGCAGCTCAAGACAACCCCAATCGTGCAGACGTGAATGCCCTGAACGATGAAGGCATGACTGCACTTGACATAGCATCAGCATCAGTTCAATACAACCCCAATTGTGCCATCATTGTAGAGAAACTGAAAGCTGCAGGAGCTATTTCGTCGAGTCTCGTACCAAAATCAAATAAAACTTCTGATCCAAGCAATGATTCGAAGCAAGGGAGAGAGAGAGAGAGATCGTTGATGTACACATGGTTGTGGCATCACTGATTGCCACAGTTACATTTGCAGCCATCTTTCAAATTCCGGGCGGAATTGAGGATGACGACCACAGTATACAATATGGAGGTGCCAAGTTGGCACATCGTAAACTTTTCGAATTGTTCATCTTATCTGACACTGCGGCCTTCATTACTTCCCTTACAGTGGTCGTCGCGTGGATAGTGCGAGAACAGTTGCCAGACACTTATTTCGGAGGACCACCGGTTCTGTCCCATCTGTCAGGTGTGAGCTTGCCATTGTCAATCTTGTGGACAATAGTAGCATTCGTGAGTGCCACCATTATCGTCATAATTCCCCGGCATATGGGGAACTTACATAATGAAGCTTTCTCCAATTATTATTCGCTTTTGCGAGACGAGACCATGGTTGCATTGACGCTCCTTTCGGCTGGGTTAGGACTATCCATGCCACTCTTGGGTGGGTTGGCGCTATCCATGCTTTTTACTACGATCTCTCCTATTGTTCTGAGGGTGAAAATTATCATGAACGTTTACAGCAGGGCATTGCTTAAACTCTACGTGACTATTCAATTCTGTATGGTCACGGGCTTTATTATTTACGCTACTCTTACATGAGCGAACCATTTTGGTCGTTCTTCACCGTCAAAAACAAGAATATTGATATATTGTACTTCCTTTTTCTTTCGGGACTATTGACGACCATGTATACATGGTCTTAGAAGAGGAGAGGACCGTCCTTTACAATAAGGGTTCCCGTTTTTTTATTTGGAGAAGAATTCTATTATGTTCAGACAATTGTTTTATTTTATTTAGAGGTGGTTTTTTAAAGTTTTTATAAATACATTATAAAAACGAATGAAATGAGTGCTAAGTGATGGTAAATGTCTCACTTGTAATCTGTTTTTAAGCTCGTTGAGTTTGTAAAAATAAGTAAATAAATTGTAGATATTTCATTGAAAAATTAGTATGGAGTGTGTCTTTTATAACTTGTATTTATTTAAAATATAAATATTAAAACATAAAATATTAGAAAATATATGTAATAAGTATGAAATTATATAAGTGTAACAGTCAAATTTATATTTTTATCTTAACCCTCATTTAATTATCGGTTTATTTAGATGGAATGTTTTAATATGTTTACATATTGATAAATGGCACTTTTTTTATATTAGGTTTGGCTAACTTGATACATTTCTCTATTTGCTTCATCCTTATTTGCACATATGTTCATGCATTCTAGCCTATACCATCCATATTTATGCACATTCCCATATGTTTGTCATTTAGAAATCATTTATTAGCCTACATTCACATCCATGTCCACATATTCATTCATTGTCTCAAAAATAACACTTTTCTATCTTGGGTCAATATGAGTTACCTGGAGATTAATCCCAAGTGGCTGAGGATTGACCCCAAAATTTAAACATTTAAATTCAAATTCTAAAATTTCCACCCCTTTTCACTAGCCATTATGAGTTGAATTGACGCACCTTTTGTGAATTATTGTTATGCATTTGTAAGTAAAAACATCCATTTCTAAGTAAAACATCATCAGACATATCATACGAGACTTCATTGAGAAATCTATAGAGCACATTTCATTTTCTAGGGAACAAAGAATCTTAATATGCATCGAAATCATGTAGGTTGTTTGCAACTTTGTGTATGTTGTCTTCAATCATTCATTGAAAATTATAAACCTAGGTTGAACATGGTTTTGACCTAGGAGAACTTGACCCTAGAAATGCTACAATCTCCTCTATGGTGTTTATAAATACCTCCTTAACCTTTTAGACATAAGGAAGGTGATGGTAAAGAGGCCTCCAATGTGAATTTCTATTAGATCATTCTTATGGCACTTGAGTTCTATCTCGAGGGACTTCAATTCAACCCAAAAAGGTTTTGAGACTACATAGAGATTGAGATATTCACTAGACCATGAACATCAAGTTTATGTACCTTACTCACTAGATTCTATGCAACATTAGAATTAATTATTCATCATTGTTTGGAAAGCTAATGGCATATATCATCCTATTTAATTATCTCATTTACTGTTCCATTTATTATCCCAAAACTCACCTTAATTAAATCTAGGTTAATTGTATGCTTATTGTTTGCACTTATATGCGGCTGTGTGCAAGAAGTTGAGTCCACTTTTTGGCTAAAAAGTGGAAGTGTTTTCCCTAATTTTTAGAATTTGTGACATTTGACCTAAAAATTTGATACACTTAAAGGTGGAATCTTGGAAAAAGTCAATAAATATGAAATGGAGTACCCGGAGTCTAGTTTCCAAATATGTAATTTCTTTTAATACCCAGATGATGAAAATTAATTTTTAATAGGCATTTCTAAAACCATTGTTTAAAAGTCACTTTTTTTACTATACCATGCATGTGTATGTCATCCATATTTTGACCTAAATAATCATATTTTTCTAAATTCTTTTGGGAAAAGATTTGTAACTCACTGAGGCACATTTTCCATTTTTTTAATAATTTTTTATTGAATATTTTCTTTTGTTAAATTTTTATTGGCCATTTTTGGTGTTTTAAAAAATCGTCATGTACATCACGCATAAGACGACCTAAACTTATCATTTTTTTATTTTTTTTTAAATTGAAAAGAATTGTCTGAAGTATGTTTTCGTACAATTTTTTTACAAAAAATTATTTTAATAAAAGTTATTAAAATACTAAAAAACCCTTATAATTCAAGTTTATGGACCTGCTTCACCAAAAATTAATTAAAAAAAAGAAAAAATAATCCAATTGTAAAAAAAATTACATATTTGGAATCTACACTGTCTCATCTATAATGGGTTTTAATTTCGTCAAAAAATTCTACAAAAAAGGCCTTCACACATATGCCCAAAGTCACTATTTTGTTGTGACATGACAGGACCTTCAACTTGCAGGTCAAACTAGGCCCAAAGCCAAGTGTCGGGTTCCCAAGCCTTTTTTTGACCCAAAACCCATAGCAAAAATTGGGTTGAAAATTCAAATTTTATGAAATGGGATCCTATTCTATAAACAGGATCTCGTTTCTACAAAACATGATACCATTTTGAAACGGGATCCCGTTTCATAAAAGGTTAATATTTTAACCTTTTTGAAATGGAATCCCATTTTGAAATGCAATCCTATTTTAAAATGGGATCCCACTTTTGGCTTGGGATCCTGTTTTGGTTTACCTGATTTCAAGTTTTTTTCTAAGTCCAAAACTTCCACCTTAAGTGGACACATCTTTGTGCATTTACCCTTGTACCAAATTTTGAAATAAAAATGTAAGACTAAAACTGAAAGATCTAAATCTTACTTTCAAATCTACAATGCAAACCTTAGATAAAGCCTAAGGAAAAGAAAATAACAATGAATGAAATAACAATAGATCTCACCCAAAGCTTCTCCGTGTTGCAACAACAATGGTGGCTATGCTTCAAGATTGATTTGGTTGAGAGTATGGATGTTAAGTGCTCAGTTCAACATCATAAATTTATATTTAAGATTGTAGATGATTATGGCTTGTGAGAGGTTTAATTTATAGATTTTTGGGAAACATGATCAATGGTGGAGATTGATTCATAAGATCAATGACTATAGTTGTTTGAGAGGATTTAGATACGTAAGGAATTGAAAAGTATATTTTTGTGACATGGATCAAGGGGATTAACAAGTCGTTTCTTGGAGTCTTATGCATGCATGCATGTAGTTAACTTGTGCATGATTTAAATTAAGTATATAATTAATTGGTTAACTAATTATCTCTTTTAGTCAACTAGATTTGATTGATCGGTTAACTAGATTGATTGATGATTTAACTCTTTTAACTGACCAGTTTACTAAATTTACTAAATAGTTAACTAATTTGATTTGATTGAAATTCAACTAAATTGATTGACTTATTTAACTAATTTTGATTGATGATGGAAAAGTGCAATTGGATAGTGTATATCTAGTTATTTATTTAAATAATTATGTGTGCATGGATAAATTAGGAAACTAATTAATTAATGGAAATTAATTAATTAATTAAATAATTAAAAGTTAATTAATGTTGGAAGGGGAAATGAAGTGGTTAGGAAAATGATGTAGATGAAGTGTTGATGACAAAATAAATGTGATAGACAATTTTAGATGTCTACATTTTATCCCTCTTTGAGATGACATTTTCATAATGTTGTTTCAAAGAAAAATAAAATATAGCACTTGCAGAATAAATAGGATGGTGATATGCCATAGCTGATGAGAAAATTGGTAAAATATGGTGTTAGTATGATGAAGTGATATGCCCCTTTGGGATGCTAAGTGGTTTGAATAGCATGGGTGTGCTCTTGAAATAGGCAAAAAAGATATGAGGGAAGAATGAGAAAGAAGGGGGGATAGAATATTGGAGATTAGTGATGGATGAAAGGGATTGAAAAATATTATAGAAGAAGTATTAGAGAATGGGATAGAAGCAGGTTAAAGGATGAATAAATGCAAATGGATGGGATGGATGAGAGGGATGTTTTTATGATAAGATGACATGATGAGATTTATTATGTGATGATATTTTTAGGAGGAAATAAATGGAATGAAGGGTAATTTTTATTTATTTGTTCGACATAATGTAAAAGAATGATGATGTTCGATAGCTAACTAAAAAAGAAGAATGAATTAACTAACTAATTATTTGCATAATATAAATCGTGAGCACAAGACTTCAGAATAGATCAAATGATAAAGGATAGAAGATAATGGACAATGTGTTTATGGGATTATGAGTGAGTGGTATTGAATGTGGGTATTATGATGATATGTGGTGAGCACCTATTTTGATATAGCACAATATATTATGCACTAGTTTATAAAGACCAAGGTGACAATGTATCCCATGTGTATCATCTAAGATGATGAATGGTTATCATGGTAAATACAAAAATCTTGGAAGAAAGGACAACATAATTGATGGCCTCTAGTATGAAATAAGGTCATAGGAAAAGGCATGGGTGAACCGATAAAATAGGAAGTGAAATGGAGATGGAATGATAGATGAGGACTTAGAGAGTAATGAGATTTGATTATAAACATGGTGCCTACAAGTAGGTTTTCACCATGGTAATTATCCAAGGCACCACAAAGAGTGGTTTTCACCAAATGACAAATTATTTCTCTTTACTGTTTTTTGATAATTTGATTTTCTTTTGCATTTTTCTCAATTTTTGATTTTTTATATTTTTGTGACAATTGGGGTACTACTAAAGATTGAGCATGGAAGCCCCTGATGTACACTATGTTCAAGGGCTCATCCAACGTATGACCATCTAGAGTAGCTAGCCTATAAGCATCTAATCTATATTTAGAAGCAATGATATAGGGATCTAACCAGTTAGGCTCAAACTTTCCTTTCTTGTCCCTATCTAGAGTGGCATTTTTATGATTTTCTTTAAGCACAAGGGCACTGATCTTAAACTCTTGATCCTTTATCTTCTTGTTATAACTTTTTTGGAGATGATTTTGCTAAGATTTCAAATGGTTTAGGGCATTCAGGTACTGCTCATCTAATAACTCAAGCTCATCCAAGCATGTAACCCAATACTCCTCATCAACAACAAGGTCACATAAATAGATGCATAACAATAGGATTTGTTAGTGCTAACTAGCACATGGATTTAATCCACCTTAGGTGGTTAGGTGTCGACTTGGAGAGTTCGATACAACTCTCGAAGCTAAGTGTCAACACACATTTGCCACTTGCTGAGTGGAGTGTTGAGTTCAACTCCTAAGTCAACTCAACCTCTTCACTCATCCTCACCTATATGTACTTGCCGCTTTGGCTATTATACATGGTGGATTGGGTATTTTTTAGATATAATTTAATTATTTGTGCTTGTTTTTCATCTCCTTACCCCCATATGGTATAAGAGCCTTGGGAGGTTCGATTGGAAGTCTGAATGATTCTATCTCATTCATATAATAGCATTGAAATTACTTTTTGTCAACTCTTTGTTGTTTTTTTGTTTCTCTATTTGCACTGAGGTAGGTGAAGGGAAAGCACAAGAGAGAAGCCCTTTCTATGAGGGTGATTGGTAATGTTTTTTGGTGAAGAAAGGGCAAAGTTTCTACCAAAAAAGGGGCCTCTCCTTGCCATGACCTCTCATTTTCAGTGCCTCTATTCATAGCTCGTAGCTTGTTCAATCAGGCCCAAGACCTATTGATTGTAGCCACCCCTATTCAGGGTTTGAAACTGAAGGTGCCACCCTTGTTTGGGGTTTCTGCTCACGCCAGGCAAAAGAATAAAGCAATGCTCCCATTGTAGAGGCCGTCAGACTAGGCCAAAGAACAAAGAAATGCTCCAATTGTAGAAGGCCAATGTGGATTGCAAAGAGGCCACCATTGGTGCCTCTATCTTTTGGAAAGTGCAAGGTTGGAAAAAACTAGCAAACACCATCAAATTTTGGCCACCATTACACATCCTCTGCAACAGTGACAAGGTGGGTTGTGGATTCGGCTGCCATTTGTGTGATCACCCCTACATTCATCTACCCATACATCACCCTCAGAGAGGAATTCTTCCCCTAGCCATCATACAACCATTTTAGCCTCTTTGGCCAACTTTTTTGTCTTTTTTCCCTAAATCATCACACTTATCTATGTTTTTCCATAAAATTTTCTTTTTTATGAATGTATTTAAAATTATGCTTTCATATTAAAACAAAATAGTCATTTAAAAACATTTAAAATTATGTTTTTAGGGGGGTAATTTAAAATTTGGGGATTTGGAGGTTCTCTTAATATTGTTAGTGTTAAATTACATTTTTTTTGTAAATAGATTAAGTATTAGGGCAAAATTTTAATCGTCCTACTTAGATCTATCGTGCTAACTAATAAAGTGCCAACCTTTGGTGAGGGTATTTAACTCTTTTATTTTTGCCTATCAAAGACAAATGGTTTGTACATGCACTAACTTATAAAGTGCCAAAATGGGGGGTTGTATAATGTGTTGATTTTCTATTGTCTAAAGGAATTAACCTCTTTGTAATCATGGGATATGAAACTCACTCTTCTGTAATCAAACTAAACATGGGTAATCATAAGTCCTTGTGTGATGGAAATCCTGAAACACATCAGGTAACATAATCTCATGTGATATCTATATGGACTTATCCTTGAACTAGGTAACCAATTTCAGAAGGATAAGTGGTTTAATAATCATGATCATAATTGTGGATTAATCAATTTACATATATTAGATGCCGCTTTGTATGCCATCATGGATATTGGATGTCGACATGCATTATGGATTATAATTTGGGAAATACATGGAGACTCATGTATTTCTCCCTTCCCGCATGATCCTTCTATGATTAAAACACACATCACACATCATGATATAGATACAGAATGTCTATTTGACATAGAGGAAATCACCATTCCTCCACCTCCTACTGTTGCTTCATTGGATTTTAGTGTTACTTCTTCGAGAGATTCTAGCACTTCTTTACAGTAGGATCACATTTGTCTTCCTAACATTGTTGACTAGGACATATTTCTACTTGACATTGCTTGCTTATTTGTAGAATCCCTCATTGCTAATTTGGAAGCACACATTGTGGAAACCAATCTTCTCTATGATGACAGTTTTAATTAAAATACATCGTCATTATCCCCTCTAAATATTCATGCACTTAATTCATATACACATGGTTCTAGATTGTCATCATCTTCATCTATTAGGCATGCACCTAATTTGATTATGACATCCTTTGAATAGATATGAAGACACCTAAGGATTCTTCAAAGACATCACAATGTGCATCATCATCCTTTAATCAACTATAGCATGATTCAAGAACATAGATACATCTTCCAACGTGGGAAGATATCCTTCATCTTCAGTTGACCTCATTTCTTTCCAATAGAGGGAACATTGTTTGGCATTCTTGGATCTACATCTGCATCCTTTGTTTTCTATCCAACCTCATTGTAGTAGGACACATCTTATGGGGGGTCTCATAGACATTCTATAATTTTATCTCTTATCGGGGGAATCATATATTGTACTTAGTGAAAGAAGTAGTACTTCTTCATTTGTATAATTTTCATGCATCTTTTCTCTCTTTTGGAGTGTAGTTTTTTTCGACAGGGTTTTTAATCTTTCTCAACTTCATGAGAGATTACTTTGTACATGGGTACCTCACTAGGTCTAGTAGCCAAGACCCGTCTCTTCTTGTACCCACCTAAGATATGCATAAGGGGGTGTTAGTGTTAACCTTTATTATATATTACTTATTCTAAGTAATATAATTTGCACATGGATTTAAGCCACCTTAGGTTGTTAGGTGTCGACTTGGAGAGTTCAACACAAGTCTCCAAGCTATCTGTCGACACACATTTGCCACTTTGTGAGTGGAGAGTTGAAGTCATTTCCTAAGTTGACTCAACCTCCTCACTCATCCTTACCTATATGTACTTGCCTCTTTGGCTATTATACATGGTGCATTTGGTGGATTTTGCATACTTTCATTCTTTGTGATTCTTTTTAGTAATTCTCATAAGGAATCAGAGCCTTGGGAGGTTCTATTGCAATTCTAAATGATTTTATCTCATTCATATAATAGCATTGAAATTATTTTTTGTCAGCTCTGTGTTGTTTTTTTATGTTTCTCTAAATGCATTAAGGCGGGTGAAGGGAAAACACAAGATTGAAGCTCTATTTATGAGGATGACTAGTAATGTTTTTTGGTGAAGAAAGCATAATGTTTCTACCCAAAAAGGCTTGCTGCCTCTTATTGCCAGTGCCTTTGTTAGGAGCTCATAGCCTGCTTAATCAAGCCCAAGAACTGTTGATTGCAGCCACCTCTATTTGAGGTTTGAAACTAAAGGCACCACTCTTATTTGGGGGTTTTTCCCACACCAGGCCAAAGAATGAAGCAGTGCTCCCATTATAGAGGCTCTCACACTAGGCCAAAGAACAGAGCAATGCTCCCATTTTAGAAAGCCAACATGGTTAGTAGAGAGGCCACCATTGGTGCCTCTGTGTTTTATAAAGTGTAAGGTTGGCAAAAACCAATGAAGGCCATCAAATTTTGGTTGCCATCGCACATTCTTGTTGGAATTAGTCTGGACAACTGAGAGGGGGGGTGAATCAATTGTCCCTAAACTTTAATTTCTTTTTGCACTTTTAATCTTCTTTTTTTATTTACAAACAAATTAATGATGTAAACATTTAAGAATGAATCAACACATGAGTAGAAACAACATGAACACACAACACTAGAATTTTTGACGTGGAAAACCTGGTTAAGGGAAAAACCACGATGGGGGTTAACCCATAAAATGTGTACCTTGTTAAAAGTACTTAAGAAAATAGAAGGTACATGCCTTCGAGCGCACTGACTAGAGCTCACTACTCAAAAAAAGGCTCACTGCCTATAAAAAATTATGATTTACACAAAGTTAATGAACTGAGAAATAACATCTACATTCATGCCTGATTCAGTCCCTTTGAAGGCTCACAAAAACTTCTGCTTTTGTCTTCAAATTCTTCTTCACTGACTCTTCACTCTGTACTCCATTTTCTCCTCTTCTTCTCTGCTCTTCTTTGATCCTTTCTTTGGATTTAATTCATTTTGTACAAGGATAATTTTCCACAACTCTTCAACAAATATTTATACACTTTATCAACCTTAGAATGATCAACAAGGTTGGCTAAACTTAATGCGGATCTTTACACTGTCAGCCAAACATAGCTAAGACTTGAAACTTCCTCTATTAACATGCCACACTTCATAAAATGCCCTT
The DNA here is from genome assembly GCA_027924645.1 of Cunninghamia lanceolata. NCBI lineage: Eukaryota > Viridiplantae > Streptophyta > Pinopsida > Cupressales > Cupressaceae > Cunninghamia > Cunninghamia lanceolata. The sequence continues at coordinate 16,851,100 of BSBN01000274.1, forward strand.
TAGATCATCCGCAATATGCTAGGAACATCCGGTCAGCCAAGACTGGGAAGAATATCAACCTCAAAGAAGAAATCTTCAACAACAAGCTCAAAATTCAATGTGGACCTCCAGCATAGTAGCCACACGATCCAGAGATGTCCACAAGCACATTAAATTCACCAATAATATCCACTCTAAACCAAATTACAAGAATCATTTGTATCTTCCTCCAGAACCTCAAGAACACTATCTGCCATGACTGTCAAACTAGAGAGATAGCTTGCGGACCTCCAAACCACAAACTACTGGAGTTGATGATACACAATGATTTCCCAAACATGCCTTTAAATCTATAGACCATAATATTTCACTGCGGAGGAATCTAGACCAACTTACTGTCACTCTATCTTTTCTAAATACTGCAAAATCTAGTTCTACTCAGATGTCCATAACTAGTTCAAATCTTCATGCAGACTTCTCAATTCTTAACTGGAGCAACCTCTGACAATCCTCTACATAGCCATATGGTCCACATGCATTGATTGTCATTAATTTTCTCAATATGCTCAATAATCTGGTCTTTTATACAGACAACAATATAGGATACATTTGACACCAATGGCAACAAGGATATGTTGACATCAATGACAGCACCACTCATGCACATATTTAAAACAATCTCCCCCTGTGTCATTGACAGCAGCATATGATGTGAAAAATTGAATTTAACAATCAAGACAAGAACTTCTCCCCCTTTCTCTTATCACACCTGCAACCATTTTCTTCACTGCTCCCTTTCACCAGCAACTATTCACTTTAAAGTTTTTCACATGACGTCTCTCCCCTTTTGATATCAATGGAAAAGGGCACATATTTGCTATTTTTTCTCCCTTTTTTCTTCAGACTGATCCCAAAATTTACATACTGACTACTCCTTAGAGTAGTATCTCCTCAACATCAATCCGGATCTTAAGATATGATTGATAATTCCATCTGACTGATACATATTAGTGCATCTTAGTTCTGATCAGGAGGGGTGATAACCCCTAACTTTCCTTTGAGATACTCAAAAGTATCTTTGGGAAGAGGCTTAGTGAAGATATCCGCAATCTGATCTTTGGAAGATACAAACTCCAACTTGACTTCATTCTCATTTACTTTCTCTCTCAAGAAATGAAACTTGATAGATATATGCTTTGTCTTTGAGTACAATACTAGATTCTTTGAGATACTTATAACACTTGAATTATCACAAAAAATTGTGACTAGCTCCTCAAACACAATTCTGATGTCCTTCAGCATTTGCTTCATCCACAGAACTTGAGTACAATTATTTGCTGCTGCTATATACTTTGCCTCTGCAGTAGATAGAGATATTGCCTCTTTCTTTTTTCTTATCCAAGAGACTGATATTCTTCCCAAGAAGAATGCACCACCACTAGTACTTTTTCTATCATCCACATCTCCTACCCAATCAACATTTGTGTATGCATGAAGAGTGAAGTCATTGTCCTTTGGATACCACAGTCCATAATCAATTGTCCCCTTGAGATATTTGAAAATTCTTTTAACTGCCATAACATTGGATTCTTTTGGATCAACTTGAAATCTGGCAACAAGTCCAACTGCATTCATGATGTCAGGTCTGGTCTGAGTCAAATAGAGCAATCCTCCAATAATTGATCTATAACTTTTCTAATTTGCCTTTGGGGAATCATCATCTTTGCTTAGATTGCATCTAGCTACCATAGGTGTACCTACAAGCTTTGAATCTTCCATTCCAATTTTTTTCAACAATTCTTTCACATACTTAGACTGAGATATGAAGATACCTTTATTTGACTGAACAAATTACAGACCTGGAAAAAAATTCATCTCACCAAACATAGACATCTCAAACTCACTTTTCATCTGATCAGCAAATGCTTTGCACATACATTCATTTCCACCAAAAATGATATCATCAACAAAGACCTCAACAATTAGAATGTCCTCATGATTAATCTTGAAGTACAGATTACTATCAGCGGTACCTTTGCTAAATCCTATCTTAAGCAAATGCTTATCCAATCTGGCATACTAGGTTCTTGGATCATGCTTGAGTCCATACAAGGCTTTTCTCAGTCTATAAACCATATCTCCATGATCAGACAACTGAAATCCTTCCCATTGCTCAATGTAAACTTCTTCCTCCAAGTGTCCATTTAGGAATGTTGATTTGACATCCATATGATATACTTTAAAATCTCTAAAGGTAGCAAATGCAAGAAACAATCTAACTACCTCTATCCTTGCCACTGGAGCAAAAGTTTCTTCAAAATCAATTCCTTCCACTTGAGAGTATCCTTTGCATACCAACCTTGCCTTGTTTCTTACAACCTCACCATCTTCATTTAGCTTATTCCAGAAGACCCATTTGGTTCCAATCACATTTTTGTCTTCAGGTCTAGGAACAAGATCCCAAGTGTGATTCTTTTCTATTTGCATCAATTCTTCTTCCATTGCTTTAACCCAGTTTTCATCTTTGCAAGCTTCACTCATTGATTTAGGTTCAATCTTTGAAATCAAACAAATCTCTTCTTGATCTTCAAAAACTCTTCTCCTAGTTCGAACACCTTTATTTCTATCTCCTATAATTTGATCTTCAGGGTGATTTAATCTTACATACTTGGGGGTTTTGGGAATTGTTTGAACTTCTATTTCTTGAACTTGTTCCTCATCATCTGCACTAAACTCTTGAGTTACTGGATCAATTTGGATCTAAGTCTGGATTTGAACTTTTCTTCCTTGACATTGACTTTCATCTTGATCATCTGAATCATATCTGCAGTACCTAGAATGTCCTTCTTTGCTTTCATCAACTTTAACATTAGCACTTTCAATAATCTTTTTCAGCCTCTTGTTGAAGCATGGATACGCCTTACTTTGAGTAGAGTATCCCAAAAATATTCCTTCATCACTTCTTGCATCAAACTTTCCCAAATCCTCATCTCTTTTGATATAGCTTTTACTACCAAAAACTCTAAAATATCTCATAGTAGGAGGATGACCAAACCATAGTTCATAAGGGGTCTTACCATAATTGCCTTTGATTCTGCACCTGGTTAAGAGTGTAGACATCAGTACTCATAGCTTCTCTCCAATAAACTTGAGTAACATTTGTTTCCATCATCATGGTCTTGGCAGTTTCTTGAATGGTCTGATTCTTCCTTTCCACAACTCCATTTTGTTGAGGAGTCCTAGGAGTAGATAACTATCTTTCTATTCCATGTTTTTCATAGAAAGGATCAAACTCTCTGAAAATTTAATTTCTCACTGATCTCATTTTCAACCATCATCTTGAACACTTTAAACTTATCAAGAGCTTCTGAAGTTTCTTTTAGGAAAGTTACCCAGATCATCTGAGAGTAATCATCAATCAGCAGCATGAAATATCTACCTCCTTGCACACTCCTAATTCTAGTAGGACCATAGAGATCAGTGTGTACTAGTTCCAATCGCCCACTAGAAGCTTGTTCTTTGCTTTTGAATGAAATTTTGTTCTGTTTACCCAATTGACATTCTCTACATATGCTATCAAGTTTCACAAGTCTTGGAAGGTCTCTTACAACCTAAGTGGAACTTATTTTGACAATGTTATCAAAATTCACATGACACATCCTCCTATGCCATAACCAACTTTGATCTGTCTGGGCAATCAAACAACTTTTGCCAGAACTACTTAAATGAAAGATGTTACCTCTAGTTTGAGTACTAGATGCAATTTCAGTTCTGGAGCTCTCCAAGATTCTACATTTTCCATCCTTGAATTGAAGATCATAACCCTTGTCAACCAATTGTCCAACACTCAGACGATTATGTTTCAGTCCTTCTACATACAGAACATCATTGGTGCAATTCTTACCATCAAAAGAAATGGATCCTTTACCATGGATTCTACCAGCTGCATTGTCTCCAAATTTTAGAAGCCCACCTTCATATTTTTAAAAACTCACAAACTTGCTCTTGTCACCAGTCATATGATGAGAACATCCACTATCGATCACCCATTCATCCTTTTCAACAACTTGAGTAGCTAAGTCACTTTCCACATTTGCACAGCTAGTAGATTCAACAGACATTGGATCTTCTTCCTTGATAGCAATGAACACCCAATCACCCTCTCCATGATCAGATTCATCATTTGTGACTCCTTCTTCTCCAGCTTCTTGGACATAGTAGCAATTCTTCTTATTTTTGTATCTGTTAGGGTTTGGTTTTGAAAACCTCTTTAGACATCTTGAGGTGAAATGACCAACTTTACTACAAGAGAAACATTTAAGTGGTAACTTTCCTTCATACTTACTGGATCCTCTTGGCATTCTTTTGGCAATAAGAGATTCAAGATCTGTAGTCTCAATTTCATCATCTTCAAGATCCTTCCTTGTCTTCACAAATCTGTTTGATCTACCTGAAGAACTTTCACTTGGATCATATCTTTGCTTTCCATACACACTGGCCTTGAATATAGATTCAGACTTAGGGAGAGAATCTCCAAACTCGCTCATTTCAAATACTGAAAGCTTACCAACTAACTGATCCCTTGTCATAGTTGTTCCTGTCCTGATTTCTTCAATGGCTGCAACTTTATGCTTATAAGTTGTAGGTAAAGATCTTAGTACTTTGGCAACAATTTCTGATTCTTCCAGTACTCCACCTGCATTTTTGATACCGGTCACAAGTTCATTTACTTTCTGCATGTAGGAAGTAATGTTTTCATCTTCACTCATTACCAATGTTTCATATTTACCCTTTAGGCTTTGTAGCTTGGCACATTTAACATATTTGTCACCTTCATACAGATTTTCCAACTTGATCCAGATTCCATGAGCAGTTTTCAAATCTAGGACATTTACCAATTTGGTATTAGTCAGGGCACTCAACAATGCTTCTTTGGCTCGAATATTGTGTTTAGAATCTTTGAGTTCGTCTATAGTTGAAGGTCCATTCTTCAGAATCTTATATACATTTTTAGTTATTGTCCAAAAGGCATCACCCATACATTCTAGATGACACAACATGCATACTTTCTAGAGGGAGTAATTTGTTCCATCAAATCTCAGACTTTCCTTCTTGCAGGATGACATCTTGGATCTCCTCAAGTGGTCAAGCTTCTTTTAGAGGAACTTTTCTCTAATACCAATTGTTGGAATTAGTCTGGACAATTGAGAGGGGGGGTGAATTAGTTATCCCTAAACTTTAATTTATTTCTACACTTTTAATCTTCTTTCTTTATTTACAAACAGATTAATGATGTAAACATTCAAGCATGAATCAACACATGAGCAGAAACAACATGACCACACAACACCAAAACTTTTGACATTGAAAACCTAGTTAAGGGAAAAACTATGGTGGGGATTAACCCACAAAATGCATACCCTGTTAAAAGTAGTTAAGAAAATAGAAGGCACATGCCTTCGGATGCACTGCCTAGAGATCATTGCTCAAGAAAAGGCTCACTTCCTATAAGAAATTATGATTTACATAGAGATAATGAGCTAAGAAATAGCACCTACATTCATGTCTGATTCAATCCCTTTGAATGCTCACAAAAACTTCTACTTCTATCTTCAAATTCTTCTTCACTGACTCTTCACTCTATAATCCCTTTTCTCCTCTTCTTCTCTGCTCTACTTTTGATCCTTTCTTCAGATTTAATTCATTTTGTACAAGGATAATTTTCCACAACTCTTCAACAAGTATTTATACACTTAACCAACCTTGGAATGATCAACAAGGTTATCTAAACTTAACGCAGATCTTTACACTATTGGCCAAACATAGCTGAGACTTGAAAATTCCTCTATTAACACTCCATGCTTCATAAAATGCCCTTTAGATCATCCACAATATGCTAGGAACATCCAGTTGGCCAAGACTGGGAAGAACATCAACCTTAAAGAAGAAATCTTCAACAACAAGCTCAAAATTCAATGCGGACCTCCAACACAGTAATCACATGATCCAGAGACGTCCACAAGCACATTAAATTCACCAATAATATCCACTCTAAATCAAAACACCAGAATCATTTGTATCTTCTCCAGAACTTCAAGAACACTATCTGCCATGACTGTCAAACTAGAGAGATAGCTTGCGGACCTCCAAGCCACAAACCACTAGAGTTGATGATACACATTGATTTCCCAAACATGCCTCCAGATCCATAGACCATAGTATTTCACTGGGGAGCAATCTAGACCAACTTACTGTCACTCTGTCTCTTTTGAATACTACAAAATCCAGTTCTACTCAGATGTCCATAACTACTTCAAATCTTCATGCAAACTTCTTAATTCTTAACTGGAGCAACCTCTGACAATCCTCTACATAGCCATATGGTCCGCATGCATTAATTGTCATTAATTCTCTCAATATCCTCAACAATATGGTCTTCTGTACAGACAACAATATAGGATACAGTTAACACCAATGGCTACAAGGATATGTTGACATCAATAACAACACCACTTATATTTGCAACAATTCTCTACAATAGTGACAAGGCAAGTCATGGATTTGGTCGCCATTTGTGTGATCACCCTACACTCATCTACCCGTACACCACCCTTAGAGAGGAATTCTTCCCCTAGCCATCATATGACCATTTTGGCCTCCTCGACCAAAATTTGTTGTTTTTTTTTCCCTAAATCTTCCCCTAGCCATCATATGATCATTTTGGCTTCCTTGGCCAAAATTTGTTATTTTTTGCCCTAAATCTTCCCCTTGTCTATGTTTTTCCCTAAATTTTTTTATGAATGTATTTAAAATTATGCTTACATATTAAATCAAAATAGGCATTTAAAAACATTTAAAATTATGTTTTAAGGTGGGGTAATTTAAAATTTGGGAATTTGGAGGTTCTCTTAAAACAATTAGTGTTAAATTGCATTTTTTTGTAAATAGACTAAGTATTAGGGCACGATTTTAATCGTCCTACTTAGATCTATTGCACTAACTGATAAAAGTGCCAACCTTTAGGGAGGGTATTTAACTCTTTTATTTTTTCCTTTTGAAGAAGGGTTTGTACAAGCACTAACTTATAAAGTTCCAAAATGGGGGTTTGTATAATGTGTTGATTTTCTATTGCCTAAAGGTAACCTGTTTGTAATCATGGGATATGAAACTCGCTCTTCTGTAATCAAACTAAACATGGGTAATTATAAGTCCTAGTGTGATGGAATCCTAAAACACATCAGGTACCATAATATCATGCCATATCCATATGGACTTATCCATGAGCCAGGTAAACAATCTCAGAAGGATAAGTGGTTTAATAATCATGACTATATTTGTGAATTAATCAATTTACATATATTAGATGATGTTTTGTATGCCATCATGGATATTGAATGTCCACATGCATTATGGATCAAAATTTGAGAAATACATGGAGACTCAAGTATTTCTCCCTTCCTGCATGATCCTGCTATGATCAGAACACACATACCACATCTTGATACAAATATAAAATGTCCATTTTACATAGAGGAAATCATCATTCCTCCACCTCGTCCTGTTTCTTCATCAGATTATAGTGTCACTTCTTTGTAGTAGGATCACATTTGTCTTCCTAGCATGATTGATTGGGACATATTTCTACTTGACATTTCTTGTCAGTTTGTAGAATCCCACATTGCTGACTTGGAAGCACACATTGAGGAAATCAATCTTCTCTATGATGACAATTTTAATGAAGCTGCATCACCATTATCCCCTTTGGAAATTCATGTTCTTCATTCATCTATACATGGTTCTGGATTGTCATCATCTTCATCTATTAGTCATGCACTTGATTTGATTATGGCATCCTTGAACATCAATATGAGGACACCTAAGCATTCTTCAAAGACATCACAATGGGCATCATCATCCTTGGATCAACTACAACATGATTCAGGAACATACATGTACATCTTCTAGCATGGGGAGATATCCTACATCTTTAGTTGGCCTTATTTCTTCCCAATAGAAGGAACATTATTTAGTATTTTTGGATCTACATATTCATCTTTTGTTGACTATCTAGCCTCACTGCAATAGGACATGTATTATGGGGGGTCTCATAGAGCTTCTATCATTTTTTCTCTTATGGGGGAATCATATATTGTACTTAGTGAAAGTAGTACTTCTTCACTTGTATAATTTTCATGCATATTTTCTCTCTTTTGGAGGCTAGTTTTTTCCCACAAGGTTTTTTATCTTTCTCCACTTCATGAGAGACTACTTTGTACATGGGTACCTCACTAGGCCTAGTTGGGACCCATCCCTTCTTGTACCCACCTAAGATATGCATAAGGGGGTGTTAGTGTTAAACCTTATTGTATATTACTTACTCTAAGTAATATAATTAGCACATGGATTTAAGCCAACTTAGGTTGTTAGGTGTCGACTTGGAGAGTTCGACACAACTCTCCAAGCTATGTGTCGACACATATTTTCCACTTGGTGAGTTGAGAGTTGAAGTCGAATCCTAAGTTGACTTAACCTCCTCACTCATCCTTACCTATTTGTACTTGCCTCTTTGGCTGTTATACATGGTGGATTTGGTTGATTTTGCATATAATTTCATTCTTTGTGCTTGTTTTTTGTCTCCTTGTTCATTTGGGAATTATTATAGGATTTTGATCTTAATTGGAAAAATTACTTTCGCACCAAAGACAAGGCAATATGGTGTAGCACCTATAGGTGTGTGGATACTGGTATGGTATGCCCAAGGGTATGATGGAGCTAGAGGTGCTAATCATAGCCAGTATCATTGAAAATCTTTTTGGCGATTTTAATGATGGTTTTGTTAGATGCCTTGGCTTCACTATTACCTAGGGGGTAATATGGGGTGGATCAATGGTGTTTGATATGGAATAATTCACACAAGGTGTCAACCTCTTGACTTTTAAAGGATTTATCATTGTCATGCCATAATGACAAATGATATGGTAGAGGATGAACATGGATAATTGGGTACAGTGGCATAAATAAGTGGGATAACTTCTACCCACTTGGTGAAATACTTAGCAGTGGTAATAATGAACTTGTGGCCACTAGAGGATGGGGGATGTTTTTTTTCCAATGAGATAGAGGCCCCACATGGAAAAGGGCTAAGGAGTAGTTATGGGCTACAATGCTTATGATGGAGCATGAATTAAGTTTCCATGTTGCTGACATGCAAGGCATTTCTTTACATATTGACAGACATCATGTTTCATTGTAGGCTAGTAATAACCTACTCTCAAGAGCTTATTTTCTCAGACCATGCCATAGTATGGATAATGTAGATTACATCATGAATGTTCATATTTAAGCATAAATATGACATCTTTTATGTTTAGACACTACAATAAAGTACCATTAAAGCCTCTTTTGTATAAAGTGTCACCTAGCAGAGTAAAATGGGATGTTTTTGTAGGAAGGTTTGGCATTGATATTAGATGTCAGATTTGGAAAATGGGTGTGATCATAGAGGTATGTATCAATGTTGTGATACCAAGGGTTATTAGGATCAACAATATTGCATATCATCTCATCTTTAGGGGTGTCATATGTATAGACCAGGAGTTTCTCAACCAAGAATTCATATTTTTTTATCCAGTGGCATGTCAAGGAGGAAACCAATGGTAGCCATAGATTTTGTCACTTTATTATTTAGGAAATTAAATTGTTCAAATTGAATATGTTTAAAGTACTAACAAAAGCTATCAACCATCTATTTATAGAAGATTAACTTATAATCCTTTCATAGGTATTCATCATTGACTTGATAGATAGCAAGTTGAGAGTCCCCATGGACAAGGATTTGTTTTATGTTCCATTGTACTACTATTTTGAGACTACTATTGAATAAGGCCTCATTTTCTACCATTTTATTGGTGCAAGGGAAGACAAGCCTGAAAGATTTTGAAATAAGATCTCCTTGAGATGTGACAAAAAATATGCATGTGCTTGATCCATGACTATTGAAAGATCCATCAAAATAGAGTTTCCATGTAGTAGGAAGAGTGTCAATGATCATAATTGATTCATCTAGAAAATTGACAACCAACATATTGTATCAACTAAAGGTGCATCTGCTAATTGATTGGTGAGTACCTTTCCTATGATTACTTTTCAATCTATGTACTCAATATCAAAATCACTTCATATCATGACCCACTTGGCCATGTGGCCTATGGGAGATGATCCTAAAAGGAGATACTTAAATGGATGAATTTTGGAAATGAGTTTAATTTGATGGTTAAGCATGTAGTGTCTCAACTTCTGTCTACATAAGACAATTGCCAAGCATGTCCTCCCTATAACAATGTAATTGAACTCATAGCCTACCAAGGTGTGGCTAATGTAGTATATTTCTCATTCTCTACCTTGTTTATCATGTTTTGCCAATAGTGCCCCCAATGTGATTAGTGTAGCTAAAATATAAGGTAATATGGGCTTTCCTACAATTACTACCATGTGAGCATAGGAGGAAATGTGTTGTCAAGAAATACCAAGATGTAGTTTAGAGATTTGATCTTGAGTTAAGTCTCTAAAGTTAGTTTATACCCTAGACATGACAGTGATATAATAGCAGAGAATAATAATAAGAAATAACATCATGCGGCAAAATCTAATCATATCCAATCTATTAAACATATTAATAGACACAGAATCCTTTAATCACAATCCTTATAACTTCATATATATTCATATTAATATCAGATATAAAAGGTAGGTCTAAGTATTTGCTTTGTATATTATATTTCCTTACATTCTCTTTGATCTCTTTTCTATCATCATATCATTACATATCTTTATACAATATGATGTAATAGGGATGCGTCCCTTCTTAAACATCTAAATACTATCATCCATGTCAAACTCATCCTCAAAACTTCATTTGTGGTGACCTGTAGTAGGTTCTATTGACTACTTAGTGTCCTACCAACATCATCCCCCCTTTATAAAAAACATCTTGTCATTAATATATGCAACACTAGTTACCTAGGAGAATTTTCTTGTAGATTACCTTCAGTTGGGATAAATTGTCATCTCACTATTTCTTAGCCTATTTCAACACTTGTATATGGCCCTGGATCTAAATATGAGTTGTCTCTACCTCCAATAGACTAGTAGGGATCTATATCTTTTGTGTGATTTGTTTGGAAGTTCTCCCAACAAACTTGTCAAGTGAGATAACCTTAAGCTGACCACTTCTCTCAACATCTTTGATCTTCATCTTGATTTTTTATTTTTGATCTTGTATTTGTTGCATTTGTGTGTGTATGGTTTCAATCTATGCCCTAATTGATCCATCGATATCCTTTAATGGGTCGTATGTTGTTGTTGTTTGTACCACTTATGCCTCTAGATGATCTATCAACTCCTTTATTGTCTTTGTTGTTGTAGGTCATTGTAAGAAAAATTGATACAAAACATTTGCTTTTGTTATGACTTGTTGTAGGTTCTTTATTTGTGTTTCTAGTTGAGTATGTGCTGCTACACATTTCTTGGTTACATCCATCATTATATTTTTGGTCATTTCATCTTTAACCTACTGCTTGACCTTAGTCTCCTAGTATTGCATTTTAGCTTGTAGGCTATCCACTAGTCTCTTAAGTTGTTGTCGTAGTGGAAATATTGTATCCCTTCTTGCATTAGACAATTTGTTTTGAATTGTTGATATAGCCTCTTGCAATTACTCTGCATTGTTTAGATGTTCTTGTAAAATTTCTTCTCTTATGGTAGCATAAAAGATATCCCCTAGCTAAAGATTTTGGATCAAGGTGATATCCTTGACAAGTTAACTTTGGATCCTAGTAGTGGGAGTTGTAACAACTAAGGTGTCACAATAGGTTGAATCTATTGCTACTGTGCCATGAAATCATTTATTGATGGGATTGGGGATGCAGAGGAAGATGCTTTAGGAGTGTCTATTTGTTTTTTTGTAATTCCTCTTCTTGTTCACCCTCTTCCATGTTGTGTTGAGGAGATTCTATTTCTTGTTCTTGTTCATTTCTCTCTTCTTCCCTCATTGTATCATAGGATTTCTTTATGATCTCCTTTATTTCCTTTTCTAGTTTCTCTCTTCATCTGTAATGTTCATCAGGGTATCCACCCTTTGTTTTGTTATGAGTTCCCTGGCTTGTAGCTGTGACAAATTAAACTCCTTTTGTTTTGTGGAGATAGTTGGATCTAATTTCTCTATTGATTGTTGTCTTATCTCCTCCTCTAGTTCTAGTGATTTCTCCATCTTTTCTTTGACCACTTTGGATACTTCCTCTGAGAAACCCTCCATAATTTGTTATAATGATTGATCTAACCTTTAGATATATCTTATTAATGCCTTGATTATTCTTCATCGATTCTCTACACATACTTGATTGTATAATGATAGAGCTTGCAGTAACATGCCATGGTGGATAATGGCATTGCTCATGTTAAATCCACATCTATTAGTGATTCTTCTTCCTGCTTAGCTTGTTATGCTTCCTCTGTTGCCTCTTTTGTTTCTTTTTTCTCTTTCTCTCTTTTTGTTTTCTTATTTTATGGGTTTTTTTACTTCTTCCTCCCATTCCTCAATTTCTTCTTCCCCTGATACCTAAATAATGCTTCTTTTCACTCCCTACATTCTTCTTGGTGTTTTCTTTTTCTTTTTTACACTCATTTGTACAAGGATCTGTGATACTTCTTGTACATTTGTTTTTTTCCCTTTTTTTATGGATTTGATACCGCTTGAGCTAAGGAAGCTAGTTCTACCATAGTATTTGTTTTGAAAGTGGTAGAGTAAAGTCTTCTTAACCTCTACATTTGTGGAGTTGTTGTAGTACTGGCTTGCAGTGTTGATGTTCTAAGCTATGGTGCTAAGGAGCTTGGTTGTGAAACTTCTTTAGATGGTATGCCTCATTGTGTATGTCATTTCTCCTTGTTCTTCTCAACCTTTTCCTCTACATCCTTTTCTTTGTCTCTTCATGAACTCCTTATAAGTTTCAAACCTCTTTGTGTTTGTATCCTTTGGTTTTCTAAGAAAATTCTTAGCATATGCATCTACTTCATGTGCTATAACCTCATACAGAAGCCTAGGTATCCATGAGGTCCTAGGTTCCACTATCTCCATGTATGTGTAATATTTGTCTACCAAAAATGTTATTATATTTGTGTACTATTTTACTGACTCATAGGGTATCCTTTCCCTAGTTTTCCTATGCTATTGTAGGGATTTGAAAACCCCCAATATATGGCAATGTATGATGTTTTATCTGTAAATATTTTAATATGTTGTGTGATTTACATGGTGATGGTAATATTTGTTTTCCATATTCTTTGAACAAAAATTAAGAGTGCATTCATAAAGTAAATTGCAAGACATATTATAAGGGAGCCATATAAATAATTGTAGTATGAGTTCTTTTTCTTTTGTAAATTTTCAAGCATCTATTCAGATAGTACTTCACATAGGTTGAAGTCCTTCCCCTCCATGACTATTTGGTGTGTAGTATGAATTTCTATCATAGTTGCCAAATCCTCCCTATTCGTGTAGTATATCTTATAAGATATGCCCATTGTTGCATATGTCATGCTCGCATCTCCCACGTGGACATGACACACAAATGCCCATGTCACGACCATATTCGCCATGTGGTCACGACATGGGCCATGAAATTTTTTTCTCCCTAACCCTAAGAAGCCCCTTGCACGCGTCTGCGTGCTCAGTGGAATTACGCATGGGCGTAGACATGTCGACGTATCATGAAGGTGGAGGCCGTCAAGGGGGAATGCGACATGTAAGGTGTTGCTTCTAGGGTTAGACTAAATAAACCTGAACCCTAAGTTTCCTAGGCGATGATGAAAATTGCCTGCAATGAACCCTACTTAAACTTGGGATGACAAGTGATGTAAGTATGATGACCAGATGGCACGTGATTAAGTTGGGATGGTGGATTAAAATTAAATAACACAACGCATGAGTAAACCCTAAAAATCTAGTGAAATTCTGGCAGCATAATGCGTTTTCGTTACACGCAGATATAAATATTTTAAAATGATTTACTAACAAGAAAATAGATTTTATAAGTATGATTAAATGAAACCTATGGACACAAATTTTATTAAACAAAAAAAAAATAACGGTAAATAATAAATTAACCTAGAACAAAATCCATGATAAGACATAAAATAATAATAATAAAATCGATTTTAAAAATATATGCAAAATTTAATGATGACATAACTCGATAATTTAATCAAATGCGAAATAATATCACATTCAAATCCAGAAATAAAAATCATTAAAGCAATTCTTCCAAGGGTTGAATTGAACAAGGAGGGGTGAGTTTTTTTTTTTAAATAATGCTCAAATAATTTCCCTCCCAAGAGTTTTCAATTCACAAATTAATAAGATCACAAGTAAAATTAATCCCATTTCCAAATTAGAAAACAAGTTAAAAAGCCCCCATGAGATAAATAAAAATAAGAAGATAAAAAAAGGTTTAAAATAGAGTTAGAATTTAAATTCCTCACCCTCTCTTAATCCTCTCAAAACCAAAATGAGAGAAAGCCCTAGTTTAAAATACACTAAGTTTTAGAAGAATAACCCTAATCTCATTTAAAATTGTTCTCTAATGCCAAGGTTGCCCTAATCCCATTTTGGAGTAAACCACCCTAAAAGAAAACCCTATTTCTCTCTCCCACTATTCCTCCTCTCTTTGTTTTCCTTTGTTAATTTTCTTTTTGTTTCTTTGTCACCCCTTGATGCAGGTTAGGGATTCAATCTCCATGGGCCATGGAAGGAGCTTGCTACTCCATTAACCAGAGATATACATAGCAATAGGGTTCCGTTATTACATTCCTTTTTTTTTTTTTAATCACGGGGGTATATATATATATCATTAAGTATGCTAATGGCAGTGTTACTGGTTGGATTATGTAATGCAGAGGGTTAGAGAAGAGGGCCGCTGCCACCGCTAAGGAAATTGCTGTGGAGGGGCATTCTAAGGGGGACAACGTAGGGGACGCTGGCCAGACAGGGCCACGGACTAAGGTACAGGGTTTACCCACCAGGTGTGCAGCAAGGAGGAGTGTGGGGAGCCAAAAGGGGAGTGTGGGGGTGTGGATATGGCCGCTGCAGCTGCGGAGTGTTGGGAGTTTGGGGACGTGGAGTCTGCGGAGGGCATCAATAGCTGGGGTTTGATGTGGGACGGGGGTGTTGCTACGGTGGTGGGGAGAGTTGGGGGGTGCGGGGGAGGTGGAGCCCCCACCCACACCTGCGGGTGTGGGTGGAGGCTCCGCCTCCCCCACATCCTACTTTCACCAAGGAATGAGGGGGGGGGGGGGCTGTGGCAGCGCCACAGTCCCTCTTGTTAATATTTTCTTTTGTTATTATTTTTTTTTGTATTATTTTTTTTGTATATTTTTTTTAATACTCTAAAATGTAATAAATATAAAGCATTTTCATAAAGTTTACTTTCAGTTAAACATTTTATAAATAAATAAAAGGCAACCAGCCTATAATCACTTTCCAAAATTCAAATACTTATATATATATATATATATATATATATATATATATTGATTTCTTTCTACATTCTATCAAAGGTCAAGAGCATAAAAAAAACAGCAATAGAATCTTAAAGACTAATGCAACCAAGGGTAAATATAAATTCATAAAGAGCATAAATCTGTAAGCTTTTTCATAGACCCCATTCTCTTAACACTTTGAGATACAATAGAATATTAACATTCCCTTATTACTCCAACCCATATTTTTTTTTTTTAACATTTCCTTTCTGAAATAATATATAAATCTTAGCAAAAGAAATTTTCTTTTGAAACATGAGTGAACAGAAAAATTATATCCTCTTTTTTGTTACCTTGAAATAAAACTGAAAGGTAAGAGTAAGCATTCTCCTTTATCTTTTATACATTCAATAAGAAATTTGACCTTCAAAATGGCAAGAGTTTGAAAGCATTAAATAAGATAGGAAAATGCATTTCTTTACTTTTATTCACAACTAGATCTAAACAGCAATGTTAGAACATGTGTAATTTCTTTTGATGAATTAATGGCAGAAACATAGAGGCATTTCTCTTACATTTCTTGAATCCTAACCCTCAAAATAGGGAGTAAACAACCTTAAATAAAATGACAGCATGTGTACGATTCTTTATTTTCACAACCAACTATTATCTCAACCAACTCCATGGCAAATAACTTAGCTACATCTTGCAACATTACAATACTTGATAAGGCCTCAATGGCCATGGCTCCAACAACCAACTAGAGGAGACTATTTGAACACCAAGAAGAGCTCCTACACATCACATCTCTTCACTTAATAACCTGCAGCTAAACAAAACAACAAGACAACAAGAAGACTGGCCACTATGAAAGGAAAGCTCTCCTCCCTACCGTAGACCCGCAAGTGGGTCACCCCTGAGCTAGGGAGGTAGGGGATTTCACACATGTGTATCAATCCACAACAGAATCAAACACATCCACTCAAACAACCCAAAGGCTTAACACATTACTCAACTCATGTAAATGAGTTTGGTGAGGGTAGGGAATAGACCCCTCAACTTCAAAGGGCTCCCCAAATGATGGTAAGGAAAACAAACTCTTCTCATGGCCTCAAGCCAAAATCCCCAAAACACCACAACCACCAGTATCACAAATAACTTACATGGCACTCTTGCCATTCAGATAACTCCTCCTCAAATAATAAGCCCTCAAGGCATAAACACATACTGTGGGAGAGACCTCAAGGAGGTTCCTTTCCCCTACCCATACAAGTTGAGCATTACCTCCATTGGAGGTGCTCTCACCATTACACCCAACCCATCATCAAATACAAAACATCACAATGCAAACAAACTTACAACCCAAAATCCAAACATGGAACATCATATAAGCAAAGTAAGAAGCAAGTTAAGAGGCCTACCTTCAAGGCCTTGCCAATGGAAGTGGAACTGGTGAAGAGCTCCAAGCCTTTCCAAGCCTTCCTACTTTCAGAATTTCTCCAACCTTCTCTAACTCCTCCAAACTAGAAAGGAAAATTCAAATTTGGAAGAAGTCCCCCAATTGCAAGGGAAAAATGACTAGAAAAGGAGAACCCCCACTCCTCTACAAGAGGAACTATTATAGGCCTTCAACTTGGCCTTGAGAGAATGAGAAGGTGACATTTGTCACCATCTCTTCCCTCCTCCAAAGCCACTTGTAAGAGTGAGAAGGTAAAAGGATGACAAATGTCCTCCTCTCACTCCACCTCCATCTCCACCTCATCCACTTGTGCTTCCACACAAGTGGGAGGGGGACAAATGGTGAGTTGGATTCCCACTCACACCTCAAGAAGACAAGAGTCTTGAGTGCTGCTCCCACTCACTTGGGAGTTTGGGAGGACTCTTGGAGACCTCCCAAGTCTTCCTTGGGAATGATTCCCAAAACTTAGGGATGGGAGATGAGTTCTTCCCAAGGCAAGGCCCATCCCCCATCTTCCCTCTTTCCAAATTCGTCACTTTTACTCAACCATGGTTTAGGGTGACCTAAGGTGAGTCAAAACTAGGGTTAAGTAGTCCAAGTTGACCCTAGACTCATGGTTGACCACCTAGGGTAACTTTTGGGACCCTAGGGTTCATGAAAAGGGTTAAAAATCCACATTTAAATGGCCCAGAAAAAAATAAATAAAAATACCAAGTGGCATAAATCATATAAAATTTTACAACATTTAATATTAATCAAAAATAAGAAAAGAAAGGGTACTAAGGCTAAAAATAATTAAAATTAAACCAAGTACAATAAACCATCATTCAATTACACACATGATCCTTATCCCTCTTGGGAATGGATCAGCTTTACAGGGAATAACATGGTGTGAATCCTACCTCCGATTTCCCGTGGCTAGGGAACGTAAAACCTGCACATCTCGATCAAGTGTCAGTTCTGTCAAGAAAAGTGATAGCTGAAGCAACTGGAATTAAAATTCACACAATTGAATACAACAATTAAACATCAATACATAAATCCAAATTAAACCGCATTATCTAATCACATGTCAATTAATCCATATCACATAACAACTAAAATCTCATCACAAAACATCATCAAATATAAATCCAATATATCGAACCACAACATATCATCCAATATGACCGAATCAAATCACGTGTATCAAATCAGTGAGACAAAACATCAAGTCTACATAATGAAACATAGTCACTAAGGTCTAATAGTGTCATCTACAGAATAGCATAATGATCAAAATATGGGAGGTAAAATAGTCGGCCTCACATCCTCCCCCCCTAAGACTGAACTTCCTCTTAGAAGTCATCAAAAAGGTGAGGATAGAGTGCCCTCAAACTAGCTGCATCCTCCCAAGTCACCGTGACCTCGTCATATCGATCCCACTAGACCCTAACCTGGTCTAGCTCTTGACCTCGAAGGCCCAGCGTCCGACGAGCCAATATGCGAATTAGCTCCAAGGCCAATTACCCATTTGCCTCTACCTGCAAAGCACTCCAGTCCAGTACGTGAGATACATCAAATATATATCATCTCAAAATAGAAACATGAAAGACATCGTGGATACGTGACAGGCTAGGTGGCAATGCTAGATGATAGGCAACTAGTCTTATCCACTCCAAAATCTCAAAGGGTCCTACGAACCGTGGTGCCAGCTTAGAGCCCTTTCCATAACGGATTGGACTCTTGTGTGGCTGCACTCTAAGGAATACCTTGTCACCCACTAAGAAGCTCTGATCAATCCTCTTAGCATCGTCATACTTCTTCTGCCTATCCTATGCCTCCTGCAACCTCTGTCTAATCAGTGTGACCTGCTGCTCCATATCCTGAACTAGCTTTAGACCAATGGCGACTCTGTCCTCAATCCGATCCCAACTCAATGGTGTCCTGCATGGTCTGCCGTATAAAGCCTGAAAGGGAAGCATGCCTAATGAGCTGTGATGCCCATTATTGTAGGCAAACTCAACTAGATAAAGATACTCCTCCCATCTAGACTGATGGTCCATAACATACATCCGAAGCATGTCCTCCAATACCTGATTCACCCGCTCTGTCTGTCCATCTGTCTCGGGATGATAGGCGGAGCTAAAATTGAGCTGTGTGCCCAATGCATGCTGTAAGGCTCTCTAGAATGCTGAAGTGAACACTGGATCTCTATCTGAGATGATGTGACGGGGTACCCCATGAAGTCTCACAATGTCATCCAAGAATACCTTCACCACAGCTAGCGCATTGTATGTTGTGCGCACGAGAGAGAAATGAGCCACCTTGGTCAACTTGTCGACTATCACCATGATGGCATCATGGCGACGTGAAGACATAGGAAGACCAACAATAAAATCCATGGAAATGGTGTCCCATTTCCACTCAGGTATATCATGTGGGTATAGGAGACCTGCTGGATGCTGATGCTCGGCCTTGACCCTCTGGCACTTAAGGCAACGAGCAACATACTCTGCTATATTTCGTCTCTTACCTGCCCAATAGTACAACTATTGAAGATAAGCATGCATCTTCTTCACCCCTGGATGTGCCGCATAAGGTGCTCTATGTGCCTTTGATAGCACCACAATACATAGGTCACCTGCGCGGGGTACATAGATGCACTGTCGATGACGAAGTAAACCATCTGTGTCAAGTGTGTACCCTGCAAACTTGCCCACAAGGGCCCTTTGAGAACTGATCTCCTGCTGCACCTCAAGAAACCATTTATCCTCTGGCAAAAGCTGAATAATGTGATCCCTCAAGTCCACACTCAGAGTTAAGGTCAAGAGTTTGTGGCGCCTCTGACTCAATGCGTCAGCAACCACGTTCTCCTTCCCTTTGATGTAGTGGACATCAAAGTCATACTCGCAGAGGAACTCCATCCAACGCCACTGACGAGCATTCAGATTCAGCTGCGTGAAGATATACTGAAGGCTTTGATGATCAGAATGGAGCTCAAAGCGACGACCCAACAAGAAATGTCTCCAACAGACTAGAGCATGAACCACTACTGCTAACTCCAAGTCGTGCGTGGGGTAGTTCAGCTCATGGGTCTTAAGCTTTCGTGACTCATACGCGATCACTCTACCACCCTGCATAAGTACAACTCCCAATCCCTCAAGTGATGCATCCATGCAAACCATGAAATCTGCTACAGGATCAGGAACTACTAAAATAGGAGTGCTGGTAAGACGCTCCTTGAGGACCCCGAAGGCCCTCTCACACTGCTCAGTCCAAAGAAATCTCTTCCCTTTCCACTGGAGGGAAGTGATGGGGTACGAAATCTAAGAAAATCCCTCAACAAAATGACGGTAATAACCAGCTAACCCCATAAAACTCTTGACCTCTGTCACACTAGTGGGTGCTGGCGAATCCCTGATAGCCTTGATCTTCGATGGATCTACTAAGATTCCATCGTCGGAAAGGATTGCCCCAGATACTGAACCTCTGTCTTAAAAAAATGCACACTTCACCAAATTCCCATAAAGTTTCTGCTCTCGTAAACACTGTAAAACTTGATGAAGGTGCTCCTCATGCTCCCCCTCAGTCCGTGAGTAGATCAAAATGTCATCAAGGAAAATGATCACGAACTAATCTAGATAGGTACGGAACACCCCATTCATGAGGCTCATGAACACTGCAGGGGAGTTCGTCAAGCCGAAGGGAACCACTGTGAACTCATAGTGTCCATAATGAGTCTAGAAGGTGGTCTTATGGATATCTACCTCTGTGATACACAACTGATGATACCCGGACTTCAGGTCTATCTTAGAGAACACCCTGACTCCCTACATCTGGTCGAAAAGATCATCAATCCTGGGCAGAGGATAACGGTTCTTCATCATCACCTTATTCAACTGCCTGTAGTCCATACACAAATGAAGAGACCCATCCTTCTTCTTCATGAAGATGACAGGAGCACCCCAAGGTGAAACGCTCGGTCAGATGTGCCCCTTCTCGAGCAAGTCCTCCAACTATAGTTTGACCTCAGTGAGCTCATATGTGGTCATCCTGTAGGGTGCATGAGACATTGGCTTGGCACTCGGCACTAAGTCTATGCGAAAGTCTACCTCACTTCAGGGAGGCATCCCTGGTAACTCTACTGGGAATACATCGGCAAACTCTCTAAGGATGGGATGATCATCCAAAGATGCCTCTGGCTCATCATCTGATCTATCGCTCACTGTGATGGCAAGCATCTGACATCCCTTCCGCATGCAGTGCTTAAGCTGCTGAGTAGATATCATACGTACTGCGGTGGGCTTTTGTATGCCCACAATCTCAACTGAAGTGTCGTGATTGTCTAAACAGCTGATCGCCTTTCGGCGACAATCTAGCTTGGCTTGATGAGCCGCAAGCCAATCCATACCCAACACCACGTCATAGGATCCTAATGTCATGACTCTAAGGTCACATACTATAGTGAGGGGTCCCAAAGCAATCTCACAATCCTAGACTAAGGCATCTATTGTCAGTTTGGCTCCTGAAGCCAACTCAACTACCCACCTATCACCCTGCCTAGAGGCCACCAGCCTGCAACGCTCCACTAACGATGGAGATATAAATGAATCAGTAGCACCAGAGTTAAAGAGAATAGCAATGGGGTTACCCCCAATCATACTTGACGTCTCAATCACTAACGCCTAAAAATCTGCCTGGCGGTTATCAAGCACTGCAAACATATAGTGGGATCTACCCACATCACCTACTGTCTGCTCGGAACCTCCTGCACGAGGCTGTCCCCCTGCTGTATAACCCTATGGACACTCTCTAGCTAGGTGTCCTGCTCCACCACAAACATAACAAGGGCCCCTAACCTGTACCTATACAGTCTGAGTCCTACCTGACTGTTGATGTCCTGATCTGCCAATAGACCCCTGTGAGCCCCTATAAGACTGCTGTGACCTCATGGGTCCTGCAGATGGTCCCTGCTACCTCTAATCTCTACATGGGCTCTGCTACTGCCAACCTCTATTATGTCCCCCCTGTGATCTCTGCTGTGTCCTAACTCTCTGCTGCTGCTGCTATGGGGGTCTAGGAGGTAATGGTGCTGAACTGAATCCTCCTCTATGAGGTGGTTGTGAAGGTCTACGGAAACTCTGTTGATGCTGTTGCTATCCCTTATCTTGAAACTGAGGGCGAGAACTCTGCCCTCGTCCTTGAATCTCCTCAGTGATATATGCCTTCTCGGTAGCATCAGTCAAAGTCTGGGGGTCTGCCATCCGAACAGACCCTGCTATATTGTGATTAAGTCCTCTGATAAACTTATGCACCAGGAGTTTCTCGTCATGGAGATACTCCGCATATCTAGATAGCTCTGTAAACCTAGCCTCATACTGAGCCACTGAAAGTCCCCTCTACTGAAGGTCATGGAACTCATCTATACAACGTTATCTGTAATGGTCTGATAAGTAGCGTGCATTGAAGTGCTCAATGAAGGTCTCCCATGTGAGGGTTTCTAAGGAAAGGTGATGCTTGCACTCCTCAGTGCGCCACCAGGTAGCTGCTCCATCCTGTAATAAGTGTACTGCCACCCGGGCCTTCGTGTTGCCCTCATAAGGATGCAACGCGAAGCACCTATCTAAACTAATAAGCCAGGCCTCTGCCTCAGCTCCCTCTGTGGTCCCAATGAATGTGGGAGGGTTCAACCTCAGTATGTCCCTAATGGGATCTTCTCTATCTTCGTGCCCCCTGATAGGCTCATCTGCATGATACTCATAAGGCCTGTGACCCAAGTGCTCTACTTGCACTGTCTCGTCATGCCTAGCGTGATGTGTGGGACTCCTATTATGGGCCCTGTTGGCCAAACCAACCTCCTCTGTCTCTGGCAGCTCAACGAAAGGCTCCACACGTGGTTCCCCTTGTGGTTCTACGTGGGGCTCCACACATGGCTCAACATGGGATTTAGCTCGTGGCTCCACGCGCGGCTCCTCTTGCAGATCCTTGTGGGGCTCGACACGTGGCTCAACTATAGCCGGTGGAAGCCTATCTAAGATTGCCTGTAAGGCCTGTAATATTTGTGGACCAATATCTGGTGGGGCCAGTGGTGCCTGCGGTACCTGAGGAACTAGCTGTGGCTGTAGGAGTGGCTATACCTGTGGATCTGGCTGACCCGGTCCCACAGCTGATGAATCAGTACGTACCTCTGTGGGTGGAGTGCGGCGGGTCTATGCTCGCCGAACTTGTCTGGGAGGCATCCTACAAAACGTGGTAACCACAAGTAAGTCAAGGTTGCGGAAAAGGTAATGTGCCTAATACAAGCCCAGTGTTTTAAGAACCTGGCTCTGATACCAAATGTCATGCCCGCATCTCCCACGCGGACGTGACACACAAATGCCCATGTCATGACCACATTTGCCATGTGGTCACGACACGGGCCACAAATTTTTTTTCTCTCTAACCCTCAGAAGCCCCTCGCACGCGCCTACATGCTCGGTGGCATTACGCATGGGTGTAGACATGTGGACATATCGTGAAGGTGGAGGCCGTCAAGGGGGTATGCAACATGTAAGGTGTCGCTTCTAGGGTTAGACTAAATAAACCTGAACCCTAAGTTTCCTAGGCGATGATGAAAATTGCCTGCAACGAACCCTACTTAAACTTGGGATGACAAGTGATTTAAGTATGATGACCAGATGGCACGTGATTAAGTTGAGATGGTGGATTAAAATTAAATAACACAATGCATGAGTAAACCCTAAAAATCTAGTGAAATTCTGGCTACATAACGCATTTTCGTTACACGCAGATATAAATATTTTAAAATGATTTACTAACAAGAAAATAGATTTTATAAGTAAAATTAAATGAAACCTATGGACACAAATTTTATTAAACAAAATAAATAAATAAAATAAAATAATGGTAAATAATAAATTAACCTAGAACGAAATCCACGATAAGACGTAAAATAATAATAATAAAATTGATTTTAAAAATATACGCAAAATTTAATGACATAACTCGATAATTTAATCAAATGCGAAATAATATTACATTCAAATCCAGAAATAAAAATCATTAAAGCAATTCTTCCAAGGGTTGAATTGAACAAGGAGGGGTGAGTTTTTTTTTTTAAATAATGCTCAAATAATTTCACTCCCAAGAGTTTTCAATTCACAAATTAATAAGATCACAAGTAAAATTAATCCCACTTCCAAATTAGAAAACAAGTTAAAAAGCCCCCATGAGATAAATAAAAATAAGATGATAAAAAAAAGGGTTTAAAATAGAGTTAGAAATTCCTCACCCTCTCTTAATCCTCTCAAAAACAAAATGAGAGAAAGCCCTAATTTAAAATACACTAAGTTTTAGAAGAATAACCCTAATCTCATTTAAAATTGTTCTCTCATGCCAAGGTTACCCTAATCCCATTTTGGAGTAAACCACCCTAAAAGAAAACCCTATTTCTCTCTCCCACTATTCCTCCTCTCTTTGTTTTCCTTTGTTAATTTTTTTTTTTGTTTCTTTGTCTCCCCTTGATGTAGGTTAGGGATTCAATCTCCATGGGCCATGGAAGGAGCTTGTTACTCCATTAACTAGAGATATACACAGCAATAGGGTT
This sequence comes from Cunninghamia lanceolata, assembly GCA_027924645.1. Classification (NCBI taxonomy): domain Eukaryota; kingdom Viridiplantae; phylum Streptophyta; class Pinopsida; order Cupressales; family Cupressaceae; genus Cunninghamia; species Cunninghamia lanceolata. The sequence continues at coordinate 16,875,657 of BSBN01000274.1, forward strand.
CCGTTATTACATTCTTTTTCTTTTCTTTTTTTATCATGGGGGTTTATATATATATATATCATTAAGTATGCTAATGGCAGTGTTATTGGTTGGGTTATGTAATGCAGAGGGTTAGAGAAGAGGGCCGCCACCGCCGCTAAGGAAATCGCTGTGGAGGGGCATTCTAAGGGGGATGACGTAGGGGATGCTGGCCAGACAGGGGCCGCGGACTAAGGTACAAGGTTTACCCATCGGGTGTGCAGCAAGGAGGAGTGTGGGGAGCTGAAAGGGGAGTGCGGGGGTGTGGAGATGGCCACCGCAGCTGCAGAGTGTTGGGAGTTCGGGGGTGTGGAGTCTGCGGAGGGCAGTGGTAGCTGGGGTTTGACGTGGGATGGGGGTGTGGCTACGGTGGTGGGGAGAGTTGGGGGGTGCGGGGTGTGGTGGAGGCTCCGCCTACCCCACACCCCACTTTCACTAAGGAACGGGGGGGGGGGGGGGGGGGGGGGGGGGGCTGTGGCAGTGCCACAGTCCCCCTTGGTAATATTTTTTTGTTATTATTTTTTTTTGTATTATTTTTTTTCGTATATTTTTTTTTAATACTCTAAAATGTAATAAATATAAAGCATTTTCATAAAGTTTGCTTTCAGTTATATATATATATATATATATATATATATATATATATATATTTTCTGATTTCTTTGTACATTCTATCAAAGGTCAAGAGCATAAAAAAACAGCAATAGAATCTTAAAGACTAATGCAACCAAGGGTAAATATAAATTCATAAAGAGCATAAATCTGTAAGTTTTTTCATAGACCTCGTTCTCTAACACTTTGAGATACAACAGAATATTAACATTCCCTTATTACTCCAACCCATATTTTTTTTTTTAACATTTCCTTTCTAAAATAATATATAAATCTTAGCAAAAGAAATTTTCTTTTGAAACATAAGTGAACAGAAAAATTATATCCTCTTTTTTGTTACCTTGAAATAAAACTGAAAGGTAAGAGTAAGAATTCTCCTTTATCTTTTATACATTCAATAAGAAATTCGACCTTCAAAATGGCAAGAGTTTGAAAGCATTAAATAAAATAGGAAAATGCATTTCTTTAATTTTATTCATAACTAGATCTAAACAGCAACGTTATAACATGTGTAATTTCTTTTGATGAATTAATGGTAGAAACATAGAGGCATTTCTCTTACATTTCTTGAATCCTAACCCTCAAAATAGGGAGTAAACAACCTTAAATAAAATGATAGCATGTGTACAATTCTTTATTTTCACAACCAACTATTATCACAGCCAACTCCATGGCAAATAGTTTAGCTACATCTTGCAACATTATGATACTTGATAAGGCCTCAATGGCCTTGGCTCCAACAGCCAACTAGAGGACACTATTTGAACACCAACAAGAGTTCATACACATCACATCTCTTCACTTAATAACCTGCAGCTAAACACAACAACAAGAAAACAAGAAGACCAGCCACTATGAAAGGAAAGCTCTCATCCCTACCGTAGACCCGCAAGTGGGTCACCCCTGAGCTAGGGAGGTAGGGGATTTCACATAGGTGTATTAATCCACAACAGAATCAAACACATCCACTCAAACAACCCAAAGGCTTAACACATTACTCAACTCATGTACATGAGTTTGGTGAGGGTAGGGAATGGACCCCTCAACTTCAAAGGGCTCCCCAAATGATGGTAAGGAAAACAAACTCTTCTCATGGCCTCAAGCCAAAATTCCCAAAACACCACAACCACCAGTATCACAAATAACTTACATGGCACTCTTGCCATTCAGATAACTCCTCCTCAAATAATAGGCCCTCAAGGCATAAACACATACTGTGGGAGAGACCTCAAGGAGGTTCCTTTCCCCTACCCATACAAGTTGAGCATTACCTCCATTGGAGGTGCTCTCACCATTACACCCAACCCATCATCAAATACAAAACATCACAATGCAAACAAACTTAAAACCCAAAATCCAAACATGGAACATCATATAAGCAAAGTAAGAAGCAAGTTAAGAGAAGAAGATCAATGGTTGAGAAGAAATGAGAAGATCAACGGAGGAGAATGTTTGAGGAATGTGCGTGAATAGAAAGCGGACAAGTGTCCAAGCTCCATCATGTAATAGGGGAGTTAACTGAATTGATTGAAGAGTTAACAGAATAGACCAATCAGTTAAGTGAATTGATTGGGGAGTTGACTTAATTGATTGATCAGTGTACTCGAATGACTAATTAGTTAACAGATTTGATTGATGAGTTAACTAATTTTGATTGGAGGATAAATAGGACATGTGGGTGAGGGAATATTAGCTAATTAAATATTTAAAATATTTAATTACATGTCCAACATGGTGAGGTGGAAAAGGTGAGGTGGAAAGATGAGGTGGATTGGTGAGGTGGATTTAGGGAATTAGGACTTAGGATAGAGGAATTTATGATTAATTAAATAATGTAGGATTATTTAATTATGTGAGACATTAGAAGAATTTAGGGAATTTAATTAAATAAATTGATTTTATTTAATTATGGGATAATGAACCAATCAAATATAAACTTAGAATATTTATTTAATTGATAGAAGAAAATAAGAATTAAGATAAATATTAAAATATTTACTTAATTTGACTTGAGCCAATTTTAGGTGTATACATTTTGCCCCTCTTTGAAGTAATGTGTTTTATCACATTACTTCAAAGAAAAAGATTGTTTGACAATGATACATGCCCCAGTTTTCCCCTGGTACAATTTTGACGACAGGATGCCCCCTCGGGAGATTGGACGAGAAGAAGGCAGAAGGGCATGAGATGGACAATCTCACGAAGAAGAAGGTGAAAAGCAGGTTAGGATGGAGAAAAACATAACACGGTCTAGAGGAACAGATATGGGAAGTAGCCACAGTTGTCATGCAGTCAGATAAGGGTCACTTGCTATATATAGGAGATGGGTCCACAAGTTCTATTCATTTGTACACTTGTCCATGGTTGATAGGTCTTCTTGAGAGATTAGGAGAGCATGGCAGCCAGAGAGATGGATATTTCGTGCGAGGAGCACCGGTTTGAGCGGGTCTGACAGTTTGATCGGCCAGCGCAGGTAGGACCCCCAGTATGTAGGTCCTCAAAACTTGCTAAAAGTCATTTATTAGGCTCATTAATGGCTAGGAAAAATAACTAGAACAAATGCGCCAAACTATCTTTCGGCACATATGACCCCCAAAATGACGCATATGTTTCGATGCGGTGCATGTGCTCAATTTTTCGGTGCATATGATAAGTTGGCGCATACAGGACATGAAATGGTACATGTACTGTTAAGTGGCACATGTGATATGAGAAGTGGCCCATATGCCAAAACAGTGCATACACGTCAAGTAGCAGTGCATTCATGGTGAAGAGGCGCATATGATATGGATTGGCACATATGCTACCTGGAATGGTACATTTGCACTTAGGAAAATTAGTTGACTTAATGAAATTAACCCAATTGGCACCTTGATCGATGCATCAATTGATGAGCGACCTCTGAGATTGTCGAGAATCTAGTCAAGAGATGATATGTTGTTGTGATTAATTTGATATGCTAAGTCAATGATAGGATAGCTTGATAGTTTGAATAGGTTTTCCTGGAGATGGCTTCTTTTGACGTTATGCTTTACCTGATTGTAGGAGGATATTCAGGATACCATTATGTCATGAGAAAAGTTCCCTCTGCCACTGTTGCAACGGTATATGCTGACAGAGATTGATCAAGAGGCTCTAGGCGCTATGGGGCTTCATTACATTTGCTTCATGCCTGAGGTTCGCGTGAACTGGGCTATGTTGAGTAGAGCTATGGAGCGATTTCAAAATGAGGATGGCACATTCCATCTTCCGACAGGGGTGATGGCGATTACTCTGGAGGACGTGTATTAGATTCTACACCTCCCTATTCAGGGGGAGTTGGTCAAGTACGAGTCATAGCGGGATGCTGGCTTGGAGGAGTATAGACCCATGTTTGAAGACCCCAGGTTGGTGGAGCAGGTGATTTCGTGGTAGGACATACATGACTACTATGACTACTTCCTAGGCATAGTGGCAGGATTGATCGATGGCATAGTATGCCCTGATAGGAGGTCACACGGTTTCCCAACTGGCTGGGGGAGGGTGCTAGAGAGCATGATTACGGATGGGACCTGATATGCATGGGGTGTGTGTATGCTTGCACACTTATACAGAGATATGCATTAGGTAGAGTACCATAGAGGGGCCAGTTTGTCAGCAGGTGTGTCTCTTTTAAAGTTTTGGTTGTGGGAGCACATAGCTATTACACGGTCGATATGTCTATTTCACAGGTAGAGGGGTGAGCCCTACAGTTACGACTATGTAGGTGTGATTTCCCAGCACAGGCTAGAGAAGTTGGAGTACTAGAGACATGCATTCGATAACTTGGATGCAGTTACCTATCGCCCATACCTAGACTACGAGGTATGGGAGGATGAGTCCGATGAGTTGCCTTATTGCTTTCAGACATGATGGCTCATTAGGAGGACCAGGTATATGCTGGAGAGGCTGATTGTTAGCAGGGTTCAGAGATAGTTTGGCAGAGTACAGGGTAGACCATAGGGACAGGTACATTTTGCAAGGACCCATGCAGAGAGATACAGGTGGGGTCCCATGGCTTCCTATGAGGAGGCCTTGGCAGATTTTTAGTAGATCCCCTATGTAGCTTGGCCCATGAGGACTGAGATAGTGGATGCGGGCATGACGCCAGACTATGAGGAGTGGTGTGCTGCTCATCCCTTTCCTAGATACTCAGGACCGGGAGAGTTGGTTCCTAGTATAGATGTGGAGGATTCAAATGGTGAAGGTAGAGCTGGCAGGAGGAGAGGTGGACAGAGGAGGTCGAGAGGAGGATAGGGGGATGATGGAGGAGGAGGTGGCAGACCTAGAAAGAGGCGGAGGTCTAGGGAGGGACCTTCATGGAAGCACACTTATCATCATCATCATCATAAGTATATGTATTATTCTATTTCCTGAGACATGTATCATCATCCTTGTTGTACTTTGTATACACTTTTTATGATATGACTCTAAGAGATGGACAGCTACTTTGATATTTTGTACATTTGGACACATTTTGATGATATATATAATGATGTAGTTTATTAATGTTGTACATGCAATGTGTTCTATGTTTATATCTTATGGATGCAATCTATTTTATGATGCTTGGTATATGTGATGCATACTAGATGGATTTAGGATGATTTGATATGCTTAATGCAGATGTTTATGGATATGATTATGCTGCTCTATATGTATTTGTGTATTTTTTTTTTTATTCTTTTTATATGATGTATGGATGCAAATGTATGTGGATGACCTAATGCACTTTAAAATGTATGGCAATGATCTAATGTATTTCTAAATGATGTGATATGATGTGTTGCCTATGCTATGTTTTTGATATGTCCAAATGTACTCAATTGACATAGAGATGATATAGATAGGTGGAAGAAAAAGAAATGAAGAAAATATTGGCCTTCGTTTGATATACTGCAGGATTTTATTATGGTATGATTGGTATGGATTTCTAGATATGTAATGGATGCAGATTGTCATATTGACATTTGCAAGTTTTTTTTGCTTTCATCATTGGGCATTTTTGGGTATTTTTTACTTTTTGAAATGTTGTAAGGAAATACAAGCATCTAGGTATAATTAGACCAAGATGACCTGAGTATTCCTTACATGGATTTTGATATAGCAAGTTGATACAAGCATCTAGTTAAACTTGAATCTAGATGACCTGAGTACTTCTTGCATTTCAACAGACAAGGATTGCCCCTTTTCATGTTCAGACTTCGGAGTCCTCGATGATATTTTGCTAATCGTGTCTTTAGACAAAACTCATCACATTACTAAAGTTTGATCCACAAGTAGCAGACAAAGAAAATGATTATGCCCCCATCATAGCATCTCTAGCTTTTGCATCCTTAAGTAGCATAGGAAGACATAATGACAAAAATCGAAGACTGTGTAAGTTAACCTGTTCACAAAACATTCTTGCATTAGATGTGTCTTTTTGCCATAATTGATATAGAATCAGTTTTGGATAGGTTGATGTCTAGCATCAACTTGTCTAGTCTAGTGAAAGTATCACAATACTTTATTGGTATCCTCTTAGAACATGCGGCATTCAAGAATCACAACTTGTAACTAGGTCGAGGAGTTGCCCCCAATTTAGACAAGGATCAACTTATTATGGGCAATAGGACATGGAGAGATGGACCCTAAGGGACTGACCTAATGCCTCAAGGGCACATTGCTAATTGGCCTTGCCTACATGACGACGTAGAGGCAATGTAGTTCAGGGTGGACCCTAATGGACCTAAGACCTAGGCGATGGCAAAGATGCATAAATGGTATGGACTTAGACAAATAGAAGGATTATATATGGGACAGATGGGACAGTGGAGCGGAGCCTCGGGGGTGCATTTGAGAATGGCCTTGCCTATGTGATAAATTAGAGGTGACGTAGTTCAACAGTGGTTCAAAAGGACTGGTTCAAGATGAACGACATGATGGACACAAGAGACATGAGGTCACAACAAATGGAGGAAATGGTTTGTCACAGATAACTTGTTTACCAGGTTTTCACCATCTACTTTTTATTTGCACGAAAGCCAAGAGTACACATGACACCTATTTTTTAGGTTTTCACCATGGTACCTATCCTAGGTGCCTATTTGCCAGGTTTTCACCATAAGACAATTTTTTTGTTCTTTTTCTATATTTCAGATTTTTTTTTTTTGGATTTTTTTTAAGACTCCCTTGCATTGGGGTTTAGGTGTAGAACTTTCGGAGATGCATGCTATTGATAGGATCATCAAATAATTCACCATTAGATGTAGCCAATTGATATGCTCCTGAGCCATAAGCTGTAATGAGGACATAGGGACCTAACCAGTTGGGTTCAAACTTTCCTTTCTTTTCTCTATCTTGCTCATTTCTGGGGTTCTCTCTGAGCATAAGATCACCAACCTGGAAGATGCGGGGCTTTACCCTATGATTGTAGCTTCTGGACATTCATTGCTGATATGCTTTTAGGTGGTTAAAGGCCTGTTGCCTTCTCTCTTCGAGCAGCTCCAACTCTTGAAGTCTTGTCACTCTGTATTCTTCATCGAATATGAGGCCTTTTAATGAAACTCACAAGGACAGGATCTCGACATCAATTGGAAAGATAGCTTCAAATCCATAGACCAGGGAGTATGGTGTTGCACCTATGGGTGTACGGATGCTTGTACAGTAGGCCCACAGCACAGGATTTAACTGGACATGCCAATCACAGCTAGCATCATTGACAGTCTTCTTTAGGATTTTTAGGATAGTTTTATTTGATGCCTCCCCCTGACCATTGCCTTGGGGGTAGTATGGGGTTGAGAAGTGGTGCTGGATATGGAATTTCTCACATATTTCCCTCACATCTTGATTTTTGAAAGGTCGTCCATTATCCGTGACAATGGACGAAGGGATACCATAGCGACAAATGATATAGTTTAGGATAATGGAGGCAATTTGCTTGCCTGTGATGTTGGCTAAGGGCATGGCTTCAATCCACTTTGCTAAGTACTCAGTGGCAGTGATTATGAATTTATGTCCACTGGATGAAGGAGGGTGAATCTTGCCAACTAAGTCGAGTCCCCATTGACAAAAAGGCCAAGGAGTCGTTAATGGTTGTAGCTCCTGTGCTAGTGCATTTATCAGGTTCCCATGGACTTGGCACTTTTTGCACTTCTTTACAAAATGATAGGCATCTTGTTCCATAGTTGGCCAATAGTATCCCATGCATATGAGTTTCTTAGCCAGGGTAGGGCCACTAGAGTGGGTCCTGCATAGACCATTGTGCACTTTGCTCAGGGCAGTTTGATATTCCTCACTATCGAGACATCTAAGGAGAGTACCATTGAGACCTCTACAATATAGGGTATTGGCGACAATGGTATACCAGGATGCCTGATGGATGAAGGTTTGTTTTTGGTTACTAGAAAGGTCAGGTGGGAGGGTATTTTCTTTAAGGTAGGCAAAGATTTTTCCATATAGGGGGGAATCAACTCTGACAATGTGGCAAATGATATGGGATTCAGGGGTGTCGTATGTAGGACAGATCACTGTCTCTACCAAGAACTCATAGCGTACTTGATTAGAAAGAATATAGAGGAGAGATGCAATCGTTACCATTGTGTTTGTAGCTTTGTTCTTTATCCGTGGTATCTACTCAAAAGAGATCTGGTCAAAGTATTCTTTGAAGTCATCTACCATCCATTTGTAAGGGATCAATTTCTCATCTTTTGTTTGGTAGTCATTATTCACTTGATTTATGACTAGCTATGAATCACCATACACCTATAGTTCTTTGATATTCCATTCCACTGCTAGCTTAACACCAATCATTAGGGCTTCGTACTCCACCACGTTGTTAGTGCAGGGAAAGAGTAGTCTATATGACTTTGGAATAGTGTCGCCACTAGGGGCAACCAGCAAGATACCTGCCCCCGATCCATGTTGAGTGTAAGATCCGTCGAAGTACATTTTCCAAATTGTTGTAGTGATATCAAAGATAGATTCATCTGGAAACTCAAAGCTCAAAGGGTTGTCATCTATGAGAGGTGCATCAATACTTGACCTTTTATTGCTTTCCTATCCACATATTCAATGTCAAATTTGCTGAGAAGCATGACCCATTTTTATAATCTACCTGTTAGGGCAGCCTTGCTGAGGAAGTATTTAAGCGGATCAATTTTGGCTACTAGTTTGACAAAATGCGACATGTAATGTCTCCACTTTTGTGAGGCGAAGACCATAGTGAGGCATGCTCTTTCAATGGGCATGTATTGCAGTTCATATCCAACAAGTGTCCGACTGATATAGTATATTGCTTGTTCTTTCCCTTGATTGTTTTGTTGTGCAAGAAGAGCTCCTAGAGCTATTGGTGTAGCTGAGATATATAATAGTAGAGGCTTACCCTGAATTAGTGGTATCAATACAGGTGGCTTCATTAGATATTATTTTAACTGTTGAAATGCTTTCTCACAGGAATCATTCCATCTAAAGCAGACATTCTTATGTAGAAGGTGAGAAAATGGGTGGCACTTGTCTGCCAACTGAGAAATGAAACTTCTGATAGATTGCAATTTTCCCTGTAGGGACCATAGCTGAGTGAGATTCTTGGGAGGCGGTATTTCCATGATGGCCTTCACTTTAGCTAGGTTGACTTCAATTCCATTTGCAGACATTATGTATCCTAGTAACTTACCTGAGGTAACTCCAAATATGCACTTTTTTGGATTGAGACACACATTGAACTGTTCTAGTCTTGTGAAGATTTTATCCAGCACTGCCAGGTGTCCTTCTCTTGTAAGTGATTTTGCCAGAATGTCATCAACATAATCTTCCATTATAGTGTGCATCATGTCGTGGAAGATTGTGGTCATAGCTCTCTGATAGGTTGCACGGGCATTTTTCAAACCAAATGGCATGACACACCAATAGTAGGTGCCCCAAGGACATGTAAATGCAGTCTTGTGTTGGTCTTCAGGTGTAATTTTTATCTGGTTATATCTAGAAAAACCATCCATTAGTGACAACATGTTGTGCCCTACCGTGAGATCTACAATCATGTCAATGTTTGGCAGGGGAAATCGTCTTTCAGACAAGATTTGTTTAGGTCCCTGAAGTTATTACATAGTCAGACTCTGCATCTAGTTTAGCCACTGGTACTATGTTTGAAATCCACTTAGGATAGTCTATTGGTCTAATGAATCTGACATCTAGAAAGTTTCTTCAGCTCTTCTTTTACCATGAGGGGCACATGTGGGTGCATCTTTCTGAGTTTTTGCTTGACTAGCTTAGCTCCTAGAGCTAAATATAAGTGATGCATTATGAGATTCAAATCTAACCCAGGCATGTCGGCATATGTCCAAGAGAAGTTGATTTGTTTTCACTTCAAGAAGTCAGTGAATGCTATTTTTTCTTGTTCAGTTAGAGCCTTTGCCATGTGGATCATTATGGGATTATCACCTGTGCTGACATTGATTGGCTCTGCTGGTTCTATCAAGATTGACGATCTATCCTGATGTGTAAGATTGGGTAGAGGGTCAAGCCTTCCATCCTTCGGTGCCTCAGAGAGGTTTTCACCATTGGATACATCTTTATTTTTACTTTTTTCATGATCTAACACTGCCACAGAGTGGTTTTCACCATTAGATCGCTCTTTCATTTTTGCATTATTGAGACTAAAAGGCTTGGCACTCTCTCCAAAATAGGCCTTCTCGTTGAGTTCTATATCATAGCCAGCTCTGTGGTCCCCTGCGGGTGTATGATCTCTAAGTTCAAGATAATCTATGATGGCTTCATCATTTTCAAAGGTATCAAGCTCAGGGGTAGTACCTTCTAGGTCCCAGTCTATGAGTTCGGGGTATACCAAAGGTAAGGGATCATTGGGTTGCTCAGGTTCGATGGTGTTTATGGTTAGGATAGAGTTGTTAAAAGCATAGACAAGGTCTATGATGGTACTCTCTATTAGTGGATCCGTCAAGGGGGGTATCATTCTTTCCTTACGACTTTCACTATCATTTTTATGCAGGTCGGACTCTAGCGGTTTAGCCCTTAGACCTTGTTCCTCATTTGCGTGGGTTGGGTCATACTTGTGGACAATGTCGATGTCTTTTTCATCACAAGATAGCTCAGAGAGGCTATCCCATTCATATTCATTGGAATCAGTCTCACTCCCCAGTTTCATTCGCTGAATTTGCATGACCAGATTGCTAGTGGATGTTTCTAGTTGTTTGCCTTTGTTCTTGTTTGTTCTGTTGGTTCTTGAACCGAGTGGACCATGTCCTTCATACCCCATTCTTTGTACCATTTGGAATCCTTGACCATACTGTGTAGTTGGTATAGTGGGATGGTCGTGTCATGTTGATGAACTGCCTTCATCCTTATATAGCCATTGCAGGATATCTTTTTCATTTATCTCCTCTTTGAGGCTTCCCCATTTGATGAAAGGTCCTTTGGTAGCTTTCTCTACTGTGAGCTTGCTCACGATAGGTCTCCTGTAAGATTTGGGAGATAGGGGGAGTTGTGCCAAACAGAGGGATTGGGAAATTGTGTATTCAGCCAAGCCCTTATCTTTGGGTTGGAGTTTAGGTTGAGATGCTCCTAAAGAGGAACCAAGTAAAGCTAGGTCAACACGAGATGAAGATGAAGTAGAGGCATGATTGTTAGGAATCATAACTTCAGGTTTAGATTGAATGAGTTGCAGTACTGAAATGGATTGGGGTCACCTTGGATGGTGATCTCTTGACCTTCGTGAGGGAATTTGATACACTGATGGTATGTTGATGGAACTACTTTTAGAGCATGTATCCATGGTCTGCCAAGAAGGATGTTATATGCTAGTTCCATATCAAGGACATGGTAAGCCACATCTGTTACTATAGGTCCCACTCTGATTGGTAAAGTAACAATTCCCTTGGAAGTTCTCTCCTCTTCATCATATGCTTTGATAGTGATTTTCTTTTTCGGATCTATAGCTTTTTCCAAAAACCCCAATGTAAGGATTACCTTTAAGATGTAAATATTCAAACCAGCTCCTCCATTGATTAGGACTCTTTTGATCTTGTGTTTGTCTATAAAGGCTTTGATATGAAGAGAGGCGTTATGAGGTTGACTTATTGACATATCATCCTTTTCAGTGAATGATAAGGAGTGAGGTGAGGTAATGTGACCGACCATGGTTTGAAATTGCTCTTCGGTGAGGTTCGTGGGGATGGAGGCTTCTGCGAAGGCTTTGTCAAGTATGGCCCTATGGGACGGGGATAAATGCAGAAGTTCTAGGATGGAGATATGTGCAGATGTTTTATGGAGTTGATCCAAGATACTGTACTGATTGGCCGACGAGGTGGAGGCTCCTCTAAGAGTGACTTTGTTACTGCAGGTGGTAACGTTACAATCCATATCCTTATTTATAGTGATCACATTGATATGTGACTCACTCTCTGATATGTGGTTAACAACATAGTCAAAGGCGACGTTTGTGTAATTGGCGTTGTTATTTCCACTGTTATTTCGGTTGGAAGGTCCTCCCTGCTCGTAGTTGGGAAGAGGATCCTTGAATGCCTAGTGATCATTGTTAGAGGTATGTCCATCAATGGATATTTTGTTTTTCTCTATCAAATCTTGGATAGTGTGCTTTAGGGCAATGTAATCATTGGTTTTGTGCCCCCTATTTTGATGGAACTCACAGAAATCGTTGTCATTCCACCAAGAGGGTTTGACTTTTGGTTCGTACTCTCGCACTGTGGGAAGTGTTATGATCTTGTTTTTTATTAGCTTCTATAGGGCAGTTTCCAATGATTCTCCCAAAGGTGTGAACTTTCTCCTAGGTTAAAAATTTGTAAATCGTGATTCCGTGTTTCTTGGTTTGTTTGTGGGGGGTTATTTTGAGGTGTAGATAAGTTGAAGATTGGTTGTTTAGGTGCCGCATTCTTGGCATCTACCACCCCATTGTTCACAATATTTTTATTTTTCATCTAGAATCTTGGTTTATCATTGTTGGTATTGGTACTAGGAGTGTCCTTATAGAGCTTTATTTGTCCTTTTGCGATTAAAGATTTTTTCATGATTAGACCCATCTCAATGACCTTGCTAAAGGAAGTAGGACATTGAATTGTATCTGATAGCTTAGATTGGTTTGCAAGTTATGGACAAACATTTCCAACATTTGTTTTTCAAGCATTTGGTGTGGGCATTTACTTGCCAACTGTCTCCATCTTTGTAGGAAGGTGGTGAAAGATTCTCCACCTTTTTGCTTGGTGTTACAAAGATCCAATATAGAGGTGTCGTGCTCAATATTGTAAGAGAAGTGGATGGCAAATTTGTCCACAAGTTTGTTGAATGTTCTAATGTCGGGTGGTAGTCTAGAAATCCACTCCATGGCTTGTCCTCCTAAGCTTTGTGGAAACAGTCACATAAGTTAAGTGTCATTGTGTGCAACCTCAAGGCATGTAGCATTGAATTCCCTGATGTGGTCCCTTGGATCACCCTTTCCTCGATATTTATCAAATTTTGGCACCTTAAATTTAGAGGGGAAAGGTATCATGATCAAGGTCCTATCAAAAGGATATGGTGAAATATCCTCTAGGGTGTAATGTTTGGTCGATGCTCCTATTTTCATGTCTGTGAATTACTTTTGTAAAGCTTGAATCTATTGGTTCACTAGACTTAGGGCATCCATGGAATCAATGGTTGCTTTGGTTTTGTCTATGGGTACTTCTTCATGTCTACTTCCCTTAGGGTTTCTTTCTTCCTCAGCTTCTTTTAGAGCCTCTACGTCAAAATCTTTGGGGAGCTTGATTCCTAGATTTGCTAGGTGTAAAAAGAATTTGGTAGGGTCTTGGGCAAGTACATTTTCCAATAGTCATTGAAAATTTGGGTCATGTTGTGCTTGAATGAGCTCTTCCATAGAAATTCCCCCTTCACTTTCATCAGAGTTTGGGATACTTTTCTCAGCCATTTCAATCTATTTTTGCTTTTGAGACCGCGTTAAGACCATGCAAATGGTGACTAGAGATGGGATGAGAAAAGAAAATTTTGAACAAGGTGCTAGAATGGAATAAGGTTATAGAGAGGTTTGGTATCAAACAAGATGGGTGAACAAGATGATAGTCAAAGCAAGGATAATAGAAATCTGTTTGCTTGAAGTGACTAGTCTTGCACAAACCACTAGTGGAGTTCCTAGAGAAAAAGGGTAAGTGATCCTTGATAGTGGAGCCTCACTAGGTTTGTTTGAGATTTTGGATGTGATCAAGAATAGCCTAGTTCTAACCTTGTTGGATTTTGGAAGAAATTTGTGAGATTTTTGGATGAGGTAGGTACGTTGCAGAAAGAAGAGGAAAATGTTTGATTTGCAAGGTCTTAATCAGATTTTGGAAAAACTGAGACAGGTTTGAAATGGTTTTTGAAAAGTTGAAAAATTTGCTCTTGGAAGGTACTGATTTGCTCTCTAGATTGGATGCACAGAGTTAAATGCGTCGCGATAGAGTTCAAATGTGCAATTCTATGGTTTTTCAAAAGCGTCGCAATAGAGTTTAAATGCGGCGTAAGTCAAATCAAATGCGCCATAGGCCGTGACAAATGTGTAACTTTGGCTTTCAGTTTGGTTTCTCAGAATTTTGGAACATTTTTCAAGATTTTCTAGTTTTTTGGTTGAAAACTTGGTTTGCTTTTGAATTTTGATTTTCAATTATGGCAAAGACACAACAAACACATAGAAAGTTTTCATGATTTTTACTTTTTGTTATAGTTTTTTTTTGTATTTTTGGACTTTTTGACTCAAAAACAAGTACATCCTTAGCTGGATAGGACAATATTTGTTGAATCCTCTAGTTGTGCAAATTCAAAGCATGTAGCTCCAGGATCTGGTAGCACCGGCTCCCCTCCACGGTACTCACTTCTCACGTATACTAGATCTAGGTTTCCTTAGGCTCGTACCCCCTCCAAACCATAGGATTGTCCCTGCTACCTCTACTAAGAATCACATGAATCGAGGCTGCTTCAAAGGCTCTGCCCTTTGCATCAACAAATAGGGGTTTTTGGTATACTACACAATTGGTTCATAGTCAAGGCAACCGTTCAAGTGGTTACACATGCGGCGGCACTACTCTCCGTTATGGAGTCTCCCAGCCTCAAAGGGTTATGCCTTAGAGGGTTTTTGGGGAGGTTGGCCATCGGTGTAACACAACAGCACTCATTGCAGGAGGTTTTCACCCCAAGCACTTTTATTTTAAGTGGATTGGTAGGGCTTGGCTTTAGCCTGTTTCCACTCAAGGTCATTCCCACTTGGATAGGTGTGTATCCAAGGGTAGGCCCCTCTAAAGGTTAAACAGATGGAATGACAAGTCTGGTGTTCTGGTCACCTAGTTAAGGGGAGAGCATAAGCCTATTGTCATTCGATAAGCACATAAGACACTGATTAATCCAACCTAGTTTAAAATATAAAAAATAAATGGGCTATCTACTTTGGGCACTCATGCTTTTGTTAACTTTGAAGTGGTTAAAAAGATAGCAATGTTCATTCCCGCTTGTAAGATAGCAATGATCTAACTACTGAAGATAGTAATATGCAGATATAGTAATTGTTCAATTACTCACTTCCTAGTTATGGACTACGTGAAATTTGCATGTATGCATTTTTTTGTTACTTTTTGTTACTTTTTCCCCTAATTAATCTAAATTAACTAATCAATGCAGCTAAATGACCTAATCCAGCCTCTAATCCTACAAGACAAAATGTTAGCTCCAACAAAAAATCAGATGAAACTCTAAAATCACAGTGCAGAATAGAAGCGCCACTATGCAGGCTGAATGCGCATAAACAGAGCTTGCATATGCCATTGTACATATGCACTAAGATAGGTGTCAAGTGCAATAATATGAGATGAATGCGTTAAAATAACATATGCACCATGAAACAGAGTATAAGTGCCGTCTGGTGAGGTATATGCGCCGTAATTTCAAAAGTGTCAGAAAAGGACTCGTATGCGCCATCTTAGGGGATAATTGCACCGGATGATCACAAGCACTGGAACAGAAGATAGAAGTGCTATAAGATTGCTCAGATGCACCAGATTAGCCTGTCATAAGCCTATGCGACACCTGTATGGAACCTGTCTACAAAAAAAAGCTTAGATTTTGATGAGATAAAGGGGCAAGGGCCCCACGGTGGGCACCAAAAATGTGAGGGTAAAATGTGGATTAATCAATAACAATAATAAACCCAAACATCAATAGAATATGAAGGAGAAAAGGAGATTTAAATAACAAAACAAATGATACTTACAACCTTTTACCTTTCGTCTTCCATTGCTCGCCTTTTCTGTCATGATCTTGATGGAGGTGAATATGGCCCTCAAGAAGCTTGCTTCCTTGCTTCGAAGTCCTCAAGATGACAAGATGAAGTTGGCTATGATACTTTGTGTGATTGAAGATGAGCTTCAACACACTATTGATGGATGATAAGCGATATGGAGATGGGGGTGCCAAAGGCATGCTAGTGTTTCTGCAGCATAAGTTTACTCAAACGATGGATGGATAAATGAAGAAGAAGAGGGTTGTATTTATAGAGATGTGTGAGAGAAGATCAATGGTTGAGAAGAAATGAGAAGATCAATGGAGGAGAATGTTTGAGGAATGTGTGCGAATACAAAGAGGACAAGTGTCCAAGCTCCATCATGCAATAGGGGAGTTAACCGAATTGATTGAAGAGTTAACAAAATAGACCAATCAGTTAAGTGAATTAATTGGGGAGTTGACTGAATTGATTGATCAGTGAACTCGAATGACTAATTAGTTAACAGATTTGATTGATGAGTTAACTAATTTTGATTGGAGGATAAATAGGACATGTGGGTGAGGGAATATTAGCTAATTAAATATTTAAAATATTTAATTACATGTGCAACATGGTGAGGTGGAAAAGGTGAGGTGGAAAGATGAGGTGGATTGGTGAGGTGGATTTAGGGAATTAGGACTTAGGATAGAGGAATTTATGATTAATTAAATAATGTAGGATTATTTAATTATGTGAGACATTAGAAGAATTTAGGGAATTTAATTAAATAAATTGATTTTATTTAATTATGGGATAATGAACCAATCAAATATAAACTTAGAATATTTATTTAATTGATAGAAGAAAATAAGAATTAAGATAAATATTAAAATATTTACTTAATTTGACTTGAGCCAATTTTAGGTGTATACATTTTGCCCCTCTTTGAAGTAATGTGTTTTATCACATTACTTCAAAGAAAAACATTGTTTGACAATGATACATGCCCCAGTTTGCCCCTGGTACAATTTTGACGACAGGATGCCCCCTCGGGAGATTGGAAGGGAAGAAGGCAGAAGGGTGTGAGATGGACAATCTCACGAAGAAGAAGGTGAAAAGTGGGTTAGGATGGAGAAAAACATAACACGGTCTGGAGGAAAAGATATGGGAAGTAGCCACAGTTGTCATGCAGTCAGATAAGGGTCACTTGCTATATATAGGAGATGGGTCCACAAGTTCTATTCATTTGTACACTTGTCCATGGTTGATAGGTCTTCTTGAGAGATTAGGAGAGCATGGCAGCCAGAGAGATGGATATTTCGCGCGAGGAGCACCGGTTTGAGCGGGTCTGATAGTTCGATCGGCCAGCGCAGGTAGGACCCCCGGTATGTAGGTCCTCAAAACTTGCTAAAAGTCATTTATTAGGCTCATTAATGGCTAGGGAAAATAACTAGAACAAATGCGCCAAACTATCTTTCGGCACATATGACCCCCAAAATGACGCATATGTTTCGATGCGGCGCATGTGCTCAATTTTTTGACGCATATGATAAGTTGGCGCATACAGGCCATGAAATGGTACATGTACTGTTAAGTGGCACATGTGATATGAGAAGTGGTGCATATGCCAAAACAGTGCATACACGTCAAGTAGCAGTGCATTCATGGTGAAGAGGCGCATATGATATGGATTGGCACATATACTACCTGGAATGGCACATTTGCACTTAGCAAAATCAGTTGACTTAATGAAATTAACCAAATTGTCACCTTGATCGATGCATCAATTGATGAGCGACCTCTGAGATTGTCGAGAATCTAGTCAAGAGATGATATGTTGTTGTGATTAATTTGATATGCTAAGTCAATGATAGGATAGCTTGATAGTTTGAATAGGTTTTCCTAGAGATGGCTTCTTTTGACGTTATGCTTTGCCTGATTGCAGGAGGATATCCGGGATACCATTATGTCACGAGAACAGTTCCCTCTGCCACTGTTGCAATGATATATGCTGACGGAGATTGATCGAGAGGCTCTAGGTGCTATGGGGCTTCATTACATTTGCTTCATGCCTGAGGTTCGCGTGAACCGGGCTATGTTGAGTAGAGCTGTGGAGCGATTTCACAATGAGGATGGCACATTCCATCTTCCGACAGGGGTGATGGCGATTACTCTGGAGGACGTGTATTAGATTCTACACCTCCTTATTTAGGGGGAGTTGGTCAAGTACGAGTCATAGCGGGACGCTGGCTTGGAGGAGTATAGACCCATGTTTGAGGACCCCAGGTTGGTGGAGCAGGTGATTTCATGGCAGGACATACATGACTACTATGACTACTTCCCAGGCATAGTGGCAGGATTGATCGGTGGCATAGTATGCCCTGATAGGAGGTCACACGGTTTCCCAACTAGCTGGGGGAGGATACTAGAGAGCATGATTATGGATAGGACCTGATATGCATGGGGTGTGTGTATGCTTGCACACTTATACAGAGATATGCATCAGGTAGAGTACCATAGAGGGGCCAGTTTGTCAGCAGGTGTGTCTCTTTTAAAGTTTTGGTTGTGGGAGCACATAACTATTACACGGTCGATATGTCTATTTCACAGGTAGAGGGGTGAGCCCTATAGTTACGACTATGTAGGTGTGATTTCCCAGCACAGGCTGGAGAAGTTGGAGTACTAGAGACATGCATTCGATAACTTGGATGCAGTTACCTATCGCCCATACCTAGACTACGAGGTATGGGAGGATGAGGCCGATGAGTTGCCTTATTGCTTTCAAACATGATGGCTCATTGGGAGGACCAGGTATATACTGGAGAGGCTGATTGTTAGCAGGGTTTAGAGACAGTTTGGCAGAGTATAGGGTAGACCATAGGGACAGGCACATTTTGCAAGGACCCATGCAGAGAGATACAGGTGGGGTCCCATGGCTTCATATGAGGAGGCCTTGGCAGATTTTTAGCAGATCCCCTATGTAGCTTGGCCCATGAGGAGGGAGATAGTTGATGCGGGCATGACGCCAGACTATGAGGAGTGGTGTGCTGCTCATCCCTTTCCTAGCTACTCAGGACCGGGAGAGTTGGTTCCTCGTATAGACGTGGAGGATTCAAATGGTGAGGGTAGAGCTGGCAGGAGGAGAGGAGGATGGAGGAGGGGGAGAGGAGGACAGGGGATGATGGAGGAGGAGGTGCCAGACCTACAAAGAGGCGGAGGTCTGGGGAGGGACCTTCATGGAAGCACACTTATCATCATCATCATCATAAGTATACGTATTATTCTATTTCCTGAGACATGTATCATCATCCTTGTTGTACTTTGTATACACTTTTTATGATATGACTCTAAGAGATGGACAGCTACTTTGATATTTTGTACATTTGGACACGTTTTGATGATATATATGATGATGTAGTTTATTAATGTTCTACATGCAATGTGTTCTATGTTTATATCTTATGGATGCAATCTATTTTATGATGCTTGGTATATGTGATGCATACTAGATGGATTTAGGATGATTTGATATGCTTAATGCAGATGTTTATGGATATGATTATGCTGCTCTATATGTATTTGTGTATTTTTTTTATTCGTTTTATATGATGTATGGATGCAAATGTATGTGGATGACCTAATACACTTTAAAATGTATGGCAATGATCTAATGTATTTCTAAATGATGTGATATGATGTGGTGCCTATGCTATGTTTTTGATATGTCCAAATGTACTCAATTGACATAGAGATGATATAGATAGGTGGAAGAAAAAGAAATGAAGAAAATATTGGCCTTCATTTGATATACTGCAGGATTTTATTATGGTATGATTGGTATGGATTTCTGGATATGTAATGGATGCAGATTGTCATCTTGACATTTGCAAGTTTTTTTTGCTTTCATCATTGGGCATTTTTGGGTATTTTTTACTTTTTGAAATGTTGTAAGGAAATACAAGCATCTTGGTATAATTAGACCAAGATGACCTAAGTATTCCTTACATGGATTTTGATATAGCAAGTTGATACAAGCATCTAGTTAAACTTGAATCTAGATGACCTGAGTACTTCTTGCATTTCAACAGACAAGGATTGCCCCTTTTCATGTTCAGACTTCGGAGTCCTCGATGATATTTTGCTAATCGTGTCTTTAGACAAAACTCATCACATTACTAAAGTTTGATCCACAAGTAGCAGACAAAGAAAATGATTATGCCCCTATCATAGCATCTCTAGCTTTTGCATCCTTAAGTAGCATAAGAAGACATAGTGACAAAAATCGAAGACTGTGTAAGTTAACCTGTTCACAAAACATTCTTGCATTAGATGTGTCTTTTTGCCATAATTGATATAGAATCAGTTTTGGATAGGTTGATGTCTAGCATCAACTTGTCTAGTCTAGTGAAAGTATCACAATACTTTATTGGTATCCTCTTAGAACATGCGGCATTCAAGAATCCCAACTTGTAACTAGGTTGAGGAGTTGCCCCCAATTTAGACAAGGATCAACTTATTATGGGTGATAGGACATGGAGAGATGGACCCTAAGGGACTGACCTAATGCATCAAGGGCACATTGCTAATTGGCCTTGCCTACGTGACGACGTAGAGGCAATGTAGTTCAGGGTGGACCCTGATGGACCCAAGACCTAGGCGATGGCAAAGATGCATAAATGGTATGGACTTAGACAAATAGAAGGATCATATATGGGACAGATGGGACAGTGGAGCGGAGCCTCAAGGGTGCATTTGAGAATGGCCTTGCCTACGTGATAACTCAGAGGTGACGTAGTTTGACAATGGTTCAAAAGGACTGGTTCAAGATGAACGACATGATGGACACAAGAGACATGAGGTCACAACAAATGGAGGAAATGGTTTGTCACAGATAGCCTGTTTACCAGGTTTTCACCATCTACTTTTTATTTACACGAAAGGCAAGAGTACACATGACACCTATTTTCTAGGTTTTCACTATGGTACCTATCCTAGGTGCCTATTTGCCAGGTTTTCACCATAAGACAATTTTTTTGTTCCTTTTCTATATTTCAGATTTTTTTTTTTGGATTTTTTTTAGGACTCCCTTGCATTGGGGTTTAGGTTTAGAAATTTCAGAGATGCATGCTATTGATAGGATCATCAAATAATTCACCATTAGATGTAGCCAATTGATATGCTCCTGAGCCATAAGCTGTAATGATGACATAGGGACCTACCCAGTTGGGTTCAATCTTTCCTTTCTTTTCTCTATCTTGCTGATTTCTGGGGTTCTCTCTGAGGATAAGATCACCAACTTGGAAGACACGGGGCTTTACCCTATGATTGTAGCTTCTGGACATTCATTGCTGATATGCTTTTAGGTGGTTAAAGGCCTGTTGCCTTCTCTCTTTGAGCAGCTCCAACTCTTGAAGTCTTGTCACTCTGTATTCTTCATCGAATATGAGGCCTTTTAATGAAACTCACAAGGACAGGATCTTGACTTCAATTGGCAAGATAGCTTCAGATCCATAGACCAGGGAGTATGGTGTTGCACCTATGGGTGTACGGATGCTTGTATGGTAGGCCCACAGCATAGGATTTAACTGGACATGCCAATCACGGCTAGCATCATTGACAGTCTTCTTTAGGATTTTTAGGATAGTTTTATTTGATGCCTCCCCCTGACCATTGCCTTGGGGGTAGTATGGGGTTGAGAAGTGGTGCTGGATATGGAATTTCTCACATAGTTCCCTCACATCTTGATTTTTGAAAGGTCGTCCATTATCCGTGACAATGGACGAAGGGATACCATAGCGACAAATGATATAGTTTAGGATAAAGGAGGCAATTTGCTTGCCTGTGATGTTGGCTAAGGGCATGGCTTCAATCCACTTTGCTAAGTACTCAGTGGCAGTGATTATGAATTTATGTCCACTGGATGAAGGAGGGTGAATCTTGCCCACTAAGTCGAGTCCCCATTGACAAAAAGGCCAAGGAGTCGTTAATGGTTGTATCTCCTGTGCTGGTGCATTTATCAGGTTCCCATGGACTTGGCACTTTTTGCACTTCTTTACAAAATGATAGGCATCTTGTTCCATAGTTGGCCAATAGTATCCCATGCATATGAGTTTCTTAGCTAGGGTAGGGCCACTAGAGTGGGTCCTGCATAGACCATTGTGCACTTTGCTCAGGGCAGTTTGATATTCCTCACTATCGAGACATCTAAAGAGAGTACCATCGAGACCTCTACAATATAGGGTATTGGCGACAATGGTATACCAGGATGCCTGATGGATGAAGGTTTGTTTTTGGTTACTAGAAAGGTCAGGTGGGAGGGTATTTTCTTTAAGGTAGGCAAAGATTTTTCCATATAGGGGGGAATCAACTCTGACAATGTGGCAAATGATATGGGATTCAGGGGTGTCGTATGTAGGACAGATCACTGTCTCTACCAAGAACTCATAGCGTACTTGATTAGCAAGAATATAGAGGAGAGATGCAATCGTTACCATTGTGTTTGTAGCTTTGTTCTTTATCCGTGGTATCTGCTCAATAGAGATCTGGTCAAAGTATTCTTTGAAGTCATCTACCATCCATTTGTAAGGGATCAATTTCTCATCTTTTTTTTGGTAGTCGTTATTCACTTGATTTATGACTAGCTATGAATCACCATACACCTATAGTTCTTTGATATTCCATTCCACTGCTAGCTTGACACCAATCATTAGGGCTTCGTACTCCACCACGTTGTTACTGCAGGGAAAGAGTAGTCTATATGACTTTGGAATAGTGTCGCCACTAGGGGTAACTAGCAAGATACCTGCCCCCGATCCATGTTCAGTGTAAGATCCGTCGAAGTACATTTTCTAGATTGTTGTAGTGATATCAAAGATAGATTCATCTGGAAACTCAAAGCTCAAAGGGCTGTCATCTATGAGAGGTGCATCTGCCAGTTGATCTACCAGTACTTGACCTTTTATTGCTTTCCTATCCACATATTCAATATCAAATTTGCTGAGAAGCATGACCCATTTTGATAATCTACCTGTTAGGGCAGCCTTGCTGAGGAAGTATTTAAGCAGATCAATTTTGGCTACTAGTTTGACAGAATGCGACAACATGTAATGTCTCCACTTTTGTGAGGCGAAGACCATAGTGAGGCATGCTCTTTCAATGGGCATGTATTGCAGTTCATATCCAACAAGTGTCTGACTGATATAGTATATTGCTTGTTCTTTCCCTTGATTGTTTTGTTGTGCAAGAAGAGCTCCTAGAGCTATTGGTGTAGCTGAGATATATAATAGTAGAGGCTTACCCTGAATTAGTGGTATCAATACAGGTGGCTTCATTAGATATTATTTTAACTGTTGAAATGCTTTCTCACAGGAATCATTCCATCTAAAGTAGACATTCTTATGTAGAAGGTGAGAAAATGGGTGGCACTTGTCTGCCAACTGAGAAATGAACCTTCTGATAGATTGCAATTTTCCCTGTAGGGACCTTAGCTGAGTGAGATTCTTGGGAGGCGGCATTTTCATGATGGCCTTCACTTTAGCTAGGTTGACTTCAATTCCATTTGCAGACATTATGTATCCTAGTAACTTACCTGAGGTAACTCCAAATATGCACTTTTTTGGATTGAGACACACATTGAACTGTTCTAGTCTTGTGAAGATTTTATCCAGCACTGCCAGGTGTCCTTCTCTTGTAAGTGATTTTTCCAGAATGTCATCAACATAATCTTCCATTATAGTGTGCATCATGTCGTGGAAGATTGTGGTCATAGCTCTCTGATAGGTTGCACCGGCATTTTTCAAACCAAATGGCATGACACACCAATAGTAGGTGCCCCAAGGACATGTAAATGCAGTCTTGTGTTGGTCTTCAGGTGTAATTTTTATCTGGTTATATCTAGAAAAACCATCCATTAGTGACAACATGTTGTGCCCTACCGTGAGATCTACAATCATGTCAATGTTTGGCAGGGGGAAATCGTCTTTCAGAAAAGATTTGTTTAGGTCCCTGAAGTTATTACATAGTCAAACTCTGCATCTAGTTTAGCCACTGGTACTATGTTTGAAATCCACTTAGGATAGTCTATTGGTCTAATGAATCTGACATCTAATAGTTTCTTCAGATCTTCTTTTACCATGAGGGGCACATGTGGGTGCATCTTTCTGAGTTTTTGCTTGACTAGCTTAGCTCCTAGAGCTAAATATAAGTGATGCATTATGAGATTCAAATCTAACCCAGGCATGTCGGCATATGTCCAAGAGAAGTTGATTTGTTTTCACTTCAAGAAGTCAGTGAATGCTATTTTTTCTTGTTCAGTTAGAGCCTTTGCCATGTGGATCATTATGGGATTATCACCTGTGCTGACATTGATTGGCTCTGCTGGTTCTATCAAGATTGACGATCTATCCTGATGTGTAAGATTGGGTAGAGGGTCAAGCCTTCCATCCTTCGGTGCCTCAGAGAGGTTTTCACCATTAGATACATCTTTATTTTTACTTTTTTCATGATCTAACATTGCCACAGAGTGGTTTTCACCATTAGATCGCTCTTTCATTTTTGCATTTTTGAGACTAAAAGGCTTGGCACTCTCTCCAAAATAGGCCTTCTCATTGAGTTCTATATCATAGCCAGCTCTGTGGTCCCTTGCAGGTGTATGATCTCTAAGTTCAAGATAATCTATGATGGCTTCATCATTTTCAAAGGTATCAAGCTCAGGGGTAGTACCTTCTAGGTCCCAGTCTATGAGTTCGGGGTATACCAAAGGTAAGGGATCATTGGGTTGCTCAGGTTCGATGGTGTTTATGGTTAGGATAGAGTTGTTAAAAGAATAGACAAGGTCTGTGATGGTACTCTCTATTAGTGGATCCGTCAAGGGGGGTATCATTCTTTCCTCATGACTTTCACTATCATTTTTATGCGGGTCGGACTCTAGCGGTTTAGCCTTAGACCTTGTTCCTCATTTGCGTGGGTTGGGTCATACTCGTGGACAACGTCGATGTCTTTTTCATCACAAGATAGCTCAGAGATGCTATCCCATTCATATTCATTAGAATCAGTCTCACTCCCTAGTTTCATTCGCTGAATTTGCATGACCAAATTGCTAGTGGATGTTTCTAGTTGTTTGCCTTTGTTCTTGTTTGTTCTGTTGGTTCTTGATGTGCCAGTGTAACCTAGCCATATAGTGTCTTGGGCTATTAAGGTATGGGGTTGGATGGGTTTAGTGATACCATCTTTTCTTGAACCGAGTGGACCATGTCCTTCATACCCCATTCTTTATACCATTTGGAATCCTTGACCATACTATGTAGTTGGTATAGTGGGATGGTCGTGTCATGTTGATGAACTGCCTTCATCCTTATATAGCCATTGCAGGATATCTTTTTCATTTCTCTCCTCTTTGAGGCTTCCCCATTTGATGAAAGGTCCTTCGGTAGCTTTCTCTACTGTGGGCTTGCTCACGATAGGTCTCCTGTAAGATTTGGGAGATAGGGGGAGTTGTGCCAAACAGAGGGATTGGGAAATTGTGTATTCAGCCAAGCCCCTATCTTTGAGTTGGAGTTTAGGTTGAGATGCTCCTAAAGAGGAACCAAGTAAAGCTAGGTCAACACGAGATGAAGATGAAGTAGAGGCATGATTGTTAGGAATCATAACTTCAGGTTTAGATTGAATGAGTTGCAGTACTGAAATGGATTGGGGTCACCTTGGATGGTGATCTCTTGACCTTCGTGAGGGAATTTGATACACTGATGGTATGTTGATGGAACTGCTTTTAGAACATGTATCCATGGTCTCCCAAGAAGGTTGTTATATGCTAGTTCCGTATCAAGGACTTGGTAAGCCACATCTGTTACTATAGGTCCCACTCTGATTGGTAAAGTAACAATTCCCTTGGAAGTTCTCTCCTCTTCATCATATGCTTTGATAGTGATTTTCTTTTTCAGATCTATAGCTTTTTCCAAAAACCCCAATGTAAGGATTACCTTTAAGATGTAAATATTCAAACCAGCTCCTCCATCGATTAGGACTCTTTTGATCTTGTGTTTGTCTATAAAGGCTTCGATATGAAGAGAGGTGTTATGAGGTTGACTTATTGACATATCATCCTTTTCAGTGAATGATAAGGAGTGAGGTGAGGTAATGTGACCGACCATGGTTTGAAATTGCTCTTCAGCGAGGTTTGTGGGGATGGAGGCTTTTGCGAAGGCTTTGTCAAGTATGGCCCTATGGGACGGGGATAAATGCAGAAGTTCTAGGATGGAGATATGTGCAGATGTTTTATGGAGTTGATCCAAGATACTGTACTGATTGGCCGACGAGGTGGAGGCTCCTCTAAGAGTGACTTTGTTACTGCAGGTGGTAACGTTACAATCCAGATCCTTATTTATAGTGATCACATTGATATGTGACTCACTCTCTGATATGTGGTTAACAACATAGTCAAAGGCGATGTTTGTGTAATTGGCATTGTTATTTCCACTGTTATTTCGGTTGGAAGGTCCTCCCTGCTCATAGTTGGGAAGAGGATCCTTGAATGCCTAGTGATCATTGTTAGAGGTATGTCCATCAATGGATATTTTGTTTTGCTCTATCAAATCTTGGATAGTGTGCTTTAGGGCAATGTAATCGTTGGTTTTGTGCCCCCTATTTTGATGGAACTCATAGAAATCGTTGTCATTCCACCAAGAGGGTTTGACTTTTGGTTCGTACTCTCGCACTGTGGGAAGTGTTATGATCTTGTTTTTTATTAGCTTCTGTAGGGTAGTTTCCAATGATTCTCCCAAAGGTGTGAACTTTCTCCTAGGTTAAAAATTTGTAAATCATGATTCTGTGTTTCTTGGTTTGTTTTGTGGGGGGTTATTTTGAGGTGTAGATAAGTTGAAGATTGGTTGTTTAGGTGCTGCATTCTTGGCATCTACCACCCCATTGTTCACAATGTTTTTATTTTTCATCTAGAATCTTGGTTTATCATTGTTGGTATTGGTACTAGGAGTGTCCTTATAGAGCTTTATTTGTCCTTTTGCAATTAAAGATTTTTCGATGATTAGACCCATCTCAATGACCTTGCTAAAGGAAGTAGGACATTGAATTGTATCTGATAGCTTAGATCGGTTTGCAAGTTATGGACAAACATTTCCAACATTTGTTTTTCAGGCATTTGGTGTGGGCATTTACTTGCCAACTGTCTCCATCTTTGTAGGAAGGTGGTGAAAGATTCTCCACCTTTTTGCTTGGTGTTACAAAGATCCAATATTGAAGTGTCGTGCTCAATATTGTAAGAGAAGTGGATGACAAATTTGTCCACAAGTTTGTTGAATGTTCTAATGTCGGGTGGTAGTCTAGAAATCCACTCCATGGCTTGTCCTCCTAAGCTTCGTGGAAACAGTCACATAAGTTAAGTGTCATTGTGTGCAACCTCAAGGCATGTAGCATTGAATTCCCTGATGTGGTCCCTTGGATCACCCTTTCCTCGATATTTATCAAATTTTGGCACCTTAAATTTAGAGGGGAAAGGTATCATGATCAAGGTCCTATCAAAAGGATATGGTGAAATATCCTCTAGGGTGTAATGTTTGGTCGATGCTCCTATTTTCATGTCTGTGAATTACTTTTGTAAAGCTTGAATCTATTGGTTCACTAGACTTAGGGCATCCATGGAATCAATGGTTGCTTTGGTTTTGTCTATGGGTACTTCTTCATGTCTACTTCCCTTAGGGTTTCTTTCTTCCTCAGCTTCTTTTAGAGCCTCTACGTCAAAATCTTTGGGGAGCTTGATTCCTAGATTTGCTAGGTGTAAAAAGAATTTGGTAGGGTCTTGGGCAAGTACATTTTCCAATAGTCGTTGAAAATTTGGGTCATGTTGTGCTTGAATGAGCTCTTCCATAGAAATTCCCCCTTCACTTTCATCAGAGATTGGGATACTTTTCTCAGCCATTTCAATCTATTTTTGCTTTTGAGACCGCGTTAAGACCATGCAAATGGTGACTAGAGATGGGATGAAAAGAGAAAATTTTGAACAAGGTGCTAGAATGGAATAAGGTATAGAGAGGTTTGGTATCAAACAAGATGGGTGAACAAGATGATAGTCAAAGCAAGGATGATAGAAATCTATTTGCTTGAAGTGACTAGTCTTGCACAAACCACGAGTGGAGTTCCTAGAGAAAAAGGGTAAGTGATCCTTGATAGTGGAGCCTCACTAGGTTTGTTTGAGATTTTGGATGTGATCAAGAATAGCCTAGTTCTAACCTTGTTGGATTTTGGAAGAAATTTGTGAGATTTTTGGATGAGGTAGGTACGTTGCAGAAAGAAGAGGAAAATTTTTGATTTGCAAGGTCTTAATCAGATTTTGGAAAAACTGAGACAGGTTTGAAATGGTTTTTGAAAAGTTGAAAAATTTGCTCTTGGAAGGTACTAATTTGCTCTCTAGATTGGATGCACAGAGTTAAATGCGTCGCGACAGAGTTCAAATGCGTAATTCTATGGTTTTTCAAAAGCGTCGCAATAGAGTTTAAATGCGGGGTAAGTTAGATCAAATGTGCCATAGGCCGTGATAAATGTGTAACTTTGGCTTTCAGTTTGGTTTCTCAGAATTTTGGAACATTTTTCAAGATTTTCTAGTTTTTTGGTTGAAAACTTGGTTTTCTTTTAAATTTTGATTTTCAATTATGGCAAAGACACAACAAACACATAGAAAGTTTTCATGATTTTTACTTTTTGTTATAGTTTTTTTTTGTATTTTTGGACTTTTTGACTCAAAAACAAGTACATCCTAAGCTGGATAGGACAATATTTGTTGAATCCTCTAGTTGTGCAAATTCAAAGCATGTAGCTCCAGGATCTGGTAGCACCGGCTCCCCTCCACGGCACTCACTTCTCACGTATACTAGATCTAGGTTTCCTTAGGCTCGTACCCCCACCAAACCATAGGATTGTCCCTGCTACCTCTACTAAGAATCACTTGAATCGAGGCCGCTTCAAAGGCTCTGCCCTTTGCATCAACAAATAGGGGTTTTTGGTATACTACACAATTGGTTCATAGTCAAGGCAACCGTTCAAGTGGTTACACATGCGGCGGCACTACTCTCCGTTATGGAGTCTCCCATCCTCAAAGGGTTATGCCTTAGAGGGTTTTGGGGGAGGTTGGCCATCGGTGTAACACAACAACACTCGTTGCAGGAGGTTTTCACCCCAAGCACTTTTATTTTAAGTGGATTGGTAGGGCTTGGCTTTAGCCTGTTTCCACTCAAGGTCATTCTCACTTGGATAGGTGTGTATCCAAGGGCAGGCCCCTCTAAAGGTTAAATAGATGGAATGACAAGTCTGGTGTTCTGGTCACCTAGTTAAGGGGAGAGCATAAGCCTATTGTCATTTGATAAGCACATAAGACACTGATTAATCCAACCTAGTTAAAAATATAAAAAATAAATGGGCTATCTACTTTGGGCACTCATGCTTTTGTTAACTTTGAAGTGGTTGAAAAGATAGCAATGTTCATTCCTGCTTGTAAGATAGCAATGATCTAACTACTGAAGATAGTAATATGCAGATATAGTAATTGTTCAATTACTCACTTCCTAGTTATGGACTACGTGAAATTTGCATGTATGCATTTTTTTGTTACTTTTTGTTACTTTTTCCCCTAATTAATCTAAATTAACTAATCAATGCAGCTAAATGACCTAATCCAGCCTCTAATCCTACAAGACAAAATGTTAGCTCCAACGGAAAATCAAATGAAACTCTAAAATCACAGTGCATAATAGAAGTGCCACTATGCAGCCTGAATGCGCATAAACAGAGCTTGCATACACCATTGTACATATGCACTAAGATAGGTGTCAAGTGCAATAATATGAGATGAATGTGTTAAAATAACATATGCACCATGAAACAGAGTATAAAAGCCGTCTGGTGAGGTATATGCGTCGTAATTTTAAAAGTGTCGGAAAAGGACTCGTATGCACCATCTTAGGGGATAAATGCACTGGATGATCACAAGCACCGGAACAGAAGACATAAGTGCTATAGGATTGCTCAGATGCACCAGATTAGCCTGTCAGAAGCCTTTGGGACACCTATATGGAACCTGTCTACAAAAAAAAAGCTTAGATTTTGATGAGATAAAGGGGCAAGGGCCCCACGGTGGGCACCAAAACTGTGAGTGTAAAATGTGGATTAATCAATAACAATAATAAACCCAAACATCAATAGAATATGAAGGAGAAAAGGAGATTTAAATAACAAAACAAATGATACTTACAACCTTTTACCTTTCATCTTCCATTGCTCGCCTTTTCTATCTTGATCTTGATGGAGGTGAATATGGCCCTCAGGAAGCTTGCTTCCTTGCTTCGAAGTCCTCAAGATGAGAAGATGAAGTTGGCTATGATACTTTGTGTGATTGAAGATGAGCTTCAACACACTATTGATGGATGATAAGCGATATGGAGATGGGGGTGCCAAAGGCACGCTAGTGTTTCTGCAGTATAAGTTTACTCAAACGATGGATGGATAAATGAAGAATAAGAGGGTTGTATTTATAGAGATGTGTTAGAGAAGATCAATGGTTGAGAAGAAATGAGAAGATGAATGGAGGAGAATGTTTGAGGAATGTGTGCGAATACAAAGAGGACAAGTGTCGAAGCTCCATCATGCAACATGGGAGTTAACTGAATTGATTGAAGAGTTAACAAAATAGACCAATCAGTTAAGTGAATTAATTGGGGAGTTGACTGAATTGATTGATCAGTGAACTCGAATGACTAATTAGTTAACAGATTTGATTGATGAGTTAACTAATTTTGATTGGAGGATAAATAAGACATGTGGGTGAGGGAATGTTAGCTAATTAAATATTTAAAATATTTAATTACATGTGCAACATGGTGAGGTGGAAAAGGTGAGGTGGAAAGATGAGGTGGATTGGTGAGGTGGATTTAGGGAATTAGGACTTAGGATAGAGGAATTTATGATTAATTAAATAATGTAGGACTATTTAATTATGTGAGACATTAGAAGAATTTAGGGAATTTAATTAAATAAATTGATTTTATTTAATTATGGGATAATGAACCAATCAAATAAACTTAGAATATTTATTTAATTGATAAAAGAAAATAAGAATTAAGATAAATATTAAAATATTTACTTAATTTGACTTGAGCCAATTTTAGGTGTATACACTTTACTTTTACTTGCATGTAATTAGTAGATAAATTTTCATGGATTAATGATTTGATGTTTAGAGAAAATGTCAAGATAAATTAATGATTTATGAGTTATGATTAAATGCATATAATTTGACATGTGATTAAATGTTATTGAGATTATTAAATTTTGATGTATAAGGATTTACTAAGGATACACTAATCTTAGTTTGTGTGACTATGAGTTGTAACTAGGAAATAGATTTCCACCACTAAGAAAAGAGGGAGAGCATCATCAGATAGAAGGGAATAGATGTTTGCAAAGGAACAGGGTTTTCCATTTGAGTCATGTGTTGTATAATTAGTGAACCCTCATGAGATGGGTAAGTAGTAATTGAATCTTCTTGTTTAGTACATCTTGTCTTGACAATTGTCAATTTTCTATTTAGGAAAGGTTTTCCTAACATTAGACCTTGTTTGATATCAATAAAGTGTTATTCAAGAAATATTAATGTTGTTAAGAGTTTAACAATTTTCCTTTGTTGGAGCTTTCCTATATATTTTCCAGTGATTACCTATTTATTTATGTTGACGTTAGTGCAAGGTCGTGAGGGGGAGAAAACCTCAACCCCATACTCAACCCTTATCAAATAACTTATATAAACATCCATAAGGGTGGTAATGCTACCACTATATTGAAATATGTTATATTTATGTATTTACATATTATTAATATATATTTTAAAAGTGTATTTGTTTGTTTAAGTCTTAAGTTCTTTATCATTTTGTGATAAGCTTGCAATCGATGGAAAGCCACTAACGTTCACATAGTGGTGCACGACCCCATACTCCGTAATAATGTGGAGAGAGTGGGGAAAACCATTGATGGTTCAGAGTGATCTTTACAAAGTAATAACATCTCCACAATTGTATGTCCTTTTCAGGGAGATTTCATAGGAGTCTCAGAAGTTATCCCCACAGGTATAGGAAGTATATTATGTGTTACAAATGACCTTCAAGAAGTTAGTAAGATTATGGGAAAAGAACAAAAAAAGGATACTCTAGAGTGTAGAAAGATAGAGAGAATGATAAATCTTGGAAGAAGGACAACAAAGAAGGATTTAAAGATGAATGGTATAGGTACACTTATATATACATAAGTTACAGACAAAGATTTTCTTGAAGCATGCCTATATTTATCTCTACTATCAAAGAATGTCTTAATTCATCTTTACCATTGATGTATGTATATACAGTGGTGTTTATCTGATGCCTATACAGGCCGATAACCTTATATTGTGTATTTTTAAACTTGTTACAGTGGGTTGATACCTACATGACAGTAATAATGTCTTAAACTAATTTTCATGAGACTCCCATCGATAACAACAACTTATGTTAGACAATGTGAAAAGATAGGAAATTGACTATGACTTTATGAGACTATTCTTACCATGGGTTTTTATACCTAAAGTCTATGTAAAATGATACTCCTAACTAGCTCAGTGTTAGGACAACATTGGCATATATTGAAGCCATTATTTTGTTTATTAAACCTATCTATGAATCTAGGATACTGGTAATCTAGTTGTTAGCTAGAAGTTTTAAGTGTTGTCATCTGCTTCTAATTATGTGAGAGAATGTCAAAAGATTGATTTAAACTCATTATCTTATTTCTTATCGAAGAATCATGCCTGTGTTAGTTAACAAGAATGTTATTGGCAGAATAATGGGTCAAGACTCAGACTCTTGAGACCCATAATTACAAGATATTACTTTGAGAGAAGAATAATTCTTATTATGAAAATGTATTACTGTGATTAATAGTCACTTTTGTGCTACATTATAATATTAATACAACCAATATTATAGTAGTCTAAGGAGGACTAATGGTTGATATAACCATGTCATACAATTACATTCACTTGGCCTTGATTGGGAAGTAATTGAAATGAAATTTTAGTAGAGTTAGTTATTATGATGGTATGCCAAGATATTCTTTTTACCTACATATGATAAGAGTTGAAATGTTATTTTGTATCATGGGATTAGAGAAGATAATTCTCTAAGAGTAACCTAGATATATTTAGTAAACATATAATTCTTCTTATGGTTGTGTCAACTTAAACCAAATATATTTATTGTCGACAAGGATTAGATGAGAATCCTTAGACCAAGATAAGTACCTTTGACAAATTAAGGAACTATTGATAAAATTATTCTCTATGTCAATAGTAGAAACAAAAACCAATAATATAAACTTTTGAAAAAAGGTGTAGAGTGACAGAGAGTCATAAATTCAATGTTGCATGTTGTAACAAGAGGCTTTTCGAAATACTATGTCCTCATTTTGATCCATCCTTGGTATTGTACTCTAGAATTCTGGAATAAAAATCTAAGTCAGGTGGACTATGGGTGAAACTTAGTCAAGTCAATCTATGACTAGTTTTAGTCAAACTAAATTCACTGTACGATGAGAAAGTTTCAAAGTCAGGTTAGAGGTGTGTGAAATCATGACTACATTCATTGCAAATGTCTATTTATATTGAATCTTTCGCCAAAGTAATGCATTTGTCTCTGCATGCATTAGTCAGTTCACCATGCTCCAGATTTGCATAACCATCCAGTAGTGTCATACTCAGTTAGAAGGAGTCTATAGTTACATGACTATGTTGGTTATGTAGGACGCAACAATTGAAACTCAGATAGAAAAAACATATTGGTTCCTTATATCTATACTCTTCATGAAGGGTAGGGCCACTTCCATGAAGAAATGTGTGTGAGGGACCATCAGTCTATGGTTGGAGGTAAAGTGCTTAGATGATGCTCTCCCTCCCAAGAAGGAGACAAGCTGAGACTAATAAAAACATATGTTAAGATGCCAGATGCAGTACATTTCATGTTATGACTTTTGACAAACAAATTTATGTAAAATTATTCTTATTGCCAAGAGCAAAATATTGTAAATATAAAGTGAAAGATTTCACTAAAATGCTATCTTTGAATATGTTTTAATTTTTAGGTTTTGAAAATATTCAAAAAAGATATGTTGTTATTTCCTTGTCATTATGCAAATATTATATGATTATAAATCAATGTTTGTTGATGATTATGTTCATTTACCTTTCTAGTAATTTTGGTGTGTAAATCTGATTATTATGAGAAGGCATGTTACAAAATAAAGTACTCCAACATCCTCATTTAACCATTTCCCACATGAGATAAAGCTACAAAATTATAAATTCTATCTAAAACATTATTTATTTTCCAACCAAATGACATCATAAAATAATATCATGATGCAAGCTACTTTAAAAACATGGATGGATTGTACTCCAATTAATAAAATATATAAGGAATAAATAAAAATCATAATAGACCATCTCCAAAATGCCCCATCAGGCACATAGTACAACATACTCAAAATGTTAGGAATGAACAAGGAACCCATCCAACTCTTGAGACACCATCGTGATAGGACCAATGGGGAAAGGTTACCCATGACCCTACCATATCACCATCATTGAGCATAATAGATGTTTATGTCACTCTAGGTAACACTTGAGCTACAGAGAAGATGATCATAGAAAACATGCTATTATGGCCATCTCACACCAATCCAAGGAATACATGACAACACTCAAGTCAATCTAAGCACATAACATACATGTGGAAACTCATAATACAATCAACATATAAGGCAATATATGGCACACATGCTAATCAATGCATGCCAACCAAGGCATAAAAAAATGCCATAACACATACATCCATGAGAGCACAAGGTGGCTTCACACACAAGGTACAACATGGTTTGCCTTAATACAATATTGAATACTTATGATCCAACTAATAAGGACTAGAGGAGAGTTGCTAAGACATTGGGTGGACTTCTCTTTGGTTCTCCAAAACCAAGCTAGCAAGTAAAATAGACCACAAAGGTCTCAAGTAAGTATTTAGGTCATGTGGGTTCTTCTCAAAGGTAGTGTGATACTTTTACAACGCATAATACTAATATGACACTTCTTCAATGCACAACACACTCACATAAGCTAACAACATAGTTAATTAATGCAAGTTATTATATTTGAAATTTTAAACATTCATCTTATACAATGTAGCAAGAGGTACTTCTTCAACACTCACCATGCTTCCAAACTCGTTCGGTGATTAGAAATATTATTACTTATTTTAAGCAAGTGGCACTTCTTCAACATGTAATCCTACCACCCACCTTATCCAGCAAGTTGGAATTGAACACCCCAAGCATCCAATGGATATCCCCTATCCTACACAATTTTGGTGTCAACCTTCTTCAAGGTACCATAAAATAGGAAAGGAGTGGTTTTCCCAGAAAATGTGTGTCCCAATGCACACATAAAATTAAATCTATGCAAAAATTCATCATTCCACATAACATGCAACATTCAAAATTCCCAAAATTCCATAAAATAAAATGAAAATATTTTAGAAATGTCTAGGGTCCAACATTCATGGATCTTGGAGAATCATTCCCCAATTCACACATAAAATTTCTCTTTTTCACAAATCAATGAAATTCAAAAATATGAGAATTTCCTCTTATTCTAAATTAACCCAACAATAAACTTTTCCAATCACATAATTTTTTCAACAAAATTTGATTGAGCGAAATAGGGAAATTCACATAATTTTCACATTTTCCAAGAATCTCTAAAACTAAAATATAAACATACCCTTTCTCCACTTCCTACCCAACAACACACATTTCAAATAAAATTGCATTTTTGGAAAATCTTGACATGGCCTTTGTAGGAAAATGAGTTTCCCAAAATTTTCTACCTTCCTACAAATGAAAAATTCAAAAAACTTTTCAATTCAAATGCAATCATGGAAAGAATTATCTCAATGGATTCTAAATCCAAATTCAATCAATTTCTCCTCTAACAACTTCCAATT
The DNA here is from genome assembly GCA_027924645.1 of Cunninghamia lanceolata. Lineage (NCBI taxonomy): Eukaryota > Viridiplantae > Streptophyta > Pinopsida > Cupressales > Cupressaceae > Cunninghamia > Cunninghamia lanceolata. Next base: position 16,911,612 of record BSBN01000274.1, read on the forward strand.
CGAAGAAATTCCAAGTAATAAAAAATTGAATTCTTTGAAGAGGGTTTGAAAATGAGCCTTTTCTTTAATTTTTTCTCCCAAAATTCCAATAATACATAATGAAAATGAAATACAAAGACCTTTTCCCTTATATCCCACTAATTAGGATTAGGCTAAACCCCAATTAACTTTCCCAAAGCTAACTTCATTGACACAAGAATTCTGAAATTAAATAATTTCTTTCAAATAGAATTTAATTTATTTCAAGCACCAAGAAATTTAATTAAAAATTTAATCTATTTCAAATAAATATTTTCTAAAAAATTTATAAATTATTTAAATGCTTTCCTCTAAACTAGGAAATTATAGCATAAAATGATGATTTCTAAGACACCATAACTCATTTCACACATAGCAAGCACATGCAGAATCACACAAGTGATAAATTAAACACACCTAAGAAGACATTCATGGGTCTATCACAAGGGGAATCTAGAATTGTAATCAATTCAGATGAGGTTTTCCCTAGTTTTAATAGCAAAAGAATGATGAGGTGAGATGGCCAAATGTCCCATGTCATCTACTCCACATTTCACTAATAGGTCAATACTTGTAATTTTCTCCACACTCAATGCAAACATTACATGCATCTGCCCAAAATATAACAATAGCCAAAGCAATGACATAAATTATGTAAATATTTATTAATCATTTAAAATGCACAATTTAATTAAATCAAGTATTCTAAAAATATGATCAAGATATAATTAATCATTTAAAATAAACATACTAGAGGAAATCATATCTACCTACCCAACATGTTATTTAAATGAAAATAACGAAGATGAAGCTCCAAATATAATAATCACACATACATATCCTAGGATTTCTCATGCAGGGTGTTTGATTAGAAATGAATGGTGAGGTCATGTGGGCTATTTTTAAAAATTGCCATATGGAACTAATATTGAGGCTCAATTTCAGGCACTCTTGGTTGAATTGGTCCTCTACAAAGAATTTTTTTAACCAATATAGACATGGAGGGGGATTCATAGATTTGCATCAATGTGATAAGGACCCACAAAGTCTCCAATTAGAAAATCAATAATATTGCATCCTCCATATGGTTAGTCATGGATAGTCTACATGACATTTCCTTGAAACACTACTTCAAGGAGGCCAACACCAGAGCATACCAACTAATGAGCCATGCATGTGACCAAGATGATTAAGAAATTATTTTAAAGGACATAAATAGATGGGGGAATATCCAATTTTGATAGACAATTGATTAGATATCCATGGAAATAATAGGTAATCTTAAGGCACGCTTGTCTAAAGATTTTGGATAGAGTTATGACTTCCTTGGTGAGTGAAAATGGGTTGTTGTCTTTGATCACCACATAGATGAATGGAAAAGATTACTTCTAGAGTACTAAGCATTTCTATCACTAGACACTATTGCACGGTATCACTCGAGCTTGAACCAAGCAAGCAAGGAATAAATCAGGTTAAACAATACTCTTTGTGCTCACAACAAAATGGAGGTCGATATTGGATGTGCCTACCTTCAGGAGGTTTCTTACATAAAGATTAAGTGAATTTTCAAAGTAGACAAAAATAGAGTGGTTAAGGCCATAAAACAAGTTATTATCTCGTAATAATTACATAGAGATCTTGTACATGATGACAAATTATGAGGAATTTATTTCAACATTCATTCTGATCCATGGAAAAAATGGTGCAGGGAAAAAACTAGTAGATACCTTCATCAAGAATGTAAATAAAGGAGTCATGGATAGAGATATTGCAATATTCAATGGAAACCTGAAGAAGGACTAATCGATGTGGTGTTTGAAGATGAAGTTTTCAAACTTCATTAGATCATAGCTAAAGCTTTAAAGTTGTTCTTGGAAGGATTGAAGAAGAAGAATATGGATATGTTTAATTTTTATCTTAGAAAATATATGATCTCATGTCTCTTTCCCACATTAAACATGCTTGCAAAGTCTCTAAAGGACTTTGTTTCCTAATGCATATGAAGTAATAGCTTGTTGTAGTATGTGGTATGCATGCTCTTATAAATGTCCTTATTGTTTGTAACTTTTTAGCTCATATCTATGTAACACAACTATCATTTAGGTTGGAGCTTATTTATCAATATATATAATAGTCTCATTGGTCCAAATATATACATCGATAATCTACATCAGGCATTGGTATCGACTAGCAATCACCAATCTATAATACAAAATACCACAACAAAATAATTGTAAAACAACATTATGCGAAAGGTGATGAAAAGAAAGTAACAAATGCATGTGGGCATTACAGCTCCTTTACATACTTTAGATAATAGGAAGAGATCCTTAGTCCAACAAAAAAATCAAAAAATTCAAAACATCGAAAACAAAATGAAAATTACCTTAGTGAAAATCTCTCTGAGGTGCTATCAAACACATAAAAAGTAAAAATAAAGGATGTTTCTATCAGTGAAAACATCTATGAGGTATTGATAAATGAGGAACTTTACTTCCCTCCCCTACCTTAGAGGCTTGATCAATCCAACATTTTTGTAGAAGTGACACATGAAGTAAATCTAGGCATAGAAGACAATAAAAAATAGCATTTCTTGCTGTCCTTAGAACCAAATATTCAACAAGTACTTTCCACCATTTTGAAGAATTTTTCAAATATCTTTGCATGGTCAGACACTGGCATGTTAGGATTAGATCCCTCTCTTGTGGTTCATCCAATGCCAAATCGATTAAGTAGAAATTTAGAAAGATGCATCCACAAATCACCCTCTTGGTTAAAGAAGAATTATAGAAACTCCTGGTGGTAGGCTATATTCACCCAATTGACTATCCTGAGTGGATATCCAATATTGTACCAGTTAGTAAGAAACATAAAGGCATCAAAATTTGTATAGATTGAATAGAGATACAAATCATGGATAAAATATAACTTTCCATCACCCAACATCAACATCATAGCACATGAAATGATCTCTCCCATGGATGATTTTTTAGGCTATAATTTGATACAAATAGCTCTATAAGATCAGCACAAAATAGCTTTGACATCACCTTGGGGCACTTTCTATTATCAATTCATACCTTTTAGACTAAAAATGTAGGGGCTACACACCAAAGGGCTATGACCATAATTTTCCAGGACATATTACATGATATTATGGAATATTATGTTGATTACCTCATTGGAAATTCTAAAACAAGAGTAGAACATCCACAAGTACTCCAATGAGTTTTTGACAGATTAAGGGAACATAAAATTTGATTAAATCTCAAAAAATAGTGTTTTGGGGGTTACATAGGGAAAACTCTTGGGATTTAAAGTTTCATGTAAAGGTATAGAGGTGCATCTAGCTATGATTTCATCTATCATAGACATGTCACCTCCTCATAATCGGAAACAACTTCATAATCTCTAAGGAAAATTACAAGCAATCAAAAGATTCATAGCACAGCACATTGATAAATTTTAATCTTTCTCTCACCTCTTAAGAAAGAATACAGCATTTCATTGGGATGAAGCATGTCAAAAAACTTTTGATCATATCAAGAGTACCTTGCATCTTGTTGGTAGGACACAGAGAAGTCAATAGAACCCACCACAGGTCACCACAAATGAAGTGTGGAGGATGGGGCTAACATGGATGATAGCATTTAGGATTTTTGTAAGGGGCACATCCCTATTACATCTTATTGTATTAAGATAGGTAATGATATGATGATAGAAAAGAGATAGAAGTTAATGTAAGGAAGTATAATATACAAACAAAAGACTTAGACATGCCTTTTGTATCTAATATTAATATGAATGTATATATGGAGATATAAGGATCATGACTAAAGGATGATGTGTCTATTAATATGTTTAACTGATTGGATATGATTAGATTTCAATGCATATTGTTATTTCTTACCATTATCCATTATCATTATATCACTGTCATGTCTGGGGTATAAACTAACTTTAGAGACTTAACTCAGGCTTAGATCTCTGGACCACGTCCTTCTATTTCTTGCTAAGATTTGGTTACATTGTTGGGACTCTAGATAGAACAATGGAGAACTTATAAGATGAATAAGTAAAAGGAAAATGTAGAGCGATGAAGATAACTAAAAGGTGAAAAGGGAAGAAGAAACAAAACTTTTTTATGATTAGTAGAGAATTCACTTAGGTCCTACCCTTGTGAGATGGAGGCAAGTGAATAAGGGATGACAAATGGAAAGGGGGAGGGATCTAAAAATATCCTTCCAAAGATGTAACCATTTGAAACAAACTAACCATGGGATATATAAGGATTAATGAAACATCACATTTAAAACACCCATGTCCAAAGGAGATAATAAAATATTAAGGGAGATTAAGGAAATGATACAAACTAGAATGGACATGAAGATGGAAAAAAAGAAACAAAAACAAACTCAAGAAAGACATGAAAGATATCATAAAAAGATGGAGAAGGCAGAAGAGTTGGGAAGAGAACACACCATGAAGTTTCTGGAAGGAAAAAAGGATAGAAATTGAGTGCACCAAGGAGGGTGTTGTTGAGCATGCCACGATGGGTGTAGCCAAATAGGTAGATTTACTAAATTAAGGATAAGAAAAAGAGCATGCCACAGAGGTTGCCACAGATACAACGAAAGAGGATGCAAACAACACTCAAGAAAAAATAATATTACATATTGATAAATCTACTAAGATCCTCAAAAATCTAGAAGGAAGCATTAACATGTATGGAGATTATAGGAAGACATGAGAGGAAGAATGTAGTAGACACCCAACCCCACTGCAATTAGGTAAATGACAATATTCAACCTAACTTCACTAATGTTCAAATTAGGACTGTTGAGAAATGGCAACCATTATTTAACCCTATACAAAATCTCCAACCTTTAAAATTTGATGAAGCATACTTGGAAGAACTAGTAAGTAAAAGTGTAAGAAGAGTAAGAGAGAAAGAACTAGGAAGGGTATTTGATAAAAATAATTTCTTGATTAACCATGAAAGTGAAATAAGAAAACATGATGAAATGACACCTTTAACAATAGTATGTCCTTAACTAACGAAAAGATATCTCCAAAAATAGGCATTTTGAAGAGGTACAACCACTAGACCAAGAGTCATCCCTGGTGCCAAATAAAACCAGAAGGATTTTAGTGAAAATAGCAAGGAAGTACACAAGCAAAGACAAGAAAGAAGAGCATATTGTAGAAGATTATAAAGAAGTGTTAGGCAAAGAATACTTTGACATATAGTTGAAAAGAGATAAAGGAAGGGAAGGAAAATCCTTACAACAAAAGACAAATAAGAAACTAGAAAAGAACATAAAGCAAACACACCGCAAAGAGAATAAAACACAAGAAAAACCAAAAAAGGATTAACCCATTAAATTACCAGTGTTTGGTAAAGATACCTCTAAAGAAATAGAGAATGTATTCATTCTATAATCAACATGGAAAAGAAAGAATGTTAAATGCACAGGACAACTAAGAGGGGCGTGAATCAGTTGTATATTAAAACATTAAATCCTCTAGCTATTCCAATCTTCAAAGTCTTATTAGGAATTAGCAGAATGTAAACATATGAGCATCACTGCAAACACATCCAAACACATAAGAACACTAGATTTATATGGAAAACCCAAGAAGGGAAAAACCATGGTGAGGATTAACTCACATATATATGAATAGCAATACCGAATACATGTAGGCTCACTACCAAGGGATCACTGCCTAGAAGAAAGGCTCACTGTCTAGAAGAGAGAAGAATAGAAGAGGACTATTATAGAGAGATTCACCATCTCAAAGCAACAGGAGTGATCCACCACTGCAACTTCTTGTAATATGCAACCTTTAGCTCACTGCCTCCAGCAACTTCAAGCACATTGAAATGTAGACATCTTCTCCTCACTAGATTCAGGAGTCATAAGAATTTAAGCTCGTGCTCAATTCATCATCCTTGGTTCTTCACATTATCTTCTCTACATTTCTCCACTCAATCTTCACCTTGCATTTATACTATCCATGACCTAAACTATCTCAATTAGGTTAGCCTTAAAGAAACATGTGCACCTCAAACATGCAATACCGAAATAGGTTGACACAAAACACTTCTGCGATGGAAAGAAGTGAAGATGGAACACACCAACGGTTAACTAGGATCTAAATTTATATCACCATATTTCTTATCACATCCACAACTCAAGAGGTACCTCTGCAAATAGTGCTAGCAAGCTAGGTTGGCCAAACCTAAAATAAGATTGCAAGAGACTACTTGCATTCTTCTCCAAGTCCAAAAGCATCATACAGATCACAAAGAAATACTCCACAACATTCACACACCTTTCCAATATATTCCAAAGTCATTAGAATCTTTTGCAACACTATTGCAACCACTTGAAATAAAGAATGTCCTCATTCTACACATCAGGATACATTAATACAGAACTCCAATACAAGAACTAAGTTTTCTTAGCAATCTAACACTAGAAACTTCCACGGAAGGTAGATACAGACAACATAAGCACATCCTCAGGTCTACAAGACAAGAAACCTCAATGCAGAGAAATGTGGAGCAATCTCATTTCTCCCAAACAAACTTCTACACTAGTAAATGCTCTGTCAAGCACACCTTCCGCTATCATATGAATCCAGACCCTCAAACTCTAGTTATAACACCTCTAAACACCTCTAAAAAATAATTCCAAACTACATACGCATATCTTCAACTATGAAGGAATGTGGAGCACAATACTGAAGATACCTCTGTCACACAACATACCTTTTTATTCAAATTTTCTCAAAAGCACTTGGAAACCAAGTGAACCATCTGCTGGAGATTAACATCAATGAAAACACTTGCAAGCTTCCAACAATCTCCTCCTTTTTCATTGATGTAAACACCAACTCTTTGAAAAACCATCAACAACATCAGTAGCCAAGAATAACTCTGCAACTAGCAATACTCCCCCTGACTAGAGCAACTCTTACTCTTTAGACTCTTTCCTATACTATGGTTATTCAATCAGTCTAACTTTCTCCCCCTTTGACATCAATGGAAAATGGCTCATCCAAGTCTTCTCTTTACACTCTTTCATGTACTCTGACTTTCCAATATTTTACAATGAATTCTTCTTTGATAATTACATATATTACTTTGACACCACTTGCAACACCAGCAAGCATCTGCTCTTTCTCTATTTCTCTTAGCTTTCTACACTCTCCCCCTTAGAGGCATAAAATATGCTCCATCTGACTACACCAACCAAGAGAACCACTACCTACTCCCTCTAAGAGGTAGCTTTCAACTTAGATTCAAGACTAAGAATGTACCTTGAAATGTTTCCCATATAGATGCACACTTATGTATCTAATTAATGGAAGGAGGGTCAATAACCCCTATCTTCTACTAGAGATACTCGAAAGTATCTTTAGGAAGATCCTTTGTAAAGATATCTACAACTTGATCCTTGCTAGGCACATACTCCAATTTCACCTTGTTCTCTGAAACCTTCTCTCTTAGAAAGTGATACCAGATTGAAATATTCTTTGTTTTTGAATACATTACTAGATTATTTGAAATGTTGATAGAACTTGTATTATCACATAAGAGAGGAATAGGTTCATCAAATGATACATTGATATCATTCAATGTCTGCTTCATCCACAACACCTATGTGCAACATGTTGCAATGTACTTTGCCTCTGCAATAGATAATGATACTAAATCTTGCTTCTTACTCAACCATGAAACTAGTTTGCTTCCAAGAAAGAAAGAACCACCACTTGTGCTTCTTCTATCATTTGTACATCTTGCCCAATATGCATCTGTATATGCACTCAAAGAGAAATCAGTATCCTTGGGATACAATAAGCCAAAATCTAGAGTGCCTTTAAGTATCTAAATATCCTTTTTACAGTTGAAACATGTGATTCTTTGGGTTCTGCTTGGAATCTAGCCACAAGATAAACTGAATGCATGATATATGGTCTAGTAGAAGTTAGCTATAATAGTCCACCAATCATGGATCTATACTTTATTTGATCAGCCTTGGGAGATTCATCACTTTTTCTTAACTTACAACCAATAGTCATGGGAGTACATACTAGTTTGGAGTCTTCCATTCCAAACTTCTTCAACATTTCCTTAACATACTTTGACTGTGAAATGAAAATACTTTTTTCTTCTTGACTGATTTGTAACCCAAGGAAGAAATTCATTTCCCCACACATTGACATTTCAAACTCTTTCTACATCTCTTTTGCAAATCTTTTACACATACCTTCATTTCCTCCAAAGATTATATCATCAACATATACCTCCACAATCATCATTTGATGTTCTTTAACTTTGAAGTACAAATTGCTATCTATAGTGCCCTTTTTGAATCCTTATTGTAGCAAGTATCTATCCAATCTTGCATAACAAGCTCTAGGAGTCAGTTTGAGTCAATACAATGCTTCTTCAATTTGTAGACCATATTTAGATCATCTAATAATTGAAATCCTTATGATTGTTCAAAGTATACCTCTTCTTCTAACTCTCCATTCAAGAATGTAGATTTCACATCCATCTAATAAGCTTTGAAATCTTTATGAGCTGCAAAGGCCAAGAACATTGTAATGGCCTCCATTCTTGCCATCAAAGCAAGTATTTCTTCAAAACCTATTCCTTCCACTTTTTAGTAGCATTTAGACACAAGCCTAGCCTTATTTTTGACTACTTCTCCATTCTCATCTAATTTGTTCTGAAATACCCATTTAGTTTAGGTATTACATTTTTGTCTACTAGTCTTGGGAATTTTGAAGTTTGGTTTTTCTCAATCTACATCAATTCTTCTTCCATAAATTTGATCTAGTGTTCATCTTTCAATGCATCAATCTCTATTTTGGGTTTAATTTTAGACAATAAACACAAATTTACCTCTTCATCTTCCATAGAATTTTTCCTTCTTGTTAATACACCTTTGTTCTTATCTCCAATGATTTGATCTTCAAAATGATTCTTCTACACATACTTGGGAGTCTTAGGAGCCCTTTTCAGAGCATCTTCTTCATCGACTTGCATCTCCTTTTTTCCTTTTCTTCTTCTCTTTCTTCTTCTCTGCAAGGGTGCTCAATAGATTCATATCCTTCTATCAGTACTGATCTTTGATGTGGTTCTTCATCCACTTTGACATTTACACTTTCAATTAACTTCTTTAGCCTTTTGTTGTAGCACCTGTAAGACTTTCTCTTTGTAAAATATCCAAGAAAGATTCCTTCATCTAATCTTGTATCAAATTTTCCCAAATTTTATTCATCTTTCCTAATGTAGCACTTGCTTCCAAATACTCTAAAATATTTTATATTAGGAGTTCTTACATACCATAGTTCATATGGAGTCTTTGAATTGTTGACCCTTTCTTGCACTTTGTTTTGTATGTAGATTGCAGTATGAATCTAGCTTCTTTGTAATAGATATCTGGTAGGCTTTCTTCTTTCAATATTGTCCTTTCTACTTCCTAAATTGTTCTATTCTTTCTTTCCACAACTCCATTCCGTTGAGGAGTCCTAGGGGCTGACAAATGCCTTTTTATTCCATGATCTTCACAAAAGTAATTAAACTTATTGGAGGTGAACTCACAACCTCTGCCAGACCTCGAGCACTTGATTTTCAAATATATTTCATTTTCAACCATAATTTTAAATTCTTTGAACTTATCTAGAGCTTCTAATTTTTCTTTGAGAAAGGGTACCCAAGTGATTCTAGAGTAATCATCAATTAACAACATGAAATAGTTATCACCTTGAAAGCTTCCTATTCTTTTTGGTTCACATAGATCTGTATGTACCAACTCTAGGGGTCTTGTGGTTGAATATTCCTTGATTTCTAAATTCCTCCTTGTTTCCTTCCCAATCTAACATTCCTTGCAAATTGCATTGATAAGCTTTATAATTCTTGGTAGACCCCTCATAGCTTGAGTAGAGCTGATACTCACTAGGCTATCAAAATTGATCTGACACATTCTTCTATGCCATACACAATTCTTCTATGCCATACACAACTTTCATTAACTTGAGTCATGAAACAGATACCATTAGCACCTTTAAGATGATATAGATTTCCTTTTGTCTTTGCTCCTATAACAACCATAGTTCCAAAGTTTTATTTTGTGATTTCACAGCTACCATTCTGAAACACAAGGTTATATCCTCTGCTACACATTTGTCCTACACTTAGAAGATTATGTCAGAGACCCTTGACATAAAGAACATCATCTATATTGTCCTTGTCATTAATACTGATTGTGTAATGCCCCGTCATGCAACCCTAGAGTGCAAGGCTAAAAGCACAAAATTACAGAACTAATTTTTTTTTTGAAGCAAGTAAATGCAATAAGAGTAACCAAAGATGTCATAATACACAACATGAAGAAAAGTGCACTTCTAACTCCTCTAGGGAAACATAACTGCATTAGAGAATATAAAGTATAAACCACACAAGTGATAACCATTTTACTACTGCTATAAATCAAATCAACTTTTACATTAGCAAGATAGTTAATTTAACAAGGTCTTAGAACAAGATTACAAGATTACAAGACCGATCTTGTCGATTTACAAAAGAATGCATAAGAGAGTATACAACACCACTGAAGGTAGGAAGCAAACTAGAACTGGGACACCTCTGCGCAGAACTCGAACCACATCTCCAAAAAAAAAAAAAAAAACCAATGGATAGCTCTTACCACCCAACCATGTGGAACCCTGAGGTCCACCCCTCCGAGCTAGGAGATAAAGACGAGGATTCCACTGAGCCAAGAAACAACATCCAAAAATAAAAGAACGATAACTGACTTGACACAACCGACCATATCATCAAAGCTGCACAAGACAAGACATCACTCCAGAGGTACTACCAAGAAACAATAGAACTGCGTAAGGAAAGTGTCATCGCATGGTCCTAGCATGGGTTACCCAGGCTATCTATCCCCAGAAGCCGGCCCCCATCTATGGTTACCCTGGCAGCCTCTCTCTAGGTGCCGGCCCCATAGGGTGACACATGCGGAGCTGACAGGTCCTCTCATGGAGACAAGGAGGTCGACCTTGCCAACCAGGCCTTCTCATCCCATCCTTAGCCTGTGAGAGCACTCAAGGCATGGGTGAGGTCTCTTACTTATCTTGTTAAGTGTTTTAATACCCCAACCCTCTTGATTAAATTATTAAGTTTTCCACATGCTTACAACTTCCATGGGGTTACCCAGGCAACCTCTCACTAGGCACCGGCCCCACCATGAAAGCCACTCCCTTAGCGTTCTCTGATCAAACATACATACCACACATACAGGTAATAATCACCAATCAGATCCGAGCCATAACTTACACCATTCACTAGGCCACAACAATAAGTCCATAGAAACCCATCAAAATTTGAAGCAATACCATCAAGAAACCAAGAACTATATTCAAGAGACCATTCTCATTCATTACAAGATATGAAAATCCAGATATCCCATTACATTTACATGCCACTATCTTGACCAACGATCAAGACACCTCACCTCTGGAGTTAGGTCTAACCAAAGATAAAGAAACCATAATCAGACAAGGTCAACACTTCCACATTGACAACAAGTGGCCATGACATCACACAAGATTCCTACTTCACAACAAACCAACATAGATCAAACTCCACCCCAAGGTAACACAATACTCCAATACAACATAAGATAGGACCAAGGAGGAGATAAAGCAAAGAGGTTCAAAGGACTCTAGATTCAATCAATAAATCAACTTACATCAAGTTAACACGAATAGCAAAACTTCACCATTCTAGGAATTAATAAGGCAAGGAAGGTGAACCAGAAACTGAACATCCTTATATAAACAAAAGCCAAGACAAGCTCATATAATAATCCCATAAATCAAATCATTATAAACCTAAATAGGGTAACTTACCATTTAGGATTTGCCACCTACCATTTTTAATTAAAACATCTATAAGTACTCATTTACAATAAGCAAAAATCTTTTTTTTTAACATTAAACCAATTACAATCATAATCAACAACTGTAATATATATTTTTCCAATATCATAACTTTTCCATCAAGAATCTTCCAATCTACAATTTCTAGTGAACACATCCATGAGAATAGGATAAATATCCTTAATTACATAATGTTACTTTTGAAATAGACTATTTACCCCCAACTACTAATCTAAACCCTTACAAGCTTAAACTACAAGCTCTACAACATCATTCATAAATAGATTTTCTTAAAATTACATACATATAACCACTTTCTAATTCAAATCAAAACATTGAATTTCTAACTAACCTGATACCGTAGAGAATTACCAATAAGCATATATAAAAGGAAAGTGTATACATCTATTTATATTCAAATGAGGCACCACCGAACTCACTAACAAAGATTCTATACAAACACCTAATTCCATAATCTAAAACCACCAAATTTAGTAACAAGAAACAACTATAACTATATAAATTCTTTCAAAAATAATAAACTTCCAATCATCATTTATTTTGTATAAGTCTAGTCCTTTATACCTAAAAGAGACTAGAAGAAAGAATAATAATTTGATTTACAACTAATTTAAAACAATATCTAACATTACACACCATTATGTTATAACCCAAGAACAATATATTTCAAGAACCTAACAATCACTTGAATACAAGAAATAATATATATTATTTTAAAAATAATGTTTTAACTATGCATAAATATATTTTCTTTTCCTATTCCAATTTTCCAATAGTTTCCAATTTCTAAAACAATAACTATAAGCATAAATTATTAATAAGCATCTACAATTTCAAACAACTCCTATAACCTATAAGATTTCCTAACAATTAACCACTTATAATATCAAATCAAACTTATGTATTTTCCTATGATCATGGATTGCCATCTATTATCTTACCACTTAAGATTTCTAATAAAAGAAACTATCATGATATCTATTTCTAAAAAAAAACTTCTTTCCATTAAATATATTCTAAAATTACAATTTTCTAAATAACTGAATTAGAGAATAACAATAGCAAAATTATATAAAATAAAATAAGCAAAGCTTAATTTATTAAACTTCTTGCATAAAAATAAAAAGGCAAAATTAATTAAATAAATTAAATTCTAAAATGATACCTTACTAACAAATGAACTTTCTAAAATCAACTTCTCCCTAATATTGACTTAATAAATCCAAACTACAATCACAATTTAGAAGTTTCCCTACAAACAAGATCTCCTCCAAGCATCCTATTTAAAAACAAACACAACAATTATTTTATTTTATTTTATTTTTTTCTATGAGCTCAAATTGAAATAAATTTCAAGATTTCTATCCTATGGTATTCATTAAATAAATTTCAGATTCATGCAAGATATAATCACATCATTTTTATTCAATAAATTTCAGGCTCAAGCAAGGTATAATCACATCATTTTTATTCAATAAATTTCAGCATCAAACAAGGTATAATCACATCATTTTTATTCAATATATTTCAGGCTCAAGCAAGATGAAATCACATATTTTTTTTAAAAATAATTTTCAGGCTCAAACAAGATACAGAGAAGTCAAAGAGGAATTCAAACAATTCACAAAAGTTGCAAGCTTAAAGGAAAGGTAAGAACCAGAAATTTCAGGCACAAAATAAGATCCAGAGAAACCAAGGAGGAGGCCAATGATTCACATAAATTGCAGATTTACAGGTGAGTTAAGAACAGAAAATTTCATCCAAAAGAAGGCAAGGAGAGGGCTGTATGGCAGTTGTACAACATCCCCAAGAGAGGGCAGCAAAACTTCAAAATTTAGATTGCATAAGATTTCTAACAGCCGTACGGTCTAGGGAAGTAAGCAGAAATTTTCAATCACAAGGAGAAAATAGAGATGGGGTCTCCTAAGCCATACAGTCAATGGAAAAAAATTGAAGTTTTTCTCAATCTACAATAGCATAAATACATATAGAGACTTCTATTGCTAAGGTAACACAAATTGTGTGAAATACCATATAGTTAAATTGTTTCCTAAGGAATAAAGCCAGAGCTTCCCTGAGTTTTAAATCTATTGCAAAAGATGATTTAAATTGTATCTTTCAGCCAACAAGAAATTTTTAAAGCAGATTTGAAGGGAATTGTGAAGAAAACTTCACAAGATTTGGTCAAATTCCTAGACATGCTTGCAGGGTAGCTTTCTAGGGAAAGTAGTGTTGGAGTCACAAAATCTTCGCCAGGGATACATAGATAAAAGCAAGGCATTCAAGGTAAAAAGGAAACATGATTAATATGAGAACCAAATCAATGGTTGCAAGCACTAACAGGTTGCCAAGGAAAATATATGTGAAGACCAAACCACTTCTTACAAGGCATTTCACCTCTATCAAAGAGATAGAAATGTGAGATGAAAATGCAAAAATGACAGGGACAAGAGTTTGATTAAAGCTTAACACCGAGTCATCTATTTTACAGGATTGAGAAATGCAGGGTTACAGATGATTTAGCTAATAATTTCAAAAGGATTGAGACAAAGGCTAAACCAGAAGAATCCATCTTGGAGGAATCTACATAGATTGGAGCAACATTCGATCTCACAGGGCACACAAGGATAAATTAAATTCCAATTAATTCCAAGTTACATGCAAGTTTCACACACAAGACATACTAGTATCACACACAGAACATGCTGCAATAAAATATAACTTACCAGCTACAACAATTGTAAATTCACAGAGAGAGACAAATCACATACCCAAAATTCAGTCCCACCTCAAACTTTCTCCAACTCCTGCAACCAATTTCTCTATTCTTCTCCCCAATATCTCTGTGCTCTTTCCAACCCCCTTCCCAACCAAAAATTTTTTTCCCATATAAAAATGGTTCAACTCATAAAATTAATGCAAACATGCATCCGTTATCCAACAACCCACTCCTCTGAGAAATTCAAAAATTTTCTATAAAAAGAGATCCCAATCTTCCAAATTCAAAATTGACAACTCAAGGCATTAATTTCGCATACTGCACCGAATAAATACAATAAATACTAATTACCTGTGACTCCAATTATGACATAAATACTTTTGGACAGCAATAATAATTCTAATCTATTATAAAATTTAACCAAGGTATCAATCCAAGTTCTAAGCCAAATGAATATTATCCAATAAACATAATAGGAGCATTATTAATAACACTAATTCAATAAAGTATCTTCCAACCACACATGAACAAATTAAACATTATAAAACACAACTCAACTCTACACCACGACACAAGACAACTAATAATAACTAGGCAAGGACCAAGTGACACAAGACAACCAATAATAACCAAGCAAGGACCAAGTGACACAACACAACTCGAGACCACAACATAAGACAAGGACCGACCTAGTGGAATAGACCTCACATTATCTCCCATCATTAATACCCATTGGTGTAAGAACCCGCTCGAACCTGCTATATCAGGTGGAGTCGAGGTTCAGTACCTGCAGCCTACATCCGAGCAATTGGTTGTATAAAATCAAACACATATATGCCAACACACACAGAGAGTTAGAGAATCGCGGCATAGTAGGGTACTCGAAGCGAGTAGTACTACACCGTCTCTACTCTTAAAACAATATCATAACAACTTTTATCTGAATTCAACCACCACAATTCAAATAACACATGATGATATTAATTCGCATCATAACTAAAATAACAGTAGTGCCATCATAAACTCATAATACCTGTCTAATTATACTAGTCAAACATAGTTCATCAAAATAAACATAAATCATGACCTACTAATCAACTGCCTCAGACTGAATCAATGCAATGAATGACTAACAACTATCACCAATTTGACAGAGAGCAATGCAAAACCACCACTATCACAAGCCAATGACAAGGGGGCACTACAGATTGAACCTTTTCCACAGATCTTAGCAGATGCATCATCTCCAAACTTAACAAAACCTCCATCAAACTATTCAATCTTAACAAACTTAGTCTTATCATCTGCCATATGATTTGAAACCCACTATCAATTAACTAGTAGTTCTCCTCTTCTATTGCATGAAAAGTAGTTACCAAAGCTCCTTTGATGTCGTGCCTTCTTGCCTTTATACATCTTTCAGGATCAGTAGAATTAGTTCCAACATTCAAATCCATGAACAAGAATTCATCACTTTCATCATACAGATAGTCAGACTCATCATCAGATATGCTAGCATCTTCTTTAACATAATAACTCCTCTTGAATGATTTGCCTTTGTTATCCTTGTATTTTTCATTAGAGATTTTGACCAGACATTTTGAAGGATAATGACCTATCTTTCCACAGTTAAAATATTTGAAGGGTAACTTACCTCTATATTTTCCAAAGCCCTTTTTCAATCTACTTACAAAATTTGCTTCTACTTCATTAAAATCATCTAGATTTGACTTATCATTCTTTCCTATCATGCTAGCCTTAAAAGCAGTTTCTTTTCTTGAATCATCTTGACCAAATTCTCTTACCTTGAAATTAGTTAAAGTATAAAACATTTGATCCCTAGAATAATTATCCAAATTTTGAGTTTCTTCAATAGTAGAACTTTATCACTATAACATTTTGGAAGAGTTCTTAGTACCTTCTTTACCACTTCATGTTCCTCTAGCTTCACACCTAGACCATTGATGGAATTGATAACCTCATCCACACTCTACATGTATCTTGCAATATTTTCATCCTCTAACATCCTTAGGGTTTCAAACTTGGCCTTCAAATTCTTCATCTTTGCTTGTTTGACCTTGTCATCTCCTTCATAGATACTTTATAGCTTCTTCCAGATCTCATGAGTAGTATTGTAGCTCATTACCTTCACTAATTTAGAATCAAAAAGACTATTCAAATGAGCACTCCTTGCCCTTGCCATTGTTCTCATATTCTTTAATCTCATCTTCATCCTTTGGACCATTAGTAGGTATAGTATATTTTTTCTCAACCAACTTCCATAAGCCATATCCTAAGGAGACAAGAAAGCTTTCCATCTTGGTCTTCCAAAAAGCATAACTTGTTCCGTCAAACACTAGAACCTCAATACCTTTCTTACAAACCATCTAGATCTACCCCAAGCAATTAAGCTTCTTCAAGGAACTTGGATTTGATACCAATTGTTAGATACATAGGGCAACTGAGAGGGGGGTTGAATTAGTTGTACATAAAAACATTAAACCCTCAAACTATTCCAATCCTCAAACTCTTATTATGCATTAGTAGAATGTAAACATATGAAACGTTAATGCAAACACATCCAAACATATAAGAACACTATATTTACGTGGAAAACTCAAGAAGGGAAAAACCATGGTGAGTATTAACTATCATATATATGAATATCAACACTGAATACAAGTAGGCTCATTGCCAAAGGCTCACTCCTCAGAAGAAAGGCTTACTACCAGAAGGACTCACTATCCAAAAGAGAGAAGAATAGGAGATGACTATCACAGAGAGATTCACTATCTCAAAGTAATAAGAGAGATCCACCACTACAACTTCTTTCCATCCACAACCTTTGGCTCACTACCTCTAGCAACTTCAAGCACACTGAAATGTACACATATTTTGCTCACTACATTCGGGAGTCATAAGAATTTAAGCTTGTTGATAAGAAAGAATATTGAGAGGGGGGTGAATCAGTATTTTATTAATCCATTTACCAAATTCAATAACATGAAAGAAAAACAAACATAAGAAGAGAAGCTACAAAGTCATAACACATAGACACGAGGACTTTTACATGGAAAACCCAAAAAGTGAAAAACAATGGTGAGTATTAGCTCAAAAAGTATTATGATATCAAAACTAAATTACATGAAGGCTCACTGCCTTAGGGCTCACCACCCAAGGACTCACTTTCCAAAGAAGTGCTCACTACAATAGGCTCACTACCAACAAAATAGAAGAGGAAATAGAAGATGGATTGTCTCACTGCCAAGAGAAGACTGCTACAATGCATCTACAGAATGCTAGAATGCAATTCCATTTATAGCTCAATATACAAATCCAAAAGCCTTATTTATATCTATCTTGATTTTCTGCTATGCTTCACATATACTCTATTCTTCTACCCTTATTGCTCCTTTCTTATCACCAAATTGCCCTAGTTCATAGACACACTGAATTTGCACTATGTTCACACACACACACAATATTAAAATCCATCAAGTATATATATATATATATATAATCAGATCTAACTCAAAATCTGGTCAGCTTGCTAATGATGAGGCATGTGCACACAAGCTCATACTCTGTCATCTTGAATTCTTTATATGAAGTTATGTGAACCAAAGAAATCCTTCAAAGATCTTTATATAGGTATGGACCTATTTTAGATCCACTTAGAATAATGACTTAAGCAATATATCTTTACTGCACAAGGATCTAACTGAGTGCCGACCTTATCCCAACGTACAGACTTAAACCTTATTGTTTGTCATACATAACTTCTAATGTAGACCATATGAGACCTAAAAAATCACATCAAGCATTCATTAGATGTCATCAATGATACCTTCAAAACCACATATCATAATACTCTTGCATGGAGACATGCGGACCTTAGAACTATTACCTCTATTTTGATTGAACACAATCAAACCATCTGCTGATACAGGAGAACTTGAAAAATGTGATCCAATGACCTTCAAGCTCTACAAATCTAGATTTAGATGCGTATACCATGTGTCTACATTGCCTTAAAACCACAAATAAAAATATTCACCAGTCGGAGGAATGTGGACCAATTTACCCAGATGCACTACATTATTTTTGACTCATCTCTATTCATCCAGACTTAGACAAATCATAGTATGACTTTTGGAAAAAATCACAACTTGAACACTAGAACATAACATCACCAAATAGCTGTAAATAACATACCAGAACCACATAATGTGATATTTGACTACGAAGGCATACCATCACAATTACTATCATTCACTCCTTGCTCTGTACTATCCATAGTCATTCTGACTAAGTTAGTCTTCCATACCAAAATCCTTTTGCCATGGTGTGTTGCGATTAATGACAACATACAATAGTTCTACCTTAATCATCATAGCATTTTCTCTTGACTATGTTGCCAACAATCTCCCTATTTGGCATTGATGGAAACACGTAGTGAAAAATGCTTATCTACTCCCCCTTACTATGTACACCCTGTTTTTCTTCTTTCCTTAAGATGTTTTGTCATTTTTCACTAGATCTTCTTCTCCCCCTTTGACATCAATGGCAAAGGTGTATATACAGATAACAAAATCATGTCAAAAACTACAAAAATATTATACTTAGTTGCATATATACATGTGCAATCAAAAATCTTAATAACTAAAAAGTGGAGAGGATGTCTAAATATATGACTTTTAATTGAGCTATCTCTCCATCTCATTTGGTCTTAGCATTGTTCAAAATTTGGATGTATCCATTTACTTGAAACACTAACTCTTCTGCCTTATCAATAGTTGTAGGCACATTAGTTATTGCCTTTAATCTTGCTACCTCAATTTTCAAATCAATCATAGAATCAAGCTTGGTTTATATTGTTTCAATTACTTGGCACATTCTGCTCTTGATGGCATTTTTCTTACTGCGCAGACTGTTTATTTGTGCATGGAAGCCTTCTATTTCTAACCTTTTGTTTGAGATGGAATCAGTTGTTGTGTCAAAGGTTTCAGAGATCTTTAACAAATTTAACTCTAGTTCATCTATTTTCTCCTTCAATTCTTTTGTTGACTTGGGCCAAGATAGACAAAACTTATATATATCACTAGCATCCTTGATGGAAGTCTCTATATTCTTTATTCTATCATCAAACAAAATTGCATCTTTGACTAACTTATCCTTTCGCTCAATTAGTATTTTATCACTTATCTCTGCTCTAACTATAGTATCTACCGCTATTTCAAAGGATTCAAAATGAGTATTTACAAAGTTTATGAGCCGTTTTAGTTGCTTAGATGGTGCAAGTGTTGTATCTTTCTATAGTCTAGGCATCAATTTCTCTAACACATTAGATGCCTTACCAATGAACTCACTATCTTGGACATAGGAATTCAAGATTTCTTCTTGAGCTTTGGCCTATACAATTGTTACCAGTTTTAACTTCTGCAAGAGAGACATTGAGTTCAAGTTGATTTGACCTTGCATAAACTCAAGTGCATCCAGAATTTATGTTCCTTGATGCTTCTCCAAAAATTATTTGACATTTTTTACTAGATCTAATGTAATAGGAGTGTCTCTTGTCCTATCATCAGACACATTTTCTTCTTGATTATATTTTGGCAGTTCTAGGTCCATATCCTTTTGTTCACCAATGTTTTGTTCTAGTGGAGGGCTTTTCTCATCTTGATCATTTTCGTGAT
The DNA here is from genome assembly GCA_027924645.1 of Cunninghamia lanceolata. Lineage (NCBI taxonomy): Eukaryota > Viridiplantae > Streptophyta > Pinopsida > Cupressales > Cupressaceae > Cunninghamia > Cunninghamia lanceolata. Next base: position 16,932,030 of record BSBN01000274.1, read on the forward strand.
CATTATCTTCAAAATCTCCCTCAGTTTTCTCAGGACTTTTCTCTTTCTAGAGGACTTGTCTTGCTTGGAACTGGAGGCTTCAGTTGGTTTTAGTTTCATCTTCTTGATTTCCTCATCTGATTATGTTTCTTCATCATCTTATTTACCCACACTGATATATATTCTTTGTCCTTTGTTCTTTTGCCTTTTATGACCTTCACCAATGGGTGCTTCGACAGTGGTTGACGATGGAATACTAGAGGATTTAGAGGATGTCTCTTAGGAGCTTGCACCCCTTGTTATCCTTTTAGGTGCAGTAGGTGCCTCTGGTTGCACCTCTTGAATTTCCATAGTTTTATTAGCTTCCTTTTCTTGCTCCTCCCTCTCTTTAGCTGCCCTTTGAGCCTCAACTCTAGCTCTTGCACTGGATATTTGTTCCTTGGTGAACCCTTTTCTTTGTGCATATTCTTCCACCATCTTCTAGACTTGCTTTATTGTTTCAAGCTACCTGAGCTCCACATGCACTTTAATAGATATTTCCTCATAAGTGCCAAATCTTTCTTCATTAGGATCTCAAGGCTTTCTCAACATAAGATCTGCAAGACCTATTAGAACATCCTCTTCCACCTTATAGCCCATGGGTGGTACCCAAATAGTCCTAGGCTTTACTGTCACCATCATACACTAATCTTTATTCACAATAAAACAAATGTAATTCATGTATTTTTCTACAATTGACTTAGGGATCCTCATTCTTGATTGCATTGACTTCTAAAAATTCTTAAAGTATCCCCACAATGTTGCATTCTGAGCATTCACATCGCCTAGATAGCTAATATAGTCTCTTATTTGTATGACTACAGGTTTTCTTGGATCCCAAACAATGTTATTGATTCCTAGAATTTCTCTTTTAAAATAGAAGAATAAGAAGAGTATTAACATGCCAAACTTGAAAGGGTATTTTGATTCCTTACTTTTCTTCAAATTTTCTAGCAGCTACTGTCAGAGAAGCTCACATAGATCATAATCCTTATTCTTCTTGATCATCTCATATGTGGTGTACATATCTATTCCGGAGACTGATTTTTCCCGATTAGTGAATTATATCCTATAACCAATGATCATATATGAAAACTTGACTACATAATCCTCAATTATGTTCACTATTAGAGCCCTCTTGTCAAATTGTGCTCTAGTGGCTTCTATGACTATTGCATTCTTCACAGATCTCAATTGTGGTATCGAAGCAGTAGAGATTAGATTGGTAATTGCCCTTATTGTATTATTTTTTATCATATGTGCAGACTCAAGCCACATAAACTCATCATGCATTTAGCTTAACACATACCAAACCCATGCAGCTTTAGTGAAGGTAGGGAAATCCAAGTACTGTATGAATTTCTTGTCTTCCAGGGCCTTGTATTTGTCCAACAATTCAAACTAATCTCCTCTTAAGTGATCTAAATATAATTCTGCGAGTTTGCCGCTATCATGTTCATCTAGGTCAACATGGATATAAGGCCTAACATCATCTTCATGCATAATCCCAAATGGAATTTCTAAAAATGGACCATCTGGGTCCACTTCTATTTATTCGAAAGGGTGTTTTTGAATTTCATTTGCGACCTCTTAGTGATATCAACTATTTGTGGTGTTTCCATTTCCGTAACAATTCAAAAAAAAATTGTAGTAGGGTTTCAAGTTGTAAATTACCTCTTTTGTCAAATTAGGGTTTATTTGAGTTGCTTTGAATTACTAGAAGTTGTTGCAGTCACTTAGAATCTTGCTTTAGCTCTTCTTTGACTCTTGATAGCACAAATGTAAAGTGATTAATCTTTTGAATATAATGCTTTAAACCTTTGTTTACCAAAACCCAATTGTCATTTAATGTTATTTCAATAATCTCTTCAAACTCCTAACTGTTAAATATAGTTGATTAAGATTGCTCCACAATGCACCACATTTGATCTTTTTTTTGCTAGTTTCTTTCTAAGAGATTAGTCACATAGATCCTCAACTCATATCTCTATATTGGATCTTAGCACTAACTATCTAGCTGGGGGTTTTAGATTTTCAATATAGCTCCCCCTTAGCCAGAGCACCCAATCTACTTCCCAAAGGAAGTATCTGTACCAGAGGCTAGTGTGGATCCATCCTTGACCTCATGAAATTCCTACTTAATCCATACCTTGCTCATTTCCTTCTTGATTTCTACCAGATCAACTTGATTCTTACCTTTATCTTCCCTTTATTCTGTAATCCTCTTTTCTAGAGGATTGTTCCTTTTTATATTCTTGCTTCTGCAGAATTTTGCAAAGTGTCCAGGCTTATTGCAATTATAGCAAAGAACAATCCTCTGTCCCTGATTTATTCCATTTACTGGATTCATTCTTGATCTGCATTGGTTATCCATATGCCCAAATCTATTGCATACAAATCATTTTCCATTGAATGACTAAGTATTTTTTTCATAGTTGAAACCTTTCCTAATCTAACTTTTACACTCATTTGCCTTATGACCAATTCTCTTACAATTGAAACACTAACCAGAGAATGATGGAACATTTTGATTCATTCTACTCCTACACTGAGTAGCCTTATGACCAAACTTATTGTAATTAAAACAATAGCCATTGAAAAATGGGTACCTTTGAGCATTCAGTTGCCTGACCAGAAGTCTTCTAGGTCTGTTTCATTGATACCAAACCTATTTGCCTTTGTCTCTCCTCATCTCAAAGTTGACTTGTCTTGATTTAGAGCCTTCTCCTTTTTCAAAACCCAAACCTTGCTTCTCATCTGGACTTCTATAACTATCAATCAGCTCATCAAGTTTCGTATGAAATTATTTTGTAACTGTTTGGTACTTCTAGATCAAATTTCAGAATCACAACACCTTTTGCCAACTTTTCACATTCTTTGGACTTGTCTTTCAATATTTGATTTAAATGTTCCTCAGCATTTTCTTTCTCTTCAATCAGCATTGATAGATCATTTAGAGTTTCATTTTCTGATTTCAATTGTTCACTTAGCTCTCTGCTCCTATCCTTTGATCTCTTAACTTGCTCTCTCAAATTTAGGATACATTCATTAGCTTCTATGATATTTTCCTTCAAATCCTGGATATCTGCTTCATACCTATCAATATCTTCAAGGGCAGTTTTTAGTTCTTTATTGCTGACATAAGTGCAATTATCAATTGTGACACTCCCTGGAGTAAGATACCTTCTGACTACCATTTGTAATCTTTCCCAGTTCTTTATTAAGATGTTAGGCTTCTTCCGAGGAACCAAGCTCTGATACCAATTGTTGATCACAAAGAATACTGAGAGGGGGTGAATTAGTGTTCTGTAAAACTTCTCTTTCACATATTTATTAATCCATTTACCAAATTCAATAACATGAAAGAAAAACAAACATAGGAAGAGCAGCCACAAAGTCATAACACATAGACACCAGGATTTTTACATGGAAAATGCAAAAAGGGAAAAACCACGGTGAGTGTTATCTCACAATGTATTATGATATCAAAACTAAATTACATGAAGGCTCACTGCCTTAGGGCTCACTGCCCAAGGACTCATTGTCCAAAGAAATGCTCACTGCAATAGGGTCACTGCCAACAAAATAGAAGAGAAAATAGAAGGATTGGTTCACTGCCAAGAGAGGACTGCTAAAAATGCATCTATAGAATGCTGGAATGCAGTTCCATTTATAGCTCAATATATAGATTCTAAAGTTTACATTATATCTGCCCTGCTTTTCTGCTCTACTTCACATATACTCTATTCTTCTGCCCTTACCGCTCCTTTCTTATCACCAAATTGCCTTACTTCATAAACACACTATATTTGCACTATGTTCACACACACACAATATCAAAATCCATAAAGTATATATATATATATATATATATATATATATATATATATATATATATCTGCAATTAAATCTAACTCAAAATCTGGTCAGCTTGCTAATGATGATTGCTAATGAGTTAGATATGATTGCATATATATATATCAAAATTTGGTCAGCTTGCTAGTGATGAGGCATGCACAAAAAAAGCTCATACTCTATTGGCTTGAATTCTTTATATGAAGTTATGTGAACCAAAGAAAGCCTTTAGGGATCTTCATATAGGTATGGACCTATTTTAGATCCACATAGAATATTGACTTAAGTAATATATCTTTACCGCACAAGGATCTAAGTAAGCATTGGCCTTATCCCAAAGTACAGACTTAAACCTTATTATCTATCATAACATAACTTCTAATGCATACCATATGATACCTCAAAACTCACATCAAGCATTCATTAGATGTCATCAATGATACCTTCAAAACCATAGATCATAATACTCTCATGTGGAGACATGCAGACCTCAGAGCTGTTACCTTTTTTTTATTGAACATAGTCAAATTGTCTGCCGATATAGGAGAACTTGAAGAATGTGATCCAATAACCTTCAAGCCCTACAAATTTGGATTTAGATGCTTATGCCATGTATCTACATTTCTTTAAAACTACAAATCAAAATATTCACTAGTTGGAGAAATGTGGACCAATTTATCCAGATGCACTACATTGTTTCTGACTCATCTTTGTTCATCCAGACTTAGACAAATCATAGTATGACTTTTGGAAGAAGTCAGGACTTGAACACTAGAACATAACATCACCAAATAGTTGTTAATAATATACTAGAACTGCATAATGTGATCTTCGACTATAGAGGCATACCATCACAATTACTGTCATTCACTCCTTGTTCTGAAATGTCCATAGTCATTCTGACTAAGTTGGTCTTCCAGACCAAAATCCCTTTGCCATGAATTGTTGCCATCAATGACAACATACAATAGTTCTACCTTAACCATCAAAGTAGTGTCTCTTGACTATGTTGCCAACAAAGCTCACACTCAATTCATCATCGTTGGTTCACATTTGCATTATCTTCTCCATATTTCTCCACTCAACCTTCACCTTGCATTTATACCATCCATGACCTAAAAATTCTCAATTAGGTCAGCCTTAAAGAAACGTGTGCACCTCAAACATGTAACACTAAAATAGGGCGACACCAAAAACTTCCACGGTCGAAACAAGTGAAGTTGAACTACACCAAGGGTTAACTAGGATCTAAATCTATATCACCATGTTGCTTATCACATCCACAATCCATAAGTTACCTCCGCAAATAGTGCTAACACTACAAGAGACTGCATACATGCTTCTCCAAGTCCAAAAACATCATGCGGATCACAAATAAATACTCCACAACATTCACACCCATTTCTAAGATATTCCATAATCATTAGAATCTTCTGCAACACTGCCGCAACCACCTAAATAAATGCATGTCCTCACTCTACACATCGGGATATATTAATACAAAAGTCCAATACAAGAACCGAGTTTGCAGAGAAATCCAACACTGGAAACTTCCAGGGAAGCTAGATACAAACAATATAATCATGTTCCTAGATCCAAAAGACAAGTAATCTTAATGCTAATAAATGTGAAGCAATCTCATTTCTCCTAGACAACCTTCAATAAAGAAAAATGCTCTGTCAAGCACACCTTCCACTGTTGTATGATCCAGACCCTGAAACTCTAGATATAATACATGTAAACACCTCTGACAAACACTTCCAAACCACACAAGCATATCTTCAACTATGAAGGAATGTGGAGCACAATACTATACATACCTCTATCACACTGCACACCTTTTTATTCAAGTTTTATCGAGAGCACTTGGAAACCAAGTGAACCATCTGCTCGAGGTTGACATTAATGATAACACCAGCAAGCTTCCAACACAAAATGTAACTTGGGATCAAACCAAGATATATGACTTTGTAGGAACCTTGAGAAACAAATCTTTGAATTGGTATAGAAAGGCATGCCCACAAAATGACAAAACATGGGACAAAATAAGGAAGGAATTCCTAGACAATTTTGAATCACCAAAGATGCCCACTAAAAGGGTAAGTAGAATGAGGGACCTAACTTATAAGGAAGATGAATCAACCAAATATTTTGACAAACAATTAATGGAAATCACCTGGAAATTAGAAGAACCATTGATAGAGAAATAGAGAATTGAATGGTTTGTTTCAAGGATAATCCCTGACATTAGAACATCCTTGGATGGAAAAACTTTTAATTCCTATTTATAAGTAGTAACATTGGCATGCCACATAGAAGTACAAACCTAGCAGAGACTAAAGAAAATATGGAAATGGAAAATTTAGATTAGAACTAGAATAGTTAAAACTAAAACAAGAGATCCTTGCAAGAAAAGAAAATAGTTCGTACAAACAAGGACCTAATATATGGTGCTCATACTATACAAGAGAGGGACACCTAAGAAATGAATGCCCAATGATGAAAGGTAAGAAAAAGGCTATCGCAGGGTGAAAGTTCAAAATTGTGTCACACTTTTATAAAGGAAACTACCAACACTGATCCAACTTTTTAACTTGAATTACTACAAAGTGATGTATATGTTTTGAATTTTAGAATGATGTAAACTATTGAAATGTAGATTTTTTAGTGTATTTTATGTTTGTATTCTTTTAAAATTATTTTAATGTATTATTTTATAAAATTGACACTATAATTTAGTTGCTGATAAAATGCTAAAAAATAAGGTTGAATGGGACGTCACAATTTATATAGTAAATTTCATTAAATTTCCTTCTATATTTTTTCGTGTATTCATAACTGAAAATATTAGTGAATGGATTAATTTTTTCCTCAATTTGATAAATATATATTTTTAAATAAATGTTGGAAGTTGCGTGTATTGAAAACACAACTGTTTTGATGGGCTGTCAAGTTTTGTCTTGATTATTTATCCAAAATAGGAAAAAAATTATATCATCTTGACAATGAATCTCTCCTCTAGTGCATCATATTGATTATCTTTACTATTTTTTCTTGAGAGGAGAATCACCACCATATGTTGGTGTTGATGACCTACTTTTAGTAGAAAACCAAAATAAAATATAAGCACTAATTGAAATGTTCACAAAATTATTTTTTTACAAATTAGACTTATAAATTTACAAAAGTGTACTTTTATATTCTTTTCAAATGATTATTTGCATGAGTAGGAGTTGTTAGAACATCAAGTTTTTCAAATAATTTCATTTTTTTGGTAAATGAGCCCCAAAGTGAAGCTACATATATTTTTAATGGATGATTCCAATTGGAAAAATTGTGTCCTAGATCTAACTTAGCTAGAATGAATCTATATATAATATAAGTTTCACCAAAATTTACTTTTATATGGAAATACTTAAATTTGTTTATGCTGATAAGTTGGCCAAAAGTGTGACACAACTTTGAACTTTTACCCTGCACTAAAGGTATACCAAAGAACAATGCCTAAGAGAAATAACACACTATATTGTGGCATCTGCATTGAATGGGATGACCACAAAATAGAGGATTTCCCATCACAACTATTTAGATTAAGGGGTAAACGTACAAAGCCGTGTCACACTTTTATAAAGGAAACGACCAACACTGATCCAACTTTTAAACTTGAATCTCTAAGAAGTGACATATATGTTTTGAATTTTGAAATGATGTAAACTAATAAGATATTTATTTTTTAGTATATTTTATGTTTGTTAATTTTTGAAAAAAAATAAAAAATTATTTGAATATAGTTTTTAATAAATTGACACTATAATTTAGTTGCTGATAAAATGCTGAAAAATGAAGTTACATGAGACGTCAATCTATATATAGTAAATTTTAAATTAATTTCTTCAATTTTTAGTGTATTTATAACTTGAAACTTTAGTGCATGGATATTATTTTTTCCAATTTTGATAAATATATATTTTTAAGTAAATATTAAAATGTGTGTGGATTAAAATGTAGTTGTTTCCATTTGACGTCAACTATCATATTAACTATATAGATTCTTTTATCTAGTGCATCATTTTTTTTCAAATTTTTTTAATAAGTTTTAATATATTTCCATGACATGGTAATCAACCTAATATTTTGTGCTGATAACCTATTTTTAGTAAAAATAAAAAGAAAATATAAATAATAATTAAACTATTAATATATATATATATATATATTTGAAAACTAAACTTATAGATCTACAAAAGGGTATTTTTATATTTTTTTAAAAATGTTATTTACACAAGTAGAAGTTGTTGAAATATCAAGTTTTTCAAATAATTTTATTTTTTTAGTAAATTGGTTGATTGTGGTGCTACATATGCATTTTGCAAACAATTTTAGTTGGAAAAGTTGTGGACATATCTAACTTAGCTAGAATGAATTTTACAAGATCATATATTTGACCAAAATTGATTTTTAATTAGAAATACTTAAATTCACTTGTGCTGATAAGTTGGCTGAAAGTCTGACACAACTTTGTGCTTTTAGAAGACGATGATGACCATGAACCCTATTGTGATGCCACTACAACAAAAAAGTGGTTAACCAAAAAATGGCCTATGTCAAGGGATTGGTTAAGAAACCACATTACACCCAAAATCATGGATACAAATCACCTAATTGGATAAATCAAAGGAATGTCGATACATTAAAAAATACTAACCCAAATCAAATGCCATATATGAACAAATACAACAATGATGAAAGTGACCAATATAATGGGTATAGAGAAGGTAGAGGCCATGGTAGAGGTAGAAGGAGAGATGATGCAACTTGGTATAAATGTGGTAAACAAGGGCACTTTGCAAATGAATATTGGGGGGACAAGAATAAATAATGTACATTTTACGTTAACTCAGATCATGACTTGTTCACTTGCGATAAAGCACAAAAATATGTCATAAATGCACCTCCTCAATATAAAAGTGATGAACTACAAGGATTTAATTCATAAAATGGAGCTTGTATAATAAGGAAAACACCAAAATGTATCACAGGTAGCCATGAGATGCCATACAAAAAATAAGTATGAGTCAGATAGTACATATGATGAAACATTAGATGAGGACTACTACAATAATAAGTTTTAAATGTAAAAAAAAACTTAAAAGAAAAGAGGAATAAAACTAAAGTTGCGGTAGTATCAGGACAAGCAACTAACATAGCAAAAGTAGAAAACACTGATAGTGAGACAGAAGAAGAAGAAGAGGAAGAAGATATTTTATTCCCTATTAAAAATCAACATGGCAACTTCATGGAACAAGTAGAATAGATATTAACTAAACAAAAAAACAACAATAAAGTCATTTCTTTTCAGAAGAAGAAGTAATGATACTAAAACAGTTGACACAATTAAGAAAACAACATAATCTCTTAGATAAACTGAAACAATTTTGCAAATACTAGAATAAGGACCAAGGCCAAAATCCATAGATAATAAAAAATACAAGAAAATAAGACCATTAATGATAAATGCCCGCATAAACCATCAAAAGATCAAATAGGTTATGGTAGACATTGGCATAGATGTCAATATGCTTCCAAAAAGGATATGGGAACAACTTGGAAGGTCAATATTAGAAGAGACACCATACAATATTAGCCTAGTAGTTGGATCAGTGATGAGTACATTAGGGACTTAGAGAAAAGTAGAAGTCAACATAATGGGAGTAAAACAAGTAATAGATTTTGAAATAGTATTAATGAAGGAACCATTTGATTCTTTCAATGCACTATTTGGTAGATCCAATTGTTTATAAATGCAAATGGAATTGTGGATTAAAGAAAAGAAGTATCCTTTGTTTGATGACACTAGAGTAATACATATCCCATTAGGAAGAAACATTGATGAATATTACGTAGAGAAAATTAACCAAGAAGACTATACATATGAGGATTAAAAGATCCTCTACTCAATATCCAAATTACCCAAACATGAGCACCTAGAGGAACAAAATTCTAAGGGGTAATTACAAGTAGAAAGTTACAACTATAGTATAGATAGTGAGGATGTACTAGAGGCCTGGCTACAAAATGAACTGGAACTTAGAACATGTAGGATTTTGTAGAATGTTTATGGTCAAAATCACAGAGGAATCATTGCTGCATAACACTACATTTAATGAAATAGAACCGCAAAATACACGTGGTAACTTAGGACACCAACTAGATGATACAACCTCAAAATTGCAACAAGTTAATCACATAACTAGAGGAATTTCTCACATAGAGTTCCTGAAGTTCTCAAGAGTAGGAAACCTAGACACTTATCTAGTAGAAATGAAAAAGACTTATGTAGAAGAATAGTTGAGTAATAGCACTATAGCATACATTGGTATGAAATGTTGCAAGTTGTTGGAATACACACAAAAATAAATTCACCATTGGTCAATACTCAAAATTCTAATAAAAACTAGATTTCTCAGAAGGAGAAGGAGAATGTAAAATCATACCAAAATACCAAGCCCAAATCCCACTATAGGTGCATCTAGACATGTGCATAATGGTTTGGAATGGAAGGAATGAATATAATATAATACTATATATCCAAATGTTGTACTGGACATTGTCTCTAGTTGCACAAACTTGGCACATAAATGAGGAACATAGAGCTGAAACAAAAGAATGGAATGAAATGTAGAATGACTTTATACATGAGCTTACATAGAGGAAACTAACTAATAAGTCTATACATATGAGGATTTAAAATACTCTACTCAATATCTAAATTACCCAAACATGAGCACCTAGAGGAACAAAAATCTGAGGGATAATTACAAGTAGAAAGTGACAACTATAGTATAGAAGTGAGGATGTACTAGCAGCTTAGTTACAAAATCAACCAAAACTTAGAACCTGAAGAGTTGCAGGATTCCACAGAGTGTTTATGGTCAATATCACAAGGGAATCCTTTCTGCATAACATTGCATTTAATACAATAGGAACACAAAACACATGTGGTAACTCATGATGCCAACTAGATGATATAACCTCAAAAATATGATAATTTGATCACATAACCAGAGGAATTTCTCACATAAAGCTCCCCAAGATTTTAAGAGTATGACACCTAGACACTTGTCTAATAGAAATGGAAAAGACTTTGGCAAAAGAACAATCAAGATTAATAGCACTACAACATACAAATGTATGCAATGTCGCGAGTTGGTGGAATACAAATAAAAACACAATTCAGCATGGTTAGTACTCAAAATTCTAATAGAAACTAGATATTTGATGGAAGAAGGAGAATATAAAATCATACCAAAACACCAAGGCTAAATCCAACTACAAGAGCTCTATACATGTGCATAATGGTTTGGAATGGAAGAAATGAATACGACATAATACTATATATCCAAATCTTCTACTAGATGTTGTCACTAGTTGCATAAATATGGTACATAAACCAGGAAAATAGAGCTGAAACAAAAGAATGGAATGAATTAAATAAAGACCTCATACACACATTTAAATTTTATATCCCTGAGAAACGTATTTAAACTGCACTCCTCAAGATGAAAGAAATAATATTCAATCCAACTAAGGAAATTGAGGAAGAAACTGTTGTAAGGTGTGACCCTTGGTCTCCTTGTTTAGCACAGCGCTGTGGTGGTTTGCGACAAGGGATTAACTTCCTCCCGTGCTTGTTAAGTCAAGTGGTTTTATCAGGCATTAATAGGTTGATCTTTTACTGCAACAAAAACTAACAATTGGTATCAGAGCCGAGGTCGCGGGTTCAAACCCCGTGCTTGCACTGGGAGGGGGATTACTGCAAGGTGTGGCCCTCGGTCTCCTTGTTCAGCACAGCTCTATGGTGGTTTGCGACAAGGGCTTAACCGCCTCCCGTGCTTGTTAAGTCAAGTGGTTGTATCATGCATTAATAGGTCGATCTTTTGGTGTAACGACAGCTAACAGAAACACCACAACAAAGTACTCCACTACCTAAGATATATGGTATTTAGAAACTCATAGAATGAATGAACAATAAAACTAGTTGTAGTAAATGAATATTCTATAGAACACAACAAGAAGATGATGAAGAGAAACACAACTTGGACATAGAAGTGCACCAATGGGAAAGGGAGATTGAAATAATAACTGAACCTAAAAAGAATTACTACAATCAACTGGTAAAACTTAGACAAGAAAACAATGCTAAAGAAGGTTACCCAAAATTGGCCAAAATAGGAGACTATTGGGATGAAAGAGTAGTAGCACAAGTTGTTGAGATATTGTCAGAATTTGAAGACCTATTCCGAAGAACATTCACAAATTTAAAAACCATAAAAGAGGAAGCCCCGGAGTAATGAAAATATAATTGAAAGAGAGAGTTAAAATCCATAGAGGAAAAGACCTTATAGAATGAATCCCAATATGAAGAAAAAGGTCAAGATAGAATTAGATAAAATTATTACAACAGGAGTAATTGAACCTGCAGAATATGTGGATTGGATAAGTCCAATAGTTGTAAAAGATACCAGAATGGGGGAAGTTAGGATATACATTGACTTTAGAGAACTTAATAAAGAATGTGTACGTGATCCATTCCCTGCTCCCTTTACCAAAGAAATATTGGAATCAATAGCTGGAAGGGAATTTTACTCATTCACTGATGGATTCTCTTGCTATCATTAGGTCAAGATAGGAGAAGAAGGTCACCCAAAACCCACTTTTACATCTAAATTTGGATCATTTATGTATACAACCATTCCCTTTGGCCTAGAGAATGCACCCACAATATTTAGATCAATAATGGTAAATGCATTTAAGGACTTCATCCATGATTTCTTGGAGGTATATTTGGATGACTGGACAATCTACAGGTTGGTTAAAGATCACATAGAGACATTACGAGTGATGTTGAATAGGTATAGGAGTTTGTAAATCTCCCTAAACTTAAATAAATGTATGTTTGTGGTACCTTTTGGTTCCTTACTTAGACATATTATCTATAAATAGGGACTAGTGGTAGACCCTTGAAAGTTAGATTAATAATGACACTCCCACCGCCAAAAACAACACCAAAGCTAATAACCTTCCTAGGATACATGAAATATCACCACAAATTCATCAGAGGTTATGTGGCAATAGCAAAACCCTTTGTTGTGCCTTGCACACATGCCCCATTTTGCCAAATGGAGACCCCCTCTTTTAGTTTGGATTGGAGTCTCGACCTTTGTTACTTATGATTATGATAAGTTGAATTTGTGCTTAGAATGCATGATTTATTACAAATTTGAGTATTTTGCATGATTGGGGTGATTTAATGCCATGCATGATTGATTTGGAAGTGTCTTGAGTGGTCTTGTTCTTGAAAGATATCTATTTTTTGCCTTTTGCACTAAAATTGGGTGCTACTACATTTTGCTCCAAAACCCTGTCACTGGATATTGTCCTTGAAATTGCTTTTGCAGGATGTGTCATGTTGAAATTCTTAGTTTCCAGATCTTACAGTTGCAAAATCGTGTCAAATTCCATTAGATTTCATTAAGGGGTCCATAAGCTTTCACCCTGATACATGTTCCTAAAGCCTTGATTTGGCTAAGTCTGAAACCCTAAAAATCCTGAAAAATGGCTAAGTCTGAAATCTGATGGAACAACAAAATTCTAGAATCTGCATATGAAATCCTATGGATCTATAACTCATCCCAAAATCCTGAAAGTGTATTTAAAAATATCTAAACTTATACTTAAATATGTTTTTAAATATACACTCACCCTAAACATTTCCAAATCTAGCACTAAAAATGATCCCAACTACAAAAAGTGCTAAAACTGCCCCTACCGACCTTTGCACTAAAAATGCCTCCAATCGACCTTTGTGCTAAAAATGCCTCCAACTAACCTTTGCACTAAAATTGCCTTCTACCAAGTTGTGCTGAAATGGCCTTCCACTAACTTAAGTTGCGCAGGTCGATCAGTGCTAAAACTCACGCAGGTCGGTCACTTTGAAAAACACCGCCAACAAACTTTGCGCTAAAAATAGACCCAATGGACCTACGCTAAAAATGGAACCGAATGACCTCATGAAGCATCATTTTAGTTGGTCAGACTCAAAATTTGTGCTAAGGTTGGATGAACCCAAAATCTGCACTAAGGTCAGATGAACTCAAAATCCCCACTAGGTCAGTTGGAAGCAAAATCAGCGCTAAGTCAGTGACTCCCAAAATCAACATTTTTTGGTATTTTGGGCCAAAATTTGAGTTTTTCAAGGGAAAAATTGGATTTTCTTGATGGATTTGAATTGCATACCTATTTGTCATATCATGATGAACATTTTACCAAGTTTGTGTGGATTTTTGGTACATTTTACAACAACTAATGCCACTGCACATAAAAGGTTGGTGACCCCCAAAAATCTCACATTTTATAGAAAATGCTAGAAAAACATGAAAGAAAAGTTCCCAAATGGATCCTAATGACTGAAAAAACTTCCTAGATCAATATATTGGCCAAATGGGTATTTGAAAATGGTAAAAAATGCAGAAAATCATGCAAAAATCACTAGATTTAGAAGTTGTCTATAAAGAAGACAACATTGACAATGAGCTATTTTTTACTGATCCATGACTGCAAATGAACATGTTTTGATCCAAATTTTAAAAAAATGACTTGTTAAGATGAAATTAATGCTTTGCATTATGAATTGTAGCTCTTGGAGGACACAGGACCTTGTCAGAGCCGTCTTGGAAGGATGTACACACAGATATGCAATGATGACCTAGAAATGTAGAAGCTTCATTATTATCAACCAAATTACTATTGTACCTGCAAGAGGAAGTTAGTATGATATCCAAGATGATGGAGATGAGCTATGGGAGTTAAAGACATACAAGATCAAGTCTATTTCATTGTTGTTCCTATAGTTCCAGTCCAATGTCCAAGACATACATATAGCTGTTGCAACAGTCCAATCATGTAATGATGATCCAACAAGCATCTAATTGGATATGTCTTCATCCAAGAATGTGCCACATACTCCCCTTGGTCCATTCAACACTTGGAATCCCATGAATTCACATCAACTCAAGTTTTCAAGTGTCATGTGACTCTATTTTGGCTTTATTAGGCCTTGAAAATTGACTTTTTATAATGTACAACCAAATGGGTATCCATTTCGTCCAGATTCGATGTATTTGCAAGCTATATTTTTTTCTTTTTTCTAAAGGACAAATGCAAATATGAAAATTTAACTAACTAATGTATCTCAATAAATGCCATGTAATCTGGACCATTGGTGTTGAGTTAATCTCCACCGTCTGTTGAAAAACTTGGTATGGTGTCTTGCCTATAAAAGGGCCATCCTTTTCTCTCATTTGTAAGTAAGATTAGATATTGAATTGCTGAGACTCTGCCAAATTGTGATCAATACAAAGCAAGTTTTGTAGGTTGTTGGGAATTTGTGTTCTTGTGTTATCCTCTTTGGTCTTCATGGTTCATATCAATCTGAATTTAATTAGTTGTTCTCTTGCAATGATGGGTAAATGTTAAGATATCTGATGAATGCTTTGGTCCATACTATTAGTGCTTGCTGATGGTAAGTTGCTGTGTATAGTTAGCTTGGGCCCTGTCAATGAATATAGTTCGGTTGCATTCCACTAGTTAAGTTGTGCCATTGTCCGGGTGTTTAATGAGTGGATGCAATTTGAAAATCATAAGGATCCTTTGAAGATTGCATCATTTCCTACAACATTATGGGTTTCTTATCCTGGTGAAACAGGGAATGGTTTATTGAAAGCATTTGTCTATCTACAACATTTTACCCCATTGTGACTGTCACTTAGGATCTCTTAACCCTTCTCTCTCCTTTTCCTTTTGCATTTTATTTATATCAAGTTTGTTAGGTTAGGTTATAAGCAGCATCTATATTACAAGTCTACTGAAAGTATCATGGGGTTTCTGCATACATACTGCTGTCATATTTCATAAACCCTGCATTTTATGTAAGACCCCTTGTAGGAATAGCTAGTACATCCCAACTGAAGTTATTCCATGCAAGATAAAACTTAGCTGTACTATCCTTGGGGTAGTCCTATCTTGGATATGATACCTTTTCAAGAGAGGTGTGATACCAACAATCATACCTACGTTGTTGAGTGCAAAAACACCCATCAACACCCTTAAAAGAACTAATAAAGAAGAAATCTAGTAGAAACATTGAATGAACTTGTTATGGAGTAAAAAGTGGACACATGCCTTTTTACTTCCTAGTTTAGCTCCTAGGTCCTTGTGTTAACATTATACAAGATAAATATTCATCTCGATAGAATATTCCCAGAAACCAATGTGAATTAGGAAATAGGGGCCCATAAATTACCTTACCCCAGACCAAAAAGGTGCCTCGGGACTTGGGTGTCCGCACCCAAGTCCTCCCTGATTAGTTCGAGCAAATTTAAATGCATGTCAGCCTAGGACCTTTAAAAAGGTTTATGTTGTGATGTTCACAACATGCCCCATTTTACCTCTCAGTAAAATGAGGGCCCCTGCTATGGCTATTTCTTTGATTGTGTGTGGTCGTGCTTGGTGGAAAAGGAAAAAAGAGGTAAGTATTACAAACCATGTTGAAAATTAAAAATACCTGGCAGTAGGTACATAGCACAAGTAATGGTGAATTCTTTGTGAAAAATGAGTAAGGGTTGTTTTTTAAACCAGCGAGAAATTCCCAGTATTTTGTGAGGTATGTGTTTTTTGGGAAAATGCATCATTTTGGAGGTTTGTATGTGAGATCTTTGTATAAGTCGTGTTGGGTACAAGCGGCTTTTTGTATCTTGGTGATTTGCATGTATATGTTCAATGTTCGGGCCCTTTGTATACCAATCAGACCCGATAGGTGTTCAAAAGTGGAATGAATAAAGTGTCAAGTTCACATTGTATGTGGGTTTGTATGTATGTTCAATGAAAGCACAATCTATATACATAGGGGTGATATACATGCATGGACCTGAGGGAAGTATACAAAATAGTTTATTAAGGTGAAAAGGGTACTTTACATGGTATGGTAGTTTTGTATGTCTCAGCTTTGCATCTTTAGGGTACATGCAATTACGGATTCCAAAGGTTGTTTAAATTTGATATAAACAATACATTGTTTCTTGATGCATTTTGGGCAAGTATGTAGTTGCTTGATATACATGCATGGACTCGAAAAGATTATACAAAGTAGTTAATGAAAGTCAAAAGTTAAATATGGTTGTATCAAAAGTTTGCATGTATGAGCGATTGTATCTCAGTGCGAATACAATTATTGTTTCTCTAGAGAGATAAAAGTGCATAAGAAGAGTGGGTCTAGTTTGGTATCTCGTCATTGTATGTTACAGATAGAAAGGAAATATCTGAAGGAGAGATACAAAGGAATATACAAAGGAAGATACAAAAGGGTGGTAAAAAGGATGAAAAGGTAAAACTTGATGCAAATTTTGAAAGGTGATAAAATAAGATTAATACTCTTGTATGTATGAAAGATTGTATACATACAATCCCGATATACAAAAAAGGTAAAAGTGCATTGTCAGGAAATAAAGGGAAAGTAAAGTGGAATTAGGGTGTCAATTGCATTTGTATCTATTTTATGTGCATTGCGATAGACAAACAGAAGATACAAAGTTAAACATAAAGTAAAAGTGCAACATTGTTTTATAACCCATGGCATATTTTGGCTTGTATATTAATGATATACAAAGTTCAAATGCAAAGGGTAAAGTATTAACAGATACAATGTTCAAAATAGAAGGTTAAAATAGAGAGCCGAGTCCGTATGTTGCATTGAATACACCATTTAATGTAGAACTAATAGTGAAATGATGAATTTAAACATGTTAGGGTCAAGTAAGGATTGTTTTCTTTCAAAGTTGCATCGTGAAAGCTAAAATTGTAGAGAAAGAAGATTACTGCATAAATTGAACAAACAGTCCATAGCTTAACAGAATTTCAGAATGGGAACGGCTTGGTAAAAATGGTAAAGTGGGTCAACACTCATAGAGTTAAGCTGTCACTAAAACAAGTATGTTTCTTAAAATGTCGTTACAATGCAGTTAATCCAAAAATGCAAATTGGTTATGAGTAATTTCGTTAAAAAATGCAAGTAAATGGCAAATTACTGTATCTGATTAAAGAAATTAATTGATTGTGTTAAGTAGCATGAAATTTAAAGCAAGAAAAGACAAAAAGGGTTAGGGTAAATGTAAAATGTAAGAGGTTCATGGTAAAACCATGGGTAGATGGAATAAAACAGGAAGTTAAATATGTGATTTTTCACAAGATGGCTCCAAAATAGAAGAGAACGGATCCAGTGGGTGAAGAAAAGGTAAAGAAAGAAAGAAATCCGTAGAAAGAAATAGAAAAGGAGGAATTACAGGTGCACAGAGGGTATCAAACCTTGATTAGTACGAGCAGGGTCAGGACAGATACAAACGTAGGATCTTATGATGCAGAGGATGTTTTTCAAAAGATTGCAGCATTAGACGCTACACCTGATATGAAGTGCATTTGGGATAAAGGGTTGTATAAAGCTGTAGGGTTCCCATTAGCCATGGAGGCTAAGGATATGGTTTTGGAGTGCATAAACAGATATGATACAAGTACTAGAAGAGTAATACATGAAAACCAGGATATTGCAGATTTATCCACATAAGGGATAGCAAGGATGTTTGGTTTAGAAATTCAGGAGAAGATGGTGGATATAGACATAGACCAATATATAGAAGATTTCAATAGTAATGAAAGAGATTGCAAAAGTAGAATTTTCTACAGTTGGTATAATGTAGAAAATAAACCTAAGGCTATAGCAAGAGTACCAAGGAACCTTCATAGAATAGATTTTAAAGAGGAGATACATCTAATTATTACAATGTTGAGTAGACTAGTGGGGTTAAGAGATGCAACCAAATGTGAACCACGAATGTTCACTATTATTCAATTTATGAGTGAAGCTAAAAAGGAAGAGGGCAAATTCACTGGGCTAAGGCTATCGGTACAGCCATATGGAAGCAAGCCACGTTGAGAAAGCAGAAAATGATGCCTTTTTATTTGTTATCATATGTGTTGTATTCCTGTGCATCTATGATACAACCATACATAATTGGGATTGATAGAGTTGGGACCATGGGGAATAGCCCAGATCAGAAATTAGTTTATGATCATTATCTGGATTTGTAGGAGGATAATGCATTGAAGAAGTATGCCTTGGTAAATGATGTGTTTTATACTTACATGGTAAGAATTTTAACTGGAGAAAAAGATAAAAGGCTATCTGAAGAAGCAGAGAACACTATTGGGTTACATAGTTCATGGTATGTACAATTCCCAAATTTTACATATATTAGAACTTAAGGTTTTGAGGGCAAGCCATTCATGTTGCCTAGGTATCCATCAAATAAAATAATTGTATTAGAGCTTTCTAAATAGAACCTGAATGCATTTAAGATGTATAAAAATAAATGGGGCAGAGGAAATGTTAAGCTCCCTTGGGCTATTGGCAAATATTCTTGTTACAGTGAGGAGGTGGTTGGTTATTTAGAAAAGGAGTTGTGATACTATGGTTTTGAAGAATTTGAGTTAGCTAGATGCTTTGATCCTTTCCATAGGATCTAGAGAACTATTGACCCTAAATACAAGCATCAGGTGCATATTGAAGATTATTGGTCAGATTGTAAAAATGACAAAGAAGTGAGCAAAAGATCTCATCAATGGTTGACTATAGAATAGATGAAGACTATGGGAGAAATTTATGTGCCTCCAAAAATTAAAGATGATAATATGTTGTTACACCACAGCTACGAGAGTGCAAGGCTTGTTCCCATTGGTGAACCTGATTGGACACAGCCATGGGGAACTTATTTGGATGAATTATCCAAACCAGTCATTTTATATTCTAAAACATGGTTGAAAGATCAAATAGAAGAGCTCAGAGCTAAAGGGATTGAGGTTACATTACAAAAAAAAGGTAAGAAGAGGGTAAGAGAGGATCATGATGAGTTGCAGTGCTTTTATGAAAGGAAAAGAAGAATTGTAGAAGCCAAAATTAGTAAAAAAGATAAAAAGGCAACCTTAATGGATTCCTATGCTTTAGGTGTTATAGTACCAGTATCATTAGGGACATTCATGGAGGCAGAGTCTTCAGGACATAACATTAGTACAGAGAAGACTCAGACTATTAAGAGGCATACATGACAAAGAAGTATGAGAGCCATAGCAATTAAAGCCTCAAAAGGACAAACATCAAAGCAAGGTGAGGTTATAGGTGCTCAACAAGTGGGTAATAAGCTGAGTGACATACATAGTGAATCCACACTGGAGGAGAAAAGACAAATATATGCAAAGGTTAAAAAAGAATTTACTTAAGAGAAGATGCAAAGAGTCAAAACTTCATGAAGTCAAAAAAGTAAGTGAGATGGTCAATGTGGAATACGACAATAGCGACAGTGAAGTTAGCGAAGTAAATCCTAGTGCAAGAGGAGAAATTGGAAAGGGTGAAGAAGATGTAAGTGAGTATTATGATACAGGAGAAGAAGAAGATACTCAGGTTTGTATGGAAATAGCATAAGGCCAAGAAATAGAAGAAGAAGATATACAGGGTAGGGCAGACACGGTTGATCCTTTTGGGACACTACAGCCACCTGAGATTATCAAAGAAGCACAAGTTGTGGTACATCAAATAGAAGAATCTGAGAAAGAGGAAATACCAGAAAAAACTTTAAAAGAAATACCAATCCTAGCACAGAAGGAGATAGAAGTAAATGTGTCTAGTACTAATGTCGTAGATATTCTTAAAATGTAGAATGAACAAAGTGAATAGGAGGAAAGTATAGAAGAAAGGAAGAACGCAGAAAGCAAACCTGAAAAGGGAAAAGATGCAAAGAAACCTGATAATGTATAGGTTCAACCTCACAGATAGAGCCAACAAATATGCCTAAAAAAATACAAGAACAAGTTGAAACAATAAGGGAATCAAAGGTGTTATCAGGTAATCCTAGAGAAAACTTGCATAACATAGAAAATGTTTCTAAGGATAATACTGGGCATGAAGAGTAGAAAGAAAGTATGTATGGGAAAAATAAAGAACAAAATGATGAGGAAGAAGAACAAAAGGAATCTTCAGAAAAAGAGAACCCAAAAGATGAAGGGGAAGCGGATACTGAAATAGAAGAGGATAATAATGAGGGAGAATCACAACAACATGATGATCCACTTGTTCCAGAACATGGTCCTCAACCTCAACCACCTCAGTAACAACAAAAACTATACATAGGATGGGTAGAAATGGAGAAACCTCAGGAAGAGGTGATAAATGATGAAAAAATAGCAAATTTTACCAAAGAGGCTCCAGCCTGGTTAGGCTCTGAGGTTAGAAGAGAGAGGGTAGAGGTGCAATTAGTACCCATTGATATCAAGAGTTTACTGGGTGGTTCTACACCCCAGAAGGAGAAGAGAAAAGCTAGAGTTATGTTAGCCACTAAAAGAGGTCCTTCTGGATCTAGAATTTTGGACCTGGCTATACCACAAAAGGATAAATCCAAAGGAGAAATGACTATGGATGATTACCAGTTACTTAATCTGGATTTAGGCCACATAACCAGGGAGCAGCCTATAAATGAATGGGAAGATATGCACAAAGGCCACTGCTAAAATACTAAAGAAGGATAAGGATAAACATGAGTATTTGAAGGGACATATTGTCCAATTAGAACAATTCATTAAAGGGATGTTTGATCCCAATGCCACAGTACCAGAACTACCTATTGAAATGGCAGTATTATCAAAAGATTAGGTAAAAGAGATGGAAAATAAAAAGATTGAAGCTAATATTTTTGAGAAATGGTTCAAGGAATTCATACAGAAAGGAGAAGAGGTAACAAAGAAAGCAGTGACAGGTTGGGATATGGCTTTGACAGAAAAGAATAAATGTAATGTTATTTTGCATAGTTGTCAACTCAGAAAGGAAGAATGCAAATTAGAATTGAAACAACTTGAAGAAATGGAGGAGAGAGTAGAAGAATTGATAAATGAAGGAGTCATTACTCCTCGAATGGCTAACCAATTGCCACAGACAAGGTTGGAATTAAAATTTGAAGAGGACATTCTTAGAAACTATATCCTGAATACTAGAGACTTGGAAGAAGTTGCTGATAATATGACAAAGGTACATATGAAAATAATAGAAAAACTTATTGGGCATGAATGCCTAGAGGTACCAGCATATGGCTTAGAGAAAGCATTGAAGGAATTCAAGGCCATATTTTCACCATGCTTAGAGAAACCTACGCACATCTTAGTACAGAGATGATTGATTCAATAATGGAAATGAATGCCAAGGTCAAAAAGTATCTGAAAAAGGTTAAAGTGTTGGTAATAGAAGAGAAAAAGTTGAAAGGAGTCAAAGCACAAGAGTTTACATGGACAAAAAGTCAAGAGGGAGATCATACTTTCATCAAGGGAGTGACAGGTGTGATGGGTGAAATGTGGGATTAATCAAATCAATAACAAACCCAATACTTACAACCTTTACTTTACGTCTTCCATTACTCGCATTTTCTTTCTTGATCTTGATGGAGATGAAATGGCCCTCAGGAAGCTTGCTTCCTCGCTTTGATTCCTCAAGATGACAAGGAGAAGTTGGCTAGGATACTTGCTTGTATTTGAAGATAAACTTTAAACACAAATATGAGTGGATGATAATGAAGTGCTATGGAGATGGGGGTGCCAATGGTGCGCTATATTTCCTGCAGTATAAGTTTACTCAAACGATGGATATATTAAAAGATAGAAGAAGATGGTTGTATTTATAGAGCTGAGTGAAGGAAGATCAATGGTATAGGATGTTCAAGAGAACATGCACGAATAGAAGAAGGACACATGTCATTCAAAAAGAAGTTTGGTTGAGTTAACTGCTTTCTTGATGAGGATGAGTTTTGTTTTTCTTAAATTAGAATATATTTTTCTAATTTAAGAGCAAAGTTGCTTTAAAGTTTCTTTAACTCAGCTTTTACTTTTGTATGACAAGAGGAATTTCTTTTTAGAATATATGAAGATTTTTAGAAGATAAAAAAGCATAATTAAAGAAATAGATTTATTTAATTATTTGTAGATAATTTGGAGGAATAAAATAAAATATTTAAATATATTTTATTTTTGTGGAGATTTTAAGATTTAATTTAAATAAAATTGCATTTTATTTAAATTTGGAAGAATAAAAGATTTAATTAAATAATTAAAATTATTTAATTGTTTAGAAGAATTGAGTTGATGTAAATGAAATTTAATTAATTAAATAAATGTAATTTATTTAATTAAATGAGAGGAGATGAATCAAATAAATAAATTTATTTATTTATTTATTGATAGAGGAATACAAAGATGAAATAAATATTTAAAATATTTATTTAAGTAAATTCATGTCATTTTTAGGTGTATACATTTTGCCCCTCTTTGATGCAATGTGTTTTATCATGTTGTTTCAAAGAATAAGATTGTTTGAAAATGATACATGCCCCAATTTGCCCCTAGTACAAGTTTAACGATAGGATCCCTCCTCGGGAGATTGGACAGGAAGAAGGCAGAAGGCATGAGACGGGCAATCTCACGAAGAAGAAGATTGACAGGAGAAGAAATGGTTGGATGCAGAAAAAAGAGGTGAATGATATGCGATGCAAGATAAAATGATAACACACACAAGCAAATAAGAAAGTATGAACAAATGATACAAGAACAAACAAAGTATTGCCCCTGTCAAGTGGTAAACCCAATGATATACTGATAATGATATACAACAGTGTTCTCATGGCAGGGAACGATAGATCCCTAGAGAAACACAAAGGATAGTGTTGTCATGGTGGGGAATGATATATCCCTAGATCAACATGATAGGCGTGGTAAAGACATATCCCACTGATAGTTATGATTGATTGATATGGTTTATGACAAGATTAAGATCAAGACCACTGATTGTGATTAGATAATTTGACAAGATTGATATACTCGATCAGTATGGATTTAAGGATAGACTTGCATTTTGATCACTGCTCAGGTTGACAGCTAGAACTATTGATGAGAGATATGAAGATAGATAGACATTTTGACTGATGGAAGAATGACTCGATAGAAGAAATCACAAGCTTTTATTTGTAAACATTGATTCTCTGCATAAAAGTTTATTGCATGGATAGTATGTGAAATGCAATTGGATATGGATATGGATACAGATATGGAAACAGAATACAATTGGATACGGTATGGATATGGATATGGATATTTGTCATCTTGATATTGCAAGTATTTTGAAGTGCTTATTTCATCATTGGGCTTTTATTATGTTGTAAGAAAATACAAGCATCTAGGTATAATTAAATCAAGATGGCCTGAGTATTGCTTACATGGATTTTGATATAGCAAGTTGATACAAGCATCTAGTCAAACTTGAATCTAGATGACCTGAGTATCTCTTGCATTGCAACAGACAAGGATTGCTCCTTTTCATGTTCAGACCTCTGAAGTCCTCGATGTTCTTTTGCTGATCACGTCGTTAGACAAAAGTCGTCTCATTACTAAAGTTTAATCCACAAATAGCAGACAAAAAAAAGATTATGCCCCCATCATAGCATCTCTAGCTTTTGGCATCCTTGAGTAGCATAGAAAGACATAATGACAAAAATCCAAGACCTTGTAAGTTAACCAATATAAAAACATAAAGCATTCTTGCATAAGATGTGTCTTCTTGCTATAATTGATATAGAGTCAGTTTGAGTGTTTCGGTATGGTGTTCTGCTTTTGCTTTGGATAGGTTGATGTTCTGTGCCAAGATTTTTGCTGTTTTGGGAAGGTTGCTTTGCTATGTGCGCTTGTCTAGTGAAATGTATCACAATCCTTATTGGGGGAATGGACCCTAAAGGATTGACCTAGTGCCTCAAGGGTGCATTGATAATGGCCTTGCTTACGTGACAACGTAGAGGCAATGTAGTTCGAGACGTGGACCATAGACCTAAGATACCGATGGGATTAGACACGATATGAAATAGATATGGAACAGATATGGATAAGATATGAAATAGATATGGATCAGATATGGAATAGATAACACTGATGATAGAGGCTATACTAGGCTAACACTGTGGACAGGATACTAGATAAGAATTTTGGATAGCCTTAATGCTAGATACTAATGACAAGAGAAACACCACAGATAGGCAGATGTATGGGTGATAAAGAATGGAATGGGTATGTATGGGGATGGGTAATAGTGGATAGAAGGAATCAAGGATGTGATCTCCAAGGACTATGTCGCATACGAATAACATACCCCATTGTAGGTAGAGTACTTAGGATTTTTCATGACAATTCTTAAGACGAAGGAGGAGGATGAGAGGATAATGAAGGATTTACGTGGTTTGGAGGGATAAGGTAAAAGATTTGTCAACATTGTGCCCCCAATCTATCAAGATCAAGAAAAATACAGCAATGGAAGATCAAGATGGATAGAGGAATAGGATAGGAAATGGTATGGAAGGAAACTAGTAGGAAAAAAGTGATATGCCAATGAGACAAGGTGCCCCCAAGTGTAGGTGACATAGGAGATCAACTTACACATGACGCCTGTTTGCTAGGTTTTCATCATGGTACTTATCGAAGGTGCCTGTTTGCCAAGTTTTCACCATTGGACGAAGGGATTTTTCTTTACTTTTTTTTTTTAAATATTTGGATGGAAGAAGGTGGATATGGATAAGGAGAGACTCAAGTATCTAGTTCCTTGAAAGGTGATAGTCTCGCTAGATGGATGTTGTCACATGGACCATGTCTAGTGTGCTCATAGATGTTGGTAGGGGATTGCATGAAAGTGAGATGGAGTAGGTAGATAGTGGATTATGGAAGGTGGGATAGTGGATGACGATGTAGATATACAGATTGGAAAGCTTATGCAAAACCATGGACCATGGGAGGAGGATGGGGAAGATATTTAGGATAGTAGTGGAAGGGAGGGGAGATGGAGTTATATGGAAGTGTTGTTGAATGGAAGGGAACTATGACCAAGGGTTGCACATACTATGATAAACATTGAAGCTTATGATAGGCAAGTGGTGTGGGAAGCAATGGAGATTTTTGTTTGGTGGATGAATGATTTTACAATTTAGGGACCCACATAGACTTAGTATTTTTTTTATTTTTGCTTGTCTTGTGGGATGGAGGAATTGGATACTTTTGGATGGAATGGGAGAAAGTGAATGGTTGGAATTCTTGAGAGGTGGATACCTCATGTAACTTTAGGGCTTTTTTCTTGGGTACCCAAACCATTTTGCTTTTAGATTCTACCTATGAAGGTATGGGCTTGGGTATATGCGGCGTTTGTACAGCTTCAGAGGTAATTAGTTGTTGCTTGGGGATCCACACCTTTTTTAGTTTGGCATTGAGGTGTATGGGTGTACGCAGCTTTTGATATGGATAATTCTTTGATTCTTGGCTTTTGCATCCTAGGTTATGAGGATGCTTAGGATTTTTGACTTGAGAGGTAAAGGCATCCAAATTTTTGTTGTTGAATTCTCTTGGGATGGTGGAAGTGGGGTAGGTGGAAGCTCTTTGTTTAGACAACATGTGCATTTGTTGGCCATGATTGGGATTGTTAGACGATTTATAGATGGATGAATAAGATGTTAAAATAACAAACCCAATACATCAATGAAATATGAAGATAAAAGGTTTTAAAATAACAAAATAAGATACTTACAACCTTTACCTTATGCCTTCCATTGCTCACCTTTTCTTTCTTGTCTTGATGGAGATGAAATGGCCCTCAGGAAGCTTGCTTCCTCGCTTCGATTCCTCAAGATGACAAGGAGAAGTTGGCTAGGATACTTGCTTGTATTTGAAGATAAACTTCAAACACAAATATGAGTGGATGATAATGAAGTGCTATGGAAATGGGGGTGCCAATGGCGTGCTATATTTCTTGCAACATAAGTTTACTCAAATGATGGATATATTAAAAGATAGAAGAAGAGGGTTGTATTTATAGAGCTGAGTGAAGGAAGATCAATGGTGGAAAAGAAATTAGAAGATCAATGGTATAGGATGTTCGAGAGAATGTGCATGAATAGAAGGACATGTGTAATTCAAAAAGAAGCTTTGTTGAGCTAACTACTTTCTTGATGAGGATGAGTTTTATTTTTCTTAAATTAGAATATATTTTTCTAATTTAAGAGCAAAGTTGCTTTAACTCAGCTTTTGCTTTTGTATGACAAGGAATTTATTTTTAGAAGCTATGAAGATTTTTAGAAGATAAGAAAGCATAATTAAATAAATAGATTTATTTAATTATTTGTAGATAATTTGGAGGAATAAAATAAAATATTTAAATATAATTTTTTTTTGTGGAGATTTTAAGATTTAATTTAAATAAAATTGCATTTTATTTAAATTTGGAAGAACAAAAGATTTAATTAAATAATTAAAATTATTTAATTATTTAGAAGAATAGAGTTGATGTAAATGAAATTTAATTAATTAAATAAATGTAATTTACTTAATTAAATGAGAGGAGATAAATCAAATAAATAAATTTATTTATTTATTTATTGATAGAGAAATACAAAGATGAAATAAATATTTAAAATATTTATTTAAGTAGAGTCATGTCATTTTTAGGTGTATACAACAGGTAATTTTGTGAAGTACCTGAAAGAGTAGAAGGATATCAAAAGGAGGACATGCTAAGCAAGAATGAATGTGGAGAGTATCAATGGCCAAAAAGTCAACAAATAGGAAAGGGTCAATAGGTATCTTTATTTTTTTGAAAAGATTCTAAAGGCATCCTGTGAGTTGAGTAAAGATACCATTGGGATATTCTAGAAATGGTTAGGAAATGATTCCTACCATTGATCTAAAAGATTTGAATGCTGACCATTCGATTGATTTTGTAATAGTAGTAGGAAGAAGCTTCAAAGTCTATATAAGAAGCTCCGATACTTGTAAATATTTACACATAGATTTTTGAATTTTAGCTGCAAGGTGTAATTGTTAGAGGTTACAATAGAGCAGGCATTTCTTTTAGTTTTGGAAGGGAGGTCTCCTGTGTCTACATTAAGGAGTGTATGGAATGTCTAGTCTCCTTGGTGTATATGTCAAAGTGTCTGTAAGTGTTTATTGCTGGTAATTCAAAGGATTTGAAGTCATAAAAACATTGTAAATTTGAAATGACTATCATATGTTAGTAAATACAAACATCAATTTTATGTGTCTATCTTTAGAGTGTTAATTGATTCAGGTATTTTCTGATATATTTTCCATTGAAGATCGCAATTCCATATATAGATTCATGAAACTGCTCAAGATTTATGTATGAGTTCATTTATTTGCTTTTGGATTGATCAGGATAAACAAATTTATGTACATGAGTAACAAAGAATTGTATGTGGATAATATCGAGTTTTCTAACTCTATCTTTCTAAATTTTCTCAAACATCACAAATAATTAGTTTAAATGCAGAAATCTGAAGGAAATTATCATACTTTTGAATAAAGATTAAGGAATTGTTATGATCTTTGATGATTTTCATATAAATTTGAAAGTCAATGTCTATTTTACTAAAATTCATGCAAAGCTTTGAGTTATAATAGTGAATTCATGCAAAAGAATGAATATTTTGTTGATATATGAAACAATTTGCATAATTTGAAGTCCAGTAAGTCATTGATTACTTTAATTTATGTAAGGCCCCTAGAACATTATAGCTTCACATCAACCTTCTGAATTATCCACAAGGTCAAGAACTGACCATACAGAAACTTGAGATTAAGAATTCTTAGTCAATTCTTCATATCTTTCAAGACAGCTAGGGTTCTTTTATGAATTTTAACTTTTGTTATGAATGTGTAAAAACAATCATCAATAGTTTTTGGCACTAGAAAGAGGGCTTGATTAGAGTCTAATTACGATTTGAGTAAAGTTGGCTCACAACAGGGGTTGAGTGACTAGGTCTAGGTCTAGTTCAGGAGATATTTTTGCGTAATTACCTGATAGAAGATAGAACAAAAGTCCTTTGATCTGGAATCGTGGAATATCACATGTAGGAGGCTCATCTGGAACTCCTCCTGGATCAGCTTTCAACATACATAATATTGTGAGTCCTAACAGTTCTTTGTTTAGATCCTTAAATCTTGGGTCAGGACCTCCCAGAGGTCCAAGTCCTCCTAGAAACCCAAGTCCACCCTTAAATACAAGTCCACCTAGAGGCCCTAGTCCCCCTTGAGGTCCAATCATGGCATATTTTGATGTCAATTCACCTATATCATTTACTGACTATCATGAAATGCTAAAGAATCCTAAGAAAATTTTCCCTAAATATCAATTACATAAGGATCTAGAAGATCATATTAGAATCTTTAAGGAAGCTTGTTTTAGAGCAAGATTAGAGCATCAGGATGTGGTGTACAGGTTGTTTCCATATACATTTAATGAGCAAGCTTCTAGCTGGTATGTTAACCTACCAAATGCTTATATCAGTACCTAGGAAATCATGGAGGAAGCATTTCTGTCTAGGTTTAGAGGACCAGTAGAACCTTCTACCTTATATCACAAATTGGTAGCAATTAAAATAGGAGAAGGAGAGCTTATAGGTAATTTCAATGATAGGTTCTAGAAAGCCATTTCTAAGTTAGTTGATCCTTATACGATAACTCCTGAGGCAATATTGGCAATGTATTATGCAGCCTTGGATCCTTTGACCGCGATGTCTGTCAAAAGAAAGGCCAATGTAGATACGTTATCTAAAGCTTATAAGGAAGCAGTAGCAGTGAACCAAGAGATGAGACAAATGACTTATAATCCTTTTCTAAATGTAGGAAATCCTGGAATACAAAGTCAGACACAACCTTTGAATGGAGTGCCAATGCATCATACTCCATTACTGAATCTAGTCCCTATGTATACACGAGTGTATAATCCCACTCCTATTCAAACTGTGGTTCCTTATACTGGTAATGATGTTAGTACTAATTAGAATAATGGTCAGTCTTTGTTTTAGCCTCCCCAAGATAGATTTGTTGCTAAGGCACAGGATGATAGGGAAGAATTAAAGGAAATTATTGCACATCTAAGGAGATTAACCACTGAGATGACTCAATTAAGAAATAAAATTTCTATGGTAGAAACATCCAAGGGCAAAATCAAACTCAAAATCATAGCTATGGTCAAGGCCAAGGTTCAAACCAAAACCAAATTCATAGCCAAGGACAAAATCATAATCAGGGACAGGGAACACAGAATAGGGGACATAATGCGGATGGTAAAGTTTGGGGTAATAACCAGAAGAATCAAAATCAACCAAACCCATCTAGGACATGGTACACAGGGCCTAATAATGGTCCTTTGGCCTCTCCATTTGAGAGTCCAAACATCTAGGAGTTGAAACAACTAGTTAAAATCCAAATGGCTAATGTACCATTAAAGAATTGGTGTAGGATTCATAATACAAGTGCACATACTGAACTTGATTGTCCTTAATTTCACCTTGCTGCTAGTATCTTTAATGTTGAAGTACAAGCTCCTACTTCTAAGTTCTTAATTCTTAAAGGGAATGAAATAATGCCTTTAGGGTTTGAGTCTGCTTTGGTCTTTGAAAGTTTCACCTTTGTAACTAGAGAAGAAGAAAATCAAATAGTTGAAGATGAACCTTATTTTTGTGAAAGTTTGTATCCTAAGTCAACCCTAGTGTTGGATGCTTTTCAGTTTCCCTTTGAAACTAATAATGAAGTATTATGTGAACCAGAAGAGGTGCAGGCTTTTCAACAGTCCAATAAAAATCATACTTATAACTTGAGAAGCAATACTAAACCTGGAGGTCCTTTCACTACCTCCACCCCTCCTAACAATTTCAATACTCCTCTTGATCAGCATGCTAGTAATAATCCTGCCATTTTAAAGGCTAATCCTCATGGGATTGGGGGGATAATGATAGCAAAGGTTCAAGTTGTGAAAACAGAGTTAGTGGAAACAACAAAATTAATGAATTATTTGTCTGAAGAGATAAAAAAGATCAAGGTTAGTGTACCTCTATATGAGTTATTGAGAAGTCTAGGGATACGAACTGCCTTTATGAAATCTTTAGATGAATCTATATTGAAACAGGCATCAGTTGACTTAGGGGTTCATAGCAAAGACATATAATCCAAAGACAAAAGAAGGGAAGCCAAACAACCTTCAAATACTAATGTTGTCATGTATGCAAAAAAGAAGGAAGCTCCTGCTTTTTTGTTAACCATGAGAATGTTGGGAAAGAATGTACATAATTGCATGGTAGATTTAGGAGCCTCGGCCAATGTAATGCCTCTAGGAATATGCAAAACTTTAGGGTTGACTCCCACCAAATCTGCCAAGGTTGTTACTCAATTAGACAAAACCGAAGTCGATGTGATAGGTGAGTTGATGCACATTCAGATGTAGTTAGCTTCAGATCCTAGGGTAAGCCAGTTTATTGATATTTAGGTCATAGATATACTAGCTAATTATGGCATGCTATTGAGTAGGGATTGGTCCAAGACATTGAATGGATATATGGCCACTAATTTTTCACATGTGGTTACCATGGAGAGGTGTCCCTAATCAAATTAGGATAGAGGTTGAACCCACAATGAAACACATGATTATAGAGTATAATAGAACTAATGAGATTCTACACTTCTGTTGAGCTAGGTGTTTATAGAATATCTAATAGAGGATTACAGATAGAGGAAATCTTGATGTTGGATTTTAGGACAAAACCTGCTAATAATGAAATAGTTGTGTTGGTTGAATCTGAAGGTGATTCTTCAGATGAAGAGGATGATGTAATAAGCAATTTTGGTTGAATCATGAGACAAGAAAGGGAAGGGTGTATTCAACAAAAGTCTCCAATTCAGTGTAAGTTGTACAAAAATGTGTGTAGAGTTCATAATACCCCTCATCCTGAAGAAAATTGTGGAATGTGTAGAGATATCATAGAATATCAATATGGAAAATGTGTGAAAAAGATGGACAACAAAAAGGTAGGTTTGTTCTTGATAAACTTGAGTTATGTTTTCATAATGATACAAGTGAATTGATGTAGGGTTCGAAGGGAGAAGTAAGGATGAAAAGTGTCAATTGTTCTAACACACAAATTAATGGGGCATATATACCTGCAGGACCGACTGAAAGACATGAAAATAAACATGATGTTGCAATACCAGTAATGAACAAAATAGTTTAGGCTAAGATAAAAGGTTAAGGTCCCAAAAATAAGAGAGATATTTGGACCTTAAAGTGTGATGGATCTAAATCTAAACAAGGGGTAGGAGCAGGAGTTGAACTTACTGATCCAAATGGTAAGTCATTCTTAGTAACAAATAAACTTCAACTTCCTTGTACTAACAATGTGGCAGAGTATGAGTCTTTGGTCTATGGACTTGTTATGGCCATTAAGAAAAAGGTAAAGGTGATCAGAGTATTTTTTGATTCAGAATTAGTGGTTAAACAGGTTAGGAAATTGTATGCTTGTAACTACAAGAAAATGGTCATCTATAGGCATAGGGTTTGGGCTAATTGAATCTTTTGATGCCTTCAATATTGAACATGTCCCTAGGGAATTGAATCAAAGACCAGATGCCTTAGCAGTTGCTGCTAGTACTTTAGAGCCTTTAACATTGTCAGGTTTAAAAAGGTTTGCTATTGAGTTGGTAAATATACCCAGTATACCAGATAATGTCACTCATTTCCAAGTATTTGAAGGGGTCCAACAGATTGTAGACTTCCTTACTTGTCATGAGGTCTTTGATACTCATATCATTGATGAGCAAGAAAGACCTGATATATCGTTGGATGAAGAGAATGTAGTAAACCTGAAAAACAATTTCTTACCCAAAGGTGTAATAGAACTAGAAAAAATCTTTGATTTTGATGGGGTAGTCGGACAGAAAAATTTGCCTAAGACTAATGGGGGTAAATGTGATCCCTTTAACCTTGGAATAGAGCAAAGTCTTTAGAATGTGTTAATTAGAAAGGCTTGCTCTAAAGAATTGAGAAACGAAATTGTGGCAGTTCTAAAGGAGTATAAGCATGTGATAGCTTGGATGTATGAAGATTTAAAAATATATGAAACTTCCATTATAACTCATGTAATACCTTTGAGACTAGGGGTAATACCATTTAGACAAAAATAGAGGCCAGTGAATGCTATTTTAGAGCCTTTAATTTTTGAAGAGGTCAAAAAGTTGCTGTCAGCTAAAATAATTTTTCTAGTGAGACATTCAATGTGGGTGGCTAATCTAGTGCCGATAAGAAATAAAAATGGAGACATTAGATTATGTGTGGACTTTAGAAACCTAAATAAAGCTTCTGAAAAAGATAATTACCCATTGCCTCCAATAGACAAAGTGCTGCAAGCAGTAAATGGAGCTAGGATGATGTCATTTTTAGATGGATTTTCAGGATATAATCAGGTTTTAGTTGAAAAATAAGATAGGTTGAAGACTACATTTAATTGTAAATGGGGTAACTATGCATACAAGAGAATTCCTTTTAGTTTGATTAATGCAAGTGCTACCTTTCAATGAGCCATGGACATTGCATTTCATGGACTATCAGGTAAGTGTATTGTCATTTACATGGATGATTTAACTATATTTTCTAAAGATACATCCACTCATGCAGAAGATTTAAGGAGAGTATTCAGGAGATGTGAAAGGTATGGAATCTCTCTTAATCCAAAGAAATGTTCATTTGGTGTGACAGAAGGAAAATTACTAGGGCATATCGTTTCTAAAAATGGGTTATCCATTGATCCTAACAGAGTAGAAGGAATAAAAAAAATAATTACTTAACAGTAAAAAGGAATTAAAGTCTTTCTTTGACAAATTTAATTTTGTCAGGAAATTTATTTTAGGATTTGCAAAGATAGTGTAGCCATTGAATGCAATGCTGAAAAAGGATGCAAAAATAGAGTGGACACGAGTAACCAAAGCTGCATTTGAAGATATCAAAGAAACCATTTCTGATGCACCAGTGTTGGCTAGTCCAGCCTATACTAAGCCATTTTACATCTACTCTTTTGCATCCTCACATTCAGTTGCAACAACCTTGACACAAAAGGGAGAAGAAAATGAAGAAAAACCCATCACTTTCATGAGTACACCTTTGAAGGATGCACAATTGAAATATTTAGACACAAAAAGACAGGTGTTTGCATTGGTAAGAGCAGTGAAAAAATTTAGACATTACATTTTAAGGAGTGAAGCTAAAGCCATAATACTTGATGTAGCAGTGAAAATGTTGCTGATGCAAAATGAGCCTAGAGAAAAAAGAGCCAAGTGGATCACTGTATTGCAAGAGTTTGACATGGAGATTATTCCCATGAAATTGGTAAGAGGTTAGGCATTAGTGTAGACTATAGCCAATATAGATCCAAACATGGTAAAACAACAGTATGTATTGAATGCTAGTGATGCATCAGGTTGGTATGATGATTTAAACACTCTGTTGATATCTAGAAAATATCCAAACAAGATGAAGTCTTCTTAGAGGACAGCCTTGAAGATCAAAGCACAAAATTATATGGTATAGGGAGGTCTTTTTTTAAAAAGGAATCATGAGGGAATATACTTGAGGTGTTTGAATAGAAGTGAAGCAGATAAGGTACTACTAGAATTACATGATAAGTATGGAACTGCTCATGGTTCTCATTTGGCTACTATGCATGAGATTTTGAGGGCTAGTTATTATTGGCCCACCATGTTTAAAGATACAGAAAATCATATTCGAAGTTGCCACATATGTCAAACTACAACAGATAAAGGCAGGAATCAAGCTAATCCATTACAACCTGTCATTGAGTCCAGGTTGTTTGCATAGTGGGGTTCAGACTATTGCAAGTATGGGCCTAACTGGTGTTTTCATTGATGTTAAGGATTGGATAAGTTGTGTGCTGAGGATATTGAGAAGATTAGCCCCATTAGAAACAGAGAAGGATAGTGAAGATAGTTAAGTTCTATGAAGAAAAAATCCCAATTAGTTGAAGATCAGAGTATGCACATCAAAGGGTTTGCAGATATGTGTCTAAAGGTGCTCTAGCCAAGATTTCAAAGATCCACATGAAGATTTGGAGAAGTTATGGCCATATGAATAAAACTAGTTCTGGTAGCTGTTCAGAGGTGACAGACTGACACAAATAGGTCTAGTGAGATCCAGAAATGCAATATCTTGTTTTGCAGATCTAGTGGCATGTTTGGGAAGCTAATGTGAATTGACAACTCAATTGGTTCGTCGTTTGAAGGTCCACAAGAAATCCTTCTAATGTGACAATGATGATCGACTGTGTTCTTGAGGTTCCAGATGAAGATGCGAATGATTTTAGTAAGCAGAAGTGGTACGGATGTTCTTCATGATTCAAGCAAGCTTGTGGGGGTCTCTAGATTGTGTCCAGTTCATGTTGGTGATCTGCATTGAAGATTGAGCTAGTAATTGAAGATTTACCTTCGGGTGATGGTGTTTTTCCTAATCTTGGCCAATCGGATGATTTGTACATGTTGCAGATGATCTTGAAGATGTTTTGTGAAGCATTGTGTGTTCCTTGAAGAAGATTGAAGTCCCAAATATGTGTGGCTGACAATGTAGTGATGCGCATGAAGTTTTTATAACAAGTCAAGTTGTATTTTTGTAATTGCTCTATAATAAAATAAAGTATGTGTTGTGCTGACTTTGATGATCATTCCAAAGTTGATGTCATATATAAATAAAATTTGTGAAGTCATTTAAAAGTATTGGTTGTCGTGATGAGAAAGTGGTAGTGAAGAGGAGCAAAAAGCAGAGCAGAGGTGTTGAGCTTAAATGGAACTGTCTCAAGCATAGTGAAGATGCTAATCTCTAGTTCAAGTATGTAATATTTATATTCTTCTATAGACAGTGTGTCTCCTATAGGCAGTGGGTCTCTTGTGAGCAATGTGCTCGGGTAGTGAGCCCTAATTGGCAAGTGCCATTTTATTCTTCTTGTTCTTTTAACAAAGAATACAATCTTAGGTTAGTCACCCCATGGTTTTTCCCTTAACCACATTTTCCACGTTAAAAATCTTGGTGTTATATGTGATAAATGTGTTTCTTCTCTTGAGTTATTGCATTATGCTTCCATGATTGAATCTTTGTTATGTTGCTGAAATTTACGAAGGTTTGATGTGATTAAGGAATAGAATTTTGGTGACAACTGATTTACCCCCCTCTCAGTTGTCTATCCTAAAACCAACAATTGGTATCAGAGCCAAGTTCCTCTAGAAGAAGCTTGACCACTTGAGGAGATCCAAGATGTCGACCTACAAGAAGGATAGACTAGGGTTTGATGGAACAAACTTCACTGCTTGGAAGAACCGCATGAAATGTCACTTACAATGCATGGGATATCAGTGTTGGAACATAACCTCAACTAAATATGTTCCTCCAAGGAATGGGCCAACAACTATAGATGAAGTAAGAGATGTAAAAAATAATCATCAAGCTAAAGAAGCCCTATTGAGTGCCTTGTCTGATACAGAGCTGACAAATGTTATGGGATTAAAGAGTGCTTATGAAATTTGGACAAACCTTGAAAATCTATATGAAGGAGACAAGTATGTTAAGTGTGCCAAGCTGCAAAGTCTAAAAGGAAAGTTTGAAAACCTAAGGATGAGTGAAGATGAGAACATCACTTTATATATGGCAAAAGTAAATGAGCTTGTATGTGGCATCAGATGTGCTAGTAGAGTACTGGATGAAGATGAAATTGTTGCTAAAGTTATCAGATTTTTACCTCCTGCATATAAACACAAGGTCACTGCTATTGAGGAAATCATATCTTTAACAACTATCACAAGGGATCAATTGGTTGGTAAGATATCTGCATTTGAGTTAGCTGAGTTTGGTGATGCACTTCCCAAGACTGAATCTGCTAAAAGATAAACAAAGATATGACCTAGGAGAAAGTTCCTTAAAGAAATCAACATGGTATGATAAAGCAAGAAAGGATCTGGAAGAAGATGAGTCAGAAGATACACAACTTGAAGCCCTTATTGCAAAAAGACTGCCAAGAGGATCCAGTAAGTATGAAGGAAAATTGCCCTTCAAATGTTTCCACTCCAACAAGATTGGTCATTTTGCCTCAAGATGTCCAGAAAGATTTTCAAGGCCAAACCCTAATAGATCAAGATTCCAAAAGAAGTGTTACTATGATCAAGAAGATGATGATGAAGGAGTAATAGATGATGAATCTAAGGTAGGAAACAAAACCGGAAGTGACTGGGTGTTTATTGCCATCAAGGAAGAAGATCCGATGCCTATTGAATCTATCAATCATAAAATGGTAGAAAGGGCTCTGGCTGCTCAGGTTGAAGAAAAGGATGAATGGGTCATTAATAGTGGATGCTCTCACCATATGACTGGTGACAAGAATAAGTTCATAAACTTGGAAAGATATGAAGGTGGAGTTGTAAAGTTTGGAGATAACTCTGTTGGCAGAATTAAAGGTAGAGGAACCATTTATTTTGATGGAAAGAACAAAACGAGTGATGTTCTATATGTTGAAGGTTTGAAGCATAATCTTCTCAGTGTTGGATAATTGGTGGACAAAGGCTATGATCTCTGATTCAAAAATAGAAAATGCAAGATCTTTGAAAGCTCTGGAACTAAGATTGCATCTGGTACACAGACAAAAGGTAACATCTTCCACTTGGTTGGTACTGGCAAAAGTTGTTTATTTGTTCAAATTGATCAAAGTTGGTTGTGGCATAGGAGAATGTGTCATGTAAATTTTGATAATATCATCAAGATAAGAAATACTCAGGCTATAAGAGATCTTCCAAGACTGGTGAAACCTACTAACAGTTTGTACAAAGAATGTCAGTTGGGTAAGCATAATAGAGTCACATTCAAAAGTAAGGAACAATCTTCAACTGGATTGTTAGACTTAGTACACATTGATCTCTGTGGTATGACAAGAATTAGGATTCTATAAGGAGATAGGTATTTCATGTTGTTGATTGATGGCCACTCACAGATGATGTGGGTAACTTTCTTGAAAGAGAAATCTAAAGTGCTTGAGAAATTTAAAATATTCAAGGCTATGGTAGAAAATGAGACTAGCATAAACATAAAATGCCTCAGGATTGATAGAGATGGAGAATTCACATCCAGTGAGTTCATATCATTCTGTGAGGAACATGGGATAAAGAGATAGTTATCTACTCCAAGGACTCCACAAAAGAATGGAGTAGTGGAGAGAAAGAACCGGACCATCCAAGAAGCATCTAGAACCATGATTATGGAAGCAAATGTCACTCAGATCTACTGGAGAGAATTTGTAAGCACTGCTATCTATACTCTTAATCGAGTACAAATTAGATGCAATACTGGTAAGACTCCTTATGAACTTTGGTTTGGCATCACTCCTACTATGAAATATTTTAGAGTCTTTGGTAATAAATTCTATATCAAAAGATATGAAGACCTTGGCAAGTTTGATGCTAGAAGTGATGAAGCAATATTCTTGGGATATTCTACTCAAAGCAAAGCATACCGGTGTTATAACAAGAGATTGAGAAAGATTGTAGAAAGTGCAAATGTGAAGGTTGATGAAGATATGGAAAATCCCTCAAGGTATTATGAGTATGAAGCAGATGATTAGAATGATGTCTCAGATCAAGGAGAACAAGTCCCAACTCCAATTCAGATTCAGACTGATCTGGAGAAACCTGAAATACAAGAAGAAGAGACAAGTTTGCATGAACCTGTTCAAGATTTAGAAGTGCAAGAGCTTCCCAAAACTCCCAAGTATGTAAGACTAAATCATTCTGAATACCAGATCATAAGAGATAGAAGAAAATGTGTTCAAATAAGAAGAAAAATTGCTCAAGATTCAGTGAAGTATTATCTAATTTCAAAGATTGAACCAAAAATAGTAAGTGAAGCATGCAATGATGAAAGTTGGGTTAACGCAATGAAGGGGGAATTGATATAGATTGAAAAGAATCACACTTGGGATCTTGTTCCTAGACCTAAGGACAAAAATGTGATTGGGACTAAATGGGTCTTCCAGAATTAACTGAATGAAGATGGTGAAGCAATAAGAAACAAAGCCAGATTGGTCTATAAGGGTTATTCTCAATTAGAAGGAGTTGAATTTGAAGAAACTTTTTCTCTGGTGGAAAGAATTGAAGTAGTCAGATTATTTCTTCCTTTTGCTACCTTCAGAGATTTCAATGTGTATCAAATGGATGTCAAGTCTTCTTTCCTAAATGGTGATTTGGAAGAAGAGGTATACATTGAGAAACCAGATGGATTTCAATTGTCTAATCATGGAGATATGGTCTGTAAATTGAATAAGGCATTGTATGGACTCAAACAAGCCCCAAGAGCTTTGTATGAAAGATTGGACAAACATCTTTTAAAGATTGGCTTCAACAAAGGTACTACTGACAGTAATCTATACTTCAAGATTGATCATGAAAATATCTTGATTGTTGAAGTATTTGTTGATGATATCATTTTTGGAGGAAAAGATAGTATGTGCAAGACTTTTGCAGATAAAATGAAAAGTGAATTTGAGATGTCTATGTTTGGGGAAATGAATTTCATCTTGGGTCTACAAATCATTCAAACAAAGAAAGGAATCTTCATATCTCAGACCAAATATGTGAAAGAATTGTTGAAGAAATTTGGGATGGAAGATTCAAAGCCAATGAATACTCCCATGGCAACTAGATGTAAGTTGAGTAAAGATGATGAATCTCCTAAGATTGATAAAAAAAAGTACAGGTCAATGATTGGAGGACTACTCCACCTCACTCAAACTAGACCTGATATTATGAATGTTGTTGGTCTTGTTGCTAGATTCCAAGCTGATCCTAGAGAGGCTCATGTCATGGCAATAAAGAGAATTCTCAGATATCTGAAGGGAACAATTGAGTATGGTTTATGGTATCCTAAGGATCATGATTTCTCTCTTCATGCATATACAAATGTTGATTAGGCAGGAGATGTGGATGACTGGAAGAGTACCAGTAGTGGTGCATTCTTTTTGGGGAAAAGATTGGTTTCTTGGCTAAGCAAGAAACATAAGGCAATAACTCTGTCCACTACAGAAGCAGAGTATATTGCAGTAGTAGGCAGTTGCACTCAAGTATTATGGATGAAGCAAATGCTAAGAGACATTAGAGTAGAGTATGAA
The DNA here is from genome assembly GCA_027924645.1 of Cunninghamia lanceolata. Taxonomy (NCBI): domain Eukaryota; kingdom Viridiplantae; phylum Streptophyta; class Pinopsida; order Cupressales; family Cupressaceae; genus Cunninghamia; species Cunninghamia lanceolata. The sequence continues at coordinate 16,972,124 of BSBN01000274.1, forward strand.
GAACCTATCACAATCTTCTATGATAATTCAAGTGCAATAAATATATCCATCAAGTTTCACTTTTTGATAGAACAAGTGAACAAGAATGAAGTCAAATTAGAGTTTGTGCCCTCAAAAGATTAGATTGCAGACATTTTTACTAAACCTCTACCTAAGGACTCTTTTGAGTATCTCAGGGAGAAGTTAGGGGTTATTACCCCTCCCATTCTGAATTAAGGTACACTGATGTGCATTAGTCTGGTGGATCCCACAATCATATATTTGTGATCCCGATTGGTGTTAGGAAGCTGCTACTCAGGGGGACCAATCAGCATGATTCTGAAGTATGAGAAGTGGTTGCAAGTATGTGCCCTTTGCCATTGATGTCAAAGGAGGGAGAAGACATGTGAAAAACAAAAAGTGGTTGTTGATCAAAGGGGGAGAAGTAAAGGAAGAGAAAACATATGAATTCATGCTGTTGATAGGGGGAGCTATGTCAGTCAGTGAGGAGAAGTTCTTGTCTTGATGGTTAAAACAATTTTTCACATCATATATTGCCATCAATGACAAACAGGGAGATTGTTGCAAGTACGGGCCTAACCGGTGTTGTCATTGATATCAACATACTCCTGTTGCATTGATGTCAAGGATTGGATAAGCTGTGTGCTGAGGATATTGAGAAAATTAGCTCTATCAAAAACAGAGAAGAATAGTGAAGACAGTAAAGTTCTATGAAGCAAAAATCCCAGTCAGTTGAAGATCAAAGTATACACATCAAAGGGTTTGTATATATGTGTCTAAAGGTGCTCTAGCCAAGATTTAAAAGATCTGCATGAAGATTTGGAGAAGTTATGACCATATGAATAAAACTAGTTCTGGTAGCTGTTCAAAGGTGACAGAGTGGTACAAATAGGTCCAGTGAGATCCGAAAATGCAATATCTTGTTCTACAGATCTGGTGGCATGTTTGGGAAGCTAATGTGAATTGACAACTCAATTGGTTCATGGTTTGGAGGTCCGCAAGCAATCCTTCTAATGTGATAGTGATGACCAACAGTGTTCTTGAGGTTTTCGATGAAGATGCGAATGATTTCAGTAAGCAGAAGTGGTGCGGATGTTCTTGGTGATTCAAGCAAGCTTGTGGGGGTCTCTAGATTGTGTCCAGTTTGTGTTGGCGGTCCGCATTGAAGATTGAGCTAGTAATTGAAGATTTACCTTCGGGAGATGGTGTTCTTCCTAATCTTGGCTGACTGGATGATTTGCACATGTTGCGGATGATCTTGAAGATGTTTTGCGAAGCATGGCATGTTCCTAGAAGAAGATTGAAGTCCCAGATATGTGTGGCCGATAGTGTAGTGATGCACATGAAGTTTTTGTAACAAGTCAAGTTGTATTTTTGTAATTGCTCTGTAATAAAATAAAGTATGTGTTGTGCCAACTTTGATGATCATTCCAAAGTTGATGTCATGTATAAATAAGATTTGTGAAGTCATTTAAAAGTATTGGTTGTCGTGATGAGAAAGTGGTAGAGAAGAGGAGTGAAAAGCAGAGCAGAGGTGTTGAGCTTAAATGGAACTATCTCAAGCATAGTGAAGATGCTAATCTCCAGTTCAAGTATGTAATATTTATATTCTTCTGTAGATAGTATGTCTCCTATAGGCAGTGGGTCTCTTGTGAGAAATGTGCTCGGGTAATAAGCCCTAATTGGCAAGTGCCATTTTATTTTTCTTAATCTTTTAACAGAGAATACAATCTTGGGTTAGTCACCCCGTGGTTTTTCCTTTAACTGAGTTTTCTACATTAAAAATCTAGGTGTTATATGTGTTGAATGTGTTTCTTCTCTTGAGTTATTGCAATATGCTTCGATGATTGAATCTTTGTTATGCTACTAAAATTTAAGAAGGTTTTAAGTGATTAAGGAACATAATTTTGGTGACAACTGATTCACCCCCCTCTCAGTTGTCTATCCTAAATCCAACATGGACTTCATTAGAGTCATTAACGTCCATTATCTACATGACACAAGTTCATACTAACAGTGATAGATTATTGCACCAGATGGACAGAGGCATCATGTTGTAGGTTCTCAACTATTGAGGTGGTTATCAAATTTCTAGAAGAAAATATCATCACAAGGTTTGGAGCTCCTTATTCCTTGGTATGTGATAATGGTCCTACATTCTCTTCTTTCAAATTTTCTAAATGGGCATTTGAGTATAGTATAGTTTTAAAGTTTTCTTCAAATTACTACCCCCAAGGTAACGGTTTGGCAAAATCCACTAACAAAGTCTTGTTGGATATCATAAAAAAACTAATTGTAAAAAACCCAAAGGTGTGGAATACATTTTTGAAATATGCATTGTGGGTAGATAGGATGAAGGTTAAGACTACTTTAGGTAATGCACCTTATCATCTAGTTTATGGGACTAATCCCATACTACCAGTGAATTTGAGAATACGTTCTTGGAAGTTTACTAATGTGTATCTGGACTTTGATGATCACAAAGAAGCTAGGTTAGTTTAGATATTGCAATTAAAGGAGAAAAGAGATCAGGCTATAGATAGATTTGCAAAACATCAAGCTATAGTTAAAAGATGGTTTGATAAGAGATTGAGGGTTAAAACATTTAAAATATCATATTTGGTGCTATGTTGGGATAAAGCACATGAAAAGTGTTGCAAGTATGGGCCTAACTGGTGTTGTCATTGATGTCAACATACTCCTATTGCATTAATGATAAGGATTGGATGAGTTGTGTACTGAGGATATTGAGAAAATTAGTCCTAATTAGGAATAGAGAAGAACAATGAAGACAGTGAGGTAAAGATCCCAGCTAAGATAAAGATCAGAGGATACGCTTCAAAGGGTTTGTAGATATGTGTCTTGAGTTGATCCAATAAAGATTTTAGAGGTCCACATGAAGATCTAAAGAAGTTATGGCCACTTAAGTAAAACTGGTTCTAGCAGGTATTCAGAGGTGACAGAGTGATATAGATAGCTCCGGTGAGATCTGGAAATGAAATATCTTGTTCTACGGATTTGGTGGAGTGTTTAGGAAGTCCATGTGAAGTGACAACTCAATTGGTTCGTGATCTAGAGGTCTACAAGCATCTATTCCAATATGACAGTAATGACAGACTGCATTCTTGAGGTTTCAGATAAAGGAGAGAATGATTTCAGTAGACAATAGTAGTGTGGATGTTTTTGGTGATTCAAGCAAGCTTGTGGAGGTCTTTGTATTGTGTTCAGTTCATTTTGGTGGTCCACATTTAAGATTGAGCTAGTGAATGAAGAATTACTTCCAGATGATGATGTTGTTCCTGAGTCTGGCCGATCAGATGAGTTACACATCCTGCGGATGATCTTGGAGGTGTTCTGTGAAAAATGGCATGTTCCTAAAGGAATATTGGAGTCTCAGATTTGTTTGGCTGACAATGTGTTGATCTGCATGAAGAGTTTTTTAAATTAGTCATGTTGCATTTATATATTTTCTCTCTAATGTCTGTCGACTTGGATGGTTATTCCTAAGTTGATGTCTTGTATAAATAAGGAGTTGTAAAGTCATTTCAAAAGTGTATCTTGTGGGGATGAGAGCGTGGTAGAGAGGAGTAGAGTGAAAGGCAAAGCAGAAGTATTGAGCTTAAATAGATCTAACTCAAGCATGGTGAAGATGCTATTCTCTAGTTCAAGTATGTGATACTTATTATTATGTAGACAGTGTGTCTCTTGTAGGCAGTGGGCCTCTTGTGAGCAGTGTGCTCAGGTAGTGAGCCCTAATTGGCATGTGCCATTTTATTCTTTCTATTCTTCTAACAAAGAATACAATCTTGGGTTAATCACCTCGTGGTTTTTCCCTTAACCAGGTTTTCCACGTCAAAATCTTAGTGTTTTGTGTGTTAATGTGTTTCTGCTCTTGATTTAATGCATTATTTTTCCATGATTGATTTATTATTATGCTGCTTAATTACAAAGTTGATTTAAGTGTTTAATTGGAAGAAAGTTTTAAACAACTGATTCAACCCCCTCTCAGTTGTCTATCCTAAATCCAACAATTGGTATCAAAGCTAAGTTCCTCTAAAAGAGCTTAACCACTTGAGGAGATCTAGGATGTTGTCCTACAAGAAGGATAGTCTAAAGTTTGATGGAACCAATTTTACTCTTTGGAAAAGTCACATGCAATGTCATTTACAATGTATGGGAATGCAGTATTGGACCATGGCTTCAAAGAAGTATACTCTTCCACAGAATGGTTTGAAAACCATAGATAAAATCATAGATGCTGAAAACAATATGCGGACTAAAGAAGCTCTTCTAAGTGCCTTGTCTGATTCAGAGCTGACAAATGTTGTTGACCTACAAACTAATTTTGAGATTTGGGAAAAACTAGAACTTCTGCATGAAGGAGAGAAGTATGTTAAATGTGCCAAGCTACAGAGTCTGAAAGGAAAATTAAAAAATCTGAAGATGAGAGAAGATGAAAATATCACTACTTTTATGCCAAGAGTAAATGAGCTTGTTTGTGGCATTAGATGTGCTGGTGGAGTCTTGGATGAAGATGAGATTGTTGGCAAAGTTCTCAAATCCCTTCCTGCTTCTTACAAATACAAGGTTGCTACCATTGAAGAATTCAGATCCTATTCAGGTATCACAAGAGATCAATTGGTTGGCAAATTGGCTGCATTTGAATTGACCAAGTTTGGAGATGCCCCCCACAAGACTGAATCTATACTCAGAGCTAGTGCCTCTGTAAAAGGAAAACAAAGGTTTGATCCAGGAGAGAACTCTTTAAGGAAACTATCATAGTATGAAAAAGCAAGAAAAGACCTGGAAGAAGATGAAGCAGAAGTTGCTCAGCTTGAAGCCCTTATTACAAAAAGGTTGCCAAGAGGATCCGGTAAGTATGAAGGGAAATTGCCTTTTAAATGTTTTAACTACAATAAGATTGGTCATTTTTCCTCAAGGTGTCCGAAAAGATTTTCAAGGCCAAATCCTAACAGATCAAGGTTCTAGAAGAAGTGTTACCATGTCCATGAAGATGATGATGAAGGAGTAACAGATGATGAATCAGAATTTGGAAACAAATCCAGAAGTGACTGGGTGTTTATTGCCATCAAAGAGGAAGATCCAATGCCCTCTGAATCTATCAATCATAGAATTGTAGAAAGAGCTCTGACTGCCCAAGTTGAAGAAAAGGATGATTGGGTCATTGACAGTGGATCTTCCCACCATATGACAGGTGACAAAAATAAGTTCATAGATTTGGAAAGGTATGAAGGAGGTGTGGTAAAATTTGGTGATAATTTTTTTGGTAGAATTAGAGGTAGAGGACTATTTCTTTTGATGGAAAGAACAAAATTGGTAATGTACTGTATGTTGAAGGCCTAAAGCACAATCTTCTCAGTGTTGGATAGTTGGTGGACAAAGGCTATGATCTGCGATTCAAGAATGGAAAATGCAAGATCTTTGAAAGTTTCAAAACAAAGATTGCATCCGGTACTCAAACTAAAGGTAATATATTCCACTTGGTTGGTATTGGTAAAAGTTTCTTATTTGTTCAAATTGATCAGAGTTGGTTGTGACATAGGAGAATGTGTCATGTGAATTTTGATAATATCATCAAGATAAGCAACACTCAGGCCATAAGAGATCTTCCAAGACTTGTAAAACCTACTAATAGCTTGTGCAAAGAATGTCAGTTGGGTTAGCAGAGTAGAGTCACATTCAAAAGTAAGGAACAGTCTTCTACCAAATTATTGGACTTAGTTCATATTGATTTATGTGGTCCAACAAGAATCAGAAGTGTGCAAGGTGATAGATACTTCATGCTATTGATTGATGACTACTCCCGAATGATGTGGGTAACTTTTCTGAAAGAGAAATCAGAAGCTCTTGAGAAATTCAAAATATTCAAAGCTATGGTAAAGAATGAAACTGGATTAAAATTGAAATGTTTGAGGTCTGATAGAGGTGGAGAATTCACATCCAGTGAGTTCATAGATTTTTGTGAGAAACATGGAATAAAAAGACAATTGTCTGCTCCTAGGACTCCACAGTAGAATGGAGTAGTGGAGAGAAAGAACCGAACCATCCAGGAAGCATCTAGAACCATGATGATGGAAGAAAATGTTCCTCAGATCTATTGGAGAGAAGCTGTAAGCACTGTAGTCTATACTCTCAATCAAGTACAAATCAGAAGCAATACCAGTAAGACTCCTTATGAACTTTGGTTTGGCATCACTCCCACTGTGAAGTATTTCAAAGCCTTTGGTAGCAAATATTACATTAAAAGAGATGAATATCTAGGAAAATTTGATGCTAGAAGTGATGAAGGAATATTCTTGGGTTATTCTACTCAAATCAAAGCATACCGGTGTTATAACAAGAGATTAAGGAAGATTGTGGAAAGTACAAATGTGAAGGTTGATGAAGGTATTGAAAAACCCTCAAGGCCTTATGAATATGAAGAAGATGATCAAAATGATGTTTTTGTTCAAGAAGTCCAAGCTCCCTCAGATATTCAGATTCAAACTGATCCGGTAAATCAGGAAGAAGAGATAAGTTTGAATGAACCTATTCAAGAATTAGAAGTGCAAGAAACTCCCAAAGATCCCAGGTATGTAAGACTAAATCACTCTAAAGATCAGATCATAGGTGATAAAAGCAAAGGTGTACAAACAAGAAGAAGGATTGTTCAAGATTCAGAAGAGTATTGTATGATTTCAAAGATTAAACCTAAGACAGTGAATGAAGCTTGCAATGATGAAAACTAGACTGAAGCAATGGAGGAAGAGCTGATGCAAATTGAGAAAAATCACACTTGGGATCTTGTTCCCAGACCTAAAAACAAGAATGTGATTGGAACCAAATGGGTCTTTTAGAATAAACTGAATGAAGATGGTGAAGTAGTCAGAAATAAAGCCAGATTGGTCTGCAAGGGTTACTCCCAAGTAGGAGTCGATTTTGAAGAAACTTTTGCTCTGGTGGAAAGAATTGAAGCAGTCAGATTTTTTCTTGCTTTTTCTACCTTCAAGGATTTCAAAGTATATCAGATGGATGTCAAATCTGCCTTCCTAAATGGTGAGTTGGAGGAAGAAGTATACATTGAGCAACCAGATGGATTTCAATTGTCTGATCATGGTGATATGGTCTATAAGTTGAAGAAAGCACTGTATGGACTGAAGCAAGCCCTAAGAGCCTGGTATGAAAGGTTGGATAAGCATCTTTTGAAGATTGGTTTCAACAAAGGTACTACTGACAGTAATTTGTATTTCAAAATTGATCATGAAAATATCTTGATAGTTGAAGTGTTTGTTGATGATATCATTTTTGGAGGAAGAGATAGTATGTGCAAAACCTTTGCAAATCAAATAAAAAGTGAATTTAAGATGTCCATGCTTGGGGAAATGAATTTCTTCTTGTGTATGCAAATCACTCAAACAAAGAAAGGAATCTTCATTTCTCAGACCAAATATGTGAAAGAATTGTTGATGAAATTTGGGATGGAAGACTCAAAACCAATGAATACTCCAATGCAACTAGATGTAAATTGAGCAAAGATGGTGACTCTCCTAAGGCTGATCAGAAAAAGTATAGGTCAATGATTGAAGGACTATTGTATTTCACTCAAACTAGACCTAACATTATGAATGTTGTTGGTCTTGTTGTTAGATTCCAAGTTGATTCTAGAGAATCTCATGTCATGGCAATCAAGAGAATTTTTAGATATCTAAAAGGGACAGTTGAGTATGGTTTGTGGTATCCTAGAGACCATGATTTCTCTCTTCATGCATATACAGATGTGGATTGGGTAGGAGATGTGGATGACCGGAAGAGTACCAGTGGTGGAGCATTCTTTTTGGGGAAGAGATTGGTTTCCTGGCTAAGCAAGAAACAAGAGGCAATATCTCTATCCACAGCTGAACAGAATATATTGTAGCAGCAGGAAGTTGCACTCAAGTTTCATGGATGAAGCAAATGCTAAGAGACATTAGATTGGAGTATGAGGAACCTATCACAATCTTCTGTGATAATTCAAGTGCAATAAATATATCTAAGAATCTGGTGTTACATTCAAAGACCAAACACATATCCATCAAGTTTCACTTTTTGAGAGAACAAGTGAACAAGAATGAAGTCAGATTGGAGTTTGTGCCTTCCAAGGATCAGATTGTAGATATTTTTACTAAACCTCTTCCTAAGGACTCTTTTGAGTATCTTAGGGAGAAGTTAGGGGTTATTACCCCTCTAGTTATGAGCTAAGGTGCACTGATATGCATCAGTCCAGTGGATCTCATAGACATATCTTGTGATCCAAATTGATGTTTGGGAAGCTGCCACTCAGGGGGAGCAACTGGTATGATTCTAAATGTAATGCAAGTATGTGCCATTTACCATTGATGTCAAAGGGGGAGAGAAGACATGTGAAAAACAAGTAATTGTTGATCATAGGGGGAGCAGGAAAGGAAGAGAAGACATGTGAATGGTTGTTGCTGATAGGGCGAGTTGTGATAATAAAAAGATTGTTAAAATAGTTTTCCACATCATATGTTGCCATCAATGACAAAGAGGGAGATTGTTGCAAGTATGGGCCTAACTGGTGTTGTCATTGATGTCAACATACTCCTGTTGCATTAATGATAAGGATTAGATGAGCTGTGTGCTGAGGATATTGAGAAAATTAGTCATAATTAGGAACAGTGAAGACAATGAGGTAAAGATCCCATCTAAGATAGAGATCAGAGGATACGCTTCAAAGGGTTTGTAGATATGTGTCTTAAGTTGATCCAGTAAAGATTTTAGAGGTCCACATGAAGATCTGAAGAAGTTATGGCCACTTAAGTAAAATTGGTTCTGGCAGGTATTCAAAGGTGACAGAGTGATATAGATAGGTCCAGTGAGATCCGGAAATGAAATATCATGTTCTACGGATTTGGTGGAGTGTTTAGGAAGTCCATGTGAAGTGACAACTCAATTGGTTCATGATCTGGAGGTCCACAAGCATCTATTCCAATATGATAGTAATGACAGACTATGTTCTTGAGGTTCTAGATAAAGGAGAGAATGATTTCAGTAGACAATAGTAGTGTGGATGTTCTTGGTGATTCAGGAAAGCTTTTGGAGGTCTTTGTATTGTGTCTAGTTCATGTTGGTGGTCCACATTTAAGATTGAGCTAGTGAATGAAGAATTACTTCTGGATGATGATGTTCTTCCTGAGTCTGGCTGACCGGATGAGTTACACATCTTGTGGATGATCTTGGAGGTGTTCTATGAAGAATTGCATGTTCCTAAAGGAATATTGGAGTCTTAGATCTGTGTGGCTGACAGTGTGTTGATCCGTGTGAAGTGTTTTTTTAATTAATCATGTTGCATTTATATATTTGCTCTGTAATGTATGCCGACTTGGATGGCTATTCCTAATTCGATGTCTTGTATAAATAAGGAGTTGTAAAGTCATTTCAAAAGTGTATCTTGTGGGGATGAGAGCATGGTCGAGAGGAGCAGAGCGAAAGGTAGAGCAAAAGTATTGAGATTAAATGGAACTGACTCAAGCATGGTGAAGATGCTATTCTCCAGTTCAAGTATGTGATACTTATTATTCTATAGACAATGTGTCTCTTGTAGGCAGTGGGCCTCTTGTGAGCAGTGTGCTCAGGCAGTGAGCCCTAATTGGCATTTGCCATTTTGTTCTTTCTATTCTTCTAACAGAGAATACAATCTTGGGTTAATAACCCCATGGTTTTTCCCTTAACCGGGTTTTCCACGTCAAAACCTTGGTGTTTTGTGTGTTAATGTGTTTTTGCTCTTGATTTAATGCATTATGTTTCCATGATTGATTTATTATTATGCTGCTAAATTACAAAGTGGATTTAAATGTTTAATTAGAAGAAAGTTTTGAACAACTGATTCACCCCCTCCTCTCAGTTGTCTATGTTTGTTTTAATTTGAGGTATGCAGGAGCAGATTAACAACCACTGAAAACAATAGAAAATTCAAAACATTCAGGTTAATCATTTGAAACTTATGCATAACTTGTTATGACTTTCATGAATGTAAATAATTGTTTAGCTTGTGAAATTTTTTATTCAATAACTGTGAATTGAGTATTCAAGGGAAGTTTCTCATGATGACACACCTAAAATCCTTGGGTTTGTTGAACATACTAATGTCAGTGTTAAGTGAAAAATAAGAGGTCACCCTTGCTACCATTGCAATTCTTAGCTTGATTTTAGCAAGTGAGCATACCTTGCATCATGAATTTGCAATGATAATATCTTGTGAATTTCTATGTTACACAGAGTTATAACTAAAAAAAAGAGAGAAAAAGGGATTATACTGAAAATCCAAATTAAGCCATCTAAGTAACCTTACCAGGGCTATAAATCCTTGTTGGCAATGGGGCTCTACTTAGGAGAATTGAAATGATAACCTTGTTGGGGCTCTGAATGCCTGTTGGCAGCAAGGCTCTATCTGGTTGGCTTTGAGGGAATGACAACAACTATGTAGTTTAACACCAGTCACTAGTGTTTTCAACTCATTTTCAAGATGAGGATTATTAATCACATGCACATACTTAAACTCTATTGGAAGATTCATACACCTTATTAAACACATTGAGTCCCAAATTAAATAATAGTTTGCGTATAAGGAAGTTAGAAGTTATGAATTTATTTCACTTGGCTTTCTTTAATGATTTAAATTTAGTTGTTTTATTTGGTTGCTAGTTGTTGTGATGTTCACAACATGCCCCATTTTATCTCTTAGCAAAATTAGGACCCCTACTGTGGCTGTTGCTTTCAGTTGTGTGTGGTCATGCTTGGTGGTAAAGGGAAAAAGAGGTAAGTATTACAAACCATGTTGAAAATTGAAAATACCTAGCAATAGGTACAGGGCACAAGTAATGGTGAATTCTTTGTGAAAAATGAGTAAGGGTTGTTTTTTAAACCAATGAGAAATTCCCAATATTTTGTGAGATATGTGTGTTTTTTGGTAAAATGCATCATTTTGGAGGTTTGTATGTCATATACAAATTAGTTTGTATGTGAGGTCTTTGTATAAGTCATGTTGGGTATAGTCAGGTTTTTGTATCTTGGTGATTTGCATGCATATGTTCAATGTTTGGGCCTTTGTATACCAATCGGACCCGATAGGTTTTCAAAAATGGAATGAATAAAGTGTTAGGTTCGCATTGTATATGGGTTTGTATGTATGTTCAATGAAAGCACAATCTATATACATAGGGGTGATATACATGCATGGACCCAAGGGAAGTATACAAAATAGTTTATTAAGGTGAAAGGGTACTTTATGTGGTATGGTAGTTTTGTATGTCTCGACTTTGCATCTTTAGGGTACATGCAATTACAGATTCCAAAGGTTGTTTAAATCTGATATAAATGATACATTATTTCTTGACGCAATCTGGGCAAGTATGTAGTTGCTTGATATACATGCATGGACTCAAAACGATTATACAAAGCAGTTAATGAAAGTCAAAAGTTAAATATGGTTGTATCAAAAGTTTGCATGTATGAGCTATTGTATCTAAGTGTGGATACAATTAATGTTTCTCTAGAGAGACAAAAGTGCATAAGAAGAGTAGGCCCAGGTTGGTATCTCATCATTGTATGTTGCAGATACAAAGGAGATATACAAAGGAGAGATACAAAGGAGATATACAAAGGAGAGATACAAAGGAAGATACAAAGGAAGATACAAAAGGGTGGTACAAAGGATGAAAAGGTAAAACTCGATGCAAATTTCAAAAGGTGATAAAATAAGATTAATACTCTTGTATGTATGAAAGATTGTATACATACAATCCTGATATACAAAAAAGGTAAAAGTGCATTGTCAGGAAATAAAGGGAAAGTAAAGTGAAACTAGGGTGTCGATTGCATTTGTATAGGGGTTTGTATCTATTTTATGTGCATTGTGATAAACAAACAGAAGATACAAAGTTAAACATAAAGTAAAAGTGCAACATTGTTTTATAACCCATGGCATATTTTGGCTTGTATATTAACAATATACAAAGCGACATTCAAAAAATCATAAACAAAGTTCAAATGCAAAGGGCAAAGTATTAATGGATACAATGTTCAAAATAGAAGGTTAAAATAGAGAGCCGAGTTTGTATGTTGCATTCAATGCAATATTTAATGCAGAACTAATAGTGAAACGATGAATTTAAACATGTTAGGGTTAAGTAAGTCATTGTTTTCTTTCATAATTGCATCATGAAAGATAAAATTGCAGAGAAAGGAGATTATTGCATAAATTGAACAAACAGTCCATAACTGAACAAAATTTTAGAATGGGAACGACTTGGTAAAAATGGTAAAGTGGGTCAATGCTCATAGAGTTAAGATGTTTCTCAAACAAGTATGTTTCTTAAAACACCGTTACAATGCAATTAATCCAAAAATGTAAATTGGTTATGAGTAATTTCATTAAAAAATGCAAGTAAATGGCAAATTACTGTATCTGATTAAAGAAATTAATTGATTGTGTTAAGTAGCATGAAATTTAAAGTGAGAAAAGACAAAAAGGGTTAGGGTAAATGTAAAATGTAAGAGGTTCATAGTAAAACCCTAGGTAGATGGAGTAAAATAGGAAGTTAAATATGTGATTTTTCACAGGATGGCTCCAAAACAAAAGAGAACAGATCCAGTGGGTGAAGAAAAGGTAAAGAAAGAAAGAAAGCCACGGAAGGAAATAGAAAAGGAGGAATTACCAGTGCATAGATGGTATAAAAACCTTGATTAGTACAAGTAGGGTTAGGACAGATACAACGTAGGATCTTATGATGCAGAGGATGTTTTTCAAAAGATTATAGCATTAGATGCTACACCTGATATGAAGTGCATTTGGGATAAAGGGTTGTATAAGGTTGCAGGGTTCCCATTAGCCATGGAGGCTAAGGATCTAGTTTTGGAGTGCATAAATAGATACAATACAAGTACCAAAAGAGTAATACATGAAAACTAGGTTATTGCAGATTTATCCAAAGAATGGATAGCAAGGATGTTTGGTTTAGAAATTAAGGAGAAGATGGTGGATATAGACATAGACAAATATACAGAAGATTTCAATAGTAATGAAAGAGATTGCAAAAGAAGAATTTTCTACAGCTAGTACAATGCAAAAAATAAACCTAAGACTGTAGCAAGAGTACCAAGGAACCTTCACAGAATAGATTTTAAAGAGGAGATACATCGAATGATTACAATGTTGAGTAGACTAGTGGGGTTAAGAGATGCAACCAAATGTGAACCATGGATGTTCACTATTATTCAATTTATGAGAGAAGCTAAAGAGGAAGATGGGCAAATTCACTGGGCTAAGGTTATCAGTAAAACCATATGGAAGCAAGCCATGTTGAGAACGCAGAAAATGATGCCTTTTTATTTGTCATCATATGTGTTGTATTCCTGTGCATTTATGATACAACCACACATAATTGGGATTGATAGAGTTGGGACCATGGGGAATAGCCCAGATAGGAAATTAGTTTATGATCATTATTCAGATTTATAGGAGGATAATGCATTGAAGAAGTATGCCTTGGTAAATGATGTTTTTTATACTTACATGGTAAGAATTTTAACTGGAGAAAAAGATAAAAGGTTATCTGAAGAAGCAGAGAACACTATTGGGTTACATAGTTCTTGGTATGTACAATTCCCAAATTTTACATATATCAAAACTGAAGGTTTTGAGGTGAAGCCATTCATGCTGCCTAGGTATCCATCAAATAAATTGATTGTATTAGAGTTTTCTAGATAGAACTTGAATGCATTTAAGATGTATAAAAATAAATGGGGAAGAGGAAATGTTAAACTCCCTTGGGATATTGGAAGATATTCTTGTTACAATGAGGAGGTGGTTGGTTATTCAAAAAATGAGTTGAGATACTATGGTTTTGAAGAATTTGAGTTAGAGATCCTTTCCATAGGATCCAGAGAACTATTGACCCTAAATACAAGCATCAGGTGCATATTGAAGATTATTTGTTAAATTGTAAAAATGACAAAGCAGTGAGGAAAAGAGCTCATCAAAGGTTGACAATAGAATAGATGAAGACTATGGGAGAAATTTATGTGCCTCTAGAAATTAAAGATGATAATATGTTGTTACACCACAGCTATGAGAGTGGAAAGCTTGTTCCCATTGGTGAACCTGATTGGACACAACCATGGGGAACTTCTTTGGATGCATTATCCAAACCAATTATTTTATATTCTAAAACATGGTTCAAAGATCAAATAGAAGAGCTCAAAGCTAAAGAGATTGAGGTTACATTACAAAAAAAAGGTAAGAAGAGGGTAAGAGAGGATTAGGATGAGTTGCAGTACTTTTATGAAAGGAAAAGAAGAATTGTAGAAGCCAAAATCAGTGAAAAAGATAAAAAGGCAACCTTAATGGATCCCTATGCTTTAGGTGTTACAATAGCAGTGTCATCAGAGACATTCATGGAGGCAGAGTCATCAAGACATAACATTAGTATAGAGCAGACTCAGACTATTGAGAGGCAAACAGGACATAGAAGTATGAGAGCCATAGCAATTAAATCCTCAAAAGGACAAACATCAAAGAAAGGTGAGGTTATCTCAACAAGTGGGTACTAAGCTGAGTGACATACATAGTGAATCAACACTAGAGGAGAAAAGATAAGTATATGCAAAGGTTCAGAAAGAATTGACTGAAGAGAAGCTGCAAGAATCAAAACTTCATGAAGTCAAAAAGTAAGTGAGATGGTCAATGTGGAAGATGATAGTACTGACAGTAAAGTTAGGGAAGTAAATCCTAGTGCAAGAGGAGAAATTGGAAAAGGTGAAGAAGAAGTAAATGAGTATTCTGATATAGGAGAAGAACAAGATACTCAAGTTTCTATGGAAACAACTGAAGGCCCAGAAATAGGAGAACAAAATATACAGGGCAGGGCAGACACAGTTGATTCTTTTGGGACACTGGTGCCACCTGAGACTATCAAGGAAGTGCAAGTTGTGGCACATCAAATAGAAGAATCTGAGAAAGAGGAAACACCAGAAAAAACTGTAAAAGAAATACCAATCCTAGCACAGAAGGAGATAGAAATAAATGTGTCTAGTATTGATGTCTTGGATATTCTTAATATGTACAATGAACAAAGTGAATAGGAGTAAAGTATAGAAGAAAGGAAGAACACAAAAAGCAAACCTGAATAGGAAAAATATGTAGAGGAACTTGATAAAGTTATAGGTTCAACCTCATAGATAGAGCCAAAAAATATGCTTGAAAAAATACAAGAACAAGTTGAAACAGTAAGGGAATTAGAGGGGATATCAGGTAATCTTGGAGAAAACTTGGATAACATAGAAAATGTTTCCAAGGATAATACTAAGCATGAAGAGTAGAAAGAAATTATGGATGGGAAAAATATAGAATAGAATGATAAGGAGGAAGAAGAACAAAAGGAATCTTCATAAAAAGAGAACCCAGAAGATGAAGGGGGAGGGGATACTAAAATAGAAGAGGATAATAATGAGGGAGAATCACAACAACATGGTGATCCACTTGTTCCAGAACATGGTCCTCAACCTTAACCACCTCAGTAACAATAAGAACAATACATAGGATAGGTAGAACTGGAGAAACCTTAGGAAGAGGTGATAAATGAAGAAAAAATAGCATAAGTTACCAAAGAGGCTCCATCCTAGATAGGCTCTAAGGTTAGAAGAGAGAGGGTAGAGGTGCAATTAGTACCCATTGATATTAAGAGTTTACTGGGTGGTTCTACACCCTAGAAGGAGAAGAGAAAAGCCAGAATTATATTAGCCATTAAAAGAGGTCCTTCTGGATCTAGAATTATGGACCTGGGTATACCACAAAAGGATAAATCCAAAGGAGAAATGACTGTGGATGATTACCAGTTAATTAATCTAGATTTAGGCCATGTAACCAGGGAGCACCATATAAATGAATGGGAAGATATGCACAAGGCCACTACTAAAATACTAAAGAAGGATAAGGATAAACATGAGTATTCGAAGGGACATATTGTCCAATTACAACAATTCATTAAGGGGATGTTTGATCCCAATGCCATAGTACCAGAACTGCCTATTGAAATGGTAGTATTATCAAAAGATGAGGTAACAGAGATGGAAAATAAAAAGATTGAAGCTAAAATTTTTGATAAATGGTTCAAAGAATTCATACAAAAAGGAGAAGAGGCAACAAAGCAAGCAGTGACAGGTTGGGATATGGCTTTGATAGAAAAGAATAAATGTAATGTTATTTTACATAGTTGTCAACTCAGAAAGGAAGAATGCAGATCAAAATTGAAACAACTTAAAGAAATGGAGGAGAGAGTAGAAGAATTGATAAATGAAGGAGTCATTACTCCTTGAATGGCTAACCAATTGCTACAAACAAGGTTGGAATTAAAATTTGAAGAGGACATTCTTAGAAATTGTATCATGAATACTAGAGACTTGGAAGAAGTTGCTGATTATATGATAAAGGTACATATGAAAATAATAGAAAAACTTATTGGGCATGAATGCCTAGAGGTACCAGTATATGGCTTAGAGAAAGCATTGAAGGAATTCAAGGACATATTTTCACCATGCTTGGAGAAACCTACATTACATCTTAGTACAGAGATGATTGATTCAATAATGAAAATGAATGCCAAGGTTAAAAAGTATCAGAAAAAGGTTAAAGAGTTGGTAATCGAAGAGAAAAAGTTGAATGAAGGAGTCAAAGAGTAGGATTTTACATGGACAAAAATTCAAGAGGGAGATCATACTATCATCAAGGGAGTGACAGGTAATTTTGCGGAGTACCTGAAAGAGTAGAAGGATATCAAAAGGAGGACATGCTAAGCAATAATGAACGTGGAGAGTATCAATGGCCAAAAAGTCAACAAATAGGAAAGGGTCAGCGAGTATCTTTTATTTTTGAAAGATTCTAAAGGCATCCTTTGAGCCGAGTAAAGATACGATTGGGATATTTTGGAAACGGTTAGGAAATGATTCTGACCATTGATCTAAAAGATTTGAATGCTAACCATTGGTTTGATTTTGTAATAGTAGTAAGAAGAAGCTTCAAATTCTATATAAGAAGCCCTGCTACTTGTAAATATTTACATAGGGATTTTTGAATTTTGTCTGCAAGGTGTAATTGTTAGAGGTTGCAATAGAGGGGACGTTTCTTTTAGTTTTGGAAGGGAGGTCACCTGTGTCTACATTAAGGAGTTTGTGGAATGTCTGGTCTCCTTGGTGTATCTGTCAAAGTGTCTGTAAGTGTTTATTGCTGGTAATTCAAAGTATTTGAAGTCATAAAAACATTGTAAATTTGAAATGACTGTCATATGTTAGTAAATACAAACATCTATTTTCTGTGTCGATCTTTAGAGTGTTATTTGATTCACGTATTTTCTGATATATTTTCCATTGAAGATTGTGATTCCATATATATGTTTATGAAACTGCTCAGGATTTATGTATGAGCATTTATTTTCTTTTGGATTGATCAGGATAAACAAATTTATTTACATGAGTAACAGAGAATTGTATGTGGATAATATCTAGTTTTCTAACTCTATCTTTCTAACTTTTCTCAAACATCACAAATAATTAGCTTAAACATAGAAATCTGAAGGAAATTGTCATACTTTTGAATAAAGAATAAGGAATTGTTATGATCTTTGATGATTTTCATATAAATTTGAAAGTCAAAGTCTGTTTTACTGAAATTCATGCAAAAGAATGAATATTTTGTTAATATATGAAACAATTTGCATAATTTGAGGTCTAGTAAGTTATTGATTACTTTAATTTGTGTAAGGCCCCTTGAACATTACAGCTTCACATCAACCTACTGAATTATGCACAAGGTCAAGAACTAACCATATAGAAACTTGAGATTAAGAATTCTTAGTCAATTCTTCGTATCTTTCAAGACAACTAGGGTTCCTTTGTGAATTTTAACTTTTGTTATGAATGTGTAAAAACAATATCAACAGTTCCTCTTTGTTAGCTCTTTTGAACTAATTCAGGAATGTTAATCGAAAAACATATATAATTGTGTTTTTAAATTCATTATGCATATAGAAGATGAGGATAGAAAACTTATGATCTTGGAGCAAAGAGCATTCAATGCATTCATTGTGTTTCTAGAGCATATTTGTGTTAGTATTGTGTGTGTTGTTATAGATTTGGAATCATCATGCATCTCCTGATGAGTTTAAGGATCTTCATTCTCCTAAGGGCTTCACCTCTGAGGTGATATCATTGTCATTTGAGTCATTTCATCATTGGTTTATCTTTAGCCTCTTCCCTATAAGGGTAAATACTCTCTCTAGTTGGGAAGCTTCTAGAGCATGGGTTCCAATATCTTCTTGATTACTCTTGTGTAATTGGTTTCTGGGTTTTAGTCATCTTCTATCTGTTACAAGTTGATTATCTTAGAACTAGGGTTTTATGCATATTTGACCTAGGGTTTGATAAAAATGATTGGTTAAATCAAATCTTTCTATAGAACTATTGAGTACAAAATCTGTAGTTGAGTCCTCCTGCATTTGGTAGTGACTTGGCTCAATTTTGTCCTCAAATGTTATAGTGAAAGAGGGTTTGATCTAGTGTGCATGCTAGTCTTCTTCATTCTCTTTTTCATACATAATATTTTGGTGAATGTATAGCAAAAAGCATCTGCATATTACTGAGCATTAAAATCAGATCTTGCATTAACTCATATCACACTTTTCATTATTCATTTGAAAATCTTGCATAAATTTGGAAAAAGTGGAAAAAAAGCATTGTAAGCTTGCATAAAGGCATAGTTTTGCATTATTTTCATTCCATATCATTTGAAATATTTGATTTTATAATTTTTACATTAGATATGATCCATATTACAGAAATTAATTATTTCATGATATTACATCTTGCATTTGAAAATCTCATTTGCTAGGGTTTTGTTGAAAAAGCTTGTATTTTACCTATAACCTACTCATTTGTAAAGCTACGGTTTGTAGTCAAAATCTTATTTCAAATTTTACTTCTGTCATAAACATTCATTCAAATATGATTTTGCATTGTAGTGTGATATCATTTCATATAATCTCTTTTAAAATTTCAATTTTTTACAGATTATGTATTTCAACATTAAAGACTTTAACACCTTCTTCACATCTCTTTGAGCAAACATTTGAAATCATCACTTTCCCTTGGTGTGAAGCACTTTTGACATCATACTCTCTTTCATTGTAGTGAAATTAGTGTGTTTTTTATTTTAAAAAACACAAGTTCCTCAAACTTAGTACCTTGGTGTGCAAAGGTCTCACATACATGGCTTCTAATCAAAACAAGGGTGGTGTAGCTCCTCCCCTCTCTAACAAGAAAAGGAAGGACCCCGAACCTATCATCTAATTCACACCTCATGAGGACACTATTAGAAACATTTATGGTCCTCCTTACATTATAACAAGAATAAATGAAAATCCTACAAGAGGAGTCCTTATAGATCCTAACTGCATAAAAAAAAAAATCATGAAAGAATTCTTATACATGAATGATTTAGCACAAGACACCTATGATCCTATGGATATAATTATTAAAGAACATAATGGATACTTTCCTTCACCAATTTATAAAATAACACTTTTCATTAAGGTGATAGATAAAGCATTACAACAACTATTTGCCATCATTCCCACTTCATACCTCTTTCATGTGAAATTAGGACATCCTTGGCTAAAGTCCATGAAAGTGGTCCCTTCTACCATTCATAAATGCTTAAAATTCCCTCTAAAAGTTCAATTGCATGTTGTTCACCATAGTGGATTGAAACCATTAAACACTTGCAGAAATTTCAACTTAGACTACTTTTGTCCACAACCTACTAAAGAAAATCAACCTAGAGAAGATCAATTTTTCCCATGATACCAAAATTATAAGGTGAAACTAATAACTAAACTAGCATATGGCAATGATACTCCTGGACCCTCTTAGCCCTCTGAGGCTACAATTCCTCTAAGATAATCCATTCACCTTTCTTCTAAGATACTCTTGGACCCCGAATAAAGAGAGAGTGGAAAGCAACTTGAGTTGAAGGAGTCCCCTCGACCAAGAGGTAAAGGAATTTTTGTCAAGGTTCCTCCCCCGCCATCCTTACAAGGATAAAGAGATAACCTGCATGAGCAAAGCACTTCATCACAAAAGATCAATTTTGTGTCAGCTTCCTCTCCACAAAGCTTCATGAATGTAGAAATTCATTAACCCTTGTGTTGAACACACAGTGATGCTGAGAGAGGGGGTGAATCAACATATATTAAAACTTAACTATTTTATTTGTAGATCAGAACCATTTATCTAGAGAATAGAAAGTAAAACAAGTAACACATTCATCAACATAATGACACCAATATTTTTATGTGGAAAACCCAAAACTAAGAGAAACCATAGTGAGTATTAACTCAATATAATGCTCACTGATATATAAATGCTTACAACATTGTTTTAGGCCTACAACTTAAGGAAGCTACAACTCCCTGCTGACTTTGTTTTAGGGCTACAACCCATGGAAGCTACTACTACTTATAGAAATCTCACTACTACAATGAATTATAATGATAAACAAAACTATGAACATCTATGGAAGAAGCATCTATCTTATGTTGATGTTGTTGTCCTCTTTTTTGCACAATTATTTCATCATACTAATTTTGCACACTTCATACATTTTACTCTACTCTATCATATTCACACACACTTCTACACATCACAAATGCATTTGATCTTCTATAAATATCCTCCACAACACTTCAAAACATTGACTAGGTAGGCATCATAGGCATCATTAGCTAAAACATGTAACTCTTTAAAGGTCGACCTAAATACATATAATATGTTAAGAAAACTTGTTGTGGACCTTAGGACTTCATTAAATGATTCAAGGAACATCACTTTGTTTCAAGTATGTGCCTAACCGGTGTTGTCATTGATGTCAACATACTCCTGTTGTATTGATGTCAAGGATTCGATGAGTTGTGTGCTGAGGATATTGAGAAAATTAGCCCTATTAGAAACAAAGAAGAACAGTAAAGATAGTAAAGTTCTATGAAGTAAATATTCTAGTCAGTTGAAGATCTAAGTACGTGCATCAAAGGGTTTGTAGATATGTGTCTAAAGGTTCTCCAGTCAAGATTTCAGAGGTCCGCATGAAGATTAGAAGTTATGGCCATATGAGTAAAACTGGTTCTGACAGCTATTCAGTAGTGACAGAGTGGCTCAAATAGGTCCGGTGAGAACTAGTAATGCAATATCATGCTCTGTGGATCTAGTGGCATGCTTAGGAAGCTAATTTCAAATGACAACTCAATTGGCTCCTAGTTTGGAGGTCTGCAAGTGATTCTTCTAGTGTGACAGTGATGACCGACTGTGTTCTTGAGGTTCTAGATGAAGATGCAAATGTTTTTAGTAAGAAGAAGTGGTGCAGATGTTCTTTGTGATTCGAGCAAGCTTATGGAGCTCTCCAGATTGTGTCTAGTTCGTGTTGTTGGTCCGTATTGAAGATTGAGCTCGTAATTCTTTGGGTGATGGTGTTCTTCCTAGTCCTGTCCAACTGAATGATTTACACATATTGTGAATGTTCTTGAAGGTGTTTTGCGAAGCCTGGCATGTTCCTCAAAGAAGATTGAAGTCCCAGATATGCGTGGCTGACAGGGTAGTGACGTGCATGAAGTTTTTGTAATAAATCAAGTTGTATGTTTGTAATTGCTTTGTAATAAAATAAGTGTATGTTGTGCTGACTTTGATGATCATTCCAAAGTCAATGTCATGTATAAATAAGAGTTGTGAAGTCATTCAAAATGCATCTGAGGTCATGATGAGAAAGTGATAGAGAGGAGAGGAGAGAAAAGAAGAGCAAAAGTGTTGAGCTTAAATGGAATTGTCTCAATCATAATAAAGATGCTATTCTCCAGTTCAAGTGTGTAATACTTATATTATTCTATAGACAATGTGTCTCCTATAGGTAGTGGGCCTCTTGTGAGTAGTGTGCTCAAGCAGTGAGCCCTAATTGGCAAGTGCCATTTTTCTTCTTATTCTTTTAACAAAGAATACAATCTTGGGTTAGTCACCCCGTGGTTTTTCCCTTAACTAGGTTTTCCACGTTAAAATTTTGGTGTCATATGTGTTGAATGTGTTTTTTCTCTTAAGTTATTGCATTATGCTTCCATGATTACATCGTTATTATGCTATTGAAATATAAGAAGGCTTTAAGAATTAAAGAATAGAAGTTTTGGTGATAACTGATTCACCCCCCTCTTAGTTGTCTATCCTAAAACCAACAATTGGTATCAAAGCTAAGGTCCTCTAAAGAGCTTAACTGCTTGAGGAGATTTAGGATGTCTTCCTACAAGAAGGATGGTCTGAGGTTTGATGGAATGAACTACACTCTTTGGAAAAGCCGCATGGAATGTCACTTGCAATGTATGGGATTTCAATATTGGAACATTACTATAAAAGAGTATATTCCTCCAAAGAATGGTCCCACAACTCTAGATGAAATCAGAAATGCTAAAGATAATCTTCGAGCTAGAGAAGCCTTACTAAGTGCCTTATTTGATACAGAGCTGACAAATGTTATGGATTTAAAAATTGCATATGAAATTTTGTCAAAGCTGGAAATTCTGCATGAAGGAGACAAATATATTAAATGTGCCAAGTTACAAAGTCTGAAAGGAAAATTTGAAAACCTGAAGATGAATGAAGATGAGAATATCACTACATTTATGCCAAAAGTAAATGAGCTTGTTTGAGGCATTAGATGTGCTGGTGGAGCTTTCGATGAAGATGAGATTGTTGCCAAAGTTCTCAGATCCTTACCTCCTGCTTACAAACACAAGGTTGCTGCTATTGAGGAATTCAGATCTTTATCAAATATTACAAGGGATCAATTGGTTGGGAAGTTAGCTGCATTTGAATTGGCTGAGTTTGGAGATGCTCCTCCCAAGACTAAATCTGTATTCAAAGCTAGTGCCTCTACAAAAGGTAAACAAAGGTATGATCCAGGAGAGAGCTCCTCAAAGAAATTATCATGGTATGAAAAAGCAAGAAAAGATCTGGAAGAAGATGATGCAGAAGCTGCTCAACTTGAAGCCCTTATTGTAAAAAGACTACCAAGAGGATCTGGTAAGTATGAAGGAAAATTGCCCTTCAAATGTTTCAACTGCAACAAGATTGGTCATTTTGCCTCAAGATGTCCAGAAATATTTTCAAGGCCAAATCCTAATAGATCAAGATTCCAAAAGAAATGTTACTATGTTCAAGAAGATGATGATGATGAAGGAAGAACATATGATGAATCCAAGATAGGAAACAAATCTGGAAGTGATTGTGTGTTTATTGTCATCAAGGAAGAAGATCCAATGCCCATTGAATCTGTCAATCATAAAATGGTAGAAAGGGTTTTGACTGCTCAAGTTGAAGAAAAGGATGAATGGGTCATTGACAATGGATGCTCTCACCATATGACTGGTGACAAGAATAAGTTCATAAATCTGGAAAGATATGAAGGAGGAATTGTAAAATTTGGTGATAATTCTACTGGTAGAATCAGAGGCAAAGGAACTATTTCCTTTGATGGAAAGAACAAAACCAGTGATGTTCTATATGTTGAAGGTCTGAAGCATAATCTTCTCAATGTTGGATAGTTGGTGGAAAAAGGCTATGATCTATATTTCAAAAATGGAAAATGAAAGATCTTTGAAAGCTCTAGAACTGAGATTGCATCGGGTACTCAGATAAAAGGTAACATCTTCCACTTGGTTGGTACTAACAAAAGTTGTTTATTTGTTCAAATTGATCAGAGTTGGTTGTGGCATACGAGAATGTGTCATGTAAATTTTGATAATATCATCAAGATAAGCAACACTCAGGCTATAAGAGATCTTCCAAGACTGGTGAAACCTACTAACAGTTTGTGCAAAGAATGTTAGTTGGGTAAGCAGAATAAAGTCACTTTTAAAAGTAAGGAACAATATTCTACTAGATTGTTGGACTTGGTACACATTGATCTATGTGGACCGGCAAGAATCAGGTGTCTGCAAGGTGATAGATATTTCATGTTACTGATTGATGACAACTCCTGGATGATGTGGGTGACTATCCTGAAAGAGAAATCTAAAGCTCTTGAGAAGTTCAAAATATTCAAGGCTATGGTAGAAAATGAAATTAGGTTAAACATAAAATGTCTCAGGTCTGATAGAGGTGGTGAATTCACATCTAGAGAGTTCATAGAATTCTGTGAGAAACATGGGATAAAGAGACAGTTATCTACTCCAAGGACTCAATAGCAGAATGGAGTAGTGGAGAGAAAGAACTGGACCATCGAGGAAGCATCTAGAACCATGATGATGGAAGCAAATGTCCCTTAGATCTACTGGAGAGAAGTTGTAAGCACTGCTATCTATACTCTTAATCAAGTACAAATCAGAAGCAATACTGGTAAGACTTGTTACGAACTCTGGTTTGGCCTCACTCCTACTATGAAGTATTTTAGAGTCTTTGGTAGTAAATGTTATATCAAAAGAGATGAAGACCTTAGAAAATTTGATGCTAGAAGTGATGAAGGAATGTTCTTGGGTTATTCTACTCAAAGCAAAGCATACCGGTGTTATAACAAGAGATTGAGAAAGATTGTAGAAAGTACAAATGTGAAGGTTGATGAAGGCATTGAAAATCCCTCAGGGTTTTATGAGTATGAAGAAAATGATTAGAATGATGTTTTGATGTAAGAAGAACAAGCCCCAACTACAGCTCAGATTCAGACTGATCCAGAGAATCCTGAAATACAAGAAGAAGAGATAAGTTTGAATGAACCTGTCCAAGAAATAGAAGTGCAAGAAATTCTGAAAACTCCCAGGTATGTAAGACTAAATCATCCTAAAGACCAGATCATAGGAGATAGAAGCAAAGGTGTTCAAACAAGAAGAAAGATTGCTCAAGATTTAGAGAAGTATTGTCTGATTTCAAAGGTTGAACCAAAAACAGTAAGTGAAGCATGCAATGATGAAAGATGGGCTAAAGCAATGGAGGAAGAGTTGATGTAGATTGAAAAAAATTAGACTTGACATCTTCTTCCAAGACCTAAAGACAAAAATGTGATTGGAACTAAGTGGGTCTTCCGGAATAAACTGAATGAAGATGGTGAAGTAGTTAGAAACAAAACCAAATTGGTCTGTAAGGGTTATTCTCAAGTAGAAGGAGTTGACTTTGAAGAAACTTTTTCTCCAGTGGCAAGAATTGAAGCAGTCAAATTATTTCTTGCCTTTCCTGCCTTCAAGGATTTCAAAGTATATCAGATGGATGTCAAGTCTGCCTTCCTGAATGGTGATTTGGAAGAAGAGGTATACATTGAGAAACTGGATGAATTCCAATTGTCTAATCATGGTGATATGGTCTACAAGTTGAACAAAGCTTTGTATGGACTCAAACAAGCCCCAAGAGCCTGGTATGAAAGATTGGATAAACACCTTTTGAAGATTGGTTTCAACAAAGGTACTACTGATAGTAACTTGTACTTCAAGATTGATCATGAAAATATCTTGATTGTTGAAGTATTTGTTGATGATATCATTTTTGGAGGAAAAGAAAGTATGTGCAAGACTTTTGCAAATCAAATGAAAAGTGAATTTGAGATGTCTATGTTTGGGGAAATGAATTTCTTCTTGGGTCTGCAAATCACTCAAACAATGAAAGGAATCTTCATATCACAGACCAAATATGTGAAATAATTGAAGAAATTTGGATGGAAGATTCAAAGCCAATGAATACTCCCATGGCAACTAGGTGTAAATTGAACAAAGATGATGAATCTCCTAAGGTTGATTAGAAAATGTATAGGTCAATTATTGGAGGACTATTGTACCTTACTCAAACTAGAACTGACATTATGAATGTTGTTGGTCTTGTTTCTAGATTCCAAGCTGATCCTCGAGAGTCTCATGTCATGGAAACCAAGAGAATTCTCAGATATCTAAAGGGAATAGTTGAGTATGGTTTATGGTATCCTAGGGATCATGATTTCTCTCTTCATGCATATACAGATGCTAATTGGCAGGAGATGTGGATGACTAGAAGAGTACTAGTGGTGGTGCATTCTTTTTGGGGAAAAGATTGATTTCTTGGCTGAGCAAGAAATAAGAGGCAATATCTCTATCCACTGCAGAAGCAGAGTATATTGAAGCAGCAGGTAGTTGCACTCAAGTATTATGGATGAAGCTAATGCTAAGAGATATCAAAGTGGAGTATGAAGAACCTATCACAATCTTCTATGACAATTCAAGTGCAGTAAATATATCAAAAAATCTGGTGTTGCATTCAAAGACAAAACATATATCCATCAAGTTTCACTTTTTGAGAGAGCAGGTGAACAAGAATGAAGTCAAATTGGAGTTTGTACCCTAAAAGGATCAGATTGCAAACATTTTTACTAAACCTCTACCTAAGGAATCTTTTGAGTATTGCAAGGAGAAGTTAGGGGTTATTACCCCTCCAGTTCTGAATTAAGGTGCACTGATGTGCATCAGTCTAGTGGATTTCACAGTCATATCTTATGGTCTGGATTGATGATAGGAAGCTGCTACTCAGGGGGATAAGTTTGTATGATTCTGAAGTATTGATGCAAGTATGTGCCCTTTGTCATTGATGTCAAAGGGGGAGAGAAGACGTGAAAAACAAAAGAGACTGTTGATCAAAGGGGGAAAAATGAAGAAAGAAAAGATATGTGAATAATTTTTTTAGAGGAAGCCAGTGAGGAGAAGTTCTTGTCTTGATGGTCAAAATAGTTTTTCACATTATATGTTGACATCAATGACAAAGGGGGAGATTGTTACAAGTATGGGCCTAATCAATGTTGTCATTGATGTCAACATACTCTTGTTGCATTGATGTCAAGGATTGGATGAGTTGTGTGCTGAGGATATTGAAAAAATTAGCCCTATTAGAAATAGAGAAGAATAGTAAAGATAGTGAAGTTCTATGAAGTAAAGATTCCAGTTAGTTGAAGATCTGAGTACATGCATCAAAGGGTTTGTAGATATGTGTTTAGAGGTTCTCCAGTCAATATTTCAGAGGTTCACATGAAGATTAGAAGAAGTTATGGTCATATGAGTAAAACTAGTTTTGGTAGCTGCTCAGTAGTGACAGAGTGGCTCAAATAGTTCCGGTGAGAATCGGTAATCCAATATCATGCTCTACGGATCTGGAGGCATGCTTGGGAAGCTAATTTGAATTGACAACTTGATTGGCTCATAGTTTGGAGGTTTGTAAGTGATTCTTCTAGTGTGACAGTGATGACTGGCTGTGTTTTTGAGGTTCCAGATGAAGATGCAAATGTTTGTAGTAAGCAGAAGTGGTGCAGATCTTCTTGGTGATTCGAGCAAGCTTGTGGAGGTCTCCAGATTGTGTCTAGTTCATGTTTCTAGTCTGCATTGAAGATTGAACTTGTAATTCTTTGGGTGATGGTGTTCTTCCCAGTCCTGGCTGACTGAATGATTTGCACATATTACAGATGTTCTTGAAAGTGTTTTGCGAATCCTGGCATGTTCCTCGAAGAAGATTGAAGTCCCAGATATGTGTGGCCGATAGGGTAGTGACGCACATGAAGTTCTTGTAATAAGTCAAGTTGTATTTTTGTAATTGCTCTGTAATAAAATAAGTCTATGTTGTGCTGACTTTGATGATCATTCCAAAGTCGATGTCATGTATAAATAAGAGTTGCAAAGTCATTCAAAATGCATCTGAGGTCATGATGAGAAAGTGATAGAGAGGAGAGGAGCAAAAAGTAGGGCAGAAGTGTTGAGCTTAAATGGATCTGTCTCAAGCATAATGAAGATGCTATTCTCCAGTTCAAGTATGTAATACTTATATTATTCTATAGACAGTGTGTGTCTTGTAGGCAGTGGGCCTCTTGTGAGCAGTGTGCTCAGGCAATGAGCCCTAATTGGCAAGTGCCATTTTTCTTCTTATTATTTTAATAAAGAATACAATATTGGGTTAGTCACCCCGTGGTTTTTCCCTTAACCAGGTTTTCCACATTAAAATCTTGGTGTCATATTTGTTGAATGTGTTTCTACTCTTAAGTTATTGCATTATGCTTCCATGATTAAATCATTATTGTTCTATTGAAATATAAGAAGGCTTTAAGAATTAAAGAATAGAAGTTTTGATGACAACTTATTCACCCCCCCTCTCAATTGCCTATCCTAAAACCAACACACTTCACATCTTTCAAAGTCAAAACAATAGATCAAGATCGATTGCATATAACACAAACTAGTTTGTCAACCCAACCTGTACAAACACTAATAACTTTTTGTCTTCATACCACTGGGGAGAATCCAAAAACTTCATGTGGACCAAGAAATTAATCATGTACAATCTCAACATAATCCATTCATCTTTATTCTGATGTATCATATCAATAGACACATTCGCAAAACAAGAAACATGACGAACTATAAGAAATAGAGCATTCTTGGACCACATGTGACACTTTATAACTCAAGATATAGTATTGTGGTACTTTAAAAACCTTAAAACCTTTCAAAATTAACTTAAAAATCATTATATGCATACTCCTAGATCTGGACAACCTTATCTATCATTTTTTAAAGAAACAAAAGATTGACTTATGTATACTAGAGTCTAGAGAACAAAGATATACAATTCTTCATTGACAAACTTACATATCGTATGCAGTACTAGAAACAAGAGATATTTGTGTGTAGTTCAATCCTAAGGTATATTGGAGCATGTAGAACCTCCACACAATCTTTAATGGCTGATCGGTATGTATTTCATCTTCCATAAAAGCTCAAACATGTGTATTTAGGCACCAGAATAGTCTCTATTGCCTCTATCACTTGATTGCTAATCCTGCAAACCACCAGGCCACTTGATACTTTATCATATCATGCCTTATAAATCTATGATCCTATCCTCAGAATCACATGACAAACTAATGTCTTCCAAAGGAATACGGAGCATTCTATTAACTCTCCATCATTATTTTGCCATGTCTAAGTAGTAATCGGTACTCTGTCCCTTGTAACTTCTTCTATTGAAGATGTGAAGACCTAAAAACTTGGATATATCATTTCAATACTTGGATGAACTTGTCTTTAGAATTGCAATATCAAATATTTCTTTATTGAGAAATGCGGACCAAAAGAATGTGACTCTACCTTAGGATATGCACTGTGAATGCCTTAGATTTCTGCTACTTACCATTAAGTGCGATACACCAAAGTAATGAGATATACATGTAGGGATATTGGAAAGATGATAGGACATGATTATTTACCTCTACATCATACCCACACACAAAACTAAACACCGCACCATACTTAGATTATTTTCTCTTCTCTTAGACTTGTTTTACTTCACCTTCTAAGTCTTCCAGACAAACTATCCTTTGAAATGCTGACCCCTTGACTTTAACTAAATCAAACCTTGTCTCTAAAATCTTCCACTAACCACCAACTTCTCCATATTCTAAACTCATCTTCTATACAAGTCTGATCTTGTATTGTCATCTGCTATGAATTCTATCTTAACATTAATGAAAAACACCTATTGCCAACAATCTCCCCCTTTATCATTGGTGGAAACATGTACTCCCCCTTAGATATATATTTTTGTCTCCCCTGACATCAAGGAAAAAGAGTCTGATGTTGTCTACTTATATCAAACCAAAATACTATAGACTCCCCCTTACAAATAGAGTTTTACAAACTATATTCCCCTGAGATAGAGATACCTCAAAAATAGGTGCTTTGTATAAAATATGATACTATTGTCCTCTATAAGACTATATACATCAAATTTTATCTTATTTACATTACTCTTACAACTCATTTGGAAGGTACAATGACCTTGTAGATTACCTTGAGTTGTGTAATAATGGATGTCCAGTTGGGACTTTCTGAGGCAAGCATATGGTTCTGGCATTCACATTGTATGCATAATTCTTCAGCTTCTATGCTACATGGAGTTTTCATCTTTTGATCAACCTTTTCTTCTTCCCCTAGGAAAGTAGACAAAGAAGAAAGTCTTAGATTTATTGCCTCCCCCAATTGACCAAATTGTTTCTTCAAGTTTTCTCTTTGGTCCTGTAGTTGAGACAACTATGCATGAAGGTTTTCAACTTGTGCCCTAGTTGCACCATTCTTATATTTTGACAAATCATATATTTAGACCAACTTAAATATTTGTGACAAAATGGAGTCAATCTGAGCTTTGATATTCTTTGTGGAACTTGGCCATTTTAGACAAAATAGATACAATGTTGTGGCTTCATCAATGCAATCCTTGAATTTCTTCAAATTTTCTTTTAGTTTATTATGTGAATTAGCACATTTGTTAGTCATCTCAGCCAATCTTTTGTCATTTACCTTTCTTACTACTTCTTGCTATGCTTTCAGGTCAATATAGGAAGAATGTGTCATGCCCACATTTTCCTTGTGGTCACAACACACATTACACGTGTCATAGCCACATCTGTCATGTGGTTATGACACGAGATATGAAAAACTTTTCTCACACTACCCTAAAAACCCCCTCGCATGCGTAAACATGCTTAGCGGTGTTCTCTCAAGGCGAAAACACTATAGTTTTCGGCGGGATATAAGTACAATTGCGTGCAACCAGACGCAAACAGACCAACAAGAGGGTCTCTACGACGCCATTAACGTCATTGCAAGAGTGAGATTACCAAGGTTCCTAAATCTAAATCTCAGCAAATTCCGGCAGCATAACGCCTTACGACGTTAGTGGGAATTACTCAACACTATTTTATGCACGTGGTTCGCTGATAGATTAACAACTTCCCACGACGCCTTGTTCCGACTAAACCGACTCGTGATCTCCCTATTTAGTCATTTTTCAGTAAGGCATGGTTGTCTGTCTCCTCTCTTGCTTCCTGAAACATAATCCTCCTATGACTTAGCATTCTCAACAAGGCGGTTTGTTTGCTCTCTCTTCCCTTTTCTCTGGGTCTTAATTTTGATTGTATTTTTATCGCACTTACCTTAACTATTTCTCTGATAATTTAGTTTGTTTATATTTTGGTCTCTCTCTCTTTCATTTTCTATGCTTTCTTTATGTTTATCCGGTCCTTTCTTCATGATTTACGTCAATCAGGGTTATCACTGCATCTATTGTTGATATTAAACCTAACTTTCAGATGGTCTAGGTCACATAGGCTGGTTTACTACTTTGCTGGACTCGGTCTCCTAGTCTTCTCCGATCAAGGTTTCTCCTCTTCTTTTGTATCAATTAATCTTGTTCCTAAGCAGGTTTAGCAGAAGGGTCCATCAACTTAGTTCTCTTATCCCATGTGTAAATTGCCGTGCATTTTCTCATCTGTGTTTTCCAATGTTAGTTTTTCTTCTTCTGACTCTCTTACAGGTTTACTTATGAGGACGTTTTACTACAGTTGAGATTAAAATGGTCTTACATGAAATGTCTGTGATGGCTCCTTAAGTTTATTTCCAGTGATCTTTTAAGCAAGGTGACGTGTAATTTTCCTCTTCATTTTCCCGGTTATTGTAATTACGTTGATAGTTGAAACTTCTGAGAAACTCTTTCCGGAGTATTACGGAATATTCCTTTACGCTCTCTTTAAATTATAATTTTATTTTCTCTTATTTATAATTACTGTTGTTATTATTACTAATAATTAATATTAATTGAATCATATACCATTGTTAATATAAGTAGGAGGCTCTCCTCTTTATAAAACCCTGATCATGGAAACATAAATTCTTTGGTTGTTTTGTTCAACACTTAATAAAACCTAACTGTGAAAATATATTTTTTGTTTTATTTTTGTATATTAATGTGTCACATTTTGTCAAGATTTTAAACGAGGGCCCAATAAAATGGCTCATAGAACTATTCCTATATATATATATATAGATATATATATATCTATATATATATATATATATATATATATATTTTAATGTATATGTAGTTTACGAAATTGTTCTTTTAAATTTGTTTAACAAACTCCACATAATCCCTTACT
Organism: Cunninghamia lanceolata; assembly: GCA_027924645.1. Classification (NCBI taxonomy): domain Eukaryota; kingdom Viridiplantae; phylum Streptophyta; class Pinopsida; order Cupressales; family Cupressaceae; genus Cunninghamia; species Cunninghamia lanceolata. The sequence goes on from BSBN01000274.1 coordinate 17,004,186, forward strand.
TTATATATATATATATATATGAATTAATTCATTATATATTGCTATATAAATAGACATAGATAGGATCTATATATATGTCTATATATATAGCAACTATAATGTATTTCATTTCAAAATAGACCAACTTATATGTTAGGGCTAAAAAGCCCTAACATTTTCTTTTTTTTTGTTTTAACTATATCATTCACAGCCAGCAGAGGAGATGGGGCGGCGGTGGCCGCAGCGGCAGGGGAGACAGAGGTCGGCCGCACAGAGGGACGGAGCCACCGGCAGGGGAGTGAGGTGGGAGGTGATGTTAGGGCGGAGGGAGCCCGCGGTGGAGGGGGTGCAGGCCGCGTAGGGGAAGGGCCTGTGTAGGCCGCGGAGGAGGTGTGAACGGCGGTACTACAGAGTTGTGCCCCGCGGGGGTCAAAAGGGAAGGGGGATGTGGGGAGGGGCGGAGCCCCACCCACATCCCACGATGTGGGATGTGGGTGGGGCTCCGCCCCTCCCCACACCTCTATTTAATAGATAGATACTGTGGTGGGGATTACTCCCCACCGCCCACCATGAAGCTTCGACTGTGTTCAATACAGCGCTCTCAAATTTCGCATTTCGACTATCATAAGAATTTAATCCGAGTTTTATTATTAGTCAATGATAATTAAATATCAAGTAATATATATATATATGTATGTATATATATATATATAAATATATATATAATTCAGTTTCAGATTGTCACTTAATTTTCTCAATCAAACCATTTATTCAGTATCTCTAATTCTGTCAAAATGATAATTAAATAACAACTGTTATATATATATATTTCATAATTTTCTCAAATTAAACACTTTATTCAGTTTCTTTTAGTCAGTTAAAAAGATCAAGTAATAATTAAATAAGATTATATATATATATATATACACTTAAGAAAATGAAGTTTTAATTAGTATATTTTGGCAATTAATACATGTCCATTTCAACTTTTAGGACAAACAGAAGTAATTATATAATAGATTTTCTTTAAAACTTACAAAATAACTGAATCCATTACTTATGAAGGAGAAAACTTAATCATTTAAAACTATCTTTTCCATTAGAACAATGAACCATAAAACTGACCTTTCAACTAATTTAGCAGTTCTATTCTTATAATTACATAAACAAACTCAGATTAGATTGCAAATAAGTAATGAAATTGCTATTTAAAAAGGTTTACAAAGCAACAAACTTGAAAATTTAAGGTATTTGTTTACCACTTCCATATTACAGAAAAGTTAACTCTTCCACTACAAATAGCAAGAGAATTTTAAACTATAGATACAAACAACTAACTTCCCAGATATGAACTTCCTTCTCCTAAACAATATACAACTGATAGCTTGTGACAACCAAGTAAAAGTCCATCAATAACAAGATCAGGGAGGTGATTTCCTTCACTCCCAGGGTAACAATAAATTACAACAATAACAAGAGAGGTGCTCTCTCTTCAACTCTTATGAAATGAACCTGGCCTAATTCTCATGACAAAGAAGAATAACTGTTTCTTCATAAATATAACTCCTCCCAAGCCAACCAGAAGCTCCAAGAGAAAACCTGCGTATCAAAGACAAACAAAGAAGAAAACACCACTCATCTAGCTCTCCTCCCTTCCGTAGACCCGCAAGAGGGTCACCCCCGAGCTAGGGAGACCATACTCACACCTGGGTAACTCAAGCACTCCACTTCACAACAGTAACAACAACAATCCCAAAGCACACAAACACCCGTGGGTAATTTACACAACACGGAAACTCATCTACAGTGAGTTTCATAAGGGGCAGGAGAGTGGACACACTCGACTCCAGAGTGTCACCCTGACAGATAAGTTAACCAATACAATTTCTCTTGGTCTCAAACCAAGTTTGATCACAAATTTTTAAGAAATCTGTATTTGACTCTCAAGTCAAAGATACAGTCACAGATACATGCCCTCAAGGCTTTCAACATCCCAAAAGATGGAAACAGGTATGCACCTGAGGAGGATCTCTCCTCCCCTACCCCAAACTTGATGAGCATTTCTCCCAAGTGGGAGAAGCTCTGTCAAACAACCCGACAACAAACCCCACAGAAAACAAATCTAAACACAAATTCACACACTTTACATACACATTTAGCTATACGAAATAAAGATAAAAATCAAACCAACCTTGCAAAGCCCTCCTGGAATGAAGCTGTTGCAGAGCCCACAGAGTTCTCTTCCAACCTTAGCCACCAACTCCCTCTCCCTTCTCTCTCCTGCAAGCTAACTTTTCTATTTTTGGCAATCAAAATGAAATTCTCCCCAAAAATTCAACTAACTCCCCCTCATCCACAAAATTGGAAACAAATAACCCAAAATTCTTTTCAGTTTTGAGGAATGGGGAGGTGACACTTGTCACCTCCTCACTCTCCCCCAAAACCACTATTTTGTCCTAGTGGCTTATGTCACTCACCCTTCCCAAGGGTACTCCTTATTCCTCTCCTCATGTCATTCCTCTTACGCATGGGAGAAATAAAAGGAGTTAATGGGGAAGAAGACAGGTGACCCATGCCCCTTCTTCCCTCCTTCACATGGGTGTCCCCACAGCACATGGGGGAATCTCACTAATGGAGGGGGTGAATTCAAGTCAATCCTTCAATAATGGATGGGCTTGTAGTCATCTCTTACCTTGGGGATTGTAGAGGGATGGGTTGGGTGTTGGTACAACCCATCATGTCCCCTCCATACCTCCAATTTTCGCCACTTAACTTCAGGGGGAAGTTAAGATGACTAGATGGAGGTTACTCAAGGGTTATCCATGCCAAATGGGCCCCTGGACCCATGGGGTATAACCCAGGGTCAACTTTAACCCATACAAGACACCCCTGGTCAAGGTAAAGCACAAGAAAAGGCCTCATAAATTTAAATAAAATAAGGAAATTCAAATTCAATCTTTTTACAACACAAATTATAAAATAATGTTACACGAGGGTAACCTAACCCACTCGACCATACGAAAGACCACATTACATCATTACATCAAACACAGAGAGATCTCGGTTCCTCGTGGAACCAGATCGGCTTAACAGGGAATAACAAATAACAAGGTGCGGAATGATCTCTGAAATCTATGGTTCGATTAGTAATTCCTGCACACTAAATTACAAGATCAGTAACCACATAAAATCATCATAGCTGAAGCAACTTAAAAACATGCATTATCACGACATAGTACTAATTAACATAAATGAAATCATATTACAATTTTCCATCATCACCTAATTAATTTTTTTTTTTCTGAAATGTAAACTTATCCAAACATCACCCAATTAGTTTTTTCGAAATCATAATAAAGTTTAATAGTTTGACAATTCTGGGAACTGCTATCCCACAAACATAAAAAGTAACAATAACAGTAATGTAAATAGTCATAACAACAGAAGTAAAAAGGGCGGCCCTCACAGAATGATCCTTAAAAGAGTCCATTAGTAGTTTTAACTTTTGTTCCAAAGGCATGGAGGAGTCAATGGTTACCTCAGGTGACCTTTCATGAATCAAGTTTACTACATCTTCAATGGGATTGGTCTTCTTCAGGTTTTCTTGCAAGTACTCCTTTCTTGTTGAAGCATGCAAGATATCTCCAAGTTGAAGTTTTCGAAGAGGTGAAATATTTGCTAAATCAATATGTCCTTCAAGAGTGGTAATTTGCAAGAGTTGTGGTGTGACCACTGGTTGAAACTACAATTTCAAATCTAATAGGTATTTAAGAGAGTCTGATCCTGAAGAACTTTGACCTATGTCTTCCACTTTCTCATCTTCCTTTATTTTTGACTCATCCTTATATTTTTCATCTTTTGTTTTATCCTAATCTTTCTCTTCTTGTTTCTTCTCACCTTTCTCAATTTCCTCTTCATTATGTGTATTCTTTGGATTAGAATTGTCATGTTCCATTCTTGCATTTGTAATTTTTTAGAGGGACTGTACTAAATTTATCCTGACCCTCTATATTTTGTGTCTTAGTATTATTTGGAGGGGATGTATTCATTTCACTTTGATCTACTAAGTTTGGTGCTTCTATGTTATCCGGAGGAGGAGTATTATCTTTTCCTTGATCTTTGTCATCTTGTACATTTGGATGAGCAGTCTCCTTATTCTACTAAGTCATGTCTCCTTTATCCACTTGGTCATCAAAAGAAGATAGGTCTATATATTGAATGGGCACATCAAGTATATCAGTTACTTTAGAACTCTTTATCTCTTCAAGAAATTTTGTAGTTTTCTCTAAATTTTCTTTTTCCAGTCTCTCAATTTCTTCTTAGTCTTTTCACATCAGAATATCTATTCTTCTTTTTTTTCTGAATTATTGTGTTTGTTTATGAGATATTTTAATTGTGTCTTCATTATAGATGTAAGGATCAACTTTTTCAAGTACTTGTTTCCTCATCTTAGCCTCTTTTTCCATGGCTTTATCCCTCTAATCTATGAGTATATTTGCAAGACTTGTGGGGAGATGATAATGATCTCAATTAGAGCTACATTGAATCCCATCATGTACATCACTAGAGCCTTCTGAATTGTGGCTTTGTCATCTGGGGGCATTTCATCATAGAGATTAGCAACACCTTTTAGAACGCCATGCTCTATAATTTCATTTATAGTAGCCTCAAGTTGTAGAGGCACGTGTTCAGTTATTGCCTAAGGAGTTCTTTCTGATTTCTTTTGTTTTTCCTTTGCTTTTCCTTTGGATGTTCCTTCTTCCTCCTTTTCTTTCTCTTCTCTCCTTCTCTTCAAAACTTTAGTTTCTTCTTCCTCTTCTTCAACATCTTCATCATCTTTTATGTTGACTGGTTTGATCTTTTCTTATTTTGCCTAACTCTTAGAACTTCCTAGGTTTCTTCTTTTCCACAGCCTGCAGTTGCTCAGGAACTTTAGTAGCACTTCTTTTGGTAGGTAATTGTGATGATTTAGAAGGTTCAAAAGAGGTAGCTCTAGCAGATACTGATCTACTTTTCTTCTAGGCAATTTTACATTGGAAAGATTTTGTGCTTCTCCTAAAGAGCCTTCAAGAGATCTGAGCATGTCTTCTAGGTTAGATTTCATTTTCTCTACCTTGGACTTTATATATTCTGCATTCTCCTCTACCTCCTTTCCAACAGATTTATTAATGATTTCATTATAAGTGCCAAACCTTCTAGTAGAGGGATCCTTTGTCTTGTTGAGTAACATGTCAGCATATCCCACCAAGTCAAACTTAGAAACCTCATATGGCAAGGTTGTGATCCAAAAGGTTCTTAGCTCAACAACCTCCATATAATAGTTATCTTTGTCAACCATGAATGTTACATCATTTTTGTATTTTTTGACAACTTTTGAAGGGATTCTTGCCCTCATCTACATGTTCTTTTGAAAGGTCTTGAAGAATCCCCAAAACATTGTGTCATAGTTCTCATGATCCAAAAAGCTAAACATATAATTCTTAATTTGATGTTCCACTAGAGTATCTAATTTCCAGACCTTACTCTTCATGCCAGGCAATTCTTTCAAAAATTAAAACATAAGGCATATAATCACATAAATATACTAGAATTTGTATTTTGATTCTTTTGTTCTCTTCAGATTGTCCATTAGTTGTTGTTGCAGGAGCTCACATAGGTCAAAATCTTTTCCTTCTTTGACCATTTGGTAGGCTATGTAGATTGATGTTGCAGTGGTTGAGTTCCCCTTATTGGTATAGTACATTTTGTATGTAATGTTCATGGTTGCATACTAGACCCCCAAGTCCTCAATATCATTCACTATCAATGTTCTCTTGTCAAATTTTGCTTTGGTGAGCTTAATTGATTCTTCATTCTTAATTGATTTCAAGATAGGTATTGGTCTAGAGAAACATACACCAGTCACAGCTTTCATAGCATCCTTGTTGATCAAGTATGGTCGATCCAGATAGAAGAAGTCTCCATGAATTTGACCTAGAGCTATTCTAACCCAAGCTTCTTCATATCAGAAGCTTGGAAAACCCTTCCAGATATCCAGGTGCTTAGCAGTAATGTTGAGAAATTTAGGTTTCATTTGAAATTCATCTCCCAACAAATTATGATTCCTTAATTGCTCAAGTTTTAGATGATCATATTCATCTATCAGTGAATGAATATATATCTGAATGTCTTCAACATGCAACACATTTACAGGAACATGTGAGAAGGTGCCATCTTTATCAGTCTCGATGGACTTGAATGGATGTTTCTTAAATTTTTCCTTGGCCTCTCAACCACATCTATCACAACTAGTGTCTCCATTACAATATCTTCAAGAACTATGGTTTTAATCAATGAAATTGAAAATACCTAAAGATGCAGAGAATAGGGTTTACTCAAACACTTTGCTAAGAATCTTGTGCTCTTGTTTATCTCTATAACTCACTTAGCTTCATTAAAATGAGATAAAAAATCATCAACCATTGCCTATATAGCTCATTCACCAACTAATTTTTCTCTACATTAATTGCCTCCTTAGTTTTAACCTTGTTGTCCCTTTTCATATGTAAAAACCAATAATCATTCAGTAATCCTCTGCAAACTAACCAGTTGCTCCAGAAATTTGACCAAACCTCTTCATATCATCATCTAAGTTAATACCAAATTTAGCTAGAATGATGAGTAATTCAACATCTTATTCATTCATGGGTTTTGAAGTAACTTGCACTTGTAACTTCCCGTGAGTCAATACCTTATTTTTTTAGTTACCAGATGATCCATCTACACTAGTAGAGGTTCATAAACTTCACATTCTTCCTTCTTCTTCAATAATTTTCTCATTTCCTTCTTTTGCTAATCAATATCAACTTTCTTTTGTGAGAATGCCTTATATTCTTTTCAGAATGGCCTTTTTGATTGCATTTATTACAGGTGAAATTTGATTACTGAGAATTACCATTTCTCCTCACCTTAGATCTAAAATTAGCTGCCTTGTGGCCAAACTTGTGACAAGTTTAATAGTATCCATGAAAGGGTTGAGCATTATCCCTATTATTCCTTAACATTTTACTTGTACACTCATTAGCCTTATGTCCCATCTTATTGCAAGCATAACACCTCATTGAATCTTGATTTAACTTACTTCTACATTCAACAACTTTATGACCAGACTTATTGCAAGTATAAAACCTTACAACATTTTGATTCATCTTCCTTCTACAATCAGTAGCTTTGTGACCAATTCTATTACAAGCATAGCAATTACCATTGAAAGCTTGAGAACACCTAGTGGGAACAAGTTGTTTAGGTGCAAGATTTTTTGAAATTATTCTTCTTATTCTTCCTTTGTCTCTGGACACTTCTTTTGCATTTTTAGAGGTATTCTTCTTAGGGTATTTAGTGCAAGTATTTTCCTTATTTGACCCAGACTCTCCTTCTCCTTTAAAGTTGTCATAAAAGTTTGTGGAAGTGGTAGCTATAGGACTTTTTCCTCTTTCAAAACCAAGGCCAGATTTTTCTCTTGCTAGATTTTGAGAGTTAATTATCTCATCAAGAATTCCAGATCCCCCTTTCAATTTTAGTCCTTTGTCAATCTATTATTTTTCCTTTTCCAATTCTTTCCTCAGGGTGACAACTTCTTCCTCAAATTTTGAACATTCAATTGCTTTTTCATTGAGCCTGATATTTAAGCAATCTTTAATTCTCTTGCATTCTTCAACCATGACCTTCAAATTGGAGATCATGTCTTCTACCTCCTTGAGCTTAATGTCACCTCCTTTATCTCCATCTATTAGAGTTTTTAGTTTGCTAATATCTTCTTGTGACTCTTTGGCCTATGTCTTCAATTTTTCAATTGTCTCCTTCACTTTCTCAAGCATATCTCCATATTCATTGTTTATTTCTTTTTCTTTATCTAGATCATCAAGGCCGGATAACTTGAGTTCTCCTTCAAGGTCCACTTCATACTCATTTGGGTGAAAGTCCCAACCTTTAGGTTCCATTGCTTCAAGATCTGGTTCAGGAATGAATACATCATTATCCATAGCTTCATATTCCATGTGTTCAAGTGCAAGATATACCTCAACTGTTAGGCTTCTCAAAGGCACTTGGCTCTGATACCAATTATTGAACACACAGTGATATTGAGAGGGGGTGAATTAGCATATATTAAACTTAACTAATTTATTTGCAGATCAGATCCATTTACTTAGAGAACAGAAAGTAAAACAAGAAACACATTCATCAACACAATGACACCAAGATTTTGGAAAACCCAAAACTAGGAAAAACCACAGTGACTGTTAACTCACAATATAATGCTCACTGCTATATAAATGTTTACAACATTGTTTCAGGGCTACAACCCAAGGAAGTTACTACTCCATGTGGAAAGCTCACTGCTTCAAATAATTATAATGATACACAAAATTATGAATTGTTATGGAAGAAGCATTTATTTTATGCTGATGTTGAACAATTCTCTTTTCTACACAATTACTTCATCATATTGATTCTTCATACCTTTTACTCTACTCTATCAAATTCACACACACTTCTACACATCACAAATGAATTTGATGTTCTATAAATATCCTCCAAAACACTTCAAAACATTGACTAGGTCAGCATCATAAGCATCATTAGATGAAATGTGTAGCTCTTCAAAAGTCAGCCTCAATACATATAATATGTTAAGAAAACTTATTGTAGAATTTAAGGCTTCATAAAATGATTCAAGGAACATCACTTCACATATTTCAAAGTCAAAACAATAGATCAGGATCCACTGTATATAATAGAAACTAGTCTGTCGGCCCAACTTGTACAAACATTGCTAACTATTTTTCTTCATACCACTGGGGGAAAGCCAAAAACTTCATATGGACCAAGAATTCAATCATGTACACTATCAACATCATCCATTCACCTTTCTTCTAAAGTATTATATCAATCTACACATCCTCAAAACAACAAACATGATGAAGTATAGGAAATAAAGCATTTTGGACCACATGTGACACTTCATAACTCAAGATATAGTATTGCAGTACATTACAAACCCTGAAACCTTTAGGAATTAACTTAAACATAATTATATGCATACTCCTAGATTTGCACAACCTTATCTATCAATTTCAAGGAAAAACAAAAGCTTGACTTATGTATACTGGAGTCTGGAGAATAGAGATATACAATTCTTCATTAACAAGCTTACATATCTTGTGCGGTACCAGAAACAAGAGATATTTGTGTGTGGTTAAAACTTGGGTATATTGGAGCATGTAGAACCTCCACACAATATTTTATGGCTGATCAGTATGTAATTCATCTTATGCAAAAGCTCAAACATGTGTATTTAGGCACCGAAATAGTATATATTGCCTCTGTCACTTGATTGCTAATCTTGTGGACCACTAGGGTATTTGATACTTCATCATAGCATGCCTTATACATCTCTGAGCCTATTCTCATAACCACATGACAAACTAATGTCTTTTGGAGGAATGCATATCATTCCATTAAGTCTCCATCATTGTTTTACCTTGTCTAAGTAGTAATTAGTACTCTGTCCCTTGTAACTTCTTCTGCTAAAGATTTGAAGATCTAAAAACTTGGATATATCTTTTCAATACTTGGATGAACTTAACTTTAGAACCGCAAGGTCAAATATTTTTTACGGAGAAATGCGGACCAAAACAATGTGACTCTACCTTAAGATATGTACTATGAATTCCTTAGATTTATACTACTTATCATTAAGTGTGGTACACCAAACTGATGAGATATACATGTATGGCTACTAGAAATGTGCTAGGACATGATTATTTACCTCTGCATCATGCCTAGACATAAAACAAAACACTGCACCATACTTAGACTATTTTCTCTTTTCCCAGAATGGTTTTACTTCACCTACTAAGTCTTCTAGACAAACTAGCCTTTGAAATGCTAACCTCTTGACTTCAACTAAGTCAAACTATTTGTCTCAATTCTTCCACTAACCACCAGCTTCTCCATCTTCTAAACTCATCTTTTATACAAGTTTGATTTTGTATTGTCATCTTCTATGAATGCTATGTTGACATCAATGACAAACACCTATTGCCAACACCTTGATGGTCATCAAAGAATCACCTTTAGAAAATATAAGCGAAAAGACAAGAAGGAACTAAAATGCAAGAGAAAGAAGGAGAAAATGACAAGCTTTAGCTTGACAAAACCCACCTTAATGAGAAAACATTCCTCCGACAAAAAATGAATCAAAAGAACTAAAGGATGAAAAGTTAAAGGAAGAAGTTTTGAGTTGGGACTTAGTACTGTATGTACCTATTGCTTCCCACATTTGAGATTGGGAGGAAGATCATTTACTCAATGACAACCACTAGTGTGGTTTCATAATATCACAGGTAAGTATCTCTCAACCTTTTAGCCACCTTTGAAGTAGCACCTCTTTGAGTTTCTCTCATGGGTGGCCTCCTTTTATGTGTTTTTTTTTTGTCCCCCCATGTGTTAAATGTTATTTACCTCTCTTTGGATGACCCTTGATACTCTTGTAACGTCAAGGATACAAGGAGATTGCCTCTATTGTGATCATTCTTCTATTTGTTTCTCTATTTTTCTATGCTTATCTCCCTTATTGTAATTGTTGTGTGTGGTGCCTTGGTGGCATAATGTTTTGGAGGATGTCTTAGGGGCATTTTCCCACATTGTTAACCTAAGTCACTCTTGTCTCCTCTCTCATTTTAGTGTTTTCCATTTTTGGTGGCTCTACTAGTTAGTGGATGAAGAAAACAAATAAATACTGATAAGGACCATGCATCCCTTCAGGAAGAAAGAAAAAAAGGACCCAGTCCATATATGAAGATGGGGTTGATATATTACTGACGCTTGACTAGTAGAATCACTCTGTGTTGTGATTTGTATTGAGAAATTTGTTGTAACAAACCTTTGTAAAACCCTAAATCTACTTCTATGCACTTTCGATTGTTTTGTATCTCACCTTGTAGCTACACTCGGTTCTAAGATACTTGCAGTATAACCTAACAACTATAATTGCTTCTAAACTTGTAAGTGTAGCCTTGGTCAATTAAGTGATATGATTTATGTATAACTTTAAAGAATTGATTTGGTTGTTATCTCCAAATAGATTTTCTAACCAAAGCTTATAGATTGTTGATTAATGGTTATGTTAACAAATGATATTGATGTGTTTGTGGGAACATTTGGAGATTGCAAGCACATTTCACCTTGGGGGCATGGGCTTTGTGAAAGCTCTTATTTCCTTGTGGTTTTTCACTTTACCTTACATGTGTTTGATGTCGGAAAGTGGGATCAACCACTTCAAGGTGGGGGTATATATTGTGGTTGATTATTTTAGACATTGTTGATAAAGCATGTTTGTGTATGCTTCCTTTTCACCATAAGGCATCTACAGATGTGGGTGGGGTTGTGTACTTTATTTTGTTTTGTGTATACCTCTTTTTCACTATAAGCCATCTCTATGATGCGGGTGGGATTGTATACTTTGAGCACATGCTTCCTTTTCATTGTAAAGCATCTACAAATGTGGGTGGGGTTACATTTTGAAAGTCCTTCCATGGAAGGTGGGCTTGTGTCTTCCCTTGAGCAGTTACACATCCTTTTACAAAGTCCTCTACCTGAGGTGGGGTTGGATCTTGACTTATTCACCCTTAAGGGTGTCCTTGGCACTTGTGGTAGCATAGTTCAATCATCAGGTGTGTTTGACATGTCTTAGATAGTGGAGCATAGTGATAAGCTCCTCCCTATTGCCCATGTTTGTTGTGTATAAGACATATAGTGTGTCAATGACATACTCTATGGTGCTCATGTATTCCATGTGTTTTCATGTGTTTTTCGTGTCTTCCTTGTGTGTTTCATGTCTCTTTGTTTGGTCTAAAGGCATGTAGCGATGAGCTCCCTCCATGCCACATTCTTTTCATGTTTTTGTGTGGTCTAAAGGCACGTAACGATGAGTTACCTCCATGTTGTGTGTTTTAAGTGCTTAGTTAGGATTATGAATAGATATATTTGTTTAATCATGTCTTCTCTTTGTGAATTCCTTACATTTTGCTTGACTATATTCATGTCATCCTCTTGTATTGCACTCTTTACTTTCTTCTTCATGTATTGTGTGCTTCCTTACTATATTCATTGTGTCTTATGTGACTGTCAAGTGATTTCTTATGTTTTCCTAAGTTTGGGGACTAGAAATGGTTCTCTGAACTTAGGGTGTGTCTTCATTATTGTGTTTGATGTGTTTGATGTGCTTCGACCATACTTTAATGCATGTATTGATCATAAGATCATACACACAATAAACTGGGGGTTAAATGTTAGCTAGAGTAAAAAGTGGACACATGCTTTTTTACCTCCTAGTTTAGCTCCTATGTCCTCGTGTTAACATTATACAAGCTAAATATTCATCTCAATGGAAAATTCCCTGAAACCAATGCAAATTGGGAACTAGTGGCCCATGAATTACCTTACTCCGAACCAAAAAGGTGCATTAGGACTTGGGCACCCACTCCCAAGTCCTCCCTGATTGATTGGGGCAAATTTAAATGCATGTCAGCCTATGACCTTTTAAAAGATTCCTCTTTGTTGGCTCTTTTGAATTAATTCATGAATGTTAATAGCAAAGAATATATAAGTGTGTTTTTGAATTCATTATACATATAGAAGAGGAGGATAGAAAACTTATGATATTGGAGCAAAGAGCATTTAAAACATTCATTATGTTTCTAGTGTACATTTGTGTTTTTATTGTGTGTGTTGTTGCTTATTTGGAATCATCATGCATCTCCTTATGAGTCGAAGGATCTTCATTCTCCTAACTTCACCTCCGAGGTGATATCGTTGTCATTTGAATCATTTCATCATTAGTTTATCTTTAGCCTCTACCCTGTAAGGGCATGCACTTTCTCTAACAATGGTGTTGGGAAGCTTGAATTTTATCTCAGGATTTGACTGAAGCAAATCCCTAAACACCACAACCCCCAAACCCCTTTTCTTCTAGTGTGCAGGTTACAGGTGTGAAGTTTGAAGAAGTGAAGGTATAAGAAGGTTTTGTAAGGGAAAGGGTTTTGGGATCTAAAAGCATTCTATGCATTTTCCTCTATGAAAGACTTGAGTTCCCACCCTGAAGTATTCATGCTTAAACAATCTCTGAATCTTGCATTAGCACACTCCCTGTGACATTTCTCTACTTTCAAGTTTTTGAAGATTCTATCTTTCTGGACTTGGGTGCATGCCCCATAGTCCTTTAAATTTCTAGCTTCTAAGTCATAGCTTCTGATATCTTCTTGATTAATCTTGTGCAATTGGTTTCTAGGTTTCAATTGTCTTCTATCTATTACAAGTTGATTATCTTAGAACTAGGGTTTTATGCATACTTGACCAAGGGTTTGATAAAAAGGCTTGGTTAAATCATATCTTTCCATAGCACTCTTGAGCACAAAATCTATAGCTGAGTCCTCCTCCATTTGGTAGTGACTTGGCTCAGTTTTGTCCTTGAATGTTATAGTGAAAGAGGGTTTGATCTAGTATGCATGCTAGTCTTCTTCATTCTCTTTTTCATACATAACAGGACTAAATAGTGTCAAACTTCTTTTGACACATTGAAGCAAAAGATTATAGAAGCACCCATATTGATATTCCCAGATTGGAACATACCAATTCATGTACATGCTGATTCATTAGGAATTGCTATAAGGCTAGTACCAGTGTAACCTAAAGGTAATAAAGACCATCCTATGATGTTTTCCAATAGGAAATTATCTAAATCAAATAAAAATTATACAACTATAGAGAGAGAACCTTTAGCCATGGTATATGCCTTATATAACATCAGACATTACTTATTCTCCACACTATTTACATTCTATATGGATTGTGAAGCTTTGAAATATCTATTGAACTTAAGGGAAATATGCCAATGGTTACTCCTATTCTAGGAGTTTGATTTCAATATAATGTTGAAACTTAGTAAGAATAACCAAGACTCATATTACCTATCTAGGATAGAAACAGGTGAATAACCAACAACCAGGAGGAAGACCTCCCTGGCGCAAACCTATTTAGGGTGAATGAAATATTAAAAGAGATGTAAGACATAGAAAGATTAATCTCTATAGGTGAATTTCCACAAGATATGACACTATAGAATAAGAAAACTTTGATGTAGAAAGCTTTTCCATATACATTGATAGAAGGCCAATTACATTTTATAAGAAAATATGATATCATAAGGATAGTTTCTTATGAGCATGAGAGAGAAGAAATACTTAGAGAATCTCATGAGGGAATATTAGGAGGTCACAATTTAAGAGATACAACAACAAAGAGAGTAAAATTGGTTGGGTTATGGTGGCCTACATTGTACAAAGATACTAAAATTTATACCAAAGAATGTGACATTTGTCAATGCACAGGAGACCAATTGCTAGGGATGAAATTCCACTAAAACTAGTATTAGCTAAGGTTCCATTTGAAAAGTAGGTGATAGATTTTATTGGTCCAATAGACCCCCTAGAAAAACACTCCAAATCCATATTCATAATTTCAAGGGTAGAATACCTGACTAAGTGGGCAGAAGTTGAACCCACCAAAGATTACATCGCAAAAAACTTTCACCAATTTCCTATATGAAAATATAATCACTAGGTTTGTATGTCCATTAAGAATAACTAGTGATCAGGGAAAGCATTTTGTAATAAGATGGTTGTGGAGTTATTATAGAGCTTCATGATCACTTATAACAAGAGCTCACTATATCACCCACAAGGAAATGGGGCTAGTGAACCTCTTAATAAGATATTTGGAACAACACTAACCAAGATATGTGATGGAAATAGAGAAGATTGGGGTATAAAAGTACCTATGGTATTCTAGGCTTACTACACTTCATATAAAAGATCAAGTGATCTCATGTCATTCTAATCAGTATATGGGATGGATGCAATAGTATCTATGAATTTCAAAATCACTAATTTTTACACCACATTAACCTTGAAGTTGAGTGAAGAAGCATCCTTAGTCCAAATAATTGATGATTTGGAGAAACTAAACGAGAATCAACTCATTACACTTTATAATCAAAATTTGGAGTGGGAGTGGCAGAAAGCTTGGCATGATTGAAACCTGCACTTGAAAACGTTCAAAGAAGGGGATTTAGTCCTACTTTGTGATAGTAAATTTAAAAATCAAGGGAAACGTAAAGTTCGTTGGATTGGGCCTTATTACATACATGAAATTATGGAGTAAGGGGCAGTAAAACTATGAAAAATGGATGGAAATGCAATAACAGGGTATGTTAATGTTTCTTGATTAAAACACTACCATCAACCAGTAGAATAAGGAATAATGCAGGACATTCATAAAAGTGTAAGATATGTACTATATTGTAAAATAAGACAAATAAAAAATTGTTAGGAAGCTGTAGGAAATGTTAACGACTACAAAACACTAGGAAGATGGAAATGGGAAAAAACAATAAATATGTAAAGGTACTATTCAAACCTATAAAAAATTAGCTAACAGAGTATACACAACTTTGCATTCTAAAAAAAACACAGCGAGTTGAAAACATATTAAATTCAAGAAACCCTAGCTAGAGTCTATCAATAACAATGGCAACCCCTATTCTAGTCGATATTTCTGAGAAGATAAGGTAGAAATACAAAAGGTATTTGTATAAGGCTATGGAAGTTGACAAGGAAGGATCTTTCTTTGAGATACCACCTGATGTGATTTACACTAAAATATCCACAAGTATATGCACGCATGTACCTCTCTAAAATTGACAACACAATTTGAAGCAGTCTGGTAGTAGCTGCTCCAAATAGATCGAAGCTAATATTTACCTTAATACATTTAGATAGAGAACAAGTTAGACATATGAAAGGATTTCCTAGATTTATGCATGGAGAATGATTGGGTCAGAATAATATTGTGTCACATCCATGATGACTTTATCTACATAGAAAAACCCTAAATAATCACCAAGCAAGCCATCCAAGTGATGACAGGGCTAAGTGGGATAGAGGACATACCACTGAAAAATCCATAAAAATGACAAAGTAACAAAGTTAACGGGGCCAACATATGATGGGAGAAGGTTGAATGTAAAATAAATTACCAACCCTATGGTGAAGTATGTTGTGAGGCTGACTATTTTACCTCCCATATTTTGATCATTATGCTATTCTGTAGATGACACTATCAGACCTTAGTGACTATGTTTCATTATGCAGACTTGATGTTTTGTCTCACTGATTTGATACATGTGATTTGATTTGGTCATATTGGATGATATGTTGTGGTTTGATATATGGGATTTATATTTGATGATGTTTTGTGATGAGATTTTAGTTGTTATGTGATATGGATTAATTGACATGTGATTGGATAATGCGGTTTAATTTGGATTTATGTATTGATGTTTAATTGCTATATTCGATTGTGTGAATTTTAATTCCAGTTGCTTTGGCTATCACTTTTCTTGACAGAACTGACACTTGATCAAGATGTGCAGGTTTTATGTTCCCTAGCCACGGGAAATTGGAGGTAGGATTCACACCATGTTATTCCCTGTAAAGCCGATCCATTCCCAAGAGGGATAAGGATCACGTGTGTAATTGAATGATGGTTTATTGTACTTGGTTTAATTTTAATTATTTTTATCCTTAGTACCCTTTCTTTCTTATTTTTGATTAATATTAAGTGTTGTAAAATTTTATTTGATTTATGCCACTTGGTATTTTTATTATTTTTTTTCTGGGCCATTTAAATGTGGATTTTTAACCCTTTTCATGAACCCTAGGGTCCCAAAAGTTACCCTAGGTGGTCAATCATGAGTCTCGGGTCAACTTGGACTACCTAACCCTTGTTTTGACTCACCTTAGGTCACCCTAAACCAGGGTTGAGTAAAAGTGACGAATTTGGAAAGAGGGAATATGGGGGATGGGCCTTGCCTTGGGAAGAACTCATCTCCCATCCCTAAGTTTTGGGAATCATTCCCAAGGAAGACTTGGGAGGTCTCCAAGAGTCCTCCCAAACTCCCAAGTGAGTGGGAGCACCACTCAAGACTCTTGTCTTCTTGAGGTGTGAGTGGGAATCCAACTCACCATTTGTCCCCCTCCCATATGTGTGGAAGCACAAGTGGATGAGGTGGAGATGGAGGTGGAGTGAGAGGAGGACATTTGTCATCCTCTTACCTTCTCACTCTTACAAGTGGCTTTGGAGGAGGGAAGAGATGGTGACAAATGTCACCTTCTCATTCTCTCAAGGCCAAGTTGAAGGCCTATAATAGATTCTCTTGTAGAGGAGTGGGGGTTCTCCTTTTCTAGTCATTTTTCCCATGCAATTGAGGGACTTCTTGCAAATTTGAATTTTCCTTTCTAGTTTGGAGGAGTTAGAGAAGGTTGGAGAAATTCTGAAAGTAGGAAGGCTTGGGAAGGCTTGGAGCTCTTCACTAATTCTACTTCCATTGTCAAGGCCTTGACATCTCTATAAATACAACCCTCTTCTTCTTCATTTATCCATCCATCATTTGAGCAAACTTATGCTGCAGAAACACTAGCGCGCCTTTGGCACCCCCATCTCCATATCACTTATCATCCATCAATAGTGTGTTGAAGCTCATCTTCAATCACACAAAGTATCATAGCCAACTTCATCTTGTCATCTTGAGGACTTCGAAGCAAGGAAGCAAGCTTCCTGAGGGCCATATTCACCTCCATCAAGATCAAGACAGAAAAGGCAAGCAATGGAAGACGAAAGTTAAAAGGTTGTAAGTATCATTTGTTTCGTTATTTAAATCTCCTTTTCTCCTTCATATTCTATTGATGTTTGGGTTTATTATTGTTATTGATTAATCCACATTTTACCCTCACATAAAGCATAGTCAAAGTTTGGGGATGTGACATATCTCCCCCATAAGATTCATCATCCACATTGATGTATCCAAAATTTATAACATGAAATTTTTTTTGTACCTCTTTGAAAAAGACCTAAAATAAATGAGTAAATATTTGGTAAATATCATGATAATTTTCCCAGGTGGCATTATCTTCTGCATATTATTTCCACTAGACCTTCCATTGAGTAACTTCTTTATTACGCAAGTGTAGCTTACATATTTCGAGCACTTTGATAGTCTTGATCATTACAGCTCTTAGGTCCTTCACTTGTAAGGCATTCCAATGAAGAATAGGAACATGCTTATCTCCAACAATATACTTTTTTCAAATAGGAGACATGAAAGATATTATCCATTATGGAAAGAGTTGATGGTAGGGCAATCCTACAAGCAATTGGGTTGACTTCCTCGAAAACTTTGAAGGGACCCACATATGTAGGAGCTAGTTTGGATGACTTTCCAAACTTAATGGAATTGTTTTGAGGCTTGAATCTTAACAAAAAAATTTCTCCTACTGACAAATGTCTTGGAATGCGCTTAGCATCTTAATAGCTTTCATGTCTATCATTTTCCTTTGCTATCCTTTTCTTGATTAGTTTGATCTATTCTGCCATTTCTGATAGCATTTCTAGACCAAGGCTAATCCTATCTTCTAGCTTATCCCATCTTATAGTAGTTTGACACTTTATTCCATTCAATGCTTCAAATGGGGCCATCTTAATAGTGGAATGATAGGAATTATTGCAAGAAAATTCTACAAGAGGAAGATAATCCTCCCACTTTTATTTCTAATCCATACAATACATTCTGAATAGATCTTAAAATACTTGGTTCACTCTTTCCATCTAGCCATCCATCTCAGGATGATAAGTTAAGCTTATGTTTAATTGAGTTCCAAGTGAGGAAAATAAGGTTTCCTAAAACCTTAATGTCATGAGGGTGTCCCTATCTGAGATAATCATCTCAGGAATGCCATGTAACCTAAATACTTACGTAAATTTATGGGCTATGACTAGTGCTCGATCTGTCAAATTCCTGGGTATGAACTGCGCTACCTTAGTGAGTCTATCTACCACTACCAAAATAGCATTATGCCTATTCTAGACATAGGAAGACCTTGTACAAAATCCATGTTGATGATCTACCATTTCCATTTTAGAATCTCATGAGGATATAGGAGTCCTGCTGGGTGATAATGTTTTTCTTTCACCCTCTAGCATTCTAGGCATCCTGCTACAAACCTTACAACATCCTTCTTCATTCATTTCTAGAAATATAATGGTTTTATATTGGTTAGTAGTTTCTCCACTCTAAGATGTCCTGAATAGGGTGTAGAATGAACTTCCTTCCACACAATATTCCTTAACTCCTCAAAGTTCAGAACATACATTCTTCCTCTAAATATTAGTATTCCCTTTGGTTCAAAGTGGAATCCATCATACGTAGAATCATGAGGGTTGTATGAGAGAGATTTCTTAACTTGCTCATAGTATTCATCTCCCTTGGACTTTTACAACACCTGATTCTTAAAATCAGAATGAATGGAGATCATAGAGGAAATATGTCTCCTTCAACATAAGGCGTCCCCTACTCATTTTTCATTACCTTGAATATATTTAATCTCAAAATCATAATCAAATATAAACTCTAACCATCTTCTCTGATGAGAAATAAGATATGGTTGGGTAAACAAATATTTAAGTCCTTGATGGTCTATTCTTAACTCAAAGGGTTTCCCAAGTAAATAATGCCTCCACATTTGTAGTGCATGAACAACTGCTTCTAATTCGAGATCATGGAGGGCATAATTCTACTCATATGTCTTCAATTTTCTAAACTCATCAGCAATAACTCAACCTTTTTTGTATAAGTACACCACCTGATCCTTCTCTTGAGGCATCAGTGAGGACTACAAAATGACCCTATGGATTAGGTACCTTTAGAATTGGTGTTGTAGTTAGTTCTCCTTTAGTTGATCAAATGCCTCCTAACACTTTTTTGACCAAACAAATGTTTTTCCTTTCCTTTGTAGAAAAGTAATGGCATAGGAAATCCTTGAAAAGTTAGCCACAAATTTTCTGTAATATCCTGCTAGACCCATAAAAATATGGACTTCATGTAAATTTTTTGGTGTAGGCCACTCTAGAATGGCTTTGATCTTTGTTGGATCTACTACAATTCCCTCTGCTAAGATTATATGACCTAGGTACTATATTTCTTTTTGGAGGAAAGTACACTTTGGGATCTTACCATATAGTTTATGGTCTCTCAAATGCTAAAGAATGATCCACAAATGTTGTAGATGTTCTTCCTCACTTTTAGAATAAATCAAAATATCATCTAGGAAAACAAGAAAAAGCATATCCAAACAAACCCTCAATATGCTATTCATTAAATCAATGACTATTGGTGCACTCATCAATCCAAAGGTAGGACTATTAATTCATAATGCCCATATCTCATTCTAAAGGCTATTTTATGGATATCTTCATCTCTTAGCCTTAACTGATGGTATCTTGATCATAGATCGATCTTTGAGAAGACAACTACCCCACTCATTTGATCAAAGAGATTATCAATATGTGGCAACAATTACTTATTCTTTATCATTGCTTTGTTTAGCATGCAATAGTCTATACATAGGCGCATTGTGCCATCTTTCATTTTAACAAAGATCACTGGTCCTCCCCACGGTGAAACACTAGGTCTTGGGTGATCCCACAATAGTGGGTTACACTTTTTTTCCAAAGTTGACATTGAGATGAACATTTTGAAAAAATATTCACTTTCAAACACCTATAGTTTCTAAATTTTTAGGAATTTAAAGATGATGTAAAGTAATGATTTGTCACATTTTGTCTTTAGATTCTAAATATATATTTTTAAAATTTTTTGGAATCAAATTATATTTCCTTTTCCATCTCCTTCAATGACTAGTTTCTAATAGTAAACAACATTTTTAAAGAGTGACGTGTACTGTGTAAAACATAACTTTTCTTCTATGAAGGATAAAATCCTATTTTTTTCAAATTTAGATTTTTAACTATGATATCTAGAGGATGCATTTGGTTTCATAATGTTTTATTGAATATTTTTCTTTTAATTCACTTTTGAAGTCAAACCAATTACAATTTAGACATAGGTGTACTATGTAAAGCATAACTTTTTTTGTATGTATCAGAATACAACTTTTTTTTGTTGGAATAATGACATCAATACCTAGAGGACACATATTTTTTAGAATTTTTTTTCTATATTTTCCTTTTTTTTTGTATGTATGAGACATAGACCACAATGTTCATTAGAAAACCTACATTCAAAAGAAATAAAAAATGAATATAATAATCAAATTAAATATATTTAAACTTATACTTTTTGGGAAGCTTATAATAAGGACTACATACCTACAAAATATAAAATTTTAAATGAATTCATTTGATCCCCCAAAAGGTAAATCAAAAGTGGTTTTTTATCAGTATTTTGATAGGTGTAGAGGAGACTCCATGATAGGTATGGTTTAAAACTAGTACAATTCTATCCAAGAGGGTTTGATCTAAGGGGGTTTGATCAAACCCTATTCAATTAAAATCCTTTAAATGGAACCTTTCAATGATTAAATCATTATATTTTATAAAAATATGTGATTTTAGCAAAAATCAGGATGTCCCAAAAAGTGTAACCTATTATTGTGGCAGCACCCTCTTATTAATCATTTTTCTTTAGCTCCATCAACTATGTTGTAGTCATTCGATAAGGAGCTTTGGATATAAGTTTTGATCCTGGAATTATATCTATAGAAAAGTCAAAATCTCTCTTAGGGGGTAATCAAGATAATTTATCTAGAAATACATCCTCAAAATCTTGTAGCAAAGTGTAGTTCTCCATATCTGATCTCTCTTGATCTATAGATTCTTCTTCATCCTTTCCTTGGGGTTTCTAAGATTCATATTACATTAAGTTATCTTGAAAGACGGACTCTTTGAGATCATCTATTTTCTCCATTTTGATTGCAAAGAGCTGACACCCTTTTCACTTAGTTCTCTTCAATTGTAAGACAGATATTTGCCTCAGCTTGACCTCTCTAGAAGTACCTTGCAGAAAAACTCTATTTCAATGGTTGTCTAGACATTCTACTATTTTAGAAAAATAGTCTATGTTAGCCCTATGCTTCCATAATCAGTTTCTTCCAAGGATGACATCATATGATCCTAAGGGGGCTACATATAGGTTTAATTCAATAAAAAATCTTGGGATTTCAACCTTAGCTTCAAACAGACACTGCTCTACCTGAGCCCTTGTCTAGTTATCATACTCTACTGACCATGATTTTTACATATAACCAGCTCTTTTAGATATCTTATCTAAAAAATTTTGTGAAATAAAGCATTCAGTGGCACCAGTATCTATTAAAACTTAAATTGGAACACAAAACAAAGTACTTGTGGTTTCAATTGCAGTAATCTAGTACTCCACCTGTCAATTGTCAAGTATTGCATGAATTCTCTATTGGAAATCCACCTCTTGCAATGGTAAGGGATTTCATCATGGTTGAGTCCCTTGTATCTTGTTAGGACACTGATTAGCATAGTGGTCACCTCTACATGAAAAATACCCTCCAAGAGATCCCCGCATTTCAAAAGGCATTTCTAAGTTATCTTTGTTCTTCTTGGGGTTATTGTTGCCATTTTTCTTATCACCTCTAGACTCATTTTGATTGTTCCAAAATCCTTTATCACCCTTCCTTTTTAAGTTCTACTTGTTACCCTTTTTCTTGAATGATTAGGAAGATTGTGACCAATTGAATTTCTTGTGATTCTTTTCCCAATAAGCATATATGGACTTTACCTTTTGCTCTTGTTTAATGGCTTTCTCATAGACTTGGTCCACAATATTAGGACCATGAACATCTACCTCACCTCCTATTTGGGAATTTAACCCCACGATGAACTTTTGTCTACTAAACCTTTCATCCTTATGGTATTAAGGACCATACTTAAGGAGATGAGTAAACTTCTCCCAATACTCATTTACATATGAGTCACCTTGTCTCAAGTTCTAGAAATCCATGAGTTTATGATCAAAATACAATTGTGGTAACCATCTTTTCTTGAAGAGTTCTACAAAATTATCCCAAGTTAGACTCAAAGAGCTCAATCCCAGTTCCATCTTCTTATTCATCCACCAAGTGGATGCTTCACTAGCCAATTGATATGCTCCCCATACCACCTTTTTATTTCTAAATAATTCATGATTTCACAATATTTTTCTATTTCTGTGAGCCATGCCTCCATGGCATCTCCACTCACAGTTCCATGAAATTTAGGGGGTTTAACCTTCTTCATGTCCCTAGACAATTCGAGGGCCAAATGGCTCTTCTTTTCCTCATTTGGCCTTGACTCTAATTTATTTTCCCCATGCCCACTCTAGGTTGTGTGTTCATGACGACCCTCATATTCACCTTCATGGAAAGTTTCATGCTCAGTTCTACTCTGACCTCTAACCTCTTTCTCTAAATTCCCAATCCTTGACTTTGTTTCATTGAGCATTACAAGAATTTGGTCTAGTTTTACATCAGAATTTCTAGAAGGTTTCCCTTCCTTTTGGCTACCCCCAAGTCTGGTTCTAGTACGAACCATCCTGAAATTCTACTTCTCTTGAAGTTTTCATGTTAAGCATTCAATTAGTTTTTCATCCAATTGAATTCATTCATAAACATAAATCCATTCTCATTTAGATAATCTTAAATATAAATTTTTGCCAAGATTCCAAAAAGTGTTATAGTATCTTTAGATTACATAATATCCTTATTTATTACAACCTTTAATATCTTGTGAAGGTCACTGTCAGGAAGGGAAAACTCCTTGGGTTCTTCCTCACCCTTGAGGTTTACCAAAGCAGACTTGGAAGGTGCATTAGGACCACATCCAAATGATAAGTTCTTATGTGAAAAAAGATTACTTGGTTCACCCTCGATGATAGGAACAATAGCTTTAGCTGCTTTGTCCTTCTTCTCCTTTTCCTACTTGATACCCTTAAGAGTGTCAACGAATGTCTTAGAGTCAGTTAACCACGTGCCTTCAATGTAACTAGTTTTGTGTAGTGTTTTCATTTTTGAGACTCACTTCCTCATAGACTTTCCATAAATTCATTTCTTATTACCTTCTTCCTTGGGGTTTGTTGTGTTCTTATCATTCTGGCTAAATAACATTCAAGCATTAGCAACTATTAATGTCTAAAGAAAATTTTATGTAGTAAGCTCAGAGGTCCATGTATTGAACTTGGCCCTGATACCATATGTAAAATGCCTTCTCATAATACTCAGATTTACACACCAAAATTAATAGAAAGGTAAATGAACATAATCATCAACAAACATTGATTTATAATCATATAATATTTGCATAATGACAAGGAAATAATAGCATATCTTTTTTGAATATTTTCAAAACTTGAAATTTACAACATATTCAAAGATAGCATTTTAGTGAATATTTCACTTTACATTTGCAATATTTTGCTCTTGGCAATAAGAATAATTTTACATAAATTTGATTGTCAAAAGTCATAACATGAAATATACCACATCTGGAATCTTGATATCTATATTTATAAGTCTTGACTTGTCTTCTGCTTGTGAGGGAGAGGATCACCTGAGCACTTTACCTCCAACCATAGACTGACGGTCCCTCAGACACCTTTATTCTTGGAAGTGGCCCTGCCCTTCATGAAGAGTATAGATATAAGGAACCACCAAGTTTTTGCCATCTACATTTCTAGTTTTGCGTCCTACACAATCAACATGGTCATACAACTATAGACTCCTTCTAACTGAGTATGCCACTATTGGATGATTATGCAAATCTGAAGCATAGTGAACTGACTAATGCATGCAAAGACAAATGCACTACTTTGCCGAAAGATTCAATATAAATAGGCATTCACAATTAATGTGTTCATGAGTTCACACACCTCTAACTCGACTTTGAAACTATATCATCCTATAGTGAATTTAGTTTGACTAATACTAGTCATAGAGTGACTTGACTAAGTTTCACCCATAGTCCACCTGACTTAGATTTTTATTCTTGAATTTTGAAGTACAATACCAAGGATGGTTCAAAATGATGACATAGTATTTCAAAAAGCCTCTTGTTGTAACTTTCAACATTGAATCTATGACTCCCTGTCACTCTACACCTTGTTTGAAAAGTTTATATTCTTGGTTTTCATCTCTAATATCAACATAGAGAATAATTTTATTAATAGCTTCTTAATTCATCCAAGGTACTTATCTTGGTCTAATTATTCTCATCTAATCTTCTTCAACAATAAATATATTTAGTTTAAGTCGACACATAACCATAAGAAGAATTATACATTTACTAAACATATGTGGGTTACTCTTAGAGAATTATCTTCTCTAATCTCATCATACAAAATAACATTTAAACTCTTATCATATGTAGGTAAAAAGAATATCTTGATGTACCATCATAATAACCAAATCTACTACTCAAATTTTGTTTCGAGTACTTGCCAATCAAGGCCAAGTGAATGTAATTGTATGACATGGTTATATGGACAACTAGTGCTCCTTTGACTACTATAATATTGGTCGTCTTAATATTATAATGTAGCACAAAAGTGACTATTAATCGTAGTAATACATTTTGTAATATGTATTATTCTTCTCTCAAACTGATATCTTGTAATTATGGGGCTCAAGATTCTAATATCTTGTAATAAGGGGCTCAAGAGACTAATATCTTCTAATATGGGGCTCAAGAGTTTGAGTATCGGCCCATTATTCTACCAATAACATTCTTGTTAATTAACATAGGTGAGATTCTTCGATAAGAAATATCATAAAGAGTTTAAATCAATCTTTCAGAATTCTCTCATGCAATTAGAAGCAGATGACAATACCTAAAACTTCTAGTTAACAACTAGATTACTAGTATCCTGGATTCACATATAGGTTTAATCATCAAAATAATGGCTTCAATATATGCCAATGTTATTGTCTTAACACTATGCTAGTCAGGAGTATCATTTTACATAGACTTTGGGTATAAAAACTCATGGCAAGAATAGTCTCATACAATCATAGTCAATTGCCTATCTTTTCATAGAGGAAACTCTTGGCTATCATTTTTTCTAACATAAGCTATTTTTATCAATGGGAGTCTCATGGAAAATAGTTGAAGACATTATTATTGTCATGTAGGTGTTGACCCACTATAACAAGTTTAAAAAGATACAGTATAAGGTTATCGACTTGTATAGGCACCAGATAAACACTACCGTATATACATACATTGATGGTAAAGATGAATAAAGACATTCTTTGATAGTAGAGATAAATATATACATGCTTCAAGAAAATCTTTGATTATAACTTATGTATATATAAGTGTACCTGTACAAAGTTCAGTCATAGACCTTCCTATTCAGCTTCAAATCCTTCTCTGTTGTCCTTCTTCCAAGACTTATCATCTTTGTCTTTCTACACTCTAGAGTCCCCTTTTATTATTCTCTACCCGTAATCTTACTAATTCCCTGAAGGTTGTTTCTAACACATAATATACTTCCTACACCCACAGGGATAACATCCCAAGCTCGTATGAAATCTCCCTAAAAAGGACATGCAATCGTGGAGATGTTCTTTCTTTGCAAAGATCACTTTGAACCATCGATGGCTTTCCACTCTCTCTCCACATTATTGTGGAGTATAGGGTTGTGCACCACTACATGAATGTAGTGGCTTGCCATTGATTGCAAGCTTATCACAAAATGATAAGAACTTAATACTTAAATGAACAAATACACTTTTACATTATATATTATTAATATATAAATAAATAAATACAACATATTTGAATATAGTGGTAGCATTACCACCATTATGGGTGTTGGTATAAATCATTTGACTAGACCTGTGAGTATGGAGTTGAGATTTTCTTCCCCCTCGCAACCTTGTGCTGACGTCAACATAAATAAATAGGTAATCACTGAGAAATATATAGGAAAGTTCCAACAAAGGAAAATTGTTAAACTCTTAACAACATTAATATTTCCTGAATAACACTTTATCCATATCAAACAAGGTCTAACATTAGGAAAAACTTTCCTAAATGGAAAATCGACAACTATCAAGACAAGATGGAATAAACAACAAGATTCAATTACTACTTACCTATCTCATGGGGATTCACTAATTATAAAACATAGGACTTGACTGATAAAACATGTTCCTTTGCAAACATCTATTCCCTTCTCTCTGATGATGCTCTCCCTCTTTTCTCGGAGGTGGAAATCTTTCTTGGGTACAACTCAAAGTCACACAAACTAGGATTAGTGTATTATTAGTAAATCCTTATACATCATAATTTAATAATATTAATAACATTTAATCACATGGCAAAATCTATGCATTTAATCATAACTCATAAATCATTGATTTATCTAGACATTTTCTCTAACCGTCAAATCATTAATCCGTGAAAATTTATCTACTAATTACATGCAAGTAAAAGTAAAGCATAGCCAAAGTTTGGGGATGTGACACATTTCATATGTTATTCTAATACTAGACCATGTTTATTGATTTGGTTATATTGTGCCCACATTATTAATTTTATCCTGATTCAATGTTGGTGTCAAACGAGAGTTGCATTCCATTTGGAATTTATCATAGTTGGCATGTATGTTAGTAAATTAGAAATGTTAAATATTTCTTTATTTGATTATATTTCATGTTTTTGATATTATATAACATTTTATTTATGGTTTTTTAGTGGATGCATTGTGATTTGGATCCTTGTGGATGTGTCATTTTGGTGAGGTGTCATGGTTGACCCTCTGTGCAGCTTGTAGGTTGATTGTCGATGTTGCTTGGAATGTTGGCCATATGTCAACATTGACTTGGTTTGTTTGGATTATTTTGCATGTTTTAATATGTGTGTCAATGGTGTTCACCTTCTCCCTAGTGCTTTGGTGTTTGCACTTTCTTTATTTGTCAATCTTCATCCTTCTTGGAGAGTGTCTTCGACATGCGTGCACATTGTTGATCTTGAATGGATTTTTGGGGTTCTTTTTTATCCTTTTGAGTTTTTAAGGGGTTATTTAGTTTTTTAGGGGTTTGTGGTGGTCTTGGGGAGGCATGTGTATTGTTCCAAAACTTGTGTCTTTGAGAAGATTCTACTGAGGCACTATTCAGGGACATTAACACCCCAAGAGGACTATAATGCCCAGGAAGGACACTAGTGCCCCAAGAGGACATTAGCACCCAAAAAGAACACTAGTTCCAAAGTTAGACACTATATCTAAGCACTAGAGTCCCATAAAATTTCTATAGTCCTAGTTTCATGTTTTTTCTCTATTTCATGTTGTGATCCTTAAGCCTTCAGACACCGATCATTTCCTAACATTTTTAAGGGAACTTTGTATATAAAAGTTGTTCCCCTTGGTCCTCTGATTCTTCCCATATTTTAAGCTTGAATGTACATGATGTATTTTGGGAGTAATGACCTATTTCTATCTTGGAAATTATGCTTCACACACTATCATCTAGTTGTCATGTTTTCAATGAAGGTGGTGGTCTCAGGCTAGTGGATCCCCTTCTTGAGTAAGTTGTTGTATGTGCTTGGATGTTGTTTTGTGTTATGTTGGGATAGATTTGATATTATTTTCACTCTCATCCTATTCCATGTGGTTGCAAGAGTGCAAATTTGTGGATTAGCATCTAACTTTCATCATGGAATGAATTCCCTTATTTCACAGGAATATCATGGTGACCTTATCACATGATTGGTTAGTATTTAGGACTTGCATTTGGACCCTAAGTGGTCACCTTGGTTGTTTTGTATCATGTTCTGGAGTCTCATCATGGGATGTTGTGATGTTTCTAGTACATGATTGTGTAATTGGGACATGTGCATGTCACAATTACATCACAAAAAATTGTTCATCCTATTTTTGTCCATTATTGTCCTAGTGTAAAAGCTCATGCATTATAAGATTCAAGGTTTATCTCACAGCCATTTTTATGGTCAATAGCTAGATTGTTAGTATGAATGCCTAAGAATTCAATGATTGCTTCATCATTTTGAAACTCATTGAGAGATATTAGATCTTTTTGGTCCCAGTTTATGAGTTTAGGATCTATTAATGGAAGGTCTATTAATGGATGTTTCATGGAAAAGGTTAGATATGTCTAAATGTTCAAAAGATGCAACAATGACTTTTTTGGTAGTGTGTTCAACATCGAGAGAAGTTTCCTCTATGCTTGCAAAAGTATTATATGGGTCATATGTTTCCAAACAATATTTCATGAATCCAAGCCCATCTTTGTAAAGATATGGTGGGATTGGGATAGGAGTTACTATGCCTTACTCATTACAACTACACCCTTTTCCTTAATATCACATATTTTTAAACATAGAGAGCACTAGTGTATTTATATTTTTAAAATTATGGAGCAAAATTTTCACCAATGTAGAGCCGCGAAATGATGGATTCATCTATCTCTTCATCTACTAGGAAATTAGTTGGAACAAAGGTAGTATCTATCAATGGATAGGTTTGAGGTTTTTGTTTCTTTTGTTGAAGAGTGCATCCATAAGATCTTGGAGAAAGAGGCAACTTGCCCACATGAAAGACATTGTGCAACTCATATTCCCCACACCCAATGTTGACAATCTTGACTCTAGATTTAACAAATGAGGGATTAGAAGTGTCGATGAGTGTGTTAGGATCAACATAGGATGAGGAGGATGTCTATTAATAGGAGACATCCTCAGTGCTAGCATAATGAATGGATTTATAATAAGAACTTTCTATTAGTACTAGAAGCGATTAGGATTAGTGGAAATGGTAATTCTATGCTATTATGGGGAATTTTACACTTTAATGGTAAGTTGATGGTACAACTTGCATGACATGGATCCATGGGTAGTCTAGGATGATAATATATGGTAAATCAAGATTAACAACATGAGATTGACTTCTTTGTAGTATAGGACCAACTTTTATAAGTAAACATATAGTACCCTCTGATTCTCTTTTTGTATTATCATATGTTTTTATTGTGATTATGTGTGGATAAATCATCTCTAGAGTACCCCAATTGCCTTAACAATATGAGTGTATATAAATTTAATTGAGATCCATTATCTAGGAGGAATCATTTTATTTTATAGTTGGATATGAAAAATTCATTATGAAGGGGACGGTTATATGTGGGATCGATGGGAGACATGTTATCTTGACTAAAAGCAATGTGATACATGGAGGACAAGTGAGGGTTCATAAGGGCTTGATAGTGATTAGGATGAATGTCATTGATAAATCTTGATTCTTATAAGGCATGCCCTAGTATAGCTTGATGAACATTTGAGGAGTTGAGAAGTTCCATGATGGAAATTTGAGCTGGAGTTTTCTGAAGTTGTTTAATGAGGTTGTACCTAGTGTCTTATGATGAGGATGATGAGGAAGGCTCTTGGAGGGTGACATTATCATGCCTTGTGGTGACAACACAATTAGAATATTTTTATGCAATCTTTATGGTTGAAACTTGCATGTAGTCAAAGTGGATATGTCGCATGATGCTATCATAGGTATGTGGTCTTCTATTATAGTAGGCAATATTGATGTAATTTTTATGTGATTGACCTTGGTTTGATGTGGAAGGTGTGATTGATCATTTTTTGGGAGGGAAATTTGGTATTCCAAGATTATCATTATGTGAGGTTGATGGATCACCTTCAATTATAATTTATCCTTGATCAATTAAGTCTTTGATATAATTTTTTAATCTTCTTACACTTGTGAGTTGCATGGCCATTGAAATGATGGTATTTACACTATTCATTTTCTTTATACCAATTGAGTTGGGTTTCGAGTCATTGAATGGCCTTGTGGATGGGAATGTGACCATGTTTGCTCTGACAAATTTTTAGAAGGCATCCTTAATGGGTTCCCCCAAAGAGGTATACTTCTGTCTTGGTGGATTGGGAGGTTTATTTTGTCCAAACAAAATTGAAGTAGTATTGGTTTGTTGTGGATTTTCAACATTAGATGGTTCTTGCGATGATGTGATAGATTGGACATGTTTATTATGAAAGGCTCCATCATTGACTATGTTTTATATTTTTTTATAAAATTTTGGTTTGTTGTTTGAGGTATTCTTTACTGTATAGTTTGATAAAAACTTTGGCTACAAGGGATTTTTAAATAGTAAAAAACTTTTCAATGATTTTATCGAACGTGGAGACCTAATGTACTTGTAGATGGAGTGCAATTTTGTGGTTAGGATTGGTGACAAAAATATTGATAAGTTATTTATCTATAATTGGCCAAGGAAAGTGACTGGAAAGACCTCTCTGCCAATGTAAGAATGAGGCATAACTTTCTCCATTATGTTATTTTACAATGAGAAGATCTAACATTATTATCTCATGTTCAAAATTATAAGAGAAGTGTGCAACAAACTTCTCTAAAAATTCAACAAACATAGTAATAGATCCTAGAGTGAGATGCATGAGCCAATCCAAAGCCTTCCTTCCTAGAATTTAGGGAAAAACTCTCAACAAATACATGTCACTATAAGCAACTTCTTGGTAGGCCAAGAAAAATTATTTGACATGATCTCTAGGGTTGCCCTTTTCTTTGTATTTATCAAATTTTGGGATTTCAAAGTGTCAAGGAAAGGGGACCATGGTGATCAAATAATTAATTGGGTAGAGGCATACATATTTAAATTTAAATTGTTTTCTTTGATTGGTAGCCCCACTTTGTAACCCATTCAAAGTATCTTTTATCTCTTTCCACTCTAGAGAAAATGACATTCTATGTAGAGGGTTTGGTGGTTCATATGGGATCTATCCATATGGTGGAAGAGGTTAAATCATGTTATCATTTGGATTTGGGTTATATGATGAAATGTTTGATGTTTAAATGAGTTGGTGAGGATTTTAAGGTATAGAAGTGGGTTGATAAGATGGTGCCAGATAATTGATGATAGTGGGTTGATATGGAATGTAAGGACGAAGTGTAGATGGAGGTTTATTTATTTATTGGGAATGGTTAAAGGTGAAAGAGAATGGATATATCATTATTGATGGATGGGAAGGCTGGTTGTAGAATGGAAGAAGAAATGGTCTGGCTAGAAGATGAAATGGGTTGAGAGACATGGTAGAATGTATAGTTAATCTTAGTGGATTAGAAGATGGATTTTGGTCAAGGATGGATGAGAAGTGGAATGATAAGTATAACCTTGAGATTTGAAGTTGGATGGATCATGTTGAAGTCGATGAGAGGAAAGTGTAATGGTATGAGATGTAGGGGGTAGTGGCATACTACCACCTTCTTGTTTATTGATATGGTATGTATGATTATGAAGGGGTCTAGAAGATGGCTAACCCCATGGATTGTTGAAGGTGGGAGATGTAGGTGGATCTTTATCAATGATGTTTAATAGTTTAGATATCTGATAGTCACGAGGGATTTTGGATCCTTTTTCAACGATGTATCCACGGAATTCATGTTTTATAATTTAGATATGTCAGAGTAATGGGGATTTTTGGTAATTATTCAATGATGCATGCAAGGAATTCATTTTTTTTTATTCTCCACAAATTGATCCATTAAGTCATTGACCCTTTGGCTACTAAGAAATGTTTGGTAATGTGGTGAATATTCGGGTTGATTGACTGAGATTTTAGGCTCACTTATGATATCAGGAAAGACATGAGGAGGTGAAGGCTATTGGTAGGTGGCGACTGATCAGGAAAGTACTGTACACTAGCCATGTATCCTCGCTGGGGTTAGGGCCGACTTAAAAAATCCTAGGGCCGACTTAAAAAAATCCTATTTTTTTATGACCGACATAAGAAAACCCTAATTTTTGTAACCGACAAAAAGGCTTGATAAAAGATGGCCAAGGGTTAGGGTTTGGGTATTGTATTGTAGCATTT
The DNA here is from genome assembly GCA_027924645.1 of Cunninghamia lanceolata. NCBI lineage: Eukaryota > Viridiplantae > Streptophyta > Pinopsida > Cupressales > Cupressaceae > Cunninghamia > Cunninghamia lanceolata. The sequence goes on from BSBN01000274.1 coordinate 17,037,057, forward strand.
GCAGCAGTATTGAGTTGCAGGGATTGCTGATTGTAATCATTTTGATTTACTAGATAATAATATTGGACTCTCTGTTTGGTGGATGTAGCCCGAGTTTGGGTGAACCACGTTAAATATTGTCTCTCGCTGTTATTAATTCTGTGTATTTCCATTTCTCTGTTTAATCTTTATTTGCATTTAATTGATATCTTCTGCCGGCTAACCCTAACAAGTGGTATCAGAGCGGGTTGTGTTCGATTATCATCTGCAGGAAAGTCTCACGGTTGAGTGGGAGCAATGGCGGACGAGGGAAGATTGAAGGTTGATAAATTCAATGGGTAGAACTATCAGTTATGGAAGATGTAGATGGAGGATTACCTCTATCAAAAGGATTTATGGATGCCGTTGGAAGGAGTAGCCAAGAAACTGGCAACAATGTCTGATGAGGATTAGAATCTTCTTGACAGAAAGGCACTGGGAACCATTCAGTTGTGCCTGGCACCGTCGGTGGCATTCAATATAACAGAAGTGAAGACAACAGATGGTCTGATGAAAGCTTTGGCAAAATTGTATGAAAAACCCTCAGCCTCAAATAAGGTATTTCTTATGAAGCGTTTATTTAATCTAAAAATGGTTGAAGGTGGATCTGTGACAGATCATTTAAATGAATTTAATACAATTGTCAATCAATTGACTTCTGTAAATGTAAAATTTGATGAAGAAGTTAGAGCTCTCTTGATATTATGTTCATTGCCTGAAAGCTGGGATAGTTTGGTAATGGCGGTTAGTAACTCTGTTTCTGGTTCAAATACTCTAAAATTTGATGATGTTGTTGGTGTTATTTTGAGTGAGGAAATTTGTAAGAAAAGCTCAGGTGGATCCAAATCAGGCAATGTTTTGAATGCAGAAAGCAGGGGCAGATCAAAGGAGAGAGGAAAAGGTTCTGGAGGTCATGGGAAGTCACGAGGAAAATCAAAGGACAAAAGATCCCAAACCAGAGGACAGAAGGATTGCTGGTACTGTGGAAAACCAGGTCATCTGAAGAAAGATTGCTGGTCTCGAAAAAATAAAGGAGACAAACAAGAAGGCAATGAGGAAGCAAATGTGGTAAGTAATAAATCTGAAGATGACGCTTTGATTCTTTCCCTAGATAATGCTGATGATTCATGGGTTTTAGATTCAGGGGCCTCATTTCATGCTACACCCCATAGAAGTTATTTTCTTGATTATGTCTAAGGGGATTTTGGGCTGGTTTATTTGGGAGATAACGAACCCTGCCAGATTGTTGGAAAAGGAAGAATCAAGATTAAGTTGCAGAATGGGAATCATTGGCTACTACAAGAGGTAAGGCATGTTCCAAGGCTCAGTAGGAATTTAATTTCAGCAGGACAGCTAACTGAACAAGGTTGCACTGTTATATTTACTGATAAAAATTGGAAGGTTTCAAAAGGTGCCTTAGTAGTAGCAAAAGGTGTGAAAGTAGGCACCTTATATCTTTGTACAGGTCATACTGTTCCTTCTACTTTAGATGTTATAGAGGAAAAACAAACAGGTTCAGGAATAGTTGCTGCAGATTTGCAGGAAGAGACTGGAAAAGTTGCTACAGGTTCTGAAACAACACTGTGGCATAACAGACTTGGGCATATGAGTGAAAAAGGTATGAAGGTACTTCATTCTAAGAAAGTTTTACCAGGTTTGAAATGTATTAATATGGATTTCTGTGAAAGTTGTGTGTATGGAAAACAAAAGAGAGTTAGTTTTCTCAGAGATGGGAAGCAAAAGAAAAATAAAAAATTGGAGCTTGTGCATACAGATGTATGGGGACCAGCTCAAGTATCTTCTTTCGGTGGCTCTCGGTATTATGTTACATTCATAGATGATGCAACTAGGAAGGTCTGGATTTATTTCCTTCGATAGAAATCTGATGTATTTGAAACATTTAAAAAATGGAGAAGCTTGGTTGAGAATGAGACAGGTAAAAGATTAAAATGTCTCAGATCTGATAATGGCAGTGAGTATTGCAGCAAAGAATTTGAAGATTATTATTCCTTCAATGGAATTCGTAGGCAGAAAATGGAGTGGCTGAACGCATGAATAGGACAATAATGGAGCATGTAAGGACCATGAGATTGCATGCTGGGCTACCTTTAAACATGTGGGCAGAGGCTGTCAACACTGCTGTATATTTAATTAATAGAGGTCCTTCAGTTCCTTTGGGCTGTGGTATTCCAAAGGAAGCATGGATAGGTAAGAAGGTGAGTTATTCTTTTCTGAAAACCTTCGGCTGTGAAGCATTTGCACATATAGATTCTGAAAATAGAACCAAGCTGGATGCGAAATCAAAAAAATGTACCTTCGTTGGATATGGCATTGATGAATTTGGTTATAGGCTTTGGGATTTTGAAAATCAAAAAATTGTGAGAAGTAGGGATGTTATATTCAATGAGAAGGTGTTGTACAAAGATCAGTTGCAGCAGCATGAGAAGAAAGAAAAGGATTATGTGGTGCTGGATGATACTCCAAATAGTGATGTTCCAGTGGCTCCTCATGCTCTGCAACAGCAACCAGAAATACCACAAACTCCAGTGAATGTTAGACAGTCAACAAGGATAAGTAGACCTCCTGAAAGGTTTTCTCCCTCTTTGTATTCTATTTTGTTAACAGATGTTGGTGAACCAGAAGGGTATGATGAAGCTATGCAGGTGAATACACAAGTTCAGTGGGAGCTTACCATGAAAGAAGAAATGGACTCCTTGCTGAAAAATTAGACTTGGGAATTATGTAAGTTACCTGCAGGTAAAAAGGCTTTACCAAACACATGGGTTTACAAGTTGAAAGAGGAAGATGGAGGTAAGAAAAGATTTAAGGCCAGGTTAGTTGTAAAAAGATTTGCACAGAAACAGGGTATTGATTTTGATGAGATCTTTTCTTTGGTTGTCAAGATGACTTCTATTCGTACTGTTTTAAGTATTGTGGCTGCTGAAGATTTGCATTTGGAACAGCTAGATGTGAAAACTGCCTTTCTCCATGGTGATTTGGAGGAGGAGATATACATGGCACAACCACAGGGATTTGAGGTCAAAGGTAAGGAGAAACAAGTGTGCAGATTGACGAAGAGTTTGTATGGCCTGAAACAAGCACCTCGACAATGGTATTTGAAATTTGATAGTTTTATGGCTGAGCAAGGCTACAACAGGTGTAATTCTGACCATTGTGTTTATTTTAAGAAGTTAGATAATGATAGCTACATTATTTTATGTTTATATGTTGATGACATGCTTGTAGCTGGGTCTAACATGGATCACATCAGAGAGTTCAAACATCAGTTAGCACAGTCATTTGATATGAAGGATTTGGGGGCAGCAAAACAAATCCTTGGTATGAAAATTTGTAGAGATAGGAAGAACAAAAAATTGACTCTATCTCAGGCTACTTATGTTGAAAAAGTGTTGCAGAGATTCCATATGGAGCATGCAAAAGCTGTCAGTACACCTTTTCCTAGTCATTTGAAATTGACTAAGGAGATGTGTCCAAAGACACAAGAGGAGGAAGAAAAAATGTCCAAGGTTCCATATGCTTCAGCTGTAGGAAGCTTAATGTATGCCATGGTATGCACGAGACCGGATATTGCACATGCTGTCGGAGTCATTAGCAGGTATATGAGTCATCCCAGATTTGAGCATTGGAATGCGGTCAAATGGATTCTCAGATATTTGAGAGGTACATCTAATAAACACTTATGTTTTGGGGGCTCTAATACTAATTTAGCAGGTTATGTAGACTCAAATTTGGCAGGGGATATTGATACCAGGCGGAGTACTACAGGTTATGTCTTTACTGTAGGTGGAACATCGGTGAGTTAGATTTCCAGGTTGCAAAAGGTGGTTGCTTTATCCACCACAGAGGCAGAATATGTAGCTGCAACAGAGGCAAGCAAGGAGATGATATGGCTGCAATCTTTCATGGAAGAATTGGGTAAACAACATGCTAACAGTTCTTTGTATACAGACAGTCAGAGTGCCATACATCTTGCAAAGAATTCTGCCTTGCATTCAAAGACCAAACACATACAGTTGAGGTATCACTTCATTCGGTCGGTGTTGGATAATGGACAGTTAAGGCTGGAAAAGATACATACAGATGAAAATCCAGCAGATATGTTTACAAAGGCAGTGACAAGGGAGAAGCTGAGCTCCTTTTCAGCTTCGGTTGGTCTTCTAGACTGGCCAAGACCTTCCCCATAGGTAGCTCTACCTCTACAAACTCAGGCATACAATGTGAGTAACTTACCAGGGAGAAATTCTTACTAGAACACCATGAAAAATGATGGTTGAAATCTATTTTATACAATATACATGTAACTAAGGGATGTCCTTGTTTTATGCTAGCTACCTAAGGCCAAGATCTATGAACTAGTGTGCTATCTAAGGCATGTGATTGCTCACTTTTTTTAGTGTTGTATCCTTGACATGGGACCAAAATGATAGCTCCACTTTTGAGGTACAACTTTGGATCTCTCCCCTTTATATACTCTATTGAAACACATACATGAGATACAAGAGAAATTTTCATTAGAAAATAAGTATGCCACAAATCTAGTGATAAAATATGATCTTTGGTAAATGGTGTTGCGCATAATGCATTAGTAGTTTCAAGGATTGGTCTTCAACAAACAAAAATTACTACTATCAAAGTTGACAAGGTGTCGTTGTACCTTATCATTTAATCTATTTTCAGATGTCAATAATCCAGGGGCTATGTCCTCGGCTATCTACAACTAGGTATTCTACAGTTGCCAATTTTCCTAGCTAATCTTAATAGCTTCTACTAATTTGAAAAGATTAATTTGTCTACTTACTAAATGAATTTAAGGAATGCTGAAAACAGAATTAAACATGAAGTTACTTAAAGCAATTAAAAAATAGTAACATGCATCTATCTATCAAAATTAGTAAATACTTTTCACAGAAAAATCTGAAGTAATAAAATAGTGGTACTAGCCTTCCGACTTGGTGGTGAGAGTGGGCCCTTGCTCCACACCCTTGGGGCTAAAGGCTACAATAGAGGATCAGCACAAAAGAAGAAGATCACAAATAAATCCAGTCCAATTCCATTCACTTTGCATTCATGAAAAATATTGATATCACAGAACTGAGATTACCGAGAATTAGAATAATTCAATCATTGTATATTTCTTCTGTTGTTTCTATCAGTATATATGAAAATGAGTGATGACATATCAGTTATCTTATCTACCAGTTCTTCTATGAGATGACATCCATCTCTTTATTATACTAGCTTTCTAACTATGGAAAATAATCATGCAATAAAAGTAGACTGAGTGGAACAGAAGTCCACTTAGAATTCTAAGTTTGAGTCTTAATACATTTGGGTAGCAAGGCCCTAAAAATATGGGTATTGAATCAATTCTATCTGTAACTCATGCAAAAACTTTATAAAGATAAAAACTCTAGCAGTTTAACTAAAGATGATCCTTCACCACTCAGGTGATTATTTGAGTGAAATGAGGGGTATTATGATCACTGCTGAGCTGGAAATATGCCCTTCTCTCAGGAGGTGCCAGAAATATATGTTCCTATCTACAGCTCTGGAGAGATGTATGTAGCTCTAGAGATGTCTGTAGCTTTCTTTGTTTAGCTCCAGAGATGCTCCAGACTCCCATCCAGCTCCAGAGAGGCTTTCCTCGTTGCTTCAAAACTTCTGGTGTCATGGTACTCTGGTATTGTCTCCAGAGATCATTGAAGACTATCTCTGGAGATGTACAAAATTGTTGTTCCTGGCATCTACACCTATTGATTCAAAAAGAGAGAAGTTTCTACATTTTTCCATCAATTCCCTGCACATTAGTCTCTCAATCAGAAATTATGATCTTAAGTAATTTATCTCAATTAATCATTAACTAGAATGATCTTGCTAGCTTATTTGGGTGTAGACGTTAAGAAAGATGGGATCAGGAAGGAGAAAAAGAGAGGTAAAAAGATGTATTTCATGGGTGTAACTTGACACTCATCATCCCCCCATACCTAAGGTTTGATAGGTCCTCCTACTTCTCACAATCTAGATTTATTCTGGTGAAGTAGCCTGTCAGTCAAGCTATAATCTTGTGCATAGGTGGTCCAAGTTGTGCGGTTGGTATTACCATTGCCTCTGTATTGATCAACCTGCTTCAACCAGTCCTGTAATTTCTCATCTTCCATCTATTCAGCTCAGACAGGGAGTGGTTCAATTATTAGAGGGGGCCTGAACTATCCACCTATCCATTCTTGCTTATACTTATCCATCATTTTGGATATTAACTTTGCTTTTCTCATAAATAAGCTTAAGTTTGTAGGGGTGACTACCTCTCTCATTTTCTTCTCCGAGGTCAAAACATTCCATCTTTTCTTTGCTATGGCAAGTACTGGATTTGCTAAACTGATCATAAAAAGACCAAAATCGATGAGCACTCTTGCAAAATTTTTAGGTATAATGGCAAAATTTTGTTCTTACTCTTAGGGTGATAGATATAGGACCTGAATTGGGTCCTAAAAGCATTGGGATTGGGACATTCCTTCCTGATGAAGAGTTTTGTTTCTGTATCTTTCTTGAGATGATCTTCCATTCGTTCATTCCAGATCTGATGAATCCTCATTAGGGACATAAATGCTTTAAGATGGAATTCTCCCACAAAATGATTAAGAATGAAGGTTATATCGTTAACACAGAAACCATGTAGGTATAATTCACATAGAAAATTCTTATCCTCATCATTACTCCTTGTATATGCTGTCATGAATCCTTCTACTGTGTCTATATCCTCAACCAGGTCAGATAGGATTAAAGAGAATTTCATCTGTAGGACTCTTTCTTGTAAGAACATAGAATAGCTAGCACTTGGAGGCCTACAAGATAGAATTTCTGAAGAAAGGGAGGCCATTTCAATAATTTTTCCTTCCAGAGTTTCTATTCTTTTTGTTTTGGTAGTGACTGCCTTTTGTAACTACAGCATAGGCTTGGAAGCCTCATATTCTCTGCATCTCCTCTCCCAATGGAACAGGGCCTTAGGAATGTCAATGGGGATTGGATCCACATATGCATCTGTTTATATTTCCTGCTCATTGGTTGCCCTTGGGCCAGCCAACTCTTGAATATATTCCTCCTGGTCATCTAGTTTATTGTTGGCCCAAGTTAACTGTCTATCCTAGCTATGTATTTTCTCAATCAATGCTGCCATTATTGTGAGGCTATTGTCTCTAGCCATGGTGAGCTCATAAACACTATGTGTTGCTTCTTTCTCTTCTTCTTCCAACAGTTTGACTGCCTCAATTTTCTGGGCCTCCAATTCTACTTCTTTCTCAACTTTCTTGGGCCTCTAATTCTGCTTCTTTCTCCTGGATGATCTTATTTTTTCTTTGGAGTTCTGTTTGTAGGTTTTCAATGACTTGTTTTTGCTCCATTTCCACCTCTATTCTGACTTTCTTGAGGTCGGTAATAATCAGATTCTTCCCCTAGAGTAGTCTCTTTAGGTTTTTAATTTCTTCTATCATTTGTTGTTCTTTTGAAATTTCAACATCCATTTGATTAGAGGGATGAGAGAAGGTTTCTTCTTTTGCTTCTGCTTCTTCTTTCTAATCATCAAGGTTTTCCATGGCCATCTGCCCTACACTGTCAATTGTGCCCATTTTCCATGTTTCATCTTTTTCTATAGACTGCCTGTCCTGAGGGTCCTCTTGGGGTTCCTCTGCTTCTGCTGGCACCGATGAAGGCCCAGCCTTATCATCATATGTTCTAAAACCTAGGATACCTTAGCTAGGAGAGCAGTATCTTTCTCAACCTATGAGAGTTGTCTTTTCCTTTTGGTTCTCTGTAGCAGAGGTGGGGCAGGTGCCTCTGGAGCAGGTCTCTCATCCTCAAAGTCTCAGGAAATAGTAAGAGTTTGTGTGTGTTTTGTTCTGGAGCACATGATGGTTCTGAAATTGGACTTGACTCCAGATGAATAAATGGTGCTGGGAAAACTTCTCTTTGTTTTCTCTTCTACCTAGAGGGATCTCATCTGAATCATGAGATGGTTCATTAGCCCAGAATCTCTCTTCTCTTTGTCTGACCTCTCCTTTGTTAATTCTTTAGGAAAAGATTCCTTAGTTAGAGTCATCTTTCTCCTAACTAATCGAGTCATGTATGGGGTTTGTTTAGGAGCAGGCTCTGCAATTTCTTTCCCTTTCCTCTTTTGATCAAGAACAGGGGCTGCAGATGAAGTTACCTCCTGTGAGGACTTCTTTCCTCTTTGAATAGCTATGGAGGAGGCTGAAGGCTCAGTTTCTTCTTCTTGGTGAGTAGGATAACTCTCACCTCCTGGTTGTGCCATCTCTAGTCCCCTCCTGGCTGTGCCATCTCTAGTCCCCTATCCTGGGAATTCTATTCAAGAAAGTTTTGTCATAATTCCTCTCCATTGGCCTGAGACAGGAAGTGGTGTTTGACTACTAGAAAAATGAGACCATGATGTTTCATGGGACCCTTATTTTGCTGATATTTTTCTGCAGTTGCCCTGATGGTAGAATACATGAAATTGGGGATGTTTATGCTAAACTCAGGGTGTCTATTCCCATGCCTTAGAAAAATCAGCATTTTCATGATTGGCCCTAAAACTAGAGGAGAATTGACCATCACAAGTAAAATATTTCATCAGCCAGGTGGCAATAGATTGCCAAGGGTTTGGGAGTGTGGACCTAGGAATTCCTTTTACTTCATTTTTATTTGAATGCAGTTGTATGGCCGGTTCACCTCGAATAGAGAAATTCTTAATTAAATCAGTGTATAAGGTTTTCAAATAATAAAACATCTCACCTTGTTCAGGTAGTCCAGAAATGTGACTGATAGTGGCTGAGGAGAGATTGATTTAGACTCCTCTGGCAGTTGTCTTATTGTCCCTTAGATTTCTGAGGAATTCATCAATGACATCTTCCTGAAACCCTTCAATTTTTTCTAGGAAGTTCAGCCATCCTGCAGCTCTTAGAATGTTTGTTGCAGCGTCATCTTGCAGAAGACCCACAACACTTTCTAGCTCAAACTTCTTCTTTACCCCCATTGCTAAATTAGTTCCACCTTCTGTGCTAAATTCCTCACACTCCTCAATTTGTAGTTTATCCTTTCCTCTTAACTCTGTAGGCTCTGAAGGACTGTTTAATTCTCTCTATTCTTCAGGGTACTTCAGAGGTTCGAATGAGGATTGTTATGTTTCTCAGCTTAGGCTTATGGAAGATTTGCAGATTAGTTAGAGTACCTAGGCAATCATAAATGTGACAGAATGACAGGATAGTCCAGAGGCAAGGTGGTAGTACAGTACAGATGGCGGCATGTGTGAATTTAGGAAAGAAAATGATGGCAGGAGGACGTGTCATAGTGGCGGCACCTAAAAATAGAAAGACAAGACAGTTGTTATTAATGCTTAATTAAAGATAGAATTACCTAGATCATTTTTAATGATGAGGAGCGATGTACACGGCAGATATGCTATGTCATTTTATGAGATTACACGCGTCGTGGCACATGAACAGCTTTTAGTGGCTTGAATGATGCCCACTACTCCATTGGTATGCGACCTGCAATCATTGCACTGAGTGGTTGAAGAATCCATGTTCCTTGGGTGATGTTAGCGCCATCTTTGTGAATACCCCTACAAATGATATGTGTGCTAATTTAATTTATTCTTGTGATAAAGTAGAGAATGAGTCATGATGACCTCATCATGTGATATGTCCACTTTATTGCCTAGAGAGATGGGTCCCCTCCCCTATTATTGAAATTGAGTCCTTTATTGATAAAGCACCAAAGATGCTCCTGGTTTAGGAGCACTGGAGGTGCTCCTAGTTTGGGAAGTGCCGAAGGTGCTCCTGGTTTGGGAGCACCGGAGGTGCATTTGACTAACTCTCGGCACCTAATCACCTCCGTAGCTCGATTGTTTTCAACTGTCCTAAAGAAGTGAATCGTCATTTGCTGGTTTTCAACTCCCTTGGTCGAGAAAGACAACCATTTACTGGTATTCCATCTTTCTCTATTTTTTTAAGAAGGCTGCCATTTGCTGGTTTTCAACCTTCATTTTTTTTCTTTTTTTATAGAAGGTTGCCATTTGCTGGTTTTCAGCCTTCCTTTTTTTTCTATTTCTTTTCAATCCAACACTATGACAGAGGAGGTATCCCCTGTATCAAAACATAAATCATTAAGAAACTCTTCTTTTGTAGATGGTCTTTTATAGAGTCTGATTCGGTGACCATTTACTAGGAATGTGTCTGTGCTTCCATCAATCAGTTCCAATAATATTGTTCCATTCTCAAAAACTTCCTTTATTTGATAAGGACCCATCCAATGAGTTTGTAATTTACCTTTGAACTCCTTGAATTTAGAATCATAAAGAAGAACCCAATCACCTTGTTGAAATATCCTCCTTTTGATGTGTTAGTCATGCCATTGCTTCCTCTAATACTGAACCAATTCTGTTTGCTGAATGGCCTCTGTCCGAATTTCATCCAACTCATTGAGTTGAAGGATTCTATTCTGTTGAGTTATAGACAATGGTAGACCAATATCCAATACAGTTTTAAGTGTCTGGAGTTCAAATTCTATAGACAAAATAAGATTTTTCTCATAAACTAATTCATATGGTGAGAACTTTATTGTGGACTTCCAAGTGGCACTGTAAGCCCAAACTGCTTTAGGTAATCTACTAGCCCAATCTTTTCTGTTCATTGCTACTGTCCTTGTCAGAATATTTTCAAGTTCCCTATTAGTTACTTCTACTTGCCCATTCACTTGAGGATGGTAAGGTGAAGATTTCCTGTGTTTGACTTGATATAAATCTATGAATGCTTTGATTACCTATGAAGAAAACTGAGGTCCTCTATCTAAAATTATTGATCTTGGGGCTCCAAACCTTAAGAAAATCTTATTATAAAGGAAATCAGCAACTTTTTCTTCCCTTGCAATTATAATGCTTGAACCTCATCTCACTTAGTAACATAGTCTGTGCATACTAGAATATACTCCTTGCCTAATGATGGTGGGGAAATTGGTCCTACAAAGTCTAATCCCCACTGCTCAAATGGTTCCATCATGACTTGAGGATGCAGTAGCATCTCCTGGGTAAAGGTTGGTTGTCCCATCCTTTGGCACTGGTCACAGTGCTGCACATACTTCTTTGTATCTTTATGAAGAGAGGGCCAGTAGTAACTAGCTCCAAGGATCTTGTGGACTATCCAGTGGAAGGAGTAATGGCCACTAGATGGTTCATCATGACATGCTCTCAACACATCAAAAATCTCATCAGCTTTTAAACACCTGTGTAGAATGAAATTAGGACCACATTTAAATAGTAAACCATTCAACCATTTGTAAGATAAACTTTCTTTAACCAAACATTTTTTTTTTGTTTTGAGGTAAAATGGGATGGATACAAGCCTATAGCTAAAAGATTAGCTATGTTAGCAAACCAAGGTGCAGTAGAGGAGATAACAAAAATATGTTCATTTGGGAACTTGTCCTCCACTAGTTGGTTTTCTCCTCCTGTATGCAATCTTGACAAAAAATCAGCAACCAAATTAAACTTTCTTAGATTATCAACTATGGTAATATCAAATTCTTGCAACAACAATAACCACCTAATGATCCTTGCACCCACTACTAGTTTATTCATTAGGTACTTGATGGTTGCATGATCAGTGTGTACAAATATTTTATATCCAGTGATATAATGCCTAAATTTATTTATAGCATTGATGACTACCAAGAATTCTTTTTCAGTTGTGGTGTAATTTCTTTCTATAGAGGTAAGGTTTTTGCTGATGTAATAAATGGCATGCAATACTTTCTCCTTCCTCCTTTTATCCTAAAACTACCCCAATGGATTCATTTGAAGCATTAGTCTATATTAACCTGCATGACCTAGAAAACTTCTAACATTTGTCTGATTTTTGGGTGATGGCAACTATGTGATCACTTCTATCTTGTTTCGATCCACTTTGATCCCCTTTGCTGAAATGTGGTGTCCTAAAACAATTCCCTCCTCCACCATCATAAAGCACTTTTCATGGTTAAGGGATAATTGATTTTTCTCACAACATTTCATTACTTTCTCAAGGTTAGAGCTTCTTCAAAATTATTCCCATAGATAGTAAAGTCATCCATATAGACCTCCATGCATTCATTAGCTAGTTCAGCAAAAATAGCTAAAACAAGTCTCTGAAATGTAGTTGGGGCATTGCATAGTCCAAAGGGAAGAACTTTGTAAGCAAAAGTTCCCCAAGAGCATGTGAAGGTGGTTTTGTCATGGTCTTCATGTGCTACTTGAATTTGATTATATCCACTGAATCCATCTAGAAAAGAGAAATACTTTCTCCCAGCAAGGTTGTCTTGTACTTGGTCAATGAATGGTAAGGGAAAGTAGTCTTTTTTTGTGGCCTTGTTGAGTTCTCTATAATCAATACACACCCTCCATTTCCCATTCCTTTTAGGCACAATGAGAAGGGGTGAGACCCATTGACTGTCTGAGATTGGATATATAAACCCTACTTGATGTAATTTTTCCATTTCAGTTTTAACAATGTCCTTTAAAGCAGGATTCAATCTTCTCGGGGGCTATCTGATAGGTTTAATTTCCTCAGTGTATATATGATGGGTACAGATCTTAGGAGGTATGCTTTTATAGCTTGGTATTCCCAAGCAAAATTTGTTGAATGGGAAATTAGAAGTTGGATGAGTTTTTCTTCCTGATTTGTTGTTAACTGAGTATTGATATTAAGTGTTTTCCCTAGTAAAATCATGACCTATTTTTTGATTTGATCCACAGTGTTGAGAATTAAGGTGTCTCAACCTTTGCAAATTCCTAATGTTGTATTTATTTATCCCATGTTGAGTTGGCATAGTCAGCACCTTGTGTATATGCAGTAGGGTAAATTTTGGTGACTTTGGCAGCCGCGGTTTCCCCCTTGAATAATTAATGGGGGTTTGGGGGTAGCGCCCCCAAGACAGGGTCAAGGGGCATAGCCCCTTGCGAGGTCCAGGGGCATCACCCCTGGTGTACTCCCTATCACAATATAGGGCAGGGTCGAGGAGCAGCACCCTCGTGGGGGCTCAGGGGCAACGCCTCTGAAACCTCAAATGATTTTTAATTAATGACAAGTGTCGGTGATTATCTTTGCACGAGAGAAAGGCATCTTTAGGCGGTCAAGGGTGGTTATGACATGTAAGAGGAATATGATATTTTTAGTCATTGTATGACGGATTCTATGATAGCTATAAGGTGCATAAGAGCATATATCGTAACCTATCTTGGGACCAGGCACCCACTTCAGGATGGGATGTTGGACAAGTGTCCTTAGGCGTGGGTTTTGGGGCATGAGTCCAAGATGGACGCCCATCTCTAGAAGGTTCCATATTTGCCTTGAAAACTCTATATAAACAGGTGCTTGGATGGGAGATAGATAACTTTGGTACAAGTACTGTTATGCTGCCGGAATATCTCTAGATTCGACATTCGAAGACTCCTGAAAGAGCATTGGCTCTAACTCTGTATTCTAATATGTTATTGTTTACTGTAATACATTTGAGCTATGTTTTGGAGTGTGGGGTTTTTCACCCGTAAGGGTTTTCCCCATGTATAGCTTGTCTCTCTCTCTTCTGTCTACTTTCTGTGTGTATGTGTATTGCTGTAATATCTCTATTAGATGTTCTATGTTGCTGTAGTTGTAAGAATTAAATTGAATTTGCATACATCTCTCCTCATTAGATTAGTGTAGGAAGCGATTTCTGCACACCTAGCTTTCTTTCACATAGATGTAGTTAATCCACACATTGGAGTCATGGTATTGAGAGGACAAGAATGTGGAAGCAACATGTGGAAAGTGGCTAAGTCTCTGTAAAAGGTTTCCCCACAAGGAATGATGTTGGCGAGGGTATAATGAGAAGAAGTAAGAAGTTCTCTCCTAGAATCTTGGACGAGTTCCATCACATCCTTATTGATTAGGATGTGAGTAATGTCTTCTATTGTATCATAGTATATTTCTTCTTCTAACTCTCCCAGATGTTCCTTGATAGTTACTATAGCTACTGAGGCACTGTTGTCATTGTTCTCTAGTTCATCCACGCATACTCTTCATGTATAATGTATTGATGGTTTAGCTGGAGGATACAAAGATATTTTCTTCAAATCTATCCCATTAGAAATGACCATATCCCTAGTTCGACAATCAATAAATGCTACTGTTGTAGCCAGCCATGGTCTTCCTAAAATTAGTGGATAAGCATTTCTCTAGTTTCTAGGTTCTAATATCAGGAAGTCCACTGGAAATTCCTATGAATCTATCACAACTGGCATATCAGTGATTACTCCTTTTGGAACAGCTACTGACTGGTCAGCAAGTTGAAGAATTGTAGTTGTGGATTGGATACCCGATAGAGCTAATTTGTCCATTGTGTGAACTGTCATCACATTAATTGCTGCTCCCAAATCAACCAGAACATTTGAAATTTCCACCCCTGCAATAAAAATAGTTATGATAGGATTTCCAGGGTCTCCATACTTTGGGAGGAGAATTTCTCCCATCAATAGATCTACTACTTTTCCTTCCACCTATATTGTGGAGGGAAAGTTTTTCTTCCTGCCCTGCGTTTTGATACAATACTTTTTAATGAACTAATTTAGTTTTGGTACATCTCTGATTGCTTGGAGAAGAGGAATTTTGATGTTTAGTTTCTTGATTTTTTGTAAAAGTTCTCATTCCAGGTTGGTTTGGACTTGTTTTTGTAAAATCTTTTTCTAGGGAACATACTGTTTAAGTCGTTCTGGGTATGGTGCTAGTTTTTCCATCTCTGGAGCATCTCCGGAGCTCTTGTCAAAATTGTGTTTAGGAATGTTCTTCAGAGTCAGTCTTTTAGGAGCAACTCCAGAGTTGTCCAAGGATGATTCTTCTAGCATTTTTTTGTTTGTAATCTCCTTCAGGGGTTGAGTGGATGGATTTTAAGGTTCCTCATCATTGGTTACTTCAACTATAGTTGGAGGAGATGGTCTTGGGAATGCTTTCCCAGAATGCAGCTAGAGATTATTTGAATATATAGCATTAATTCCAGCCAGATTTTCTTGCTCTATCATGTAAATAGCTACTCCATGTTTATTTCATGGGTTTGGTATAGGCTGAGCTGGTAAAGGTGGTTGGCTAACTAGTTCATTTTGTGCTTGGCCTTGTGTGTTGGAAGGTCTAGTTAGTAAAGCTTGTTGTTGAGGTTGGAAACATCTAGGTTGTCCCTGGTATTGTTGATTATATCCCTGTTGAGAACTCCATTGAGGTTGCATGTTTTGTGATCCAAACTGTGGTGGCCACTGTTGATTTCTCCAAGGCTGATTTTGCCAATTTTGGTTTTGCCGATGTTGACTTGGCCAATCCCGTTGTCCCCAAGGAGTATTATTTTGAGGCGCATACCAAGTTGGATTCCACTGATTATTTCCCCAATTAGAAGGACCCCTATAAGAAGGCTGGTTTGGATACTGATTATAAGGGAAATTCCCATCTTGTTTTTGTCCTACATAGTTCAATTCTTCTCCCATTACATCATTCTTCTTACTCAATCTTTTCAAGGCTGGAAGTTGACTACATTGACTGATAGGACGTTCCCTATCACAGATCTAACAAATCTCTGATTTGTGCAAAGGGCATTCTCTCAATAGATGCTTGTTTCTACACCTAGGACAATAGATGGAGAGTGGTTTAGTTGTTCTATTTTGATCAGTTGTTCTAGTTTTTTCTTGAATCCCATCCAATGTGGTATTTAATTGGACCAAAATGTCTATTTTTAGATTTGCAATCTCTTCCATTAACTGTCTTATTTCATTCTTCCCTTTAAAAGTTTTGGATGATCTCACTCCATTTTGGGTTCTAGAATAGTTCCTGTAAAGTTCTTCTATAGTAGATATATCCATTTTGTTGATATTCCCTTTTCCCGTTAGATCCAGTGGTTGTTTTGATTCTTTATCCAATCCTTTTACAAATAGGCTTCTAGCCAAGGAGTGATGTACTGGGTTACCATACCTTCTCAAGGCAAAATTAAACCTATCCACATAGTCCTCTAAGGTCTCTTCCTCCCCCTGCCTAATTTTAAACAATTCTTCATTTTTATTACTGGATCTACAATAATCTTGGTATTTTTCCAAAAAATCTGTTTCCATCTGATCCCAAGAATGGATAGAATTTTGGGGTAATCCCATAAACCATCTCATTGCAAAATCTTTTAGAGTTGAAGAGAACAGTTTGAGTTTTTGGTTATCTGATCCATAATCATAAGTTTGGCAGACTACTTTGAATTCAAACAAAAACTGATCTGGATCCTCAAAAGAAAGTCCTCTAAAATTTGGTAGGTGTGCTGGAGAGATATTCTTCATAGGAGCATTGTCTCTAGCAACCAAAACAATAGGATATGAGAAGCTTCTTGGAGCCTGATTTTCCTCTTCTCCATGATTATCATTGTCCATGTTTAGTACTGATTCTTCTTCCTGAGGTTCTAGGAAATTAGGTTCTATTAAAGGATCTGCCTGAAACTTTTGTTGTAATTCCTGGATATATTTGGCAAGTGGAAGATTTGGAGGATCTAAGGGATTATTATTTTGAGGTACAGTTTCTAGAGTAGGTTCTAGGTTTTTCTCCTCAACAAGATCTTGTGCCACCCCACTACTTTCCCCTATGGCTTGTTGTTGGGGTGTCTACTTTATATATCTTCCTTTCAAATCTCTAGCTCTAACTATACAGATCTATCCTAAAAACTACTTTAACTAGGTTTCCCTAATTAACACAATACATCACCAGCAACGATGCCAAAAATGAAAAGGTGTCATTGTACCTCATCATTTAATGTATTTTCAGATGTCAATAATCTAGGGGTTGTGTCCTCAGTTGTCTGCAACTAGGGATTCTACAGTTACTAGTTTTCCTAGCTAATCTTAACAACTTCTACTAATTTGAAAAGATTAATCTATGTACTTACTAAATTAATTTAAGGAATACTAAAAATAGAATTAAATAGGAAGTTACTTAAAGCAATTAAAAAATAGTAACATGCATCTATCTATCAAAATTAGTAAATACTTTTCACAACAAAATCTGAAGTAATAAAATAGTGGTACTAGCCTTCCGCCTTGGTGGTGAGAGTGGGCCCTTGCTCCATACCCTTGGGGCTGAAGGCTACAGTAGAGGATCAGCATAAAAGAAGAAGATCACAACTAAATCTAGTCCAATTCCATTCACTTTGTATTCATGAAAAATATTGATATCACAGAACTAAGATTACCGAGAATCAGAATAATTCAATCATTGTATATTTCTTCTGTTGTTTCTATTAGTATATATGAAAATGAGTGATGATATATTACTTATCTTATCTACCAGTTCTTCTATGAGATGACATCCATCTCTTTATTACACTAGATGTCTAACTATGGAAAATAATCATGCAATAAAAGTAGACTGAGTGGAACAGAAGTCCACTCAAAATTCTAAGTTTGAGTCTTAATGAATTTGGGCAGCAAGGCCCTAAAAATATGGGTATTGAATCAGTTCTATTCGTAACTCATGCAAAAACTTTACAAAGATAAAAACTCCAGCAGTTTAACTAAAGATGATCCTTCACCACTCAGGTGATGATTTGAGTGAAATGAGGGGTATTATGATCACTACTGAGAGTGCCTGATCAGCAGCTAGAAATATGCCCTGCTCTCAGGGGGTGCTAGAAATATTTGTTCCTGTCTGCAGTTCTGGAGATATGTCTGTAGCTGAAGAGATGTCTGTAGCTTTCTTTGTTCAGCTCCAGAGATGCTCCAGACTCTCGTCCAACTCCGGAGAGGCTTTCCTCATTACTTCAAAACTTCTGGTGTCATGGTAATCTGGTATTATGTCCAGAGATCATTGAAGACTATCTCTGGAGATGCACAAAATTGTTGTTCCTGGCATCTACACCTGTTGATTCAAAAAGAGAGAAGTTTCTGCATTTTTCCATCAATTCCATGCACATTAGTCTCTCAATCAGAAATTATGATCTTAAGTAATTTATCTCAATTAATCATTAACTAGAATGATCTTGCTAGCTTATTTGGGTGCAGACATTAAGAAAGATGGGATCAGGAAGGAGAAAAAGAGAGGTAAAAAGATGTATTTCATGGGTGCAACTTGGCACTCATCAAAAGTAGTACTAAAAACCAAATCCTTGAAAAAAAAATAGAAAACAACTTTTTCAAACATAGAATTAGATGTCACTAATAGATTACTTGTGAACTTTTGATCATTTTTTTTAAAATGTTATCATACACAAAAGTTATGCTAGTTGCAAGATAACATGGAAAAGTGTGATTCAAATAATTATACCTTAAATTTATGAAAAAATCTAAAAAAATACCTAAATATAATGAATATGGTGGAACCAACTTTTTGACACCTATAAAGATGAAAAAAATGACTTTGTATGCACAAGTTACATTTGTTTGAAAAAAGACCTATTTTAGCAATTAAAAGGAAAAAGAGGGGGGCGGAGGGTGGCTTGCCATTCTTGGGGTTATGCCTGTTGGTGCCTGCATGAGCAGTCAAGTTTCAAGCAGTTAGCATGCAGGTACCTTCCCTAAAAATCCAAAAATATTCTAAGTCTCTGGGCCTCCTCAGTATGTTTCAATATCAGCATCATTTTTTCTTCGGTGAGGAGGTCATCATCATCATGTTTCGAGTCATCACCCTATTGTTTCTTGCGAGGGTCATCATCATATTTTCTGCCGGCCTGATCTTTCGCTCGGGGGTGATATCTTAACATCAGGTGATCTTAGTTAAGATCATCCTGATGATGTTGCTGCAAAGTCCTAAGTATGACCCGATCTTCTGTGGGTCATCATATTTGAACATCGGGTGATCTTTGTTAAGATCATCCTGATGTTGTTTTATCACTTCATGTTCATTGTTTTATCACCCTGATGATGCTGATGTCATTCTTATGTCAGGGTGATATCCTCTTTTCTGCTTGTCTGCATCATGATATTTCTGAAGGAGGGGGTGATATTTTCATATCTGAATATCACCCCGATGTTTGAATATGGTGGTGACATCATCAAGATCCGAGGGGGGTCATATTTCTAACACCAGTCATCTTATGGAGATCCCTCGATATTTGTAAATATGACGATGATGTCATCCGGATATGAGGAGGTACGCGATAGGCAGATATGCTGATGATGTCAGCAGGATATGACGGTGACATCATCAGGATGTTCATCGGCCATGTTAGGTCTCAAAAATGCAGGTTGCTAATCCTAAGAGGATGCCAGGCTCTATGTTTGGATTTGCAACGTTTTTGAACTAACTTGACGAAATCAACCTTCAAGGTTTGATGATTTCCTACACTTTAGGTCCTACTACACCTAGGTGGGTGAACCTTGAAATATTAAAACAGTATGAGTGTGAATGAGTGGACTAATTAGATCTATCTACAATGGCATAGGATGTAGGATAGATGAAAAAGCTGGCTAATTAATTCTATATATAGTGTTTAATAAGTGATTGGTAGAAATTGTATAAGCACTATCAAGGTAAAAGGAAATAATGAGTTAAATAAGACTAGTGCCTTGTTGGGTAATAGAGTCAATTGAAGGACCAAGATCAGTGGTTTCTTAATGGGAATAATTCTAGTTGTTTGGCATAGTTTTAGTTTATAGCTTGTATAAACATGCAAGGAAATGACTGACAAACTCTTCTTAACAATCCAACCAATATAATCAATTATCTTATAATTCACCAGAAGGTATTCTTAATCCTTACTTGAAGGAACCAAATGAAATGAATAGACAAGATTAATAGATAGTATTGTCTTGGAGACAGAATGGCAATCCTAATTATATGGTTCTACTTAGTAATCCAAACTTAATACTTCCAGGCTACTATGACTAGATCAGAAGGATTTAATTCCTCAAATGGACACCAACCTATTTAATCACACAGATACAGCAAATGTGTATTGACAGATTAAATATATACTTGATACATCAATCTGAATAACAAGGAAATGCAGAAATGGAGACAGCCACACTATTGAATAAATTTAACAAACAACTGATACCAAAGCAGAACCACTAAATCAGAGAACTTCAAATTTCTTCTTCAAATAAAATATGCAACATAGTCATTTTGAAACACTGTAGATTGTATATATGAATATATTCTACTGCTGATGCCCTTTCAGCATAGAGTGTTTGAACTTATATAGATGTTTCTATGAAGAGACATAACTCTTCAATAAGTCTTTTGGGAACTTAACAAGTATTAACAATAATTACATAAGCGTAATTAGGCTCTATTCAGCCATAAATAAACTTTAGCCAGATGATCTAAATACTCCTGATCACGGTGAGAATCACTAAGCTCAATAGCGCTTCTGGTAATCACATCAAGTGTGACCATCTCCTCCAATTGTTTGCAAACTTCTTTAGATGCAGAGACTTTATCTTTCAGAGCTCCTGTGGCTTTGTGTAATATAACCTGACAATCAATAGTCCATTCTTCTTTACTCTTTACTTCTCTGTTGTCTTTAAATATTCTGGGTACTCCTGCGCCTGAGGTATCAGCTCCTTCCTTAGCATCAGCTTTAAGTTTGTCATAATAATTCTGGTGTTGTTTGAGCAATGCTCTTGCATCAGAGATATCTGTATTATCAGTAGCACTTCTGTTTTGTAACTCAATCAATTTTTCTTGTATTTTTTTTCAAGTCTTTCATGTTCTTTGATTGCTTTATGATTCTCTGAGTAATTATCCCAAAACTAGTTTAACCACCATACCATGTTAGCATACCTGCTCTACAGTATTGTAACAAAGGCATCTATCTGAATTTGTGTGGCCTGGTCAGGGGATAATACTTGAATGCCTTGTGAGCTCTCACCTTGAGTTATTCTTTTTGTGGATTGGCCAAAAGTGCTCTTAACAGCATCCTTTAAGTAATCATTTTCTTTTGTCAATCTTTCACAATTCAATTTGTAAGCATCTCTTTCTTTGATCAACATTTGAGCTTGTGCTTTATTCAACTTTGCAACATTGATACCAATGTTTGTAGTAATTATAGGGTCAGTTTCACTTGCTCTGAAAGTCATAACATGGCCAAAAGTTTTTTCAGTGTCTATGATGGCCGTCTTCTTATGGGGAGGATATAACGCCCATATCATCAAGGAATTTTCATCATTATTGTATCTAGTTCCCATATATACTTCATTAACTCCTTCTGGAGTAAGCTTATACTTGTCATTGGCATTATTCAGAAAGCTATCAAAAACCAAAGCAAAATTTAAATCCAAACCAGGAAAAATCATAACTCCTGCATCCTTGAGCAACTGTCTACCCTTGCTAGGTGTCATGTCTTGCATTTCTTTATCTACTGTTTCCTTCAACATGTCTAATAATTGTTTTTCATTATCAGCAGAAATGTCATCTACTGACTCTCTGATCTCTTTCCCTTTGTATTTATACAGGAATGATTTAAATTCTTTTGATTGAATAAATTTATCATCTAAAATGAAAGAATCATAAGCTGCTTGGCATGGATCCTCATCAGCAGACCCCACCTCATCATGTAGCATAACTGGAGGCTGATATTGTTGCATTTTCCTTTTGGACATTTCTATTGTTTTATCTTGTGGCTGTTCTTGTTCTATCAATTCTTCATCTTCAGAGGAAACCACTTCAATCTCTGCTAACTGCTTTTTCTTTTCACTTAAATCCCTGTTATATTTTTCTACCACCAATTCGACTTCAGCTTCTTCCAAATTTCTAATGACATCATCATGTGGATAATGTATGTGCATGTATCCACTGAGATTTTGTTTTCTTCTTGCAGAGTCAATAAAACCTTCAGGGTCAAACCCTTTCCTCACCTCAGCAGTCATCATATTATAATGCATTAATTTATCCAAAATGAGATTGTAACCTTCTTTTGAAACCACAGTAAAATCTCCAAAACATAACGTGCTGGGCATAAATGATTGTTTGTCATGTGAACTCAAATGCATCACATTTGAACAATGCATTTGCCTGATTATCTCTAAATATGCAAGCCTATTAGGGACAGTCTTGGGTAATATGAATGGAGCATCCTCAAAACCATAAACTCTGATCATAGTAGCATCCTCAAAGCAATACCAGTCTCCCCAATTATGATTGACAGTAGTGGGGCCACCAAAATCTTTTGGTCTGAGGAACCTTTTTATTTTAGTTGAAATTGAATATTCACAGGGGTGGTTAAAATACCTATATAGCACTTTTACACAATGCTCTTCAAATTGAGCATAGCTGGAGTGAGCATATCTACTATCCCAGATTCTGGTCCACATTTGTACAGGTATCTTTTCCCCTCTCTTATCTACAGCAACAACTCGAAATTCACTTGGCCATAACCCTACTTCCTGGCCATAATATAACACCATGTGCATAAGCATGGAATAATGCTCAAAAGAGCATGCTGGAGCATTGTTTTTTATTGCAGATAGACCAGAGTCCATTCTAGTAGCAATATAGGAGGCATAATCAAATTGCCTTGCATTATGACACTGAATGTCAGAGGCTATCACCATCAGAGGAATAGTCATGAACTCGGGGACCTCTGAGCCAAGGACTTGGCCTACAGAAAAATAAGTATGCTGTATATATGGTTCAAATATGGCTACATCAAAGGGAGGGCCATCATTTTCAGTTAAGGGCATCACTTCTCCTTCAACCCTGGGCCTATGAATGGGCAACCTCCATCCATTGTAAGTTGTGTACATTCTCCAATACTCTTTATCCAGATCTTCATAAATGATAGGGACAGTACATAAATCATCTAAATCAAAAACCTCACAAATAGCATTTTTTGACAAATGCACAATTGGTTCTCCCTGTGGGTTGTAGATGGCTTTCAGGTTTGAATTATAATGTCTGGCAAGTAGTTGGAGGAGTTCCACATTTAGGAATACATTGGGCACAACCAGTTTTCCCAAATTCAAGTGCCATGGGTTTGACACAGGAGCATTCCTAAACCTTCTATTATAGTGGAATCTAAAAAGTTCATATCCCCGAATTGGGGTCCAAATATCTCCCAGGCGTTTGTGTTTATCTTCTAATTTCTCCACTTTTGCCCTGAGTTGGGCAGACCTCCTGGTCTTGGGAGTTGACCCAGGTAATTGGTCAATTAGATCCTGATTGAGTTTTCTTTCTCTCACTTTCTCCTCAGGGGTTTGTTCAATTTTTTGTTTCTTAGGCTTTCTGGTTTCCCCTTGTGACTTTCTTCCTTTTCCCTTTCCCAGAGTTTCCATTTTAAAACTTTGGCAGAAAATTTAAATACAGGCTATACAGTGGTTTGTGTATATGTACCTGTCGTTCGGTGGCTGGAATTGGAACCCTCTATTTTGCGCCTCAAGAATTCCTCTGTATTCTCTTCTCAGACAGTTTTTTGCAATTATAATGATCATAGAAATTTCATAGCCGTTTGTATTTAATCATCTGATCAATTCAATGTTCATCGCTGTGAAGTGTCACATCGCCATAACTCTTCTTATCGGCATGAATTTTGAAATGTCTGGGCGACCTCAATGCTCTTATGGCGCGAACAGTCAATCGGCGTGACCCCTCAATTGTATTCCCGACGCTATGTAATGTCACATCTTAAGTGGGCGGGACCATCGGCATGACTTCCTTCATCGCCATGTGTTTTGGATTTCTCTGCGATATGGTGAGTCCTACCGATATGATTTATTTATCGGGGTGATTGATACTATCAGGATAACATAATTACGTTCTCCCGATTTTAGTTGTCTCACCGATAGTCATCTCCACTTTGGATCGGGATGACTTTGCTATTGTCTCGCCGCTAGAGTATCAACAGATATGATTTTTACTTTTATCAGAATGACATATACTATCGGGATGGCCTTTTAAAGATAACCCGATCCAAATCGTCTCCCCGATGGCCCCTTTGTATTCTTTATCGGGCAAAGTATATTAAAGTGTCACCGACACCTTTTGATCACCATGACTTGTGAATCAACGAGACCTAATTCCCTTGTTCCGATATGTTGAGTCATCCCGACAGATACTTGCATCGCTATGAGTCTCGCCGAAAGCTCTCTTATCGTCAAGACTTTAAGCATCGGAAACTTCTTTGTGTCTTATCCCGATAGTTTACTTCTTGCCGATGGTCATTTGCTTTGTTGCCCCTGCAGGATGTTCGGTGAAACTCTTGCCGAAATGCTTCATCAGTATGATATATACCGTCGGGGCAACTTTTAAAAGATCATCCGATAGATATTTGTCATACCGATCGGTATGAGCACTTGCATCTCTTGCCGATGTAAGGTCATCGGTATTATTTATTCCATCGGTGACTTCCATAAATCTTCCTCCGATCTACTTTCTCACGCCGATGGTTATTTCAAAATGGTTCCTTATGTATCGGTGTAAACAAAACAACATCTTGCCGATGGATTGGCTTTGAAGAAATTTGGCACTGCTCATCCATAGACACCTTGTGAGATACATTAAATTTTTATTATGGTCTTTTGGGATATTTTTTTAGGATTTATTCAAATATGATGGACTGAAAAGATAGTAAAAATTTCAAAATTTTTTACTGTCCTAACAGTGGCTCTCTCTGGGATGTATACTCTCTGTGAGTATAACAAGGATCCAGATCTCCTGGGGAAGTAGACCATATATTTTATTTATTCTGGGGTGAGGTTTTATGAAAATGGGAGAAGGAAAGTAACAAATGATGGGGAGCGGGAATGATTCCTAAGCTACTGTGCATGGAGTAAGATATTTTGAGAATTATTTGAAGGTTGTCCATGCACTGGCAACGCTCAATTCTCTTTGTACATGTTTATGAAAAGAACTGCTTCAAGTATTGCCCATGTACAGGCAATTCCTACTCTTCTCCTGACATATTCTGTACATAGTAAGAATCATCACCTCCCTTGCCAGTGATAACGAAAGGACCCAACCACAAGGCTTCAAATTTTCCATGTTTTCCTTTGTCCTGACATCTTGCATTCCACATCAGTACCAGATCATTTACTTCAAACTTTCTGTCTTTGGCCTTCTTGTCAAAGAGATATTTTACCTGTGATTGTAATTTAACATTCTGCCTCTGAGCTATTCTTCTTGTTTCATCAAGCTCTGCCAATTGTTCCAACCTTTCCTCCATTGGTTTAGGAATATTCAAGTCTTCCTGGAGAATGAATTTGTATACTGGTATAAGATTTTCCAATGGTAATCTTGCTTGTGTTCCATATACCAACTCATAAGGAGATCTCCCAATTGCTCTTTTTATAGTAATTCTATCAGCCCATACTGCCATTCTTAATTTTGAATCCCAAGCCTTTTTGTTTCTATCCAACATTCTTTTTATGATTTTCAAGAGACTCTTATTACTTGATTCAGCTTGCCCATTGGCCTGTGGATGGTAGGGAGCAGCATAAGAAACAGTGATACCATGTGTACTGCAAAAACCTTTGAATTCATCAGATCTAAAACACATCCCATTATCTGTAATCAATCTTACTGGGGTACCAAATCTGCATATAATATTCTCCATTAGAAAGTTAATCACAACTTTACTTGTAGCCTATTTGGTTGGGATTGCTTCCACCCATTTTGTAAAGTAATCAGTGGCCACTAAAATCCATCTGTGCCCCCCACTTGATTTCTCTGAGATTTCACCTATGAAATCAATACCCCACTAATAAAATGGAGCCTCAACCTGCATAGGTTTTAAGGGTAGTGCTCCCTGATATTTTAACTTCCCTGAGAACTTTTGGCATGCTTCACACTTTCTAGTGTACTGGTATGAATCATTAAAAACTTTAGGCTAATAGTATCCTGCCCTCAGGATCTTGTGGGCTGTGGTCTTTGCTGAGAAATGACCTCCGCACATACCTTCATGCAACTCCTTCATAATATGTTTTGACTGATATTCATCCAGGCATAATAGTAGAACCCCATCTCTGTTTTTCCAATAGAGATCCCCATTGATGAGTACATATTTTGAAGCTTGTAGTTTGAGTGTCCTCTTTTTGTTGTCATCATATCCTTTAGGACACTTCATATGTTTTAGATAATATACTACATCAGTATACCATGGAGTGTGTTCAATACTGGTACTTGCATCAACATTACATATCTGAGAGGCTTCAAGATTACTTTCAGTCATCAATTTGGCAAGACCTTGTCCCCTTACCAAATTAGTGATCTGGATTTCAATGTTGAATTCCTGAATCCTATTGATCCACCTACATCTCCTACCAGTAACTTCAGTTTGGACCAATACATCCTTCACTGCAGCATTAGGAACATATGCTGTGATTTTAGCTCCCACCAAATATGGTCTAAAATTTTTAACTGTTTTTACCAATGCATATGCCTGTTTTTCAATAATGTCATACTTCAACTTTGCATTCTGAAGGGACTTGCTGAAGAAAGATATAGGCTGTTCATATCCATCATTGTTTTTCTGTAACAACACTGCTGCAACTGTATGATAGGAAGCAAATGAGAAAAGTTGGAACGGTTTACCGAAGTCAGGGGATATTAAGACTGGAGCTTGCTTGATTGCCTCCTTAATATTGCCAAATGCTTCCAATGTTTCTGTTATCCACTTCATTTCTAAGTTCTTCTTCAGCATTCTTGATATAGGATAAACAATCTCTGCAAAATTTGGTATAAATCTTCTGACAAAATTTATCTGACCAAAGAATGATTGTATAGCTTTTACATTTTTTGGAATAGGGACTTGATCAATTGCTTTCACCCTTTCAGGATCTATTTTAACTCCTTCCTTCGAGACTATATGGCCAAGCAACTTTCCTTCTATCACTACAAAATGGCATTTTTTAGGGTTCAATCATATCCCATATTCTAGGGCTTTGATAAATATTTGTTCTAAATGTGTGCAATGCTCTTCAGCCCTTTTTGAATATGCTGTCAAGTCATCTTGATATACTATCATAATCTTATTGATCAATTCAACAAAAGCTACATCCATTGCTCTTTGAAATGTTGCTCCAGCATTAGTTAATCCGAATGGCATTCTCAAATATACATATGTTCCCCACGGAGTGGTGAATGCAGTCTTAAATTGTTCAGACTCCTTAACTTTTACCTGATTGTAGCCAGAGAAACCATCCATCATTGATAGCAATTCACACCCAGTGACTTTCTGCAATATTGCCTCCATATTGGGAAGAGGGTAATTATCTTTGAGGGAAGATTTATTCAAGTTTCTGAAATCCACACATAGTCTAATGTCACCATTCTTTTTCCTGACAGGTACTAAATTTGAAACCCAGGAAGAGTGTCTAATAGGTTTGATTATAGCTCCATCCCTTAACTTTGTAAGTTCCTCTAGCATTTTAGGGGCTAGTGTAGGATTAATCGGCCTCTGTTTCTGTTTGAATGGTTTAGCATCTGGCTTCAGTGGTATCTCATGTTGAAATAGATCCTCTCTATATGCCTTTAAATCATCATATGACCAAGCAAACACATGCCTGTATTTCCTGAGCAGGTTGATAAGTTTGCTTCTGATTTTTGGGTCAAGATTTCTTCCAATATACACATTCTTCGGGGTTGTTTGTGTCCCTAAATTGATCTCTTCAAGGTTAATAGGTATCACTGGTGTGTCTTTCTTTTTATATCTATCATGGCCATCAAATGCCTTTTCTAGTGCAATAAGTCCCTTGGGTATCTTATTTGTTTTCAACTGAACCACCTCTTGGCCAAAAAGGGTTTCCTTCCCATCATGTTCCTCTACAAATGCATTGAAATCAATTTCTTGATTTTCATAATAGTCAGCACAATGTAAGAAATTGATTATATCAGCATCGCTATCAAACATTTGCCAGTTCTGTATATTATCAGGGATGGTAGGTCTAGTTTTAAATTCAACTTCTGTGATCCCTCCTAATGTGACATCATCTCTCTTTAATGCAATGTTTGCTAAAAAGTCTTCCATAATGTTTTTAGACCTATCAACCCAGCTGATTGAAAAGGCATCAAATAATTCAACACTATCCCAAACTGCATTTCTGTACTATCTTAATCTTTTATTTTTAGATAAGTATTTTTCTCTTACTTTGGAGATGACCAGTTCAAAATCACCATAGACAACCAACTTTTTTATTTTGTGTTTGGTGGCTATGTTTAGGCCAATGAGCAGGGCTTCATACTCAGCTACATTATTTGTGCATTCAAATGTTAATAGGAAAGAGTATTTGAAAGTTTTACCTCCTGGTGAAATGAAAACTACTCCAGCCCCATTTCCTATTTTGCTGCATGCACCATCGAAATACATTTTCCACAAATCATTTTCTCCTTTCATAGATTCAGTGTGTATTGGGTCAGTGTTATGCAATTCTGGTGTAGTTTCTCCAACTTTGAAAACTCCTAAATCTGTGTCACAAAAGAAATTCACCTGATGCCGGTCCATTCTTTCTATAATATTGTCATACCTTGGCTCTCTGCACAATTTGATTTCCTTGCCACCCACTGGTATGGTGGCATATGATAAGTCTAACTGAACATTGCCTCCTGCCATTGCAGCCCATTGCCTTGATAGAAGCATTCCATAATACGGTGGGATGTCAACCACAGTAATGTCGATGTTATAAGTTGCTTCAGGGTGTGAGGCAAGTTTTATCTCTACATCCTTCATGATACCAACTACTGGAATAGATCTATTATCCATTGCATAACACTGGCCATACGTAGTATCAACCCACATTCCCAATTCTTTCATAACTACTATAGGCATGATATTCATAGCAGCACCTGAATCAATCATGCAATTTCTGACTATCCTGTTCTTGATTACTAGTGTAGTATAGAATGGGTCTACCTGTGAGGGATTTTTTGTAAGTGTGTCGCCAAGGTATACCTCAGGCATCTTGAAATTTTCTTGATGCACATTATTTGTTGTTTTTTCAAACCCTTTATGTTTTGGATTTGGTGTATCAGAAATCATCTTGACAACTGTACTCCTATATTTATCTATTTTCATCATCTCTAGTAGTGGGACTGATATCTTCACTTGAGACACTGCATGTGCAATGTCAAAAGAATGGGCTATGATCTGATCATTCTTTTCTGTTTTTGTATTCTCTTTTTCTTGCTTTTCTTTCATTTTACTTTTATCCCCCTTTTCCAGTTCTTTGGATTGTGTATTATTCCCTTTGTTATTCTGGTCTTTTATAAATACACTCCCAGGAGTTCCTTGCCCAACATTTGTTGCTCTATTTCTTAAATTGTAAGTGTTTCGAGCTTGAGCCACTGCAGCCACTGTGAGAGCTTCTCTTTCATCCTCAGTAGGTTTTCTCCATTGACCATATGACTGGTTGTTACAACTATCTTCCTGGTCTGAGAATACCTCTTGTTCTCCCATGTTGATATGATACTTCTGGTTCCCTACATCATATTCATATCCTTCTTCTGAAGAAGAATAATCTTCTGTCACTATGCATGGTGTATCCTGCATCATATTGATGGTGTGATTATCCCTATTATAATTGTATAGCATTTCCTCTTGCTGTATGGATTTAGCTACCTCACAGTATTCAGGTAGATGTGGTAAATTACATACAAAACACCAAGGCTTATTTTCTGCCATATGTGCCATGTTTCTTTTCAGGGGATCAGGAGTATCCTTTCCATATGGCTGTTTTTTGCTATTATCAATAGGTCTTCCATCCTTCCAATTTGTATTGTAGGGCATATCATGTAACCTAGGTCTATCATGTCTATGCTGACCCTCTGGTTTAGTCTGTTGAACATTTGGATTCTGAGGATTTCTATGATTATCCCTCTTACTGACCATTCCTGCAGCCTTCCTATTATTTTCAATAGTTATGGCCACTTTCTGTGCTTCAGCCAAGGTTGCAGGACACCTATTTCTAAGCTCGTACCCTATTTTCGGGTCAAATGCTTTCATATAAATACTCAGTGCTGCCTGATCAGATAACTTGGCTCCATGTGGTACCTTATTATGTAACTTGGAAAACTTCAAGTTGAAATCAAATACTGACTCGTTTTGATACTTCTGTATACTTATTAACTCATGTAATGCAAACTCAGGAGCATATTGGTTACCATACTGATCCTTAAACTGGTTATGGAAATCAGTTATTGAATAGATTGATGCATCAGGCAAGCTGTTAAACCAATCTTTGGCATCTTCAGTGAGGGACATCATGAATAACCTCATTCTAATGTCTTCCCAATCCATGCCAATATCCTATACAAAAGCATTAAAACTTCTAATATGATCTTCCGCAGATACTGCATTGTTTCCAGTAAACTTAGGAACCATATTTCTCCAAGTACTATCCATAGGATATGGATACAACTGATATCCAGTTAAGTCAAATTGACTACATATATTTGCAAGGTTTTGAGGTGGGAAGTTCAAAGGAGGTGGATTAGGATAGTAATTATATCCACCTGGTGGCTGATGATATGCATACTGTTGATGTTGGTTCATGTGGGGATTTGTGTAATTGTTTTGTGGTCTATAATATTGTTGACCAGGGGGTGGGTAATTATTTGCCATATGTTGAGATGCATTACGTATAGGAGGTGGTCTAGGGTTTTGGGGAATAGTATTCTGATGACTCCCGGATGCATGTGAGTTTTGAACACCTCCTGCATTTTGCTATGTATTTCTTGAAATATTTCCTCTATGCAGAGGTACATATTTTGGGGGGGCTATTTTGGCTTTACTTTTCCTCTGTTGAATTTCTTGCTGCAACAACTCCCTCTCTTCATGTATCTTGTACCTTTCAAGTTCCTTCCGGAGCATGAGTATTTCCTTGCTCTTCACTTAGGTCTTGATTATTTGTTTCCTGATGTTCTGGATTATCATTCATTCCCTGATCTGAAAATCCATATCCCATCTCTTCTCCTTGATGTAATGACATCTTGAAATCATGTTCAGCTTGGTTTCTATCAATATCCCTCATGACCTTTGCATCATGATCACGCTGTTCTTGAGGAGTGGGTCTATACCTTGCCAAAATATCATCAGTTGCTCCACTGAGGTTCTCGTTTCAATCATGCAGAGGTGTGAATTTGTTGTGAATTGAGATATTTTGCTCTGAATCATTCTCTTGGATGTCCAGATTATTATCTTGGTGGGAATGCTTTGAATTCACATTTCTTTTGGAAATATTTCTGAGTGGTGGAGATGACTGCAAATTTCTACCTTCCATCTTGGATCTCCTACCATCCATTTGATATTGAATTCTTTGTTATAATTGTAACTAGAGTCGCCACCTATTTATTAAATAGGAAAAGTTTATATCTGTAGGGTTCTTGTCACCAGCAGAGTTACCAAATCAAATTTTCTGAAATGACTCTATGGAAGAAAGGATTAATTTCTAAGGTCTTTATTAGATCCCCAGTAGAGTCGCCAATTTGTTAGGTCTCAAAAATGCAGGTTGCTAATCCTAAGAGGATGCCAGGCTCTATGTTTGGATTTGCAACATTTTTGAACTAACTTGACGAAATCAACCTTCAAGGTTTGATGATTTCCTACACTTTAGGTCCTGCTACACCTAGGTGGGTGAACCTTGAAATATTAAAATAGTATGAGTGTGAATGAGTGGACTAATTAGATCTATCTACAATGGCATAGGATGTAGGATAGATGAAAAAGCTGGCTAATTAATTCTATATATAGTGTTTAATAAGTGATTGGCAGAAATTGTATAAGCAATATCAAGGTAAAAGGAAATAATGAGTTAAATAAGACTAGTGCCTTGTTGGGTAACAGAGTCAATTGAAGGACCAAGATCAGTGGTTTCTTAATGGGAATAATTCTAGTTGTTTGGCACAGTTTTAGTTTATAGCTTGTATAAACGTGCAAGGAAATGACTGACAAACTCTTCTTAACAATCCAACCAATATAATCAATTATCTTATAATTCACCAGAAGGTATTCTTAATCCTTACTTGAAGGAACCAAATGAAATGAATAGACAAGATTAACAAATAGTATTGTCTTGGAGACAGAATGGCAATCCTAATTATATGGCTCTACTTAGTAATCCAAACTTAATACTTCCAGGCTACTGTGACTAGATCAGAAGGATTTAATTCCTCAAATGGACACCAACCTATTTAATCACATAGATACAGCAAATGCGTATTGACAGATTAAATATATACTTGATACATCAATCTGAATAACAAGGAAATGCAGAAATGGAGACAGCCACACTATTGAATAAATTTAACAAACAACTGATACCAAAGCAGAACCACTGAATCAGAGAACTTCAAATTTCTTCTTCAAATAAAATATGCAACATAGTCATTTTGAAACACTGTAGATTGTATATATGAATATATTCTACTGTTGATGCCCTTTCAGCATAGAGTGTTTGAACTTATATAGATGTTTCTATGAAGAGACATAACTCTTCAATAAGTCTTTTGGGAACTTAACAAGTATTAACAATAATTACATAAGCGTAATTAGGCTCTATTCAGCCATA
The DNA here is from genome assembly GCA_027924645.1 of Cunninghamia lanceolata. Classification (NCBI taxonomy): domain Eukaryota; kingdom Viridiplantae; phylum Streptophyta; class Pinopsida; order Cupressales; family Cupressaceae; genus Cunninghamia; species Cunninghamia lanceolata. The sequence continues at coordinate 17,069,602 of BSBN01000274.1, forward strand.
AATAAACTTTAGCCAGATGATCTAAATACTTCTGATCACGGTGAGAATCAGTAAGCTCAATAGTGCTTCTGGTAATCACATCAAGTGTGACCATCTCCTCCAATTGTTTGCAAACTTCTTTAGATGCAGAGACTTTATCTTTCAGAGCTCCTGTGGCTTTGTGTAATATAACCTAACAATCAACAGTCCATTCTTCTTTACTCTTTAATTCTCTGTTGTCTTTAAATATTCTGGGTACTCCTGCACCTAAGGCATCAGCTCCTTCCTTAGCATCAGCTTTAAGTTTGTCATAATAATTCTGGTGTTGTTTGAGCAATGCTCTTGCATCAGAGATATCTATATTATCAGTAGCACTTCTGTTTTGTAACTCAATCAATTTTTCTTGTATTCTTTTTTCAAGTCTTTCATGTTCTTTGATTGCTTTATGATTCTCTGAGTAATTATCCCAAAACTGGTTTAACCACCGTACCATGTTAGCATACCTGCTCTGCAGTATTGTAACAAAGGCATCTATCTGAATTTGTGTGGCCTGGTCAGGGGATAATACTTGAATGCCTTGTGAGCTCTCACCTTGAGTTATTCTTTTTGTGGATTGGCCAAAAGTGCTCTTAACAGCATCCTTTAAGTAATCATTTTCTTTTGTCAATCTTTCACAATTCAATTTGTAAGCATCTCTTTCTTTGATCAACATTTGAGCTTGTGCTTTATTCAACTTTGCAACATTGATACCAATGTCTGCAGTAATTATAGGGTCAGTTTCACCTGCTCTGAAAGTCATAACATGGCCAAAAGTTTTTTCAGTGTCTATGATGGCCGTCTTCTTATGGGGAGGATATAACACCCATATCATCAAGGAATTTTCATCATTATTGTATCTAGTTCCCATATATACTTCATGAACTCCTTCTGGAGTAAGCTTATACTTGTCATTGGCATTATTCAGAAAGCTATCAAAAACTAAAGCAGAATTTAAATCCAAACTAGGAAAAATCATAACTCCTGCATCCTTGAGCAACTGTCTACCCTTGCTAGGTGTCATGTCTTGCATTTCTTTATCTACTATTTCCTTCAACATGTCTAATAATTGTTTTTCATTATCAGCAGAAATGTCATCTACTGACTCTCTGATCTCTTTCCCTTTGTATTTATACAGGAATGATTTAAATTCTTTTGATTGAATAAATTTATCATCTGAAATGAAAGAATCATAAGCTGCTTGGCGTGGATCCTCATCAGCAGACCCCTCCTCATCATGTAGCATAACTGGAGGCTGATATTGTTGCATTTTCCTTTTGGACATTTCTATTGTTTTATCTTGTGGTTGTTCTTGTTCTGTCAATTCTTTATCTTCAGAGGAAACCACTTCAATCTCTGCTAACTGCTTTTTCTTTTCACTTAAATCCCTGTTATATTTTTCTACCACCAATTCGACTTCAGCTTCTTCCAAATTTCTAATGACATCATCATGTGGATAATGTATGTGCATGTATCCACTGAGATTTTGTTTTCTTCTTGCAGAATCAATAAAACCTTCAGGGTCAAACCCTTTCCTCACCTCAGCAGTCATCATATTATAATGCATTAATTTCCAAAATGAGATTGTAACCTTCTTTTGAAACCACAGTAAAATCTCCAAAACATAAGGTGCTGGGCATAAATGATTGTTTGTCATGTGAACTCAAATGCATCACATTTGAACAATGCATTTGCCTGATTATCTCTAAATATGCAAGCCTGTTAGGGACAGTCTTGGGTAATATGAATGGAGCATCCTCAAAACCATAAACTCTGATCATAGTAGCATCCTCGAAGCAATACCAGTCTCCCCAATTATGAGTGACAGTAGTGGGGCCACCAAAATCTTTTGGTCTGAGGAACCTTTTTATTTCAGTTGAAATTGAATATTCACAGGGGTGGTTAAAATACCTATATAGCACTTTTACACAATGCTCTTCAAATTGAGCATAGCTGGAGTGAGCATATCTACTATCCCAGATTCTGGTCCACATTTGTACAGGTATCTTTTCCCCTCTCTTATCTACAGCAACAACTCGAAATTCACTTGGCCATAACCCTACTTCCTGGCCATAATATAACACCATGTGCATAAGCATTGAATAATGCTCAAAAGAGCATGCTGGAGCATTGTTTTTTATTGCAGATAGACCAGAGTCCATTCTAGTAGCAATATAGGAGGCATAATCGAATTGCCTTGCATTATGACACTGAATGTCAGAGGCTATCACCATCAGAGGAATAGTCATGAACTCGGGGACCTCTGAGCCAAGGACTTGGCCTACAGAAAAATAAGTATGCTGTATATATGGTTCAAATATGGCTACATGAAAGGGAGGGCCATCATTTTTAGTTAAGGGCATCACTTCTCCTTCAACCCTGGGCCTATGAATGGGCAACCTCCATCCATTGTAAGTTGTGTCCATTCTCCAATACTCTTTATCCAGATCTTCATAAATGATAGGGATAGTACATAAATCATCTAAATCAAAAACCTCACAAATAGTATTTTTTGACAAATGCACAATTGGTTCTCCCTGTGGGTTGCAAATGGCTTTCAGGTTTGAATTATAATGTCTGGCAAGCAGTTGGAGGAGTTCCACATTTAGGAATACATTGGGCACAACCAGTTTTCCCAAATTCAAGTGCCATGGGTTTGACACAGGAGCATTCCTAAACCTTCTATTATAGTGGAATCTGAAAAGTTCATATCCCCGAATTGGGGTCCAGATATCTCCCAGGCGTTTGTGTTTATCTTCTAATTTCTCCACTTCTGCCTTGAGTTGGGCAGACCTCCTGGCCTTGGGAGTTGACCCAGGTAATTGGTCAATTAGATCCTGATTTTCTTTCTCTCACTTTCTCCTCAGGGGTTTGTTCAGTTTTTTGTTTCTTAGGCTTGCTGGTTTCCCCTTGTGACTTTCTTCCTTTTCCCTTTCCCAGATTTTCCATTTTAAAACTTTGGTAGAAAATTTAAATACAGGCTATACAGTGGTTTGTGTATATGTACCTGTCGTTCGGTGGCTGGAATTGGAACCCTCTATTTTGCACCTCAAGAATTCCTCTGTATTCTCTTCTCAGACAGTTTTTTGCAATTATAATGATCGTAGAAATTTCGTAGCCGTTTGTATTTAATCATCTGATCAATTCAATGTTCATCGCTATGAAGTGTCACATCGCCATAACTCTTCTTATTGGTGTGAATTTTGAAATGTCTGGGCGACCTCAATGCTCTTATGGTGCGAACAGTCAATCGGCGTGACCCCTCAATTGTATTCCCGACACTATGTAATGTCACATCTTAAGTGGGCGGGACCATCGACATGACTTCCTTCATTGCCATGTGTTTTGGATTTCTCTGCGATATGGTGAGTCCTACCGATATGATTTGTTTATTGGGGTGATTGATACTATCAGGATAACATAATTACGTTCTCCTGATTTTAGTTATCTCACCGATAGTCATCTCCACTTTGGATCGAGATGACTTTGCTATTGTCTCGCCACTAGAGTATCAACAGATATGATTTTTACTTTTATCGGAATGACATATACTATCGGGATGGCCTTTTAAAGATAACCCGATCCAAATCGTCTCCCCGATGGCCCCTTTGTATTCTTTATCGGGCAAAGTATATTAAAGTGTCACCGACACCTTTTGATCATCGTGACTTGTGAATCGGCGAGACCTAATTCCCTTGTTCCGATATGTTGAGTCATCCCGACAGATACTTGCATCACTGTGAGTCTCGCCGAAAGCTCTCTTATCATCAAGACTTTAAGCATCGGAAACTTCTTTCTGTCTTATCCCGATAGTTTACTTCTTACCGATGGTCATTTGCTTTGTTGCCCCTGCAAGATGTTCGGTGAAACTCTTGCCGAAATGCTTCGGCGGTATGATATATACCGTCGGGGCAACTTTTAAAAGATCATCCGATAGATATTTGTCATACCGATCGGTATGAGCACTTGCATCTCTTGCCGATGTAAGGTCATCGGTATTACTTATTCCATCGGTGACTTCCATAAATCTTCCTCCGATCTGCCTTCTCACGCCGATAGTTATTTCGAAATGGTTCCTTATGTATCGGTGTAAACAAAACAACATCTTGCCGATGGATTGGCTTTGAAGAAATTTGGCACTACTCATCCATAGACACCTTGTGAGATACATTAAATTTTTATTATGGTCTTTTGGGATATTTTTTTAGGATTTATTCAAATATGATGGACTGAAAAGATAGTAAAAATTTCAAAAATTTTTACTGTCCTAATAGGCCAGACGTGTGGTATCAGCGAGACAGGACAGTCTTCCTCCGATGTATCGAGTTGTGTCGATGAAGGTGATTATCATGCGGGTGATATTGCAATATGATGCTGATGTCAGGGTGATATTTTCATCAGGTGATGAGGTCCAGATATGCTTTCCCACAGGATGATATTTTCTGCGGGGTGATATTTCATATCAGGGTGATGTGAAATATCGGGATGATATTTTGCATATCGGAGGATGTGTGTAGGGAGAGCTGTTGGCATGACTTTGGTCATCGGCGTGTTAGGAATGTGTCGCTCCGATATGTTGGGTCCTCCCGATGAAGGCTGTTCATTGGCAAGATATGTGATGTCGGGAGGACAAGTAAGTGGTTTGCCAATGAGGAGGGTCTGGCCAATGGAAGATGATGAGGTTTATACTGGTGTCATCGGGAGAAAAAGCACCGACATCATATATGCTCATGGCCCAGTATATAAAGTATTGAGGGGGTCACCGTGGGGTGCATGTGGGATAATTTGTTCCTACATGATTTGAAATATCAGGGTGATAAATCTTGGCGAGAAACGGTTGCGACGCACAATATGATGTTTTTCCCAAGGCCGTGAGTTGGTGCGCCATTAATGGCAGATCTTACAGGGTATGGGCGATGGTGTTGACGGATCTAGTACCTGACTAAAGATGTGAATCCCCAGGTGGCGGCGCAAGGCTTGAGACCTTTCCTTGTCTCCTCTTCCACCTGCTGCATTGAATGTTTGAGCATCATTTCCTCAGAATGAACTGTATCTGGCAAACTTTTGACTTTTGCCATGTAATTAATGCTGAGTACCTACCTTGTATATAGCAGGCTGTGTTACTGATTTTCAGAGGTGGTTGAAGCCCTAGGGCATTTTTTGTGTAAATAACGAAGAACAGAGCATGATCTTGGTTGTTCTATCCCATTTTGGAGTTTATGAGTTGTAGTATGAATGTATTTTGCACATATGTTTAGTTTCATGTTGATTTATATGAAAAATGCTTATTGCATGTGTTTATCTGCTTGTCTCCATTTGCTGCATGTTATTCTCCTTCTTCTAAATCTGGTTGCTAAGGGTTTCTCAGGTTCTAGGGTATGGTTTTCTGTATCACATGTTTGATCTCTAACTTCTATTCAAGGAGTGGATTAAATTGTTTTAGGTTGAGCATGCGGAAGGTTGCATGTCAGTAGGGATATCTGTAAGTAGAGGCAGCTAAATACCCATCCTTGGGTGATGTTTGTAAGGCAAGCATCAAGCTCAACCCCTTGAAACTTGAATGACAAGTTGCAAACCATCTGTTGTATATGTCTAGTTGACTCCTTGCCCAATGGATAGGCACCAGTCTGCTCCTGGGTCAATAGTTATGAGCCAAAACCCCTTGTCTTGCATCCAGGACATTATGTCCACCCATTTCATCACTTCAACCTGTTAGTTGTAAGAGTAGGATTAGGAACCCCCTGCATGCTCTCATACCCATCAGATAAATATGTCCAAGAATGTTGCCAACCTTGTGATCTACCATGCAGATCTTGGTCCAAACATGAGAGTATTCTGCCTATTGCTGTCAAGCTAAATCTATCAGTCATTGAGCAAGTCAAGGTCACATCTTTAGTTATAAGGACACCCCCTTGGTGCGGAAAAACCAGAAGTGAAGGGGAGGAGCTCACACAACCTCCTATATTAGTTGGCTGAATCTGCCTGTGCATTAGAACTGGCAAACCCTAATGTTGATTCAGAAGAAAAAACCAACAAAATGGTGACTCCGCTGGGGACTGATTTGAAAGTGTTATCCTGCAATCTCTGGTGAAGTTTGCCTTGCTCTGCTAGTGGGATGAACTCAGAAAAATATATGGTAAGCTTTTAGCTGTTGTAAATTTTGTCCTCTCTGGAGAGATGGCGACTCTGCAAAAATATTTAAGTGCACATGAAAGGTAGATGTATGTTATGTGATGAGAGATGTTCATATTTCTGCATCTAGATGAGAAAAGGTACCTAGCTTTTTCCCCTTTATATTTGTTGTTTACTGCATAAGTTAGATGCCAGGGGAAGCCTTATGTCTTAGGCAGACAAAGGATGTCTAAGAGTGAGATTTTTATGAATCCAAATATTTATTATCCCATACTCAGTCAAGAAGGGGGTGAAATGTTGAATAAAAGAATAGAAGAGATAAAAAATAGGTTGATATTCTTAGAGGCTAGGTAGGCCCAGTTAAATAGCAGTAACCCTGTTATGTCTGCCAGTCATAAGGCTAAACCTCTTGTCAGCCCTTTTGATCCTTTGTGTGACCAACTAGATTTGTCATGGGTTGATCATCAAGTTGAGGTGTCTGGTTCTGAAGATAATGAAAATGTATGTTCTGCTACCCATGAACCAGTGGTATACCACGATGAAGCTGAAGCACCTAGATCACCCATTTATGACACATGTGATGATGAGGATTTGTCTGAGAATGGTGAAGATTTGAGCCCTGTTGTTGATTTGGATTTTGTTTCTCATCATGATGAAAGAGAGGCAACATACATCATGAAGGATATGGTAGAGAGGTGCCAGAGCCTGATCTTTTCTAGTTTGTTGCTGCTGGTTGTGTGCATGATGTGCACAATTATGAATTTGAAAGCTTCTCCTTTGATATGCCAGCTCATGAAGAGAGCCCTGATTTTCCTAGCTACGTGGTGGACTTTGAGTATTTTTAATTCTTAGTCCATCTAGGAGATCATTCTGCAATGCATATTGCTGATGTAGATGATAAGTGCTATATGCCATATGAATATGCATTGCCTGATAAACATTGCACCCACATGTTACATGATCCTAAAGGTTGTTTGCATAGGGCTGACAGTGACAAGCCAAATTAGAGAGTTGAAAATGCAAATGACCAAGTTTGTTTGTGGGTGGATCATTGTAGTAGCTCTGAGCTTGATCCAGTGAATGCAGATGAAAACAAGGTGTTTGACAAGGGGAGATACAAGTTTTTCTTTTCTTGGTGGCCTTAGGCCATCAGATGTGTTTGGTGATGCAGATTGGTGCAAGTTTGACTCTGTTGCCCAATGGATAAGGACTGGTCTACATCCCAGAGATCTGTGGTTCTCGCCATGCCTGCAAGAGGCATGCATCCCCAGACAGAGCCACTGTTGGTGCCTGCATGAGCAGTCAAGTTTCAAGCAGTTAGCATGTAGGCACCTTCCCTAAAAATCCAAAAATATTCTAAGTCTCTGGGCCTCCTCAGTATGTTTCAATATCAGCATTATTTTTTCTTTGGTGAGGAGGTCATCATCATCATGTTTCTAGTCATCACCCTATTGTTTCTTGTGAGGGTCATCATCATATTTTCTACTGGCCTAATCTTTCGCTCGGGGATGATATCTTAACATCGGGTGATCTTAGTTAAGATCATCCTGATGATGTTGCTGCAAAGTACTAAGTATGACCTGATCTTCCATGGGGTCATCATATTTGAACATCAGGTGATCTTTGTTAAGATCATCCTGATGTTGTTTTATCACTTCATGTTTGTTGTTTTATCACCCTAATGATGCTGACGTCATTCTTATGTCAGGGTGATATCTTCTTTTCTGCTTGTCTGCATCATGATATTTCTGAAGGAGGGGGTGATATTTTCATATCCAAATATCACCCCGATGTATGAATATGGTGGTGACGTCATCAGGATCCGAGGGGGTCATATTTCTAACACTAGTCATCTTGTGGAGATTCCCTGATATTTGCAAATATGACGATGATGTCATCCGAATATGAGGAGGTGTGCGATAGGCAGATGTGCTGATGACGTTAGTAGGATATGATGGTGACGTCATTGGGATGTTCATCGGCCAGACGTGTGGTATCGGCGAGGCAGGAGGGTCTTCCTCTGATGTATCAAGTTTTGCTGATGAAGGTGATTATCATGCGGGTGATATTTTCATCAGGTGATGAGGTCTGGATATACTTTCCCATAGGATGATATTTTCTGCGGGGTGATATTTCATATCAAGGTGATGTGAAATATCAGGATGATATTTTGCATATCAGAGGATGTGTGCAGGGAGAGCTGTCGGAATGACTTTGGTCATCGGCATGTTAGGAATGTGTCACTCTAATATGTTGGGTCCTCTCGATGAAGGATGTTCATCGGCGAGATATGTGATGTTGGGAGGACAAGCATGTGGTTTGTCGATGAGGAGGGTCTGGCCGATGGAAGATGATGAGGTTTATACTGGTGTCATCGGGAGCAAAAGCACCGACATCATATATGCTCATGGCCCAGTATATAAAGTATTGAGGGGGTCGCTATGGGGTGCATGTGGGATAATTTGTTCCTACATGATTTGAAATATCAAAGTGATAAATCTTGGCGGGAAACGGTTGCGATGCATAGTATGATGTTTTTCCCAAGGCCGCGAGTTGGTGCACCATTAATGGTGGATCTTACAGGGTATGGGCGATGGCGTGGATAGATCTAGTACCCGACTGAAGATGTGAATCCCCAGGCGGCAGCGCAAGGCTTGAGACCTTTCCCTGTCTCCTCTTCCACCTGTTGCATTGAATGTTTGAGTGCCATTTCCTCAGAATGAACTGTATCTGGCAAACTTTTGACTTTTGCCATGTAATTAATGTTGAGTACCTACCTTGATGTATATAGCAGGCTATGTTGCTCATTTTTAGAGGTGGTTGAAGCCCTGGGACATTTTTGTGTAAATAACGAAGACCAGGGCATGATCCTGGTTGTTCTATCCCATTTTGGAGTTTATGAGTTGCAGCATGAATGTATTTTGCACATATGTTCAGTTTCATGTTGATTTATATGAAAAATGCTTATTGCATGTGTTTATCTGCTTGTCTCCATTTGCTGCATGTTATTCTCCTTCTTCTGAATCTGGTTGCTAAGGGTTTCTCAGGTTCTAGGGTATGGTTTTTTGTATCACATGTTTGATCTCTAACTTCCATTCAAGGAGTGGATTAAATTGTTTTAGGTTGAGCATGGGGAAGGTTGCATGTCAGCAGGGATATCTGTAAGTAGAGGGAGCTAAATACCCATCCTTGGGTGATGTTTGTAAGGCAAGCATCAAGCTCAACCCCTTAAAACTTGAATGACAAGTTGCAAACCATCTGTTGTATATGTCTAGTTGACTCCTTGCCCAATGGATAGGCACCAGTCTACTCCTGGGTCAATAGTTATGAGCTAAAACCCCTTGTCTTGCATCCAGGACATTATGTCCACCCATTTCATCACTTCAACCTGTTAGTTGTAGGAGTAGGATTAGGAATCCCCTGCATGCTCTCATACCCACCAGACAAATATGTCCAAGAATGTTGCCAACCTTGTGATCTACCATGCAGATCTTGGTCCAGACATGAGAGTATTCTGCCTATTGCTGTCAAGCTAAATCTATCATTCATTGAGTAAGTCAAGGTCATATCTTTAGTTATAGGGACACCCCCCTTGGTGCGGCAGAACCAAAAGTGAAGGGGAGGAGCTCACGCAACCTCCTGTATTAGTTGGTTGAATCTACCTGTGCATTAGAACTGGCAAACCCTAATGCTAATTCAGAAGAAAAACCCAACAGTGCCACCATATGGGTGTCTTGTGGGTATTGGAAGGGTAGCATGCGGGTGGTGGGTTAGGTGATGCTAGGGTGGAGGACCACCGTAGGTTAGGTGGCATGGTGGAGAAATGACAATGAGGGAGTGAAGGGTCGATGTAATACTTTTTAAGTGGTGGAGATTTTTTTTTGAATTAAATCTATTGATTTTTAAACTTTGACAAGTCTTTGGCCACTAGTGGGGGTATAGAACCTCACTGGCAGGGGGTGTGGGCCTCAACCTAGCCACCATAGGGTTAGAAGGGTATAGGTATCCATGTACCCTTATAACCTTTGATTTTTTAATTTGGTTTTTTTAATTTATTTTTTATTTGATTTATTTTATATTTATATTTATATTTAATTTAAAAAGGAAAGTTTTGGAAAAAAATATAGTTGCAAGTACACTCACATAGAGGATGTATGATCTTTCCATTGAAATTATTTTTTCCTCAACTTACAACTTTGTCTGATCTTGATTAATAGATAGTCAATTTATAGGTTTTGATGCCTTCTAAATATAATGGTAGGGTCCATTTCACACAAAAATGCTTCTAAACACTCATGACCTATAAAACTTGTACCCAAATCCTATAAGGAAAATATGTGAAATAAAGTAATAAAAGTCCAAAAAACAAGATTCTAGAGAAGGGACAAGTTCTCACTAGGCATGCTAGAATGTACATGCACCAAATTATGAAATGAAAATGTAGACTCAAGACAAAATATCTAAATCCTACATTTAAATCTACAGTGCAAACCTCCTATAAAGCATAAGAAAAACAAAATAGCAATAGATGTCACCCAAATCTTCTCCTTGTTTCACCAAGAATGTCAGTTATGCTCCAAGATTAATTTGGTTGAGAGTATGGATGTTAGGTGCTCATCTCATAAACATAAATTTGCATTTAGGATTGTATATGATTATGGCTTGTGGGAGATTTAATTTATAGATTTTTGGGAGAGATGATCAATGGTGGAGATTGATTTGGAGGATCAATGGCTATGGTTGTTTGAGAGGATTTGGATGCATGAGCAATTGACAAGTATCTATTTGTGACATGGATCAAGGAGAATAGCATGCTCTTTCTTGGAGTATTGTGCACATGCATGCATGAAGTTAACTTGTTCATGATTTAAATTATGAAAACAATTAATTAGTTAGCTAATTGTCTCTTTAAGTCAACTAGATTTGATTGATCAATTAACTAGATTGATTGACAAGTTAACTCTTTTAACTGATCAATTAACTATAAATTGACTAAACAATTAACTAATTTGATTGAGAGTCAACTAAATTGATTAACGTAGTTAAATAATTTTGATTGATGAACTAAAAGTGGATTTGGATGGTGTATAATTATTTATTTATTTTTTAAAAATTGTGTGTGCATGGATAAATTAGGAAACCAATTAATTAATTAATTATGGGATGATATTAGGAGGATAGTAATAATTAATTAAATAATTAAAAATTAATTAATGTTGGAAGGGAATGAAATGAATAATTAAATAAATGGGATTTTTTTAATTAATTTAGAAGAAAATGGTGTAGATGAAGTGTCAATTACAACAAAAATGTGATAGGGAATTATAAGTGTCTACAACACTTATTTATTGTGTGAGCTTGCCTTTGAGCACCCTACCCACCCTTGTGTTTCCTTTAGTGTTTTATTTTTAAATATGATATCTTACTATTTTTGTTTACTTTTCAAGCTTGAAGTCATTCATATTACCTTATATTTTCAAGACAAATAGGCATATTTATTTATATATATGCCATGAGCTATTCGATATCATAATGTAAGGCTTTTCTAGTGTATGTTATTGTCTTTGGTACTAAAATTTTTTATGAGGCCTTGTATTTCCATCATGGTGTTCTGATTGTGTATCTTAGGTCCTTTTGGCATGCTTTGATATGTTCTATCACTTTATGTTATGTGTTGGTTTTGCATCAATGTGTGTTATTGATGAAGTTATATTTTAGCACCTATGTTTGATTATGAATTGTGGGATGCATGTTTTGTGATGCTATGTGCTTGGATGCTTTTATGTTCTAGTATGAACTATCATTCTTGCCAATGAGATTCCTAGTGGATTGCCATTGTAGACACCTAAAATTATCCACTCTTCATCCCTAAAAATCCCTAAATAATCGTTTCTACCACATTAAATATATAAACACATGTTTAGATAGTTAATTAATTAGTTCCCCATCATACTCTAATTTTACAAAAGTTTGGTGTCAAAATCACTATTCATGTACTATTCACTATTCATCTGTACCTTATCGATACCTACATAGGTAATTGTTCATAACCTTTAGAAATGATTTGTTAATAATTTATCCCCTTCATCTATATTCCAAAGATTAGATAAATTTATATTTATCTAATCCCCTTTTCATATCCCATGAATTAAATAAATATTTTCATATTTATTTAATTCCCCTATTTTCTACACTTTTGATTAGGTGACCTAAACCTAATTAATTAACTAACCTCCTACTTGCACATTCCATTATCCTAACCTAACCCTATTCAAATCCTCTCCATCTCCCAATGTGTATGAAGGTATGGCTTTTGTATAAGCTCACATGGGCCTCTTACAAAAGTATGGCCAAGGTCTTTTGTACAAAGGTCCTTTGGTCCCTTCTTATCCTCACTTGATCCTCACCCTTCACTTTATCCAACTTTCTTTTCAACCACTATTTTTTCCTCAATCCAAGGATATCTTCCATCCACCAATCTCATCATGCCACTTGGCAATCTCTCTTTTCTTGAGAGCTCTCAAGCATCCTCATCCATTGATACTTCAAATCCATCCTAGCCCTCTATCCAACATCCAAAAATCCTATAAATAGACCCTCACCCCAAGCATTTTTAAGACTCCATGAATTGTAATGTTATGTTGCTATTTTGAGGATCCATCAACATTCATCAACACATCAAGAGCACATCCACCTAAGCGAGGTTTGCATGGTAGTTGATTTGGTTTAACTTCCTTTCTTGGTATGCAATCCTTTTATGATCTATCAGAGATATAGTGGGATTTGCATGAAATGGGCTAATCCTTGTTTATGTTGTTTTTTTTTGTCCATTTCCTATTGTATACTATCATTATGAGGTTTGAATCATGTATTTTGATTCACATATATGAACTCATATATGTTGGGGTATTCTAGTATTTTAGTGTCACTATTTTCACTATACATTTAATATGTGATTCGATTATGATTATCCAGTTCAAAATTATGTTTAGGATGATTATTGATTTCTACACTTATATTCCTAAATGTGGCTTAGAATGATTAGCAGATGATGCAATTATTAATTAATTCCATTAAATCAATGTATATCACATTAGTTGTTTTATTGATCTTCAACTATCTCATATGGAGTAGGTATGCTTAATATTTTGTGAGTGTGCAAGCATATGCCTTAACCCTGATGGTGGTTATTTGAACATGGTTTGGTTTGGGCAAATGTGTTGTGTGTATCTTCTCTTTTTCAATCAATTTGAGTTGTGAGATATGAATTGTGGATACCTATGACACTGTGATCCAAATTGATACCAATTTTTGGTCCATGTGTTGTGAATAAACCTATGAAGTCTATATTATATTTGTGTTTTTATTGTATCATTTTATTTTCATTTACACTTTATCAGTTTCTACAATTCTTGTTGTGAAGTGTTTTTATATAACCTTTATGCTTTAAATATGTAATTAATTTAATTTAATTATCATCTTGGAATGGTTCTATGCATTAAGTATTGTAATATTTTAAAATGCATTAAAATTTAAAAGATTTTTTTGTGGTTTATGCCTTACACAAATTTATTAAATTGTATGTGTTAATTAATTTAGAAAAGGAATTAATTTAACTGCAATTAAATGGAAATATTAGCATTATTAGTATTTTCCTAGGGTTTGTCTATTTTTGTTTAGGAAATATTTATTATTTCAAAAAAGTATTTGAAAAAAAAAAGAAAAGGAAAGAGAATTGGTTTATTTTCCTTCTCTAATTATTTTGGTTTGTGTTGAAACCCTCTACTTCCCCCTTTGAAAGAAATTGGATAAAAGTTGCTACATATGGATTATACTTGTTCTTTGGAGTAGATTGGATGGGGAGTGTGATGGTGAAGGAAGTAGATTTTGTTTCTATATTTTCCTCTCAAGAAAGAAAATTCTTCCATTGGTAGCTTATTTGGGAAGTGGTAATCTCCTTGTGGTTTTATGCTTTTAAAATGCAAACATTGTTTTTTCCATTCCCACAATAGATGGTCACATATGGCCTCTTCTTTTTAGGAATGAATATAGTAGATATTATGTAATTAGAATTATATTTGAATTAAATTAAATAAAGGATTTCAATTTTTTTAAAATATCCAAAATCAAGCCAAAGTTATGGATTTTTTTAGAATCTCTTGTAAACCCTTGAAATTTGGCATGCATGCTATTTTGTATTTTGGGAACCAAAGGGTATATTTAGATTTGTAGAATTTTATGTAATTTGGTGTTTTTCAATTTTGAAATTCTTGGGTGATGTCATCAATGGTGGATTTGTTGGTTTTCATGTTTGTAAACCTTTTTTGACAAAAACAAAAACGTAGATTCAAACCTTATTTGTTATGTTTTATTTTGTGAGATGAAGAGTCTCATGAATCTTTTGATTTTCTCAACCTTTTGGATACATGGATCATGAAATTTGACCTTATTTTTCATGCCTCAACTTTTGGGCTATTGTTGAGTTTTTCAGTTATGATTTTTTAACTTTCAATGTGAGGATCTCAAACTCGGACATTAATCTCTATGACTTAATTTAGTGGGTAAATGATACAAGGATGGAAAACTTTATGCTTGTTTTTCATGCCTTGACCATACGCACAAAGGTTGACTTTGGACCCAAGATTGGATGTTGATGTTAGGAGTACATTGGACTGTGCCACAATTTTGAGGTTAGGGGTGTCACATTAGGAAGTGTCATGTGGCTAACATAATGCAATAAAATGAATTGATGATTCAAACATTTAAATAAATTTTAAATAAAGATAATTTAATGTTGTTGTTGGCATCAAAGCCAACATTTAGGAGATCATGCAAGATAATGATGCCACTCTACATCTAATACTTAGTAGTTTGTATCATATATTCATTGCATCATTGGTACCTAATATTTCCTTGAAATTTCTTGCTTGAGTGAATTGCCAAGATAACTCATTACTTGGTTTTTGTGGTCCTTACTATGTTTTCCTATGTGTTATTAGTTGGAGGCCATTGTTGCAAGTATGTGCCTAATCGATGTTGTCATTGATGTCAACATATCTTTGTTGTCATTGGTGTCAACTGTATCCTATTTTTTTATTTGTTTAGAAGCTTTATATGTTGAGGATATTGAGAAAATTAGCTCTCTGGAAGAATCAGAAAGTAAACAGTGAATCATAGTGAAGACAGTGAGTTGCATACTGAAGAACAGTCCAGAAGATTGCTCCACATTTCTTACTGACTAAAGATCTTGGTCTGTGGATTCGAAGTTATTAAGAAGCATGGTTGAAGATGCTAAATCCTAATTTTGAGCCTTTGGCATGAAGATTTGAGTGAGTTACATTCACCAAAGTAAAACCTACTTTTTCTGATTATTCACTGGTGTCTAAGAGAAAGTATTTTTCTCCACATTCCTCTGCATTAAAGTGTTTTGCTCTGTGGTTCTAGAGGGAAGTTTCGAATGATTATAAGTGACATATTATTTATGGAACATGGACCGGGCCAAAAGTGAACTAGATAAGCAGTGGGAGATTGTGTCTCAAAATTTCACCTCTAGCACTTATCAAGGGGGCAGTCTAAGAGACAAGATGATCAAAGACTGTGCAAAGCTTAAAGAAAGGAGAGCTAACCTGTTGAACGAAAAGAGAAGACCAAGGGCATAAGACTCAGATTTCGATGATAGTCAAGGTTACTATAGACAGTTTGCAAATCAAGAAAATGGCTACAATATTCGGGGACCAAGAGCTGTTGCTGATGAATTGGATGCAGTTAGTGGAAGCTAGGATAGATTTTCAACAAAGGAAAGAATATAGGAAAGATTTGATTTAAAATTTTTGATCAAAACAGTATTACAGTGATAGTAGCATGGTCTTCAAGATATTTACTATAGACTTTGTTTCTCTCTAATATATACTTAGGTTTTACTTTTAAAACTGTTTGTATGTATTAGTGAAGTTATAAGTGTTTTTGGGTTGTTGTAAGCTACAACTATTTTCGTGTCATCTGCTTGATCACTAGTTTGTAACTCTTTCTCCATTTTGAATATAATTTGTGAATGATTCACAAATCAAAAAAAAAAATTACATAGAGCCATAAAAAAATCTTCGTAGCGGCAATTTCGAAAGGAGAATTTTGAATTTAAAAGAGGTACTTTTTTTGTTGTTTTGGCAGAGAGTTTTTAAAAGTTATGAGAGTCATTTTAAAGTTTAGAAGGTATATAAAAAAATTTAAGAGGGTCAAAGGAGATCGACGGACCTATGTAGGTCTATAGGCCTCAGTCTACACAAGTCGTGGATTGGCCCATAGGAGGCGAGGGTAGAGCCCCTGCCACCACAGAGCCTACTGATTCATAGATGGGGCATGAGCCAGGGTTTGTCCATGCCTGCCCCCACACAAAACCCCTTTTTTAAAATCTATTAACCCTAAAACAAAAAAAAACTACCATTCAATTTCTTTACCAAACAAAAAACTTTTCACTTTTATAAAATAACCATCGCGATCCATAACAACCAAAATATAATTATATAGTGTGTATATATATATATATGACTATTCTTTTTATGGTGAATTAGGCAAATACAACTAACAAGCTAAATAAATAACTATATATATATATATATATATATATATATATATATATATATATATATATATATATATATGTTACTTTTATCTTTGAAAACAAGAACAATCCTCTTTTTAATCCTTTTGGAAGAATTAACTTTTTTGAATGCTTTCAAATCAAAACTATAAGCTTTTTATAGGAACATGGAAGCATCCTAAACTTTATCATTAGACCCTATTGGAAAGAAAACTTTTAGAAAACCTATTAAACTTGTAGGTTAGTATAGTAGAGAACATGGAAACAATTCAAGATGTTAGAAAATTCAAGGTAGGAAACATTGAGCTTAAACAAATGTTATAGTCTTCTTTTGGGAAAATGCCTTCCCACTTGGGGAAGGGATTCTCCCACTCCTCAACTTGCAACCTACAAAATCCATCAAACCAAAGAGTTAGGTTTGTGTGTGTACAAATGAGATTTAGTTGCTTTTATAAGGAAGTTTCTAGGGCTTGAGTTGCCCTAAGATTTAGGAAGTTGATTTTAAACTTAACCCTATTTATTATTTTAATACCCACTTAGTTTATGTCTTTTTTATTGAAAACCTTAAGTCGTGGGTTATATAAGCTCATTATTTTCTAGTTTATTCAAGCTATATAGTTGAAGTAATTGTTTTAATTATTTTAGTTAAAATGTGGGAACCACTGAGTTATTTGATTTATTTAATCTAGCTTATTTTCATAAAAGTTCTATAGATGGAATTTATTTATTTCTTATAATTTATATTATTCTAGTCTATAGTTGAAGTATTATTCTTTATTGATTTAGGGAAACTTTTTTACCCTTGGTACCGTTATGGTGTCAGAATTTTTCACTATTAAGAATATGATTATTTAATTAACTTTTTCTAGTGTTTCACTATCCTGATTATTTATTTGGATCGACGTTATTATTACAACTTGTAGTTTCAATTATTGATGGGTGTAGACTTTGTTGGTATTCTAGAATGTAACTAGCCTTAACTTGTTAGGTGCTCTATTTCAATATTATTGTTACTTGATAGTTTATCTAGGGTTAGGATTTTGATTTAGGTCAAAACCTTACCTCCTTTGCTTAGGATACCTTAGGGTGGGATTTTTCAGAATGGAAACCACCCCTCTTAGCAGCGCTTCTAGCGTCGCACACTCCCCTTAGTTGATGTCATTATTGTAGGGATTGTGAAAGGAGATTCGCATCATCCCACACTGTGTTGTCCTTCTCACCTTGTGTGACGTGCCTAATGTGTGTTGTGATTGCAACCATGTTACATGTGTGAGTCACCATGCGCGCGGTTGCACATGAGGGGTTTTAGAGTCAGGTGGGAAAATTTTTTGGTGTTTCATGTCATGACCACATGACAAATGTGGACATGACATGTGGTTGTCATGTCATGACCACATGGCAAACATTAGCATGACATTTGGTATCAGAACCCATGTTTCAAACACTAGGATCTCTAGGCTTGTACTTTTGTTTATGTTGGGCCAATTGTTGGTCGTGTATGCTTGTTTTGCATGTCTAACTCTAGCTTGCATAGCAACAAGTTGTAAGACACATTGTGTGGGAACAACTTGTTTCCCTTGATTTTTGCTTCCACTAACCCCCATGTACGACTTGGTGTTGTAGGTACTTGGGGAGTGTTTTCTTGATGAATAGGGTATTTGAAGGACCATGCAAGTCATGAATTTGAGGGTTAGTCAACTTCTTGATAATGTTATCCTAAAAGGATGTTGAATTACTGGAGTTTTGCTAAGTGTTTCATTCTAGTTAATCCTTGCTCCTTGTCCTAGTTGATGGTGCTTTTGATCCTTCTTTAGGGATCGTATCAATCTTTTGTAGGTCGCACCCTTGGAAAGGTGATATTGTGGTAAATTTATTCTCTTGTGGCTACCTGGTAGGTTTGCCCTAGTGAATGTTTAGTGGCATGTTGCAAGTTGTGAGTGCCATCACGTCATTTGAGACTTACCCCTTTTCTAAGAATGTTGAGTGTGTTTATCCTACCATGTTGGATGAAAGAAATGTATTAAAGTGGTATGATATCTTAGACAAGACTCATGTACCCTATTTCATTTATTCTCTGCCTTGGGTCATTAGTTAACCCTTGTATCATTAGGTGCATTGTACCTTGATTAGAAGATCCCTGGTTGGGATGTAAAGGAGTTATAGTTCTATTAGTGCCCTTTGTCTTAGATTTAGGATTAAGTTACCCTGATGGGTAGTCGTCACTCAAAGAGTGAAAAGAGGATAAAATGATATACTCCCTTGTAATAATCACTTGATACCCTCATCTTGAGGATGTAGTGGTGGACCATTAAAAGAGCATGGCATGTAAGGCCTATTATGGCTATCTTCTTAGGTGTGCCTTTTGGGTTAAATGAAAGGATAAGTAGTGGCTTTGAGGACCACTTTGTGGTTTTGAATCATGTAACATTTGTGGTTCCACGTCAGGATAATCCCCTTGTAACACGTTGGTGTCTAGTGGATATTTAGGCTATGCACTGCCTTCGCATTAATTTGTATGTGCATTGTTCACTTATAGTATGGTACCTCGTTGGTTGATGGTTTAAAGGTGGTACATTACTTGAGGTTGAACCATTTTATGGTAGTCGAGGAGTAGGATCTAGTTGCGAGCATAATGCCCTATGTGTGTTTTAAATAATAACCTAAGTGCAACTTGATCCTTCCCTTGCCACCTTGTTTCATTGGGTTTGGCTTAACTCTATTTCTTGATAGGGTGATCAGTTTCCTTGGGATTAATGTATGTATTTTTGCATAGAAGGCTATAGTGAAGCCTTGTGATGGGTTGTATTAAAGAAAGTTAAGATGTAGTTATGCTTGTCCCTTTGGGTTATTGTGAAAACCCTCTAAGTAGTACCTTCTTGTCTTTTAGTTTGGGAGAATGCTTGAGATGATTAGGGTGATTAGGTTGTTGATGCGACAAGATAGTTGGAGTGTCAATCCTTCTATCTTCAAACATTATGTTGTTGGCTTTTGGCAAGCCATGGGATGAGTCCCTTGTGCAAGTGATTGCATGATTCCTCGAGGAGGATCCTTATGGTTAGAAGATATTTTTTTGGATTGCAATTAGTCTAGGTGTTGAGTTGATTAAGGATTCACACCACCTTGCTATAAGGTAATGAATGTGAATAGTCACTTGATAATTAGCTTGGAAACATTTGGGATTTTAAGGGTGTGTTGGGAAGTTGAGTTCTTTTTTAGAATAATAGTAAGTTGGTTGTGATACCTTTGGGTTGTTAGTGGTTAAGTGTTGTAATTGACACATGTGATCAACATAGATACTTCTATTGGGTCATTTTTAGATGTTATTAAGGCAATGGCTTTGAACTTGAGTTATTATGAACACCTTGGTTGGGGTTCTCCATCCTTGTTGCACTAAACTTTATGCTAGGATAGTTGTCATGATGTTAGTCATGACTAGGGTTGGTTTGGCATAACCCCCACTTTAGTATTTTGGTACCTTGAGCAAGATTATTGTTGTAATTATGAATTGCCTAGTGCGACTATAAATCTATGGAAGTTAGTGTTTTTCAGTTGGCTTTAGTAGTAGCCATGAAGGTGTTGGTGTGTGTTCCTTTCTAGGGAGCACAAAAGACCCTACTTCAAAGGTGACTCTAGGGATGCCTGACTTTTGGCAGTCCTTTCCAAGCATGTCCCAGGTCACCTAGAAGTTGTGGGTGTACGTTTAGTTGGGTGTATTTTGTGACTTTAGTTGTGAATGTGACCACTATCCCTCTCCTCTCCTTTGTAACAATGTTATATACATATGATGTTGTAATGTACAGTTTTGGTTAAATTATTGAAGATAGTTATCTACTTAATGATGAAATTTTATTGTTTTCAAAACTAGCAGTATTGAGTTTCTTCACTTAGGCTACTTAGCCGACTTATTTTCTTATAGTCCTCTTACCTCAAGGACTTGTTTAATCATTTTTTTATTTAAATTTTGAATCTTGAAATTGGCACCACTTTTGAACTTGGCTTAATTTTTGAATTTGATTTATCTTTTGAAATTTACCTTCTAAACTTTTATTCTTTTGAATTTTATTCATTAAATTTGATTTAAAGAGCTTATCTTTTGTAAGCTTGTAAATTTTGAGTGTTTTCATATTGTTGGTATTACTGGAACATGTGAAGTGATGTGACTCATGTAACCTACCCTACCCAGAAATGGTACTTACTGAGAGGAAATGGGAATAGTTGGTCTTGGGTTGAGGTCGTAAGGTTGATGATTTTTGTGCAGATTGATAGTGGTGGATCAGAATTCCTTATTGACCTTGAATCGTGTTGAGTAATACTTTGGTGATTTCCCTTTTTGGGAGGCTAAATCTTTAAGCTAACAAGAGAATGAATGCTAGAAAGGTTTGAAGGAGTTGTGAGGTTGAGAAACCTTGAGATCCTCCTATTATTGTGTGGACCCACTATCCTAGTGATATTGGCTCCCTTGTTTAAATAGGCTTTGTGTTGTTCCTATCGATTAGAAGTTGACCGTGAGTTTTGTAGTGGCATAGGTGTTTAGTTTTCATTCCTTAATGGTAGGGATGCATGGACATGTTTGGTTCCTACCCATTCTGCTAGTTTAATTTCAACAGTCTAGTGAGGATCTATTGATTTGAAGAGGCAGATGAGATGTGTGAGTATCATGCGTTTCACTTGGAGTCTTAGGTGTTGTAGCTTAGCATTGGTGGTAAGATAAGTAAGATGCATCTTTGGGGTTGATCAATGTGGCTACTGTGGCTAGTTGGTTTGCCCAAATTTCCTTTTGGTTGTTTTATGTTAGTTAATTTATTTTGGATGGCTAAGAGAGGTTAGGAATCTAATTTTGACAATTATGTTGGAAATAAGGTGGATAACTGAGAGGGGGGGTGAATCAGTTATCTTAATTATTTAACTTTCTTTTATCTTTGACAATAAGAGCAATATCAAAACATATAAGCATACATAACCATGAGAGCAGAAAGGAAATCAACACACATAACACAAGGATTTTTACGTGGAAAACCTGGTTAAGGGAAAAACTGTGGGGTGACTAATCCAAGATTGTATTCTCTGTTAGAAGAATAAAAGTACAAAATGTCACTTGCCAATTAGGGCTCACTACCTGAGCACACTGCTCACAAGAGGCATACTGCCTACAATAGACTCACTGTCTACAAGGTTATAGAAGGTAACCAGATGTTTGAACTGAAGAGAGGAATCCACATATGCTGAGGTTTAGTTCCAGTTAGGCTTAATATACTGATCTACTGCACTTCATACTTCCTCTATTTTAGTGCTGTTGTTCTGTCACATACTAAATTTGTATTGCTGCTTCCACTCTTCTCTCTGCCTTTTTTGTCATACACTATATATTCCAACCTTCATACTGAAATCCATCTGGTATATATATCCGCACCAAGGATTTCAACATCTTTCTAGTCGGCAACCATAATACTCAAGATATTTACTGAATACTGGTTTGTCAGCTGAATCCATGCTTAATATGTGATGCGTATCAAAAATATAGACATGGAAGTCATCAATCATGTCGGCCAACCATGAATGATCCCTCATGAAGCTTGATCACCATCAATTTATCATCTGGATTAAAGTCTGATGTTCTGCCGGTTAGTTATTCCTTAGTCTGCTCTGCCTATCAGCAACCCAACACTTAGATGCTCATATCCTTTTATTCTTTCATCACTGGAGGCTCAATCTTTGGAATGAGCAGTCATGGTACTCATCTTGACTTCCCCAAGTCCGCACTTTGCTGAGATACATCATCTAAGAGATCTGGACCTGATTGTCGGACCTTGCTGCATGCTCTATTCTTGTTCACCAGACCAAAACATTCTTCAATATTACTTCCGGTATGGTCATACTGTGCTCTGCGGATGTGTGGGATAGACTTTGTTGCCATCAATGACAATAATCATGAAGCCACACAGTGTCTCTTGCCAACAATATCCCCCTTTGGCATTGATGGCAACACTTAGTGAAAAATGACTAAGTGTTGTAATAAACTCCCCCTTTGTTGATGCTCTATCTTATGTAAATTTTTATCAGAGCTCCCCCTTAGCTAGATTCCATAGTTTTCACTACTCCTCCCTCCCCCTTTGACATCAATGGCAAAGGGTGAAATCTGTTAGGTCTCAAAAATGCAGGTTGCTAATCCTAAGAGGATGACAGGCTCTATGTTTGGATTGACAACGTTTTTGAACTAACTTGATGAAATCAACCTTTTGGGTTTGATGATTTCCTACACTTTAGGTCCTACTACACCTAGGTGGGTAAACCTTGGAAATTAAAGTAAATTCAATGCAACTACTTTAGCTAAATAAATGGATCTACCTACAGTGGAAAGTGGTGTAGGATAGATGAAAGCTTGCTAACTAATTCTAATATCTAATGAATGGTTGGTATAAATTGTATACACAATATCAAGGTGAATTTTATGATTGTGCAATTAAAAGGATTTAAATGATGAATAGAAATAAGACCAGTGCCTTGTTGGGTAAATAGAGTCAAATGAAGGACTAAGACTAGTGGCTTATAGTGTGCAGTAATTCTAACTATTTGGCACAATATTCTAGTTTATAACTTATATAAACGTGCAAAGAGATGACTGGCAAACTCTTCTTAATAATCCAACCAATATAATCAAATTTCTTGTTATTCACCAGAAGGCAATTTAATCCTTTCTTGAAGGAACCAATTGAATGAAATATGCAAGAATAATAGATAATATTAATTTGGAGACAGAATGGCAATCCTAATTATATGGCTCTTCTTAGCAATCCAAACTAACACTTCCAGGTTACTGTGACTGATCAGAAGGATTTTAATTCCTTTTATGGAAACCAATTAATCAAATCACACAACTACAACAAATGTGTATTGAAAAATTAAATATATACTTGATATATTAATCTGAATAACAAGGAAATATAGAACTGGAGACAACCACACAATTGAGTAGCTTTAACAAACAATTGATGGCAGAATAAAACCACAAGATCAGAGAACTCCAATTTAATTCTTCAATAATATACTTGCAACATGGTCTTTTGAAAACATTGTAAACTATATGTATTATATTCTACTGTTGATCACGATGTTTTTCTCCTAACCTACTGATCATTATTCTTTGATTTTGTTTGGCATATATAGTTCGTGATTTTAGAGTTACAACCCTTTATTTCTTCCATTGCAACTTTTGGTATACCATTTTCGTTTATTTAATTGCCTTTGGCAATAAAATATTTGATATTCACATAATACTTTAATCTCTATTTATTTCTTGATTATATTTCCTGGCATGTTTTTCCACTATTATCTCACAAGAATATTTATTTGAGTGAAAATTATCATCCGCGTCTTTACTTTCTCGGTGAAAAATATCTCATGGCAAAAATGTTCTTTTAGGTTTGGTTTGCAAATATTTGCTTGGAATTTTATTTGTATGCTTTTTTCACTTTTGTTTGACAAAAATTCCATCTGAGTGAAAATAATTGACCATTCTCTAACTTTGAAAGATATCTCCCTCCCATGAACTAACTTCTTAGGTGAAAATATAAATACATTATATGTATTTTAAAATAATCACCCTCCTAACTTTTCCAGAAAATATTCTGCCTTTGAAATAATGTGAAATTCCCCTTTATCACATATTATCATTTTTGCTCATACCTTTTGGAAATATTTACTTTTTCTTTAATAGCCCTTTCACCTCATGGGGCTCTAGCATGCAGTATCCATCGACAAGAGGTATAAGGTTGGTGTGATCCAAGTAATCTTTATTGCTAACAATTGTTTCCCCGAAATCATTCTTTAGTCCTATCGGAGAAACTTAGAGTATCAGAGAGACTTTCAAAATGTCTTCCGATACTTTATCTCTCTCTGATTGGTTTTTTACTTTGTTTTGTGTTTTTATTGTTTTGTGTTTTTAGGGTTTGCTTCATTTATAGATTGTCCTATTTTGACCCTGTCTTTCTACACATCAATCAATAACTCCACATTTTTAGGCTTGTCTACTAGAGTATTCTGCATCATTTTTCTTTTTCTCAAGTCTCCTTTGTCATACTTTTCTCCCTCTATAGGATCTGCTATTTCCCTTGAGGTTCAACTGGTAAGGAAAATTGTGATGATGTTTCCAACAGATCCTTCATTGACTTTCATATGTTATTTCTAGATTTCACTAATTTCACCAGAGCCACAAGAGCATTCAACCTCTCTTCAACACTTAGTTCTTCATACTGCTCTTCCATCAGACACAGCAACCAAGCCTCTCCTACATGGCTTTCATCCCTTGTGATTCCAACATCACAAGGTTTGTCATTCCATTCACCCTTGTTTCTCCCATCTTCTAATTCTTCAAGATGATTTCTACCTTCCGTTGAAGGTAGAATTTCATGTGTACCTGTGTTGTGGACACCCTCTCTCACACAATCTGTTGTATTTGGTCTATCTTGATCTTCATAGCCTAATTCCCTAGTTTCATCCCTATCTGATTTTTCAGAATCACTCTCAACATAATCACTTTCCACATCTGAACTTTCTGAACATGAATGATACTATTCTCTGTCTCTTGTAAGTATAGGATTTTCTCTTAGACAAAATGTTGAAGATGAAATACTTTCAAAAAGAATAATGTCACTTGAAAGAGTGGAACATATTGTAGCTTCTAGTCCATTGCTCGATGGGATATCACTCAAATCAGAATTCTGAACATGTTTAGTCATTTTAGAAACTTTCAAACCAGTAGTGCCTTCCCGCAACAGGACATGGAATAAAACATGTTTTAGTGTTCCAGGGACTAATCCATTGGGCCCTATTTGCCTGTCATCCTTATTGATAATTCTATTTTCTATTTGCAGCTCCCTTTGTTTTGTACCAAAACTAGCTTCTAATACAACCTACTTGAGAATCTCTGGCCATGTAAGAGGGTTCAAGAACTTATGCCAAACTTTAAAATCAAAACCCTAACATTTAATAGATTGGATCAGTCGCAAAAAACCACAATCATTTACAACAAAATCATTTTTAGTTGATTTCCTTGCTCTTAATCTCGTATTCAATATCTTTGAAAAGAAGTTCTAGAAGAGCAATGTGAATTTGCCCAAGTAGCATTGAATCATGGTCATGGAAGGCCTAAACGAATTCATCTAGATTGAATGAGCACAAGTTGATCACATCAACAAAAGTATACAAAAATCGGAAGACCATGAGCAAATTTTTCACATTCTCCTTTGAATCTATCCATGGATGGGCTACCAAGGGCCTTTTCATTCTCAATGTAGTAGGTGGAAACCTTGCCAGTAGACCTTCATCGCATTTGGCATATGTCGTACCAATTTTAGCTTCAACTAACAAATCATATAAATTATTTTGAAGTTCTCCCAATTCCAAGTGCTCATTGTCAGCTAAATTAACCAGCTTTATAGATTTTTTCCTTGCCTTCCCTTTTCGAGCATCACTATTGCCCTTTGTTCCATCTATTTGCTTCTGAATAACCTGCAACTTATTTTTCTGAACTGAGTTTAGTTTCTCCTTCAATGCACAATTCCAATTTTTCCATGGCATTTTCTTCTCACAATTGATCCTTCTCTTAGTCTTATCCTCAAGCTGAAACTTGTCACTCCCTTGAAATGAAATCAGATGGCACTATCCTTCATCAGGCATTGCTTGGTTCACACATGTATTTCCATGATATGCCCCAACATTGGCATAAAGACCATCAATATTATTTTGAGCATAAGCATCTGCTCCCATATTCATGTTTCCAGCTTCTACAGTTAGTGAAGAATATTGAGGTGGCAAAAAAATCTTACCCATCCCACTAGATCTTGGAGGTAAAAAGACCTTCCCCATCCCGCCAGATCTTGGAAGGAAAAAGGCCTTCTTTAGTTTTTTCTCCTTCTATCTTCTATGGTAAAACCATTTATGGATTTGTCCTTTTGACAGCATTAATTCCACTACCAACTTAGCTTTCATAGCTTCTGAGGGATACATGAACTCTGCATAGAATCACTCCAAACCCTCAACTTGTTCTAGACTCTTGAATTTTCTTTTAACATTTTTGTCCATAAATAGCTTATACTTGACCATGTTATCAATATTTCTATCAAGCAAGGCATCACCTTCAATGTCAGTGACTTAGTTCTCCAAGGCACAAAATGGAGGAGAGAATAGGCATCCTTAAACCTAACTTCAATTGCATCAAGCTTGACTATGTCTTGAGGTTTTCTTCCAAACCTTGCTGACAAGACCTCAAATGGTAGTATAGGTTGATAAGGAGCCAGTCCCCTCAAGTGAGGACAAATGAATGAATCTCCAGTCAGTGGCTTGGCACTTGTTGAAGGGGTTACATGTGAGATTGATGCCATGCAATTCATGGAGGACATGCAAGCTGAGCTATTCCCCAAAATCTTGTGCTTTCTTAGGACACAAACAAGCCTACTAATGCTTGTTGGAGGGGTTTAAAAACCACTTAAGCTTTGGGCTGTGAAACCAATATATCTAGCCAGGGATAGATCTTATAGGTATAATTTTAGTTATGAAATCAATTTTCACATATGGGAACCTAAATTTTTTGCAAAAATTGGTATGAAAATTTAGTTCCCAACAAAATCCACACACCAAAATTTGTAAAAATCAATCTATACACAATTGTATAATATATATACATGTTATACTTACATATACTTAAGTATATCCGCAAAAGTGGTTTTCAACTGGACAAATTCTGTTGCCCAACTCTGCTTCATCCTGTCTAAAATTGAGATGTGACCACTTAACAAAAATGCAAAAGATTCTACCCTTCTTAAGTTTGCCGGATCACTGGTCTAGGCTATAGTCTGAGCATCAGTTAGGGCCTCATGCATTGCC
This sequence comes from Cunninghamia lanceolata, assembly GCA_027924645.1. Lineage (NCBI taxonomy): Eukaryota > Viridiplantae > Streptophyta > Pinopsida > Cupressales > Cupressaceae > Cunninghamia > Cunninghamia lanceolata. The sequence continues at coordinate 17,097,227 of BSBN01000274.1, forward strand.
TCTAATTTAGGGATAATTATCCCTCTTAGTTCACTCATTCTACTTATTCTATTCTTTTTCTCCTTCTCAAGCCTCTTTATCTCATTTATAGTGGCAATAGCCTGGCACTCTTGATTCATTATGGATGAGGTGAGAGGATCAAAACTCTGAGATAAACTTGACAATTTACCCTCTTGTTCTTCCACCTTCTTTGCAATGTCTGTTGTCACTGTGGACCAAGATAAACAAAATTTGTATAATTCTATGCCATCTTTAAGATCATTTTCTAGGCTCTTTATCCCAATATCCTAATTTCTCCTATCATTGCTATGAGTCCCTGTACTTCGAAGAATCTCTTTTCCAAAAACTCTTTCCGAACTTTCTCTTCTGCTGATTTCTCTAAAGAATCAAAATGTGTGCTAACAGAATTAACAAGAGATTTTAGATTACCAGATGAAGAGGCTAAAAGATCCTTTTGAAAGGATGGCATGATTTTCTCTAGCACACCAGATGCAATTTCTATTAGCTCACAATCTTTGATGTGAGACTTTAGAAGCTTTTCTTTTGCTTTAGCTTGAGCAAAAGATGCTACTTTCATTGTATGGACTGGAGAGAGGGAGTCAAAATTGAGTGGTCCTTGAAATAATTCTGGTTCATCTATCTCTAACATTTCTTTGTTCAAGAAGCTCTTTACTGCCTCAGTAGTGTCTCTTGTCGGAGACAGAGTCTTCTTTCCTTTTCTCACCTCAGAACTGTCATCTAGGATCTTCTCTGTTTGATCTTCTTATCTTCCCTTTACCTCTTCTTCTTGACAAATTTTCTCTTCTTTTCTTTCTTCTCCTTCAGTTTCGGAGTCTGTTAGGGGATCCAAAAGAGAGATGTTTACTTCTTCATGGGCTTCCTCTTCCAGAATAGAGGAATCCAAGTCCTTAGTCCTCTCCTCACCTATCTCCTTTGGCTCTTCTGCATTTTTCTTAGTAGTTTCTTCTTTTGATATACTTAGTCCTTCATCATCCATGGCAGAAGGTTCTTCATCTATTTCCTTTATGATAGGAAGATTGAATCTTTTGTAGGCATTCTGGAGGATGTCTTCTGTCTCTTTTGCTACTTGATCTGTCTCTTCAAGCATAAGTTTGTTCATTCTGGCTTTGCTCCAAAACTCATCCTTACAGTCCTTGAAGATCATGTTCATTTTTTTTGGAGTAATGGAAGGATAGAGCTCAATAGCTATCTATTCCTAGATTCCAAGTCCTTAGCTTTAGGATTCTCCTTTCTTAGTACAAGTTCCTTCTCTAGACTTTTGGGGATTAGAGAGATGATTTCAATGAATGCTTTATTATAGAAGTTTAGATACCTGACTGTAGCATCTTGCAAGATCTTCTTGTCAGCTTCACTATATTCATCATAAAATTTAGTCATTGGTTGTAGATTCCCATCCACAGTGACTGATTTGATGACATCATCAATGGAGAGAGTAGGCCTTTCAACAAATTCTTCTACCTCTTCTTCCTTTTTTTGCCTGGTAGAGGGTTCCCTGGATGTCTTCTTCTTCTTCCTCATTTTCTTAACTTCTTCATCAGATTTTTGTTTCTTCATCATCCTTTTGGCTTATGTATTACCTTGTGGACTTTGTCTTCGTTCTCTTCTCTCCCTTTCTAGATGTCTTGGCTTCTAGTTTTGACGATTTTGAGCTCTTAGAGGTGGCAGGTGCAGAGCTCTTGGAGGATCTAGTTCGGGAGGAGGCTTGTACCAGAACACTACCTTTTTCTGCTTCTTGTTTCTCTTCCTTAGCTCTTTTTATTTTTTCTCTATTTGCATCAACTACCTCTTTCAAAATACCATATCTTTTGGCAACTTCCTCTACTTCCCTTCTCACTTTTCTTTTCATCTCTGGTTGTCTTAGCTCAACATAAATTTTCACACTCAATTCTTGAAAGGTTCCAAACCTTTCTGCCTCAAGGTCCTTAAGCTGACTTAATAGGTGTTGGACATGCAGTTCTAGGATTTTCTCATCTACCTCATAGCCCATGGCATAATCCAAATTGTTCTGGGCTCTACTACCTCCATTAGGCATTGATCAGTGTCTACCATAAAACACACTGTATCCTTATATTTTTCAACTATTGTCTGAGGAATTCTTTCTCTGGCCTGCATCGTACCTTGGAAGTTCTTGAAATATCCCCAGAGAGCTATGCTTTGAGCCTTGGCATCACCAAGCCCATACATATAATCTCTTATTTGTATGGCAACCAGTGAGTCATTTTACCATACCCAACCACTTGATCTGGGTAGCTCATTCATATAGTAAAAGAATAAACATAGAATTAACCCACCATACTTGAATGAGTTCTTCTTATCCTTCTTGATCTTTTGCAGGTTTTCTAGCAGTTGGCTCAGGAGAAGCTCGCATAGATCATAGTCTGCATTTTCCCTTAGCATCTGATATGCAATATATATTGCAGTTCTGGACACTGAATTCTCCCTTCTGGAGTGATAGATTTTATAACCAATTATCATAGAGGCAAATTTGATATCCGGATCTGTGATGTCTTCTATTGTCATTTCTCTCTTGTTAAACTTTGATCCGGTAGCCTCACTTACAGTTTGGTTCTTGACTGATTTGAGAGTAGGCAACTCATTGGATGAGTGCAAACTGGTTACTTCCCTAATGGCATCTTTTGTTATCTTGAATGGCCTCATCAACAACATGAAGTTTTCATGTATTCTGCTAAGAACATACCAGACCTATTCATCTTTTGTGAAACAGGGAAAGTGGATGCAATGTCCAAAATGCTTGTCCTGAATGGCCTTGTATTAAGGTTTGAGTCCAAAGGTTTCATCTATTAGTTGTTTATGGTAGATATCCATCAGCTTTGATTCTCCAAATTCCTTAATATTTTCATGGGTGTATACCCTAACATCTTCTACATGCAGAACCCCATGCAGAATTATAGAGAAGGCACCTAAGGGATCAACTTCTAGGGATTTGTAAGGATGTTTCTTGAACTTAGGACGCGGCCTATCAGTGATCTTAACAACATTTGGAGTAGCCATCTTGCAAAAGATTCAGAGAGAGATATTCAAGAATGAAAATACCTTTTTACGCTTCTAGGGTTCATGATATGAGTCGAAAAAAATTGTTGGTTGAATCAGATTCTGCGGTTGATCTTTGAGAGGGTTGAAGCAATCTTGTTTAAAGCTCTTTCTTGTTTCTTCTCAAATGCAAATGTCCAAATGATGAATAAAAGAACCCTTATATTTTGTGCAAACCCTAATTTCATATTGCAATAAATGCACACTTTAAGTCATTCTGATTCCCTTGTTTTGACCTTATTCTAAGAGAGATCCTTTCGAATCATTGAGATGCACTTAGAATTATTCTTGGTGATAACTGACAATGTATCTCCCTTTCTCCAATCATTCCATTTATCCACAGATCAAGATATTTCAATTTTGAACCATATTGGATCCAACTGTGAAAATCCTACTTTTATCGGATGACTGTCAAACCAGATCAATCTTGGATGATCAACCTCTTCAAACCCCTTGTGGATCTTTCATATTTTTATCAAGGGTTATTTAGATATTTCTCTGAGAACCCTTTAATCCACAACTTTCCATGTGCCAATTTCATGCATCGATTGACTGGCTAGGGGAATTTATTTTCCTTTGTGACTCCCCCTGAACTAGAGCTCGTCTATTTAGTTTCCAGAAGGAATATCAGCACCAGATTTTGGTGCAGATCCATCCCCAACATTTTTTGTACTTCTCTTCACCCAACTCTTGTTCATCTCCCTTTGAACTTCATCCACATTCACTTTTCCTTTTCCTTTGTCTTGATTTTGATTATGATGCACCGGACCCTTTTTATCCTAATTCTTACTTCTACAGAATTTGGCAATATGACCGGATCTATTGCAATTGTAGCAAACAACATTTCTTTGTAAATTTGACTTATATCCTCTTGATCTGCATTGATTAGCCATATGTCCCATTCTATTGCATGCAAAACCTCTACCGTTGAATGAATTGTTTGTTTGCATATTTCTACATTCATGAGATTTGTGACCATACCTTTTGCAGTTAAAACATTGTCCAGAGAAGGATGAATTAGTCTTATTCATTCTTCTTCTACACTAATTTGCTTTATGACTGAAGTTATTGCAATTGTAGTAGTATCCATTGAAGAATGGATATCTTTGAGCATTTGGTTGCCTTATCAGAGGTCTTCTAGGCCCGTTCCTTGGATTTCCTGATCCAGAGTTCTTTTGACTGGATCCCGAGCTTTCACCTTTCTCATACCCCAAGCCATGCTTGTCATCTACCCTCTTTTGGCTTTCAAGAAGAACTTCAAGTTGAGCAGAGCTTATCTTGAATTTCTCTTTGTATTCATTTGTTGTTTGAAGATCCCTTTTAAGAGTGTCTATCTGATTCTCAAGTTGTTCTTCATTATCTCTAGCTTCTTCAAGATCAGATTCCAAATGCTTGATAATCTTATCCATTTTGTGGTAGACTTCTGACTTCTCCTTAAGAGATTGTTTTAGATTATCTTCAATTTTTCTTTTCTCTTCAATTTCTTGGGTGAATTTCATAACCCCTGATTCCATTTCATGTCTTACCATAATGACCTCCTTTGATAACTTCTCACATAACTTGTTTTTCTCATTCAGATCTTCATTAGTATCATTGGCTTCACTTTAACTTGCTAATTGTTGAAGTAGTTCCTTTCTCTTTTTCACAGAGATACTCAGTTTTTCTTTTAGTTCATTTATGAAATCATCAGCTTGTTTGAGTCTTTCCATCAGTTTATTGACTTTAGAGTGAGATTACTCAAGATCATCTAGGGCAGACTGAAGTTGTTCCCTCATACCATACATATCCATTGAGATTCCCAGATCTTCCTCAAGCTGTTAGGCTCTGTTTGGAGGAAATTAGCTCTGATACCAATTGTTGGAAACAAGGTGGATAACTGAGAGGGGGGGTGAATTAGTTATCTTAATTATTTAACTTTCTTTTCTCTTTGACAATAAAAGAAGTATCAAAACATATAAGCATACATAACCATGAGAGCAGAAAGAAAATCAACACACATAACACAAGGATTTTTACGTGGAAAACCCAGTTAAGGGAAAAACTAGGGGGTGACTAACCGAAGATTGTATTCTCTATTAGAAAAATAGAAGTACAAAATGGCACTTGCCAATTAGGGCTCACTGCCCGAGCACACTTCTCACAAGAGGCATACTATCTATAAGAGACTCACTGTCTACAAGGTTATAGAAGGTAACCAAATGTTTGAACTAAAGAGAGGCATCCACATATACTGAGGTTCAGTTCCGGTTAGGCTCAATATACTAATCTACTGCACTTCATACTTCCTCTATTTTAGTGTTGTTGTTCTGTCACATACCAGATTTGTATTGCTGCTTCCACACTTCTCTCTACCTTTTTTGTCGCACACTATATATTCCACACCTTCATACCGAAATCCATCTGGTATATATATCTGCACCAAGGATTTCAGCATCTTTCTAGGTGGCAACCAGAATACTCAAGATATTTACTGAATACTGGTCTGTCGGCTGAATTCATGCTTAATATGTGATGCATATCAAAAATATAGACATGGAAGTCATCAATCATGTCGGCCAATCATGAATGATCCCTCAAGAAGCTTGATCACCATCAATTTCTCATTCGGATTAAAGTCTGATGCTCTGCCGGTTAGTTCTTCCTTAGTCTACTTTGCCTGTCAGCAACCCAACACTTAGATGCTCATATCCATTTATTCTTTCATCACCAAAGGCTTAATCTCCGGAATGTAGCAGTCATGGTACTCATCTTGACTTCCCCAAATTCGCACTTTGTTGTGATACATCATCTGAGAGATCTGGACCTGATTGTCAGACCTTGCTACATGCTTTGTTCTTGTTCATCAGATCAAAACATTCTTCAATCTTACTTTCGGTATGGTCATACTATGCTCTACGGATGTGTGGGATAGACTTTGTTGCCATCAACGACAACAATCATGAAGCCACACAATGTCTCTTGCCAACATGTTAGTGTTTTAGAAAGGCCTCTCATAATGCTAACCTTCTTGGTGTGTCCTCATCTTTTATGACCTTGAAATTTTTGGTGGTCTATCTTAGGGCATCTAATGCTCTTGTGTCTTTAATGCTCATAAAGTCTTTGGGGTATGTGTTCCTTTTAGATACTTGACTCCTCCTAGTCAGAGGAGGGTATTATCTAGATTATTGCTAGGTGATTGCTTATTAAGTTCCTAATTGTTTTCTCATTTTTGTTTCTAAAGAAAGTCATTGTCAGTGCACCACCATGTTGGAATGGCTAGTTGGTGGGTTGCTCTACCTTACCTCTGTGTTAACTTGTAGGAGGAAGTTTATCTCTAAGGGAGGAGGATGTGAGGCCCACCCTTGTGTGACTAGATTAGTTGTACTATTAGGCCTGGTTGTTTGGATTCACCCAAGCTAAGGGTTCAATTTTTGGAGTTGTGACCCTATCTTAGAGACAATGTAGTGTTTTTGTGGATCTTTTGTATAACATGGTTGTGTTAAATTGTGGGTACATAGGCGATGCACACCCTAGTTGGGATTGATTTGAGTATCACATGTTTGTGCTTGAACTGGACCCTTTAGTGTTTTAGTGCGAGGGTAACTTGTGTTGCACACTCTTATTTTGTTTATGGGACTTGTTGTTTGGGTTATATTGGTCACATGGGCATTTTGAGGACTATTGATCCCTTCATTTTGTACATGTAACAGTTGTATCTTGTGCTCGATTATATTATGAATTCCATGATGTTGAATGTGCTATTATAATTGATACAATTGAATTGGTTTAGTTAGGTGATCGAATTGATGAAAAACTAGGTAATTTATGATCTTGAATATGTGATTGCAAATACGATTGATTTGAGAATCAAGTGAATGTTATCACGTGATAATTATGAGTGAATGAAGTGTGTGCTTTCCTATTTCTTGTTGCTTCAGCTATGTGAGTTGTAGTGTGCAGACTAATTCCATTGCCAATGGAAATCAGAGGTCCATGACTCTACCCATGTTTAAAACTAGTGATGCTCAACCAAGTCCCTTCCAGGGACTATGGTGTTGTTTGATTTTAATTGCATGATTAAATTGATGAAATTTTTGTAAGGTTTCACCTTATTGTTTGGGCACCTTGAAAGTTTGTAATGTTGTATTGTTTTGGTTTGCACAAAATTTTGTGCTAAATATTTTTGAGCCATTTTAAAGTGGATTTATGAGCCTCCTTATGTTAATTATGGTTATTTAATTACCCTAGGTCATACCCCTAGGGTCTAGGGCCATTTTTAGCATGTTAACTCTTGGTGTAACCCTTGTATGGTAGTTCCTTAACTTACCCCTAAAGTAAAGTGATGAGTTTGGGAGATGTGAAAGGTGGGTGACAAGTCACCATCCCACCTTAACTAACCCCACCCACCTAGGGTAAGGTTACCCTTGTCTTTGAGTGCTTTGGAAGCTTCCAAAGCCTTCACGTGTGTGATATCTCTTCCCTATGCTCTCACACATGTGTGAGAGCATTTGTGGGAGAGTGTGTAGCATAGTTGAATGGGAAGGTGACAAGTGTCACCTCCTCATTCTTGTGGGGTTGTGAGAAGGTTGTGTGGATGAAGGAGAAGGTGACAAGTTTCACCTTCTCATTCATCAAGGCTTGTGGGAAAGGCCTATTTAACTCCCTCTTGTTGAAGGGAGAAGGGTTCTTTTTTTTTGCATTTTTATTTCTTTTCTTGTGGGGAGAGTTTTCGTTGGATTTTGGACTTGGGAGAAGAGTAGAATCTTGGAGATAGAGGCTATTGTGGAGTCCTTCTTCAAAACTTCATACTTGGAGAGCTTGATAGGTAATCTCTCAAGAGCCTTCAAGCCTTTGGATAGTTTTTTATTTTCTTTTGTAATGCATGTTTTTGTATGCTCTTGTTGGTTGTGTTATTGCTTTTGTGTTGAAGTTATGGGTTGTTTATGGCAAATGCTCACCACTTGTGTTGAAGAAGCTTGCGTTGTAATGGGGTTTGGAGAGAGGTGAGAACCTCCTTGGGGAAAGCTCACTCCTTCAGAGGATTCATTCTAGCTTGAGGCCTTATTTTGAGATTGTGGTTATGAGAGAGAGGCAAGAGTGCCCTCCTTATGATTATGGAAATGATAAAATGGTTAAGTTCATACTATGAGATGATATTGATGAGAAGATGGTTAAATATAGTTATGAGGAAGTAGCGTTGAAAGGAGTAAGTTGTGTTTGAAGTCTTTCCCATTGAGAAAAGTAGTCCACTCTCTCGCCCCTTGTTTCAAATCCATGGCTATGGATTTTGTGTTGTGGTATTCCTTGGGTGGGTGTTGGTGTGTTTGCAATGAGTGCTATGTTGTTGTGTTTGTTGAAAACCTGGTAGTTTCTTGGGCCTCCTAGCTCTGGGGTGGCTTGCTAGCAAGCCTACGGTGGGAGGTGAGCAAATCCCTTGGCATTGGAGTTTTGTTGTCTTTGTGTTGTATTATTGCAGGATCTATGGCTAAGGGAGAAAAAAAGGTGAAGGAGAGGAGCCTCCTAAGAAGGTTTTGGGTTTGTTAAGATAGTTTGCAACTTTGTAAAGGCTATGTAAAAGCCTTAACTGTCTGAGCTTGTAAAAAAAGGGGGTTAGGGTTTAGTTCTATTTCAATGTTGTAAAATTTTTGTAGCTTGAGAGAGTAAATCTCTCTTTAGGAAGCCTATGTTGTAAAGAATCCCCTTGTAAAAGTATTTTAATGTTTTCAAATAAATGTATGGCATTGAAGTTACCTACCTTGATCTTTGGAAAAATTTAAGTGACGCGGAAAAATATAAATCTCTCCCTCTCTCCCTACATTTTGTATTTTAAGTATGTGAGTCCTAGAAAAAAAATAGGAGGAAAAAAAGAAAAGAAAATACCTTGTTCTATTATTTGATTGATGAAAATAAATTAGCCTATTGGTTTAAGAACAAAAACAAAGAAGAAAAGAGATATATATGTATCCATCTTGCTTTTATTATTGAATGGCCAAGAGGAAGAAATAAATGAATTATATGCTTAGCAAAATGAAAATATATATTTTTAGATTAAAAAAAAAATCTCCATCTCCCCCCTTTATTGTTTTTGTGGTGATTTTTCATATATATATATATATATATATATTCATTTAGCTTGTTGGTTTTATTTTCCTAATTCACTGTTTAAAAAAAAAAGTCATACATATATATATTATATATATACTTATTCATTTAGCTTGTTGGTTTTATTTTCCTAATTCACTGTTTAAAAAAATAGAGTCATACATATATATATTCATATATTCTAATTGTTATGGATTGCGATGGTTATTTTAGAAAAGTGAAAAGTTTTTTGTTTGGTAATGAAAATCCAATGGCAGTTTTTTTGTTTTAGGGTTAATAGATTTTAGAAAAATGGGTTTGTGTGGGGGCAGGAAGGGACAAACCCTGGCTCGCATCCCATCCGTGCATCAGCGGGCTCTGTAGTGGTGGGGGCTCTGCCCCCACCCCACAGGCCAAGGCACGACCTGTGTAGGCTGAGGCCTGTAGAACCTACATAGGTATGTCGGTCTCCTTCAGCCCTCTTAATTTTTTTATATAACTTCTGAACTTTAAAATGCCTCTCATAACTTTTAAAAACACTCTGCTAAAACAACAAAAAAGAACCTCTTTTAAATTCAAAATTCTCCTTTCGAAATTGCCGCTATGAAGATTTTTTTATGGCTCTGTGTAAATTTTAAAATCCCAGTCTAGTTTAAATTGCCATTCGGCCCTATACTTTGTTGTGTATAAATTTTAAATCTCTGTTATATTTTAGCAGTTGTTGTTAGGGTTTGATCCAACCCTACCTCCCTCTGTGCATAACATCCGCTGTATATAGTATTAATCTTTGTGTTGTTATAATATATATAATTTTTTTATATCTTTGGGTATTTTTATATATAGCTATATACTATATAGCTACATGTATAAATATGTCTATATATATATATATATATATATATATATATATATATATATATAGATAATACCCCTTTTGAGTTATGATATGTATCCTGTATTTTATATATTTACATTTTTGGGCTCACCTCACTATGTAAAACAGATAAATAAATAAATAAATAAATTCAGAGGTTACTTTTTTCTTTGAAAACAAGAACAATCCTGTTTTTAATCCTTTGGGAAGAATTAACTTTTTTTGAATGCTTTCAAATCAAAACTATAAGCTTTTTAGAGGAACATGGAAACATACTAAACTTTATCATTAGACCCTATTGGAAAGAAAACTTTTAGAAAACCTATTAAACCTGTAGGTTAGTATAGTAGAGAACAAGGAAACAATTGGAAATGTTAGAAAAATCAAGATAGGAAATATAGAGCTTAAACAAATGTTATAGTCTTCTTTTGGGAAAATGTCTCCCCACTTGGGAAAGGGATTTTCCCACTCCTCAACTTGCAACCCGCACAACCCATCAAACAAAAGAGTTAGGTTTGTGTGTGTACAAATGAGATTTAGTTTCTTTTATAAGTAGGTTTCTAGGGCTTTGTGTTGGCCTAAGATTTAGGAAGTTGATTTTAAACTTAACCCTGTTTATTATTTTAATACCCACTTAGTTGATAGGTCTTTTTTATTGAAAACCTTAAGTGGTGGGTTATTTAAGCTCATTATTATTTTAATTTATTCAATCTATATAGTTGAAGTAATTGTTTTAATTGTTTTAGTTAATGATTTATTTAATCTGGTTAATTTTCATAAAAGTTCTATAGATGGAATGTATTTATTTCTTATAATTTATATTATTCTAGTCTATAGTTGAAATATTATTCTTTATTGATTTAGGGAATTTTTTTTACCCTTGGTACCGTTATGGTGTCAGAATTTTTTAGTATTAAGAATATGATTATTTAATTAACTTTTTCGAGTGTTTCACTATCCTAATTATTTATTTGGATTGATGTTATTATTACGTCTTGTGGTTTCAATTATTGTCGGGTGTAGATTTTGTTGGTCTTCTAGAATGTAACTAGATTTAGCTTGTTAGGCACTCTATTTTAATATTATTGATAGTTGATAGTTTATCTAGGGTTAGGATTTTGATTTAGGTTGAAACCTTACCTCCTTTGCTTAGGAAACCCTAGGGTGGGATTTTTCGGGATGGAAACCACCCCTGTTAGCTGCACTTCTGGCATTGCACACCCTCCTTAGTTGATGTCGTTAGTGTAGGGATTGCAAAAGGAGATTTGCATCATCCCACACTATGTTGACCTTCTCTCCTTGTGTGACGAGCCTAACATATGTTGTGATTGCAACCACATTACGTGTGTGAGTCACCGAGCATGCGGTTGCGCGCGAGGGGGTTTTAGAGTTGGGTGGTAAAAATTTTTGGTGTTTCATGTCATGACCACACGAAAAATGTGGACATGACATGTGGTTGTCATGTCATGACCACATGGCAAATGTGGGCGTGACACTTATGTTGAAGATTTACATCATGAATATTTTATTTTGAACCCCAAATTCGAAAATGCATGTTGTTATTTAGACCCTAATGTCTGAATAGTCTAACCTTGAAAGCTTCGACTTGAGATGGCCCTTTTCTATTATGATGTAGTGATCAAACCCCAATGTCTGAGAGGCATATTTGGGCTCACTAATTAATTAAATACCTAAGTCTAATTCTCTATGATTTTGGCTCTAAGGTTTGAGTGGGTGATGTATGATACAAGTTGCAACTCGATGGCCAAACCCCAAGTGGATGCTAAAGGATGTAAACTACAAACATTATTCTTAGTGTGTCATGTTAAATGTAACCTAGGGGTTAAAGGCTATGCTATCAAGATTGACTATGAATCCAAGTTTCAAGGCTAAGTTGCAACATTGAGTCAGAATTCAAAGCCTATGCATGTTTTATATTAAAGCATAAACTTTTTGTAGTTTTATCTTTGTGCTTTTCATGTCTCAAGATTTCAAGGGAGTGGCCTACTAGGTAGGTTGCAAGGGTTAATTAGTGGTCTTGTAAACCCTAACTATACTCCATATCTCATCTCTAGCGTTATTCATTGTGTTTTGTCCCATGGTTATTTTAAGTCTTCTACTTGTCTTACCTTGAATAATGCATTGGTGTGCATGCCATCTATGTCACTACATGTTATGACACCTTAGGCATATAGAAGTGTAATGTGACTTTCTTTATGCCACTTCTATATTGCAAACAAATTGTTCATATAGTTTTCAATTGGTAATGTCTTTATTGTAAGCTTGGGACATTACAAATAATCTTTCTTCAGGAATGATTACTCATATTAATCCTATATGTCTACCCAATCAAATAAAAATTATTTACATATGATGCTAATGTTCAGAATGCTTTTGTATCATGCTAACAAGAGGATTATGACCATGGTTGTCATATTTATAAACAAGATCTTACCCTTAGTAGTGTTGATGTGTGTTTTTGTATGCAACAACTTAGATAAAATACTGAGTACTTTATCTCTCTTGAAATGAATCAAATCCCAACGAATCAAAAAATGACTACCCCAAGGCTTATCCCAACCAAGTCATGGCCTTCACAAGATAACTCTATTTAAAATACACATAAACTAATTAGTTTTCAGATTTAAAATTACATAAACAAACTGATCGAAACATATATTTCCATAAAATATATCATTTCATTCTATGACCAACAATATATCAACTTGAATTCATGAAATATCAACCTTACAATAGTAATATGCAAGCTTGAATGTCCTATTCTAACTCTAAATTAACTAGATCTAATAAAAATTGTAAAAGAAGGATAGGATAGAAAAAGGTTATAGAGAGAAATAATTAAAACTCAATCCTTTCCAAACATCTCAGCCTCATCAATGGATAGACAAGTTTGCAAACATTTTAACCATTCTTGATTTGATCATAAAAAAACAACAATCAAGCTTTAAGAAGGTGCAATCACCAATGGTGAATTTATGTGTGTTCAAGCTATCGACACAAATCAACTAGCAATCAACAAACAACCAGTGGTATGAACACTTTGCAAACTCATCAAATATCCATCAATCTTTAGCTGAAAACATAAGAACTCAACTTGGTGTTTAGAAACCATGAAACAAACTTTGTATGATGACAAGTTCAATGAATATAAAAAATTTATATTCACTATCTTGACTAGAAAGAATGAATCAAACTTGTATTAAGATCAAAATATTGATAAACATAAATAATTTCTAACTTGGTGATGCAGGAGCATTCGGGTCCATGAGAAATCCTCATCAACCAAAATGATTTCTTTGCTTTCTTTCTTGTTTGTTTTCTTTTTTGTTTTGTTGCAGGAGTTGATGATCAAATTTATAGAGAATTTCCTATAGATTCTTGGCCAAGTGTTGACTTGATCTTGAAGAAGATCCAAATGGGTGCTCGCATTTCAATTTTGGTGAAGATCTGAGCTAAATTGGACAAGTTATGCAAAGTGGAACTTTCAGTGTTAATAGGATATGTGGGACTTTCCCTGCCATCGGGATATATGCAGATGACCCTTGAAATCCCACTTATCCAAGTGATGATTTTGTCTTGTTAAAAATCCAAATGTGTGTCCAAAATTCCAAGTTTTGCAAGATTCGGAGAAAAATTGAACAAGTTATGCTTAGGCAGAACTTTGGTCTGCAACATGATATGCAAAACTTTTGTCTGCAACATGATATATCTAGTTAACCTTAAAATCCATACAATATCCAGTTGATCCCAAAATCCCCACAATATCCAGTTGACCACAAAATCCTCACAATATCTAGTTGACCCTAAAATCCTCGTAATATCCTGTTGATCCCAAAATCCCCACAATTTATCGAGTTGGGTCACATTTTCCCACAATATCATGCTGGGTCACTTTTTCCCACAATATCATATTGGGTCACTTTTTCCCACAATATCACGTTGGGTAACGTTTTCTTGCAATATCCTCTTGGGTCACTTTTTCGCACTTTTTCACTTGGAAGCACTTGAAAAGTGACAAAAATAGTTTTTAACTGCTCGTACGACCAATCTAAGAGCTATTTAATGACTAAATCATTTCATATTCATGTGATGAATGTGGCGGCCACCTCAAATGCCTATAAATAGGAGAATTTCACACTAAAAAGAGGGACTTCTCTATAGTGAGTTTTTGACTTCTACTGGAAGGTTGTTTTAGGTTTTCACAGGAAAGCTATTGGAATGATTTAAGGCTTAGGCCAAGGCATGTATGAAGACCATTGTGCTCATGCTGTAATGTTTTCCATTGCATATGAATATAAAGATTTTATTTTTTTCATTTTTGTGTGTTGTTCATTTTGCTACCTGGTACAGTAGCTTGTAAAAGCCCCTAGACATTGACTTGCATCAAGTGGTATCAAAGCATAGGTTTGGAGTTCCTTAAGGCTATGGGATTTTTGTGCAAAGGACCCTATAGATAATATTTTATGTAGAGTGAAGAGAAATACCTACAATGGTAGAGGGCCTACAGACATGGCACATTGAGCAAGAGGAAGAAGAGGATCTGCACCAAGAGTTTCAAGATGAAGCGTTGGTAGAGATGCTAAGATGTATCACAACTAGGCTGGATGCAATGGAAAGAACACAATGCAGAGGGGTACCTAAAGAGGATGTGAGTGATAATGAGGAAAAAGTCAATGAAGAAGAAGTAGAAGAAGGATAAGATGACTATGAAAGAAGGTTTCTAAGTGCAATGACAAAGATTGCTAGTAAAATTTGTGTAAAGTTATTCAACTACATTTGTAGTCTAAAACTTGATGAGTTGATAAACTATAATTTAGAGATGAAAAATTATTTTGATTTGGAATCTATTGAAGACCCTAAGAGTAAAACTTGCATCTGCAAAGTTGAAGGGACATGCATCTCTATGGTGGGATCATGTGCATGTTGAGAGATAGAGAAAAGGAAAGGAAAAGAATAAAACCTGGGAGAGGATGTTAACTAAGTTGAAGTAAAAATTTATGCCTGCAAACCATTAGATGACCATGTGTAAGATACTTTAAAACCTCAAGTAGAGGGAGAAAAGTGTACAAGACTATATCAAAGAGTTTTACATATTAAAAATCAGGGTTGGTCATGCTGAGAAGGTCTCCAGTTATGTAAATGGTTTGCATTATTCTATCCAAGATGAAATTAGGATGGTCAAAATTACTAGCATAGAGGAAGCCTATACATTTGCAATGAAGGCAGAAGAAAAGATCTCTAGAAGGTAGAATAGCTCTAGGGTAAGAGGTAAATCATCCAAAGGAAGAGGGAAGTCAACTCCTTGATGTGGTTCTCAGGATAAGAAAAGAGAAACAAGTTCTTCTCAAATCATTACCCAAGGGGGTAGCTGAAATTTTGGAAGAGGAAGAGGAGTTAGTGGAACATGTTTCCAATGTGGACAAGTTGTACATAGGGAATTTGAATGTCCTCAAGTACAATAGAGTAGTGACAAAGGAAAGTAGACTACATTCCATATAGCACAAGCTGAGGAGGAGAGTTTGGCAAGTGTAGCCTCACCAAAATTAGGAGAACCTAAGGATGGAGAATCATTGATGCTAAGGAAAGTTATTCTAACAGAAGAAATGGTAGAAGAGGAATCAAAACAACAAAGAATCTATTTAGAACCATATGTAAGTCTAGAGGAAAATGCTGGAAAGTCATTGTGGACAACAACAACACTGACAACTTAGTGTCAGAAGAGATGGTGGAGAAGCTAAAACTGAAAAGGTTGAAACACCCAACTCCCTACAAGGTTTCATGGTTGCAAAAGGGACATCAATTATTCATAAGTGAACAATGCCTTGTTAAATTTCACATTGGGAATTACAAAGATGAGATAATGTGCACATCTATTATTTTAATGGATGCATGCCACATTCTATTAGGTAGACCTTGGCAATATGATATGCAGGCCATTCATGATGGCAAGGGTAATTGTATTCAAATCAAGAAGGATGGGGTTGAGTATGTATTGAATCCTTTGAAGTATAAGGACAAGGAAGTTGAGAAAAATAATACGGTTTGTCTAGTAAATGGAAAACAGTTCCTAAAGGAAACCAGAAAGGAGAAGGTATGTTATGCCTTCCTACATCAAGTTGAAGAAATTATGGCAGCAAAGAAAGGGGCAGAAGTTCCAACAAAAGTCCAGGAAATTCTGAATGGATTTAGTGACATTCTAATGAAGGACTTACTTGATGTATTACTTCCAACTAGAAGCATAAGTCACTAGATGGACTTGATACTGGGTGCAAGCATACCAAGTAAGGCACCATATAGAATAACACCTATGGAAAATGAAGAGGTGAATTGGTAAGTGCAAGAGCTATTGGATAAGGGGCTGATTAGAAAGAGCCTTAGTCTGTGTGTTGTATCTATTGTACTGGCAACTAAGAAAGATGGGAAATGGAAAATGGGCACTAATTCAAGGGCTATAAATAAGATAACCATCAAGTACATGTTTCCATTGACTTGTATGGATGACTTGATGGATTGCTTGAGTAGAGAAAAGTAATTCAACAAGATTGATTTGAAGAGTGGATACTACCAAACCAAAATTAGAGAAGGGGATGAATGGAAGACAACATTCAAAACCAAGGATGGACTGTATGAGTGGCTAAGGATGCCATTTGGGTTGACAAATGTACCCAGTACCTTTATGAGATTGTTGAATGAGGTAATGAAGCTTTTCCTTGGCAAATTTGGCAAATTTGTTATCATTTATTTGGATGACATTTTGATTTTTAGTAAAACAAAAGAGGAACACCTGCTGCACCTTGAGGTGGTTTTGCAAAGGTTAAAAGAAGAAAAGTTTCTAGTAAACATGAATAAATGTAGTTTTATGCAGAGGGAACTAGTATATATAGGTTTTGTAGTGTTTGAAGAATGGTTGAAGATGGATCCTAAGAAGGTTAAGGCAAAAACGGATTAGCCTTCACCCAGAAATATGTATGAGGCCATAAGCTTTCCTAGCTTGGTAAGCTTCTATAGGAAGTTCATAAAAACATTTAGTGGAATATATGCACCAATCATCGAGATAATGAAGGGTGTTAGGAAAGAGTTCCAGTGGAATGCTTTAGCAAAAAGGAGCTTTCAATTGCTGAAGAAGAAGGTGATAGAATAGCCAATGTTGGCATTGTCAGACTTTGGCAAAATGTTTCAAGTAGATTGTGATGCTAGTGGTAGTGAAATTGAGGTATTGTGAAGTCAAGAATGTATACCCATTGCCTACTTCAGTGGGAAACTAAATGAAGCAAAGAGGAAATACTTAGTTTGTGACCAACAATTCTATGCTATAGTTCATGCCTTAATGTCGTAGGTGCACCCAGGCTCACATGTTATCCTACGTCAAACAATAAAAAAAGAACATTTTTGTTGTTTGACTTAGTTTTGGTTTTGGTTTCTATTTTTGTTCATTTGTGTTTCATGACATATTGGGGTTGTCACAAATGCTAATGACTTTATGATGCATCTATTTTGCTTCGATTTGATTCAATTCTAAGTTGATGTTGTGCTGTGTTGTTGACATAATATCAGTGAAATTGTCATTCTTTGATATTGACAGAGATATAGTTACACCCATCATGTGAAATCTCTCCATACTCCTTAAGTAGTTTTATAAATTGGTTGAGGTGCAAACATGTTGACCTCATGTCAAATTGGTTTATATTTTGTTTAGGAAGTCATCTAACATCATTTGTTTACTTTGGGGAGTCAATGCCTTACTTGTTATAATGATCATTGAACTTGAAGGTGTCATGGCTATACTTGTGCATATCACAGAGGATTTTGTTCAAAGATAGGTTAGATGAGGTTGATTGTCTCCATGTGATGGCTAGGGAAGTGTATGGGAAGATTAAATAGATCATAAATTTATCTCTAAACTCCATGTTTAATCATTGTCTTTTGTGGCAGTCCATTTCCTGTCAACATGATGGTCAACAATCAACATTGTGGGAGACGTTTTGTGTTTGATGGTATTTAGACTTTAAACAATTCCAAAAACATGGCAAGAAGGGGAAACATCAATCCAATTAGATAAGATGACTTTGCAATAATCCATTGGAAATAAAATGATATAAAGAAGTGAAGGTAAGCTATTAAGGGGTTTGGCTTTGATGAAAAAGAAGAATAAAATACATAAGAAAAGATAGCATGGTGTGAGGGAGGGAAAACATAGGAAGATTGAATGAAGAGAATGAAGTATAAGTGGAAGAATGAACTCGCACAACAAGTTCGAACCAAGATGAATGCAGATTAAGAAATGTGATGGTCGCTTAGTGAAGAAATAATATAAACTGAAGACCAGTAGAGGAGATTGGAACGATAGAGAGAGGTCTTTGGCATAAACAGAGGAATTAAATAGTTGAAAATAGAGGAAAACATAGTGTGTACTCTATAAATTTTAACAGTGAGTTATATTGTACATTGAATGAAAATTGTGAAGACTCTATGATGAAATTGCACTTTGAGCAATCTTGAATTTCTAACCATGGTGTAAAATGCAATAAATTGAATATAAACCAAAGATCACTTCTTTTTATTTCTTGTGATTGTGCTGATAGAAATCATTAAGTTGTTATGTAGTTGTATATGACTAAATTGAGTAATGGTTTGATTAATAGATGGTTGTGGGTGTTTGAATGCTGCTAGTAGTGGTTTTCTGATAAGACTTCCTAGCTAGACACCATCAATTGGTATTAGAGTAGGTTGAGTCTTGTGTTAGAGAAGAACCCTAAAAGATTCTTGTGGGTGTGAGAGAAGACATCATAACCCACAGTTGTAGAGGGTTATTAAAATGGCACAAAGAGGATGTGGTGGATGAAGAGAACCATGAATGGAAGACTAAGAGGTCTTTAGAGAAATGTTAAGAGGCTTGGAAGATAGAATAGGAACAAGGTTGGAAGCCATAGAATTGATGTAGCGAAGAGGAATTTTGGTGGTAGATGTTAGTGATGATGAGGATGAAGAAGTAGTATCCAAATTTGATGTAGAAGATGATAATGAAGATGAAGTGGAAAGTAGGTTTTTGAAAGCAATGATGAAGCTTTATAGCAAGCCTAGATTGGCCCCCCAAGTTTTAATGTCACTTTGAATCCAGAAGAGATATTGGATTGGATATCCAAAATGGAGAAATACTTTTAGATAGAGTCAATTGAGGATCCAAAAAGAGTGAAATATGCTAGTTCCAAGTTTAAGGGACATGCTTCCATGTGGTGGGACCATGTGTAGCTTGAAAGAAGGTGAATAGGCTAAATGAAAATCAAGACATTGGAGAGAATGGTGACAAAGCTGAAAGCAAAATTTTTGCCAGTAGATTACCAGCTGAATTTGTTCAAAAGGATACAAAATTTGAAGCAAAAATAGAAGAACGTGCAAGAGTATACCGAGGAGTTTTATCAATTGAGCATCTAAGTTAGATATGTGGATGATGACATAGAAAAAGTTTCAATTTATATAAATGGTCTCTATAATTCTATTCAAGATGAAATGAGCATGTTGTGGGTGAATAGTGTAGAAGAGGCATATCAATATGCCTTGAAAGTGGAAGATAAACTTGCAAGAAAATAGCAGCATAATTCCTTTGTTAGGGGCAGATTTTAAAGAGGAAGAGGCCAAAACAACATTGCTAGAGGATTTCAAAGCAAACAAGATAAGGCAAGTTCATCTCATGTGGGAGTGCAAGAAAACTAGAGAAAAGGAGAATCTTCTTGGGGAAGAGGAGACTATTTCTGTGGTAGAGGATACTTTGGTAGAGGTAGAGGAAGAGGGTTTGGAGGTACATGTAAAGGAAGCAAGGGTTCATGTGGTGAGCAAGGGCATAGAGCATTTGAGTGCCCACAAATAAAACAAAATAATGGCAAAGGAAAGGAAGCAAGGGTTCATGTAGCATAGGCTGAAAATGAAAGTATGGCTGCACCAAATCATGGGGAAGGACCTGCAGATGGAGAGTCTCTCATACTCAACAGAATTTTAATCAATCCTGAAAAGGAGAAGTTAGAGCCAATGTAAAGAAGAAATTTGTTTAGAACAAGATGCAAAGCGAGTGGCAAGTGTTGCAAAGTCATAGTGGACATCGGTAGCATGGATAACATTATATCTGAAGAGATGGTGAAAATTTTGAAATTGAAAAGAATGAAACATCCCATCCCATACCAAGTTTCATGGTTACAAAAAGATCATAGTTTGACAATACATGACCAATTCCTTGTGAGTTTTCAAATTGGGAGATATATGGATGAAATAATGTGTGATGTAATATCGATGGATGCACGCCATCTACTTTTGGGGAGGACATGGCAATTTGATCAGAGAGTTGTTCATGATGGGTTTACAAACACATACCGAATCACCAAGGATGGAAAAGAATACACACTAAATCCAATTGAAAAAGGCAAGAAGAAGTGGGAAGTAGCTCCAAGGTTTTTTTTTTTCTGGTAAGTAATTTTTGAAAAAATTGAAGGAAGGAGGAACATGTTTTTGTTAGAAATGAAAGAAACACTACTTCAATGGAAATTTGATTCGAGATAAATTTTAGAAAACTTTAACTATGTGTTATTAATGGAGATTGTAACAAAACATAAACCCACAATACAAAAATATACCAGAAGTAGAATGAATCACATAACACAAGTGTTTAATGTGGAGAAAACCCTTGCAGGTAAAAAACTCCACCAAGAAAAGAGGCCAAGTTGTATTATCTTCACAAAAGGAGATTACAAATACATTCACTTCCTCTGTCCTCCAACCTTCACTCTGGCAGAACATGGGTACTTGTAAATTGTTATATATTCCTCTCATCTACTATGCTATGGTTTATATAAAATTTACACAACCTCAAGACATTAAATAACTTCTTACAAGCCCATAACACTTGTCAAGAGTCAACAACACAACCTTGGGCGTCCATAACCAAGAATAGGCTCTTATGGGGTCATAAATGTTGTCATACATGCATCCTGCACTTGGGAAAAAGTGCCCATGCAAACTTGAATGCCTTGGGGCTAAAAATAGCCACTTACAACATCTTATGATGCGTCATATGCTATTATTAGTGTCATAGATTCTTATGACAACTTACAGATGTCATAGATTCTTATGACAACGTATAGTTGTCATAGAATCTCTTACACCTTCTTACAACATCGATGATGTCCGTCATAACACTAAAAATAGATTATTCCTCCACATGTGCACCCCACTTTGACCAATTACCATTTACCATAGTAAATGACATCCCATAACTACCACCGGTAACTCTGGGACTTACCGTGTAGTAACTCCATAATTATCGTGGACATTAAATAATTTTTACCACTATCGGTGAAACTTTTACATCCCTTATGGGTAATTACAAATTACAAATAATAAATAGAATAAATACAATATTGGGATTTACAAGGTTAATGGCACCTTATCCTAACATTCTCCCACTTGACATTATACATTGTAAATCAACCCATAGGAAATCAAATGAAAAATAATCAGGCACTAGAAACAAGGCCCATGGCCTCTCTGTACCACACAAACTTCTCTGTGCTCACAGGCTTGGTCAATGAATCTGCAACATTCTCCTGAGTGTCTATCTTCTTCAACTCAATCTCTCCATTTGCAACCAACTCTCGAACAAAGGGATACTGAACATCAACAAGCTTAGTTTGAGCATGATACATGGGATTCTTAGCCAAACAAATAGCACTTTGGCTATCACAACCAATCTGAATATTCCTACAATCAAAACCAATACCTATACACAGTCTCCTCAACCAAACTACCTCCTTAGAGACATGAGTTGCAGCTATATACTTTGCTTCTGTGGTGGACAAAGAAATTGTGGGCTACTTCTTACTCATCCAACTCACTGTACCTCCAAACAAAGTAAACACATAGCCACTAGTGGACCTTCGACTATCCAAGTCACCTGCCCAATCTGTATCAACAAAACCCTATATGTCCAAAGATTTATCAGCACTATCAGTACCAGAATAAACCAAACAATGATCAGGAGTACCTACAAGATATTTAAACACCCTCTTCGCATAGTTCCAATGCTGTCTACCAGGGTTAGACATAAATCTGCTAGAAACTCCCACTGTTTGGGCAATATCTGGTCTAGTGCAAACCATTGTATATATCAAACTCCCTACAGCACTAGCATATGGCACATTAGACATATCCTCAAGATCATCCTCAGTCTTTGGACACATATCTAATGAAATCTTAGTACCAATGGGTAAAGGAACTCTAACTGGATTACAGTCCTACAAACTAAACCTCTACAAAATAGTATTCACATACTTACTTTGTGACAACCAAAGCTTTTTGTTAACTCTATCCCTCTTGATCTCAATTACCAAAATATACCTTGCAGCACCAAGATCCTTCATCTCAAATGCACCTAAAAGTTGGGCTTTAAGCTCACTAACCATACCCTTAGTATTGCTGAAAAACATGTCATCAACATACAAAGCAATAACCAGTATAGAATCATCAACACAATGAATGTAAACAGAATGATCCTCCTCACTTCTAACAAAACCCAATTTCAAAACAAATGAATCAAACTTTTGATACCACATTCTGGGGAACTGTTTCAGACCATAAAGAGGGCTCTTTAACCTGCAAACCCAATGTTCTTTTCCTTTTACCTCAAAACCTGTAGGTTGTTGCATATAAATTTCTTCTTCAAGATCTCCATGCAAGAACGCAGTCTTAACATCGATTTGCTCAATCTCCCAATCATAAGTTGCAGCAATGGATAAGAGAAATCTAATAGAAATCAATTTAGCAACAAGAGAGAATATCTCACCAAAATCAACTCCCTCTCTCTGGGAGTAGCCCTTGGCTACCAGTCTAGCCTTGTACTTCTCCAATGACCCGTCTGCTCCAAACTTCTTCTTGAAGACCCACTTACATGCTATGGCCTTTCTTCCTTTGGGCAAATGAACAAGATCCCAGGTGTTATTAGAGTCTGAAGCCATCATCTCCTCCTGCATGGCTAGCTACCAAGACTCACTATCATTTGCAGACATAGCTTCCCTATAGGATCTAGGTTCATCATTAGTACTCAATAAA
Source organism: Cunninghamia lanceolata (assembly GCA_027924645.1). Taxonomy (NCBI): domain Eukaryota; kingdom Viridiplantae; phylum Streptophyta; class Pinopsida; order Cupressales; family Cupressaceae; genus Cunninghamia; species Cunninghamia lanceolata. The sequence goes on from BSBN01000274.1 coordinate 17,120,346, forward strand.
GCATATACACAACAGAAATCTGGTGGGCTATACCTGTCAACTAGATTTTGTTGTCTTGTGGATCTCTTCAAGGGTGGAGTAAGAGACTCTTCTTGTTCTTCTGCATGATCATTTGTACCAACTTCTTCTATCACAATAGCTTCATCTTCATAAGAACTACTTGAATCTTCTTCTTCTTCACCCCCTAATCCATCATTATGTTCTTCCTAAGGTGCATCTTGCTGCTCTAACTCAAAGTGCACTCGCTTTACCTTTTCATCTTTTTCTTTTGGCTACTCAAGTTTAGAAATAGGTCTAAGTTCCCTGAAAATTATATCTCTAGAAAAGATAATCTTTTGGGTTAGTGGATTCCAAAGCCTATAACCTTTCACATTATCACCATATCCAATGAATGTACACTTTTCAGCCTTTGGATCCAACTTAGATCACTTTTCCTTAGGCATGTGAACAAAATCCTCACAACCAAAAACCCTTAATGTGAAACAGAAGGTTTTGTATGTTAGGGTAAAATTGCAAATTAGGGTAAATGTATAATCAGCAATGATAAAAACCCTAGCAATGCACAATGAAGCACAAGACAACATGAAAATCAAAATAACAAATGTAAATGCAAACCGATCTCCATGCTATGCTCGATTTATCTCCATTGCTCTTCTCCACCTCGCATGAGCATGCAAGATTTTGAAGGATTATTGTTGGAAGAATGTTGGGTGCTCATTTCTGCAGCATAACATTAAGATGAAGATGCTAGAATGAATGATAGTTGAAGGATGCAAAGGCTCTAATGATATTTCAACAGCATGTGGATACTTGAGGATCAATGCATGCTTTAGATAATTTGGCAGAATAATGTTACTTGAAGCTCAATGCATGCTAATAGCTTATGAGGGGGTTGATTTATAGGAAAGGCTTGGTTCAAATGAATGGTTGAGATTAAAAAGATAATTGATTGATGTGGACGGCTAGGATTGATTCGGTTATCCCACTCTTCAAGGGAGTTGTAGTCATTTGACAAGTGTCAAGGAGGATAGGGCTCATGTGTGCTTGTGTACATAAAAAGTACTACATATAAAAGAAATTAAATAAAAGGCTGTAGTACTACTTATCTTTTTAAATGAAAGAGGCACACATGTCGGCTAAATGATAAGATAAATTAATTAAATAAATAAGATTTACTTAATTAATTGGAAAGTTGGCTTATGATGAAAACTTAATTCAAATAAAATATTTGAATTAGTTGGGATATGAGTTGGATATTAATTAATTAAATAAAATTTATTTAATTAATTGGATAAATGAATAGGATGAGATAAGATATGATGTGGAAATTAATTAAATAAATAAAATTTATTTAATTAATTGGGATGAGGATAGAATATGATTGGGATATGATGTGGAATTAATTTAATAAACAAAATTTATTTAATTAATTAGCTAAGTAGGATGAGGATGGGATTGAATGGGATTTTAATTAAATAAATAAAATTTATTTAATTAATTGGCTAATGGAATAAATGGGGTTAAGAGTAGGATTTAGGACAAAATGCTACATGATGTCTAGGATAATGTTTTAACAAGGTGTTGTAGGACATGGACAAAGTTGGGACAAATTTGGGTGTCTACATTTTGCCCCTCTTTGAGATGATGTTCGAGATGATAAGCTTTATGTCGAGTAACATCATTTCAAAGAAGCTAAGGTATGGATAGAGAAAAATGATATGGAGATAGGATGATGATGCCCCCTCGAGAGGTTAGGCGGGTTGGACAAACACGGGTAGGCTCTCGAAAAGAAATGGATTGGCTGAAAAAAAAAGATAAGGGAATGGATAGAAGAAATGGATGATGTGTTATGCTGCAATGGAAAGTGAGCAACCATGATGTTTTATATAGCACTAGACATTATGCACCAAAGTATACGGATCCAGAGTGACGTTGTGTCTCGTGCCCCAGCGTAATACAACATTGTCGAATGTATGAGGAAGAAAACTTAGAGTATTGAAGTCCTAATGCACAAAAGGTATGATATGACCTTAGATGCAAAGGATAGTGCAAAAAGCTATTCCAACATACACAAGATATGAATATTAGCTGGATTGATATTGATATGATGCAAATGCAAGATAAAATGATAACACACACAAGCAAGCAAGCATGCATGCACAAATGATACAAAAACAAACAAGGTATTACCCCTGTCAAGCTGTAAACCAATGATTGATTGATTGTTGTTTTGTTTGTTGAGTGTTGAGAGTGTTGTCATTGTGGGGAAAGCTATATCCCTAGATCAACACAAGGTTGTTTGCTAAGTTGGTTGGTTGATTGGCTGATTGTTTTGGCTTACAACAAGGCTAGGAGCAAGACTATGGATTGCGTTTGGATAACTTGGCTTGATTGATTAACTTGAGTGGTATGGATTAAGGATTGACTTGCATTTGGATCTTTGTTTGGAATGGTTGGAAGATGATGAAAATGATTAGATTGATTTGGTTTGATGAAATGTGGATGATGGGATGATATGTGTTGGAATGATTTGTTTTTGATTTGTTGAAGTGATTGGATTTGTTTTGATGGTTGGCTTGATGTGCTTGAGTTGATTTTGATGATTGTTGTTGCTAGGTTGATTGTTGATGATTGATTGGATTGTTTTGAATGATGATAGTGATGGTGTGATGATTAGAGTGTCCACTCAATCTAAGCATAAGCAAGTGTTCTTAGTATGCTCAAAGGATGCAAAACAAACAAGGTATTGCCCTTGTCAAGTCGTAAACCAATAATTGATTGTTTGTTTGATGATGATAGATAGTGTTGTCATTGTGGGGAAAGCTATATCCCTAAATCAACACAAGGATGTGGGAATGCTATATCCCATTGATGATGATGATAATTTGATTGATTGGTCTCATGACAAGATTAGGATCAAAACCTGTTGATTTGATTGGATAATGTTTCTTGATTGATTAGCTTGCTTGATATGGATTAGTGTGGCTTAGATTTAAGATAATTGCTTAGATTGATCTGATTGATATGATTGGAAGAGGTGATTGATTGAAATGGATGAATGAATGTTATTGATAGGAAAAATTAATGATTGATGATGATTATGAATTGATTTTGATTGAATGTTGATGGAATGGATTGGTTTGGATGATGTGATTGGTTTTATTGCTTGGATTTTTTGGAATTTTTGACATATTTTGATTTTTTTGTGTTTTTGAATGTTTTGATTTTTTTAATATTTTTTTTGGGATATTTTGATTTTTTTCGATTTTTTGAAATGTTTTGAATGTCAATGGATTTACAATTTGGGTAGCCTTTGTGCTTGATACCAATGACAAGGGAGAAAACCAAGTCTAGGTGCAAGGATGGATAAAAGGATGGGCTCATAGTAAATGGGATGGAAGGTTCATGATAGATGGATATATAAGAGGATAGGCCATATAAGGGATGTATGCATGCCTCATGAAAAATGGATAGGTAGGCTATAGTGGAAAGCTCATGATAGACAGATGGGGATAAGCTATAAGATGGAAATCTTGTGATAAGGATATGCCATAGTGGATGGAGCATAAGGGAGCTAGGATGTGATCTCCAAAGGCTATGTTGCATAAGAAGAATAACTTGCCCCATTCTAGGTAGTAATGCTTAGGATTTTTACATGACAAGGCTCATGACCAAGGGATGACATGATAGATTGGTTTGAATGGGATGGATAAATGGTCAATGGATAGGACTTGGTTTGGAAAGAAAGTATGTCAAGAAATATCCAAACATGTTTCAACATTTTGCCCTTATGTCTTCATAAAAATCAAAAGGTGGGAGGATGGATAAATGGGCTCAATAGGATAGGCATGTTTATGTAATGGCCAAAGATGGAAGGATGGTATGGTAATGGTAGGATAGGATAGGATGCAAAATGATATAATGGGATGGATAGTTTAGAAATGGATAGGTTGGATGAGACAATGTGCCCCCAAGTGTAAGTGATATAGAAGATCAACCTACACATGACACCTGTTTGCCAGGTTTTTATCATGGTACTTATCCAAGGCGCCTGTTTACCAGGTTTTCACCGTTGGATGAAAGGATTTGTCTTTACTTTTTTGATTTTTTTCTTTTTTTTTTCTTTTTTGCTTTTAGATGGGTTGACAATTACACATGGCACCTGTTTGCCAGGTTTTCACCATGGTAATGGATAGGAGGGACTCAAATGTCTAGTGCAATGAGAGGTGATAGTGTCCCATTAGAGATGGATGATGTCTTCGCATAGACCATGTCGTTATGCTCATAGATGTTGATAAGGGATTGCATGGATGGAACATGGATTAGGTAGATAATGGATTATGATGTGCAATTATGGTAGGGTAGGCTAGTGGCTTATATATAGGCTTATGGAATGAAGATGGATGAGAGGCTTATGCAAAAGCATGGACCATAGGGATAGCATGGGGGAGATATGTAGGATAATGGATGGAAGATGGGGAGATGTAGTTATTTGGGAATGTTTTGGAATGAATGGGCACCATGACCAATGGTTTCACACATCGTGATAAACATTGAAGCTTTTGATTGGATGGTGGTGTAGGAAGCAATGGAGATGTTTTCTTAGGGGATGGTTGATGAAGTGATTTAGGAACCCACATAGATTTAGTATTTTTAGTTCTTTTGCGTTGTTTGTGGGATTTTTGAAGGGAATGGAAGTTTTGGATGGAAATAGGCTCTTGGATAGATATAGCTGGTTGGGATTCTTGAGATGTAGATGAGGATGCCTCATTTGACTTGCTAGCTATTTGCTTAGGAACCCAAACCATTTTTCTTTTGGGCTTTGCTTTTGGAGGTATGGGCTTGGATAGCTTGGTGAATGTACTTTGCTTAGAAGATGGATGATTTAGAGATTTTTCACATTGATGGCCTAAGGCATGAGGGTCCTTAGGAGTTTTAGTGGGATTTTTGGCTTTATAGATAAAGGCATCAAAATTTTTGCTTTTGAATCCCATGGGGTAGGTGGAGTGGATGGAATGATTAGAAGCTTTATGCTTAGACAATGTGTGCTTTTGTTAGCCATGATTAGGAATGTAAGGATACTTATGAATGATAGGTATGTTAGGTGTTGGAAGCAATGGTGGCAAGGTGGATGGAGGGATATTTAGAGTTGGTAAAAGTGGAGGCAAAGTGGATGGTGGAAGGTGTATGGTCACATGCTTTTGACATTTATAGGATGATGGAGTTGGAATGGCTACATATGTTTTGCGTAGATGATGGGGGGTGCAATGGAAAGTGGTAGATTTAGGATGCATGAAGGGATTACCAACATCTTGGCCTTGTTTACCTCGGGGTGTGTATCCAAGGCCATATGAGTGTGGGGGAATCTTGACATGGTTCGGCTCCAAAATACCTTGTTCATAAAGGCCTAGACCTTTTCCTTGGTAGTTCATGTTTCGGAGTATGCAATTGACTATGGGACTAGGTGTGGTTTGAACATTAGACTTGAGCTCTTTATTGGATGGAGAAGATGAAGTGGATAGAGGTTGTTTTTGTCCTAAGGAAGAACATTCATGGATGAGGGTGGATAGACTAATAGGACATGATGGTGGACTTGAAGTGGAATCGATGGTGGATGTGGAAGGAGGATCATTAGGATCTTGATTAGCATTGTGTTCACTACGAGCCAAGTTATTTGTTTGATCTTTTATGCTCACTTGGGGGACAAGTGTCTCATCATTGCAAGTGGATGTTTGGTCATTATAGATACGGCTAGATGGCAGATGACTAGGAGCAATTTGGATATCTTGCTCGTGGATAGATATAGGATTATGGATAGGATCAAGGTGCTCACGGATAGCTTCTTCATAGGTATCATCTTGATCATAAAGAAGGTAAATGTTATGGATGGGTTGCATGAAATTGTTTTGATCTTGAGTTGGACTAGGGCTTAATGTTTCCACATGCTTAGGATTAAACCTTTGACATACCTCTTGGGTTGCTTGAATGGAAGTGGATGACTCTTGGATAGGCTCTTGGTCAACAACATGAGAACATGATGACTCTTGACTTGTATTAATGATAGAAGATTCTTGAATATGCTTGATGGCTTCTAGGTCACATGATGGGCTTGAAGGATTAGGCATGTTTATTGAGGGCTCTTGGATAGGCTCAAGGATATGTGAAGCACATGATGGGATTATATGATTGGACATGACCTTTGGAAGTTCTTTGGTAGACTCATGAATGGGTGTTTGACATGGAGGTAGTTTATTCCTAGCTAGTAGCTAATGGATCACATCCTTCGCAAGGGTATGTGTAGATGGGCAATATAATGGATGGATGATAAGGGTAGATGGCGTTGGATTAGGATTAGGATTAGATGGAGGGATAATGGGATTGGGTGGATTAAGATTTGGACTAGATGAGGGTGACACATGGGATTGGGATGATGTGGCATGATTTCCCATTATAGGTAGGTACACCTTGTAAACAATTGGGACAAATATTGGGCATTGATTTGTATTATGGCCTTTGGTCCTATGGTATGCACAATAATCATGTTCATCATATGGACTTTCTTCACTAGGGTTGATGGGGGGAAGTTCAATGAGTTTTGCTTCAAGCATTCTTTGTAAAACTATCTCAGCCGCATCCTTTGGTGAACGATTAGAATGACATGGTGATGAAGGTAATGGAGGGCTTGGTGGTTTGGAAGATGGAGGGACCAATGGACTAGGGGTAGGATCACATGGTGGTGTTGGGATAGGACTTGTTGGCTTATGTGTTGGCATGGGATTAGATGGTGGAGGCCACTCTAGATTGGTATCTCGTCAAAGGTAATTAAGTCTTGCATAGAATAATTTGGACTCATTTGATTTATGTACAAGGGGCCATTGGGACTTGAATGTGCTTCTTGTTGTAAAGGTGGATTTAGATCTATCAATGGTGCTTGGTGGTCTTGTTGAAAACGTGTACTTGGACTTACTTGATTTATGTACAAAGAGCCATTGGGACTTGGATGTTGTTCTTGTAATATCACTTGATTGCTTTGTGGATGGGCTTGGTAGTGCATTAGAATGTCAACATGAGGGATTGAATAAGCTTGAGGTGGATATTCATAGGATGATGTGGCATTGACTTGGTGGATAGGTGGATTAAGTTGATAGGAAGTGGATGGATATGACATGTGCCTATGAAGTGGATTAGGTTGATAGTGAATGGCTAAGGATTGATATACTTGTTGGGCTTGACTAGTGGCTAAAAGGTGTTGAACTTGGGCTACGAAGTGTTGCAGTTGAGGCGATTGGCTTACGTGGGGTTGAGCTTTTTGGATGAAGAATTGTAATATTTCAATGGCGTCTTGGTTTAGGGGTTGTGATCCTTGATAAAGATTTTGGAGGAATCTTTGGAATTTGATTTCTAGGTCCTCCAGTGTAGACATGTTGTCACCAAATGTTTGTCTTAAGTCATTTTAGCAAGTGCTTGTTTATGGATTTGGATGATGATGTGGCTTGTTTGGATGACTTGGCTATGAAGGGTTGGATGATAACTAGGCTATGTTTAGGATGAATGATGACTAGGCTATGTTTGGGATGAAAGTGATTGGGTTTGAATGTTGTTGGAAGAATGTGTAGGATGATTTGTCTTTATGTGTTTGGGTGTTTAGAGTTTGAGGTGGCAATATTCAAACAAATGATTAGGCATATACACACATGAATCACTCACACAAGACACATAAGCAAGTTGTTAGTTTGGAATAATGTGATGATGGTTAAGCAAGCACATGAAGACAATTCAACAAGTCCTATTCAAGGCAAGGCCACTATCACAAGGAGGTTCTAGTGAAAATCCAGGGGACCAGCACCCCACGAGCATCCAGCAAGCCACTTAAGACTTTAACTAACCCCACTAGGAGTTTTAATATACACAAAGGTACACCTCCTTTCGAGTTAGCACTGTATGGTGAGCTCTAATACCGGTTAGACTTGACTTTCGCCTTATCCTCTAATTTTTATAGCGGACCAGATGAAAGTACCGCTTGAGGTCGTTCCCTTGGGGTGGATACCAAGGCAGGCCTCTCTAAGGCTAAACAAAAGCAACACAAGTAAATGTTTTTGATCTCCAAGTTCGTGTTAGAACGCGAGGAGAGAGCATACACATTTACTTGGTCACACTCGCATGGGGTTCATTAATCTTAGAAATTCAATGTGTGGAAGACAATTCAAGCACTTGTTTATTTTAAAACCCAAATCCAAATGTGATGAAAGACAATGGTTTATTTTAGCCCAATGTTTTGATGTGAATTTGCAAACAATTGTTCATTTTAAGCCCAAAATCGAAATGTGTGATTCAAACAATGATTAAGATAAAAGATTAGAATGAGTGCACCTGATTATTTTGCTATCCAAATTGCTGTAGATGTTGATGCCAATGCTGCTCCAGCTCCTTAGATGCACCTACAAGTCACCAATTCCAAAAAGAAACAAGTAAACTTGCATAGAAGAAAGCTATTATCATAAACTAGGGTTTGAAAAGAATTATTTTTTTGACAAAAAATCCATTTGTACTATAGATCTGAAAAATAATGATATAGAAAAATAGATTTAAATATTTCTAACCACCTGCAAAAAACAGAATGTGATTTGGTTAGCTAGATTGAAAGATATGATTTTTTTTTCTAAAGGTCGCGTGTCAAAAATTTCTGAAAAATTAGAATCGCAGGGTCAACTTCAAATCGTCATGACTCTTTGAATACTGAGCCAAATCTTTAATATAACCACTTTTCGGAAAGCTCTTGAAGTCCTCTTTCCAACGAATCTAAGATCTCCTTTTTCCAAGACCTGTGTAAAACAAAAAAACCCTCTACAACGGATCTGATCCTAAATTTAAAAAAATCAGCAAAAAGTCACGCGTCAAAAATTTCTGAAAAATTAGAATCGCTGGGTCAACTTCAAATCGTCATAACTCTTTGAATACTAAGCCAAATCTTTAATGTAACCACTTTTCGGAAAGCTCTCGAAGTCCTCTTTCCAACGAATCTAAGATCTTTTTTTTTTCAGGACCTGTGTAAAACAAAAAACCCTCTGCAATAGATCTGGTCCTAAATAAAAAAAATCAGCAATATAACATATCTTCAACCTACAAATCAAAGTGCATAAACCTGCAAAAAAGATCAAGCGAAGTGAGTCCCACCAGGCGTGCCAAATGTATGTTAGGGTAAAATTGCAAATTAGGGTAAATGTATAATCAGCAATGATAAAAACCCTAGCAATGCACAATGAAGCACAAGACAACATGAAAATCAAAATAACAAATGTAAATGCAAACCGATCTCCATGCTATGCTTGATTTATCTCCATTGCTCTTCTCCACCTCGCATGAGCATGCAAGATTTTGAAAGATTATTGTTGGAAGAATGTTGGGTGCTTATTTCTGCAGCATAACATTAAGATGAAGATGCTAGAATGAATGATAGTTGAAGGATGCAAAGGCTCTAATGATATTTCAACAGCATGTGGATACTTGAGGATCAATGCATACTTTAGATAATTTGGCAGAATAATGTTACTTGAAGCTCAATGCATGCTAATGGCTTATGAGGGGGTTGATTTATAGGAAAGGCTTGGTTCAAACGAATGGTTGAGATTAAAAAGATAATTGATTGATGTGGACGGCTAGGATTGATTCGGTTATCCCACTCTTCAAGGGAGTTGTAGTCATTTGACAAGTGTCAAGGAGGATAAGGCTCATGTGTACTTGTGTACATAAAAAGTACTACATATAAAAGAAATTAAATAAAAGACTGTAGTACTACTTATCTTTTTAAATGAAAGAGGCACACATGTCAGCTAAATGATAAGATAAATTAATTAAATAAATAAGATTTATTTAATTAATTGGAAAGTCAGCTTATGATGAAAACTTAATTCAAATAAAATATTTGAATTAATTGGGATATGAGTTGAATATTAATTAATTAAATAAAATTTATTTAATTAATTGGATAAATGAATAGGATGAGATAAGATATGATGTGGAAATTAATTAAATAAATAAAATTTATTTAATTAATTGGGATGAGGATAGAATATGATTGGGATATGATGTGGAATTAATTTAATAAACAAAATTTATTTAATTAATTAGCTAAGTAGGATGAGGATGGGATTGAATGGGATTTTAATTAAATAAATAAAATTTATTTAATTAGTTAGCTAATGGAATAAATGGGGTTAAGAGTAGGATTTAGGACAAAATGCTACATGATGTCTAGGATAATGTTTTAACAAGGTGTTGTAGGACATGGACAAAGTTGGGACAAATTTGGGTGTCTACAGGTTTCTTACCTATCCACACTTCATAAGGTGTAGAATCAAGAGCATTACAAGGAGATCTATTTATCAAGTAGCAAGCAGTACACATCTCCTATGCCCAAAAGCATTTATCCAACTATGTATCACTAAGCATACTTTTGGCCCTTTCCATTATTGTTCAGTTTATCCTTTCTGCAACACCATTTTGTTGTGGTGTATACAGAGTTGTCTTTTGTCTGATTATACTTGCATGCTTGGAAAACTCATCAAATTCCTTAGAGCAATATTCCCCTCCATTATCAGATCTTAATAATTTATCTTTAAACCTGATTGGTTCTCTACTAAGACTTTGAATTCCTTAAACTTAGTGAAAACTTCAGATTTATGCTTCATGAAATAAATCCATATAAATCTGGATACATCATCAATGAAGGTTACAAAATAATGAGATTTTCCAATAGATTCATTAACCATAGGTCCAAACACATCCATATGAGTAATTTCTAACTTCTCTTTTACTCTATTGCTTCCTAAAGGAAATGATTTTTTGTTTTGTTTACCAAACACACAATGCTCACAGAAATTAAAGTGCTCTTCAGAGTAAGAGAAACCGTCCAACAAATTTTTATTCTTAATAGTTTTCAATACATTATTGCTTATGTGGCCCAATCTACAGTGCCACTACATACATGTATTTTTAGTAATGGCCTCAGATACATAGGAGGCATTACAAACTGTAGTGGCTTCAAGCTTAAACAAGTTCCCGAATCTCTTCCCTTTCGCTACCACCAAGTTCCCTCTCACCAATCTGCAGCCATGCTTGTCAAATGTCACATGCATTCCCAAATCATTCAACTTCAAAACTGAAATCAAATTTCTAGCTAATCCAGGAACATGCAAAACACCAGGGAAGGTTTTAATCCTCCCATCACTGAAACACAACAATACCTTTCCTTTCCTGATAATTGGATATGTAGAGTTGTCACCAAGGTAGATATTACCTCCATCATATTCTTCATATGAGGAGAACCATTCCTTATGCGGGGTCATATGAAATGAGCATCCTAAGTCAATCAACTAGTGATCATTAGAAACAAGATTACATGTAGAAAGTAAAACTTCTTCACCTGCATTCGAGGACTTATCCCAACCACTCTCCCACTGTTTCTTAAGATTTCTGAACTCCTTCACATGTCCCCTTTTATCGAAGTTCCAACACTTAACTCTGTTCTTTTTACCATGAGTCTTAGACCAGCCCTTGGACTTGTCCTTAGCCCCTTTCTGATCTCCCTTAGGTCCTATTTCCTTAGACCTTCCCTTGACACCAAGAGCATCCCCTGAACTATCTTAACTCTTCTTCCTCAATTCATGTGACAGTAGCACTGAAACAAGAGCATCCAACTTCAGATCCACGAGGTTAGTAGTGATAGCAAGGATAACATTCTCCCAAGACTCAGGTAAAGAACAAAGAAGTAAGATACATTTATCTTCCTCACTAACCTCAACATCTACTGAATCAAGCCGACTCACTAACAAATTAAAAGAATCTAAATGCTCTACAACTGACTCACCTTCTTGCATTTTCATGAAAAACAATTTTCTTTTTAAATAAAGTTTATTTACCATACTCTTGGCTTGATAGATCTCACCCAACTGTTTCCACAACTTGTATGCAGTCTCTTCCTTTATGACATTCAACAGGATAGAGTCTGAAAGACACAACCGGATGGTTCCCCGTGCCTTCTTATCTAGTCTATCCCACTCATCTTGAGAGACATTGTTAGGTTTCTTCTCTTTTTGGATAGCCAACCATTGGTTTCTTTCTTCCAACAAATCTTCCATTTTCAGCTTCCATAACTCATACCCCATTCTGTTGAACTTCTCAATGTCCAATCGAGAGGTTGATGCAATGGTGGATGCAGCCATAATAACAACACAAGATCTACAAAACAAATGCAACCAAATCTCCCACTGCAGCTACAACTTCCACACTACCACCCAAGAGTCAAAGCTGGCCAGGCTTTGATACCAAATCTTAGAAATGAAAGCAACACTACTTCAATGGAAATCTGATTTGAGATAAATTTAAGAAACATTTAACTATGTGTTATTAATGGAGATTGTAACAAAACATAAACCCACAATACAAAAATATACTAGAAGCAAAATGAAGCACATAACCCAAGTGTTTAACGTAGAGAAAACCCTTGTAGGTAAAAAGCTCCATGAAGAAAAGAGGCCAAGTTGTATTATCTTCACAAAAGGAGATTACAAATACATTCACTTCCTCTATCCTCCAACCTTCACTTCAGAACCTGGGTACTTGTAAACTGTTATATATTCCTCTCATCTACTATGCTATGGTTTATATAGAATTTACACAACCTCAAGACATTAAATGACTTCTTACAAGCCCATAACACTTGTCAAGAGTCAACAACACAACCTTGGGTGTCCATGGCCAAGAATAGGCTCTTACAGGGTCATAAATATTGTCATACATGCATCATACACTTGGGAAAAAGTGCCCATGCAAGCTTGAATGCATTGGGGCTAAAAATAGCCACTTACAACATCTTATGATGCATCATATGCTATTATTAGTGTAATAGATTCTTATGATAACTTACAGTTGTCATAGAATCTCTTACACCTTCTTACAACATCTATGACATGCATAATAACACTAAAAATAGATTATTCCTCCACATGTGCACCCCAATTTGACCAATTACCATTTACATAGTAAATGACATTCTGTAAATACCACTGGTAACTCTAGGACTTACCATGTAGTAAGTCTGTAATTACCGTGGACAGTAAATAATTTTTACCACTACCGATGAAACTTGTACATCCCTTATGGGTAATTACAAATTATAAATAATAAATGGAATAAATACAATATTGGGATTTACAAGGTTAATGGCACCTTATCCCAATAATTTTTCCATAGTACCGAATATTACAGCAGTTCGGACAATGAAAGAAAATGATTAAATACCCAAGGAAATTCAAAACAATTTGGAGGAGTATGATGAAATAATGATGAAGGAACTACCCAATGGATTGCCAATAATGAGGAGAATAATTCATTGTATGGATTTGATTTCCGGTACAGTTTTGCCAAACCAAGCACCATATAGAATGATGCCTATGGAGAATGCGAAAATAAATAGGCAAGTGCAAGAGTTGTTGTATAAGGAGTTGATTAGAGAGAGTTTGAGTCCATGTGTTGTTCAAGTGGTGTTGACACTAAAGAAGGATGGTGAATGGAGGATGTGTATGGACTCAAGAGCCATAAACAAGATAACTATCAATTACCGGTTCCCTTGCCAAGGATGGACGATGTGATGGATTGTTTGAGTAGGGCTGAATACTTCACCAAGATTGGCTTAAAGAGTAGATACCATCAAATTTGCATAAGAGAGGGAGATGAGTTGAAGACTGCTTTCAAAACAAAGGATAGAATGTATGAGTGGATGGTGACACCTTTTGGCTTAACAAATGTGCTAAGTACCTTCATGAGGCTAATGAACAAAGTGTTGAAACCATTCTTTGGTAAGTTTGTCATTGTGTATTTGGATGATATTTTAGTTTTTAGTAAAACAAAAGAAGAGCACTTGGAACATGTTAGGGCAGTTTTGCAAAGACTCAAAGAAGAGAAGTTGTTAGTGAATGTGAAAAAGTGCAGCTTCATGAAATAAGAGTTAGTGTATTTGGGTTTTGTTGTTTTCAGAATTGGTTTGAAAATAGATCTGGAAAAGGCAAAAGCAATTGTAGATTGGCCTTCACCAAAGAGTATGTTTGAAGCAAGGAGCTTCCACAGCCTAGCGAGCTTCTATAGAAAGTTCATAAGAAATTTCAGCGGGATTTGTGCTCCTATTACAAAAACTATGAAGGGTACAATGAGGGAATTTGTGTGGACAGATGCAACTAAGAGAAGTTCAAACTTTTAAAGGATAAAGTGACAGAACAACCCATGTTAGCACTCCCTAGTTTTGGTAAAGTGTTCCAAGTTGATTGTGATGCAAGTGGGATAGTGATTGGAGGAGTCTTGAGTCAAGAGGGAAAACCAATAGCATATTTCATTGAGAGATTGAATGAAGCAAAGAGGAATTACTCCATGTATGATTGAGAGTTCTATACCATTGTGTAAGCTCTTAAGAAGTGGCAACATTACTTTCGACTAAAGGAGTTTGTTTTGTACACCGATCATCATGCATTGCAATTCATAAACAACCAAGGTAAGCTTAGTCAAAAGCATGTAAAGTGGGTTGAATTTCTTCAAAGTTATTCATTTGTATTAAAACATAGAAGTGGGAAATCAAATAGAGTGGTTGATGTATTATGTCAGAGGTAATTGTTACTGAATGAAATGAGATTAAATGTTGTTGGCTTTGACTCTATGTAGGAGTTGTATGAAGATGATGTTGATTTCAAAGAGGCTTGGACAACATGTAATAATCCTTTGGAGAAGGATAAAACTTCATGGTTGGAGTATTTTGTGCAAGAAGGTTTGTTGTTCAAGGGGAAGAGGTTGTGTAAACCTCATGGTTCAATGAGGAATATTTTGATAAGGGAGAAACATAGCGGTGGTTTGAGTGGTCATTTTGGAGTGGACAAAACTCTAGAACAATTGAATGAGAGCTATTATTAGCTAGGTATGAGTGTAGATGTAAAGAAGATGGTGTAAGGTTGTAGATTGTGTCAATATGGGAAGGGATTAAGGAAAAATATAGGTTTGTATCAGCCATTGCCCATACCAGAAAGATCGTGGGAACACATAAGCATGAACTTTGTTTTGGGGCTACTATGAATAGAAAGAGGTAATGATTTAATATTTGTTGTGGTGGATAGATTTTCTAAGATGGCTCACTTTATTCCATGTCAAAAGTACAATGATACTTCCTAGATAGCTACTTAGTTTTTGAAAGAAGTAGTTAGATTGTATGGCTTGCCGAAGAGTATTATTTCAGACGAGGATACCAAGTTTCTTGGTCATTTTTGGCACACTTTGTGGAAGAAAATAAGAACACAATTGGGGTATAGTTCATCCTACCATCCACAAATTGATGATCAAACTGAAGTTGAGAATAAGAGCTTGGGAAATTTGTTGTGATGCTTGGTAGGTGACAAACCAACTCAATGGGATTTGACATTGGTACAAGTTGAATTTGCCTACAATAAATCAGTTAATCAAAGTGTGGGTAAGAGTCCATTTCAGATTGTATATGGGTATAGCCTTAGAGGAGTGGATGAATTGAGGGATAGTGTAGATTTGGGTAGAAAAGGTGCTATAGCGGAAGACTTTGTGGAGTATATTCATGATTTGCACAAAGAAGTGAAGAAAAATTTAGAGAGGAGTGTCATCAAGTACAAAGAGTATGCTGATATAAATTGGAGGGAGCAAGAATTTCAGATTGGGGAGTTAGTGATGGCACACTTGAAGAAGGAGAGGTTCCCACAATGAATTTATAATAGGTTGAAGTGGGAACAAAATAGGCCCATGTAAGATTGTGTAGAAATTCTCATCGAATGCATATGAGCTAGAACTTCCAATAGGTATTGATATTTCCTTAATATTTAATTATGCTGATTTGTAAAAGTACTGTGAAGGAGAAACAAGTAGACATGGGTGTGTACATTCAGATTTGTCAGATGCATGTGAATGGGTTCAATAGTTGCCAGCAAAGGAAGTTGAAGAGGTAGATAAAATCATTGACTCCCATGTAGCCCAGAAGACAAGAGGCAAAGAATATTGGGAGTATTTGGTTTTATGGAAGAATTGATCACTAGATGACGCTTCATGGGTTAGCACTACAGCTTTGGTGATGTTTGGGATTTTAGTCCTGAATTTGCCAAAATGCTCATGAGTTCCAACTCATGAGGCATTTTCTTGTTGAAATGCATCAGACAACTGAGAGGGGGGGTGAATCGGTTGTCACAAAAACTCAATCACTTCATCACTTAAACATTAATCACTTGTCCATAGATATTATGATTTAACAATGAATGCATGAAATCTAAAATTTAAACACATATGTAACATTATACACAAGAGACACCATATTTTTACATGGATAAACCTAAGGTGGGGAAAAACCACGAAGAGGATTAGCTCTCAAAATATATTGTAATCTTTGAAAAATGATGTTCAAGCTTGGTCACTCCACGAGCCTAGAACATACTGACTCACTGTCATGAAGTACATCTAGGTCTAACAGGCACACTGCCTCAACCCTAAACCTAGAAAGACTACAATAAGGGTTGTTAAACCCTATTAGTGGCTCACTGCTAGGCTCACATCCAACATCAACATCTTCTTCATGTCTAAGATTAATACATTGAAGTACAATGGGTCCTCTACTCTACCCTGCTCTCCCTTTCCACTTCTTTCCTTATCTTCCCATCTTTGCACAAGGACATATTTTTCACATTTCAACTACAAGTATTTATAAATTTCATCAACCTTGGAAGGATCATCAAGGTTGACATAACAATCATCAACCATTGGAACAATCTCCAAGGTCAGCATTACAAACATTTATAAAATAGGTCCTGACCTATTACAACATTATGCAAAGGAAATGAAGTAAAGATGTATACGGATCATGCCATACCTTAGCTGGGACTCAAACACAATCTTCCACACTTCAACATGCTTCCATGATCTTCAAGGGATCTCCATAATTACTAGAATTAACTAGGTCGGCTAAGACTAGTTACACGCTACCTTATCTAGGAACAATCTTCAAATACAATCTCAATTCCTTAATGGAGACAAATTTCAAGATAGGAACATGATTAGGTGACACCTACAAGCATGTTATAATCATCAAGAGCAACTGCATGAACCTTAACCACTTTAGCCATAGGAATCTTCTCACCATAACACATGAACTTCACTGTCTTCGACTGTCATAAAAGAAAGATAGCTTGCGGACCACAAAAACATGAACCACTGCAATTGTAGGCACTTACTATCATCCTAGACTTCCCTTTAGAACCGTAGAGTAAAATACTTTATTATGGAGGAATGTAGAGAAAAACACTTTCTCCCTATCACCAGAGAATAATTAGAAGGAGTGGGTTTTACTTTGGTGAATGCAACTTTCTCAAAACTTCATGCCAGAGGCTTGAACTCAAGATTTAGTATCTTCAGACATCCCTTCAAACAACTTCCAATCTGTAGACCTAGATCTATAAGTAGAAGGAAATGTGGAGCAATCTATCAGACTGTTCTTTTGTATACAACTGACTGTCTATACTACACTTCACCATAACTCACTTGATTCTTTCAGAGAGGCCAATTTTCTCAATATCCACAACATACAAAGCTTCTAAACAAGTAATAGAATAGGACATAGTTGACACCAATGACAACAAAGATATGTTGACATCAATGATAACACCGATTAGGCACATACTTGCAACAATCTCCCCCTTTGTCATTGATGGTAACATATGATGTGAAAAACTACAACAACCATCAAGACAAGATTCTCCCCCTATCTCTTTACACATCTGCACTACTTGTCTACCTAATTTTTTCACATGACTTCTCTCTCCCTTTGACATCAATGGTAAATAGCACATACTTACACTCTTGTACTCTGATCCAATCCCTCTTCTGAACTTTCTAACTACTCCCTCTAAGAAGTAGCCCTTGAAACATCAACCCAGATCTAGATGTAAAACTTTGAGCACCACTGGACTGATGCACTATTGTGCATCTTAGTTTAGAGAAGGAGGGGTGATAACCCCTAAATTTTCTTTGAGATACTCAAAAGTATCCTTGGGTAGAGGCTTGGTGATAATGTCTGTAATCTGATCTTTTGTAGAAACATACTCCAACTTGACTTCATTGTCTGTCACCTTTTCTCTCAAAAAATGATACCTAATTGATATGTGCTTTGTCCTTGAATGCATCACTAGATAGTTTGATATGTTTATGGCACTTGTGCTGTCACAAAAGATTGCAATTGGATCTTCATACATAACTCTGATGTCCTTCAAAGTCTGCTTCATCCATAACACTTGAGTGCAACTACATGCTGTTGCAATGTCTTCTACTTCTATAGTAGACAGGGATATTGAATCATGTTTCTTGCTCAACCAAGATACCAACCGTTTTTCGAAGAAGAATGCACCTCCACTTGTACTTTTTCTGTCATCCACATCTCCAACCCAATCTGCATTAGTGTAGGTACTGTGTGAGGCCGATTATTTTCCCTCCCTTATTTTGATTGATATGCATTTTAGTTTATGACATTATCAAATTTTTAGTGACTATGGTTTATTATGCAAACTTATTTTGTATCTCCTGATTAAGATAGGACACTGATTTGACATATGTGATTTGATTCGATCATATTTTGTAATTTGATTTATGGGATATATATTAGATGATATTTCGTGACAAGTTTCTAATTAATTATGTGATGTCATCTATGGAATGTGATTGGATAATGCAGTTTAATTTGGAGTTATGCATTGATGTATATTGTTGTATTCGATCGCGTGAGTTTAATTCCAGTTGCTTTGGCTATGACTTTTCATGACATGAATGACACTTGATTGAGATGTGCAGGTTTACATTCCCTAGCCACGGAAAATCGGAGGTAGAATTCACACTGTGTCATCCCCTGTAAAACTGATCCATTCCTGAGAGGGATAAGGATCACGTTTGAATTTGTATGATGATTTATAGTGCTTTATTTAATTTCATTTATTTTGGCCTTAGTACCCTTTTTATTTTTGATTAATAATAAGTGTTGTATAATTTTTCTTGAATTACACCACTTGGTATTTATTTTATTTTCTTAGGCCATTTAAATGTGGATTTCTAACCCCTTCTAGTACCCTAGTGTCCCAAAAGTTACCCTAGGTGGTTAACCTTGAGTTTAGGGTCAACTTGGACCATCTAACCCTAGTTTTGACTCACCCTAGGTCACTCTAAACCATGGTTTAGCAAAAGTGACGAATTTTTGGAATAAGGGAAGATGGGGGATGGGCCTTGCCTTGGGAAGGACTCATCTCCCATCCCTAAGTTTGGGAATCATTCCCAAGGAAGACTTGGGAGGTCTCCAAGAGTCCTCCAAGACTCCCAAGTGAGTGGGAGCACCATTCAAGACCCTTGTCTTCTTAGAGGTGTGAGTGGGAATCCAACTCACCATTGTCCCCCCCCACTTGTGTGGGAGCACAAGTGGATGGAGTGGGAATTGAGGTGGAATGAGAGGATGACATTTGTCATCCTCATACTTCCTCTCCCTTGCAAGTGGCATTGGAGGGGGAAGGAGAAGGTGACAAGTGTCACCTTCTCATTCCTCAAGGCCAAAATTATGGCCTATATTATCTCCTTTTGTTGAGGAGAGGGGGTTCTTTTTTTTTTCCTTGCAATTTTGATGGTTCTTGAAATTGGATTTGGAGTTTTCTTTCCATTTTGGGGGAGGAGTTAGGAGAAGGTTGGGGAAATTCTTGAAGAGAGGAAGGCTTGGGAAGGCTTGGAGCTCTTCACCAATCTTACTTCCATTGTCAGGGCCTTGAAGGTAGGCCTCTTTACTTGCCTTCTTACCTTTACTTATATGATGTTTAAATGTTTTAGATTTTTGGTTGTGTGTTGTTGCATTGTGATGTTGGGATGGGAGTATGGTGAGAGCACCTCCAATGGAGGTAATGCTCAACTTGTCATGGGTAGGGGAAAGGAACCTCCTTGAGGTCTCTCCCACTTATTTGTGTTTATGCCTTGAGGGCCTTTATTGATGAGCAGTTTATTAACGGCAAGAGTGCCATGGAGATTATTGTGATTTTGTGAAAAGTGGTGTTAGAAAGTTTGGCTTGAGGCCATGACTTGATATTTTCATCTTTTGGGAACCCTTTGAAGTTGAGGGGTCCATTCCCTACCCTCCACAACTCATGTATATGAGTTGAGTTTTGTGATTATCCTATGGGCTGTTTTGTGTTGTTGGTGTTTAGTGTTTGATTTTGTTGTGGAATGAAACCCTGTGTGAAATCCCTACCTCCCTAGCTTGGGGGTGACCCTCTTGCGGGTCTACAGTAGGGAGGAGAGCTAGATGAGTGGATAGTTTTGTTTCTTGTGTTGTGCTCATTGCAGGATTAGAGTGACAAAAAAAAGAAGTGGTTGGAGAGCTTCTCTTGAGTGGTGTTGAGGTATTTAATGGTTGTTGAAGCCATGGCCATTGTGGCCTCATTGCATTCTATTTTGGTAAAAGTTGTTGATTAACCTTGCCATGAGTTGGCTGTATATGATTATCCAATGTAAAATCCCTATTAATGAGGTTAAAATAGTTTCATTCCTTGTTATGAAATTAGTTGTTGATGTAGATGAAATTGTGAAAATTTGTCTATTGTAATGATTAGAGGAATTGTTGATTCTTAATTAAATTTGAGATATTTGGGATTTTGCCTTTTGAAAGGGGAAGGAATTTGTATTGAAATCCACACCCTTTTAGTTGATATGAATAAATGCATGTATAATTGTTCTTCCCTTATTACAATATATGCTACTATATCAAACTAAAAATTTAGAGACTTGGAAATTTATTTTAATTTAACTAAGAAAAATAGAAGTTAAATATTTATTGTTTACCTCTAATTTGTTAAATTTGAGAGTTGTAGATTTGTTATTAAAATAAAAAGGAATAGATGCATTCTTCTTTATTTGGTTAAATCTGAACCATAGAACTTACATTTAAAAAAAAAAATTTAGAATAAATGAATTTAGTAATTTCTCTATTCTATAATTATGCATTGTTTTGAAATTAAATTGGAAGGAAATACATTTTAGATAACATTTTTATTATCTTGCCCTACAAGATAAATATATATATATAATTTTATTGGCAACGAATTAAACGAAAATTAAGTATAATCACGAAATGTATTTTTTTTGCAACGCTGTGGAAAAACACAGTCAAAATTTTACACATGGTGGGTGGGGGCTTAAACCCCCACCGAAGTATATATGTTGTGGGTGTGGGGAGGGGCGGAGCCCCACCCACACCCCACTATGTGGGATGTGGGTGGGGCTCTGCCCCTCCCCACACCCCCGTCTGCGCTAAAGCCCCTGCAGCCAGCCACCATCGCCGCCGGAGCCCTGAGGCCCCCGACCACCGCACCTTCCACCTCCCTACGCGCAGCGCGCCACCCGCGGGACCTCTTCCACCTCTGCCACCTCCACTGCTCTCAAGGGCCATCATTCCCACCCCACTGCGCACTCCGTCATCCTCCATCGCCACTGCCATTGCCCTCTTCCCCCTTGTAACACAACAAACACAAAAAAAAATTTAGGGTTTTTTTTAGTGTGGTAAAGTTTAAAGTATGAAGTCATTATTAACCTTGGGATATATAAGAAGAAACTTTATATAATATATTTAAACAAATGTTTTATATTATAAATATATATATGTATTATATATTATTATATATTTATAATATCAAAGCTAGTGAATTATATTAAATTAAAACATATGTTATATATATATATATATAATATCAAAACTAATGAATTTCATTTTATTTAAAACAAGTGAATCATATTGTATATTTTTTTTTTGAGGGTATATATATATATATATATATATATATATATATATATATATAATATTGTTGCTAACAAATAAGCAATTTCATTTAAATGATAAATATACTTGATTGGTATAATTATTTTTATAATATAATTATATATCTCTGTATGTGTTATCGATCACTTGATACAAAAAAAAAGAGAAAATTAACTAAGGACAGATTTTTTTTTTCAATTAAATTAGCGTTGAGAATCGAACCGAGCATAAATCTAGATAACATCCTTAAACAAAGATTGTAGGTCCTGCGTAGAGAATACACACGTTTCGTAACCTGAAGACAACTGATAGTTTACGCATTAAGTGAACCGCAGGATTTACTAAGTAATTAGAGAGATTAACCAAAACAGGCAAATTACGCAACCAAGTTAAGCGAAAGTGTAATAACTTCCACCCACGTCGAAAACGCGTTATGCTACCAAAATTTTGCTAGATTTTAGGGTTAATTTATGCGTGGTTGATTATTTTAATTGCATTCCATCCATCATTTCACCTTCAGTCGTGCGCCACCATGTCACCATGATTATTCACCTTTTGTCAAATTAGTTAGGGTTCGATGTTGAACCCAGCCTCACCTAGGTAACTTAGGGTACAATTTGGAATCGATCTAACCCTAGAAGCGACACACTTCGTGTCGCATTCCCCCTTGACAACCTCCTCCATCACGATTATGTTGACATATTTATGCAAATGCGTATAGCCACCGAGCACGCAGACGCGTGCGAGAGGTTTTTTTAGGGTTAGGGAGAAAAAATTTTCGCGGCCCGTGTTGTGACCACATGGCAAATGTGGTCGTGACACGGGAATTTGTGCGTCACGTCCACGCGGGAGATGCGGGCGTGACATACTGAGGGTAAAATCATTGTCCTTAGGATACCACAAACCATAATCCATTGTACCTTTTAAATATCTCATAATTATCTTGACTTCCATCACATGTAATTCCTTGGGTTCTGCTTGAAATCTTGCTATAAGACATACTGTATGAATTATGTTAGGCCTAGTTTAAGTGAGATAAAGTAATCCTCCAATCACAGATCTATACTTTTTTTGGTTTTCCATGGGTGAGTTCATTACTCAACTTACAACTAGTTATCATGGGTGTGCAAACGGGTTTAGAGTCTTCCATCCCAAATTTCTTTAACAACTCTTTCACATAATTAGACTGAGAGATGAAGATACCTTTATCTGATTGATTGATTTGCAGACCTAAAATAAAATTCATCTCACCAAACATGGACATTTCAAATTCACCTTGCATTTCTCTGGCAAAGACTATGCACATACCTTCGTTGTCTCCAAAAATAATATCATCAAAAAACACTATTACAATTAGGATTTGTTCATCATTGATCTTGAAGTAGAGATTGTTGTCTATAGAACCTTTACTAAACCCTATCTATATCAGATACATGTCCAACCATGCATACCATGCCCTAGGGGCTTGTTTTAATCCATACAATGCCTTCTTCAATCTGCACACCATGTCACCCTAGTTTGATGACTTGAATCCTTCTGGTTGTTCAATATAGACTTCTTCTTCCAACTCTCCATTTAAGAAAGTAGACTTCACATCCATTTGGTATACCTTGAAATCTTTGTAGGCTACAATGGCCAAAAACATTCTTATTGCTTCAATCCTTGCCACTGGACCAAATGTTTCTTCAAAGTCTATTCCTTCAACTTGAGAGTATCCTTTGCATACCAACCTTGCTTTGTTTCTTATCACTTCACCATTCTCATTCATCTTGTTTCTGAAAACCCACTTAGTGCCGATTACATTTTTATCTGATGGTCTAGGAACAAGATCCGAGATCTGGTTCTTCTCTATTTGCATCAGTTCTTCATTCATAGCCTTAACCCAATTCTCATCATTGCAAGCCTCATCCATAGTTTTAGGTTCAATCTTGGAAATCAAATAGAAATTTACTTGTCCTTCTGCAACTCTTCTTCTGGTTAGGATTCCTTTACTCTTACCTCCTATGATTTGATCTTTAGAATGATTAAGTTTTACATACCTTGGTGTCTTGGTAGCACTTTCTAGAGCTTGAACCTCTTCATCTGAGTTGTCTTCATGCTACACCACTTCTGAAACATCTGGTTTATCTAATTCATATCCACTTGATTTTGGAGACCTTTCCTTGCTTTCATCAACTTTGACATTTGTATTCTCAATGATCTTATTTAGCCTCTTATTATAGCACTGGCAGGCCTTTCTCTTGGTGGATTAACCAAGGAAGATTCCTTCATCACACTTAGCATCAAACTTGCCTAGATCATCTTCTCTTTTGATATAACATTTGTTGCCAAAAACTTTGAGATATTTCACAGTAGGAACTTTACCATACCACAACTTATAAGGAGTCTTCGAACTATTACCTTTGACTTGACTTTATTTAGGATATATACAATAGTGTGAATTGCCTCTCTCCAATATACTTCCTGAAGATCATCTTCATTCATCATGGTTCTAGTAGCTTCTTAAACTGTTTTATTTTTCCTTTCAATGACTCCATTTTGTTGTGGAGTTCTAGGTGTAGATAACTGTCTCCTTATCTCATGTTCTTCGCGAAAGAAATTGAATTCATTTGATGTGAACTCTCCTCCTCTATAACACCTTAAACATTTGATCTTCAAATCCATCTCATTTTCAACCATTGCCTTAAATGCCTTGAATTTATCTAGAGCTTTTGATTTTTCTTTCAAAAAGGTAACCCAAGTCATTCTAGAATAATCATCAATAAGCAACATGAAATACCTGTCTCCTTGCAAACTTCTTACTCTAGCAGGTCCGAACAAATCTGTATGCACTAGTTCCCATAATCCATCAACTAATTGGTCCTTGCTTTTGAAACTTGTTCTTTTTTGTTTCCCAAATTGACACTCCTTGCAAATAGGATTAGCAAGCTTCATAATCTTGGAGAAATCTATAACAACCTATGCAATACATATCTTCATAATGTTATCAAAATTGATGTGACACAACCTTCTATGCCATAGCCAAATTTCATCAGTATGAGCCAACAAACAATAATTATTAGTTCCTTTCAAGTGATAGATATTACCTCTGGTCTTCTTACCAGTTGCAATAACTATTCTGGATCTTTCCTTGATCTTGCATCCATTGTCCTTGAAGATTAAGTCATAACCTTTGTCACACATCTGATCCACACTCAAAAATTGTGCTTTAATCCTTTCACATACAAGACATCTTCAGTATTATGCTTGCCATCAAAAGAAATAGATCCTTTTCCACAAATCTTACCAACTGTATCATCTCCAAACCTAACTAGTCCACTATCATATTTTTCCAAACTCACAAACTTACTTTTGTCACCAGTCATGTGGTGAGAGAAGCCACTGTCAATAACCCATTCATCTTTGTCTTCAACAACCTGAGTAGCCATAGTACTTTCCACTAGTTTTTCTTTCTTCACACAACTAGCAGGATTAGTAGACATAGGTTCTTCCTTAATAGCAATAAACAAGCATTCATTACTAGAAGTACTAGCATTATTTAGTTCACCATTATTTGATACTCCATCATCATCAATATCTTCAACATAATAACATTTCTTTTGGTTCCTAGGCCTCTTCTCATATCTTTTTCTATTTCTTTCAATTCTTTCAGGACATCTGGAAGCAAAGTGGCCTACTTTACCACATGAAAAAAATTTAAAAGGTAATTCACCTTTAAACTTATCGGATCCTCTCTACAATCCATCCACAAAGTTGGCTTCAATTTCATTAAACTCATCATCAGATTCTACCTTGTACTTTTCTGATCTAGAGGTTTTCCTTGAGGTATTGGCTTTGAAGGCAGTCTCAATTTTTGACAAGGCATCACCAAACTCTCTCATCTCAAAGGCAGTAAGCTTACCAAGTAGCTGATCTCTTTCAATCACTTTTACTTGCATAAATTCTTTAATTATAGCTACCTTGTGATTGTAGGACTTTGGTAGAGAACTTAGAATTTTCATCACTACTTCCTTATCACTGAGAGTTCCCCCCATACCTTTTATCACGGTGACAAGTTCATCAACTCTTTGCATAAAGGCTGTTATGTTTTCATCTTCATTCATCTTTAAAGTTTCATATTTCACTTTCAGACTTTGTAGCTTGGTCTCCTTCATAGAATCATTTCCTTCATACAGATTCTTTAACTTTTCCCATACCACATTTGCATTATCTAGATCCACAACTTTGGTCAGTACTAAGTCATTCAATGAACTTAGTAGAGCATATTTTTCTTTTAACATCCACCTCATATTCTTTGATTTCATCTTCAGTTGTCAAACCATTTTGAGGCAAGGTGTATTTTGTTTCTGCAGCTCTCCACACTTTGTAACCAAGACAAAGAAGATGGATTTTCATTTGTGCCTTCCAAAGAGAATAATTCATCCCACCAAAATGTGGTGCTTCCTTCTTAGAAGACATTTTGGATCTTCCTCAAGCTATTAGAATTTCTTCAGAGGAGCTCGGCTCTTATACCAATTATTGAAATGTGCCAGACAACTGAGACGTGGGGGGTGAATCAGTTGTCACAAAAACTCAATCACTTCATCACTTAAACATTAATCACTTGTCCACAGATATTATGATTTAACAATGAATGCATGAAATGAGAAAATTAAACACAGATGCAACATTATACACAAGAGACACCAGATTTTCACATGGAACACCCCAAGGTGGGGAAAAACAACAGAGAAGATTAGCTCTCAAAATATATTGCAATCTTTGAAAAATGATGTTTAGGCTTGGTCACTGCATGGGCCTAGAACATACTGACTCACTGTCATGAAGTACAACTAGGTCTCGCAGGCTCACTATGTCAACCCTAAACCTAGAAAGATTACAATAAGGGCTATTAAACCCTACTAGAGGCTCACCACTAGCATCAACATCTTCTTCATGTCTAAGATTAATACATTGAAGTACAATGGATCCTCTGCTCTTCCCTGCTCTGTATTTCCACTTCTTTCCTTATCTTCCCATCTTCACACAAGGACATCTTTTTCACAACTCAACTACAAGTATTTATACACTTCATCAACCTTGGAATGATCATCAAGGTCAGCATTACAATCATCAACCATTGGAACAATCTCCAAGGTCAGCATTACAAACATTTATAAAATAGGTCCTGACCTATTACAACATTATGCAAAGGCAATGAAGTAAAGATGTATGTAGATCATGCTACGCCTTAGTTGGGACTCAAACATGATCTTCCACGATTCAACATGCTTCCATGATCTTCAAGGGATCTCTGTAATTACTGGAATTAATCAGGTCTGCTAAGACTGGTTACACGCTACATTATCTGGGAACAATCTTCAAACACGATCTTAATTCCTTATCGCGGACCAATGTCAAGATAGGAACATGATTAGGAGACATACACAAGCACATTATAATCATCAGGAGCAACCGCATGAACCTTAACCACTTTAGCCATAGGAATCTTCTCACTGGAACACATGAACTTCACTGTCTTAGACTATCATAAAAGAAAGATATCTTACAGACCATCAAAACATGAATGACTACAATTGTAAGCACTTATCATCATCCTAGAGTTCCCTCTAGAACCATAAAGAAAAATACTTTATTACAGAGGAATGCAGAGCAAAACACTTTCTCCTTGTCACTAGAGAATAATTAGAAGGAGTAGGTTTTACTTTGGTGAATACAACTTTCGCAAAACTTCACACCAGAGGCTTGAACTCAGGATTTAGTATCTTTAGACATCCCTTCAAACAACTTCCACTCCACGGACCTAGATTTGTAAGTAGAAGGAAACGCGGAGCAATCTATCAGACTGTTTAGTATACAACTGACTATCTATATTGCACTTCACTGTAACTCACTTGATTCTTCTAGAGAGGCCAATTTTCTCAATATCCTCAACATACAAAGCTTCTAAACAAGTAATAGAATAGGACATAGTTGACACCAATGACAACAAAGACATGTTGACATCAATGACAACACTGATTAGGCACATAATTGCAACATTTCCTACTTGGCATGTCTGATGTAGGAGCACATGGGCTCACATGCTATCCTACGTCAAACAAAAAAAAGAAAATTTTTGTTGTTTGACTTAGTTTTAGTTTTGGTTTCCATTTTTGCTATTCATTTGTGTTTTACGACATATTGGGATTGTCACAAATGCTGGTGACTTTGTGACACATGTGTTTTTCTTCAATTTGATTCAATTCTAAGTTCATATTGTGTTGTGTCGTTGACAAAATATTGGTGAAATTGTCATTCTTTGGTGTCGATGGAGATATAGTTGCAGCCATCATGTGAAATCTCTCCATACTCCTTAAATAGTTTTATAATTTGGTTGACGTGCAAACATGTTGAGCTCATATCAAATTGGTTTATATTTTGTTTAGGAAGTCATCTAACATCATTTGTTTACTCTGTGGAATCAATGCCAAATATTTTTTTAAATGATCACTGAACTTGAAGTCGTCACGGCTATACCTCTACATATCACAAAGGATTTTGTTCAAAGATAGGTTAGATGAGGTCGATTATCTCCATGTAATGGCCAGGGAAGTGTATGGGCAGATTAAACACATCAGAAATATGTCTCTAAACTCCACGTTTGCTCATTGTCTTTTGTGGTGGTCCATTTCCTGTCAACATGATGGTCAGTGATCAACATTGCAGGAGACATTTGGGTGAGTGTGAGATCATGATGGGCCAAATAGTGGCAATGGAGAAAAAAAATGTTGGATGAAAAAGTGCTAACATTTAAACTAATATTTAGATTTGCATGGAAAGGGTGTTAATATTTCTAGATCAAATATGGATTCCCTCCAAAAATTCCTTGGGATTACCTCATATTTAGGTAAGTGGGAGTCCCAAAACTTTCCAAAGAAACTTGCAAAACCACCCATTTAGTGTTATCCTAAAATTTTCCACAATTTCATCCCTGAAGTTGACAGACATTTTTGTAACTAAATTTAATCAAATGAAAAGGGTTTATAGAGGAAGCTATTAAGAATCTAAAAATATAATATGCACCTCATAATAAATTTAATAGGTAATTATTATTAATTTTCTACATATGCTATGTCCAATTTCCTGATAGATATACATATTGAAAAACATCCTTAACCTTCAACATATTCATCTTTCTTTAAATCCAAAGGATGCATCACATTCTAGGATTTATTGGGTATACATTAAAATTTAAATTTGTTGAGTTTCACATATTTTTGACCAAGTTAGGTTGGCTGGAAAATTAATTTTTAATATTTTAAAAAATTCACAATAAAAAATTCATAAATAATTATTTATTTACTTAAAAAATTCAAAACAATATGTGTCACATCCTCTCATGTGTCCTTTACTTAAATCCAAATCATGGAGGAAAAATATTATGTTTTTTCACATACTTAGGTAGGCCGGAATGACACCTATTTTTTACGTTTTTCTAAAAAAATTAGTAGTGCTTCATTGAAATATCCAATTTTCACCAAAATATTTTTAATTTTTTTTAAAAAACATAGTAGCCCATAAACTACATTCAATTTATTACAACTTTTATTACCACCTTATTTATAGATTATGTAGATAACTTATTCAATTTTTGACATGAAGTTACTTAAGTCTATTTTTCACATTTACATTGCCACTTAGGGGTAGTGTTTGGCCCATCATGATCCTGCACTCACCCATTTGGTGTTTGATTGTATTTAGAATTTAAACAATTCAAAAAACATGGCAAGGAGAGGAAATATCGATCCAATCAGACGGGATGACTTTGCAATGATCCTTTGGAAACAAAACAGTATAAATAAGCAAAGGTAAGCTCTTCAGGGGTTCGACTGTAAGGAAAAAGAAGAATAAAATACATAAGAAAAGATAACACGACATAAGGGGGGAAAACATAGGAAGAACGAATGAAGAGCATGAAGGATAAGTTGGAGAACAAACTCACATAGCAAGTACGAACCAAGATTAATGTAGATTAAGGAATGTGATGGTCTCTTAGTGAAGAAATAATACAAACTAAAGACTAGTAGAGGGGATTGGATTAGCGAAGAGGTCTTTGGAATAAATAGAGGAATTGAATAGTTGAAAACAAAGGAAAACAGAGTGTGTATTCTATAAATTTTAACAATGAGTTATATTGTACATGATTGAATTAAAATTGTGAAGACTCTATAATGAAATTCCACTTTGAGAAATCTTGAGTTTCTAACCATGGTGTAAGATGCAGTAAATTGAATATAAACTAAAGATCACTTCTTTTTATTTCTTGTGATTGTGCTGATAGAAATCGTTAAGTTGTTTTGTAGTTGTATATGACTAAATTGAGTAATGGTTCATTTAATAGATGGTTGTGGATGTTTGAATGTTGCTAGAAGTGGTTGTTTGTAAGACTCTCTAGCTAGACTGCATCACTTAAAGAAGTGGAGGAATTACTTTCTATCAAATGAGGTTGTATTGTACATAGACAACCATGCCTTGCAATACATCAATAGTCAAGGTAAGCTAAACCAGAGGCATATGAAATGGGTGGAGTTCTTCTAAAGTTATTCTATTGTCTTGAAACATAGGAGTGGTAAGTCAAGCATGGTAGTAGATGTACTTAGTAGAAGGTGTTTAAATTAATGAGTGAGTTAAGGGTTAGTGTTGTTCACTTTGATTCAATGAAGGAGTTGTATACTGATGATCTTGATTTTAAGGAAGCATGGACAATTAGTAGAAGTCTAGTGGAGGAGATAAGATGCCATGGTTGGAGTATTTCATCCAAGATGGATTGTTGTTCAAAGGACAAAAAATATGTATATGTAGAGCCTCAATGAGGGAAAATCTAATAAGAGAAAAGCATAGTGGAGGCTTGAGTGGACATTTTGGAATAGATAAGAGATTGGCACAACTGAGTGATGGTTATTTTTTTCTTAGAATGAGTGCAGATGTGAGGATACTTGTACAAGGTTGTATAATTTTCTAGCATGCTAAAGGAGCATGACAAAACACCAGACTATATCAGCCATTGCCTATATCAGAGAGACAATGGGAGCATCTAAGTATGGATTTTGTTTTGGGACTATCTCAAACAAAGAGAGGTAATGATTCCATTTTTGTTGTAGTGGATAGATTTTCAAAGATTGTTCATTTTATACCATGTCAGAAAACTAGTGATGCGTCCCTCATAGCTACATTATTTTTCAAAGAGGTTGTCGAGCTGCATGGACTACCTAAGAGCATATTTTCTAATAGGGACACCAAGTTTGTTGGCCACTTTTGGCATACATTATGGAAGAAGATGGGCATTGAATTATGATTTAGTTCAACCTATCATCCCCACACTGATGGACAGACTGAGGTTGTGATAAGAAGTTTGGGAAACTTATTAAGATGTTTGGTGGGAGACAAATCACATCAATGGGATCTTATCTTGGCACAAGTGGAATTTGCTTATGTATACACCTAAAAATGACATGACTCTATCTAAATAAATATTTTTAATATTTATTTAAGTCTACCTTCCTCTATCAATAAATAAATAATTAAATTTATTTATTCAATTCATATTCCTCTAAGTTAATTAAATATCAAAATATTTAATTATCTCTTCTAAAGTCAAAATTAAATAAAATCCTTTATTTAGTTAAATTCTTCCAAGCAATTAAATAATTCTAAATTATTTAATTAAGTCAAGTCTATTCCTCCAAATTTAAATAAATCATTTAAATTTATTTAAATCCCCTCACTCTCTAAAAATAAAATATAATTAAATATTTTATTTTTCCAAAATCATGTACAAGTAAATCAAATAAATTTATTTATTAAATTTGCTTTCTTATCTTCCATATCTTCTAAAAATAAATTAAATAAATTTATTTATTTAATTTTCTTTCTTATCTTCCATATCTTCTAAAAAATAAATTAAATTAATTAATTTATTTAATTTGCTTTCTTATCTTCCATATCTTCTAAAAATAAATTAAATAAATTTATTTATTTAATTTGCTTTCTTATCTTCCATATCTTCTAAAAATAAATTAAATAAATTTATTTATTTAATTTGCTTTCTTATCTTCCAAATCTTCTAAAAATAAATTAAATAAATTTATTTACTTAATTTGTTTTCTTATCTTCTAAGAATAAATTCCTCTTGTCATACAAAAGCAAAAACTGAGTTAAAGCAACTTTAAAGTAACTTTGCTCTTAAATTAAAAAAATATATTCTAATTTAAAGAAAAACAAAACTTATCCTCATCAAGAAAGCATTTAACTCAACAAAGCTTCTTTTTGAATGACATATGTCCTTCTATTCGTGCACGTTCGCACGAACATTCTCCTCCGTTGATCTTCTTATTTCTTCTCAACCATTGATCTTCCTTCACCCAACTCTATAAATACAACCCTTTTCTTCTATCTTTTATATAATCCATCATTTGAGTAAACTTATGCTGTAGGAAATCTAGCACACCATTGACACCCCTATCACCATTTATCACATCATACATCCATAGTGTGTTGAAGCTCATCTTCAATCACACAAAGTATCAGAGACAACTTCTCCTTGTCATCTTGAGAAATTGAAGCAAGGAAGCAAGCTTCGTGAGGGCCATTTTCATCTCCATCAAGATCAAGAAAGAAAAGGCAAACAATGGAAGACGTAAGGTAAAGGTTGTAAGTATCATCTTGTTCTTATTTTAAAACCATCTTATCTTCATATTTCATTGGTGTTTGGGTTTATTATTGTTATTGATTAATCCACATTTCACCCATCAGAGCTTACAATAATATAGTGAACAAAAGTGTAGGAGAGAGCTTGTTCCAAATAGTTTATGGGTACATCTCAAGACATGTTGATGAGCTAAGAGATAGTGCATATTTGGATAGGAAGAATGCTGTAGTGGAAGATTTTGCAATGTACATTCATGAGGTTCACAAGGAAGTGAAGGAAAAGTTGGAGAAAAGTGCCAACAAATACAAGGAATATGCTAATGAGCATAGGAGGGAACAAGAATTCCAAGTAGGAGACTTACTTTTGGCACATTTGAGGAAAGAAAGGTTTCCATAGGAAACATACAATAAGTTGAAATTTAAGAGGATAGGCCAATGCAAGGTGCTAAGGAAGTTCTCATCTAATGCTTATGAGATTGAACTACTGATAGGGATATACATATCTTCTATTATCAATGTTGCTAATCTATACAAGTTCCATGAAGGAGAGACAAGTTTAGAAGGGGGTACACACTCACATTTTCTTGATGCACAAGGATGGTTAGATTATTTACCTAAAAAGATGGAAGAAGTAGATAAAGTGATTAACTCCTGAGTGGCTAAGAACACCAGAGGAAAGGACTACATGGAATACTGGTCTGATGGAAGAACATAGTTGCAGATGAAGCTTCTTGGCTGAGTGTTCTAGAGCTAGTCAAGTATGGAATTTTAGTTCTAAGAATTCCAAAATATTTGTGACTTTGCAACTCATGGAACATTTTAGTTACTCAGTGTGTCTAATGTAGGAGCATCTAGGTCGATGAGAAATCCTCATCAACCAAAAGGATTTATTTGCTTTCTTTCTTGTTTGTTTTCTTTTTTGTTTTGTTGTAGGAGTTGATGATAAAATTTCTAGAGAATTTTCTAAGGATTCTTGGCAAAGTGTTGACTTGATCTTGAAGAAGATCCAAATGAGTGCTCACATTTCAATTTTGGTGAAGATCTAAACTAAATTGGACAAGTTATGCAAAAGTGAAACTTTTAGTGGCAACAGGATATGTGGGACTTTCCCTTCCATTAGGATATATGTAGATGACCCTTGAAATCCCACTTATCCAAGTGATGATGTCATCTTGTTAAAATGCCAAATGGGTGTCTAAAATTCCATGTTTTGCATGATTCTGAGCAAAATTGAGTAAGTTATGCTTAGGAGGAACTTTGGTCTACAATAAGACATCTAGTTGACCCCAAAATATCCACAATATCTAGTTGACCTCAAAATCCTTGCAATACCCAGTTGGCCCCAAAATCCTTGCAATATCTAGTTGACCCCAAAATCCTCGCAATATCCAGTTGGGTCACTTTTTCCCACAATATCACATTGGGTCACTTTTTCCTGCAATATCATGTTAGGTCACTTTTTCCCACAATATCATGTTGGGTCACTTTTCCTACAATATAATGTTGGATCACTTTTTCCCACAATATCTTGTTGGGTTAATTTTCCTAATTTTTCGCTTGGAAGCACCCAAAAAGTGACAAAAATAGTTGTTGACCACTCATACGGCCAATCCAAGAGCCATTTAATGATTGAAAATTTCTTATTACATAATGAATGTGGTGGCAGCCTCAAATGCCTATAAATAGGGGAATTTCACACTAAAAGGAGGGATTTCTCCATTATGAGTTTTTGGCTTCTATTGGAAGATTGTTTTGCATTTTCATGAGAAAGATAGGTGGTGCAGGAGCACCTAGATGTCTAAATTGTGGTTAAAGTTCAAGATGTTTTCTTTTGTTTAATGAGGTCTTGGAGACCATTTACATGTTATAATAAGGCTTAATGCCATTCTTGTAGTGGACTTAGTCCAAATGTCTAAATGAATCTAGTTTTTTTGTTGTAGTCCTAGTTCGGACAGTCTTGGTGTCATAGGTAGTGCAATAGTCATTTAAGTTTAAATGTTTGTTTAGGGAGTCATTTAAATGTTGTAAGCCTTTAAAAGGCATGTCTTAGGTTATTAAGTGTGATATAACCATACCAAAGGTTAATCCAAGTGTTTAAAGGCATTTAAACCTCAAAAACTGAAAAGGCAGTCCAAAATAGACAAGTTTCTAAAATAGTTTCTAAAAGCTGCAGTTATAAAACAAGAAAGGATTCGATGGTTGAGGAGTTTTTTGGAATCCCAAATGACTCCAAGCTTGGTGGAAGGCTATTTGAAGCCAAATGTAACTCATTGTATTAATTCCATTCGGAGGAGGAGGAAGACATGATTAATAGAAGACTATTTTTTGCTATTTTACTATTTTTCTTATTTTCAGTTGCTGTTCTTAGCCGTACTGTACTGCTGTATGGCACTGTCATGATCTCATTTTGTGTTGCATGTGTAGAGGGGTGAGATGACTTC
The DNA here is from genome assembly GCA_027924645.1 of Cunninghamia lanceolata. Lineage (NCBI taxonomy): Eukaryota > Viridiplantae > Streptophyta > Pinopsida > Cupressales > Cupressaceae > Cunninghamia > Cunninghamia lanceolata. The sequence goes on from BSBN01000274.1 coordinate 17,155,356, forward strand.
CAAATGCAATTAGTTTGAAGTCTTGGCAATGGATAATAAGGAAGATATGCATGTTTTCCCAAAAACTGCTTTGTGACTATTTTTCCGAATTTGCACTTTGCGACAGTCTGTACCTTTCTATTGTACGACATTGTCATGGGGGGTTGAATGTTTGGAAATGAAGGTGGATGAGTTAACTATATTTTAAAGCAAGTTTGGTATCTTGACATTGCATGGAGAGAATGATATGAGTGCAAAACTGTAATCTACTTTGAAACCTATTGTCACAGTTTAAGAAAATCACTGTTTTCCTGCACTATTCTGTACTTGTACGGCCTGAAGAAGAGTGGTGTCTCTGTTGGGCAAATAGAGGAGTGTGTTGACTTTACCTTACAGGTGATTTGAAGCCTTGACACCCATCCATATCTCTAGTCTTCTCCTTTGATTGAAAGTGAGTCTTAAAACCTAGGTTAGAGCTTCTTGTGACAGTCCGATGATATTCTCCACATTCCATTGATTCTTCCTATTATTGATCAATGGAATGGGTGGTAAGATGGTTGGTCCTTGGCTGGTAAAGAACTTGGAGGTAGGAGAATGGATTTGGTCTAAGTTTTCCATGTAGAAGGCCTATTAAGAGTCAAGTATTGGAAGATTGAAGGAGGACAACATAAATAGGTAAGTTTGATGAACTATTGCTCTGCCAAGGAAGGCAGTAGATATGTGTAGCAAGGTATAAGTTTGTTATGTTGTATGAAGTTGAGGGTGTCTTGATGGAGACCACCTTATGGAGATTAGTGTGACTATCCTTCTCATGGAGCAGTGAGATGTTCTGACAGTCTATGAAGAAAACATAGTTGTGAATGCTGTCTTACAGACCCTGTATAGTGGTTTGGCAGGAAACATAGATGGAATCTTGATGGAGTTGGCATCTTTGAAGGTGTTTTTGATTCCTCCTTCATTGTGTATGTCAAAATTAAGTCAGAGATGGTGTTGAAGGCTGTCTTGAGAGATCTTTGCATGTGAAGTTATGATCATGCTTTTGCTGTCCTAGATGCTCTGCATCATTTTTGGTATCAGAGCTAGCTAGTAGATCCTTGAAGGTGTTGTGGATCTTGTGAAGAAGATAAGGTTTGTGAGAGAGTTGTGAAGATGCCTCCAAAGAACCAGATGGCAAGAGAGAATGCTAAGTTGAGAGAAGCCTTAGAGGCAAGAGAGAAAGAGATGAGGGACAGAAGAGAGCAGGATGCTGCTAGAGATAGAGAGTTGAGGCAAGTAAGAAGGGAGAATGCAACAATCTTGGCAAGATTGGAAGCATTAGAGAAGAATCCAAGAAAGGATAAACAAAATGAGTCAGAAGGAGATGAGGATGTAGATGAGAATCCTCCTGAGGATGAGTTAGATGCTGAAGAAAAGAAGTTTGTAAGATTGTTGAAGGCAGTCCAAAGAAGTGGAACTAAGGCAAACATAGAGCTACCTATCTATCAGGGGAAGATGGATAGTGAAGAAGTGTTAGGGTGGATAGCTGCCCTAGAAAATTTTTTTGAATATGAGGAGATGAATGATGAGAAAAAGATCAAGTTTGCAAAGATAAAAATGAGAGGAACAACACTTACCTGGTGGAGTAGTGTGTAAACAGAGAGAATGGCTAGAGGTGCATCAAAAATCACTTCTTGGAGTAGGATGAAGGATATGTTGAAGGATCAATTCCTTCCATCTGATTACTCTATTCAGACAAAGAGGATGAGATAGAATCTGAAATAGAAGGACATGGATGTTATGTCCTATACTGAGCAATTTCATAAGCTTAGTATTAGAGGTGGGCTGGAAGATGAAGAACAAAAATTAGCAAGGTACCTTAATGGGCTTAGGTATAACTTGCAGGATGAGATTGGGTTGGCAGTACCAAAATCACTTGGAGAGTGTTTTTAGTTGGCCATCAGGGCTGAAGAGAGAGTGAATAGGAAGCAAGAAAGGCAAGGAGGTTATGGAAGAGGAAACAGAGGTAGGGGCAAACCTACTAGTGAAGTTCAGAACAGCAATGAGAAGGGTAAGGAGTTGTCTACAAAATAGAGAGGTGGACATAGAGGTGGAGGTAGATTTGGATTAGGAAGAGGAGTGTTCATAGGCAGATGTTATCACTGCAATGAGGTGGGACACACATCTTTCAACTGTCCTAAGAAGGATGGTATTGATAAGAGAAAGGATACAAGAGTTCACTTGGCACAAGAGGAGGAGAAGCCAGAAGAACCAAAAATGTCGTCAGCCTCTCCAATGATGGATGGAGAGATGCTCATGGTGGAAAGAGGTAAGATGTAGCAACCACCATAGGTATCTATTTTTAGAACTAATTGTTTGAGCCATGGCAAGATATGCAAGTTGATTGTAGATTCAGGTTCTCATGATAACTTAGTTTCTTGGGAAATGGTGAATAAGTTGGGGTTGAAGACTTTTGATCATCCTAGTCCTTACCATGTCACTTGGGCGAGTCAAGAAGAGTAGGTAATGGTCACTAAGAAGGTTTATGTTGATTTCACAATTGGTCCATATCAGGACTCTGTTTTGTGTGATGTTATTCCTATGACATGTGGGCATGTAATTTTGGGCAGACCATGGCAGTATTCGAGAAGGACAATTCATGATGGGTATACTAATACCTATGTAGTGCACAAAGATGGTAAGAAGTTAAAATTGATTCCTTTACCTTGTGAGGAGAAGAAGGAATAGGTTACAATTTTCTTTGGACAGAAATTGAAGTTGAATGTGCAAGTTAAGGATGATTGCACACAGCAGCAACAGTTGCAACAGAGTAAGGTGGATGACAGTCCTAGAGAGCAGCAGGCTTGGACTTGAGTTATGTTAAGGTAGGAGACATTGAGTGTCCTATAAGGAGTCAGAAGAAGGCAGGCAAATAGCAGAAGGTATAGGGAGGAATGAATCAGAGCCTCCAGTTGAGAAGAGCTGAAGCATTGGAGCAGCAAGGTCCTAGGCAAGGACACCACAACAGGTTTTATGTTTCTAACACTGTTTACATGAGCCATGCAGGTTGGAGAAGGAGAAAACTAACTCTAGGAGAGTTCATGTTTCCTAGTCAGAGATGGAAGAACGTTTGGAGTAGGTCCCACAACTCTTGGGACAAGAGTTTTCATCATGCCGGGGAGTATGGTGCAGGAGCACCTAGATGTCTAAATTGTGGTTAAAGTTCAAGATGTTTTGTTTTATTTAATGAGGTCTTGGAGACCATTTACATGTTATAATAAGGCTTAATGCCATTCTTGTAGTGGACTTAGTCCAAATGTCTAAACGAATCTAGTTTTTTTGTTGTAGTCCTAGTTCGGACAGTCTTGGTGTCATAGGTAGTGCAATAGTCATTTAAGTTTAAATGTTTGTTTAGGGAGTCATTTAAATGTTGTAAGCCTTTAAAAGGCATGTCTTAGGTTAGTAAGTGTGATGTAACCATACCAAAGGTTAATCCAAGTGTTTAAAGGCATTTAAACCTCAAAAATTGAAAAGGCAGTCCAAAATAGACAAGTTTCTAAAACAGTTTTTGAAAGCTGCAATTATAAAACAAGAAAGGATTCGATGGTTGAGGAGTTATTTGGAATCCCAAATGACTCCAAGCTTGGTGGAAGGCTATTTGAAGCCAAATGTAACTCATTGTATTAATTCCATTCGGAGGAGGAGGAAGACATGATTAATAGAAGACTATTTTTTGCTATTTTACTGTTTTTCTTATTTTCAGTCGCTGTTCTCAGCCGTACTGTACTGCTGTATGGCACTGTCATGATCTCATTTTGTGTTGCATGTGTAGAGGGATGAGATGACTTCCAAATGCAATTAGTTTGAAGTCTTGGCAATGGATAATAAGGAAGATATGCATGTTTTCCCAAAAACTGCTTTGTGACTATTTTTTTGAATTTGCACTTTGCAACAGTCCGTACCTTTCTGTTGTACGACATTGTCATGGGGGGTTGAATGTTTGGAAATGAAGGTGGATGAGTTAACTATCTTTTAAATGAAGTTTGGTATCTTGACATTGCATGGAGAGAATGATATGAGTGCAAAACTATAATCTGCTTTGAAACCTATTGTCACAGTTTAAGAAAATCACTGTTTTCCTGCACTATTCCGTACTTGTACGACCTGAAGAAGAGTGGCGTCTCTGTTGGGCAAATAGAGGAGTGTGTTGACTTTACCTTGTAGGTGATTTGAAGCCTTGACACCCATCCATATCTCTGTTCTTCTCCTTTGATTGAAAGTGAGTCTTAAAACCTAGGTTAGAGCTTCTTGTGATAGTCCGATGATATTCTCCACATTCCATTGATTCTTCCTGTTATTGATCAATGGAATGGGTGGTAAGATGGTTGGTCCTTGGCTTGGTAAAGAGATTGGAGGTAGGAGAATGGATTTGGTCTAAGTTTACCATGTAGAAGTCTTATTAAGAGTCAAGTATTGGAAGATTGAAGGAGGACAACAGAAATAGGTAAGTTTGATGAACTATTGCTCTGCCAAGGAAGGCAGTAGATATGTGTAGCAAGGTATAAGTTTTTTATGTTGTATGAAGTTGAGGGTGTCTTTATGGAGACCACCTTATGGAGATTAGTGTGACTATCCTTCTCATGGAGTAGTGAGATGTTCTGACAGTCTATGAAGAAAACATAGTTGTGACTGCTGTCTTGCAGACCCTATATAGTGGTTTGGCAAGAAACCTAGATGGAATCTTGATGGAGTTGGCATCTTGGAAGGTGTCTTTGATTCCTCCTTCATTGTGTATGTCAAAAGTAAGTTGGATATGGTGTTGAAGGCTGTCTTGAGAGATCTTTGTGTGTGAAGTTATGATCATGCTTTTGCTGTCCTAGATGCTCTGCATCAATAGGTTAGCCTGATATGGCTATTAGAATGATTATAAGCCTTATTCCAAGGCATGTATGAAGACCATTGTATTTCTATTGTAATGCTTTCCATTTCATATGAATAAAGAATTTTTTTTCATTGTTGTGTGTTGTTCATTTTGGTGCCTGGTTCAGTAGCTTGACAAAGCCCCTGCACCTTGACCTGCATCACTTGGTGTTAATAAAACCATCAGAATATCATGATAAATCACAAAATAATATGTATTCACCCTCAAATCCTAAAGTACAATTGTCTTTCAAGTATGTGCATGTAAATGGATGACCAAAAGGGGGTGGAAATTTGCTACTTTTTTCTGAAATTAGTAAAAACTAATTTTAGATGAGAATTTGAAGATAACTATGCTCAAAATTATAAGATGTGATAAGATCAAGATTTGTAGCGATTTGAACCTAGTTTCTAAAATATTGTTTTTTTTTCTACAATTGGTGGAGATTAAGAGGTTAAAATAGGACGAGCACACAAAGTGCTCCTATTTTTGTTAGAAAAATATAACATAGTGTCTGGTGTGCTCCCCCTAAAATGTTGACTTTTTTTAAGTATTTGATAAATTTCTTTGTTGGAAAATTAGCTAACATCATGAAGTTTATGCCTAATTTTTCTATTATTTTTTTAATGAATATATGTTTTTTTATGAATTTTCAAAGTGGACACATCCTAAAAATGGAAATTTAGGTGTGCTTCCCCCTATTATTTTAGAACTATCAAAAATCATTTTTTTCAATGTGTATAGAATTAAGTCTAGAATCTAAAAATGTAATTTGTTTCAAATTTCAATAAATGCATAAAAGATGACACCAAAATTAATAAACATAGGTTTTTTGGAAAAAAAGAGAACATTATTGAAATAAATTCAAGATGGAAACGTTTGTGTTATTAGATTTCTGAAAAAATACAAGGTTAGGAAGCTAATAAAAAACTTAAAGTTGTCTTGTCATTTTTTCATACTGACATTGAAAAATATGTAAACTTGATGGAGAGAACACATAGGATTTGGTTGAATTTTCTAATTATTGTTGAAAACATGTCAAAGATGTCTAACAAGTACCTCCAACCCATATGGCAAATCTAACCCTTAGGGTTGGCATTTCCCAAAGCAGTAAATAATGCTTGTGCATTTTATAGTAGTTAAAATGCTTTGTTTGATACGTTTAGGAAATACTCCAACTTCATCCAGTGTAGAGTATATACATGAAATAAGCATATAAGGATAAGTGACATTTACATATGTACATTTACTTTCTTATAATTTAAGTTATATTTCATGTATATACTTTCAAAATGTTTGAGAATTGTTTCAGATCTCTAGGAGTTCTAATGTAGATTTTAGGTTATATATATACCCCACTTTCTATATTTTCCTTCTCTCTAACTCTATCTCTCCATCTCTCCCATATTATTTTTCTATCTATCTCCCCTCTCTCCCTCTCTCTTTCTCCCCCTTTATATCTCTATGTCTTCCTCTCTCTATCTTTATCTCTCCCTCTATCTCTTTCTATCTCTCCACCTCTCTCCCTCCCCCTATGTCTCCTTCTCTCTATCTCTCCATGTCTCCATCTGTATATCTATCTCTATCTCTTCTTCTCTCCTACCTCTTTCTATGTTTACTTGACTATCTCTCTCTAATTCTCCCTCTCCCCTACCTCTTTCTGTCTCCCTCTCTCTAACTTTATATCTCTATCTCTCTCTCTCTCTCTATCTTTCCCTCTAATAATATCTCTCTATCTCTCCCTCTATCTCTTTCTATATCTATCCCTTTGGCTCTATATCTCTACCTCTCCCTGTCCTTCTCTCTCTCTCACCACTTTATATATTTTTCCCTCTCTAACTCTATCTCTCCATATGTCCCTCTATTTATTTCTATGCATCCAAATTTTGCATACATATCTACCAAGGTAGTTGCAACTACAAAATACAAAAAAATTGTCATATCCTTATACTTTAATGGATGTCTATACCATGTTCCAAAGATCCCATTTTGGTACAGTCAGGGAGGATGTAGGCAAAAGTTGTGGATTTTGGCTTTACACCCAACAATTAGATTTGTTTGAAAGTTTCAAAAGCCTTATCAACAAATCCATTTTGTGTATATCTTGCAATCATTGCAGTTCATGAAATGACATCTCTTTGAGATGTTTTATCAAATAGTTCACGTTCCTTGTTTATATTTCCAAATTTTGCATACATGTATACCAGTACAGTTGAAATTGCAACATATACAAAATTCCCATATCCTTTATACTTTTATGGATGTCCATACCCTATTCCAATGATCCCATTTTGGCATAGGTAGGGAGGATATTGGGAAAGTTTGTGGAATTTATCTTTACACCCACCCATTACATTTTCTTGAAAGTTTCTAAATCCTTATAAAAAAATCCATCTTGTGCATATCTTGCAATCATTGCATTTCATGAGATGGCATCTCTTTGAGATGTTTTGTTGAATAGTTCACGTGTCTTGTCTATGTTTTCACATTTTGCATACATGTCTACTAGGACAGTTGCAACTACAAAATCTACAAAAGTCCCATATCCTTTATGCTTTGATGGATGTGCATACCATGTTCCAAAGACCCCATTTTGGCACATATAGTGAGGATGCTAGAAATGTTGATAATAGGGAATACTGAGGGGGGGGGATGAATCAGTATTCTGCAAAAACCACTTCTTCACAAATTTATTTATCTAATTTCCAAAGTTAATAAAATGAAAGTAGAATACTCATAGGAATAACAACCATAAAGAGATAACACATGAACACCAGACAAGAAAGGCGCACTGCCAAAATAGACTCACTGCCTAGAAAGAGAAAGAAGAAAGAAGAATGGCTCACTACCAATTTGAACTACTCTGATTGCATCTACACATGCATGGTTATAGCTCCAGTGAAGCACATAAATATTGTCTTAAAACTTTTCATCTATGTCTGCTCTATTTCACTGCTCTACTTTTACATGGGAACAAAATCTCTCTTCTTCTGCTCTTATACAATCACTCTTCTTTGCATGTTGCACATTCACATTCACATCACATACATAACATTACCATCACAACTCACCTCAAAACTCAAATCCATCAGATATATATATCCGCATCAAGAATTATTACTTGATCAAGTCAGTAAACTAAACAAGAAAATGTGTAAGCCAATATATCACACTCTGTCAGCTTGTTCTTATGTACAATCTCCAATGCAGACTTAAAGCATCATGTACAAGTATTCATATAGGTCAACCTTAGTCATATGACCTCTCAAATTAATTATCCAAACATTACATCTTCTCTACATAAAGATCTAACATACCAGTTGACCTGTTCTTTAAGAACATACTTGACAAGTTCATCTGTCACATCACGACTTGCACAATGGACCAAGTGGGACTTCACAAATCATATCCAATGTTCATTACTAACCACTTGACATACCTTCAGAACCGTAGAGCACAATATGCATTTGCGAAGAAATGTGGACCATTATACTATGTCATGTTCATTGTCTCTGTCCTACCTCTGTTTTTCCAGACTTAGACAATTCCTTGACATGACTTCTGGAGGAAGTCATGACTTGAATACTAGATTGAATCATGATCACATGGCTATGAGTCATCATAATTGATCTACATTAGGAGGTCTTCTTCTACAGAGGCATACTGATCTACTTTCTATACATTGTCCATACTTAGTCATTTTAGCCTTCTACACTTGTGCCTTGATGCCAAACCTAGTTGATTTTCTAGAGTGATGTCTTCTTATCATGCAAGTGTGTCCTCTTGGTCATGTTGCCATCAATGACAACACACAGATTATCTCTAGGGCACTATCTCTTGCCAACAATCTCCCCTTTGGCATTGATGGCAACACTTAGTGAAAAATGTTTCCTTGATTGCTCTCCCTTTCTATATACACTCCTATATTCCTTCTCCCCTTGAGATGTTTTCTCATTTTTCACTAATCTTCTCTCTCCCTTTGACATCAATGGAAAAGAGTGTGTTTTAGAATAAAATTTTTATCAAAACTGCAAAATTTTCTATGTACTCAGCCACATATATACAAATACAATCTTCAACTTTTTCTTACAAATGCTTAAGGATGTCACTAAAAATGTTGTTGATCTATGGAAATTCACCATCCCAACCCTTTTTAACATTGGAAAAATTTTGAATATGTCCACTGAGTAGGAAAACTAGGGTTTCTACTTTATGCAAATTAATGGGTGCATCAGTTTGTAAAGCTATTTGAGCTTCAGCTGCCAGATTGAACATGGACTCCAACTTGGGACTGATCAGTCCTCTTAACTGAAACATTCTTCCTTTTGTCTGAACCCTTTCACTTATTAAACTATTCAAGTCATTTTGAATGTTGATGACTTGAATTTCTTTGCCACTTACTAATTTAGTTACCGAATCAAATGACTTAGATATGTTCATTAGTTTTTGCTCTAAATCTTTGATCTTTTCTTCTATTTACTTTGTAGCTTCCGGCCAAGATAGACAAAATTTATATATATCACCAGCCTCTTTAATGGCATCCTGAATGCCCTTTATTCTATTGTCTAATTGTATTTTATCATTGGCTATCATTTTCTTTAACTCATTTACTATTTTCTCATTGAATTCTTGCCTTACTTTTATCTCGGCTAATTTTTCAAAAGATTCAAAATGTGTGCTTACCAAATTTATTAGTCCCTTAAGTTGACTTGTGATAGACATAGAGGTATCCTTCTAATAAATTGGCATCAGCTTCTCCAAAATGCCAGATGCTTCACTGATGAGTTCACTATCCTCTATATAGGATTTCAACATTTCTTCTCTTGCCTTGGCTTGTGTAATTGAATCCAATTTGAGCTTTTGTACTAGTGACATGGTGTCCAAGTTTATTAAACTATGAAGTATCTCTGGCTCATCTAGAACTTGTTTCTCCTTTTCCAAAAATTATTTCACCACCTTTGCAGTGTCTCTTGCTGTACCAAAGACTTCATCTTTCTATTCCTACTCCAGAGGATCTATATTCATGGCCTTGTTAGTGTCATCCTTCTACTCTTGTGGAGGATTATTCTCAACCCATTTTTCCTTGTCAATTTTCTCCTCACTTCTGTGTTCTGGTGAGGATATAGTTTCAGTAGCTGGTACCTCAGTCTTCTCACCATTAGTTTTGTCCTCTATTTGATGTTTTGAAAAGGCAAGTGTTCCATTTTTTTCAGCTATTTCATCAACTTTGTCTATCTCCTTTTCAACATTGACTTCCAGAACAGATGTGTTATCTTCACCATCTATTTCTTCTTTTCTATAGAAGATAGCAAGATTATATTTTTTCAAGACTTTAAAAGTGATTTCTTCTATTTTTTTGACAACCATGTCGATTTCTCTTAGCATTAAAGAGTTCATCATTTTCTTGGTTCTGAACTTGTCCTTGATCTCCTTAGAGATTAATGCCTCTTGTTTGGGAGTAATCTCTAGACACAATCTGGTTAATACATACTATCTCAATTCAATATCCTTTGCCCTAGTAATCTCTTTTCTAATAGTCAAAATGTTAGCTAGTCTTTCAGGGAGATCAGAGATGATCTCAATAAGGGCTCTGTTGTATATGTTCAAGTATTCCACTATGGCATCTTCAAAGACTCTCTTATCAACATCATTATACTCATCATAAAATTCAATCATGGGCTTCAGATTCCCATCTACAGTGACCAATTTCAATACATCATTAATTGTAATTATAGCCTTTTCAATGTAAGGCTCCTCTACCTTTTGTCTTTTACTATCTTTCTTACTTCTGGAGGGCTTTTCTCTGGTGCTTTTGGAGGCCTTGATGCCCTTTGCTTTAATCTTTTTCACCTTTTCATTAGACTTAGTTTCTTCTTCATCCTTGCTCCCTACACTAACATACATTCTTCTCCCCTTCATTTTCTTCCTTTTTGTATAAATTTGATAGTAGATTTCTATGATGTTTTCTCCATACTCATTGATGGTGTGGTGCTAGAGGAGGTAGCAAAGCTCCTAGTAGACCTCTAAGTCTTTTCAGGCTTATCTTGTTTCATCTAAGATTCTCCTGAAACTTGTATTGGTTCACTCTTTTATTTTTCCTTTTCTGTTCTCTGTTCTTCCCATTGATTCTTTAACTTGTTCTTTTGTGAACCCATATCTTGCAGCAATTTATTCTACTTATTTTCTCACCTTCCTAGTGGATTCTAGCTTCCTGAATTCAACATGAAGTTTTAAATTTAGTTCTTCATAAGTCCCAAACTTCTCTTCTTTAATGTCTCTAGGTTTGCTGAGCAGGTGTTGGGCATAGTTTTCCAGTATTTGTCCATCTACCTCATATCCCATGGGCATTACCCATACAGTTCTACATTCCACAACTTCCATTAAGCATTGATCCTTAGTGACCATGAAACAAATTGTATCCTTGTATTTCTCAATAATTCCCTTAGGGATTCTTTCTCTAGAATGCATCATGCTTTGAAATTTTTTGAAATACCCCCACAATGCTGCCTTTTGCACATCATAACTTTCTAGACTATTCAAGTAACATACCCACTGGTCTATCACTTGTCCAAAATAGATTATTCATGTTGGGTAGCTCATTCATGAAATTAAAGAATAAACAAATGACCAACTTACCATACTTGAAGTGGTAACTCTTACTCTCCTTTATCTTCCTTAGGTTCTCCATTAATTGATTTAGCTACAACTCGCATAGGTCATAATCTACATTCTCCTTTATCATTTGATAGGCAGTATAAATTATTGTGCCAGAAACAGAGTTCTCCTAGTTGGAGAAGTAGACCTTGTAGCCTAAAACCATTGAGGCAAATCTCACACCATGATCTGTAATATCATTGATCACCAATACCCTTTTGTCAAATTTAGCTTTGGTGGCCTCTAAGACATTTTGATTCTTGACAGCCTTTAGTAAGGGCTTGCCTCTGATGGAGTTCAATCCAGTTACTTCCTTGATTTATTCCTTTGTGATCTTGAAGGGTTTTCATAGCCACATGAATTCATCATGCATTCTACTAAGCACATACCGAACCCATTCATCTTCTGCAAAGGTAGGAAAGTCCACATATTGGATGAATTTATTTTTCTTTAGGGCTTTATACTCTGCCTTCAAATCATGATGATCGTCAGTCAAATGCTTTAGATATAGTTCTATGAACCTACTATCATTGTGATCATCTAACATGGATATATGCCCTAACATCCTCTACATATAGAACTCCATGCAGAATGTTTGAGAATGATCCCAATGGATCCACTTTTGTTTCTTTGTAAGGTTGTTTCTTGAATTTTTGTTGAGGTCTTTCAGTTAGATCAACAACTTGCGGGGTTTCCATTTTAGAATTTTAATAGACTGACAAATGGGGTTTGAGTGAAAATACCTTGTTCCACCGAGCTAGGGTTTCCTTTATGTGAATCACTCCAAATCCTTCAGATCTTAGCTGTGTCACTCAAGTTTCACCTTTGTCTCTACTAGATGTCTGATATCTTGAATGCAAACTAATTTTGAAATCAAACAAGTCCCTTTTTATCCTCTACATGACTTGACCTACATCATCATAAATGCTCATTCCCAAAAAGCTACATGTCTTCTTTGATAGATAAAGTTGATCAAGATTACTCTGCAATGTACCGTACTGATTTATTTTCTTCTAGATTTTCTTCCATGAGATTTGTCATATGATTGTGTTCATCATATCATTGTGCTGAATTTCAGCACTAACTATCTGGCTGGAGGATTTGGATTTTCAACACTATTCCCTCTAAGCCAGAGCACCCAATTTACTTCCTAGAGGAAGTATCTACACCAGATGCTAGTGTGGATCTATCCTCTTCTTTAATTACTTATTTCTTGATCCAGATATTGTCCATTTCCTTTTTGGTTTCAACCGGATCTATCTTTTCTTTTCCCTTAACATTCCTCTGCTCTGTTTTCCTTTCTTTAGCATAATAATTTCTCTTCACATTTTTACTTCTACAGAATCTTGCAACATGTCCAAATTTGTTGCAATTGAAGCATATAATGTTTCCTTGTCCTTGATTTCTTCCCAGTATGACTTCATCCTTGATCTGCATTGACTAGCCATGTGTCCAAATCTATTGCATGTGAAACACTTTCCATTGAATGATTGATTATTCCTTGCATTGTAAGACTCATTCTTACAAGATTTTTGCATTCATTTTATTTGTGACCAATTTTCTTACAACTGAAACATTGACTAGAGAATGATGGAACATTCTAATTTACTCTACTCTTACATTGAGTGGCTTTAAGACCAAATTTATTGCAATTAAAGTAGTGGCCATTGAAACATGGATATCTATGAACATTTGGCTATTTGACTAGAGGTCTTCTAGGTCTTTTTCTTTGATTTCTAAACTAGTTTCCTCTGTTTTGTTTTAACTCGGTGTTGGTTTGACCAAATTTTGAGCTTTCTCCTTTCTCAAATTCCAAAGCTTGCTTATCATCAACACTCGAACTTGGCCTAAACTTTTCTTCATAGCTCTTGGATTTTTCTAAGTGTTCTTTTAGACTCACAAATTCTTTTTCAAGTTTGGCGCAATATTCTAATTTACTTTTCGTCATTAAATTTAGATCTTCTTCTGCTTTTGTTCTTTCTATAACTTTTGCTTCCAAATCATTTAGGGTTTCATTTGCTGATATCAATTGATCACTAACTTCTTTGTATTTGTCTTTGAATTTCTTGACTTGTCCTTTTAATTTTGAGATGCATTCATCAGTTTCTTGTAGGTTATCCTTTAGATCCTTGATTTTTGCCTTAGATTTTTCAAGATCAATAAGAGTTTCTTCTAGTTCCTTGTTTCTTTAATAATTTCCAAATCTTCTTGCTACCATGATTACACTATCCCATATATTCCTCAAGTTGTTATATTTCTTCCAAGGAACCTTTCTTTGATACCAATTGTTGATAGTAAGGAATACTGAGAGGGGGGTGAATTAGTATTCCACAAAACTATTTCTTCATAAATTTATTTATCCAATTTCCAAAGTTAATAACATGAAAGCAGAATACACATAGGAATAGCAACCATAAAGACATAACACATGAACACCAATATTTTTATGTTGAGAACCCAAAAAGGGAAAAACCATGGTGATTGTTAGCTCATAATATATTAATATATCACAATACTGCATTACAAGAAGGCTCACTGTCTTAGGGCTCACTACCCAGAGAAATGCTCACTACAAGAAAGGCTCACTACCAAAATAGGCTCACTGCCTAGAAAGAGAAAGAAGAAAGAAGAATGGCTTACTACCAATTTGAACTTCTCTGATTGCATCTACACATGCATGGTTACAGATCCAATGAAGCACATAAATACAGTCTCAAAACTCTTCATCTCTGTCTACTCTGTTTCACTACTCTACTTTTACATGGGAACAAAATCTCTCTTCTTCTTCTCTTATATATTCACTCTTCTTCGCATGTCGCACATTCACATTTGTCACATACATCACACTACCATCACAACTCATCTAAAAACTCAAATCCATCGGATATATATATCCGCATCAAGAATTATTACTTGATTAGGTCTGCAAACTAAACAAGAAAATGTGTAAGCCAATATATCACACTTTGTCAGCTTGTTCCTATGTACAATCTCCAATGCGGACTTAAACTATCATGTACAAGTCTTCATATAGGTTATCCTTAGTCATATGACCACTCAAATTAATTATCCAAACATTACATCTTCTCTGCATAAAGATCTAACATACCAGTCAGCCTGTTCTTTAAGAACATACTTCACAAGTTCATCTGTCACATCACGACTCACATTGTGGACCAAATGGGACCTTACAAATCATATCCAATGTTCATTACTAACCACTTTACATAACTTCATAACTACAAAGCACAATATGCATTGGCAGAGAAATGCAGACCATTATATCGTGCCCTATTCACTGTCTCTGTCCTACCTCTATTTGTCTGGACTTAGACAATTCCTTCACATGATTTCTGGAGGAAGTCATGACTTGAATACTGGACTGAATCATCATGACATAGCTATGAGTAATCATACTTGATCTTCATTAGGAGGTCTTCTTCTATGGAGGCATACTGATCTACTTTCTGTACATTGTCCATACTTAGTCATTTTGGCCTTCTACAGTTGTGCCTTGATGCCATACCAAGTTTATTTTTTGGAGTGATGTCTTCTTATCATGCTAATGTGTCTTCTTGGTCCTTTTTCCATCAATGAAAACACACAGATTATCTCTAGGGCAGTGTCTCTTGCTAACAAGGAAAGGTTGTGGAATTTGTCTTTAAACCCACCAATTGCATTTGCTTGAAAGTTTCTAAATCCTTATCAAAAAATCCATTTTGTGCATATATTACAATCATTACATTTCATGAGATGGAAATTCTTTGAGATGTTTTGTTCAAATAGTTCATGTGCCTTGTCTTTGTTTCCACATTTTTCATACATGTATACTAGGGTTGTTGCAACTACAACATCTACAAAATTCCCATATTCTTTTATGCTTTTATGGATGTCCATACCCTATTTGAAAGATCCCATTTTGACATAGGCAGGGAGTGTTGGCAAGATACACTGCTTTGAAAAATGATTGAATATTGTTACTGATGGCAACAAGGCAAAGAGATTCCACCAATAAGGAAAATGGTTTCTACCGACAAGGCAAAGAGGCTTTACTCCGGAAGAATAAATGACTAAATATGGGTAGTATGCAGAGTAACTGTCAAAGATTGGGTCACTATGCCTCTGCAGTTGAAGATCATTAGATGTAGTTTAGATATTGTAATAATAGCTATTTGGTGATGATATATTCTAGTGTTCATGTACTGACTTCCTCCGAAAGTCATATGGTGAAATAACTAAGTCTGAGTGAATAGAGTTAAGTCAAAAATAGTGCATAGTAGCAGAGAAAAAGGGTCCGCATTCCTCCGCTGTGGCATATTTTGTCTTGTAGTTCTGAGGTAGCAAAGATACATACCATGACTACCTAAATCTAGAGTTATAGCTTTTGAATCTCAATAGATCATATTCTACAAGTTCTCCAATATCGAATTCCAATCTGACAATATTCCACTATGACAAAGTGATAGTTCCAAGATCCGCATTTTGCTATAAAGGACTATGATGTCCTATGGTTTTGAAGGTATGCTAAGAGGTCAATTATGGATGTTGGATATGATTTTTAGAGTCACATATGGTCTACAGTGGAAGTTATGATGTGACAATTGAATTGGTTAAGGGTATTCTTAAGGAACAAGCTGATAGGCATGTTAGATCTATATGTGGAGAAGATATATTTCTTGTACAATAAATCTAAGTGGATGAATGATTGGTGCCAACCCATATGAAGACTACAATATGTTTGTTCAATTCTTCATTGTTATTTGTGCACAAGATCAAGCCGACAAGGTCCAACACTTGTATACATGTTTCATGTATGGCTTGTTGCCCTGATTGTGAGATGAATCCTATTGCAGATATATATATTCGATGGATTTCAATGTTGGATGATTTGAAGTGTGTGGTGTAGATGCAATTTTAGTATGAGTATGATCTAAAGTAATTTGTAGAGTAGAAAAGGATTATAAGGGTAGAAAACAGAAGCAGATGTGATGCAGAGAAAAAAAATAGCACAGACAATATGAAGTTGTTTGAATCTGTATATTGAACTAATTGGTACCATACCTCATCATTTTGTAGATGTACCTGTAGTAGTCAACTCTTGGCAGTGAGCCAATCCTTCTTCTATCTTCTCTTCTATTTGGTAGTGAGGTTATTGCAGTGAGCATTTCTTTGGACAGTGAGTCCTTGGGTAGTGAACCCTAAGGTAGTGAGCCTTCATGTAATTCGATATTGTTATCATAATATATTGTGAGCTAACACTCACCATTTTTTTTCCTTTTTTGGGTTTTTCATGTAAAATCCTGGTGTCTATGTATTATGAACTTTTGGCTACTCTTCTTGTATTTAATTTACTTTCATGTTGTTGAATTTAGTACATGGATTAATAAATGTATGAATAAAAAGTGTATCAGAATACTGATTCACTCCTGCTCTTAGTATTCTTCATATTCAATATTTGGTATCAGAGCAAGGTTCCTTGGAAGAAGTCTAATAGCTTGAGGAAGATCTAGGAAAGAATACTCATGGTAGTCAGTAGGTATCATGCTCCAAGTAATGACACAATTGAACAAGAATTAAAATCAGCTCTTGAGGATCTTGATAAGTATGAAGCAGAGATTCAAGAATTTAGAGAAAATGTCAAAGATGCAGATGAATGCATCCTAAAGTTAAGAGAGCAAGTTAATAGATCAAAGGATAGGAATAGAGAGCTAATTGAACAATTGGTTGAAGCAAATGAAATCCTAAATAACTTGTAAAGATTGGTTGAAGAGAAAGAAAAAGTTAAGAATCATTTGAATCAAATGTTGAAAGATACGCTTGAGGAATGTAAAAAATTGGGAAAAGATGTGTTACTTACAAAATTTGATCTAGAAGAAACTAATAGATATAAAGAAAAATAAAAAATAAGCTCTGCAAAACTTGAGGAGTTGATTGAAAGTCAAAAGAGTTCAGATGAAAAGAAAGGCTTAGGATTTGAAAAAGGAGAAAGCTCAAAATCAGGACAAGAAAACACTCAGTTTAAGGAAAAAAAGGGAAACCAATTCTAGAATCAAAGGAAAAGACCTAGAAGACCTCTGGTTAGGCAGTGAAATGCTCAAAGGTACCCATCTTTCAATGGCTATTGTTTTAATTGCAATAAGTTTAGTCATAAGGATATTCAGTGTAGGAGCATAATGAATCTGAATGTTCCATCATTCTCTCGTCAGTGTTTTAATTGCAACAAAATTGTTCATAAATAAAATGAATGTAGAAGTATGATAAGGAATGGTTCCAACAATGCAAGAAATACTCAATCGTTCAAAGGGAAGTGCTCTTCTTGCAATAGATTTGGACACATAGATAACCAATGCAAAACAAGAATGAATCCAATCAACAGAAGGAATCAAGGACAGAGGAGTGTGATATGCTACAATTGCAATAATTTTGGACATATGGCAAGATTCTACAGAAGCAAGAATGAGAGAAGAAACTATCCTATAGAGAAGAGGAAAACAGAGCATAAAGAAGATAAAGGTAAAAACAAGGTTGATCTGATTGAAACCAAGAATGAGATGGGTAAGATTTGGACTAAGAAAGATGTTATTGAGGTCAAGGAGGGATCCACATAAGCTTCTAGTGTAGATACTTCCTCTGGGAAGTAAATTGGGAGCTCTAGCTTAGTAGGAGCAGTATTAAAAATCCTAATCCCCTAGCCAGACAATCAGTGCTAGGATCCAACATGAAGATATGATGTGAAGATTCATATAAAAAATCTTTTGAAAGTATTTCCTGAAGAAAATGATCAATGTGGAACAATGCAGAGCAATCCAGATTGACTCTGCTTGATAGAGAAGCGTTTGACAACTTTTTGAAAGATAACATTTATGACAATTAGGTTTTGACAAGTGAAGGTTAAAAGGGTTGTATCCAAAGGAAAAATCACTTTGCATTCAAGCTATCAAGTGACTAAGGAGAGCTAAAGCCAAATCAGAAGTGACTATAGCAATTTCTAGAACATTTCAAAGAAAGTAAACTCTAATTCGGCAAAAGAGGTATTTATAGCTGAAACTCTATTTGTGAATCTATTTGAAACCCTACAAAAATGGCAACCCCTCAAGTTGTTGACATCATTGAGAGAGTCCAACCAAAATTTAAGAACCATCCATTCAAATCAACAAAGGTCGATCCAAATGGTGCATTCACAGATATTCCGCTTGGTGTAATGCATGTGGAAGATGTTAGGGCTTATATTCACGTTGCCCTAGGGGAACACGGAGATAGTCAACTCTTAGACCTATATCTAAAACATTTGAGTGCTGTTAAGTTTGACTTGAAAGAAGAATACAAGGTGTTGGAAGAGAAGAAACTCATTCAGTATATAGACTTCCCAGTTTTTACAGAAGATGAACGGGTTCACTATGTTCTAAGTTGAATTTATGATGAGTTTATGTGGCTCAATTCCACATTCAAGATCACAAAAGATGCCATAAGGGTGGTAACAGGATTAAACCCTACCGGTACAGTGCCCATATTTAAGGCTGTAAAAAATGATACAGTGATGAAAGCCACTGGAACAAAATTTGGTAAAAGAGCATTGACAATCAATGATATTGAAGATCATGCAGTTAGATTTGCATCCATGTTGATCGGCTACAAGGTCTACTTTATAAACTTTGAGAACTCCGTCTCTAGTACTACCATATACGCCACACATCAAATTGTAAAGGAAAATGCAAAGTATGACATTTGTGAACTACTCTGATAGCAATTAACGAAGAACTTGAAGAAAACAAAAGAAAGAAATTACCCTTTCAAATTCAGTATGTTGATTTTGTGCTTATTTCTCCACTTTATGCAAGAACTACTAGGCATGAAGAATCTATTTTGGACTGGAGACAAACCTATTGCAGTACATATTAGAAATCATTTGATTACCATAGGAAATGTTGATGCACAAAACTTAGCCTTATGGGGCTACTTCAAACACTTCCAAAATATAATGCAATCTAGGGAAAGGATTCATAAGACTATTATGGAGAAGTACAAAGATAATATATGCTTTATTGTAACAAAACACAAATGCATGATGGAGGCTATTGAACCCAAAACAGTCTGGGTTATGCCAATGGGATATGAAGTTTATGGAAAAATACTAGACAATTATGCCCAACATATCTTAAGCAAACCAAGGGACCCTAAAGAAGAAAGATTTGGGACATATGAGGAGCTGTCTACAAAAATTCATGTTGAGGTGAGAAAACCTGAGATTTCAAAGAAGGCCTAGAAGATAGTAGAAGATTATGCTCTAAGAAAGGGTTTCACCAAAGTAAAAATCAAAGAGACAAGAGAAAAGGCACAAGTAGGGGGGGGAGAAAAAGAGAAGGAGAGTGAACCGGTTAAGGCTCCGAAAGAGCCCAAGAGGCAACCAGAGGACCCAATAGTAACAAAAAGAAAAACTAGAGGCTCTTCTATAGAAATTGCTTCTGTGTCCTCTAGTCCCATGCCCTCTACAAGTATGGAATCCCTTGCAACAAGTCACAAAAGACAGAAGACAAAAGCAAAAAGAATGCATGTAAGTATAGGACTTGATAAGGAGGAAACATAGTCTAATGAAGAGATTAAAAAGATGAAGGTTAAAGCAGCAAAAGCCTCCAGTGTTGGTCAAGAAAAGTCTTTTCGTAAGGGTAAAGGAAGAAAGAAAAGAAAGACTAAAGAGCCTATGAAAGTACAAGGTACATTGAGTTTAGAGGAAGTCTTGAAGGCCATTACAATTAATTTCAATCTAAAACCTATTGCCCAATTTTGTGATGATTATAATGATGCAGATAAAAGGATCATTGACAATCCTGTTGTCAAATACTTGGATATATATAATAAAGCTCTTGTTGAGATAATTATTGATCTCCTAGATAGTTTGGGAAGTATAATGTCTTCAAGAAAGGAAGTTGCCATGGCTAAGGATGTTGAACTCATAGAGCATAGACTGATAAAGTTATGTCCGTAGATCACACCAGAAGAAAAAGCAAGAGTCTCTAAAGTGTTGCATAAAGAGTTTAGAACAAAGAAAATAATGAACACTCTCATGTTAGATAACATTGAGAAGGTAGTCAAGGAGATCAAGGAAATCACTCTGAAGGCGTTAAAGGGATTTCTTCTTCCAACAATATATGATAATGAAGAAATAGGGTTTGGAGATGACACAGTTATTCTAGAAGTTAGCATGGATCAAGGGTTAGATAAAAATAATGAAGAATTAGAGGAAAAAGAAGAATCTATTCAAACCTCTGCTACTAATGATCAAGATGAAACAAGTCTTCTTGTAGAACAAGACAAAGTTGGTAATAACTCGATCAAGCTAAGGAAAGTTTTGCACCAGAGAAGAAGTTTGGTCAACAAGACAATATGGACATGGAACCTCTAGAGAAAAATCAAGAAGTGTTTGAAGAAATGACAAGAGACACTGCTACTGCCCAAAATGATTCTGTTAGGGAATTTTTGGAGAGAAAACAAGATCTAGATGAGTCTGACCTCTTACCAGGTCAAATAAACTGTTGTTATATGAAACCTAATTAGACTTAGAGGTTAAATTTTCCTCACTTTTGTCATCATGTTTTCCCCTAGATTAATTAATGGGGGAATCAGAAGGGGGAGGAGCCCCTCTTATGAGGGCCCGAGGGGAAGTCCCCTTGGCGGGAGCCTAGGGGCAGAGCCCATGGTGGGGATTTAGGGGAAACACCCCTAGCGAGGGCTTGGGGGCAGTGGTCCCGAAGAAAAAATTACCTATTATTTTATAAAGGCATTGGGAGTTATTTTTTCTATTGACTAACATTAAAAACCCCTATTTTGTAATTGACATAAGACTTGATAAAAGTAGCTAAGGGTTAAGGTTTCTGTTGATATTGTATTGTAGCATTTGTAGTGCTATTGAGTTGCAAGGATTGTTAGTTGTAATTGGTTTGATTTGGTGGATACTAATATTAGACAGGTTTTAATGTGGTTCACCCAAACTCAGGCTATGTCCACCAACAAAGAGTCTATTTAGGGGAAACATCCCTAGCGAGGGCTTGGGGGTAGTGGCCCCGAAGAAAAAATTACCTATTATTTTATAAAGGTGTTGGGAATTATTTTTTCTATTGACTGACATTAAAAAACCCTATTTTGTAATTGACATAAGACTTGATAAAAGTAGCTAAAGGTTAGGGTTTCTGTTGATATTGTATTGTAGCATTTGTAGTGCTATTGAGTTGCAAGGATTATTAGTTGTAATTGGTTTGATTTGGTGGATACTAATATTAGACTCTTTGTTGGTGGACGTAGCCTGAGTTTGGGTGAACCACATTAAAACCTGTCTCTTGCTATTATTTTTTCTATGTATTTTCATTCCTCTATTTAATCTTTATTTGCATTTAATTGATATCTTCTGCATGCAATTCCTAACAAGTGGTATCAAAGTGGGTTGTGTTCAATTATAGTCTACAGGAAGGTCTCAGGGTTGAGTGGGAGTCTCATGGTTGAGTGGCAGCAATGAAAAACAAGGGTAAATTGAAGGTAGATAAATTCAATGGGCATAACTATTAGTTATGGAAGATGTAGATGGAAGATTATCTCTATCAGAAGGATTTATGGAGGCCGTTGGAAGGAAAAGCCAAGAAACTGACAACAATGACTGATGAGGATTAGAATCTTCTAGATAGAAAAGCACTGGGAACCATTCGGTTGTGCCTGACACCATCTATGATGGTCAATATAATAGAATCGAAGACAACAAATGAACTAGTGAAAGATTTGGGTAAATTGTATGAAAAACCCTTAGCCTCAAATAAGGTATTTCTCATGAAGTGTTTATTTAATTTGAAAATAATTGAAAGTGGATCTATGATAGATAATTTAAATGAGTTTAATATAATTACTAGTCAGTTAACTTATGTAAATGTCAAATTTGATGAAGAGGTGAGGGCTCTCTTGGTTTTATGTTCTTTGCCAGAAAGATGGAATAGCTTGGTATTGGTTGTACAAGTAACTCTGTCTCTAGTTCAAATACTTTGAAATTTGATGATGTTGTTGGTGTTATCCTTAGCAAGGAAATACAATGGAAAATCTCAGGAGGGTCCACATCAGGTAGTGTTTTGAATGTAGAAAGCATGGGCAGATCAAAGGAGAGAAGAAAATTTTGTAGAGGTCATAGGAAGTCATGAGGAAAATCAATGGACAAGAGGTCTCAATCTAGAGGACATAAGGATTGTCGGTACTATGGGAAACTAGGTCATCTGAAGAAAGATTGTTGGTCTTGGAAGAATAAAGGAGACAAACAAGAAGGCAATAAGGAGGCAAATGTGGTAAGTAATAAATCTAAGGATAATTCTTTGATTCTTTCCCTAGATAATGCTGATGATTCATGGGTTTTAGATTCAAGGGCCTCATTGCATGCTATGCCCCATAGAATTTATTTTCTTGATTACGTCAAAGGGGTTTTTGGACTAGTTTATTTGGGAGATAACAAACCTTGTTAGATTGTTGGAAAGGGAAGAATCAAGATTAAGTTGGAGAATAGGAATCATTAGCTACTACACGAGGTAAGCCACATTCCAATGCTGAGTAGGAATTTAATTTTAGTAGGGCAACTAGCTCATGAAGTTTGCAAAGTTACTTTCAGTGATAAAAAATGGAAGGTTACAAGAGGTACCATAATAGTAGAAAAAGGTGTGAAAGCAGGCAACTTATATCTTTGTACAACTCATATTGTTCCTTCTACTTTAGTTGTTGTAGAGAAAAACCAAACAGGTTCAGGAATAGTTGTTGCGGGTTCGCAAGAAGAGACTGAAACAGTTGTTGCAGGTTCTGAGACAACACTGTGGCATAACAGACTTGGGCATATGACTGAAAAAAGTATGAAGGTACTTCATTTTAAGAAAGTTTTACCACATCTAAAATGTATTAATATGGATTTCTGTAAGAGTTGTGTGTATGGAAAACAAAAGAGAGTTAGTTTTCAAAAGGATGGGAAGCAAAAGAAAGATGAAAAGTTGGAGCTTGTGCATATAGATGTATGGGGACTGGCTTAGGTATCTTCTTTCAGTGGCTCTCAGTATTATGTTACATTCATAGGTGATGCAACTAGAAAGGTTTGGATTCAATTCCTTAGGCAGAAATCTAATGTATTTAAAATTTTTAAGAAATGGAGAAGCTTGGTTGAGAATGAGACGGGTAAAAGATTAAAATGTCTCAGATCTGATAATGGTGGTGAGTATTGTAGCAAAGAATTTTAGGATTATTATTTCTTTAATGGAATTCATAGGCATAAAATGGTTCTAGGGACTCCATTGGAGAATGGAGTGGCTAAGCGCATGAATGGGACAATAATGGAGCATGCAAATAGCATGAAATTACATGTTGGGCTGCCTTTAAACATGTGGGCAGAGGCTGTTAGTACTATTGTATATTTAATTAGTAGAGGTCCTTGAGTTCCTTTGGGCTATGGTATTCTAGAGGAAGCATGGACAGGTAAGAAGGTGAGTTATTCTTTTCTCAAAACCTTTGGATGTGAAGCATTTGTACATGTAGATTCTGAAAATAGAACCAAGATAGATGCAAATGGTATTGATGAATTTGGTTATAGGCTTTGGGATTTTGAAAATCAGAAAATTGTGAGAAGCATGGATGTTGTATTCAATGAGAAGGTGTTGTACAAAGATCAGTTGTAGAAGCATGAGAAGAAATAAAATGATTTTGTGGTGTTGGATGATACTCTAGATAATGATGTTCTAGTGGTTCCTCATGCTCCACAACAGAAACAAGAAATACCACAAACTCTAGTGAATGTTAGACGGTCAACAAGACTAAGTAGACCTCTTGAAAGGTCTTCTCTCTCTTTATATTCTATTTTGTTAACAAATATTGGTGAACTAGAAGGGTATGATGAAGCTATTTAGGTGGATACAAAGGTTCAGTGGGAGCTTGCAATGAAAGAAGAAATAAACTCCTTGCTAAAAAAATAGACATGGGAATTATGTAAGTTTCCTGCAGGTAAAAAGGATTTACCAAACAAATGATTTTATAGGTTGAAAGAGGAAGATGGAGGTAAGAAAAGATTTAAATTTAGGTTAGTTGTAAAAGGATTTGGACAGAAAAAAGGTATTGATTTTGATGAGATTTTTTCTCTGGTTGTTAAGAGAACTTCAATTCATACTATTTTAAGTATTCTAGTTGCTGAAGATTTGCATTTGGAAAAACTAGATGTGAAAACTGCCTTTCTCCATGGTGATTTGGAGGAGGAGATATATATGGAACATCCCCAAGGATTTGAGGTCAAAGGTAAGG
The DNA here is from genome assembly GCA_027924645.1 of Cunninghamia lanceolata. Classification (NCBI taxonomy): domain Eukaryota; kingdom Viridiplantae; phylum Streptophyta; class Pinopsida; order Cupressales; family Cupressaceae; genus Cunninghamia; species Cunninghamia lanceolata. The sequence continues at coordinate 17,180,182 of BSBN01000274.1, forward strand.
AGAAACTGGTGTGCAAATTGAAGAAGAATTTGTATGGCTTGAAACAAGCACCTCGGCAATGGTACTTGAAATTTGATAGTTTTATGGATGAGCAAGGATATAGCCGGTGTAATTCTAACCATTGTATTTATTTTAAGAGATTGGATAATGAAAGCTACATTATTTTATGTTTATATGTTGATGACATGATTGTAGCGGGGTCTAACATGGATCACATAAGAGAGTTAAAACAACAGTTAGCACAATCATTTTCTATAAAGGATTTGGGGGAAGCAAAAAAAATTCTTGGTATGAAAATTTGTAGAGATAGGAAGAATAGGAAATTGACTCTATCTCTGGTTGATTATGTTGAAAAGGTGTTGCAAAGATTCCATATGGAGAATGTAAAAGTTGTCAGCACACCTTTGCCTAGTCATTTGAAATTGACTAAGGAGATGTGTCCAAAGACACAAGAGGAGGAAGACAAAATGTCCATGGTACCATATGCTTTAGCTATAGGAAGTTTAATGTATGCCATGGTATGCACGAGACCAGATATTGTACATACTGTAGGAGTCATAAGCAGGTATATGAGTAATCCCAGATTGGATTATTGGAATGTGGTAAATGGATTCTCAGATATTTGAGAGGTACATTTAATAAATGCTTATGTTTTGGGGGCTCTAATACTAATTTAGAAGGTTATGTAGACTTAGATTTGGTAGGAGATATTGATACCATGTGAAGTACTACAGGTTATGTCTTTATTGTAGGTGGGACAACAGTGAGTTGGATCTCATGGTTACAAAAGGTGGTTGCTTTATCCACCATGGAGGCAAAGTATGTAGCTACAACTAAGGCAAGCAAGGAGATGATATGGCTGTAATCTTTCATGGAAGAATTGGGTAAACAACAGGCTAACATTTATTTGTTTACAGACAACCAGAGTGCCATACATCTTGCAAAGAATTTTGCCTTGCGTTCAATGACTAAACACATACAGTTGAGGTATCACTACATTTGATCTATTGGTACAGGAGCACCCCTTCAAGAAGCCAAATATACATCCAAGGGAGAAGACTAAGGTCTTAATATGTTATCATATTTTATGCATTTCTATGTTTGTTCGTGTTGTCATGTAGGACTTGTGTTGTGATTTCATGTTTGTAATAAAAAGCCCATCATGTGAACGAGTGTTACAAATTTGGCATCCTGATAAGCCAATTTGAACATCTTGGGCAATTAGGGTATGTGGATTATTAAATCAAGTGTGTTATGTTTAGGTGTCTTGTTAATGTGTTTAAGTCATGTCGTATGCCAAACATATGTCGTGTGATTAGTTAGAGTTTTGGTATTCCGGTTGGAAGTTGTAACGAATCCAACTTCTAATGTTCCAGTTGGAACTGGATGGGGAGAGATATAAACACATTTTTGGAAGAGGAGAGCAGAGGATGAAGTTTGATTGAAGAAATACAAAATTCTATCAATTTGTGTTTAAAAGTTCTATGTAAATTCCCTGTGTACCAAATTGTTCTGTGTATATTCTCGGTATCAAATTGTTCTATACATACTCCAGTTTTCTGTTGTCAAAGATGCAAGATTTCTTTGAAATCAGTGGAATGGACCCTGTAAATAATTTTCTATTTTGTTTTCTGTTTGTTCATGATTATGACAGAATGGAACAAAGGATCGAGTAGAGAACCTAGCATCTCTATGTGCTAGGGTTTGACAGATAGAATCTACGAAATTGGTTGTAGAGGACGTCCTTCGGCATAAGATTTTGGAGTTGTTTCACTGAGATACATTTCCTATATATCCTGCAATCACATATCATGGAAGCATGTTATGTGTATACTGTAAAAGCATATTAAGAATATATGTTTTGAAGATACATTAAAAATGTGCATTACATATAATACACAGGGTGACCGGCTGAAGTATCAACATGGAATGTATGTTGGGAGTTAGCCTTCTGTGGATACAAGGAATGACCAGTAGTGTCGGTAGAGGAAACCGGTGATAGAAGATTAAATAATGCATATTCAAAATTGAAAGTATCGGGGTGAGAAGAACCATCAGAAGAATTTTTGAGATATCCGAAAGCATTTGGTTGAACCGACGGTTGGTTCAAAAGATTCAACAGGTTCAATTGGTTCAACAGAGTCAATGTCATGCCCACATTTTCCATGTGGTCACAACACACATCACACGTGTCATAGCCACATCTGTCATGTGGTTATGACACGAAACATCAAAAAATTTTCTCAAGCTTCCATAAAAACCCCCTCGCATGCGTAAGCATGCTCGGTGGTGTTCGCTCAAGGTGAAAACACTACAGCCGTCGATGGGGTACAAGTACAATTGCGTGCAACCAGACGCAAGCAGACCAACAGGGGGGTCTCTACGATGCCGTTAACGTCACTACAAGGGTTATATTATCAAGGTTACTAAATCTAAATCTCGGCAAATTCTGGTAGCATAACGCCTTACGGCGTAAGTGGGAATTACTTAACACTAATTTATGCACGTGGTTCACTGATAGATTAACAACTTCCCACGACGCCTTGTTCCGACTAAACCGACTCATGATCTCCCTATTGAATCATTTTTCAGCAAGGCACGGTTGTCTATCTCCTCTCTTGCTTCCTGAAACATACTCCTCCTTCGACTTAGCATTCTCAACAAGGCAGTTCATTTGCTCTCTCTTCCCTTTTCTCTGGGTCTTAATTTTGATTGTATTTTTATCACGCTCACCTTAACTATTTCTCTGATAATCTAGTTTGTTTATATTTCGGTCTCTCTCTCTTTCATTTTCTATGCTTTCTTTATGTTTATCCGGTCCTTTCTTCATATTTTACATCAATCAAGGTTATCACTGTATCTATTGTTGACATTAAACCTAACTTCCGTATGGTCCAGGTCACATAGGCTGGTTTACTACTTCGCTGGACTCGGTCTCCTAGTCTTCTTCGATCTAGGTTTCTCCTCTTCGTTTGTATTAATTAAACTTGTTCCTAAGCAAATTTAGTGGAAGGGTCCATCAACTTAGTTCTCTTATCCCATGTGGGAAATGTCGCGCATTTTCTCCTCTGTGTTTTCCAATGTTAGTTTTTCTTCTTTTTACTCTCTTACAGGTTTACTTATCTGGACGTTTACTATAGTTGAGATTAAAATGGCCTCACATGGAATGTCTGTGATGGCTTCTTAAGTTTATTTCCAGTGAGCTTTTAAGCAAGGTGACGTGTAATTTTCCTCTTCATTTTCCTGGTTATTGAATTACGTTGATAGTTGAAACTTCCGAGAAACTCTTTCCGGAGTAATACAGTATATTCCTTTATGCTCTCGTTAAATTATAATTTTATTTTCTCTTATTATCGTTAAGAGAAAACGGCCTCTTTGAAAGTCGTAATCATTAAAAAAAATATAAATATGTAACAATACATTTATATGTATATATATATAAGATCGTATATATATATAAACATACATATACTCAATTACATTTCTCCTATTTAGAATTACTGTTGTTATAATTACTGTTGTTTATTATAATTACTATTATTGCAATTGTTAGGTTATTTTAATAATTTATTTATCTCTTATACTATTTCTAATCTTCTATTTTTTTTTTATATTATAATTATATATATATATATATATATTTACATCTACAATTATATACCATTGTTGTTATTTATAAGAGGTTCTCCTCTTTATAAAATTGAAGCCAAACCAAGGAATATAACATAATTTTCTTTGGTTGTTTGTTTCATCACATAAAAAAAACCCTAACTGATATATTCTTTGTTTGGCAGAGGACAAGGGTAGCGACGGCGGTGCGGCCATGGCAGAGGAGAGGCCGAATGCAGAGGTGGCGTGCGGATTGTGACAGCGGTGGTGTGGAGTGGTGGGTTTAGGGCCCGCGCAGAAGGTATGGCATGGCAGAGGAGAGGTTCTGTGGCGGAGGCACAGTCGTGGGAGTGGGGAGTACCGCAGAAGCGGTAGCCGCGAGCTTAATGGTGGCGGAGGGGGTTGCTGTGTCGTGGGGGGGTGGTCCGCGGTTAAAAGGAAGGGAATGTGGGGAGGGCGAAGCCCCACCCACATCCCATACAGTGGGGTGTGGGTGGGGCTCCGCCCCTCCCACACCTTGTAATAAACAACAGTGCGGTGGGGATTTCCAAGCCCACCGCCCACTGTAAACACCACCGTTGGCTGTGTATTTACACAGCGATTCAACTCGCCTCTCTTTTATTTCGATTATCATAACTTTTTAATTCCAGTTTATTACTATTGAATGATAAATAAATAACAATAAATATATATATATACATATATAAATTTCATTTTCAAAATACCACTAAATTTTTTTTCAACAATATATTCAGTTTACCATATTCTGTTATAATGCTCATATAAGAAATTCAATAGGATTATATATATATATATATAGGTATATATATATGTATATATATATATTTATTTATATATACACTTTTAGCTCACGTTTACTCAATTTTAACAAAGAACAAAGCTTTTTCAAAAAAGAATAAAATGAAAAAATAACTTTATCAAGTAGATTCCATTTTTTTAAAAATCACATTATCTCAAAATTACAATCTCTTTCATACTAATCTCAATCATAAAAAAAAAATTAAATAACTACTAATCCAAGAACAAAGGAAATGAATTTTTAATCAGTTTAAATTATGTAATAATTAAATGTCCATTTCAACTCTTGGACAGTCAGAAGTAAATGCAGAATAGATTTCCTCTAATCTTTACAAATTAACTGAAACCATTATTTATGAAGAAGAAACTTAAACATTTAAAACTGTCTTTTCCATTATAACAATGAACTATAAAATTAACCTTTCAACTGGTTAATCCAATCTATCCTTATAATTGCAAACCAGCTCAGATTTGATTGCAAATAGGTAAAGATCTCTTCCTTTCACTAACACATTTAATACAGTAAGACTTTCTATTTAACTTCAAACTTTCCATATGAAATTCAAGGTAAATAATTACATCATACACAATACAGTAAGATTAACTATTTCACTACCCTTAACAAGATGAAAGATAAGGATTTCCTTCTCCCAACCAACTTACAAAAGAAGTTATGTAACAACTAAGTAACAGTCACTCCCAATAACATGATCAGGGAGGCTATTTCCTTCACTTCCAGGGTGACAATAAATTACAACAATATCAAGAGAGGTGCTCTCTTTTACCCTCTTTACAAAAGATCATGAACTACTTCTCATGACAAAGAAGAATAAACTGTTCTTCATAAATATAACTTCTCCAAATCCAACCAGAAGCTCCAAGAGGAAACATGCGTATCAAAGACAAACAAAGAAGAAAACACCACTCATCTAGCTCTCCTCCCTTCCGTAGACCCGCAAGAGGGTCACCCCCGAGCTAGGGAGACCATACTCACACCTGGGTAACTCAAGCACTCCACTTCACAACAGGGACAACAACAAACCCAAAGCACACAAACACCCGTGGGTAAATTACACAACATGGAAACTCAACTACCGTGAGTTTCATAAGGGGCAGGAGAGTGGACACACTTGACTCCAGAGTGTCACCCTTACAGATAATTTAACCAACACAATTTCTCTTGGCCTCAAACCAAGTTTGATCACAAATTTTTAAGAAATCTGTATTTGACTCTCAAGTCAAAGATACAGTCACAGATACATGCCCTCAAGGCTTTCAACATCCCAAAAGAAGGACACAGGTATGCACCCGAGGAGGATCTCTCCTCCCCTACCCCAAACTTGATGAGCATTTCTCCCAAGTGGGAGAAGCTCTGTCAAACAACCCGACAACAAACCCCACAGAAAACAAATCTAAACATAAACAAATAAGCATCTTTCACACACTTTTCATACACATTCAGATATACAAAAGAAAGGTGAAAATAAAACCAACCTTACAAGCCCTCCTGGAATGAAACTATTGCAGAGCTCCACTGAGTTCTCTTCCAACATTCACCACCAACTCCCTCTTCCTTCCCTCTCCTCCAAGCTAAATTTCCTATTTTTGGCAAAAATAATAAAACTCTCCCAAAATTCAACTAACTCCCTCTCATCCCAAAATTGGAAACAAATAACCCAAATTCTTTTCAGTTTAGAGGAATGGGGAGGTGACACTTGTCACCTCCTCACCCTCCCCTAAAACCACTATTCTATCATGGTGGCTTATGTCACTCACCCATCCCTAGAGTACTCCTTATCCCTCTCCTCATGTCATTTCTCTTATGCATGGGAGAAATAAAAGGAGTTAAAGGAGAAAAAGACAGGTGACCCATGCCTCTTCTTCCCTCCTTCACATGGGTGACCCCACAACACATGGGGGAATCTCACTAATGGAGAGGGTGACTTCAAGTCAATCCTTCAATAATGGATGGGTTTGTAGTCATCTCTTACCTTGGGGATTGAAGAGGGATGGGTTGGGTGTTGGTACAACCCATCATGTCCCCTCCATACCTCCAATTTTCGCCACTTAACTTCAGGGGGAAGTTAAGATGACTAGATGGAGGTTACTCAAGGGTTACCCATGCCAAATGGGCCCCTGGACCCATGGGGTATAACCCAGGGTCAACTTTAACCCATCCAGGACACCCATGGTCAAGGTAAAGCACATGAAAAGGCCTCAAAGATTTAAATAAAATAAGGAAATTCAAATTCAATCTTTTTACAACACAAATCATAAAATATTGTTACAAGAGGGTAACCAAACCCACTCGACCATACGAAAGACCACATTACAACATCACATCAAACACAGAAAGATCTTGGTTCCTCGTGGAACCAGATCGGCTTAACAAGGAATAACAATAACAAGGTGCGGAATGATCTCCGAAATCTGTGGTTCGATTAGTAAATCTTGCACACTATATTACAAGATCAGTATCCACATATAATCATCATAGCTGAAGCAACTTAAAAACATGCATTAACATGACATAGTTCTAATTAACATAAATGAAATCATATTACAATTTTCCATCATCACCTAATTAACTTTTCTGAAATGTAAACTTATCCAAACATCACCCAATTAGTTTTTCCGAAATCATAATAAAGTTTAATAGTTTGACAATTCTGGGAACTGCTATCCCAAAAATATAAAAAGTAACAATAACAGTAATGTAAATAGTCATAACAACAGAAGTAAAAAGGGCGGTCCTCACATCCTCTCCCCCTAAGACGGTACTTCCTCCTGGAAGTCGTCAAAAAGGTGAGGATAAAGGGTCTTCAGTCTCTCTGCATCTTCCCAAGTCGCTGTGACTTCATCGTATAGGTCCCACTGGACTCTAACCTGGTCCAGCTCTCGACCTCGAAGGGCCAGCGTCCGACGAGCCAATATGTGAATTGGATCTAGCGCCAGCTATCCGTCTACCTCTACCTGAAGAGCACTCCAATCCAACACGTGAGATAAGTCAGAAATATATTGACGTAAAACTGATACATGAAATACATCGTGGATATGTGACAGGCTAGGTGGCAAGGCTAGACGATAGGCTACTAGTCCTATCCGCTCCAAGATTTCGAAAGGTCCTACAAATCGAGGTGCGAGCTTAGAGCCCTTTCCGTAACGGATTGGACTCTTGTGCGGCCGCACTCTCAAAAATACTCTTTCCCCCACAGAGAAACTTCGGTCTGTCCTCTTAGCATCGGCATACTTCTTCTGCCTGTCCTGTGCTTCCTGAAGTCTCTATCTAATTTGTCTGACCTGCTGTTCCATATTCTGAACTATTTCTGGACCGATGATCGTTCTGTCCTCTATCTGATCCCAACTCAAAGGTGTTCTGCATGGTCTGCCATATAACGCCTGGAAAGGAGGCATACCCAACGAGCTATGATGCCCATTATTGTAGGCAAACTCAACTAGATATAGGTACTCCTCCCATCTAGACTGATGGTCCATCACATACATGCGAAGCATGTCTTCTAACACCTGGTTAACTCTCTCTGTTTGTCCGTCAGTTTTCGGATGATAGGTTGAACTGAAGTTGAGCTGTGTGCCCAACGCCTGATGTAAGGCTCTCCAGAACGATGACGTAAATACGGAGTCTCTGTCAGATATAATACGGCGAGGTACCCCATGAAGTCTAACAATCTGATCAAGAAACACCTTTGCCACTGATGGTGCATTGTATGTTGTGCATATTGGTGAAAAATGTGCCACTTTGGTCAGCTTGTCAACAGTCACCATAATAGCATCATGGCGACGTGATGACATAGGTAGACCAACGATAAAATCCATAGAAATGGTGTTCCATTTCCATTCAGGTATCTCGTGAGGGTACAACAGTCCCGCTGGATGCTGATGTTCAGCCTTGACCCTCTGACATTCCAGGCAATGAGCAACAAATTCGGCAATGTCACGCCTCATCCCAGCCCAATGATAAAGCTGTCGTAAGTCAGCATGCATCTTCTTCACTCCTGGATGTGCTGCATAGGGTGCTCTATGAGCCTCTGATAGGATTACTGTACGAAGATTACCCGCATGGGGTACATAGATGCGCTGCCGATGTCGAAGCATACCATTAGACTCAAGGGTATATCCTTAAAATTTTCCCTCAAGGGCCTTCTGATTTAGTAATGCCTACTGCACTTCAAGAAACCATTCATCCTCTGGTAGATGCTGTAAGATGCGATCTTTCAAGTCCACCCTCAAGGTCAGGGTTAGGATCTCGTGGCGCCTTCGACTCAAAGCATCAGCGACCATGTTCTCCTTCCCTTTGATGTAGTGGACATCGAAGTCGTATTCGCATAGGAATTCCATCCAACGCCGTTGGCGGGCGTTCAAATTTGGCTGTGTAAAAATATACTGCAAACTATGATGGTCCGAATGGAGTTCAAAGCGTCGACCTAGGAGAAAGTGTCTCCAGCGGACCAAAGCATGAACAACCGCTGCGAGCTCTAAGTCGTGAGTAGGATAGTTTAACTCATGTGTCTTTAGTTTCCGCGATTTGTATGCGATTGCTCTACCACCCTGCATAAGCACGGCTCCCAAACCTTCTAATGATGCATCTGTGCAAACTAGAAACTCCTCTGTAGGATCTGGGACCACTAAAATAGGAGCACTAGTAAGACACTCCTTGAGGACTCCAAAGGCCTTTTCACACTGCTCGGTCCAAATGAAACCCTTCCCTTTCCACTGAAGGGAAGTAATGGTATGAGCTATCTTGGAGAAGCCCTCGACAAACCGACGATAATACCCGGCTAACCCCATAAAGCTTCTGAGCTCTGTCACGTTGGTGGGTGCTGGCCACTCCTGAATTGCTCTGATTTTAGATGGATCTACGGAGATGCCATCGCCTGATAAAATGTGTCCCAAATACTGCACCTCTGTCCTGAAGAAGGCACACTTCGCCAAGTTGCCATAAAGCTGCTGCTCTCGTAATTGCTACAAAACTTGACGCAAGTGCTCCACATGCTCCTCCTCAGTCCATGAATAAATCAAAATGTCATCTAGAAATATGATCACGAACCGATCTAGGTAAGTACGGAACACCCCGTTCATGAGACTCATGAACACTGCAGGAGCGTTCGTCAACCCGAAGGGTACCACTATGAATTCATAATGGCCATATCTGGTTCGAAAAGTAGTTTTATGAATATCTGCCTCCGTGATGCGCAATTGGTGATACCCAGATTTTAGATCAATTTTCGAGAACACTCTGGCTCCCTGCATCTGATAAAAAAGGTCGTCAATCCTAGGCAGAGGATAACGGTTCTTCACTGTCACCTTGTTCAACTGCCTGTAGTCCATACATAAACGAAGAGACCCATCCTTCTTCTTCACGAAGATAACCGGTGTGCCCCATGGTGAAACGCTAGGTCGGATGTGCCCCTTCTCAAGTAATTCCTCTAACTACAGCTTAAGTTCAGTGAGTTCATGTGTAGTCATCCTATAAGGTGCACAGGATATCGGTTCTGCACCCGACACTAAGTCAATGTGGAAGTCCACTTCTCTGCGTGGAGGCATACCTGGTAATTCCGGTGGAAATACATCGACAAACTCTCTAAGGACAGGGTGATCATCTAAAGTAGCCTCAGGTTCATCCTCTGCTCTATCACTGATCGTGATGGCAAACATTTGACATCCCTTCCGCATACAGCACTTAAGCTGCTGAGTGGATATCATACGAATAGCCGTGGGCTTTTGAATGCCCACTATCTCCACCAATGAACCAGGATTGTCTAAACAGCTAATCATCCTCTGGCGACAGTCAAGCTTGGCTCTATGTGCCGCAAGCCAATCCATACCCAAAACTACACCGTAGGATCCTAACGGCATAATCCTAAGGTCACATGTTGTGGTGAATGATCCCAATGTGATCTCACAGTCTTTAACCAAGGTATCTACTGACATCCTGGCCCCTGAGGCCAACTCAACTTCCCACCTAATGTCTTGCCTAGAAGCCACCAACCTACAACGCTCCACTAACGATGTAGACAAAAAGGAGTCAGTAGCTCCTGAGTCGAAAAGGATCGAGATGGGGAAGTCTCCAATCGTACCTACTGCCTCGATGACGGAAGCCTGGAAATCGGCCTGGCGGTTATCAACCGCTGCAAACATGTGGTGGGATCTGCCCACGTCACCTACGGTCTGCTCAGATCCTCTTGATCGGGGCTATCCCCCTGTTGTAAATCCCTGAGGGCACTCTCTAGCTAGATGCCCTGCCCCACCACATACATAACATGGTCCTCTAGCCTATAACTGCCCTGACTGTGTTCTGCCCGACTGTTGTTGCCCAGTCCGTCCCGTAGACCCCTGTGAGCCTCTGTAAGACTGCTGGGACCTCGCGGGTCCTGTCGATGAACCCTGCTGTCTCTGATCTCTGTGTGGACCCTGCTGCTGCCATCCATGGTTCTGTCCTCCTTGACCCCTCTGTTGGAATTTGGATTTTTACTGATATTGCTGCTGTTGTGGAGGCCTAGGAGGTAATGATGAAGGGTTATATCCTCCTCTCTGTGTTGTGTTTTGAGGCCTTCAAAAGTTTTGCTGTTGTTGGGGATTACGTTCCTGGTACTGCGGGCGTGAATTCTGCCCTCGTCCCTAAATTTCCTCTGATATAAGGTCCTTTTCAACAGCCTCACTCATGGTCTAGGGATTTGCCATACGAATTGGTCCTGCTATCCTGTGATTCAGCCCTCTAATGAATTTGTGTATTAAGATTTTCTCGTCATGGAGGTATTCCGTGTAACGAGAAAGCTCAATGAATCGGCTCTCATACTGAGTAACAGTGAGTCCCCTCTGCTGTAAATCATGGAACTCATCGATCCTACGCTATCTGTAATGTTCTAACAAATATCGAGCATTAAAGCGCTCTATGAAGGTGTCCCATGTGAGTGTATCCATGGAAAGTCGGCGCTTGCACTCCTCTGTGCGCCACCAGGTAGCTGCTGCATCCCTAAGAAGATGGACTGCCACTCGTGCTTTCGTGTTGCTTCCATATGGTCACAATGCGAAACACCTGTCTAAGCTAATCAGCCAAGCCTCGGCCACAGCTCCCTCTGTAGCACCTACGAAAGTGGGTGGGTTGAGCCTAAGTAGATCTCTGATGGGGTCCCCTCTATCTCTAAGTCCCACAACTGGCTCTTCCACACCATCCTCATACAATCCATGATGTACCTATTCTGCCCTCTGGATCTCATCTCGTCTCAAAGGTCTCGGAGGACTCCTGCTCCGTGCACAGGAGGCTAACCCTACCTCTTCTACTGTTGTGTCGGGAATCTCAATGAAAGGCTCCACATGTGGCACCTCTAGTGGATCAACGCGGGGCTCCTCACGTGGTTCAATACGTGACTCGGCATGTGGCTCCCTGCGTGGCTCCTCTCGCAGATCAACATGAGGCTCTACACGTGGCTCAGGAATCACTGGCGGTAACCTGTCTAACATAGCCTATAGTGCCTATAAGATCTGTGGACCTATATCCAATACTGGTGTCGCTTGTGTTACTAGCGGTGCTTGTGGTTCAGGTGGTGTAGGTGGTGCTGTTGTAACTACGGGTGCCAGTCCCTCGGCCGAGGAATCGCTGTGCACCTTGACAGACGCTGTGTGGTGTGATCACGCTCGTCGAACACGTCGGGGAGGCATCCTACAAAACAAGGTAGAAGCTAATTAGCCAAAGTTGTGGAATAATAATGTGCCCAAATACGCCCAGTGTTTAAACTTGGCTCTGATACCAAATCTCATGCCCACATTTTCCATGTGGTCACAACACACATCACACGTGTCATAGCCACATCTGTCATGTGGTTATGACACGAAACATCAAAAATTTTTCTCAAGCTTCCCTAAAAACCCCCTCGCATGCGTAAGCATGCTCGGTGGTGTTCGCTCAAGGCGAAAACACTACAGTCGTCGGTGGGGTACAAGTACAATTGCGTGCAACTAGACGTAAGCAGACCAACAAGGGGGTCTCTACGATGCCATTAACGTCACTACAAGGGTTATATTATCAAGGTTACTAAATCTAAATCTCGGCAAATTCTGGCAGCATAACGCCTTACGACGTAAGTGGGAATTACTCAACACTAATTTACGCACGTGGTTCACTGATAGATTAACAACTTCCCACGACGCCTTGTTCTGACTAAACTGACTCGTGATCTCCCTATTGAATCATTTTTCAGCAAGGCACGGTTGTCTGTCTCCTCTCTTGCTTCCTGAAACATACTCCTTCGACTTAGCATTCTCAACAAGGCGGTTCGTTTGCTCTCTCTTCCCTTTGCTCTGGGTCTTAATTTTGATTGTATTTTTATCGCGCTCACCTTAACTATTTCTCTGATAATCTAGTTTGTTTATATTTTGGTCTCTCTCTCTTTCATTTTCTATGCTTTCTTTATGTTTATCCGGTCCTTTCTTCATATTTTACATCAATCAGGGTTATCACTGTATCTATTGTTGACATTAAACCTAACTTCTGGATGGTCCAGGTCACATAGGCTGGTTTACTACTTCACTGGACTCGGTCTCCTAGTCTTCTCCGATCTAGGTTTCTCCTCTTCGTTTGTATTAATTGAACTTGTTCCTAAGCAAATTTAGCAGAAGGGTCCATCAACTTAGTTCTCTTATCCCATGTGGGAAATGTCGCGCATTTTCTCCTCTGTGTTTTCCAATGTTAGTTTTTCTTCTTTTTACTCTCTTACAGGTTTACTTATCTGGACGTTTACTACAGTTGAGATTAAAATGGCCTCACATGGAATGTCTGTGATGGCTTCTTAAGTTTATTTCCAGTGATCTTTTAAGCAAGGTGACGTGTAATTTTCCTCTTCATTTTCTCGGTTATTGAATTACATTGATAGTTGAAACTTCCGAGAAACTCTTTCCGGAGTAATACATTATATTCCTTTATGCTCTCGTTAAATTATAGTTTTATTTTCTCTTATTATCGTTAAGAGAAAATGGCCTCTTTGAAAGTCGTAATCATTAAAAAAAATATAAATATGTAACGATACATTTATATGTATATATATAAGATCGTATATATATATAAACATACATATACTCAATTACATTTCTCCTATTTAGAATTACTGTTGTTATAATTACTGTTGTTTATTATAATTACTATTATTGCAATTGTTAGGTTATTTTAATAATTTATTTATCTCTTATACTATTTCTAATCTTCTATTTTTTTTTATATTATAATTATATATATATATATATATATTTACATCTACAATTATATACCATTGTTGTTATTTATAAGAGGTTCTCCTCTTTATAAAATTAAAGCCAAACCAAGGAATATAACATAATTTTCTTTGGTTGTTTGTTTCATCACATAAAAAAAACCCTAACTGATATATTCTTTGTTTGGCAGAGGACAAGGGTAGCGGCGGCGGCGCGGCCATGGCAGAGGAGAGGCCGAATGCAGAGGTGGCGCGCGGATTGTGACAGCGATGGTGTGGAGTGGTGGGTTTAGGGCCCGCGCAGAAGGTATGGCATGGTGGAGGAGAGGTTCTGTGGTGGAGGCACAGTCGTGGGAGTGGGGAGTACCGCAGAAGCGGTAGCCGCGAGCTTAATGGTGGCGAAGGGGGTTGCTGTGTCGTGGGGGGGTGGTCCGCGGTTAAAAGGAAGGGAATGTGGGGAGGGCGAAGCCCCACCCACATCCCATACAGTGGGGTGTGGGTGGGGCTCCGCCCCCCCCACACCTTGTAATAAACAACAGCGCGGTGGGGATTTCCAACCCCACCGCCCACTGTAAACACCACCGTTGGCTGTGTATTTACACAGCGATTCAACTCGCCTCTCTTTTATTTTGATTATCATAACTTTTTAATTCTAGTTTATTACTATTGAATGATAAATAAATAACAATATATATATATATATATATATATATATATATATATAAATTTCATTTTCAAAATACCACTAAATTTTTTTTCAACAATATATTCAGTTTACCATATTTTGTTATAATGCTCATATAAGAAATTCAATAGGATTATGTATATATATATATATATGTATATATATATATATATATTTATCTATATATACACTTTTAGCTCATCTTTACTCAATTTTAACAAAGAACAAAGCTTTTTCAAAAAAAAATAAAATGAAAAAATAACTTTATCAAGTAGATTCCATTTTTTTTAAAATCACATTATCTCAAAATTACAATCTCTTTCATACTAATCTCAATCATAAAAAAAAATTAAATAACTACTAATCCAAGAACAAAGGAAATGAATTTTTAATCAGTTTAAATTATGTAATAATTAAATGTCCATTTCAACTCTTGGACAGTCAGAAGTAAATGCAGAATAGATTTCCTCTAATCTTTACAAATTAACTGAAACCATTATTTATGAAGAAGAAACTTAAACATTTAAAACTGTCTTTTCCATTATAACAATGAACTATAAAACTGACCTTTCAACTGGTTAATCCAATCTATCCTTATAATTGCAAACCAGCTCAGATTTGATTGCAAATAGGTAAAGATCTCTTCCTTTCACTAACACATTTAATACAGTAAGACTTTCTATTTAACTTCAAACTTTCCATATGAAATTCAAGGTAAATAATTACATCATACACAATACAGTAAGATTAACTATTTCACTACCCTTAACAAGATGAAAGATAAGGATTTCCTTCTCCCAACCAACTTACAAAAGAAGTTATGTAACAACTAAGTAACAGTCACTCCCAATAACATGATTAGGGAGGCTATTTCCTTCACTTCCAGGGTGACAATAAATTACAACAATATCAAGAGAGGTGCTCTCTTTTACCCTCTTTACAAAAGATCATGAACTACTTCTCATGACAAAGAAGAATAAACTGTTCTTCATAAATATAACTTCTCCAAATCCAACCAGAAGCTCCAAGAGGAAACATGCGTATCAAAGACAAACAAAGAAGAAAACACCACTCATCTAGCTCTCCTCCCTTCCGTAGACCCGCAAGAGGGTCACCCCTGAGCTAGGGAGACCATACTCACACCTGGGTAACTCAAGCACTCCACTTCACAACAGGGACAACAACAAACCCAAAGCACACAAACACCCGTGGGTAAATTATACAACACGGAAACTCAACTACCGTGAGTTTCATAAGGGGCAAGAGAGTGGACACACTCGACTCCAGAGTGTCACCCTTACAGATAATTTAACCAACACAATTTCTCTTGACATCAAACCAAGTTTGATCACAAATTTTTAAGAAATCTGTATTTGACTCTCAAGTCAAAGATACAGTCACAGATACATGCCCTCAAGGCTTTCAACATCCCAAAAGAAGGACACAGGTATGCACCCGAGGAGGATCTCTCCTCCCCTACCCCAAACTTGATGAGCATTTCTCCCAAGTGGGAGAAGCTCTGTCAAACAACCCGACAACAAACCCCACAGAAAACAAATCTAAACATAAACAAATAAGCATCTTTCACACACTTTTCATACACATTCAGATATACGAAAGAAAGGTGAAAATCAAACCAACCTTACAAGCCCTCCTGGAATGAAATTGTTGCAGAGCTCCACTGAGTTCTCTTCCAACCTTCACCACCAACTCCCTCTTCCTTCCCTCTCCTCCAAGCTAACTTTCCTATTTTTGGCAAAAATAATATAACTCTCCCAAAATTCAACTAACTCCCTCTCATCCCAAAATTGGAAACAAATAACCCAAATTCTTTTCATTTTAGAGGAATGGGGAGGTGACACTTGTCACCTCCTCACCCTCCCCCAAAACCACTATTCTATCCTAGTGGCTTATGTCACTCACCCATCCCTAGAGTACTCCTTATCCCTCTCCTCATGTCATTTCTCTTACGCATGGGAGAAATAAAAGGAGTTAAAGGAGAAAAAGACAGGTGACCCATGCCTCTTCTTCCCTCCTTCACATGGGGGAATCTCACTAATGGAGAGGGTGACTTCAAGTCAATCCTTCAATAATGGATGGGTTTGTAGTCATCTCTTACCTTGGGGATTGAAGAGGGATGGGTTGGGTGTTGGTACAACCCATCATGTCCCCTCCATACCTCCAATTTTCGCCACTTAACTTCAGGGGGAAGTTAAGATGACTAGATGGAGGTTACTCAAGGGTTACCCATGCCAAATGGGCCCCTGGACCCATGGGGTATAACCCAGGGTCAACTTTAACCCATCCAGGACACCCATGGTCAAGGTAAAGCACATGAAAAGGCCTCAAAGATTTAAATAAAATAAGGAAATTCAAATTCAATCTTTTTACAACACAAATCATAAAATATTGTTACAAGAGGGTAACCAAACCCACTCGACCATATGAAAGACCACATTACAACATCACATCAGACACAGAAAGATCTTGGTTCCTCGTGGAACCAGATCGGCTTAACAGGGAATAACAATAACAAGGTGCGGAATGATCTCCGAAATCTGTGGTTCGATTAGTAAATCCTGCACACTAAATTACAAGATCAGTATCCACATATAATCATCATAGCCGAAGCAACTTAAAAACATGCATTAACATGACATAGTTCTAATTAACATAAATGAAATCATATTACAATTTTCCATCATCACCTAATTAACTTTTCTGAAATGTAAACTTATCCAAACATCACCCAATTAGTTTTTCCGAAATCATAATAAAGTTTAATAGTTTGACAATTCCGGGAACTGCTATCCCACAAATATAAAAAGTAACAATAACAGTAATGTAAATAGTCATAACAACAGAAGTAAAAAGGGCGGTCCTCACAGTCAAAGTGAAGAAATCTACATATCGGTGTGAACTTTGATATCAGGCAACGAGGATAGGGTTATGCTTATAGCCTAAGTCTGGGCGATGGAAGTCTGTTGAACCGATAGTGTATGTTGAACCGATAGTTGAAGGTTCAACAAGTTCATGTGGTTCAACGGTTCAACCAAAGCAATAGTTCCATATTTTTGATCTGTTTTCACCACTTTGTTGCATGCTCTACATCAAGTGGTATTAGAGAAAAGGAGTATCCTTTGGGTAGAAGAAGAAGACAAGATGTCGGACAAAGAGGGGTCACAAGAGTACCCGGAAAAGATGACCAATGCTAAGTTGGTTGTTCTAGTGAAGAAGCAATTGGCAGAGATAAAAGCAGTTAGGGCCCAGAATCAGGCCTTGAGAAATGAGTTAAAGAAGTTGAGGGACAAAGTAGAGAAGGGAGAAGAAGATTTTGGTGATGAAGAAGATTGGGATGAAGAGAAGATCCCTAGGCAGGAAGAGATGGAGGTTCCTGTAGACCAAAGACCCTTGATCAATGCCCTCAAATCCATGGAGAGAAGGACTGTGGATATGAAACTAGACCTGCCTGTGTTTGCAGGTAAAATGGATCCTGATTCAGTGATGGAGTGGATAGACTCCTTGAATAATTTCTTTGAAACTGAGGAGATACCAGACCACCAAAGGGTGAAGATGGCACAATCCAAAATGAAAGGGGTTGCACTAACTTGGTGGACTTTCATCCAAGATGACAGGGTGAAAGAGGGAAAGAGCAGAGTTGCTACTTGGAAGAAGATGGTGGCTTTAGTGAAGGAAGCCTATGTTCCGTTGGATTACAACATCCAACTACTTAAGAGGAAACGAAATTTGAAGCAGAAGGAGTTAGATGTTAGTTCATACATTGAAGAGTTCATGAAACTATGTGTCAAGGCAAAGGTAAAGGAGGGTGAGGATGAGAAGGTGGCAAGGTACCTCAATGGATTAAGGTTTAACATCCAAGAAGATTTAAATCTGCATAACTCAGATACAGTCCAAAAGTGCTACCAATTAGCACTCAAAGTGGAAGAGAAATTAAAAAGAAGACAAGAGCAGAATAGTAGAGGAAGGGGGAGACAACAAAGAGGGGGAAGAAGTCCTTTTAGAGGTAGAGGAAATGGATTTGGATACCAAGGTGAATCCAATCAAGAGAACAGAAAAGGAGATAGCAGTAAAACTCAAGGGGGAAGTTACAACCAAAGAGGAAACTTTAGGGGTAGAAGACCATCATTCAGAGGGAGATCCCAGGGTAGAGGACCTCTTAGATGTTACAATTGTAATCAAGGAGGCCACATAGCTAGTAGATGTCTAGAAAAGGCAACAAGTTCAATGGGAGAAAGGAAGACAAATCTGATCCAAGAATCTGATTGTCAAAGTGTAACAAGCTCAAACACTTATCAAAGTGTGAATGCTCCTGACAGTTCTGGGTATCCTAAGAAAGGAGAATCTTTGATGATTAGGAGAGCAATGACCACCATGAAGGTGCCTGACAAAGAACCCCCACAAAGGAAGTCTCTCTTCAAAACTACTTGCAAAGCAGGAGGAAAGGTATGTAAAGTTCTGATTGACTCTGGATCTACTAAAAATTTTGTGTCCATTGAAATGGTAGAAAAGCTTAAGCTTAGAAGACTACCACACCCTTGCCCATACAAGGTCTCATGGCTCACCCAAGGTTAGCAAAGAGTTGTGGAAGAGCAGGCTTGGGTGGAGTTTCAAATTAGAACATACAAAGACAAATTATTGTTTGACATTACTAAGATGGATGCTTGCCATCTCCTATTTGGAAGACCATGGCAATATGACTTGAAAACACACCATGATGGAGTTAGGAACACATATTCAATCACCAAGGATGGTAAGGTGATAGAGTTGCTACCAGTGATGGAGAATGGGGAGGAATCAAAAGGGAAGGAAGTTAAGGTGATGATGGTAGAAGGCAAACAATTCATGAAAGAGATAGTAGAAGAAGGTGCAGTTGCATATGCTCTATTTCCATGCCTGAAGGTGAATAAGGAGTAGCAGCAGGAAGTCAAGGGAGAGAAGAAGTAAAGGTTCATAGATCCAGCTGTCCAAGAGCTATTGGACAAGTATAAAGGCATCATCTCTAATGGAATACCAAGGTCCCTAACACCTATAAGGGACATCAGCCATTGCATAGATCTGATCCCAGGATCTACACTTCCAAACAAGGCAACATAAAAGCTTACCCCAGAATAGAATGCAGAGGTAGCAAGGTAGATTGAGAAGTTGTTGGAGACAGGCCTAATTGGCAAGAGTTTAAGCCCATGTGCAATACTGGCTGTCCTAGCACCAAAGAAGGAAGGCACTTGGAGACTTTGTACTGATTCCAGAGCTATCAACAAGATAACAATCAGGTATAGGTTCCCAATCCCTAGAATAGAGGATTTGCTTGATTTCTTGGGGGGTGCAAAATATTTCACAAAAATAGATCTAAAGAGTGGCTATCATGAGATTAGGATTAGGCCAGGAGATGAATGGAAAACTGCATTTAAAATAAATGAGGGGTTATATGAGTGGAAGGTGATGCCTTTTGGTTTTTCCAACGCCCCTAGTACCTTTATGAGGTTGATGAATGAGGTCTTAAGGGAATTCATAGGCAAATTTGTCATAGTATATCTAGATGACATCCTAATTTTCAGTAATACAAGGGAAGAGCACCTCAAACATATAGACCTAGTCCTCAAAAGGTTACATTGAAGAGCAGATAATGATCAACTTAGAGAAGTGTTTGTTCATGCAGGAGGAGATCATCTATTTGGGTTTTGTCATCTCACAGGGAAAACTAAAAATGGATCAAGAAAAGGTAAGTGCCATATTGTCTTGGCCAACTCCTAGAACCATGAATGATGTTAGAAGTTTCCATGGGTTAGCAACCTTCTATAGGAAGTTTATAAAAGGGTTTAGTCATGTTTGTGCACCCATGCTTGACACCATAAAAGGAGGACAAAAGTGCAGATTCACTTGGACAAAGGAGGCAGATGATTCATTTGAAACATTAAAGAAGAAGGTGGCAGAGCAGCTAGTCCTTGCACTTCCTGACTTCAACAAGATTTTCCAAGTAGAATGTGATGCAAGCCACATGGAAATTGGAGCAGTACTCAGTCAAGAATGTAAGCCTATTGTATTTTTTAGTGAGAAACTAAATGATGCAAAGAAGAGATACTCATCATATGATTTGGAGATGTATGCTCTAGTACAGTCACTCAAAAAGTGGAGGCATTACTTGATGCCCAAAGAATTCATAGTGTTCATAGATAATCAGGCCCTTAGTTTCATAAACAACCAAAAGAAGCTGAACCATAGGCATATGAAGTGGGTGGAGACTTTGCAAGCTTTCACCTTCACACTCAAGCACAAGAAAGGCGTCAAGAACAAGGTAGCAGATGCTTTGAGCAGGAGGGCTCTAACCATAAATCAGATCCAATTGGAGAGTGTTGGCATTGACTCTTTGAAGGCCATGTATGATGTTGATGAAGACTTTGGAGAGATCTACAAGGTATGTACTTCCTTTGGTGACAAATATCATGTTGAGTTCTCTGAATTTCTGATCCAAGATGGATTACTTTTCAAAGGTGGACAGTTGTGCATTCCACGGTGTTCTATGAGACTGAATATCATTAGGGAGAAACATTGTGGGGCCATGGCATGACATTTTGGTCTAGATAAGACTCTTGATCTTGTGAAGAGGCATTAGTATTGGCCCAAGTTGTAGTCAGATGTAAGGAGATTTGTGGAGCAATGTGTGATATGTTAGAAAGCAAAAGGGAGATCAACTAATGCAGGCTTATATCAGCCACTACCCATTCCTTCTAGGCCATGGGAGAGCATAAGCATGGACTTTGTATTGGGTTTGCCTAGGACAAGGAAGGGATATGATAGTGTTTTTGTTGTAGTCAATAGATTTAGTAAAATGGCACACTTCTTGCGATGCAAAACCACTTGTGATGCTTCATATGTTGCAGATCTATTTTTCAAAGAGATAGTGAGGATACATGGATTGCCATTAAGCATAGTGTCAGATAAAGATGTGAGATTTATTGGACACTTTTGGAGGACTCTTTGGAAAAATTTTGGCACCAACTTATCCTTCTCATCAGCCTACCATCCTCAGAAAGATGGGTAGACTGAAGTGGTTAACCGTTCATTGGGAAATTTGCTAAGGTGTTTCACAAGGCAGCATGGAGAGAAGTGGGATAACATCCTACCACAAGCAGAATTCTCTTATAATGACACCATTAATAGAAGTACATGGAAGTCACCTTTCCAAGTGGTATATGGCATTCATCCAAGGGGTATTTTGGAGTTGAGAGATCTGCCTATAGGAGAGTCTATTAGTGTAGATGGAGAAGCCTTTGCATCAGCCATCAAGGAGGTGCATGATCAAGTCAAGAACCAACTCCAACAAACTACATTGAAGTACAAAGCATATGCTGACAAGAAGAAGAGGGATGTACAATTTGAGGTGGGAGATTTGGTGTGGGTTCATCTAAAGAAGGAAAGACTCCCAAAAGGTAAATATACCAAGCTAATGTAGAGGAAGATTGGACCATGTTAGATTTTGAAAAAATGTGGGCATACTGCTTATGAGATCTAACTTCCTCCTGACCTTGGATTGTCACCCATTTTCAATGTATATGATTTAACTCCATACAAGCAGAATGCAGATGTAGAATAGGAACCATTGCAGGGTACAGCAGATGATGATATCCCTAAGCATGATCCACCAAAATTGAAGAAGATCTTAGACTCAAGAGTGGCAAAGAAGACAAGGAACAAAGAGTATATGGAGTACTTGGTGGCTTGGCATGGGAAACCTGATTTGGAAGTGGTTTGGATAAATAAAGATCATATCACAAATCATGGTACAGACAAGTGGGCTTGAGATTTCTTCTCCCGGGGAGTATGGTGCATGAGCACCCCTTCAACAAGCCAAATTTACATTCGAGGGAGAAGACTAAGGTCTTAATATGTTATCATATTTTATGCATTTCTATGTTTGTTCGTGTTGTCATGTAGGACTTGTATTGTGATTTTATGTTTGTAATAAAAACCCCATCATGTGAACCAGTGTTACAAATTTGGCATCCTGATAAGCCAACTTGAACATCTTGGGCAATTGGGGTATGTGGATGATTAAATCAAGTGTGTTATGTTTAGGTGTCTTGTTAATGTGTTTAAGTCATGTCGTATGCCAAACATGTGTCTGGTGATTAGTTAGAGTTTTGGTATTCCGGTTGGAAGTTGTAACGACTCCAACTTCTGATGTTCCAGTTGGAACTGAATGGGGAGAGATATAAACACATTTTTGGAAGAGGAGAGCAGAGGATGAAGTTTGATTGAAGAAATAGAAAATTCTGTCAGTTTGAGTTTACAAGTTCTATGTAAATTCCCTATGTACCAAATTATTCTGTACATACTCCAGTTTTCTATTGTCGAGGATGCAAGACTGAGACCATTCCACTGGTGGATTTCTTTGAAATTAGTGGAATGGACCCTGTAATTAATTTTCTATTTTATTTTCTATTTGTTCATGATTATGACAGAATGGAACAGAGGATCCAGTAGAGAACCTAGCATCTCTATGTGCTAGGGTTCGACAGATAGAATCTACAAATTTAGCTGTAGAGGACATCCTTCGGCGTAAGATTTTGGTGTTGTTTCACTGAGATACATTTCCTATATATCCTACAATCGCATATCGTGGAAGCATGTTATGTGTATACTGCAAAAGCATATTAAGAATATATGTTTCGAAGATACATTAAAAATGTGCATTACATATAATACAGAGGGTGACCGGATAGAGTATCAACATGGAATGTATGTTGGGAGTTAGCCTTATGCGGATACAAGGAATGATCGGTAGGGTCAGTAGAGGAAACCGTGATAGAAGGTTAAACAATGCATATTCGAAATTGAAAGTATCGGGGTGAGAAGAACCATTGGAAGAATTTTTGAGACAGCCGAAAGCATTTGGTTGAACCGACGGTTGAACCAGTTCAAAGGTTCAAAAGGTTCAATTGGTTCAAACGGAGTCAAAGTGAAGAAATCTACATATCGGTGTGAACTTTGATATCGGGCGACGAGGATAGGGTTATGCCGATAGCCTAAGTCTGGGTGATGGAAGTCTGTTGAACCGATAGTTGAAGGTTCAACGGTTCAACGAGTTCATGCGGTTCAATGGTTCAACCACAGTAATAGTTTCATATTTTTTATCTGTTTTCACCACTTTGTTGCATGCTCTGCATCATCTATGTTGGATGATGGATAGTTAAGACTAGAAAAGATACATAAAGATGAAAATCTACCAAATATGTTTATAAAGGCAATGACAAGGGAGAAACTGAGCTCCTCTTCATATTCAGTTGGTCTTCAAGACTGAAAACAAAAAATCAAAACAACAGGGTCCAGGGTTCTTATTTCTAGTGGGAGCTACATGGTCAGTAGTGTTATGATCAATCTCCAAGTGGGATATTGTTGTTACATGGAGCCTAATCAAACTCGGAGGTTAAATTTTCCTCACTTTTCTCAATGTGTTTCCCCCTAGATTAATTAATGGAGGAATCAGAAGAGGGGTGGAGCACCTCTTACGTGGGCCAAGGGGATGACCCTCCCTGGCGGGAGCCCAGGCATGGAGCCCACAGTGGGTGTCTGGGGGTAACACCCCCAGTAGGAACTCAGGGGCAGCAACCCCAAAGAAAAAATTGCCTATTGTTTTATAAAGGTGTTGAGAGCTATTTTTTCTATTGACTGACATTAAAGAACTCTATTTTGTAAGCAACATAAGGCTTGATAAAAGCAGCTAAGGGTTAGGGTTTCCGTTGATATTGTATTGTAGCATTTGCAGTGGTATTGAGGTGCAAGGATTGCTGGTTGTAATCGTTTTGATTTACTAGATAATAATATTGGACTCTTTATTGGTGCATATAGCCCAAGTTTGGGTGAACCACCTTAAAACTTGTCTCTTGCTATTATTATTTCTATATATTTTCATTCCTCTGTTTAATCTTTATTTTCATTTAATTGATATCTTTGGCATGCAATTCCTAACATAAACTTTGACTCAATGTCCCCTACCTAGAAAATTTAAGTTTGTATCAATTGTGCAAGGAAAGGCGTAGGAAGAAATACTGAAGTCACATATAGACGATAGTGAGCTAATTAGTGAGGCATCCTGCATTTTGGAGAAGCAAATGTCATCATACCAAAAGGATACTTCAATTTCCTCATCAAATCAGATCAAAGAACTTATAAACTCAGTAAGTATGCATTTTGAATCTTTTGAAAATTTTGTAGAAGTAAAAGAAAGAAAAGAGTTTGATGAGAAGAGATTAGCTGAGTTGAAGACAATGTTAGTCAATGATAAAACTCTATTAGATAATGGAATAAAAGATATACAAAGTTCTATTAAAGAAGCTTATGATCCATACAAATTTTGTTTATCATGGCCAGAAGCCACAAAGGAGGTAGAAGGAAAGATCAAGGAACTAAAATTGCAACTGATAAATATTTCTAAGTCATTTGATCTGGTAGCTAAGTCAGTAAGTAGAAAAGAAATACAAGTATTCAAAATTCATATTGAGTTAAGTAATATGGTGAATAAGAGGGATCAAATGAAAAATATAATGTGTCAATTAAGATGACTAATAAGTCCTAACCTAGACTCAATGACAAATCTTATAGCAGAAGCATTGCAAGTAAGTGCACTAATTGACACACCTTCTGATATACAAAAAGAAGAGAAATTAGTTTTCCTAATAAGTGGGCATACTCAAATTTTTGACAATGCTAAGAAGATTTGGGATAAATAATTAGTTCAAATCAAGAACATTTTCAGTGACATTCTACAACCCACAACAAATTAAGTTGAGGATTGTATCTGTACATATGCAGTAGAGTATGACAATGTTTGCAGTTTTTGCAATTGTGACACATTTTTGAACCTTGTACATACACCTTTGCCATTAATGTCAAAGGGGGAGAAGAAATCAATGAAAAATGGGCAAACACCAAAGGGAGAGATGAAAAATAGAATGTATATAGTAAGGGGGAGCATATGAGCTTTTTTCACTAAGTGTTGCCATCAATGCCAAAGGGGGAGGTTGTTGGCAAAAGACACTGCTCTAATGAATGATTGAATGTTGTCATTGATGGAAACAAGGAAAAGAGATTCCACCCACATGTCAAAGTGTTTCTACCGGCATGGTAAAGAGACTTTACACTAGAAGAATAAACAACTAAGTATGAGTAGTATGCAGAGTAAGTGTCCAAGATTGGGTCAGTATGCCTCCGCAGTTGAAGATCATTACATGTGGCTCAGATATGGTAATCATAGCCATTTGGTGATGATATGTTCTAGTGTTCAAGTCTTGAATCTCTCTGGAAGTCATATGGTGAAATAGCTAAGTCAAGGTGAATAGAGTTAAGTCAGAAACAATGCACAGTACCAGAGAAAAAGGGTCTATATTCCTCCGCTATGGAATATTTTGTCTTGCAGTTCTGAGGTAGCAAAGATACATACCATGACTACCTCAATCCAGAGTTATAGCTTCTGAAGCTCAATAGATCATATTCTTCAAGTTCTCCAGTATCAACTTCCAGTCTGACATTATTCCACTATGACAGAGTGACAGTTCCAAGATCTGCATTTTTCTATAAAGGACTATGATGTCCTACGGTTCTAAAGGCATGCTAAGAGGTCAAGTATGGATGTTGGATATGATTTTTAGAGTCTCATATGGTCCATAGTGGAAGTTATGATGTGATAGTTGAATTGGTTAAGTGTGTTCTTAAGGAACAAGCTGACATGCATGTTAGATCTATATGCGGACAAGATATATTGTTTGTACAGTCAATCTAAGTGGTTGAATGATTGGTGCTAAACCATATGAATACTACTATATGTTTTTCTGAGTCTGTATTTCTATTTTGCACAAGATCAAGATGACAAGGTACAACACTTGTATACAGGTTTCATGTTTGGGTTGTCGACCTGATTGTGAGATGAATCCTATTGTGGATATATATATTCGATGGATTTCAGTGTTGGATGATTTGAAGTGTGTGGTGTGGATGTGATATTGATATGAGTATGATCTAAAGTAATTTGCAGATTAAAAAAGGATTATAAGGGTAGAAAATAGAAGCAGATGTGAAGTAGAGCAGAAAAATAGGACAGACAGTATGAAGTCATTTGAATCTGTATATTGAGCTAATTGGTACTACACCTTAGTATTTTGTAGATGCACCTATAGAAGTCAACTCTTGGCAGTGAGCCAATCCTTATTCTATCTTCTCTTCTATTTGGCAGTGAGCCTATTGCAGTGAGCATTTCTTTGGGCAGTGAGTCCTTGGGTAGTGAGCCCTAAGGCAGTGAGCCTTCATGTAATTCGGTATTGTTATCATAATATATTGTGAGCTAACACTCACCATGGTTTATCACTTTTTGGGTTTTCCATGTAAAATCTTGGTCTCTATGTGTTATGAACTTGTGGCTACTCTTCTTGTGTTTACTTTACTTTCATGCTATTGAATTTGCTACATGGATTAATAAATGTATGAATAATTTTTTTTCAGAATACTAATTCACCTCCCCTCTCAGTATTTTGCATATACAACCGGGCGGATGTTGGCAAATATTGTGGAATTTATCTTTATACCCACCAATTGCATTCGGTTGAAAGTTTCTAAATCCTTATTAAAAAATCCATCTCGTGCATATCTTGCAATCATTGCATTTCATGACATGGAATCTCTTTGAGATGTTTTGTCGAATAGTTCATGTGCCTTGTCTATACTTCAACATTTTGCATACATGTCTACCAAGGTAGCTGCAACTACAAAATCTACAAAATTCCCATATCCTTTATGCTTTGATGGGTGTCCATACCATGTTCCTAAGACCCCATTTTGGCACAGGCAGTGAGGATGCTAGAAAATGTTGTGGAATTTGGCTTTACAGCCACCAATTGCATTTTCTTTAAAGTTTATAAAGCCTTCTCAAATATTCATTTTGTGCATATCTTGCAATGATTACATTCCTTGAGAAGGAATCTCTTTGAGGTATCCTATTAAACAATTCACTTTCCTTTATATCTAAAGTTGAGTGTTGAATTGCAAGAACAAGGCATAAATTGGAGAAGTAACTTGTACGTTTAGAGATAAATTTGCATCAGGTCTTCAACCAAGTCATATCTCATTGATCTTTTTAGTTATCCACATTTACTATATCAAACATTTTTCTCATGTACATACCCTCCTTGCTATATCCTTGATAAAAATAGAGAGAGAGGGAGAGGGAGAGATATAGAGACAAGGGGATAGAGATAGAGAGAGATAGAGAGAGGAAGACATAGAGATAGAGAGATAACATTAGAGAGAGGGAAAGGTAAACAAAGATAGAGATATAGAGTTAGAGAGAGGAAGATATAGAAAGAGGTAGGGGGAGAGGGATGAAAGGAAAGCACATGTATGGAATACAGTTTCCCTAATGTCAATTCAAAGGGGATAATGCAGATAGGTAATGTTTAATTCAAATACAAAGATGAACACACCAAAAAATACAGAATAAACATACAAGATAATAGAGAACAACACCAGATGTATGTGGGAAAACCCTTTCGGGTAAAAAACCCACCACCACAAGAGAGACAATCTTTATTTATAGTAAGCTTAGAAAGGTTACAATAAAGATCCCAGCTTTCTCACTCAGGTATCAATTCTCAAATCATACACACAGTTCACTTCCTCTGTACATCTACAGAATGAACAATTTGATCAAATCTCATCATCAATCTCAGACGACCTCTCCAAATTTGTATATAACATAGTCTTCAAGAGCAAAATTGTTTTGAACTTCTGCCCTAACTGTTTGTTCCAACTGACCCAACATCGCTATCTTCCAACCGTCGCATAACTGTTCATATTCATGTGAGACCTTTAGTCCCACATTCACCAGTTTGAGTTTGATATCCCAGTTTACATACACGAACACTCAGTAAGACTATCATCGGCAATTTTGTTGCTGACGATGCCAGTCTAAGCCTCATTAGAATAGCCCAAGCCATCAGAGACCACTCCACCATGAACACCGATGGTTCCTTGTCCCACCGATGCCCAAGCCTTCATCCTTCATCGGAGTAACAAAAGACTATCGGAGTACCTACCACGGGCTCAACGGATGGCCAACCTTATGCCGATAGACATATCAAATCGGTTGAACCTGTTCAACCATTGAACCTGACGAACGAATTTCAAGGCTTCATGGCCGCCGATACAAAAAGTCTACCCAATAAATCACTACCATCGGTGTAGCAGAACATATCACATATTGGTTGAACCTGACGAGCGAAGTTCAAGCCTTCACCGGAGTAACCAATGCACATTGGAGAAGAAACCCAAGACCATGCCGATAGTGAAAGTCAGCCAATGGCCAAACCAATGAATGAATGAGGTTCCAAGTAGTAACTTGAGACATTAGATCTCTTCTATCTCCCACTTGTCGAAGAGATTACTACTACCTCTTAATCCTCATACGATTACTAAGAATTATGGGCTCAAAGACCCATTTCATCTAAACACCATTTGAACTTGGCCATGCTCACTGGTTTAGTCAAGGCATTTGCAACATTATCCAAAGTATCAACTTTTTCCAGCTTTACCTTTTTGTCTTCCACCATGTCACGAACAAAGTGATATTGGACATCAATATGTTTTGTCCTAGCGTGAAAAGTAGGATTTTTTTCCAAACAGATAGAACTTTGACTATCACAATGAATTTGTATCTGCCCTACATCAAAACCAACATTAGAACATAACCTCTTCAACCAAACGACTTCTTGGCATGCACGAGTAGCTGCTATGTACTCTGCCTCTATTGTGGACAAAGCAACTACAACCTGTCGCTTGCTCATCCAACTAATAGCACCACAATTTAACGTGAATACATATCCACTGGTGGATCTTCTATTGTCAATATCCCCTGCCTAATCAAAATCAACATATCCCTAAATGCTGATAAATTTCTAAGATCCAACTGAGTTTCCATGATAGCAAATAGCATAGTCAGAAGTTCCCTTCAAATACCTCATAACTCTCTTCACAACATCCCAATGTGATCTGCCTAGATTTGCCATAAATTAGCTCAAAACTCCCACTACCTAGGTAATGTCTGGTCTAGTACAAACCATTGCATACATTAAACTGCCAACAACACTTGCATAAAGTACTTTTTTCATGTCGTTAATTTCATTTGAAGATTCTGGACAATCTTCAACAGATAGTTTTGTTCCCTACAAAACTGGAACAACTAACTATTTGCAATTAGACATATTAAATTTATTAAGAACATTGGTAATATACTTGCTCTAGGTAAGCCAAATCTTTCTACTAGATCTGTCCCTTTTGATTTTCATTCCTAGAATGTACTTCGCTGCCCCTAGATTCTTCATTTCAAATTTCAAGGACAACTGAGATTTTAAATCTGAGATCATCCCCTTACCATTGCCAATGAATAACATGTCATCCACATATAGTGCAATTATAATAATCGGATCACCATCAGTTTTATAATAGACACAATGATCAGATTTAGATCTCACAAATCCCAAAGATAAAACATATGTATCAAATTTCTGATGCCACATTCTGGGAGATTGCTTCAAGCCATAAAGAGACTTTTTAAGTTTACATACCAGATGTTCTTTACCTTTTACCACAAAATTCTCTAGCTGGGACATATAAATTTCTTCTTCAAGGTCCCCATGAAGAAATATTGTTGTCACATCCATCTACTCAATTTCAAAGTCATATGCTGCTGCAAGTGACAATAAAAATCTAATGGCTGTCAGCTTAGCTACAGGAGAAAAGATTTCTCCATAATCTATACCTTCCTTTTGAGAATACCCCTTAGCCACCAGTCTTGCCTTGAAATTTTCAATACTACTATCTAGACAATATTTCTTTTTAAATACCCACTTACAGCCCACAGGTTTTCTACCTTGAGGCAAGGGCACCAGATCCCAAGTTCCATTTTTCTCCAACGATAACATTTCGTTATCCATGGCTTCCAACCAAAAATCTAAATCAGGTAAACTAATAGCTTCTTTCATAGTCCTAGGTTCATCAGTATCAGTAAGAAAAGCATAGGCACAACTTGAATCAAGTACTAAAAATCTATACCTATCTAGTTGTCTTCTTTCATGTGTAGACCTCCTCAATGGCTGAGGTGTAGGTTTAGGTTCTTGCCCTAGATCTGAATCTTTGGAGCTACTCGAACTCACTTCTGAATCATCTACACTTGGTGCTTGTTGTTCCTCTTTTATAGGGGTTAGAGGAATATTAACAACACTCTTTTCTTTCTTCTCTTCTGTCTTCTCTAGATGAGGATCAATAACCAAAGGTTTCAACTCTCTAAAAATTACATTCCTGCTGTAAATTACTTTTTCAGTTTTAGGAATCCAAAGCTTGTACCCTTTAACACCGACTCCATAGACAATAAAGATACATTTGACTACCTTGCAATCCAGCTTAGATCTTTTTACCTCAGGAATACGAGCATATGCCTCATAGCCAAAGACACGAAGATGTCTTAGAGAGGGCTTCTTTCCAGACCATGCTTCCATAGGCATCTTATCAACCAATGCCAAAGTAGGAGAACGATTCAGCAAGTAACAAGCTGTAGTAACTACCTCAGCCCAGAACCTTTGTTCAAGACCATCATAACTCAACATACTTCTTGCTTTCTCCATCAATGATCAATTCAACCTTTCAGCAACTCCATTTTGCTATGGAGTATAAGGTGTACTCTTATGCCTTTTTATTCCATGATCAATACAATTTTTATCAAAATCTGCATTGCAATATTCACCACTGTTATCCGTTCTCAAACATTTTATTTTTTACCAGTTTGATTTTCCACAAGATTTTTAAATTCTTTAAACTAACTGAACACTTCTGATTTATTTTTCAAAAAATATACAAATGCCCTCCTTGAATAATCATCAATAAACAATAAGTAGTATATTGATTTAGACAGAGAAGGAACATCAACTGGACCAAAAACATCAGAATGTACATAGTCCAAAACACTAGAAGATTTATGAGAACTAGAGTAAAAAGAAACACGGTTCTATTTTCCATATATGCAATGTTTGCAGAAATTGAACTCCAGATTACAATCAATCAACCCATCTACCAGGTTTTTGTTTTTCAAGGTTTTTAAACCTTTTTCACCTATGAGACCAAGTCTATGATGCCAGAGCATTGTTTGCTCTATAGGAAGTTTAACTTCCATAGAGTTTGCATCATGTGTTACAATAGTAGCTTTTTTAGATTTTACAGAGACATTATTATAGCACACTGGTTTAGCATCTAACCTATATAAAGTTCCAATGCGTTCACCCTTTGCCAGTACAATAGAACCTCTAGTCATCTTACAACCACCATTCACAAAAGTAACTTGCACTCCAACATCATTAAGCTTACTAATAGAAAGTAAATTTTGAGCCAAACCTGGTATGTGTAATACTCCATTCATTCCTTTTATTTTGCCATCTGGGAACTAGATTCTGACTCTTCCTTGGCCAATAATTTCTAGTGTCGAATCACTTACCAGGAACACCTTCCCACCAACATATGGTTCATACTTAGTGAACCATTCTCTATGAGATGTCATATGAAAAGATGCTCCTGAATCCACCAGCCATACATCTTCAGATGCAGGCATTGCCAAGGTAGCAATGAAGGCATTAGCATCACTTTGAGAAGAATCAGTGTCAGAGAAGTTCTTCTTCTTCTTCTTTTTCTCCTCTATGCAGTCTTTTCTGATATGTCCTTTCTACCCACAATTCCAGCACTTCACCTTGGACTTTTTGCCAGGGGATTTTGATCTCCCCTCTAATTTGGACTTAGACTTCTTGTCTTTCTTCTTGCATCTTTCCTTTGATCTACCTCAAACGGACAGGGCCTCTTTGGCCATCTCAGAAGATTTTCTCCTCATCTCTTCAGATAACAGTGAGGCAACAACTTCTTCATTTTTAAACGTGGTTGTTGTACTTCGAATAGTCATCACAAGATGATCCCATGAGTTAGGTAAGGAACACAACAGAAGCATACAATGGTCCTCCTCTTCTATTTTTAGACCTACAGAATTCAACTGTGCAACAATCATATTAAATGAGTTTAGATGCTACTACAGATGCTCCTTCATCCATCTTCAGAGAGTACAACTTCTTTCTAAGGAAAAGTTTATTCACCAAGGACTTGTCCTGATAAATATCTCCCAACTTCTTCCACAAAGCATTTGCAGTCTTCTCCTCATGGACGTTCAATAGAAGAAAATCTGCTAAACTTAATCTTATCAGTCCTCTGGCTTTCCCATCTGCCAGGTCCCAGTCTTCTTTCTTCATGCCTAAAGGTTTAGTCCCAGACATAGCAACCCAAAGATCTCTGTCGACCAGCAA
Source organism: Cunninghamia lanceolata (assembly GCA_027924645.1). Taxonomy (NCBI): domain Eukaryota; kingdom Viridiplantae; phylum Streptophyta; class Pinopsida; order Cupressales; family Cupressaceae; genus Cunninghamia; species Cunninghamia lanceolata. The sequence continues at coordinate 17,212,914 of BSBN01000274.1, forward strand.
ATCTTCAACCTTAAGCTTCTACAACTCAAAGTTTGTGCCATTGAACTTTTCAATGTCTACTTTTCCTGATACACTTGCCATCTTATTTAACAAAATAGACCTCTACAGAACTCCCACTCACGGAACTAACACAAAAAACCCAACCTACCAACAAGGATAACACAACTGGCTAGGCTCTGATACCACTTGAAAGGAAAGCACAGGTATGGAATACAGCTTCCCTAATGTCAATTCAAAGGGGATAATGTAGACAGGTAATGTTTAATTCAAATACAAAGATGAACATAACAGAAAATATAGAATAAGCATACAAGATAATAGAGAACAACACCAGATGTACGTGGGAAAACCCTTTCGGGTAAAAAACCCACCACCACAAGAGAGACAATCTTTATTTATAGTAAGCTTAGAAAGGTTACAATAAAGATCCCAGCCTTCTTGCTTAGGTGTCGATTCTCAAATCATACACACAGTTCACTTCCTCTGTACATCTACAGAATGAACAATTTGATCGAATCTCATCATCAATCTTAGACAACCTCTCCAAATTTATATATAACATAGTCTTCAAGGGCAAAATTGTTTTGAACTTCTGCCTTAACTATTCATTCCAACTGACCTAGCATCACTATCTTCCAACCGTCGCATAATTGTTCGTATTCATGTGAGACCTTTAGTCCCACATTCACCAGTTCAAGTTTGATATCCCAATTTACATACACAAACACTCAATAAGACTATCATCGGCAATTTTGTTACTGACGATGCCAATCTAAGCCTCATCAGAATAGCCCAAGTCATCGGAGACCACTTCACCATCCACACCGATGGTTCCTTGTCCCACTGATGCCCAAGCCTTCATCCTTCATCAAAGTAACAGAAGACCATCGGAGTGCCTACCACAGGCTCAGCTGATGGCCAACCTTATGCTAATAGACATATCACATCAGTTGAACCTGTTGAACCATTGAACATGACGAGCAAAGTTCAAGCCTTCATTGCCGCCGATACAGAAAGTCTACCTAATAACTCACTACCATCGATGTAGCAGAACATATCACATTTCGGTTGAACCTGTTGAACCATTGAACCTAACGAGCGAAGTTCAAGCCTTTATCTGAGTAACTAATGCACATCGGAGAAGAAACCCAAGACCATGCCAATAGTGAAAGTCAGCTGATAGCCAAACCAACGAATGAATGAGGTTCCAAGTAGTAACTTGAGACATTAGGTCTCTTCAAGGGAGATGTAGAGAGATAGAGAGAGAGATGGAGAGATAGAGTTAGAGAGAGGAAAATATAGAAAGTGGAGAAGATATACACACACACACACACACACACACACACACACACACACACACATATATATATATATATATATATATATATATATATATATATATATATATATATATATATATATATATATATATATATATATAAAGAGATTACAGAGAGATAGAAAGAGATGGAGGGGGAGGGGGAGAGACATATAAAGAGATAGAGGAAGAGGGAGAGATAGAGAAAGATAGAGAATAAGAGAGATAGAGATAGAGATAGAGATAGAAAGAGGGGAGAGGGAGGGAGAGATATAAAAGTAGATTTGGAGAGGGAGAGAGAGGGGGAAGAGAGGGAGCGTGGAGGGATATATATATATATATATAGAGAGAGAGAGAGAGAGGCTTCAAGCTTGAAAATCCCCTGAAAAAATGTTTAGAGGATTGGCACTTTCTTGAAATTGACTAAGGAGAGATAGAGAGATAGAGAGGGATAGAGATAAAGAGATAAAGAGATAGAGGGAGAGATAGAGATACTTGGTCTTCAAGCTTGAAAATCTCTTGAATAAATGCTTAGAGGATTGCCACTTTCTTGAATTTGGCTTAGTATTTTTCTTGGATTCGTTGCTAAGACTCATGCATAAGAATGGGTCCTATTTCTAAGAATAGGCTTGATGATGCTTTTGAATAGTTACAATTAGCCTTAGACAACTACAAGATGATATGAGTCTGTTGATTACTAGAATTTGACCAAGTCATAAAATTATAGAATCCTCCAAAACCTAGAATCTGCATTACAAATCCTAGAGTTTAGAAACCATTCTCAAACATCCTTAGAGAGAGAGAGAGAATCCCCTAAAAAAATGTTTAGAGGATTGTCACTTTCTTAAACTTGACTAAGGAGTGATATAGAGATAGAGAGGGAGAGAGATAAAGAGAGATGGATGATAAAGAGATAATCAAAGGCTCACAATCAGACACTTTACAATGACACAGATATTATCAACCAAGGCACAGAACATAGTTCTTCTCATTAATTTTCCAGCAATATAGAAGGTATAGATACATGCACAAGTACATTAACTTTCTAATCAAGAACAACAAAATAAAGGCAAAATGATATCAACTGGCCACAACAAAGTCTCCAACTTCTCTGTTAGATTCTCTGACAAAAAATATCTCTATCTGTATTCTCTATATGTCTAAAAAAACTCTCCTAATCTATTACAAATGTTACATATTTATAGCCTAAGATCTGACTCTAGAACATCTGAAAACTGAATCCCAATGGCCCAACAGAACTAAAGATAACTGGAAGTCTCCGGCGGTTACGATTCTTCAAATCTACAATAGTTTTTCCATTCCAACAAGCTCATTGGCTGGAGCAAAATATGTGGCACAACTCCTTCCATTAAGGGATAGACACATGGCGAGACCCGCGTACTTGAAATTTGAAATATGCCATGACAGATGGCAGCATCCACAGTAAAATGAGAAACTCCTTTGTCTCTCAGGCATGAATAGGAAAACGACACTTGTCGCGCTTCATAGCATTCAGAAACATCTACCTGTCCTCCTCCGCAAAGCCCTCAAAAATGTGTCTTTATGCTCGGGTAAACTCCACTCTTGACAACTGTCACAACCTGCATTAGTTTAGAAACAAACATATTAATAATGGGACCCACAGCCTCAACACTCACTAGCCTTCAAAGGGAGAAAACTGGGACAGGTGGCATCTTTCGTGTGCACAATAACTAACACGTGGCGGCACCCACATTACTGCTTGAAACATTATAAAGCTTTTGAAACTCCCGTGGAAGTTGACACTTGGCGACTTCCGCATCACTTTAGAAACTTTAAGTTACTTGCTGGAAAAAGGGTCATAAACAAAACAACTTTACCTCCGCATCCACCATGTGGCATTCTCCACAGCAAAGCTGAAACTCCTTCACTATGGCCCACCATTTTCATTACAAGCGATAACATGATGCGGAAAGAACACGTGGCAAGCTCCGCAACAAAGCAAAAGACACACAATAGCCTCCACTCAACACATAGAAACTTTAGGGATTGCCTCCACATGCACCACATGGCAACCTCCGTACAAAAGTTAATATTTGAAACAAATACCACGGCTTTAATTGTGGCTTGACACTTGGCGGCTTCTGCGTAAAATTTAGAAACTTGCGGAACAACATCTTTGAAACATTTACAGAAATAGAAGAGACCCACTCCTTGCTATGATTGAAACAAAATGTAGAGTATTTAACACTCTACATTTCTTGGCATCTAATAGGACTTCTGAGCCTGCTCAGAAAGAAATCAAAACTTGGCAAAAATATATATATTGAAACATAACACAAAGTCATAGATTTTGTATTGCCATCTGATAAACAGACCATTCTAAATCGGAGAGTCCCTATCTACTCTGTAAATCTTGAAAGGCAAAATCAAGATTAATTAAGTCTTTGTGGAAAAATGTTTACAAAATCTAGACCACTACCTTTAATTGAAACTCCAGTTGAGCCATAGGTACAACACAGCCTCTACCTCTTTGACTGATGAAGAGTCACTCAAACCCTGAAAAATTGTTTCATCATTTTGCCTAGTTAAGAACACGGCCTTGATATCATCAGTCATTAATACTGTGTTATTATCTGGGAATGGTAAAGGAAGCCCTAGTTGCACTAGATCCTCTATATGTTTCTTCATATCCTTCACTCCTTTCACTGTATTCAGGATTTCTTGGCAATTTGTAGCTGCAGAGTTACAACTTAGAACCTCATTGACCTTTTTAGCAATGACCATTCTATCATTAATTCCTACTGCTGATAGAGTCTCATCTATTGTATCATATAATTTCTTCAATAAAAGCTAAGAGTTAGAAACCCTCCATGAAACAATAGATAAAATGGCCTGTACCAAGGCTTCAACCTTCTCACACAACTGCCGAGCATTTAAGAAAAATGTTAAAGATGGCCTTAGCTGAATAGTCTCCTCAGAGATTCTTTTCCATACTAAAACATAAAGCTCTTTCACCAAATTCAAAACTCCAGCATTATGTGGCCTATTAGCTAACTCAATTGTTAGTTGTTTTGTTCTTTGTTGCTTTGCCAAGAGTTGTGCCTTAATTGCACCATTAGCATTCTGCTCACTCAACAACTTCTGTTGAAATTGTGTGGCATGTTGCAACTTCTCTTGATATTTCTTTTCCAAAGTGGATTTCTCTTGTCTCAAAACAGTTACTGTAGCCTTCTCATGTGCTAGCTCAAATTTAAGAGAAGCATTCTGGGCCTATGTAGCTTGATGTATCTAACAAGAAACAATATTTTGAAACTATTTATTTAGATTCTCAATCTCATTTTTCTTGGTTTGAACTTCCCCAGCAAGGTTGCTACTTTTCACCTTCTCCTGAGCTAAATGATTCTCTACTTTCTACAACTTCTTTGACTCCTTTAGATAGTCAGTTGCAACTACAATTGTAGTCTCATTTAGTAGCTCGACCCAATCTTGTGGCCTGAACAAAGACATATCCATAGCTACAATATTCATGGAATAGTCTTGGGGTTGCATTTGTTCATTGGGTTTCACCACATTGGGAGATAAATGTGTGACTGTGAGTTATTGTTGAATGGGGTCAAAAAGTGACCTCATGTGTGACATAGCAGGGCTCTTGGCTCTTGTTTTCCTTCTTCCTTTTCTTATCCATTCTAGCCTCCCTAGCTCTTTTTGTTGTGTCTTCTTGGGCTTGGAATGTAGGAGGAGAAGCAATGTATCCTTTAGCAAAGGGATGACCTTGAGGCAAGCCATAAGGGATAGCCAATGATTGTTGGCTAGGAGAAACTTGAGGAAGGGCTCTTTTTGGCACATATGGAGAAAAGAGTGGTAATGAAATGGCCTATGAAGACATGGCCTATGAAGTGACAATTGGGGCAAGGGTTGAAAAGGTTGATGTAGGCACAACAGAAGTGGCAGGGTTTACAAATGTCTGGCTAATTGGGCTTGCCACTCCTAAAGTAGAAGAAAGAGACATAGGAGAAAAGGGAGAAGAAAAACTTACTTGAGTAACAAAAGATGTGACTGGCATCTGCTATAGCAGGGGTTCTACTTCTTCCTCTTCTGCTTGCAGGTTCAATTTCCTATGTTTCCTTGGCCTTCCACCTGTTTCCTCTGTTTCTTTCTCTGTTTCTTTCTCTTCCACATTTACCACCACTGGTGGCTGCAAAGGAACAACCCTAGAACTCCCAGATGCTAAAGCTGTTTGAGTCCCCAAGGTTGGTGATGACACTACACCCTTTTGTTTTTCTAATGTGCTGAGGGATTGGGGCCATGAGGATGCAGGAGCAGCAGATGAGGCCTATCCTGTCTCTTGTATTGTGCGGGGTGACTCTGTTTCCTCCTCTGATTCCTCACCCTTTCTCTGAATTTTACTAGTGTCTTGGCTAGAGATTGGGGAGGGATGCCACTCATCCTAGATGGATTCCCATTTCCCATCTGTGTCAATATTCCCAAAAGAATGTGTTAACTCTAAAATTTCTTGCCTATATTTCCAATAGGCTTCAATCTTCTCTGGTTCCAAATCTTGGGCCTTCAATGATTTCCTCAAACCAATAGTCATCTTTATCTTAGGGTCATAAACTTTTTCTTTAACATAAAAATTTTCCCATGGCCTAGGCCCTTCATAGGGCAAATCAAATAGTTCAACATATAGGTCTGGATTGTCTTCTTTGGGATTCCTTCTATCTTCCCAAAATGGCCAACCCTCATGTACCATTTTAGCATGAACTTTGTTATTCCTAATCCAGGAGTCCATAAAACTGTCTGGGTCATACTTCCATTTATCTTCAATGATGAAGAAACCAAGGGCAACTAGCTTTCTTAGCAAAAGGTGCTCTGCATCTGTAACCTCAAGTGCCATATTTTTTCTAACCCATGGGATATCATACATCTTCTTTTTCTTTTTCTTGTGACCAAACTCATTATCAACCATAGACACCAGACAGGTCACCTCTAAGATTGCAACCCTAGGTGTTAGTATTTTAGGCAACAACATAGGTTCCTCATTAAAACCATGGACTCTGATTATTGTGTTATGTGCCCCAAAGAAATAATCACAAGAAATTGGGTAGTTGGTCATAAATCCCCTTATACCTTGTGTCAATCTATGCTCTATAGGCTCAGGGCTCAATTGGCAAAAAGCAGGGGCCACAAAAAGTTCCCAAAACTCATATGGGTCAGAGGATTCAGATAATACATGTGTCCATGCGGACACAGGGATAGTTTTGTTTTGTCCAAAGTCTGGGTCATACATGTTTAATTGCATATGTTGTGTGAAAAGATTATGGTTCTGATATAACGTGAGGTGGAATAGAAAAGTAGAATACCTAAAAACTCGTTTAGACTTGAAATTCACGAGCTGATCAACTATGGAGTTAGCAATTTGCTCTAAGAAATCTAGTCCGTACTCCTGTGATTTGTTCATAGTTTTCAATTTGAAAGTGATAGCTATTTTCCAGTCATGAACTATATTGTCCTCTCTCATCCCAAAAATGAAGGCAACCATTGACAGTGCCTCTTGAACACTCTGACTGAATTGTGCCCTCCCAATGGGTAGTATGGGCATCTGGGTGTTATCATCTCCCAATTGGATCTTTGAATTGAGGAACCTGACTTTGTTAATTACATTTGCCCATGTGTTTTACATTTTAGTAATAGTTGGGAATGTGATTGTTCTGTTATACTGCAGGGCCAGCATGTCTCTTATGGCCTTGGGCGTAATATGTACCACGAAAGGGCCTTGTTGTATGGTGTTCGATGGTGCGTGAAATAGCTCTTCACACAACTCAATTAGCTCGAAACACAGGTGTACACTCAGAAGCAGGAACTATACCAATCACGAGGTCCATATTCTCATACCAAAAGTTTCAGACTATTGATTATTTGCTTTGAGAATACACCTCTGATGTACCCCTTCTTGGAGAGTCTTGGTATTCTTTTGAAGGATCATATCAAAAATAGCATCTGCATAATCTTTCACCTTTGCTGGGTCGACAGAATATCCTACCTCAGGGACCCTTGTTGTTGGGTAGGATCTCCTTGGTTGCGCAGGCGCTGATGCATATGATTTGTTGTTTAACAACTTATCAATCGACTCATAAATTCCCAGTCCCTCCTGTGGAGAGTGTAGGAAACCTTGACACAAGAAAGAATGAAACTATATAATAAGAGTGATACTTAGCTGAAAGGAGCTTGCTAGGGTGAGAAATTGGAGGCAATAGTGATTCAAAGCAGAGAGATAGAAACAAATGAGAGCTACAGTTAAGATTTAATACTAATTCATTTGGGGCTTTACGGAGGTAATCAATGACACGTCTTATCTTATAAATGGCATTAATGCCAAGAAACAATTAGTGTATCTATTTGAAATCCGCATGGGACAGAGTGTCAGATATGCTACAAAAGTGACTTATCTTTTTTGAAAAGTGTGTACTTCCGGGCGATTTGGGGATCGGCGAACAACCTTAATAAATGTGAGACCAAAAAGAGAAGGGGCTTTGTGCTGCTGACACGTGTTCACCGAACACTTATTGAAAGGGAAAGCAGGAAAAAAAAAGTGGGAAAATAGGAAAGTAAGAAAAGGAAAGGAACTAGCTAACTATGATACATAAGAGCCCCTTCTTAATTGAAATCCTTCATATAGATCCCAGTTACAGGAATCTCTTCAGGTTCCCCATCCATGGTTTCTAGTTCAAATGAATTTTGTTTCTTGTAGGAACAAATTTTGTAAGGACCCGTCCACAATGATTCAAATTTGTTGTGTCGACCTAGCTTAGCAGCTCTCTCATCCTATTTCAACACTAATGAGCCAACCTCAAAAATGGGATTTGAAATCTTCTTATCAAAATAGTCTTTAACCATTTTCTGATGTTTCATTAGTGACTCATGTGCCTTTTCTCTTTTCTCTTGCACTTCCAACAGCTCAACCAGTCTAACTTGCATGGGGCCATTTTCTTCAATCTCTATCTGTTTCAACAATTGTAAAGCAGGGATCTCTAAGCTCAGTGGCATTACTATTGGTTTACCATAAACTAATTCATAGGGAGACATTTTATTTACTTGCTTTGATGTGATTCTGTCAGCCCATAGTGCTGTGTTAAGTAGTTTATGCCACTCTCTGTGATAATTGGTCCCTATCCTCTTAATGAGTCTGATCAGGTTCTTGTTAGTGGACTCTGCCAGACCATTACCCTGAGGGTAATAATCTGAAGAAGTCTTCAAATAAATCCCGTTCCTTAATACAAACTCAGATAGTTTGGTTCCCAAAAATGCTTTAGCATTATCTGATATAATGGTATGAGGAGGACCAAACCGGGCAGTTATGTCTTCTAGAAAGTCTAGTATAGTCTTTTATGTTGCTTCTTTGAGTGGTACTGCTTCACTTCACCTGGTAAAGTAATTTTTTGCTGTACCAATAAAATCTAGACACTGGATTGATCGTATCAATAAAATCTAGACCCCATTGAGCAAAAGGTTCATCCACAATTATGGGGCTTAGAGGCATTGCTACATTTCTCCTTTTGCCTATATAAAACTGATAAGCCTGACATTCTTTAACCAGCTGATAGCAATCTATAAATAGAGTGGGCAAGAAATATCCTGCTTGAGTCACTTTGATTGTAGTGGTCCTTGTTGAAAAGTGTCCACCTAAGGCTCCATGATGTAATTAATGTAGTATTCTCTGAGCCTCATCTTTCTCTATACATCTCAAAAGTATACCATCAAGATTTCTTCTAAATAGAATATGGTCAATTAGTACAAAATGGGCCCATTGCTGCCGATAGTATCTTCTCTTATTATGGGAGAGGTCATTTGGGAAAATCCCAGGCTTCATAAATTGTATTATGTTTTTGACCCAGGAGTCTTGATCAACCTCTTGGATTTTTAATACATTTTCACTTTCTGTTTCTTCAGTCATTATTCTCTCCATGTCTTGAGTCATATATTGGCACAATCCTTTGCCTGTGACTAACTTAGTGGGTCTCACTTCTACATCATACTCCAAAATTTTTGTGATCCAATTGGCTCTTTTCTCAGTGATCTCACCCTCCATAATATATTCTCTTACACTAGGATGAGCCACTAATATCAGGATCTTGTTTCCTGTTACCATATGTCTGAATTTTTTAAGGGCTTTTACCATGGCATATGCTTGTTTCTCCACAAAATTATATCTAGCCTCATATTCCCTGAGAGTTCTAGGGAAAAAGGCTATTGGGTGTTCTCCTTCTTTCTAATCATCTTTTTGAGTTAAAACAATAGCAACACTGAATTCTCCTCCATACACATACATTATGAAAGATTTAGAAAAGTCTGGGTTTCTAAGTACTGGGGCTGATGAAATGGCTTTCTTGACTTCCTCAAAAGCCTGGCTTCCTTCTGTAGTCCATTTGAAAACTAGATCCTTTTTAAGCAATAGTGGCATCGGTCTAATTAGACCTGCAAAATCAGATATGAATCGGCTTACAAAGTTGATTTTCCCTAGAAAGGATTGAACTGTTTTCTTATTAACTAGAAGAGATAGGTTCGTTATGGCAGTGACTCTTTCTGGATCAATAGAGACCCCTTCCTTTGACACTATATGCCCTAAAAGTTTACCCTAAGGTACTACAAAGATACATTTCTTAAAAATAGCTTCTAAATGGTCAAAATGATCTATAGCATTTTTAGAAAAAATAGTGAGGTCATCAAGATAGATCAGAATAATTTTATTTATAAGTTCTCCAAATGCTACATCCATTTCTCAATGAAAGGTAGCTCCAACATTTGAAAGACCAAAAGGAATCTTAGCATATGCAAATGTTCCCCACTTTGTAGTGAATACAGTCTTATGTCGATCTTCATCTACTGACCAAATCTGGTTATATCCTGAGAAACCATCTAGCAAGGAAAATCTTTCCGACCCAGCCACAGTCTGTAAAATTTGTTCCATAGAGGGTAGGGGATAATGATCTTTCAAAGATGCTCTATTTAGATCCCTGAAATCTACACAGAGTCTTATGTCACCATTTTTCTTTCTTACTGGCACTAGGTTTGATTCCCAGGTTGAGTGCTTAATTGGAAAAATAATCTTTGATTCTAGGAGCTTTTGTAGCTCATCCACCATTAAAGGTTCAATTCTGGGATTCACTGGCCTTTGCTTCTGTCTAACTGGCTTAGATCCTTCAGTAAGTTCTATGGTGTGTTGGATGATATCTCTATATGCAGGTCTTCATAGGGCCAAGCAATCACCCTATCATATTTCTCACACAAATCAATCAACCTTTCCCTTTCTTGCTGGGTTTTAGAATTTCCAATTTTTAATCTTCTTCCTTCACTAACTTGGATCTCAGAATAATCTTCCTTATTTGCCTGAAACCTCCTCTTCTCTAGGCTTACATCTTCTGGGTCAAACAAGTTTTCTAAAGTAATCAGTCCTTTAGGGAGTTTATTTGACTTCAGCTGGATAATTTGGTCACCATAAGCTTCTTCAATTTTGGGATGTAACTGATCAGCGAACTCACCTGATTGTTGTAAGAATGAGAGTACTCAGAAATCATTATCAAAAACTTGTCAATTTTAGTCATTATCTAGAATAGTTGGTCTCACTATAACTCTGATTGACTCATTGTTGATTAATAGATCTTTTGTTGGGTCAAACTGTGAACCAATCTGCGCCATTCTATCTGCCTCAAAATTTTGGGCTCTTGGAACTACCTCAATATTGAAAGCCTCAAAACCATCTATCAGGTCCCAAATTCTGTGCCTATAGGATCTCATTCTTACATTTTTGGCTATTGCCTTTTCTCTGATTTGTTTTACGACTAGTTTTGAATCTCCTCTTACTATCAAATTCTTTATTCCCTTTTTCTTTGCCAACATGAGTCCATGCACCAAGGATTCATATTCAGCATCATTATTGGTACAGGCAAACTGAAAATGAATGGATCTTAGAATTTTCTCACCATTTGGGGTAGTAAGGCAAACTCCTACTCCAGCACCATTTTTAATCCTAGCCACATCAAAATTTAGGGTCTAGATTTCTGAGTCTTTTTTAGATTCTTGACTCTGTGATGCTTCTTTCCATAAAACATTAGGGATCTCTTGGTCTTCTTCAAATATGACATAACTACCTAGACCTATAGAGTCATAATTTCCATAGGGATCACTCTGCATCATAGTCAATAATTAATTATTCTCTTCTTCCTATTGGTCATGTTCAGTCCAGTCACCCAACTCTTCAACAAAGATTCTCTCCTCCTTATTCAGCATAGCATGGGCTGCTTCTAATTTTGGGGTTGGTTCATTTGTGATATGGTCTTTGGATAATGGCTTAGACAGTATTTTCATCTTTGTCCCATATTTGGTTCTCAGGATGAGGTGTGACCAATCTAGTGACATGTAACATCCTATCTTGGCTGTGAAATCTCTGGATAAACATAGACCAAATACAGGGGGGATATCTATGACTACCACATCTTGATTTACAATTATATTAGGGCAAGTATATAGTTGCAATGGAAGTTATTTAATTTTTCCTATTGTTTGCACAGATTTCCCATCCAAATGCATGACCCCTCTTGTAAGTGGCTCATACTTTATCTTTAAAGCATCTACTATTTGCTTTGGCATTACTATAATACTGGCCCCAGACTCTATCATTGCATTATGCAATTGTTTCTTCCCAACTATTAGAGTCAAATAAAAGGGATCTAGTTTAGATTTACCTACCTCAGGTGCATTGTTTAACATGGCTGTTGTATGCAGAGGTACAATATCTTCGAGCCGAAGCTTCCCTTTATTAGTAGCTCCTTCTTTAGTACCAATGTGTTTAGGGGCTTCTTGGCCTTGCAAAGCCTCCTGTAACAGTGTCTTCTGCTCAGGAATAGCTAACATATCCCAGATGGATACATGTGTTGGAGTTCTTTTCAGTTGGTCCACCACATTCACAGGTCCTAATGCTTGGGTCTTTGCATAATAAGGGTACCTTGTCTTTTCTAGAAACTATCCTGAGGCTACTTGATTCTGCACAGGCTGAGGCATTTCTTGTCTGGAGACTGTGTTCTGATGACTTTGAAATGGAGGAGCTCCCATGATCTCATTATTAGTGACTTCAGGCTACTCCATCATTCTCCTTTTTGATCTAGTATAATAGTATGACTGCACCAGTGGTTTCTTTGAAGTAGATGCCTCATTTAGAAACACTGAATCTTCCTCTTCAATCCATGAAAATAAAGCATGTTCAGGGGCTATTTCCTCTTCTTGTTGTATGGACATCCCTTGCATCTGGGCCACCATGACTACATTTTGAACACCAGGAGACTGATATGGTGGAATGTTAGAAGTTGAAAATTGTCCTTCTAACCCTCTCTATTCTGCTATCTTTTGCTATAAATTTCCTCTGGGATAGTCTCTGGGCATATGGGCATTGTTGCAGGGAAAGCACCAAGCATTTGTGCCATCTACAAAATTATTTTGCCCTGGAACGATTTCCCTATTGGGATTATGAGGAACAATTTGTAAAGGTGTAGGGACTGTAACCAACTAGTTTGAAGGCTAAGGATTAGCTTGCATTTGAGGGCCTTGATATTGATTTGGCTGAAAGGGAGGTCTATTTCCTTGGTAACCTTGATAAGGGGGCGTTGGATAGGTATTTTGTTGTCTCTTTATATTAATTATCTCATTTGAGAAGGTCCTTAAAATGTTCTTGACATCATCCATTTCAGATGGTTGAGAAGAAGTATTTGCCATAGTAGGTTGTTGAGGAAAGGAATACAAAGACATATGTGGAGCTATAAGATTAGGAATTTCTTGTGGCAAGGGTAAGGTAATTTCTAGGAACATGGGCATAGGAGGCCTTGGGGGCAATTTTCTAGCATCTATCAAGTTATTTTCAGCCTTGACTGCCAACTCATATGCTTCTGGTAGTGTCTGACCTCCAAGAGACTGAATCATCACTGGTACATTTGAATTTAAAGCTTTAAGGTAAAACACAATAGCCATACCTAGTAATGGTCTTGCTGTAGCAAGAATTCTGTCCCAAGTCTTCTGAAATCAGTCATGGCCTCCTGTGGTGCTCTTTTGATAGTAATCAATTGTTGCAGCAAGGAAGATTTATCACCCTTTTCTTTAAATCTTGCAAAGAAAGCATGCCCAAGCTAATCCCATGTAGATATTATGTTTGGAGTGAGAGATCTATACCAATCCAGAGCCTTCCCTTTGAAAGAGGCTGCTAACAATCTTATGGCCACATTTTGTTGAGTGATAACATGTACTGCACATACATCAGATACATCCTGTAGATGCTCTTTAGGTGTCTTAAAATCTTCCCCACTGAACTTAGGTAGAACCTTTAGAGCATTGGCTAGAATATCATCCCAAGTTGTTGGTGGTACTGGGAGAATTAGAGGACTACCAGTGTTCCAATTTACATAGTTCCTTGGGGCTACAGGTGCTCCCATATTTGCACTTTGTGCTGCTACAAACTGATTCACTCTTCTTCTTGGAGTAGCTACTAACGGTGGTAAAAGAATGTTTGGGTTAGTAGCAGACTGAGCTCTTGTTGTAGGTCGATAGCTCTAGCTCCTTGTGGCTCTTTGGCGCATATGATCTTGATAGAAACTTCAAGAAAGGTCCCACTGTGCATGCCAAAAATTATTGATGTATAAAATTGCGCAGGTTCCAACACCAACATGGGAAGTTTCAAGTATGTGGAACTTGCTACTTGAAACAACCTCCAGATTTTAAAGAAGCTGGATCTTGTCTATTTTAAATGGGTTTTGAGCAAAAGGGTAGAAGCTAATAGGGTTACAAACACAATTAAGCAAAACTATCTATGGCGATGCGCTTGAATAAAAGTATTTCCTTCAAATTAAGTGCAGTGAAACTATCCTCAAGATTTAGTTATATTAAAGAGTAGATAATGCATGATTAACATAAATAGATGCAATGAATATAATCAAAGGCTCACAATTAGACACTTTACAATGACACAGATAATATCAACCAAGGCACATAATAGAGTTCTTCTCATTAATTTTCCAGCAATATAGAAGGCACAGATACATGCATAGGTACATTAACTTTCTAATCAAGAACAACAAAATAAAGGCAAAATGATATCAACTAGCCACAACAAAGTCTCCAACTTCTATGTTAGATTCTCTGACAAAAAATATCTCTATCTATATTCTCTATATGTCTAAAAAAACTCTCCCGATCTATTACAAATGTTACATATTTATAGCCTAAGATCTGACTCTAGATCGTCTGAAAACTGAATCCCAATGGCCCAACGGAACTGAAGATAATTGGAAGTCTCTGGTGGTTACGATTCTTCAAATCTATAATAGTTTTTCCCTTCATGTAATCCCATTGGCTAGAGCAAAATATGTGGCACAACTCCTTCCATTAAGGGACAGACACATGGCGAGATCCGCGTACTTAAAATTTGAAACATGCCATGACAGATGGCAGCGTCCACAGCAAAATGAGAAACTCCTTTGTCTCTCAAGAATGAATAGGAAAATGACACTTGTTGCACTCCACAGCATTCAGAAACATATACGTGTCCTCTGCAAAGCCCTCAAAACTGTGTCTTTATGCTCAGGTAAACTCTGCTGTTTACAATTGTCGCAACCTGGATCAATTTAGAAACAAACATATTAATAATGGGACCCACAGCCTCAACACTCACTAGCCTTCAAAGGGAGAAAACTGGGACAGGTGGCATCTTCTACGCGCACAATAACTAACACGTGGCGGCACCCACATTACTACTTGAAACATTATAAAGCTTTTGAAACTCTCATGGAAGTTGACACTTGGTGAATTCTGCATCACTTTAGAAACTTTAAGTTACTCGCCGAAACAGGGGTCATAAACAAAACAACTTTACCTCCACATCCACCACATGGCGTTCTCTGTAGCAAAGCTAAAATGCCTTCATTGTGGCCCACCATTTTCATTACAAGTGATAACATGATGCTGGAAGAACATGTGGCAAGCTCCGTAACAAAGCAAAAGACACACAATAGCCTCCGCTCAACACATAGAAACTTTAGGAACTGCCTCCAAATGCACCACACAGCAACCTCCGCACAAAAGTTAATATTTGAAACAAATACCGTGGCTTTAACTATGGCTTGACACTTGGCAGCTTCCATGTAAAAGTTAGAAACCCGCGGAACAACATCTTTGAAACATTTAAAAAAATAGAAGAGACCCATGCCTTGCTGTGATTGAAACAAAATGTAGAGTATTTGACACTCCACAAATCCTATTTCTAAGAAGAGGCTCGATGATGCTTTTGAATAGTTACAACTACCCTTAGACAAGTACAAGATGATATGAGCCTGCTGATTACTGAAATTTGACTAAGTCATAAAATTATAGAATCCTCCAAAACCTAGAATCTGCATTACAAATCCTAGAGTTTAGAAACCATTCTCAAACATCTTGAAAGTATATACATGAAATATAACAAAGTATAAGAAAGTAAATGTCCATATGTGAATGCCACTTATACTTAAATGTTTATTTCATGTATATACTCTAGGTTGAAAGAAGTTGGATGATTTGCTACACTTGTCATCTAAAGCATTTTAATTGCTCTAAATATGAGCACATTATAACACTCTCCCATTATGTCTTGTTTGGACCAAAAAGTGGTTTGGCCACTTTTTGGTCCCCCATCTTACTACACACACCCATTATAGTTTTATTGTGTTCTCTAAGATTGTAATTTGTTGGTTGTCCCCTTGCTTGAATATGATACAAATATTTATAGATAGTTGTGTGTTTGAGAGTTATATGTTTATGTGATAGTATTTACAACTTTGTATTCATGTATGTGTGTTGTTTTTAACCTACAACAATAAGACCTAGTGTGTAGGTCAATTTTAGATCACTTGTAGCAAAGGTAGGAGAAGCCTGTGAGAAAAAATAACTTGTAACAAATGACTTTGACTTATTAAGTCACCTATAGTCATTATTGTGTTGGGTTTGGGCCATAAAAATTGTGTTGAGCAACTATAGGGCTACCTACAACAAGGGAAAATTAGGGTGTCATAGGGGTGTGGCATCATCACTTTTATTAGAATAAGTTTCTTGTTTTGCTTAAAGCAATTGAAAATTTAGATTAGAAGCTTCAATCTCAAAACATGAAAGCACAAATCCATTGCATTAGCGAAAGTCATATAGAATTGCATACATTTTTCCCTTTCATAGTAATTAAATCATCTTTAAGATTGGGAAAAGAAAAGATTGCGTTCATTTACGATTATTTGCATTAGAAATTCATTGTAAGAATTTATAAATTCACAACATTTAAGCCCTTAGTACCATCAAAAGGCATAAAACATTTAACTTTCATTAAAAAACAAACAATAGATAAGCCCTTGATTTCATCATTAGGCATAGAAATTGAACAACATTTTCAAGTCAAACATAGAAAACTTCATGGAAACCCTCAGTCTCATCATGAGCTACATGAACTCAATAATTAAAACACTCATACAACACAAGTCCACTCGCACCCATGACAATCTTCTTCCACATGAAAAGAGTAATCATCCCAATCGCCCATACCTAGCTAGATTTCTTCAAAAGGGTGGGACTGTTTTACTTGATACTTTTAGCAAGGATGCAATGCATGTGTTACCTCCTGCATTGTATTAGAGTCACATTCTAGTTATCAAAATTGCAAAGGAATCTTGAGATCCCCTTATAAGGTTGATCTTTACATTGGATTATCTCTCTTGACACATAAGGGGAGTTACATTGAGTAGTGAAATTGAGGGTTGTAAGAAGACTTGATGCAACATCTTTGACTAGATAGAAATACTCATGCAAGAGTATATAATAACATCTTATAAGAGATTTTTTCCCAAAATTACAGTACTTGATTTGAGTAAATGGATTGCCATCTTGGTAGTTACATCCTATTCATAGGAAGAATTGAAGTTGGGAGTATAAGTTGGGCATTCCATTTTGCTTCCATAATTTTGACTCAAGGTTATGAAAACCACATCTTGTTTCCTAGGTTTCCATTGCTTATGAATCAAGTGTTTGGGTTGGATTTGGACATACTTCTTTATTTAATAGGTACATCCTATCAGAATTATTTTATACATGGGGATTGAACAAATCTTTTTAGCAAAAGTGAAACTCTCATTGTTTTCTAATAACTTTTATTGATAATATAATTGAGTAGTACTATGTTGTTAGTTTTTCCCAAATAAAATTATTAAAACAATTTTAATGTTTCGTATATATACAATTATTAATTTATGATTTTAATCAATCTATAAAATCAAACTTTCCTCCTTTATATTATCTCTATTTCCTTTAATTACATCCACATTATTCCATGTTAAATTTAGACTAATAAAATATTATTTCAGTTATACTCAATATAATTTCATGATTAGTAAAATGTAACTATTAATAATTATAATTCTATTTATGAGTAAATGGTTTAAAGATGTTGCTCTGCCAAAGTTGTTTTATATGCCTTCTTTGTCTTAGTCTCTCCATAATCAAAAATCTATTTCTTATCTTGTTGTCTTATGCCGACATCAATATTTCATGTCCAACTATTAATTGACTAAAAACTAGTAGTTGCACCCATAGGAGGTTCAAGGAATATGTTGATGGGAACAACCGATGAGTTTAGAAATTTTTCTAGTGTGAAATTTTTACAGCGTGAGACAATTCAGAGCACTATAATGCTCACATATAAAATCCTATTGGCTAATAATGCATTACAACTCATAGAGATCTGAAACCATTCTCAAACATCTTGAAAGTATATACATGAAATCTAACTTGTATAAGAAAGTAAATGTCCATATCTAAATGTCACTTATACTTAAATGTTTATTTCATGTATATACTCTAGGGTGAAAGAAGTTGGATGATTTTCTACACTTATCATCTAAAGCATTTTAATTGCCCTAAAATATGAGAATGTTATGATGCACTTGCTTCATGGCTTTGTTTCAACCAAAAAGTGGTTTGGCCACTTTTTGGTCTCCCATCGATGTGCACATGCCCACTACATTTTTATTATGTGATATAAGATTGTAATTTGTTGTTTGTCCCCTTGCTTTATTATCATGGAAATATTTATAGATGGTTTTGTGTTTAGGAGTGGTATGTTTATGTGAGAGCATTTGCAACTTTGTATTCTTGTATGTGTGATGTTTTAACCTATAGCAACAAGACCGAGTGTGTAGGTTAATTTTAGATCACTTGTAGCAACGATAGGAGAAGCTTGTAAGAAAAATTAACTTGTAGCCAAGGACATTGAATTATTAAGTCACCTATAGCCATTATTGTGTTAGGTTTGGTCCATAAAAATTGTGTTGAGAATTTGGGTAAGTGCATGGAAATGGGGTACAAAAATGGGGTCAAAAGTGGCCACTTTTTTTCTGAAATCAGTTAACGCTAAACTTGGACGAGTAATTCAAGATATGTACACTCAAAATTTGAAGGTATGATAAAAACAATAATTATAGTACTTTAAATCTTGTTTCTTAACTACTAAAGATTTTAGAAAATGTGTTAAGTTAAGGGGCTGAAATGTTGAGTGTACTTAAAAGTGTTCCTATTTTTATCACTATAATATAATATAGTGTCTAGTGTACACCCCTTATTTTTTTTTCTACATTAGTGATGAAGGGGGTAAATCCTAAAACACAAAACAACAAAAATTGTACACAGAAAAAAGAACTTTCTTTTATTGATTTGGACAACTTATTACATTACAGGAGCTCAAATACAATCAGAGGAATCAACCCTCCACATGCTACAACACATTACAGCTTCCTCTCGCAAGACTCTGGAATCATCTTCCTTCTGTAACCCCAAATCAGCTAGAGTTTCTATTTTCTCGCATATTCTTGTCTCTATGCTTCCCCCCTTAACTCTACTACTACCCAGGGTTCCCAAAAATGGTTATTAATAGCCTTTTTGGTGGCCAATAACCTAATTTCAAAATTTGCATCTCCCTCCAAAAATAGGTCAACTTCCGGGAGCGATAAATTTTGATCCGGATGTCCGATTGACGAACCATTTTATGCATCAGAAAGCTCGCAGAGTTCTTTATGCACTAAGAATGGGCTTCTCTAGTTTTGGCCATTTTTGGGCCCGTATAGGGCCATTTAGTGCCTCAAACCTGAGTTTGAATAATTTCCAAGCATTTATTGGGAAACAGAAACTTTAATATTTTTCAACTTGCAAATGATCTTTGCGTGATTCCTTAGCCAAAGGTCTTATTTTTATGTTATGAAGCTTCCTGTAAATTTTTACTTCATTCCGTGCCCAAATGCAAACTTTCTAAAAATAGCAGGTTGCTATTTGTAGCAGTTTGCAAAAACTAAAAGTTTTACATCATTATTCAAGCGATTATGGAACCAAAACCACAAATTTTGAAAAGAAATGGAAAGAACATCAACAATTTTGAAACACATCTTTTTTTGGGTGATGAAAGATTGCCCTTACACTACTGGATGCTCCTACATCAATTAGTTATTTTTAAAAATAATTTGGTTGAAATACAGCTAAGTGTGAGTACCACAAGTTGTATATTTTTTTATATTTTTTCTTGAATATTCCTTTTGCATTTTTTTGAAGTGGATACATCATTAAAATTACATCACTAAGTGTGTGTGTCGCATAACTTGCACAAAAATAATTAAAATTTTTTTTTTTTTTTATTGAATGTGTATAGAATGAAGTGTAAAAGAATCCTATATTTTTTTTTCAAATTTGGAAAAGCAAGTCAAAAGTTATTAAAAAAAATCAATACATAAGTACTAAAGGAATATAGATACACACTTCAAAGAAAATAAAAATAAATACCTTAACTTATTGAAGATATTAAAGAAATTGTATGGCTAGAAAGCTAAGAAGTATCTCTTTATTTTGGTGGTGGTTTTGTAAAAAAATATTTGAAAACATGTAAAGCTAATGAGGTTGAAGTTTGAATTTTAGTTTTTTTTATGTTAAAAATATAAATTTAGGAGCCACAATAGATGTCCAACCCTTAGGCTTCTAAAGCCAAGCCTAAATGGGAAAGGATCATAAATCTTTTGAATTCAAGAAATTAAAAATGTACACATATTAAAATACGTATGATTTAAGCCTTTCATAATGCAAACCTATTTTTCTAAAAAATCTCAAGGTTGACCACTAATTTGAATCACATTTTCATGCACTTACCTATTTGCAAGGCTACCTGTAGCAAGGGAAAATTAGGGTGTCACAAGGGTGTGCCATAATCACTTTTCTTAGAATAAGTTTCTTGCTTTGCTTAAAGTAGTTACAAATTTAGATTAGGAGCTTCAATATCAAAACATGAAAGCACATATCCATTCAATTAGAGAAATTTATATAGAATTGCATACATTTTTCCCTTTCATAGTAATTACATCATCTTTAAAATTGGGAAAAGAAAAGATTGCATTCATTTAGGATTAATTGCTTTATAAATTCATTGTAACCATTTAGTAACTCACAACATTCAAGCCCTTAGTACCATAACAAGGCATAAAACATTCAACTTTCATTCAAAAACAAACAATAGAGAATCACTTGATTTCATCACTAGGCATAGAAAGTGAACAATATTTTCAACATTTTCAAGTCAAACATAGAAAATTTCAAGGAAACCCTCAGTCTCATCACAAGGTACACAAAATCAACAATTCAAACACTCATACAACACAACTCCACTTGAACTCATGACACTCTTCTTCCACATGAAGAGATTAATCATCCCAATTGCCCCTACCTAGCTAGATTTCTTCAGAAAGGTGGGAGTGATTTGGTTGATGCTTTTACCAAGGGTGCAGTGCATTTGTTACCTAAAGTCTAACTCACCCGCATTATCATTGATTCAAATTCTAGTTATCATAATTGTAAAGGAATCTTGAGATTCCCTTATAAGGTTGATCTTGCCATTGGATTATCCCTCTTGACACATAAGGGGAGTTACATTGAGTAGTGAAATTGAGGGTTATAAGAAGAATTAATGCAACATCTTTGACTAGCTAAAAATACTTGTGCAAGAGTATATAATAATATCTTATATGAGATATTTTTTCCCCTAAATTAGAGCACTTGGTTTGAGCAAATGTATTGCCTTCTTGGTAGATATATCCTATTCATAGGAAGAATTGAAGTTGGGAGTTTGAGTTGGGCATTCAATTTTTCTTCCATAATTTTGTCTCAAGGTTATGAAAACCACATCTTGTTTCCTAGGTTTCCATTGCTTATGAATCAAGTGTTTGGATTGAATTTGGACATGTTTTTATTTAATAGGTACATCCTATAAGAACTATTTTATATAAGGGATTGAACAAATCTTTTTAGCAAAAGTGAAACTTTCATTATTTTCTAATCACCTTTATTGATAATATAATTGAGTAGTACTATGTTGTTAGTTTTTCCAAAGAAATATTAAAATAAATTTAATGTTTAGTATATATACAATTATTAATTTATTATTTTAATCAACCTATAAAATCAAACTTTCCTCTTTTATATTATATCTATTTCCTTTAATTACATCCACATTATTCTATCTTAAATTTAGACTCATTAAATATTATTTCATTTATACTTGATAAATTTCATGATTACTAAAATGTAACTATTAGTAATTACCTTTTTATTTATAATAAATGGCTTAGAGATGTTTCTCTACCAAAGTTGATTTGTATGCTTTCTTTGTTTGACTCTCCATATCATGTTGTCTTATGCCGACATCAATATCTCAAGTCTAACTTTTAATTGACTAAAAATTATGTTGAACAAGAGCTGCACAGTAGCGAGAGTCCCTGCCAAATGCTGCCAGCATAGATTGGATTTAAAAAATTAAAATTTTAAGACTGCATCAATTGAAAACAAATTTCAAAATTGAATGATTACACTATTTATTTTGAGAGTTCTATAATTAGATACTTATGCATTCTAAATAGTAATTTGTTGGGTTTTTAATGTAGAGTTGCTTGAGGTATCATTGACAAGTTATAATGTTATTTGAGATAAAATAGTAAGTCTTTCTCTTCTCAAATGGTTTATGCAATATTATTTAATGCAAGGAAAAAATAAAACTATATTAAAATGCAAAAATTAGAGTTTCTATAGTTGTATCATATATACTGTCACTTATATAATAAAGACCTCTCTATGTAAAATCCCATAGAAACCATAGGAGCTAAAAGTACAATCAACTAATGTTAGATTTGGCTAGGAAATGATACTAGTATTTTAGAAATATATTAATGTGAGCTAAAGATGCAAATTAATCATCATCCAAAATTAATATATATTTTATTAAAATTTAGGAAATAAATATGTAATATTGGCCATTGATAAATTTATTTGACATCATAATGGATCTTGTTTTCTTTCAAGAGGTGGTAGATAAAGAGAACCAACCTAAAAGAGAGAGAACCTTGTGCCATAAGATTTTAATCAACATACAACAAAGGCATAAATGCTAATCTTTGTTAATGCAATGGACTAGAAAAACATGAATATAAAGTCATACAATTGGCCAAGTGAAAGAAATATTCAACAAGAACCAATTT
Source organism: Cunninghamia lanceolata (assembly GCA_027924645.1). Taxonomy (NCBI): domain Eukaryota; kingdom Viridiplantae; phylum Streptophyta; class Pinopsida; order Cupressales; family Cupressaceae; genus Cunninghamia; species Cunninghamia lanceolata. The sequence goes on from BSBN01000274.1 coordinate 17,235,825, forward strand.
GCATACTCAAAAACCTAATAGAAGGGTTAAATCAACCTAAAGCAAACTCTATAGGCTCCATCCATACAATTCACCAAGAACAACCATCTCAAATAGATACTCAGTCATGGCCATCACCCTTTGATACCTATGTTGATCATTAAAGGAGAAGGGATCAAATTGGTATTGTATATATAGTACCCTTAACCTAATTGGTTTAGGGAGGAGTGTGAGGGGAACTGACTCTACATTATGAAATCAAAACAACTATCCCATATGGATTTATTGTTTTCTAACTTTAAAGGATAGGATTGAGTTTATCTCCTCATCTAGTAGTATCTAGAGAAAATACTAATGCAGATTAATTCATTTAATCCATAACATATTAAACTACTAAACGTAACTAAATTTATAATAGCATCAATTGAACTTGTGAATTTGGTGCAGGAGCACCTACCTGACAGCTGGCCTTCATGAGGCAGTTAGTTAGTTTGAGTCTTGTTTATGTTTTCAAGAAGGTCTGATAAGACCAAATGCATGTAATAAGGTCATGCTGATCATACTAAGATCATGCTGACCAGGCTTTGCTATTTTTAGATAGTTTGTTAGGACAGTTGTCATGATGTATGTTTGGTTGGACCTCCCAGCCGCCTGGAGAGTTCCCAGCCACTTGGAGTCGGGTCAGTAGTACTCGAAACAGATCCTATTTATACAGGCGGATCGGTTGACTGTAGATCATGGATCGATAGTATAGTATTGCATTGAGCAGAGGAGTTAGAGTGTGCTGTGTGAGAAACAGTATATTGTATTACATCTTTGAAATCAATAAAGATCCTGTTTTCATCTTCTGTTTGATCTCCTTTGTGTAATCGATCTGCGGTTTTGGTGGTTTCATGGATTCACTGATCCATTCCACCGGTTGATTCGTCGGATCGGTGGAATGGCGATGTACAGTAGGTTAGGTTGTAGTTTGTTTTCTGTTTGCATGCAGGTGTGTAGGATCGCCATCGAGAGATGTTGAAGACCCTAGCATGGGCATGTGCTAGGTCGAGCTGATAGAGTTTGGAAGATCACCCTGGAAGTGGATCGGGTCATCCACGGAGGTTCGGCGGATCAGAACAGTGAAAATCTGCTAAGGCTGGAAATTTGTCAAAACAGCATCATCAAGATAAGTTGGTGAATATCCTGCAGTCGCTTCGGGCATCATCATCCGAGTAAGAGGAGATCGGCATGATGCGGTTGGTTGCATGAAGTAAATGAACGTCAGGGTGATCATCATCAGGAGGTGCCGAGGAGGAGCGTATCGGCATAAGGAAGAAGATCGGGTTGATCGCGGGCCAAAAAAGCTAAGTTTGGCCAACAGCAGGATATAACGTCATCATCATTAGGATATACGTCATCAGGATATTTTGGAGCAGCAGGATATTGAGGAGCTGCAGGTGACGTCATCGTCATCAAGATATACGTCATCAGGATATCGGGTGACGTAAGCATCGGAAGGGACGGTGCGAGGAGTTAAGGTTTGTCATCATCAGGATAAATGGGAGGAACCGGATGTTCTTTATCCTGCTGATTAACATGATGTTGAATATCATGATCCTGAAGATAGTGAAGACGGAAGTTGTCGCTGAAGTGAACAGTGGATGTCAGGAGGATGTTCGCGCTGGTCGAACATGATGATGCTGTTGACATGCGAACGGGCGAGGGCTTGTCATTAGGAGGATATCGGTCGGCACAGTAAATATGATGATGCTGACAGTGTTAAGTCAAATATGATGATGATGATGATGATGATGATGGGCTGCAGACATCCATGCTGTATGTTAAGGTTATAGTGTGGATGCCTCTGCATCATAGTGGTATCAGAGCTCAGCAAAAGGTCTGGGCTATTGTGTGTTGATTCTGTCATCGAAAGGGCAGAGGTAGAGTTGATTTTGTGTTGTGTGTTGATTGAAAGGCTGACAAAATGCCTCCTAAAGGTAGTAGTACTGCAAGGGAATTGCAGGAGATGAAGGAAAAACATGCCAGAGAAATGAGGAAGATGAAGGAGCTTGCTGAAGCACTTCAAGCCAGGCTTGTAGCCCTGGAAAAGAACAAAAAGAGGGAAGTGGCAGACAGTGAATCTGAAGAAGATGAAGATGCTGTTGAAGAGTATGAAGAGGTAGCTGAAGATCTGGATGCTGAAGACCAGAGACTAGCAAAATTGTTAAAGGCAGTGCAGAGTGATAAACCTAAGGTAAAGGTTGATGTTTCCAAGTATACTGGAAGTTTGAATGAAGATGAGTTGCTGGATTGGATTGCTGCACTTGATAATCACTTTGAATGTGAAGATGTTGCTGAGGATCAGAAGGTAAAGATTGCAAAGACCAAGTTAGGAGGTCATGCTTTGGTATGGTGGGATTATGTACAATCTGAGAGAAGGAAACAAGGGAAGTCAAAGATCACTTCATGGGATAAGATGGTAGCAAGGATCAAGGGTAAATTCTTGCCAAGGGATTATGAAATTTAGATGTTTAAGAAGCTGCAATTTTTAAGGCAGAAGGAAAGGGATGTGAAGGCATATACTGAGGAGTTTTATAAGTTGAGTATGAGATCTGGTCATCATGAGAATGAGGTAGAAAAGGTGGCTAGGTACTTGGCTGGTTTGAGACTGAACATACAGGATGAGTTAGTTTTAGCTAACCCTAAGAATGTGGAGGATTGTTATCAAATGGCAATCAGGATTGAAGAAAAGATGAATAGAGGACATGATAAGTCCATGAGAGGAAGAGGAAACAATATGAGGGGAAGAGGAGCAGCCCCTACACAAAAGAAAACCAATGAGGGTCAAGAAGACACTGGTAAAGGACAGGGACAGTCTGATTTCAGAGGTGGATGGAAAGGTAATAGAGGCAGATTTGGAGGTGGTAGAGGTTCTACTACATTTTCAGGAAAATGTTACACCTGTGGAGAGTTTGGGCATCCATCTTTCAAATGTCCAGAAAACAAAGGTTCATCATCCAGAAATGATAGAACTAGTGACAAGAGGGTACAACTTGTACAAGAAGAGAAAGTAGAGCAAAGTGTGCAGAGTTCAAACACTTATCAAAAGGACAAGGAGCCTGACTATTATGCATATCCTGAGGAGGGAGAATCATTGATGCTAAGGAGAATTAGTTAGCAGGCATCAAAGGATCTGCTGCAAAGAAGAGCTCTTTTCAAGACCATATGCAAGAGCAAAGGTAAAGTGTGTAAGGTTGTCGTTGATACTGGTTCAACAGACAACATGGTATCTCAGGAAATGGTGTATAAACTGAAGCTGGAAAGGATTCCACACCCTCACCCTTACAAGGCATCTTGGGTGAGTGATAGTCAATCACTTTTTGTCTCTGAACAGGCATATGTGGATTTTCAGATTGGAGCATATCATGATAGGGTTTTGTGTGACATTTTGCCCATGGAATGTTGTCACCTACTGTTGGGTAGACCATGGCAATTTGATAGAAGGGTACTGTATGATGGGTATGCTAATACCTATACCATCAAGAAAGATGGGAAGACTATGAAGTTGATGCCATTGCAGGCAGATGCTGCAGTACAGGAGGTAGCCAAAATCATTTTAATGGGAAAGAAGGAGTTTGTGCCGATGCCTAGCGGAGCAGGCATAAAGGCAGTTAAGGATATTGCAGGACAAGAAGTTGTTCAGGACAACAGGTTGAAGAAAGTTTTAGTTGTGACTGACAGAGGTCAGCAGCAGGTGCAGAAACAGGTTTGCAAACAGCAACCAGTTGAGAGAAATGACAAGGATGTTGTCATAGTTGGGACTATTTCTTGTCCTATAAAGGTTGAAAGGAAGACAGAGTTGAACATTGCAGAAGTTCAAGAGGCAGTTCAGACAAAGGTTCTGGTCAGACAACCTGACAAACACAGGGTATGTGAGAGAAAGGCCTACATTGACAGGCATGAGGATTTACTTGCAGGACAGAGACAAGTTACAGTGCAGAAGTCTTGCAGCAGCCAAGAGCCAGCAGAGGACAAAGCTGGAACAGGTCAGAGCACTGACATGACAAAGTGTAAATGTGGAGGACTTCCACATACTAAACTCATGGGACATGAGTTCTTTTCTGTTGGGGAGTATGGTGCAGGAGCACCTACCTGACAGCTGGCCTTCATGAGGCAGTTAGTTAGTTTGAGTCTTGTTTATGTTTTCAAGAAGGTCTGATAAGACCAAATGCATGTAATAAGGTCATGCTGATCATACTAAGATCATGCTGACCAGGCTTTGCTATTTTTAGATAGTTTGTTAGGACAGTTGTCATGATGTATGTTCGGTTGGACCTCCCAGCCGCCTGGAGAGTTCCCAGCCGCTTGGAGTCAGGTCAGTAGTACTCGAAACAGATCCTATTTATACAGGCGGATCAGTTGACTGTAGATCATGGATCGATAGTATAGTATTGCATTGAGCAGAGGAGTTAGAGTGTACTGTGTGAGAAACAGTATATTGTATTGCATCTTTGAAATCAATAAAGATCCTGTTTTCATCTTCTGTTTGATCTCCTTTGTGTAATCGATCTGCGGTTTTGGTGGTTTCATGGATTCACTGATCCATTCCACCGGTTGATTCGTCGGATCGGTGGAATGGCGATGTACAGTAGGTTAGGTTGTAGTTTGTTTTCTGTTTGCATGCAGGTGTGCAGGATCGCCGTCGAGAGATGTTGAAGACCCTAGCATGGGCATGTGCTAGGTCGAGCTGATAGAGTTTGGAAGATCACCCTGGAAGTGGATCGGGTCATCCACAGAGGTTCGGCGGATCAGAACGGTGAAAATCCGCTAAGGCTGGAAAGTTGTCAAAACAGCATCATCAGGATAAGTTGGTGAATATCCTGCAGTCGCTTCGGGCATCATCATCTGAGTAAGAGGAGATCGGCATGATGCGGGTGGTTGCATGAAGTGAATGAACGTCGGGGTGATCATCATCAGGAGGTGCCGAGGAGGAGCGTATCAGCATAAGGAAGAAGATCGGGTTGATCGCGGGCTGAAAAAGCTAAGTTTGGCCAACAGCAGGATATAACGTCATCATCATCAGGATATACGTCATCAGGATATTTTGGAGCAGCAGGATATTGAGGAGCTACAGGTGACGTCATTGTCATCAGGATATACGTCATCAGGATATCGGGTGACGTAAGCATCGGAAGGGACGGTGCGAGGAGTTAAGGTTTGTCATCATCAGGATAAATGGGAGGAACCGGATGTTCTTTATCCTGCTGATTAACATGATGTTGAATATCATGATGCTGAAGATAGTGAAGACAGAAGTTGTCGCTAAAGTGAACAGTGGACGTCAGGAGGATGTTCACGCTGGTCGAACATGATGATGCTGTCGATAATCGAATAAGGTGATGCTGTTGACATGCGAACGGGCGAGGGCTTGTCATCAGGAGGATATCGGTCGGCATAGTAAATATGATGATGATGATGATGATGATGATGATGATGGGCTGCAGACATCCATGCTGTATGTTAAGGTTATAGTGTGGATGCCTCTACATCATAGGCTCCAATCTAATGAGCTAACCCATAAATTAACTAGATCTTTGTCAAATTCAGAAGCTAGCAAATGTTCTTCATAGTTCCCATAGATTCTGTTAAAAGAAGGATTCTACACAAGGAATTACTATTCAAATTCTTTAAGACAAAGGACTATCAAATTGGCAGTCTAATAAATAAATGTTTCCTTTATATAATTCACTTAAGACAGAAGTAGATCAAGAGGGGAAACCCTCAAAGCTTATCATTTAGGCAGATTTTGATATGTTTAGTTCCATGTAGAGGTCCCTTAAGATTGTAATCAATATTTTGTGTTTGGAATATACCACAAAATTTTCCACCATATAGTTACAAAGTCTTTTATCTAAATGAGTAAGCATAACAATGATAAATCCTACTTAAGTTCTTAAACAACATTGTAGTAATTGACCACAGGGACATATTGCCCTTCGTAGAAGTCTCTTACAGTGTCAAAAAGTTGGAGATGGTGGAAATATGTCCTTGCAACTGAATGCCTCAACCTACAAGGGTACTGTGAAGACGTTATTACTATTGTAGTGACCAAAGTGTGTATACTCAGCTAAAAAATAGACTGACATGGCCTTAACAAATATACAAAGTATGCATGTACCCTAATTATCTAGAGGAAGTATATTCTATACAATGTGGGTATGGTTTACATGGAAGTACAAAATCTAGACTCTATATACTGTAAAATTGTGCAGAGGAGGTATATTGTGTCAAAAGAAAATACAATTAGGCATAATTTGGGAAGACATGAACAAATACACAATGTATGTCATACCATAATAGTGCAAAGGAAGGAGGTTGAAATAAATAACAAATATGATTATACACATCATTACTATGGCATGCACAAAACAAACATTAAGATATACAAGTGTGTGTTTGTGTTGTGCAGAGTAAGGAAACTATGATAAATAATAAAGACATGCAATGTATAAGTAAATTGCCAATACAATGTAGAGAAAGGATGTTACAATAAAAAAGAAATACAATGAAACACAAGTGGGTATTAACTAAACTTTCCTATGATAATATCATGATAAAAAATAATAAAATACAATGAAATAGTCTAGGTATGGTCTAAGCCATCCTACCAGATGGGAATGTCAATATGGCAAAAATAGACATAGAATAAGTATATGTGCTATGTTCAAACGTAGACAAGGGAAGGATACTGTAATAAATAACTACATTGAGAAAATGTGGGTTCGCCTAAACCATTCTAACAATAAGTCAGATTATGAATATGGGCTAAAGAGATATGTGAAGGTTTAGGTGTGTCTATAGTGTATATCTAAAGACATATATAGACACATACTTATCTACGCACAAGAAACATGCACATGTCTCATGCAGAGGAAGGATATTTTGATCACGAAAGAGTATAATGAAACACAACATGGGTATGTCAACATATAAAATGTACACATGCTATAACTCCTAACACAATGCCGAGCAAGGACCTTGTGAAGAACTAAAATTAGAACATGATAGAACATAAACATGGGTTACAAGATTATAAAGATTTGATTCAATGTAAGCATGGCCCAAATATGTGTACAATGCATATGTATACTAATGTATATACTAATATGGTTCAGAGGAAGAGATGCTTCAGAAATACAATGAAAACAATGTTTGTATTTCCTAAACAGATACAAAATAAATAACATTACCAATATTTGGAAAAGGAAAGATACTACAACAGATTGACGTCCTGTGAAAAATCCTTGAGATACAAGAACAACTGGGTAATCAGAAAAGCCCATGGTCACTTTTGAGGAATTTAGGTGAATAGAAGAGTATAAACTGTTGTGCATCTTTTTGTGTGGGTTCAATCCTAGGGGTCATCATTTTCAACCCTGGGATCATATAACCATATGTCACCCACATCATGATTTTGCTCATAGATAATCACGAAATGTCCCTCTTTTCCCATCTCTCCTGTTGCTATTAGCCCAACAAGGCCTGCTCCAAGTGCCAATGCCAGGGATGAACAAATAATATTTCTGGTAACATTTTGATGCAAAAAAGGATAAAGAAAGGATTCAAGAAAATAAGCAAACAAATGAAGTTAAATAACAGAACATATGCACAACAAAATTGTTTGAATTCTCATTGAACTTTGGAATCATTTTTTCAAACATCTAGGCAAGCTTATTGGCTTTTCATTACAAAAACTTAAAACATAAATGACCTAGTCTGTAACCAGGCAAATCCACACCAAAATAACACCACCAGTCCTTAAACCACTAGACATTGCTTTCTTATCCTCCAAACTACTCAGATAGTCCAAATATTTCACCAAGCTCAAATCTTCAGACCTATGCTCTATAAATCGTATTTCCCAAGATAGTAAAATATGCCTTCCCTCCTTTTTCCTCCACCACCATTCATCCATGTCAAAATAAAATAAAGAAAATGGTGAGGACTATCGCTGCCTGCTTAACCACCATGTCCAAATTAGCCTCCACAATCAATTAATGCCCAAACTATGTAGATTTTGAATGCCTATTAAGATCAGACTTAGTGCCTTCATACATGAGGTGGAAATAAAATCCAAACAGAATTGCAGTCGTTACACAACCAGTCAACACACTAAAATAAAAACTACTAGATGTTAATAAAGACTCAAACTCTTGCACCAAAATTAGCTATGATATAGCAAAGCCTCTGCAAAATCATCAAATTAAACAAGATAATTCACCTTGGACTAAGTTAAATGAAGATTAGTGGAAGTATAAAGTCAATGCAGAACAGAAAATGCCAAATATAGAATGCCCATCTTGAGAAGCCCAAAATTTTGAAGTGTTTATTGTTTATACAAAATGATTATTATAGACTTACACATTAAACATTAGTGAGGTAAATCCTTCAAAGGCATGTGTACAAAATAATAAAATACAACTACTCTATAAAATAAAGAATTGGGTGAAGATACAACTTTGGTGCAGAGGTTATACCAAGAGGTGCCAGCGTAACATAGAACATGAATCAATGAACTATGGTAAATATGCATTAGATGAGGATACATAATTGTTACAAACTACTCTAGCCATATAAACAAGCACACCTTTACTCCTTTTGAAAGAATGACTATTTTCATTTAGAGAAAGCATTCAATGATTTTATATTTCTAATTTACTATAGACATGGAATCTTTTATGGGCTATTTTTCATCAATTTGACTAATTTTCACAATATTGGAATTGACACTTAGCAAAAATTTCAAATCAGATAAAACATAACAAATAACACATTATTTTCTTCTTGAAGGAATTGGTGTTTAAATTTAGATGAATTTAGGTCCCTAAATTCTAATGTTTATGTATTTGTAAGACATGGGCAAGGAAATTTTATAAGTTGCATTTGTCCAATTCACTTATTTTTTCAAAAAATATAAAAAAATAGATCTACCAATTATTATATCTTCTAGTAAATTAATCATATTTTGTTATTTATACCATGAGGTTGTGGCAACATAAAACATCAATTAATAAACATAAGCATAGATTAGGGCACACAACATTAACGACCTATTGGAGCCAAACCAAATAGCACATTTGTTCCTACTGAAGGAGATGCAATTTCATTTCAATTGAAGTTCATGTCCCAACATTCCATTGTTTATGTTTTTGTAAGCTCTGGGATGGGAAAATTTACAAGCTAATTTTTGCTAAATGGCTATGTTTTCACAAGAAAAGAAAAATCAAAAAAGCCATCCAATAATTTTTTTTCAAATAAAATAGCAAAGATTTGGTGTAATGCCCCATCATGCAATCCTAGAGAGTTAGGCTAATAGGTGCAAAATTACAGTAATATTTTTATTTGAAGCAAGTAAATGCATTAACAATAGATAAAGTTAACATTATACACAACATTAACAAGGTGAACAACTAACTTCTCTAGGGAAACATAACTGCATCAGAAACACATAAATTCACAACAACACAAGTAAAATATATTATGATGCAACAGAATAAGATTACATAATTCCTTTATAGATATGAACAGTTAGAAATGATCAATTATAGGATTACAAGATTACAAGATTCCTGATTGATTTCACCAGTTTACAATATACAAAAAGATTACACAATAGCTCTGAGGATGCAAGTACAAGTTTAGAACTGGAATCACGACTGCAGAGATCACAAACACAGAATGACCAAGAGTAACCAATGTGTTAGCACAGTAAAATTTTCAAAATTTTACTATTCCCTTATTCCATCATATTTGAATAAACCCTAAAGGGATATCCCAAAAGGACCACAATATAAAATTTTTGTATCTCATAAAATGTCTAGGGATGAACAGTGTCAAAAATCATCAAAATCAATCCATCGGCATAAGGTCGTGTGGCTTACACCGATACACAAGGAATTGTTTGAAAACAACCATCGGCGTGAAAATAGAGATCGGAAGAAGAATCATGGAGCTCACCGATGACTTTACATCGGCAAGAAAGGCAAGTGGTCATGCCGATCGGTATGACAAATATCTATCGGATGACCTTTTAGAAGTTGCCCCGACGGTATATATCATACCGATGAAACACTTTCGGCAAGAGTTTCACCGAACAGCACGCGAGGGTAACAAAGCAATAGTCATCGGTGAGAAATGAACCATCGGAATAGAAAACAAGTAAGTCTCCGACGATCAAAAGTCCTGGCGATAAGAAAGTTATCGGCAAGACTCACAGTGATGCATCTTCATCGGGATAGCTTGACATATCGGAACAAAAGAAGCAAGTCTTGCCGATTCATAAGTCACGGCGATCAAAAGATATCGGTGACACTTTACTAAGCTTTGCCCGATGAAGGATGTGATAAAGGGCATCGGGGAGATGATTTCGATCGGGGTATCTTGAGAAAGCTATCCCGATAGAGAATGTCATTCCGATAAAGATAAAAGTTCATACATAAACAGACTATCGGTAAGACAATAAAGATCAGGGAGACATAATTTTAGTATCCCGATGGTCTCAATCTTCCCGATAAGCAAAGTATATCGGTGGGACTTGCCATATCGCGGAGAGATCTAAAACCCTTGGCGATGAAGGAAATCATGCCGATGGTCACACCCACTTGAAATATGATACTACATGGCATCGGGGATACAATTGAGGGCTTACGCCGATTGACCGTCCGCGCCATAAAAAAGGGTTGAGGTCGTCCAGACATTTCAAAAGGCACGCCGATAGGAAGAGTTATGGCGATGTGACACTTCACAGCGATGAACATTGAATTGATCAGATAATTAATACAAAACGGCTACAAAGTTCATACGATCATTATAATTGCAAAAAACCGTCCGAGAGTAGAATACAGAAGAATTCTCAGGGCAAAAGCAAAGGTTTCCAATTCCAGTCATCGAGCGACAGGTACACATACACAAACCACTATATTACCTGTATTTGAATTTCCTGCCAAATTTTTCAAAAAAATGGAAACTTTGGGGAAAGGAAAAGGAAGAAAATCACAAGGAGAAACCAGTAAACCAAAGAAGCAAAAAACTGATCAAACCCCTGAGGAAAAAGTGAAAGACAGGAAACTAAATCAGGACTTGATTGACCAGTTGCCTGGGTCAGCTCCCAAGGCCAGGAGGTCTGCCCAACTCAGGGCAGAAGTAGAAAAATTAGAAGACAAACATAAGCGCCTGGGAGATATTTGGACCCCAATTAGGGGATATGAACTCTTCATGTTTCATTACAACAGAAGATTTAGAAATGCCCCTGTGTCAAACCCATGGCACATGAATTTAGGCAAACTGGTTGTACCTAATGTATTCTTGAATGTAGAACTCCTGCAACTATTAGCCAGGCATTACAATTCAGGCCTGAAAGCTATCTGCAACCCTCAGGGAGAACCAATTATACACCTATCAAAAAATGCTATTTGTGAGGTGTATGATTTGGATGATTTGTGCACTGTCCCTGTTGTTTATGAAGATTTGGATAAAGAATACTGGAGAATGGATACAACCTACAATGGATGGAGGTTACCCATTCATAGACCCAGGATTGAAGGAGAAGTGATACCCTTGACTGAGAATGATGGCCCTCCCTTTCATGTATCCATTTTTGAACCATACATTCAATATACTTACTATTCTGTAGGCCAAGTCCTTGGCTCAGAGGTCCCTGAGTTCATGGCTATTCCTCTAATGGTCATAACCTCTGATATTCAATGTCACAATGCCAGACAGTTTGATTATGCCTCCTATGTTGCTACTAGAATAGACTCTGGTCTATCTGCAATGAAAAACAATGCTCCAGCATGCTCTTTTGAGCATTACTCGATGCTCATGCATATGGTCTTATACTATGGCCAGGAAGTAGGATTGTGGCCAAATGAGCTTCAAGTTGTTGCTACAGGTAAGAAAGGGGAGAAGATACCTGTACAAATGTGGACCAGAATCTGGGATAGCAGGTATGCTAACTCCAGCTATGCTCAATTTGAGGAGCATTGTGTTAAAGTGCTGTATAGGTATTTCAACCACCCCTGTGAATATTCAATTTCAGATGAAATAAAAAGATTCCTCAGGCCAAAAGATTTTGGTGGCCCCCCTGCTGTCACTCATAATTGGGGAGACTGGTATTGTTTTGAGGACGCTACTATGATCAGAGTGTATGGTTTTGAGGATGCTCCCTTTATATTGCCTAAAACTGTCCCTGACAGGATTGCATATCTGGAAATAATTAGGCAAATGCATTGTTCCAATGTCATGCATCTAAGTTCGCATGATAAACAATCATTCATGCCTAGTACTTTGTGTTTTGGAGATTTTACTGTGGTTTCAAAAGAAGGGTATAATCTCATTTTGGATAAACTAATGCATTATAACATGGTGACTGCTGAGGTGAGGAAAGGGTTTGACCCTGAGGGTTTCATTGACTATGCAAGAAGAAAACAAAATCTCAGTGGATACATGCACATACATTATCCACATGATGATGTCATTAGAAATTTGGAAGAGGCTGAAGTCGATTTGGTAGTGGAGAAATATAACAGAGATTTGAATGAAAAGAAAAAGCAGTTGGCAGAAGTTGAAGTGGTATCCTCTGAAGAGGAAGAATTGACTGAACAGCCACAAGATAAGACAATAGAAATGTCTAAAAGAAAAATGCAACAATATCAGCCTCCAGTTGTGATACATGATGAGGAGGGATCTGCTGATGAAGATCCACGCCAAAAGGCTTATGATTCTTTTGTGTCAGATGATACATTCATTCATTCAAAGGAATTTAAATCATTCCTGTATAAATACAAGGGAAAGGAAATTAGAGAGTCAGTAGATAATGTTTCTGCTGACAATGAAAAACAGTTATTGGAGATGTTAAAGGAAACAGTGGACAAGGAAATGCAGGACATGACACCAAGCAGAGGCAGACAGCTGCTTAAAGATGCGGGGGTTATGATTTTTCCCGGCTTAGATCTAAATTCTGCTCTGGTTTTTGATAGTTTTTTGAATAATGCTGATGATAAGTATAAGCTTACTCCAGAAGGAGTTAATGAAGTCTATATGGGAACAAGATACAACAATGATGAAAATTCTTTAATGATATGGGCATTGTATCCTCCCCATAAGAAGACGGCCATAATAGACACTGAGAAAACTTTTGGCCATGTTATGACTTTTAGAGCAGGTGAGACTGACCCCATAATTACTGCAGACATTGGTATCAATGTTGCAAAATTGAATAAAGCACAAGCTCAGATGTTAATCAAGGAAAGGGATGCCTACAAGCTGAATTGTGAAAGATTAACAAAGGAGAATGACTACTTGAAGGATGCTGTTAAGAGCACCTTTGGGCAATCTACGAAGAGAATAACTCAAGGTGAAAGCTCACAAAGTAGTCAAGAGATATCCCATGATCAAGCCAAACAAATTCAAATAGATGCATTTGTTACAATACTGCAGAGCAGGTATGCAAACATGGTACGGTGGTTAAACCAGTTTTGGGATAACTACTCGGAAAATCATAAAGCAGTCAAGGAACATGAGAGGCTTGATCAGAGGATACAAGAAAAGGTGATCGAGTTGCAAAACAGAGGTACCCCTGATAGCACAGATGTCTCTGATGCAAGAGCATTACTCAAAAGGCACCAGAATTATTATGATAAACTCAAAGCTGATGCTAAGGAAGGGACTGATGCATCAGACGCAGGGGTGCCCAGAATATTCAAAGATAATGGAGAGGTAAAGAGCAAAGAAGAGTGGACTATTGATTGTCAAGTTATATTACACAAAGCCACAGGAGCCCTAAAAGATAAAGCCTCTGTATCTACAGAAGTTTGCAAGCAACTGGAGGAAATGATCACCCTCGATATAATCACCAGGAGTGCAGTCGAGCTTACTGATTCTCACCGTGCGCAGGAGTACTTGGATCATCTAACAAAAGTCTATTTATGGCTAAACAGAGCCTAGTTAAGATTATGTAATTATTGTTTGTTAAAATCTCAAGAGACTTATTGAAGAGTTGTATCTCTTCTTGAAGATATCTATATAAGTTCAAACAATCTATGCTGAAAAATCATCAGCAGTAGAAGATATTTAGATATACATATACATAATATTCCAGAATGATCATGTTGCATATTTTATTTTAAAGAAGAAATTTGAAGTTCTCTGATTCAGTATTTCCATTTGGGTATCAGTTATTTGTTGAAATTATTCAATTGTGTGGCTGTCTCCATTTCTGCATTTCCCTGTTATTCAGATTAAACTATCAAGTATATATTTAATCTGTCAATACACATTCGCTGTATCTGTGTGATCAATTCGGTTGGTATCCATCCTAAGGAATTAAACCCTTCTGATTTATTCACAGTAACCTGGAAGTAGTAAGTTGGGATTACTAAGTAGAGCCATATAATTAGGATTGACACACTGTCTCCAGTAAAATATTATCTGTAATCTTGTCTTTTCATTTCATTTGGCTCCTTCAAGTAAGGATTAAAGTACCTTCTGGTGAATTATAAGATCTCTGATTTTATTTGGTTGGATTATCAAGAAGAGTCTGTCAGTCATTTATTTGCACGTTTATACAAGCTATAAACCAGAACTGTGCCAAATATCTAGAATTATTACCATTTAGAAACTACTGTTCTCAGTCCTTCAAATTGACTCTGTTACCCAACAAGGCACTGGTCTCACTCAACTCATTAATTAAAACCTTTTGATATTGCTTATACAATTTCTGCCAATCACTTATTAAACATTACATATAGAATTAATTAGTCAGCTTTGTCATCTATCGTACATCCTATGCCATTGTAGATAGACCTAGTTAGTCCATTCATCCACACTCAGACTGCTTTAATATTTTAAGGTTCACCCACCTAGGTGTAGCAGGACCTAAAGTGTAGGAAATCATCAAACCTTGAAGGTTGATTTCGTCAAGTTAGTTCAAAAACGTTGCAAATCCAAATATAGAGCCTGGCATCCTCTTAGGATTAGTAACTTGCATTTTTGAGACCTAACAAATTGGCGACTCTACTGGGGAACTTAGTAAAAAGACCTTAGAATTTAGTCCTTTCTTTCATAGAGTCATTTAAAATTTCTTTTTGGTAACTCTGCTGGTGACAAAGAACCTTACAGATAAAAATACAAACTTTTCCTATTCAATAGGTGGCGACTCTAGTTACAATCATAACAAAAAATTTCAAATGGATGGTAGGAGATCCAAGATGGAAGGCAGAAACTTGCAGTCATCTCCACCACTTAGAAACATCTCCAAAAGAAATGTGAATCCAAAATATTCCCACCAAGATAATAATCTAGACATCCAGGAGAATGATTCAGAACAAAATATTGCAATTCACAATAAATTCACACCTCTGCATGATTCAAACGAGAACCTCAGTGGAGCAACTGATGATATTTTGGCAAGGTACAGACCCACTCCTCAAGAACAGCGGGATCATGATGCAAAGGTCATGAGGGATATTGATAGGAACCAGGCTGAACATGATTTCAAGGTCTCGTTTGACCAGGGAGAAGAGATAGGATATGAATTGTCAAATCAGGGAATAAATGACAATCCAGAATATCAGGAAATAAATAATCAAGACATGAGTGATGAGAAACAGGAAATACTCATGCTCAGGAAAGAACTCGAAAGGTACAAAATACAAGAGGAGAAGGAGTTATTGCAGCAAGAAATTCAACAGAGGAGAAATAAAGCCAAAATAGCTCCCCCCAAATATGTACCCCCGCATAGAGGGAATATTTCAAGGAATACACAACAAAATACAAATAGTGCTCAAAACTCACATGCTTCTGGAAGTCATCAGAACACTATTTCCCAAATCCCCAGACCACCTCCCATAAGTAATGCATCCCTACATGTGGCAAATAATTACCCACCCCCTGGTCAACAATATTATAGGCCACAAAATCAACACATAAATCCCCATATAAACCAACATCAACAATATGCATATCATCAGCCACCAGGTGGATATAATTACTATCCCAATCCACCACATCTCAATTTTCCCCCCCAAAACCTTGCTAATATATGCAGTCAATTTGATTTAATTGGATATCAGTTATATCCATATCCTATGGATAGTACTTGGAGAAACATGGTTCCCAAGTTTACTGGAAACAATGCAGTATCTGCAGAAGACCATATCAGAAGTTTTAATGCTTTTGTACAGGATATAGGTATGGACTGGGAAGACATTAGAATGAGGTTATTTATGATGTCCCTCACTGAAGATGCCAGAGATTGGTTTAATAGCTTGCCCGATGCATCAATCAATTCAATAACTGATTTCCATAACCAGTTTAAGGATCAGTATGGTAACCAATACGCTCCTGAGTTTGCACTGCATGAACTAATAAGTATACAGAAGTATCAAAATGAATCAGTATTTGATTTCAACCTGAAGTTTTCCAAGTTACATAATAAGGTACCACATGGAGCCAAGTTATCTGACCAGGCAGCACTGAGTATCTATATGAAGGCATTTGACCCCAAAACAGGATATGAACTCAGAAACCGGTGCCCTGCAACGTTGGCTGAAGCACAGAAAATAGCCATAACTATTGAAAATAATAGAAAAGCTGCAGGAATGGTCAGTAAAAGGGAAAATCATAGAAGTCTTCAGAATCCAAATGCTCAACAGATTAAACCAGAGGGTCAGCATAGGCAGGATAGACCTAGGTTACATGATATGCCTTACAATACAAATTGGAAGGATGGAAGACCTATTGACAACAACAGAAAGCAGCCATATGGAAAGGATACTCCTGATCCATTGAAGAGAAACATGGCACATATGGCAGAAAATAAACCTTGGTGTTCTGTATGTAACTTGCCACATTCACCTGAATACTGTGAGGTAGCTAAATCAATACAGCAAGAGGAAATGCTATATAACTATAATAGAGATAATCACACCATTAATATGATGCAGGATACACCATGTGTGGTAACAGAAGATTATTCTTCTTCAGAGGAAGAAGGGTATGAGTATGATGTAGGGAACCGAAAATATCATGTTAACATGGGAGAACAAGTATTCTCAGACCAGGAAGATATTTATGACAATAAACCATATGGTCAATGGAGAAAACCTACTGAGGATGAAAAAGAAGCTCTCACAGTAGCTGTAGTGGCTCAAGCTTGAAACACTTATAACTTAAGGAATAGAACAATAAATGCTGGGCAGGGAACTCCTGGGAGTGTATTCATAAAAGACCAGAATAACAAGGGGAATAATACAAAATCATCACCTAAAGAACCAGAAAAGGGGGATAAAAATAAAATGAAAGAAAATATAGAAAAAGAGAATACAAAAACAGAAAAGAATGACCAAATCATAACCCCTTCTTTTGACATTGTACAGGCAGTGTCTCAGGTGAAGATATCAGTTCCACTCTTAGAAATGATGAAAATAGATAAATATAGGAGTACAGTCGTCAAGATGATTTCTGATACACCTAATCCAAAACATAAAGGGTTTGAAAAAACAACAAATAATGTGCATCAAGAAAATTTTAAGATGCCTGAGGTATACCTTGGTGACACACTTACAAAAAATCCCTCACAGGTAGATCCATTCTATACTACACTAGTAATCAAGAACAGAATAGTCAGGAATTGTATGATTGATTCAGGTGCTGCTATGAATATCATGCCTATAGCAGTGATGAAAGAATTAGGGATGTGGGTTGATACTACGTATGGCCAATGTTATGCAATGGATAACAGATCTATTCCAGTAGTTGGTATTATGAAAGATGTAGAAATAAAACTTGCTTCATATCCTGAGGCAACATATAACATTGACATCACTGTGGTTGATATCCCACCGTATTATGGAATGCTGTTATCAAGGCAGTGGGCTGCAATGGCAGGAGGCAATGTTCAATTAGATCTATCATATGCCACCATACCAGTAGGTGACAAAGAAATCAAGTTGTGCAGAGAACCAAGGTATGACAATATTATAGAAAGAATGGACCGGCATCAGGTGAATTTCTTTTGTGACACAGATTTAGGGGTTTTCAAAGTTGGAGAAACTACCCCAGAATTGCATAACACTGACCCAATACACACTGAATCTATGAAAAAAGAAAATGATTTGTGGAAAATGTATTTCGATGGTGCATGCAGCAAGATAGGAAACGGGGCCGGAGTAGTTTTTATCTCACCAGGAGGGAAAACATTCAAATACTCTTTCTTACTGACATTTGAATGCACCAATAACGTAGCTGAGTATGAAGCCCTACTCATTGGCCTAGACATAGCCATCAAATACAAAATAAAAAAGTTGGCTGTCTATGGTGATTCTGAATTGGTCATCTCCCAAGTAAGAGAAAAATATTTATCTAAGAATAAAAGATTAAGACAGTATAGAAATGCAGTTTGGGATAGTGTTGAATTATTTGATGCTTTTTCAATCAGCTGGGTTGATAGGTCTAAAAACATCATGGCAGACTTTTTAGCAAACATTGCATTAAAAAGAGATGATCTAACATTAGGAGGGATCACAGAAGTAGAATTTAAAACTAGACCTACCATCCCTGATAATATACAGAACTGGCAGGTGTTTGACAGCGATGCTGATATAATCAATTTCTTACATTGTGCTGATTATTATGAAAATCAAGAAATTGATTTCAGTGCATTTGTGGAGAAACACGATGGGAAAGAAACCCTATTTGGTCAAGAAGTAGTTCAACTGAAGACAAATAAGATACCCAAAGGGCTTATTGCATTAGAAAAAGCATTTGATGGGCATGATAGATACAAGAAGAAAGAAACACCAGTGATACCTGAGAATCTTGAGGAAGTGAACTTGGGGACTCAGACAACCCCAAAAAATGTATATATTGGGAGGAATCTTGACCAGAAAATCAGAAGTAGAATTATCAATCTACTTAGGAAGTATAGGCATGTGTTTGCTTGGTCATATGATGACTTAAAGGCATATAGAGAGGATCTATTTCAACATGAGATACCACTCAAACCAGATGCAAAACCATTCAGACAGAAACAAAGGCCGATTAATCCTACATTGGCTCCGAAAATGCTGGAGGAACTTACAAAGTTAAGGGATGGAGCTATAATCAAGCCTATTAGACATTCTTCCTGGGTCTCAAACTTAGTACCTGTCAGGAAAAAGAATGGTGACATTAGACTGTGTGTGGATTTCAGAAACCTGAATAAATCTTCTCTCAAAGATAATTATCCTCTTCCCAATATGGAGGCGATATTACAGAAAGTTACTGGATGTGAATTACTATCCATGATGGATGGTTTCTCCGGCTACAATCAGGTAAAGGTTAAGGAGTCTGAACAATTCAAGACCGCATTCACCACTCCGTGGGGAACATATGTATATTTGAGAATGCCATTTGGATTAACTAATGCTGGGGCAACATTTCAAAGAGCGATGGACGTAGCTTTTGCTGAATTGATCAATAAGATTATGATAGTCTATCAAGACGATTTAACAGCATATTCAAAAAAGGCTGAAGATCATTGCACACATCTAGAACAGATATTTGTCAAAGCCCTAGAATATGGAATATCATTGAACCCTAAAAAATGCCAATTTGCAGTAACAGAAGGAAAATTGCTTGGCCATATAGTCTCGAAGGAAGGAGTTAAAATAGATCCTGAAAGGGTGGAGGCAATTGATCAGGTCCCTATTCCAAAAAATGTAAAAGCTATACAATCATTTTTTGGTCAGATAAATTTTGTCAGAAGATTTATACCAAATTTCGCAGAGATTGTTTGTCCTATATCAAGAATGCTGAAGAAGAACTCAGATATGAAATGGACAACAGAAGCAATGGAAGCATTTGGTAACATTAAGGAGGCCATCAAACAAGCTCCAGTCTTAATATCCCCTGATTTCGGCAAACCTTTCCAACTTTTTTCATTTGCTTCCTATCATACAGTGGCAGCAGTGTTGTTGCAGAAAAACAATGATGGATATGAACAGCCAATCTCTTTCTTTAGCAAGTCCCTTCAGAATGCAGAGTTGAAGTATGACATTATTGAAAAACAGGCATATGCATTGGTAAAAGCAGTAAAAAACTTTAGACCATATTTGGTAGGGGCTAAAATCATAGCATATGTTCCTAATGCTGCAGTCAAGGATGTACTGATTCAAACTGAGGTCACGGGTAGGAGATGTAGGTGGATCAATAGGATTCAGGAATTCAACATTGAAATCCAAATCACTAAATTAGTAAGAGGACAGGGTCTTGCCAAATTGATGACTGAAAATAATCTAGAAGCTTCCCATATATGTAATATTGATGCAAGTACCAGTATTGAACATACTCCATGGTATACTGATATAGTATATTATCTAACACATATGAAGAGTCCTGAAGGATATGATGATAACAAAAGAAGGACACTCAAACTACAAGCTTCAAAATATGTACTCATTGGTGGAGATCTCTATTGGAAAAATAGAGATGGGGTTCTACTATTATGTTTGGATGAATATCAATCAAAACATATTATGAAGGAATTGCATGAAGGCATGTGCGGAGGACATTTCTCAGCAAAAACTACGGCCCACAAAATTTTGAGGGCAGGGTACTATTGGCCTAAAGTCTTTAACGATTCATACCAGTACACTAGAAAATGTGAAGCATGCCAAAAGTTCTCAGGGAAGTTAAAGTATCATGGAGCACTACCTTTAAAACCTATGCAAATTGAGGCTCCATTTTATCAGTGGGGTATTGATTTTATAGGTGAAATTTCAGAGAAATCAAGTGGGGGGCACCGATGGATTTTAGTAGCTACTGATTACTTTACAAAATGGGTAGAAGCAATCCCAACCAGACAGGCTACTAGTAAAGTTGTGATAAATTTTCTAATGGATAACATTATATGCAGATTTGGTACTCCTGTAAGACTGATTACTGATAATGGGATGTGCTTTAGATCTGATGAATTCAAAGGTTTTTGCAGCACATATGGTATCACTGTTTCTTATGCTGCTCCTTACCATCCACAGGCCAATGGACAAGCTGAATCAAGTAATAAGAGTCTGTTAAAAATCATAAAAAGAATGTTGGATAGAAATAAGAAGGCTTGGGATTCAAAATTAAGAATGGCAGTATGGGCTGACAGGATTACTATAAAAAGGGCAATTGGGAGATCCCCTTATGAATTGGTATATGGAACCCAAGCAAGATTACCATTAGAAAATCTTATACCAATATACAAATTCATTCTCCAGGAAGACCTGAATATCCCTGAACCAATGGAGGAAAGGTTGGAACAATTAGCAGAGCTTGATGAAACAAGAAGAATGGCTCAGAAACAGAATATTAAATTACAATCACAGGTAAAATATCTCTTTGACAAAAAGGCCAAAGAAAGAAAGTTTGAAATTAATGATCTGGTACTAATGTGGAATGCAAGATGTCAAGACAAAGGAAAACATGGAAAATTTGAAGCCCTGTGGTTGGGTCCTTTTGTTATCACTGGCAAGGGAGGTGATGATTCTTACTATGTACAGAATATGTCAGGAGAGAAGCAGGAATTGCCAGTACATGGGCAATACTTGAAGCAGTTCTTTTCATAAACATGTACAAAGAGAATTGAGTGTTGCCAGTGCATGGACAACATTCAAATAATTCTCAAAAATATTTTATTCCATGCACAGTAGTCTAGGAATCATTCCCGCTCCCTATCATTTGTTCCTTTCCTTTTTCCAGTTCCATAAAACCTCACCCCAAAATAATAAAAGATGTGGTCTACTTCCCCAGGAGATTTGGATCCTTGTATACTCACAGGGAGTATTCATCCCAGACAGAGCCACTGTTAGCACAGTAAAATTTTCAAAATTTTACTATTCCCTTATTCCATCATATTTGAATAAACCCTAAAGGGATATCCCAAAAGGACCACAATATAAAATTTTTGTATCTCATAAAATGTCTAGGGATGAACAGTGTCAAAAATCATCAAAATCAATCCATCGGCATAAGGTCGTGTGGCTTACACCGATACACAAGGAATTGTTTGAAAACAACCATCGGCGTGAAAATAGAGATCGGAAGAAGAATCATGGAGCTCACCGATGGAGTAAGCAACACCGATGACTTTACATCGGCAAGAAAGGCAAGTGGTCATGCCGATCGGTATGACAAATATCTATCGGATGACCTTTTAGAAGTTGCCCCGACGGTATATATCATACCGATGAAACACTTTCGGCAAGAGTTTCACCGAACAGCACGCGAGGGTAACAAAGCAATAGTCATCGGTGAGAAATGAACCATCGGAATAGAAAACAAGTAAGTCTCCGACGATCAAAAGTCCTGGCGATAAGAAAGTTATCGGCAAGACTCACAGCGATGCATCTTCATCGGGATAGCTTGACATATCGGAACAAAAGAAGCAAGTCTTGCCGATTCATAAGTCACGGCGATCAAAAGATATCGGTGACACTTTACTAAGCTTTGCCCGATGAAGGATGTGATAAAGGGCATCGGGGAGATGATTTCGATCGGGGTATCTTGAGAAAGCTATCCCGATAGAGAATGTCATTCCGATAAAGATAAAAGTTCATACATAAACAGACTATCGGTAAGACAATAAAGATCGGGGAGACATAATTTTAGTATCCCGATGGTCTCAATCTTCCCGATAAGCAAAGTATATCGGTGGGACTTGCCATATCGCGGAGAGATCTAAAACCCTTGGCGATGAAGGAAATCATGCCGATGGTCACACCCACTTGAAATATGATACTACATGGCATCGGGGATACAATTGAGGGGTTACGCCGATTGACCGTCCGCGCCATAAAAAAGGGTTGAGGTCGTCCAGACATTTCAAAAGGCACGCCGATAGGAAGAGTTATGGCGATGTGACACTTCACAGCGATGAACATTGAATTGATCAGATAATTAATACAAAACGGCTACAAAGTTCATACGATCATTATAATTGCAAAAAACAGTCCGAGAGCAGAATACAGAAGAATTCTCAGGGCAAAAGCAAAGGTTTCCAATTCCAGTCATCGAGCGACAGGTACACATACACAAACCACTATATTACCTGTATTTGAATTTCCTGCCAAATTTTTCAAAAAAATGGAAACTTCGGGGAAAGGAAAAGGAAGAAAATCACAAGGAGAAACCAGTAAACCAAAGAAGCAAAAAACTGATCAAACCCCTGAGGAAAAAGTGAAAGACAGGAAACTAAATCAGGACTTGATTGACCAGTTGCCTGGGTCAGCTCCCAAGGCCAGGAGGTCTGCCCAACTCAGGGCAGAAGTAGAAAAATTAGAAGACAAACATAAGCGCCTGGGAGATATTTGGACCCCAATTAGGGGATATGAACTCTTCAGGTTTCATTACAACAGAAGATTTAGAAATGCCCCTGTGTCAAACCCATGGCACATGAATTTAGGCAAACTGGTTGTACCTAATGTATTCTTGAATGTAGAACTCCTGCAACTATTAGCCAGGCATTACAATTCAGGCCTGAAAGCTATCTGCAACCCTCAGGGAGAACCAATTATACACCTATCAAAAAATGCTATTTGTGAGGTGTATGATTTGGATGATTTGTGCACTGTCCCTGTTGTTTATGAAGATTTGGATAAAGAATACTGGAGAATGGATACAACCTACAATGGATGGAGGTTACCCATTCATAGACCCAGGATTGAAGGAGAAGTGATACCCTTGACTGAGAATGATGGCCCTCCCTTTCATGTATCCATTTTTGAACCATACATTCAATATACTTACTATTCTGTAGGCCAAGTCCTTGGCTCAGAGGTCCCTGAGTTCATGGCTATTCCTCTAATGGTCATAACCTCTGATATTCAATGTCACAATGCCAGACAGTTTGATTATGCCTCCTATGTTGCTACTAGAATAGACTCTGGTCTATCTGCAATGAAAAACAATGCTCCAGCATGCTCTTTTGAGCATTACTCGATGCTCATGCATATGGTCTTATACTACGGCCAGGAAGTAGGATTGTGGCCAAATGAGCTTCAAGTTGTTGCTACAGGTAAGAAAGGGGAGAAGATACCTGTACAAATGTGGACCAGAATCTGGGATAGCAGGTATGCTAACTCCAGCTATGCTCAATTTGAGGAGCATTGTGTTAAAGTGCTGTATAGGTATTTCAACCACCCCTGTGAATATTCAATTTCAGATGAAATAAAAAGATTCCTCAGGCCAAAAGATTTTGGTGGCCCCCCTGCTGTCACTCATAATTGGGGAGACTGGTATTGTTTTGAGGACGCTACTATGATCAGAGTGTATGGTTTTGAGGATGCTCCCTTTATATTGCCTAAAACTGTCCCTGACAGGATTGCATATCTGGAAATAATTAGGCAAATGCATTGTTCCAATGTCATGCATCTAAGTTCACATGATAAACAATCATTCATGCCTAGTACTTTGTGTTTTGGAGATTTTACTGTGGTTTCAAAAGAAGGGTATAATCTCATTTTGGATAAACTAATGCATTATAACATGGTGACTGCTGAGGTGAGGAAAGGGTTTGACCCTGAGGGTTTCATTGACTATGCAAGAAGAAAACAAAATCTCAGTGGATACATGCACATACATTATCCACATGATGATGTCATTAGAAATTTGGAAGAGGCTGAAGTCGATTTGGTAGTGGAGAAATATAACAGAGATTTGAATGAAAAGAAAAAGCAGTTGGCAGAAGTTGAAGTGGTATCCTCTGAAGAGGAAGAATTGACTGAACAGCCACAAGATAAGACAACAGAAATGTCTAAAAGAAAAATGCAACAATATCAGCCTCCAGTTGTGATACATGATGAGGAGGGATCTGCTGATGAAGATCCACGCCAAAAGGCTTATGATTCTTTTGTGTCAGATGATACATTCATTCATTCAAAGGAATTTAAATCATTCCTGTATAAATACAAGGGAAAGGAAATTAGAGAGTCAGTAGATAATGTTTCTGCTGACAATGAAAAATAGTTATTGGAGATGTTAAAGGAAACAGTGGACAAGGAAATGTAGGACATGACACCAAGCAGAGGCAGACAGCTGCTTAAAGATGCGGGGGTTATGATTTTTCCCGGCTTAGATCTAAATTCTGCTCTGGTTTTTGATAGTTTTTTGAATAATGCTGATGATAAGTATAAGCTTACTCCAGAAGGAGTTAATGAAGTCTATATGGGAACAAGATACAACAATGATGAAAATTCTTTAATGATATGGGCATTGTATCCTCCCCATAAGAAGACGGCCATAATAGACACTAAGAAAACTTTTGGCCATGTTATGACTTTTAGAGCAGGTGAGACTGACCCCATAATTACTGCAGACATTGGTATCAATGTTGCAAAATTGAATAAAGCACAAGCTCAGATGTTAATCAAGGAAAGGGATGCCTACAAGCTGAATTGTGAAAGATTAACAAAGGAGAATGACTACTTGAAGGATGCTGTTAAGAGCACCTTTGGGCAATCTACGAAGAGAATAACTCAAGGTGAAAGCTCACAAAGTAGTCAAGAGATATCCCATGATCAAGCCAAACAAATTCAAATAGATGCATTTGTTACAATACTGCAGAGGAGGTATGCAAACATGGTACGGTGGTTAAACCAGTTTTGGGATAACTACTCGGAAAATCATAAAGCAGTCAAGGAACATGAGAGGCTTGATCAGAGGATACAAGAAAAGGTGATCGAGTTGCAAAATAGAGGTACCCCTGATAGCACAGATGTCTCTGATGCAAGAGCATTACTCAAAAGGCACCAGAATTATTATGATAAACTCAAAGCTGATGCTAAGGAAGGGACTGATGCATCAGACGCAGGGGTGCCCAGAATATTCAAAGATAATGGAGAGGTAAAGAGCAAAGAAGAGTGGACTATTGATTGTCAAGTTATATTACACAAAGCCACAGGAGCCCTAAAAGATAAAGCCTCTGTATCTACAGAAGTTTGCAAGCAACTGGAGGAAATGATCACCCTCGATATAATCACCAGGAGTGCAGTCGAGCTTACTGATTCTCACCGTGCGCAGGAGTACTTGGATCATCTAACAAAAGTCTATTTATGGCTAAACAGAGCCTAGTTAAGATTATGTAATTATTGTTTGTTAAAATCTCAAGAGACTTATTGAAGAGTTGTATCTCTTCTTGAAGATATCTATATAAGTTCAAACAATCTATGCTGAAAAATCATCAGCAGTAGAAGATATTTAGATATACATATACATAATATTCCAGAATGATCATGTTGCATATTTTATTTTAAAGAAGAAATTTGAAGTTCTCTGATTCAGTATTTCCATTTGGGTATCAGTTATTTGTTGAAATTATTCAATTGTGTGGCTGTCTCCATTTCTGCATTTCCCTGTTATTCAGATTAAACTATCAAGTATATATTTAATCTGTCAATACACATTCGCTGTATCTGTGTGATCAATTCGGTTGGTATCCATCCTAAGGAATTAAACCCTTCTGATTTATTCACAGTAACCTGGAAGTAGTAAGTTGGGATTACTAAGTAGAGCCATATAATTAGGATTGACACACTGTCTCCAGTAAAATATTATCTGTAATCTTGTCTTTTCATTTCATTTGGCTCCTTCAAGTAAGGATTAAAGTACCTTCTGGTGAATTATAAGATCTCTGATTTTATTTGGTTGGATTATCAAGAAGAGTCTGTCAGTCATTTATTTGCACGTTTATACAAGCTATAAACCAGAACTGTGCCAAATATCTAGAATTATTACCATTTAGAAACTACTGTTCTCAGTCCTTCAAATTGACTCTGTTACCCAACAAGGCACTGGTCTCACTCAACTCATTAATTAAAACCTTTTGATATTGCTTATACAATTTCTGCCAATCACTTATTAAACATTACATATAGAATTAATTAGTCAGCTTTGTCATCTATCGTACATCCTATGCCATTGTAGATAGACCTAGTTAGTCCATTCATCCACACTCAGACTGCTTTAATATTTTAAGGTTCACCCACCTAGGTGTAGCAGGACCTAAAGTGTAGGAAATCATCAAACCTTGAAGGTTGATTTCGTCAAGTTAGTTCAAAAACGTTGCAAATCCAAATATAGAGCCTGGCATCCTCTTAGGATTAGTAACTTGCATTTTTGAGACCTAACACAATGGATTAATCTCTTCCACCCAACCATGTAGAACCTTAAGGTCCACCCCTCCAAGCTAGGAGATAATAACAAGGTTCCCTGACACAAGCAAGGACAATAAGGACTAACAGAAGACATAAATACCATAAGCTTTACATGTGGACAACACTGAACACAACAATCAACATCTAGAGGCAAAAGAATAGGACAAGCTAGAGTGTAGTAAGATGGAGTGTCATCGCATGATTCATGGGTTACCCTGACTATCTCTCTCTAGACGCCAGCCCCCATCTATGGTTACCCTGACAGCCTCTCTCTAGGCGCCGGCCCCATAGGTCACACATGCGGTCTACCTTATCTAGATTAATGAGAAATTTACCCTTTCCCTCCCTTAGTTTATTATTAGGTTTTCACTTGTTAAACACTTCCAATGGGTTACCCAGACAACCTCTTTGGGTGCCAGCCCCACATCGGAAGCCACTCCCTTACCTGCAACTAGTTGACCAGACCCAATCAAACAGATGCATTACTAAGACAAACCACAAGGACTACTCAAGCAATACCTCCATGCACGAGAAAACTTAATATACAAATGTCCAAGACTTGACAACAATAGTCAATTTTCTCTTTCTCCACAATACAGAGTGTTAGAAGCTAACATCAAGTCTCATAAAACTTTCACCCAATTTCAAGTCATAAACAAAAGCCTCTGGATTACAACTTAGTCCAAGAAAATCCCACGAATACAAAAGGCAAAACAACCCTTAGCCTGACTCCATCACTATAAAAGAAAGTTAACAACTAGACACACCTACTCTAATAGTGATTAAACATTCTAATACTCGAAACCACTAAGAAGCATTCCTCATTCTAAAAAGCATTTCTTCAATTAAACTTGATTAAACATTAACAAAAATATGAAATGAACCCATTAAGCTATTATAAAAAAAATTGACATAATAAATTGCATACTTTAAAACTAAACTTTTAAATATATCCTAGACACTAAGATGTTACCTAGCTAGAATGTTATCTAAACTAGAACAAACTATAATAAACATTTAAGTTACGACAATTAATATAATGAAAACATTTCTTTTAAAACAGATTATCATCCTGTTATTTATTTTACAACAACAGTAAATCCTCTAAAATAGCAATTGCAAGAACTATATAAATATATATAAAAAATTTAGCCCTAATTCTAATTTCTATACCAAAGAACAAAGAGCAACTTCCTAATAACTTATTGATTTGGAAACGAGTTTTAATATTATTCTAAAGAGTAAAATACTTAAATCTTACTCAAATAATCAAATTATATGACCCTATAAACCACAGTCCATTCTTATTGTCTAATTTGAAAAAAAAGTGATATAGGCTACATAAAGAAAGGTAATTACACTTCAACTGCTGCAATATTACTTCAAAATTAACATTTTTTTTAATTCCAAAGATAGAAGGTTAAGGATCTTCTCTAATGTCAGCAAGTAAATCAATTCTTTCCTCAGTTAAATTTTTCCTTGAAAGAAACTTTCTAATGGAAGGCTACGGTGTCAAAAGGAAATGTTCTTCTTGAAACTTGATAAATTTAGCTCCAAACGGGTCATTAAATTTCTCCACCAGAGTGTTGCAAGGAAAAGCATTCAATTTAAAAATTTCACAGATGCAAGGTCAAAAAGAGAAAAATGTTCGATTAGCTAACATTTTGCCGTTGCCAGAAGATACAAATTACTTTAATGATATATATATATATATATATATATATATATATATATATATATATATATATATATATATATATATATATATATATATATATTGCATGGGATTGAAGATTGCTGCAAAGTGGATGATCGATGTTTTCAAATCGATGCAACTAATCCTCTCAATGAGGTGGTTTCCTTGAGGTGATACACAAACGGAGGTCAGACGGTAAAAGATCAGGAAATTAACTCCCCATTTGATGAGATTGGCGATGGAAAGAGGGGCGATTCAGAAGAAGTTTGACTTAAGAAAGAATGAGCTTCAGTTTAGACCTACGATCTGCCAAGTGGCGGATCTCATTCTCTTTACTTCTTTCTTCATAAATACATGTGGTTTCAGAACTAATGGCGTCTATTGCTAAGATAGTTACGTGCAGAAAGCAATGTTTTTTATGCATTAAACCTACAGGAGTAAAGGTAGGTTTGGGACGAAATAAAAAGAATGGAGCAATGTTGTTCTATCTACATAAATTTGCAGAATAAGGGTTTATGAGCATCAATATAAAGTGTGCAAACAAATGTAATAAGGGTCTATCAGCAGTCCAATGCTTTTTCGGGTGGCGAAGGTTTTAGTAGAGGCACAGGATGTTACTCTTGTGGACAGTAGGGCCATATAGCCAGGCAGTGTCCACAAAGGAATGCTTCAGGTTTTGGTCAGAGACTGGCAGCTTTAGAGCTTACTGTAGGCGATGTGGGAAGGTCTCATAGAGTGTTCACAACAATTGAACAACAGGGGACAGCCTCAGAGAATGCTGGTAGGGGACAGGAAGCCTTCTTTGGAGAGCGTGTGCGAGCTTTAGCATCGGGAGTAGACTCTCAGGGGTAGAGACGTGGAGCAGGTCGGGGTCTAGTGGGATCCTAGTGTCAGAGCTTCTGCTACTTGGGAGGATGCTTCTAGATTGTGCAAGTTATACCCTTACATTTTGCAGGCTTCCATGAGTAAACCTAATTCTTGGGGGGAAAGGATGTAATGCCCCCTCATTTTTGGCTTGTGATAGTTGCTAGTTTTACATTACCATTTTGGCAGTTCTGAGACAGTTGTTAGTTCTTCCATTGCATTTAGACAGTTTTAAGACATTTGAGTGGTTAGATTTATGGTTTATGCTCATGCTGTTCATGATGGACTATGGTTGACTGATGTGGTTATTGACATGTGTTATGAGCAGTATGATGACATTTTTTGATATTGGAGCTTATGTTGTATTTTGACATGGTTTGTTGATGGTTTGCAGAAATATGTTACTATGCTTTATGGATTGAATGTTATTTGATGGTTAGTTAGAGATGTTTATGTTTTGCTCTAGAGTAGGGATGGTGTAGTATTTCTCATTTCGAGCACTCTACTACGCTACGATTCCCTGACTCCATGTGTGTGATATATTTGCATATGTTCATATACACCCTATCATTTTGATGTAGGTTACAGGTACTGGGCCTTGACTCCACCTGACTTAGCAGGTCTGAGAAGGCCCTTACACTAATAGAAATATGGATGGGAGATAACATGGGGTTTTCCTTAGGTCAGTTTCCGTTTTCAATTTGCGTCATGGGTCTTGATGTTGCTCTGGGAATCTTGCCTCAGATTTGGTCATCTTGTGGTATGTTAAGTGATAGTCGAATTTTGCTTATTAGACCAATGTGCATTTTGGAAATTTTTTAATAATAATGTTATTAGTAAGTAGATATAATATTATTTATTAGTAGTTATTAGTTGCTTTGTTGCTATATGAATCTGGAAATATTTCATAAGTAAATTTTAATAAAAAATAAATTAATTATTTTATGACTTTTAGAAGTGATTTTCATAAGTATTTAATGTGGTTAAAATAGTACATGATAATTGGTAAAATAATATTTGTCAAAAAATTATTCTTGTTGAATTGTTGTGAATAAATCCTCTGTTTAGAGAATCTCCCAAAAAGAGGAAATTTATTGCTTGAAGGATAGTGGATTCTCTGTAACGGTCACGTGAGTGGGAAATAAATGGATTTCTTTTTTGTCTATTTTTGTAATTTGGGGGATTTATTTGGGGGAGGAAGATTTCTGAAGGGGAGAGGGAAAGATGGGAAAAATTTGACAGAAGAGAGGGATTGAGAAAAGCAGAGTTACGGAAGAGGATTTGGAAGTTGGAAATAGTAATCCGGGTATGTTTATCTGTTCTCTGTATGATTAAGATTTGCCTTAGCAAAAGCTTCAAATGTTAAAATTAAAATCGGATTGCTTCTTTAATCAAAAGCTTGATCTTCAAAACGCTTCTATGAGAAATCACTGAGCCTCATTGGAGCCTAACCACTTTACCGTCAATCTTCATATTCGACTTTTACCATTTAGTTTTCCTTTTTGTGTGATACACTCTGTATATTTAGTCTGACCATGTTTTGACTTACCGGAATATCAAACCTATGCTTTTCTAGTAGTGGATTTCTTCCTCCTCACATCGATGGATGAGCTCCCCTTTTGTGATAGATATGACACCAAGCACAGTATTACAGTGTAGACTTGTTTTTTTGTGAGACCCCCTTATTTAACTTTACCAATGTGGTCGTTGCAGCTTCACACCTAGTTCAACAACTATAGTAGCTTCATAAATCTAAAATAAATCCTCTATTTGATATATGGAAATTTTTAATCATCTTATGTTGTGCTTCTTAATAATACTGGGCCCAATGAGGCATCTATCATCAGACCCTGCATGTCCATAATCAGTTACCTTAACAAGGAATAGACCATGCTTCTGACGGTACCCTATTTTATTGTAGTGTGTTTCTTGACTGATCATGATGGCAGGGAGCGGGGCGTATGGTGATCTATCTTGCCCATTTCTTGCATTCATTCTTTCTCTATCGTAATTTCATTGATGTTTAAACCATGCTCTAAATGATCGGTGGGTTCCTTTTAAACTCTTCCTTTGCTATTTTATTTCCAATGACCTATCTCCATGGTACCCTCTATGTGACGTCTGAAATTACATTTGTTTGTACACTTTATACCGGTGCTCATTGACCCTTATTCTGCAAATTTATGTAGATAGAATAACATTGCTCCATTCTTTTTATTTCGTCCCAAACCTACCTTTACTCCTATAGGTTCAACGCATAAAAAACATTACTTTCTGCACGTAACTATCTCAGCAATAGACACCATTAGTTCTGAAACCATGGATTTATGTAGAAAGAAGTAACGAGAATGAGATCTGCCACCTGGTAGATCGTGTTGTGATGTTCACAACACGCCCCATTATGCTCCTTAGCAAAATGGGGACCCCTGCTGATGTCTTGCTTTTTGCTTCTGCTTGTGTTTTTTCTACTTCCTGGCGGTCTGGTAAAAATGAAGGTCAGGTGCATCATCATCCTGATATTGCATGAGGTAGGTCATCATCATGAGGTCTGTTTGTCAAAGTTCATATTTTGTTTCTGTGACCTCATATTTTGAAAGAGCTTGAAATTTCATGCAGGTTTGCCTTTTACTTCACTTGAAAATTCGTCCATCTGTGGAAGTTATGCACGGTCAAAGTCTTGGTCAAACCTGATATTCGCAGGAGGATCATCATATTTTTATATCCTAAGTCATGTTGACAGGATCATCATGATCTTGGTCTATCACCCGCTAAAAATCATGTAGTCGCAATATCCGGACGTCAATTTTAGGTGGTAGTTCCCTTTACCCGTCAAATGGCCTCAGGCGCATCATCAGCATCATGATTTTCTTAGGAGCGTCATATGTTATAAACTCGGTTTTGGTGCATGATGATGATGATCATCATCATATTTGAATGCCCCCCCGATAATATCCTGAGGTTCGAATATCATGATGACATCAGCTTTCAGTCAAGGTAAGTTCCCCCGTCGAGTGGTTCTTTGTATCGCGAGCATCATCATGATATCCTTGCATCGCCTGATCTTAAAATATCATGCTGATGGTATAAGATCACCCAGACTTAGAAAAATCCACCTTCGGCATATTTGCATGCGCGTGCTATAAACCTATCGCAAGGTCATCATCATGATATTTGCTGAACTTCACGAAGATGACGATGACGACTTCATATCATCGTGGTCTTTCAAGAGGGTCATTCGCTGAAATTCGCTAAGTGCTGGAATCATCATCATGATAATTCGAGATAGAGGATCATCATCTTCATATCCTCCTGATCTCCGGTTAGTGAAATATCATGACGATCACCCTATCTATTCAGAAGTGGTCGATATTACATTTCTCAACAGCATCATCATATTTTGTAATATCACCCTAGCGCAAATATCATGATGACCTTAACTCATCTTTGTGCTCTGAAGACAAATTATGATGATGACGTCATCTGGATAACTCGATAAGGAGGATCATCATCATACATTTTTTATCCTGGCATATCGTCAAGATCATCATGATCTTGTTTGTGCGCCCGATATTTCGCCAAGTCCTCCTGCCGATGAAATACAACCTTTTGCAAGTATCCTGATGATCATCATCATCACCTTTTCCCTTCGGCAGGATATTTTCTAAAACATGATCCGGTTGGTGAAATATCATGATGACGTCATGTTTTAAGTTTACCAAGGGGCTCCGGATATCATGATGATGTCATCCCGATCTAATAAACAAAGAAGTAAATATCCTGATGATCATCATCATTTTTTCCCTTCAACAGGATATTTTCTGAAGCACGATCCGGTTCCGAAATATCATGATGATGAAGTATGTCGGCTAACATGTTTTTTTTGACGCACCGATAGGGATGATCATGCCGATGGGCGGGAAATGAGGCGGTGGACATTTTAAAGTGTTTTTTTTGGCGCCTCTGGCATTTTTTTTCAGTCAGCGATAGTTGACCTGATCAATTTTGAGCAGTCTGAGCGCATTTTGAACGCGTTTTGAGAGGATTCTGGATCCGATTTTCTCCATCTTGCGCTGTCACCTGGATTTGAACGCTTATTTTAATTTCATGCTATTTTTTTATGATAAATGTGAAACTTATTGCTTGTCTTGTCTTGCAGGCTTGCAGTTGAGGAAGCAGCTGGAAAGTCAATACAGTGACCTCATGGAGGCAGAAGATCTGATCTCAGGAGCAAGAAGATAGAGATGAAATGCAAAAGGTCAAGGCCATTCAAGTAAAGAAGAAGGTCGCAGCTGAAGGTATTATCACAAAAGACAAACAGAAGTTATTGCCCAGCTGCCGGAACTTCTCAGAAGGGGCAATATTTCGCCCAGATTTGACCACTGCTCAGAGATATTTTTGAGAGCTGGTTCACCTGCATTTATTGCTGTAACCAGGGGTTTGAACCAGGGGTTCAGTTAGGTTTTTGCTGTAGTGAGGACAATCAAAATGTCTTTATATTGTGCCTCTCTACACTGTAATACTTTACAATAGGGATTTTAGGAAAGCAATAGTGGCTACAACAGAATTTCTTTTTTAGGAACATATAGCAAGTTAGAATAGTTTAGAAGTAGAAGAAGGAGGTCGCCTGTTTGTCTGCAGTAAGGTGCGCGTGGAATGTCTGGCTGCCTTACTGTATCTGTAAAGCTTGTAAGTTCTCTGTAGTATGATCAATGAAACTAAGAGTCATTCTTACATTGTAAATCATGTATGGCTATTCGTTTCTAATACAATAGAATCTGGAGTTCTGCATCTATCTTCTGAGTGTTCTCCTGCTCTTCTTTGTGTTTTGAAATATCTTCTTTGAGAGCTTGCAATTTTAAATGTATGTTTGTGAAAATGCTCAGAACTTACATTTAGGGTTTTTACTGTGGATTTGATCAAACTACTGTGGTATTTACATAGTGCATAACAGAAACACTTAGATCCTTTGGTAGATTAAGTGAGGTATAGAGTAGATCTTTCTAACTTTTCCCAACCCATCTGAAGTATTTAGCTGAAAACGTAGAAATCCAGAGGAAATTGTCTCAAATTTGAAGAAGCATGATAACAGAGCTATAAGTAGACAGTTTTCATAAACAGATAAAGAAGAAAGCTGCAAAAAATCCAAGAAAACCCTCTAAAACTTGTAGCCTAGTATCACTTGTATGCAAATGAACAGAATACTTGTTGAAATCTATGACCTCTTTGCATATTCTTAGTCCAGTAAACCACAAAATAAACCTAAACTACGTAAGGCCCCTTGAACATTACAGCTTCACATTGACCAACTGAACTTGACCAACCGAACCATTGTAGACTTGGGATTAGTTGAATCACCAGATGATTCCTTCTTGTCTTTCAAGTATAGTTTCAGTTCATTTTATGTGAATTTTAACTTATTGTTATGATTGCATCAAAACAGTCATCAATAGTTTTCTGGCGCTAGAAGGAGGGCCTGCCTGAGTTAGGTTTCATTTCAAACTGGCTAACGACAGTAACAGAGTGACTAGGTCTAGGTCCAGTTCAGGAGATATATTTGTGCAACTACCTGATACAAGGCGAAGTAAAAGCCCTTTAATTTGGAATCCAAAGATATCGCAAGCAGGAAGTTCATCTGGAACACCTCCTGGGTCACCTTTTAACATCCGTAGTATTGTAAGTCCTGATAGATCACTGTTCAGATCTTTAAATCTTGGTTCAGGCACTCCCGGAGGTCTCAATCCTCCTCTAAATCCTAATCCACCAATCAATCCAGGTATTTCTGCAAGTTCAAGTCAAGCTCAAACACCTGCAATGGCTTATTTCGATGTCAATTCTCCCATATTCTTCAATGATTATCATGACATGCCAAAAAATCTGGAAAAGATATGTCCCAAATACCAGTTGCATCAAGACCCAGAAGATCATATTAGAATATTTAAGGAAGCATGTTTTAGGGCTATGTTAGAGCACGAGGATGTTGTGTGTAGGTTGTTTCCTTACACCTTTAATGAGCAGGCCTCTAGCTGGTACGTAAACTTACCCAATGGTTACATTTCTTCCTGGGCACTCATGGAAGAAGCATTTCTGTCAAGATTTAGAGGACCCCCTTGTGCTTTGTATCAAAAGTTGGCTGCTATAAAACGAGGTGAGGGAGAGCTAATTGAT
This sequence comes from Cunninghamia lanceolata, assembly GCA_027924645.1. Lineage (NCBI taxonomy): Eukaryota > Viridiplantae > Streptophyta > Pinopsida > Cupressales > Cupressaceae > Cunninghamia > Cunninghamia lanceolata. The sequence continues at coordinate 17,271,741 of BSBN01000274.1, forward strand.
AATTTCAATGACAGATTTCAAAAGGCCTATTCTAGGCTAGTAGCCCCTTATACCATAGATGATGCTCCCTTGTTGGCTATGTACTATGCTGCTTTGGATCCTTTAACTGCCATGTTTGTCAAAAGGAAACCTGACATAGATTCAATATCCAAAGCCTATAAAGAGGTAGCCTTAGTGAACCAAGAAATGAGACATACAACTTACAGTCCATTTGGAGGAAATTTTGGGGTGCAGAATCAGGCACACCCATGGAATGGAGTCCCTGTGCAGCATGCTCCACTAATAAATCTGGTTCCTTCTTACACACCTGTGTATAACCCTACTCCAATCCAGGCTATAACTCCTTACACGGCTAGTACTTCCAATAACAGTCAAAATAATGGTCAGCCTTTCTTCCAACTTCCTAGGGATGTAACTGTGGCAAAAGCACAAGAGGATAGGGAAGACATCAAAGAGATTACTGCACATTTGAAAAGGTTAACAACCGAAGTGACACAGCTAAGAAATGAGAACCTCTATGGAAGAAGCAACCAAAACTACAATCCACATCAAAATCACAACCAAGGCCAAAATCAGAATTATAGTCTCAATCAAAATCAGCAGTACAATCAGAACCAAAACTACAATCAGCATCAAGGCCCCAGTCAGGGGCAACCAATGCAAAATAGGGGGCCAGTGATAGATAATAGGACCTGGGGCAATAATAACAAGAACCAGAATCAACCTAGGCCACCCAAGACATGGAACACTGGGCCCAACAATGGTACTCTGGCTTCTCCTTTTGAGAATACAGATAATCATGGTGCAAAACAAATAACTAACATACAAATGGCCAATACAGCACCCAAAAATTGGTGCAGATTTCACAATACCAATACCCATGCTGAGCACGACTGTCCACAGCTCCACTTGGCAGCTAGTATTTTTAACGTAGACGTACAGCCTCCTACCTCTGAATTTCTCATTCCTAAGGGTAATGAGGTAGTACCCTCAAAATATGACACAGCATTAGTCTTAGAAACGATTACCTTCACAACTACAGAAGAGAAAGAGGATGAATTGCTAGAGGATGAACCATACTGTTGTGAAAGTCTTTATCCTGAATCAGCCTTTGTGTTAAATGCTTCTCAGTTTCCTTTTGAATCTGAAAACGAGATATTAAATGAAACAGAAGAGGTGTAGGCCTTTCAACAGACAAATAAAAGCCACACCTACAATTTGAGGAACAACCCTAGGCTGGGGGGACCTTTCACCACTTCCACTCCTCCGAATAACATCAATACACCCCCAGATCAGAATGCTAGCAACAATCTTGCCATACTTAAAGCTAGTCAGCACACAAATAACGGAACAGCAGTGCAAAAGGATCAAACAAGTAAGACAGAAGCAGTAGAGACAACAAGATTAGTGAATTACTTATCAGAGGAAATAAAGAAAATGAAGGTCAGCATACCTCTAAATGAATTATTAAAGACCCCAGGGATCAGAAATGCTTTTTTAAAATCCCTGGATACATCCATGACAAACATGGTGTCTGCTGATATAACTGTTCCTAGTAGTGATTCACCACCTAAGGAAAAGGGTAAGAAAGTTGAGCAGCCTTCCAATACAAATGTGGTAATACATACGGATAAGAGGGATACTCAACCTTTCTTGTTAACTGTCAGGTTGTGTGGGAAGAATATACACAATTGCATGGTAGATTCTGGTGCTTCAGCCAACGTAATGCCCTTAGGAATATGTAAAACTCTCGGGCTGACTCCCACCAAATCTGCCAAGGTTGTCACGCAATTAGATAAGACCGAGGTTAGCGTGATAGGAGAACTCATGAACATACAAGTGCAATTAGCTTCAGACCCTAGGATAAGCCAAATTATTGACATTCAAGTAGTGAATATACCCATAAATTATGGAATGTTGCTAAGTAGGGATTGGTCCAAGACATTAAACAGATATATGGCTACTGACTTTTCACACATGTGGTTACCGTGGAGGGGTATCCCAAACCAGATCAGAATAGAGGCAGAGCCCAGAATGAGACATATGATAACAGAGTATAATCGAACTAATGAAATATTATATGCTGCTGTTGAACCAGGTGTCTATAGAATTACCAACAATGGGATGCAGATTGAAGAGATCATGATGTTAAACATTAGAAAGAAGTGTGTCAGCAATAGAACGGCACTATTCATTGAGTCTGACGGAAATTCTTCAGATGAGGAAAACAATGCAATAGACAAATTTGGTCATGCCATTAGACAAGAGGTGGAAGAGTGCGTTACACACAATCTCCCAGTCCAATGTAAGTTATATAAAAATAGGTGTAGAGTCCATGGTAGGCAACATTCTGAGGAGAATTGTGAAATATGCAAAGACATCATTGAATATGAATACAAGAAGTGCATAGGGAAGGTAGAGTCACAAGAGAAAAATGAGCATCCTGATCTAACAGAGAGATATGTTCAGGATAATATAGATACCCTGACCCCAGATTTAGGAAAAGAAATAGAAGATGAGGGTAGTCATCTTTCTGAGCTGCAAACTACAAACACACATATGCAAGATAACCAAACGGAAAGACCCATGAATCAACAAGATAACACCCCACAGGCAATAAAAGAGACAAAGTATGCCAAGGTAAAAGATCAAAAAAGTAAGGATGGCATGTGGACGTTAAAATGTGATGGGTCCAAATCAAAACAGGGCGTAGGTGCAGGTATTGAACTCATAAATCCTCAAGGTAAATCACATTTGGCAGCATATAGATTACAATTTTCCTGCACTAATAATATTGCTGAATATGAGGCCCTAATTTTAGGACTTGTCATGGCCATCAGGAAAGGGGTAAAAACCATCAGAGTATTTTCAGACTCTGAATTAGTAGTCAGACAAGTGAGGAAACTATATGCCTGCAATTATAAGAAGATGATCAGTTACAGACATAGAGTTTGGGGTTTAATGGATTCATTTGATGCTTTTAACATAGAGCATATTCCTAGAGAGCTGAACCACAGGCCAGATGCATTAGCAGTTGCTGCTAGTACATTAGAACCATTGACACTGTCAGGATTAAGACGATTTGCTGTTGAGCTAGTTAACGTGCCCAGTATACCAGACAGCGTTACACACTTTCAGGTATTTGGAGAGGATCAACAAATTATTGATTTTCTGACTTGTAATGAGGCATTTGAGGCCCAAATTATTGATGAACAAGAAAGGCTTGAAGTAACATGGGACGAAGAAGATATGATCAACTTAAAGAGCAACTTCTTGCCAAAAGGAGTAATTGAATTAGAACACATCTTTGACTTCGACGGAATAATAAGACAGAAAGACTTACCCAAAACAGAAGGGGGTAAGTGTGATTTACATAACTTAGGGACTGAGCTAAATCCACAAAATGTACTAATTGGGAAGGCTTGCTCTGAGAAAATCAGAAAAGAGGTTCTGGATGTTCTGAAAGAATATAAACATGTCATAGCATGGACTTATGAAGACTTGAAAACATTTGATGAGTCCATCATAACTCACGTCATACCTTTAAGAAAAGAAGTCAAACCATTTAGGCAGAAACAGAGGCCTGTAAACGCCATTCTAGAGCCTTTAATCTTTGAGGAAGTTAAAAAACTACTGTCCGCTGGAATAATTTTTCCAGTCAGACATTCTGTCTGGGTAGCTAACTTAGTACCAGTGAGGAAGAAAAACGGAGACATCAGGTTGTGCGTAGACTTTAGAAATTTAAACAAGGCATCTGAAAAAGATAATTATCCTTTGCCCCCAATAGATGAAGTAGTGCAAGCAGTAAATGGCGCAAAGATGATGTCTTTTTTGGATGGTTTTTCAAGTTATAACCAGGTTTTAATTGACAGAGAGGATAGACTAAAAACCACCTTCACTTGCAAATGGGGAAATTATGCATATAGAAGAATGCCTTTTGGTCTGATTAATGCAGGTGCCACTTTTTAGAGGGCCATGGACGTTGCATTCCGTGGATTATCAGGTAAATGCATTGTTGTGTATATGGATGACTTAACTGTGTATTCCAAGGATGCATCCACCCACGCTGAGGACCTCAGAAAAGTACTCCAGCGATGTGAAAGGTATGGGATTTCCCTTAATCCTAAGAAATGTATATTTGGCGTAACTGAAGGTAAATTATTAGGCCATGTCATTTCTGAAAATAGAATTTCAATTGATCTGGATAGAATAGAATCCATAAAAAATTTGCAAATACCAAACAGTAGGAAAGAATTGAAATCATTTTTTGGTAAAATTAACTTTGTTCAGAAGTTTATAACAGGTTTTACAGAGATTGTGCAGCCGTTGAATGTCATGTTAAAGAAAGATGCACAGATGGAATGGACGCCAGTAGCCAAAGCCACATTTGAAGATATCAAGGAGGCAATTTCTAATGCCCCTGTATTGGCAAGTCCAGACTACACATGCCCGTTTTACATCTACTCCTTCGCATCTTCTCATTCTGTCGCTGCTGCCTTGACACAGAAAGGTGAAAATAATGACGAGAGGCCCATAGCATTTATGAGTGCACCTCTGAAGGATGCACAGCTGAGATATCTAGATATCGAAAGACAGGCATTCGCATTAGTGAAGGCTGTAAAAAAATTTAGACACTACATTCTGCGCAGCCAGATTAAAGCCATAGTACCAGATGCAGCAGTAAAGATGTTGCTGATGCAAAACGAGCCTGGAGAAAAAAGAGCCAAATGGATCACCACGCTACAAGAATTTGACATGGAGATCATTCCTGCAAAGCTGGTCAGAGGGTAGGCGTTGGTGCAGACAATAGCAAACATGGATCCAAATCTGATAAAACAGCAATATGTATTGAATTCCCAGGACGCATCAGGCTGGTACGATGATTTAAGCACCTTCCTGATAGCTGGAAAGTACCCAGGCAAGATGAAGGCTTCTCAGAGGAGAGCTTTGAAGATTAAGGCACAGCATTATATGGTGCAACGAGGTCTTCTATTCAGGAAGAACCATGATGGAATTTATTTGAGATGCATAAACAGAACTGAAGCTGATAGAGTGTTGACAGAACTACATGACAAATACGGAACCGGCCATGGTTCCCATCTAGCTACAACACACAAAATACTGAGAGCGGGCTATTACTGGCCCACTATATTCAAAGACACTAAGAGTCACATCAGAAGCTGCCACACCTGTCAGACTGCAGCAGACAAAGGAAGAAATCTGGCCAATCCACTGCAGCCTGTGATCGAGTCCAGACCGTTTGCACAATGGGGCTTGGATTTTATCGGAGTCATCAATCCCTCATCTTCTGCAGGACACAAGTTTATATTGACGGTGACGGACTATTGTACAAGGTGGACTGAGGCCACCTGCTGCAAATTTTCCACAACTGAGGTAGTTATCAAGTTCCTTGAAGAAAACATTATCACCAGGTTTGGAACGCCCTATTCATTGGTATGTGATAACGGCCCTGCTTTCTCTTCTTTAAAATTTTCTAAATGGGCATTTGAATATGGGATCATTCTAAGGTTTTCTTCGAATTATTACCCTCAAGGTAATGGACTGGCTGAATCAACAAACAAAATCTTATTAGACATCATCAAGAGGTTAATTGCCAAAAGTCCTAGAGAGTGGAATACCCTATTAAGATATGCATTATGGGTAGACAGGACCAAGTTCAAAACAGCTTTAGGTAGCACACCTTATCACTTAGTTTATGGGACTGATCCCATACTTCCGGTTAATCTGAGAATACCAACCTGGAAGTTTGCCAATGAATATCTAGGCTTTGATAACCATAGGGAAGCCAGAATAGTGCAAATGTTGCAACTAGAGGAGAAAAGAGGTCAAGCCCTCGAGAAGTTTGCCAAACACCAAGCAGTTGTTAAGAGGTGGTTTGACAAAAGGGCAAGAGTCAAAACATTTAGGATATCAGACTTAGTGTTGTGCTGGGACAAAGCACATAAAAAGAAAGGAAGCCATGGAAAATTCGATCAATTATGGCTGGGTCCATTACAAATTTCAGAAATAATAGGAGATAACACCTTTAGACTTAAGACCTTGACTGGAGAAGATGTGCCATTACCAGTTAATGGCCAGCATTTGAAACACTACTTCCAGGCTTGAAGGTCAGGATGAGGCAGTCCTTTCTTTCTTAATGTAAAATGCTGTAGATAATGTACAGTTCTACTTTTGCTGTTTTCTTCTTGGGTTGGTTGTTTGTATAGCTTGTCTTCTTTTTGTTTCTTTCTGTTTGTACAGTTTTTTCTTTTGCTGTGTTGTTTGTACAGCCTGTTTGTTTGGTTTGTTTGTTGTCTCCTCAGCAGGGATCTTTATTTTACTGTAGAGTATTAAGGAGCAAAACTAGCAACCATTCAAAACAGTATATAATTTAGGATATTCAGGTTAACCATTTGCAATTTACACATAACCTGTCACTGTCATGAATGTAGAGAGTTGTTCATCTTCTGAAGTTTTGTATTCAATAAATGTGATTGAGAATTCGAAACAGGTTTCTCACGATGACACACCTAAAATCCTTGGGTTTGTTGAACCTACCAGTGTAGATATTAGGTGAAAAATCAGAGGTCACCCTTGCTACCATTACAATTCTCAGCTTAATTTCAGCAAGTGCCCACTCCTTGCATCATGAAGTTACAAATTGCTATATCTTATGAAATCTTTCAAAATTAGAAAACAAAAAATAAATAAATAAATAAATAAAGTGGATTATACTGAAAATCCAGATTAAGCCATCTAAGTAACTCTACCGGGGCTATGGACGCTCGCTGGCAGTGGGGCTCTACTTAGGAGAATTGTAACGATAACCTTGCCGGGGCTATAGACGCTCGCTGGCAGCAAGGCTCTATCCGGTCGGCTATGAGGGAATATCCTCACCTACGTAGGCTAATGTCAGTCACTGGTTTGTTCAACCGATCTTCAAGATGAGGATAATTAATCACATGCACACAACTAAACTGAAAATGGAAATTCATGCATCTTTATTGAATACCTTGAGTCTCAAGCTGAATAGTAATTTGCAGGAAAGATAGTTGGAAGTTATGAGTTCACTTCATCTAGTTTCCTTGAACACTCTGAATTTAATTGTTTTGTTTTGGTTGCTAGTTGTTGTGATGTTCACAACACGCCCCATTATGCTCCTTAGCAAAATGGGGACCCCTGCTGATGTCTTGCTTTTTGCTTCTGCTTGTGTTTTTTCTGCTTCCTGGCGGTCTGGTAAAAATGAAGGTCAGGTGCATCATCATCCTGATATTGCATGAGGTAGGTCATCATCATGAGGTCTGTTTGTCAAAGTTCATATTTTGTTTCTGTGACCTCATATTTTGAAAGAGCTTGAAATTTCATGCAGGTTTGCCTTTTACTTCACTTGAAAATTCGTCCATATGTGGAAGTTATGCACGGTCAAAGTCTTGGTCAAACCTGATATTCGCAGGAGGATCATCATATTTTTATATCCTAAGTCATGTTGACAGGATCATCATGATCTTGGTCTATCACCCACTAAAAATCATGCAGTCGCAATATCCGGACGTCAATTTCAGGTGGTAGTTCCCTTTACCCGTCAAATGGCCTCAGGCGTATCATCAGCATCATGATTTTCTTAGGAGCGTCATATGTTATAAACTCAGTTTTGGTTGCATGATGATGATCATCATCATCATATTTGAACGCCCCCCCGATAATATCCTGAGGTTCGAATATCATGATGACATCAGCTTTCAGTCAAGGTAAGTTCCCCCGTCGAGTGGTTCTTTGTATCGCGAGCATCATCATGATATCCTTGCATCGCCTGATCTTAAAATATCATGCTGATGGTATAAGATCACCCAGACTTAGAAAAATCCACCTTCGGCATATTTGCATGCGCGTGCTATAAACCTATCGCAAGGTCATCATCATGATATTTGCTGAACTTCACGAAGATGATGATGACGACTTCATATCATCCTGGTCTTTCAAGAGGGTCATTCGCTGAAATTCGCTAAGTGCTGGAATCATCATCATGATAATTCGAGATAGAGGATCATCATCTTCATATCCTCCTGATCTCCGGTTAGCGAAATATCATGACGATCACCCTATCTATTCAGAAGTGGTCGATATTACATTTCTCAACAGCATCATCATATTTTGTAATATCACCCTAGCGCAAATATCATGATGACCTTAACTCATCTTTGTGCTCCGAAGACAAATTATGATGATGACGTCATCTGGATAACTCGATAAGGAGGATCATCATCATACATTTTTTATCCTGGCATATCGTCAAGATCATCATGATCTTGTTTGTGCGCCTGATATTTCGCCAAGTCCTCCTGCCGATGAAATACAACCTTTTGCAAGTATCCTGATGATCATCATCATCACCTTTTCCCTTCGGCAGGATATTTTCTAAAACATGATCCGGTTGGCGAAATATCATGATGACGTCATGTTTTAAGTTTAACAAGGGGCTCTGGATATCATGATGACGTCATCCTGATCTAATAAACGAAGAAGTAAATATCCTGATGATCATCATCATTTTTTCCCTTCAACAGGATATTTTCTAAAGCACGATCCGGTTCCGAAATATCATGATGATGAAGTATGTCAGCTAACATGTTTTTTTTGACGCACCGACAGGGATGATCATGCCGATGGGCGGGAAATGAGGCGGTGGACATTTTAAAGTGTTTTTTTTGGCGCCTCTGGCATTTTTTTCAGTCAACGATAGTTGACCTGATCAATTTTGAGTAGTCTGAGCGCATTTTGAACGCGTTTTGAGAGGATTCTGGATCCGATTTTCTCCATCTTGCGTTGTCACCTGGATTTGAACGCTTATTTTAATTTCATGCTATTTTTTTATGATAAATGTGAAACTTATTGCTTGTCTTGTCTTGCAGGCTTGCAGTTGAGGAAGCAGCTGGAAAGTCAATACAGTGACCTCATGGAGGCAGAAGATCTGATCTCAGGAGCAAGAAGATAGAGATGAAATGCAAAAGGTCAAGGCCATTCAAGTAAAGAAGAAGGTCGCAGCTGAAGGTATTATCACAAAAGACAAACAGAAGTTATTGCCCAGCTGCCGAAACTTCTCAGAAGGGGCAATATTTCGCCCAGATTTGACCACTGCTCAGAGATATTTTTGAGAGCTGGTTCACCTGCATTTATTGCTGTAACCAGGGGTTTGAACCAGGGGTTCAGTTAGGTTTTTGCTGTAGTGAGGACAATCAAAATGTCTTTATATTGTGCCTCTCTACACTGTAATACTTTACAACAGGGATTTTAGGAAAGCAATAGTGGCTACAACAGAATTTCTTTTTTAGGAACATACAGCAAGTTAGAATAGTTTAGAAGTAGAAGAAGGAGGTCGCCTGTTTGTCTGCAGTAAGGTGCGCGTGGAATGTCTGGCTGCCTTACTGTATCTGTAAAGCTTGTAAGTTCTCTGTAGTATGATCAATGAAACTAAGAGTCATTCTTACATTGTAAATCATGTATGGCTATTCGTTTCTAATACAATAGAATCTGGAGTTCTGCATCTATCTTCTGATTGTTCTCCTGCTCTTCTTTGTGTTTTGAAATATCTTCTTTGAGAGCTTGCAATTTTAAATGTATGTTTGTGAAAATGCTCAGAACTTACATTTAGGGTTTTTACTGTGGATTTGATCAAACTACTGTGGTATTTACATAGTGCATAACAGAAACACTTAGATCCTTCGGTAGATTAAGTGAGGTATAGAGTAGATCTTTCTAACTTTTCCCAACCCATCTGAAGTATTTAGCTGAAAACGTAGAAATCCAGAGGAAATTGTCTCAAATTTGAAGAAGCATGATAACAGAGCTATAAGTAGACAGTTTTCATAAACAGATAAAGAAGAAAGCTGCAAAAAATCCAAGAAAACCCTCTAAAACTTGCAGCCCAGTATCACTTGTATGCAAATGAATAGAATACTTGTTGAAATCTATGACCTCTTTGCATATTCTTAGTCCAGTAAACCACAAAATAAACCTAAACTACGTAAGGCCCCTTGAACATTACAGCTTCACATTGACCAACTGAACTTGACCAACCGAACCATTGTAGACTTGGGATTAGTTGAATCACCAGATGATTCCTTCTTGTCTTTCAAGTATAGTTTCAGTTCATTTTATGTGAATTTTAACTTATTGTTATGATTGCATCAAAACAGTCATCAACAGATCGTAGGTCTAAATTGAAGCTCATTCTTTCTTAACTCGAACTTCTTCTGAATCACCCCTCTTTCCATCACCAATCTCATCAAATGGGGAGTTAATTTTCTAATCTTTTACCATCTGAGCTCTGTTTGTGTATCGCCTCAGGGAAACCACCTCATTGAGAGGATTAGTTGCATCGATTTGAAAATAGGAATCATCCGCTTTGCAGCAATCTTCAATCCCATGCAATATATATATATATATATATATATATATATATATATATATATATATATATATATCATTAAAGTAATTTGCATCTTCTGGGAGCAACAAAATGTTAGCTAATTGAACATTTTTCTATTTTTGACCTTACATCTATGAAATTTTTAACTTGAATGCTTTTCCTTGCAACACTCTAGCAGAGCAATTTGATGACCTGTTTGGAGCTAAATTTATCAAGTTTCAAGAAGAACATTTCCTTTTGACACCGTAGCCTTCCATTAGAAAGTTTCTTTCAAGGAAAAAATTAACTGAGGAAAGAATTGATTTACTTATTGATGTTAGAGAAGATTCTTAACCTTCTATCTTTGGAATTAAAAAAAAATGTTAATTTTGAAGTAATATTGCAGCAGTTGAAGTGTAATTACCTTTCCTTATGTAGCTTATATCCCTTTTTTTTCAAATTAGACAATAAGAATGGACTGTGGTTTATAGGGTCATATAATTTGATTATTTGAGTAAGATTTATGTATTTTACTCTTTAAAATAATATTGAAACTCATTTCCAAATCAATAAATTATTAGGAAGTTGCTCTTTGTTCTTTGGTATAGAAATTAGAATTAGGGCTAAATTTTTTATATATATTTATATAGTTCTTGCAATTGCTATTTTAGAGGATTTACGGTTGTAAAATAAATAACAGGATGATAATCAGTTTTAAAAGAAATGTTTTCTTTATATTAATTGTCATAACTTAAATGTTTATTATAGTTTGTTCTAGTTTAGATAACATTCTAGCTAGGTAACATCTTAGTGTCTAGGATATATTTAAAAGTTTGGTTTTAAAGTATACAATTTATTATGTCAATTTTTTTATAATAGCTTAATGGGTTCATTTCATATTTTCGTTAATGTTTAATCAAGTTTAATTGAAGAAATGCTTTTTAGAATGAGGAATGCTTCTTAGTGGTTTTGGGTATTAAAATGTTTAAGCACTATTGGAGTAGGTGTGTCTAGTTGTTAACTTTCTTTTATAGTGATGGAGCCGGGCTAAGGGTTGTTTTTCCTTTTGTATTCATGGGATTCTCTTGGACTAAGTTGTAATCCAGAGGCTTTGGTTTATGACTCTTGAAATTGGGTCAAGTTCTATGAGACTTGATGTTTGCTTCTGACACACTATATTGTATATTAAGTTTTGGACATTTGTATATTAAGTTTTCTCGTGCTGAGTAGTCCTTGTGGTTTGTCTTAGTAATGCATCCATTTGATTGGGTCAGGTCAACTAGTTGCAGGTAAGGGAGTGGCTTCCGATGTGGGGCCAACGCCCAAAGAGGCTATCTGGGTAATCCATTGGAAGTGTTTAACAAGTGAAAACCTAATAATAAACTAAGGGAGGGAAAGGGTAAATCTCTCATTAATCTATATAAGGTAGACCACATGTGTGACCTATGGAGCTGGCACCTAGAGAGAGGCTGTCAAGGTAACCATAGATGGGGGCCGGCATCTAGAGAGAGATAGTCAGGGTAACCCATGAATCATATGATGACACTCCATCTTACTGCACTCTAGCTGGTCTTGTTCTTTTGCCTCTGGATGTTGATTGTTGTGTTTAGTGTTGTCTGCATGTAAAGCTTATGGTATTTATGTCATCTGTTAGTCCTTATTGTCCTTGCTTGTGTCGAGGAACCTCATTGTTATCTCCTACCTCAGAGGGGTGGACCTCAAGGTTCCACATGGTTGGGTGGAAGAGATTAATCCATTGGTTACACTCAGTCATTCTATGTTTGTGATCTCTGCAGTCGTGATTCCAGTTCCAGACTTGTACTTGCATCCTCAGAGCTATTGTGTAATCTTGTTTTATATTGTAAACTGATCTAATCAATCAGGAATCTTGTAATCTTGTAATCCTATAATTGATCCTTTGTAACTATTCATATCTGTAAAGGAATTATGTAATCTTATTCTATTGTATCATAATGTATTTTACTTGTGTTGTTGTGAATTTATGTGTTTCTGATGCAGTTATGTTTCCCTAGAGAAGTTAGTTGTTCACCTTGTTAATGTTGTGTAGAATGTTAACTTTATCTATTGTTAATGCATTTACTTGCTTCAAAAAAAAATATTACTGTAATTTTGCACCTGTTAGCCTAACTCTCTAGGGTTGCATGATGGGGCATTACATTTGGTAACATAGAACATCAATGAAATCTTGCAAATTGAAGTTCAGATTACACAATTCTAATGACCTAGCGAACTATGATCTCTGAACACAGACTCTAATGAGTAATGAAAGAACATGATATAGCCAGAGCCAATTAATAACCCATAGTATTAGGCTTATTGCATTTGTGTTAGATGAGATGCAATTATGATGAATGTTGCATCCGTAACAAAATGCACCGAAGTTTGTGTATTTATAAACTATGATCAATCTTGTTTTATGGTTATTTTGTTGGGATAAGGTGCCATTAACCTTGTAAATCCCAATATTGTATTTATTCTATTTATTATATGTAATTTGTAATTATCCATGAGGAGATGTACAAGTTTTACTGGCAGTGGTAATTTTGGAGTTACCGACGGTAGTTATAGAGTGACTTTTATTGTTGGCAAATGTTAAAAATCAAAGTAAATGAGGTTAGGCGCGCTCCCTCGAGGAATATACTATTTTTGACATGTATGACAACTGTCATAACATTTGGTAAGTGAATCTGTGATAGCTGCAAGTTGTCATAATATTCTGAGATTCTATGATGCATATGACAGATATGTTAGTTGTACATTTGCTATATTTAGCCCAAGGTTCCTATCTTGGAAAGATACTTTTTTTATGGAATCTATGATGGTTATGATGCATCATAAGATGTTATAAGAGGCTAGATTTAGTCTTGGGCCCCCAACCTTTGCATGGGTATTTTTGGACAAGTGTAAGATGCTTGTAAGATGGTAATTAATGTTTACAGGTTAGAGAATCTTAGGACAGTTAAGGTGAATGCCTAGAATGGAATGGAAAATTTTTCTATAAGTATTTGTCATGTATTTGTTGCTACAATATAGATATTAGGTACTTAGGTGCTGCAAGAATGCTGTCAGATTGAAGACTGAAGGAGAGATTGGTGGTGTTATTGTATTGTACAATCTTTTGCAGATTAATACATACATTGGGCCTCTTTCCTGTGTGGAGTTTTTTACCCACAAGGGTTTTCTCCATGTTAAACATTGTGTCATTGTGTCTTGTGTTCATATTTATGATTTTGTATTTTTGTGAAGCGTAGTTTTGTTTCTATGTTACAATCTCCATTAACACAGTTAAAGATTGCTAAAATTTTTCTTGAATTAGATTTCCATTGAAGTAGTGTTTCTTTGATTTCTAACATTTGGTATCAGAGCCTGGCCATCTTTGACTCTTGGGTGGTAGTGTGGAAGCTATAGCTATAGTGGGAGATTTGGTTGTGTTTGTTTTGTAGATCTTGTGTTGTTATTATGGCTGCATCCACCGTTGCATCAACCTCTCGAGTGGACTTTGAGAAGTTCAACGGAATGGGGTATGAGTTGTGGAAGCTAAAAATGGAAGATTTGTTGGAAGAAAGAAACCAATGGTTGGCTGTTCAAAAAGAGAATAAACCTGATGATGTCTCTCAAGATGAGTGGGATAGACTAGATAAGAGGGCATGGGGAACCATTTGGTTGTCTCTTTCAGACTCTGTTCTATTGAATGTCGCAAAGGAAGAGACTGCATACAAATTGTGGAATCGGTTGGGTGAGATCTATCAAGCCAAGAGTATGGTAAATAAACTTTATTTAAAAAGAAAATTATTTTCCATGAAAATGTGAGAAGGTGAATTAGTTGCAAACCATATAAATTCTTTTAGTTTGTTATTGAGTCAACTTGATTCAGTAGATGTTGAGGTTAGTGAGGAAGATAAATGTATCTTACTTCTTTGTTTTTTACCTGAGTCTTGGGAGAATGTTATCCTTTCTATCACTACTAACCTTGCGGATCCGAAGTTGGATGCTCTTCTTTTAGTGCTACTGTCACAAGAATTGAGGAAGAACTCAAATAGTTTAGGGGATGCTCTCAGTGTCAGGGGTGTTAGGTCTCAAAAATGCAGGTCGTTAACCCTAAGAGGTTGCCAAGCTCTCTTCACATTTTTGGCTAATATGCATAGGGTTAATATGGTTAAACCCTCTTCTCTTTAGGCTCTGCCAAACCTAGGTGGGTATACCTTAATGATTAGTGTAGACTTAATTTGACCTTCACAATGGCAAATAGGTGTGAAGTAGATATAAAGTTTGAAAATTACTCGTAACGTTTAAAGTTTGAGAATGTAAATTAGGTTTAAAAATATTATTATGAAATGACAAGTGTTTTATTTATTATGGGCAGTGGAGTTAGGATGTGTATGATGGATATATCCTCCCTCTTGGTTTAACTAAAATTATTTGGCACTTTCAGGTGTTTATACCTTATATAAATGTGCAAAGTAGTAGGTTATTTGTGCTCTTCTTATTGATCCCAATGATATTCTCCTAGGTTATTGTGATCAATTGAAAGAATTTTAATCCTTCCTTGAAGGAGCTAGTAAGATTAATCACACATGAACAACAAATGTGCCATGAGAAATTAAGCATATCATTGATTTATTAATTTAAACAACAAAGGAAAACCATTCTAGAGATAGCACAAATAACACATAAACTTTACATTCCACAAGATAATTGAACACCAGAGGTAGATACATCAGATTATTATATCCCTTCTCCAATTGCTTAAAAAAGATTTTATAATATATAAAAATTCTTCATTTTGGTATATTTTAGTTTCTTCTTTTAATGCTACTTTTTTTATCCTTTTGATTTCATCTGTCATATATACATTATATCTTCTAAGGTTATGACCCTTTACTTGCCCCCATGTTGCAGCTCTTCATTTAATTAGTTGCCTCTGGCAAATTAAAATATTTTTAATCTTCATTGCTATATCTCCATAAAATTAATTGTCATTATAGTTATAATTCTTCTTTTTGTTGGCAATTTTATTTCTACCCAAAAAAATGCTCTTTGGGTAAAAATAATCACTCATCTTGTGACCCTTGATTGAAAATGTTTCACTTGCACTTTTACCCAAAATATACTCTTGTCTCAAGATTTTACATTTTCTTCTCACCTCCTCCATAAATAATTACACTAAAATGTTTCTTATAACCCCTTTGGTGAAAAGATTATTATATGCATCTTCATAAAAATATGTTCTTCAGACATAATAATTACCTAACTCATTAATTCTGCCAAAAATGTATTTTCTTTGGAGTAAAATAAAAGTTTCCTTCTATCACATTATGTGTCACATTAATATCCTTAACAATACTTCACATTTGTTTCAGCATATCAGGGAGACCATAAACCTTGATTCCCCAAAAATGATTTTTCTCCCCGATGCCTAATTTGCATATTCATCATGTTTTTGAAGGGACCTCCAACACACTTTCTTCCATATTCAGAAATATCTTGATTGTTCATTTTGGAGGCCCACTTTATCAGTATTTCAGAGAGACTGAATATGGTCAGTCTGATATGGTGATTAGGGTTTTATCTCCATAGTTTAACAAGCTTGTCATGATTTGCAGAAGTAATCATCCCATTTGTAGCTGACAAAGACAATGCAACGATGAGACCTTCATGTGCATCTTTTACTGTCATGGTCATTTGTAATTCTATATTCCACAACTCCATAGTCTAATAGATTTTCACTTTGCAATACTTATGCCTCTCAGAATTTTGAATAGACCAAATAAGTGGTCACTCTGATATGGCGATTAGGGTTTTTCTCATTTTAGGGTTTTTGACGTTGTGAATTAAAAGATGGCACTTCATCTTTGAATACATCACTTGTTTCTTCAATATAGTTATGTTCCTGAGATTCCTTAGTGTGCACTAATTTTTACATGCTCATATCACATAGGCTTGCACATCAATTTATAAATTGCTTGCACCACAGTTTCTTTGCGAGCCATATTTACAATGAGTACCATGTATATTGATGCTGGCTAGATTGCCTCTGATACTTATTGAAGGCGCTTTATACTAGAGCCTTTTATACTGTGCCTCTGATTAGAAGTAAACCATCTTATTTCATCTTATGGCTACACCTTAATTGTAAATGATTGTGTCATAGTTCTAATGCATGTAGACTCTTCTTTTCATGGAGCACACCATGAATTGAGGCTATGCCTCATTTTCACATTGGGTATACCTACAATGGGTTGTGACATGTTTCAAATAGTGGTACCTATTCTTATATTTCCTGGTGCTTGGATTATGACTATGGTTGTGTGAAAAATAGCAGTTCCTTCTTTGATAATAGGATCGAGCCAAAAATGGTTGTGTAGATCTTTGATGCGCACCACTATATAATGTGTTGATTCTTTGGGACCATATAGTTGTAAGACCCCTTTTTTCTGTATTGATGACTTAGAGCCATACTACATAGGCCACGCCCTGTAGTCTATGGCTGGCATTTATTTTAAAGACCACTCCATGTATATAGATGTGCTTTTCTACTGCAAGTATTACATCATGATTTGTGTTTAAACCCACTACAGTGGAACCCAACTTGATGGCTTCCATGTCATATTTGACCTAAAAGATCTAACCTTCTGATGAAAAAGTGTTGACTCCTCTGTCATACTCACTCCTGGTTAGAAACATGGTGTTTTCTCTATGATTACGAGAGTTTTTTTCTCTTTGTTGTATAAACCTAGAGGCACTAGATAACGAGTAGAGTGTGCAAATAATGTATCCAAGAAGGCAGGTAGCATTAGGAGGCACTAGAGATGTATCTAGAGGAAGAAGGTTCAAATGACCAGGCAATGCAGATGTTATCTATTGAATGTAGCATGACCAGACAGCTTGACCCACAGTCACCTGCTTCAGATTTGGAAAATACATTCATAGAAAAGGAATAGAGATAATTTTCTTTGGAAAACTCAATTTCAAGTGGTATTTATGGCCAATGTAATACATCTAAGCAAACTGGGAAGCAAGTCTTATAATAGTTAAGAGGAGCATTTGCACTGTGAATAAAAGGGTGGGTTATATTCATCCCAAATTTGCTGGAGGAAGTATTCTGCATCCTTATTATCAAGGTTACAAGGGATCAGATGAATGCCTTGAGTTGATCTAGTACTACATCAATATGCATCTGACAAGAAAAATTGCAATGGGTAATAGTCAAAAATCTTCTTCCAGGTGTACTTCTGAGTGCTAAAATTGTTTTTTTATCATGGGAACCTAAATTTTTTTTGCAAAATTTAGTGTTAAATTTTACATCCTAACAAGGGGAAGGTCTAAGGAAAGGGGACCTAAAGGAGATCAAAAAGGGGCTAAGGACAAGTCCAAGGGCCAGTCTAAGACTCCTAGTAAAAAGAACAAAGTTAAGTGTTGGAACTACGGTAAAAGGGGACATGTGACGGAGTGCAGAAACCCCAAGAAATAGTGGGAGAGTGCTTCAAATAAGTCCTTGAATGCAGGTGAAGATGTTTTACTTTCTACATGTATGTTTTTTCTAATGATCACTAGTTGGTTGACTCAGGATGCTCATTTCATATGACCCCACATGAGGAATGGTTCTCCACATATGAAGAATATGATGGAGGTAATATCTACCTTGGTGACAACTCTTCATATTTGATTGTCAGGAAAGGAAAGGTATTGTCACGTTTTAGTGATGGGAGGATTAAAACCCTCCCTGGTATTTTGTATGTTCCTAGATTAGCTAGAAATCTGATTTCAATTTCAAAGTTGAATGATTTGGGAATGCATGTGACATTTGATAAGCATGGCTGCAGATTAGTGAAAGGAAACTTGGTGGTAGCGAAAGGGAAGAGATTCAGGAAATTGTTTAAGCTTGAATCCACTACAGTTTGTAATGCCACTTATGTTTCTGAGGCTTCTGAAAACAATTGTATGTTTTCGCACCATAGATTGGGCCACACAAGTAATAATGTATTAAAAACTATTAAGAATAAAGAATTGTTGGATGGTTTCTCTTATTCTGATGAGCACTTTGATTTCTGTGAGCATTGTGTGTTTGGTAAAAAAAATAGAAAATCATTTCCTTCAAGAAGCAATAGAGCAAAAGAGAAGTTAGAAATTATTCATACGGATGTGTTTGGACTTGTGGATAATGAATCTATTGGAAAATCTCATTATTTTGTCATCTTAACTGATGATGTATCTAGATTTACATGGATTTATTTTATGAAACATAAATCTAAAGTTTTCACTAAGTTTAAGGAATTCAAAGTCTTAGTAGAGAACTAATCAGGTTTAAAGATAAAAATATTAAGGTCTGACAATCACATTTAAGGGTTTTTGGCTATGAGGCTTTTGTTCATGTGCCTAAGGAAAAGTGATATAAGTTGGATCCAAAGGCTAAAAAGTGTACATTCATTGGATATGGTGATAATGTCAAAGGTTATAATATTTGGAATCCACTAACCCGCAAGATTATCTTTTCTAGAGATGTTATTTTTAGGGAACTTAGAGCTATTTCTGAACTTGAGGAGCCAAAAGAGAAAGAATAGAAGGTAAAGAAGGTGCACTTTGATTTAGAGCAGAAAGATGCACCTCAGAAAGAATAGAATGATGGATTGGGGGGTGAAGAATAAGAAGAAGATTTGAGTAGTTCTGATGAATATGAGTTTGT
The DNA here is from genome assembly GCA_027924645.1 of Cunninghamia lanceolata. Classification (NCBI taxonomy): domain Eukaryota; kingdom Viridiplantae; phylum Streptophyta; class Pinopsida; order Cupressales; family Cupressaceae; genus Cunninghamia; species Cunninghamia lanceolata. The sequence goes on from BSBN01000274.1 coordinate 17,290,850, forward strand.
AGTTACAGAAGAAGTTGTTGCAGATGATCATGTAGAAGAATGAGTAGTCTCTTACTCCACCCTTGAGGAGATCCACAAGACAACATAATCCAGTTGACAGGAATAACCCACTAGATTTTTGTTGTGTATATGCTTTATTGAGTACTAACAATGAACCTAGATCCTATAAGGAAGCTACTTCTACAGATGATAGTGAGTCTTGGCAGCTAGCCATGCAGAGGAGATGATGGCTTTAGACTCTTGTAACACCTGGGATCTTTTTCATTTGCCCAAAGGAAGAAAGGCCATAGGATGTAAGTGGGTCTTCAAGAAGAAGCTTGGAGTAGATGGGTCATTGGAGAAGTACAAGGCTAGACTAGTAGCAAAGGGCTACTCCCAAAGAGAGGGAGTTGATTTTGGTGAGACATTCTCTCCTATTGCTAAATTGACTTCTATTAGATTTCTCTTATCCATTGCTATAGGTTATGATTGGGAGATTGAACAAATTGATGCTAAGACTGTGTTCTTGCATGGAGATTTTGAAGAAGAAATTTACATGCAATAGCCTACAGGTTTTGAGGTAAAAGGAAAACAACATTGGATTTGAAGGTTAAAGAGTTCTCTTTATGGTTTGAAATAGTCCCCCAGAATGTGGTATCAAAAGTTTGACTCATTTGTTTTGAAATTGGGTTTTGTTAGAAGCGAGGAGGATCACTCTGTTTACATTTATTATGTTGATGATTCTATACTGGTTATTGCTTTGTATGTTGATGACATGTTGTTTTTCTACAATACTAAGGGTATGATTAGTGAGCTTAAAGCCCAACTTTTAGGTACATTTGAGAAGAAGGATCTTGGTGTTGTAAGGTATATTTTGGGAATGGAGATTAGGAGGAATAGTGTTAACAAAAAGCTTTGGTTGTCACTAAGTATGTGAATACTATTTTGCATAGGTTTAGCTTGCAGGACTATAACCCAATTAGAGTTCCTTTACCCATTGGTACTAAGCTTTCTTTAGATATGTGCCCAAATACTGAGGATGATCTTGAGGATATGTCTAATGTACCATATGCTAGTGATGTAGGGAGTTTGATGTATGCAATGGTTTGCACTAGACCAGGTATTGCCCAAGCAGTGGGAGTTTTGAGCAAATTTATCTCTAACCCTAGTAGACAACATTGGAACTATGCCAAGAGGGTGTTTAAATATCTTGCAGGTACTCATGATCATTGTTTGGTTTATTCTTGTACTGATAGTGCTGATAAATCTTTGGACATACATGGTTTTCTTGATGTAGATTGGGCAGGTGACTTGGATAGTCAAAGGTCCACTAGTGGCTATGTGTTTGCTCTGTTTGGAGGTGTAGTGAGTTGGATGAGTAAGAGGCAGCCGACAGTTGCTTTGTCCACCATAGAAGTAGAGTTTATGGCTGCTACTCATGTCTCTAAGGAGGCAATTTGGTTGAGGAGATTATGTACATGTATTGGTTTTGATTACAGGATCATTCAAATTGGTTGTGATAGCCAGAGCACTGCTATCATCTTGGCCAAGAATCCCATGTATCATGCTCTGACTAAGCATGTTGATGTTCAGTATCGCTTTGTTTGAGAGCTGGTTGCAAATGGAGAGATTGAGTTGAAGAAGATAGACACTTAGGAGAATGTTACAGATTCATTGACCAAGCCTGTGAGCATAGAGAAGTTCATATGGTGCATAGAGGCCATGGGCCTTGTTTCTAGTGCCTAATTATTTTTCATTTGATTTCCTATGGGTTGATTTATAATGTGTAATGTCAAGTGGAAGAATGTTGGGATAAGGTTCCATTAACCTTGTAAATCCCAATATTGTAAATATTCCATTTATTATATGTAATTTGTAATTATTCATGAGGAGATGTACTAGTTTCAATGGCAGTAGTAATTTCAGAGTTACCAGTGGTAGTTACAGAGTGACTTTTACTATTGGCAAATGTAAAAACTCAAAGTAAATGAGGGTAAGTGAATCTATGACAGCTGCAAGTTGTCATAAGATTCTGAGATTCTATGATGCATATGATGGATATGTTAGTTCTATATTTTCTATATTTAGCCCAAGGTTCCTATCTTGGAAAGATACTCTTTTTGTGGAATCTATGATGGTTATGATGCATCATAAGATGCTATAAGATGCTTGTAAGATGGTAATTAATGTTTACAAGTTGGAGAATCTTAGGAGAGAGAAGGTGAATGCCTAGAATGGAGTGGAAAACATTTCTATAAGTATTTGCCATGTATTTGTTTTTGCAATACAGATATTAGGTACTCAGGTGCTGCAACAATGTTGTCAGATTGAAGACTGAAGGAGAGATTGGTGGTGGTGTTGTATTGGACAATCTTTTCCAAATTAATACATACATTGGGCCTCTTTCCTATGTCCAAAGTTTTTTACCTGCAAGGGTTTTCTCCATGTTAAACACTGTGTCATTGTGTCTTGTGTTCATATTTTTGATTTTGCTTTTCTGTGGAGTGTAGTTTTCTTTCTGTGTTACAATCTCCATTAATAACATATAGTTAAAGATTTCTGAAATCTATCTTGAATTAGATTTCCGTTGAAGCAGTGGTGCTTTCATTTCTAACATATTTCTAGGTGATTGACCAATTTTCACAAAAAGTTCAAAATTTAGATTACATAGTTCACAAAATTTTCAGAACGGATTAAACGTCGCAAACAAATGAAAGCCATAATTCCTTAAACAAGAAAACACTATGTTGTTTGAACAACATATTGTTTTCATGTTTAAGGAATTATGGCTTTCATTTAGAGGAGGTTCAAGTTTCCTATCTTGTGATGCTTATTCCTATGTATAGAGCAAGTATTTTCCCATTCAGCCAATTTTCACAAAAATACATTTAGAAAATTAGAAAAAAAATTAGATAAATTTTTAGATAAAATGTATATCAGAATTAACAAGTACTTAAAGATCAAATGCCATCAAACATTTAATTATAATATTTACTTATAATTATAGGTTTTTCAAAATGGAAAGAAGGCAAAATATTCTATACTAATACCCAAAAAAATCCATTCCTTAATTATTTCCCCATTAGCCATGAAAGAACTATGTTAGGGCCAGAACTAATTACTGCATTTGCACCCATCATTAGTAAAGTTGAAATGTGTAGGAATAGGAAATTTCATTCATGTTTGATGAAGCCTTGCTAGTTACTGGTTCAAACAACTTCATAATGACTTCCCACAAAATAGAGATTCAAAAATTAATGACAAGAAATTAATAAAATTAACTAAAATGACAGGAGGTATTCATAGGAAAACTTGTTGACAAAGAAATCACAAAATAAAAAATAAGCTCTCTAATCTGTAGTATTCTATTTCATGAACAAAGCATTACAAAAACCATGCAATGGCCTATACAATCGGCCTCTTCTAACTGCATACAAACTAGTCTCTCCTAAATTAAACTCTACACTCTCTTCTAGCTTCCTATCAATTCTTACTTCACCTCCTCTCCTCACTCACTTCCATTCTTCTTCTTTTTCTACCCGACCTACTCTACTGTGGGTTCCTGTCTATTCGCCTCTCTCGATTCTTCCACAACTAGCATTTTCTTTCTATTTTCCTCCAGATGGCAGCAAACCATCGGCCACAATTTTCCCTTTGTTGCTGTCAATTTCTATATTCCTATCACTAAATAGTTTCATGCACAGCTTCTTGCCTACCTTTCACTGTTTGTCTTTAAAACTGATGGTAGGAATCATTAACTCCATCAAGGTCCACCATATGCTCTGTATTCCCAGTGACTATTCAAATTCTTGACTGCCAAAGAAACTGTCAATTATGCATAAACAAAAATGACAGATTTGAATCCCTTTGTCAATTGGTTCCTAGTGCTCAGGCGATAGAAGCTTCAAACCAAACTTGATTCCCACAACAAGGGATAGGAACACATGGTGATATGAGCTCTATATCAACTTTTCCTTTATAATGGATAGGAGTTTGCAAGATGACGACAAAAGGCAAAATTCCACTTATAAAAACAAACAAAAAGAACAAAAATAACAAAAAAGAAGAAAAAACATAAAAAAAGAAGGGCAAGATTCCCCTGCATCAAACACCCTGGGTGAAAAGAATTCATGATATCCTACTCATGAGTCCTGCAATTGAATGACCCTTCTTAATGATCTCCTCAGTGAGCCATGAAACATCTTCAACTGGACAATTGCTTCATTTGACAAGATACTTGTAGTACTCATGCTTATGGGTCATCTTCAACAATTGTTTATCTAGAATGCATTCAATTTGTGGTGGAGTAGTGACTGTCCCTGATTGCTCTCCCTAAGATGAATCAGTTGCCTCAACTTTATCTACCTCTTTATCCCCCTTGTGGGGATATAAATCTGCTACGTTAAAGATGGGAGATATATTCAACTCTGTAGGCAATGATATCTCATAAGCATTGGCTAAAAACTTCCTAAGGATTCGGAAGGGACCAATATTCTTCATCTAAAGTTTATTGTATGTTCCTGTAGGAAATCTCTCTTTTCAAAGATGTGCCAATACAAGGTCTCCAACTTGAAACTGCAATTCTCTTTTCTTTTGATCAGCATGCCTTTTGTACTGCAGATTGCTGTACTCAAAGTTATGCTTCACCTTCTCTTGAATGTCATGAATGACATGAGAAAATTCTTCCCCATCTGCACTCCTCTTCTCAATTCTAGCAAGATCATGAAGTTCAAATACACCTCTTGGATGCATACCATACACCACATAGAAAGGACTAAAACATGTGCTTTTGTTTGGGGAATCATTATATGCAAATTCAGGTTGTGCTAACATGAGATCCCAACTTCTAGGCGAACTACCAACAAGACATCTTAACAAATTACCAAGACTTCTATTAACAACCTTGGTCTGACCATCTGTTTGTGGATGATAAGCATAACTAAAATTCATATTTGTACCGAATTTCCTCCATAGAGTCCTCCGAAAAAGACCCACAAACTTAGTATCCTTGTCAAAAATTATGCTTCTCGGACTACCATGTAGCCTTACAACTTCTTTAAAGAACAAATTGGCAATGTTAGTAGCATCAATAGTCTTCTTACATGGTATAAAATGAACCATTTTTTAAAATCAATCTACCACAACAAAGATTGAATCATTACCCCTTTGTGTACAAGGCAAACCCAAAACAAAATCCATACTCATCGAATCCCAAGGTCTAGTTGGAACTAGAAATGGCTGATAGAGACCCGCATTTTGACTTCTTCCCTTAGCATGTTGACAAATTTTGCACCTTTCCACATATATTTACACATATGCCTTCATCTTTAGCCAATAATAATGAGTGCTCAATTGTAGAAATGTTTTGTCATGTCCAAAGTGACCAGCAAGACTACCACTATGTTTTTACTTCAACAAATTATCTCTCATGGAGCCTCTAGGGATACACAACTTGTTTTCCTTAAACAAAAAACTTCCTTAAATCATATAATCCATCCATGGCTCTCTATTCTGGCAAATAGGATCATTGCAAGCTACAAATGCTTCTCCAAAATCTACATCTTCTGTATACAACTCTTTCAAACCTTCAAACCCCACACTGTTAGTTTGGATTTCACACAACAATAAAAGCTTCCTACTTAAGGCATCAGCAACTGTATTCATTTGACCACTTTTATGCTTCAAAACAAAGTTAAAAATCCGAATATACTCAACCCATTTAACATGCCTTTGACTCAATTTGTGTTGGTTGTTAATGAACTACAAAGCATGGTTATCTATATACATAATGAACTCTTTGGGAAATAGATAATGTCTCCATTTCTTGAGGGACTGAACCAAAGCATAAAACTCCAAATCATAAGAAGAATACTTTCTTTTTGACTCATTTAATTTATCACTAAAATATGCAACCGATGTTCCCTCTTAACTTAGGACTGCCCCAATAGACAAACCACTAGCATCACACTCTACTTGAAACACTTTATCAAAATTAGGCAAAGCAAGTATGGGTTGTTTACTCACCTTCTTCTTGAGAAATCTGAAATTTTCTTCATTCTCCTTGGTCCAAACAAATGGTCTTTTATTCCCCTTAATAGTCTCCAAGATAGATGCTACAACATGACTGAAATTTCTTATAAACTTTCTATAAAAACTAGAAAGACAAAGAAAACTCCTTACCTCCATGACACTTCTAGGTGATGACCAATCAAGTATGGCCTGAAGCTTCTCCTTATCCATTTTTAGCCCTTCTTTTGACACCACAAAGCCCAAGTAAACTAGCTCGGTTTGCATAAACACACACTTCTTCAAATTAATCTACAGATTTTCTTCATGTAACCTCCTCATAACCTACCTCAAATGTTCTATATGCTCCTCTTTAGACCTGCTAAACACCAAAATGTCATCCAAATATACAACCACAAATTTACCAATAAATGGTTTCAAAACCTCATTCATTAATTGCATAAAAGTACTAGGAGCATTAGATAACCCAAAAGGCATAACCAACTAGTCATACAACCTATCATTAGTTTTAAAGGTTGTTTTCCATTCATCCCCTAGCCTAATTTTTATTTGGTGATAACCACTTTTTAAATCTATCTTAAAAAAATACATAGAACCACTCAAACAATCCATTAAATTTGCAATTCTAGGCATAGGAAACCTATATCTTATTGTGATTTTATTAATTTCCCTTGAATTAGTACACATAAATCATTCCCCTCCTTTCTTTGGAGCCAACACTACAAGAACAGTACAAGGGCTTAGACTTTCCCTTATCAATCCCTTCTTCAAAAGGTCTTCCACTTACTTCTTCATCTCCTCATTTTCCATAGGTGTTAACTTATATGCAACCTTATTGGGAAGGCTAGCACCCGGAATCAAATCCATGTGATGTCTTATGCTTCTAATGGGAGGCAATTCATTTGCAAAAATGTCCATATTCTCATTCAAAATGTCTTGTATTTCAATAGGTAAATCTTCTAACTTTGTAGAAGTCATTACACATCTAGGTTTAGGAACCAAAGCATAACCAATTTCTTCATTTTTCAAATCATTCAAAAACTCTTTACCACTTACCATCATTACCTTACTACTGCTGATGTCCTCTTCTTTCTCCTTTATGAGCAGCAAGGTATGCTTATCTCCATCCTTCTCAATGGTATATGTATTTTCCTTTCCATCATACATCAATTTCCTATCAAATTGCCATGGTCTTCCAAGAAAAGCATGGCACACATCCATGGGCATTATATCACACAAAACACAACCCTTATAACTGCCAATCTAAAAATCAGCATAGTCCTGCTCACTAACCAATATTTGATTGCCTTTTTTTAACCAAGTCACTTTACATGGAGTAGGGTGCTTAATCCTTTTAAGATTCAATTTTTCTACCATCTTAGTTACAACAATATTATCATTGCTACCAGTATCTATAATGAGCTTACAACATTTACCTTGTGACTTACACTTGGTTTTTAACAATGTTCTCCTTTGAACTGGCTCTTGACTCTCATTTTGTGGCTTTAACAACACCCTCTTAAGAATCAAAGACTCGCCTAATTTTGCTTCATCCTTGTGATGCACTGGTGATCCCACACTCTCTTGTTCAGCATGAACAACTTGATTTCTACTCTCAAATTTTGAGTGTCCTCCTTATGATGATTTAGAGCATTCCCAACTCTTGTGTCCAAATTGATTACTCTTGAAACATTTTCTGGCAAATCCTCTTCCTCTACCTTGTGAAACACCTCTTCCATAAGATCTTCCTCCTCTATTTTGATAACCACCTCTATCATTGTTGACTATTCCACTAGAACTTCCAACCTCTTCTCCTTGATGATGCTACTATCCCCTACTTGTTTTCTATCCTCTACCTCTGAAACCTCTTCCTCTTTTCTTCTCTTGCTGACTTTACTTCCTTTGCAGCTTCTCCTCTTCCTTTAAGGCAAGTTCATAAGCCTCTTCTAGTCTCCTCGAGGACAAGAGACTCATTTCATCTTGCAAACTATACTTGAGACCATTCACATATCAAGCCATCTTCACCACAACTTCTTCAGTATGCCCAAATCTGATCATTAACTTGTAAAATTCCTCCATATAATCTTTCACAGAATATCCTTTTGCTTCAAATATTGCAATCTTTTAAAGAGATTATCTTCATAATCACTTGGCAAAAATTTGGCCTTCAACTTAGCCACCATTTGATCCCAGGAGTTAATCTTCTCCTTATTTCTCCTTCTCCTCTCAGTTTGGACAAAGTCCCACCTAATGGCAGCGTGGCCCTTCAATCTGGTGTATGAAAACTTTACTCTTCTCTCTTCTGCTACACCCTCATATTACAAATATTTATCTAAGTCATTGATCCAATTGATCAAGGCTTCACTATTGAGGCTTCCAACATATGTTGACACCTCTATCTTGGGTTTAGAACTCAAACACATGACTGACTTCAGTAGTCTTTCACCAAATTCTTCTTCTTGATCCACCTATCCTACCTCATTCTCTTCTCTCTATTGTTCTTCCTCTTCATCACTAATTTCTTCAACATCTGGAGTTCCTCTCCTCTATGCTCTCTAGGGCTTCCATCCTTGCAACCAAACTCTACAACAACTCAGGGTCACCATGGTCTCTTTGGCCTCAGCCTTAGCCTCCTCCTCTGCTCATTCTTCTTGGAGGCATATTGACCACTTACCAATGCCCAATCTCAATCTGAGCCTCTGATACCAATCTGACGGAGCCTTGCTAGTGACCGGTTCAAACTTCACAATGACTTCCCACAAAACATAAATTCAGAAATTAATGATAGGAAAATTAATAAAATTAACTAAAATGACATGGGGTATTCATAGGTAGACTTGTTGACAAAGAAATCACAAAATAAAAAATAAACTCTCTAATCCCCAGTATTCTATTCCATGAACAAAGCATTACAAAAACCATGCAAATGGCTTGCACAATCAGACTTTTCTAACTGCATACAAATTGGTTTCTCCTAAACTAAACTCTACAGTCTCTTCTACCTTCCTATTGATTCTTACTTCACCTCCTCTCCTCATTCACTTCTATCCTTCTTTTTCAACCCAACTTGCTCTGTTGCGGGTTCCTGTCGATTCACCTCTCTCAATTCTTCCAAAACTAGCATTTTCTTTTTATTTTCCTCCAACTGGCAGCGAACCATTGGCCATGATTTTCCCTTTGCTTCTATCAATTTCTATATTCCTGTCACTAAACGGTTTCATGCACAGATTCTTAGCTGCCTTTCACCATTTGTCTTTAAAACCACTGGCAGGAATCATTAACTCCATCGAGGGCCACCATATGCTATGCATTCCTAGTGACTATTCAAATTCTTGACTAGAAAAGAAACTGTCAATTATGCAGAAAAAAAATGACATATTTGAATCCCTTTGTCAATTGGTTCCTAACGCTTAGATGACAAGAGCTTCAAACCAAACTTGATTCCCACAACTGATATGAACACATTACGATAGGAACCCTATATCAAATTTTACTTTACAATAGATAAGAGTTTTCAAGATGATGAGAGAAGGCAAAAGGCCACCTACAAAAATTTAAAAAAAACAAAAACAACAAAAAAGAAGAAAAAAATAAAAAAAAGAAGGGCAAGATGCCCCTACATCAATGTTCACATTCAAAACCTCTGCATAGGACTACTAGAAGTATATCCATTATAAAAATCAAATGACAAAATACACCCAACTATCTAAAAATGATATTTACCTAGTTGTGGACTTTAGCAGCTCCAAAATGAAGAGGCAAATTCAGCCCACCAAAGGTTGAAGACCTAGCCAAATAGGGATTGAAATTCAAGAAGAATAGAAAAAGATACCCATATAGAATGGTTCAGCACTAAAGAAGCCATAATATTCATGAGAACTAGCAAAATCTCCCTATATTTATTCCACAACCACTTCCTGTAGATATATTTAGCCTTTTTTCCATCACATGTTTCTCCTCCTCTTCTTGTTCAGCCTCTATGAGAGATCTTTCATAATAGAGGTCGCGATTTTCTCCTTAGCAAAGGTAGAAAAAAGGCATACAGGCTTATCACAGCCTCCAAACCCTAATAAAAAATGGCTTTGACACTGGTAAGAAAATTTTGAAGTGCTCCAGTAAAATTAAATCAAAACAACCTAATACTCTAGGGAGGGTACAAAATATGCAGTTGCAAAGCCTAATGATGGCCTCCAACACCTGTTTTGAACAACTCTACAACACAACACGTTCTTTCAACCAAACACAACATGCATCATTTTGCAGGCCACTTGCCATTGCCCAAACCCTCCAACACCCACAATAACTTGTGTAATTCCATGCAAAACATTACAGATCCAGAAAAAATTTCTCCATTCAAAGAATGAAATGCAGAATAAAATATGAGGACTAAAATAATACCCCAATCAAAAAGCCATCAATCAGAAGAAAAAGAATAAAATATTTCAAACTGAATGGAATGTAGATTAAAATACTAGGGGTAAAATAATGCCCCAATGAGAAAACTCCAATTAGAAGAAAAATAATAAAATAGTTAAAACATTAGTTATGACTTCAATAAAATTTATATGTACAAACTTCAAAGCAAAGAAATGTCTTTTTTGCTTAGTGAAAATAATAGTCCTCTACTAAGGCAGGGACTAATAAGCATACCTATTTGCATGGTTAAGAACTGGTGCAGGGGCACAAGAAGACTAAGTTCTTGTTTTGATGTTCATTTTGTTTGTTGATTCAATAAGGTCCTGAACACCATGATGCGATGTTTGTAATGAGCAATCCTACAATCATAACTTGTAATAAGAGGTAGCCTTAACAGTCCTAAAGGGACAGACATATAATTGTTGGATCTAGGGCATACAACTGAGAGGGGGGGGGTGAATCAGTTGTATAAAACTTCTTCTTGTTTCAAACACTTGATTCTTAATTGTTAATTAGCAGCATATCAAATAATCATCCATGAAAGCATAATGCATAAACACAAGAGCAGATAAGCATCAACACATTGAACACCAAGATTTTGACGTGGAAAACCCGGTTAAGGGAAAAACCACGGGGTGATTAACCCAAGAATTATTCTCTGTTAGAAGAATAAAGAAAATGAATGGCACATGCCAATAAGGGCTCACTGCCTGAGCACACTGCTCACAAAGAGGCCCACTGCCTACAAGGAGACACACTGTCTACAAAGTGATAAAAATCACAGTCTTGAACTGGAGAATGACATCTCTATCATGTCCGGATCAGTTCCATTTAAGCCCAAAAACCTCTGCTCTGCCTTTCGCACTTCTCTTCGCTATACCACACTCATCCACACATCACACACTTTGAAATGAACTCTCAAACTGTTATTTATACAAGACATCAACTTAGGAACAAACATCTAAGTCGGCAAACAACCATAAGAACATCCGCAAGATGAATAACACATCCGGTCGGCCATCACAAGAATATTTGTAGGATGAACAACTCATCCGGTCGGGTAAACAGAGCAAGAACTTCATCCGGAAGAATATCTTCAATTCCGAGTTCTACTATCAATGCGGACCAACAACATAAACTCAACATGATCCAAGAACCTTCACAGGCCTACCTGAAAGACCGGATACATCCGCACTTCCTTTACCTACTTGAATCTCTTGTCTTCCTCATCCGGAACTTCAAGAACACAGTCTGTCACCATTGTCATAATGCAAGAGATACTTCCGGACCTCCAAATCATACACAAATCAATGTGGACCAACAACACAACCTGAACATGATCTAAGAACCTTCACAAGCTTGCCTGAATGACCAGGTACGTCCGCATTTCAATTTCTTACTGAAATCTCTTATCCTCCTTATCCGGAACTCCAAGAACACTGTCTGTTGCTACTGTTATAGTGCAAGAAGTATTTCCAGACCTCCAAATCATACACAACTCGAGATGGCACATCACGAGGACATCTCAAACACTCTTGCCAATCCACAGATTAGGATTGTACAATTCCGGACCTCACCGGACCTTTCTGTGATCCTCTGTCACCTCTAAGCACTTGCCGGGACTGGTTCTACACCGGCAGCCACAACTTCTTCAGATCTTCATGCAGACCTCTGAAATCGTAATTGAAGCATCTCAAGACTCATATCTACAAACCCTTTAATCCGCATCCTCCGGTTCTCAACCTATACAACACATTTGCCTTCTTCTCATCACTGTTCTTCACTGTTCCTGACTGAGGCTAATTTTCTCAATATCCTCAGCATATAGCTCATCAAATCCTTCTTACCAATGCAATATGAGTATGTTGACATCAATGACAACACTGGATCACCTCATACTTGCAACAATCTCCCCCTTTGTCATTGATGGCAACATATGATGTGAAAAACCATCAAGACAAGAACTTCTCCTTTCTGTCACAGCTCCCCCTATCAACAACAACTTTTCACATGTCTTCTCTTCCTTTACTGCTCCCCCTTTGATCATCAACCACTTGTTTTTCACATGTCTTCTCTCCCCCTTTGACATCAATGGCAAAGGGCTCATACTTGCAATTCTAGTACATCAGAATCATACCAGCTGCTCCCCCTTAGTAGCAGCTCCCCATCATCAATCCGGATCACAAGATATGACTGTGATATCCACCGGACTGATGCACATTAGTGCATCTTAGTTCATTACCGGAGGGGCCATGACCCTAACTTCTCCCGGAGATATTCAAAAGAGTCCTTGGGAAGAGGTTTTGTAAAGATATCTGCAATCTGATCCTTGGAGGGAACATACTCCAATCTGACTTCTTCCTTGTTTACTTGTTCTCTCAAGAAGTGAAATTTGATAGATATGTGCTTAGTCTTAGAATGCAATACCGGATTCTTGGAGATATTAATTGCACTTGAATTATCACAAAAAATTGTGATAGGCTCCTCATATTCAACTTTGATGTCTCTTAGCATCTGCTTCATCCATAAGATTTGAGTGCAACTACCTGCTGCTGCAATGTATTCTGCTTCAGTTGTAGACAGAGATATTGCATCTTGTTTCTTGCTTAGCCAAGAAACCAATCTCTTCCCCAAAAAGAATGCTCCACCACTAGTGCTCTTCCTGTCATCCACATCTCCTGCCCAATCTGCATCTGTGTAAGCATGAAGAGAGAAGTCCGGATCTCTAGGGTACCATAGACCATACTCCACTGTTCCTTTCAAGTACCTAAAAATTCTTTTGATTGCCATAACATGAGATTCTCTAGGATCAGCCTGGAATCTTGCCACACGACCAACAGCCTGCATTATATCTGGTCTAGTTTGAGTGAGGTACAACAATCCACCAATCATTGATCTATACTTTGTCTGATCTGCCTTTGGAGAGTCATCATCTTTGCTTAACTTACATCCGGTTGCCATAGGAGTGTTCATAGATTTTGAGTCTTCCATACCAAATTTCTTTAACAATTCTTTCACATATTTGGTCTGAGAAATGAAGATCCCTTCTTTTGTTTGAGTAATTTGCAGACCCAAGAAGAAATTCATTTCACCAAGCATAGACATTTCAAACTCACTTTTCATCTGATTTGCAAAAGTTTTGCACATACTATCTCTTCCTCCAAAAATGATATCATCCACAAATACTTCAACAATTAAAATATTTTCATGATCAATTTTGAAATATAAGTTACTGTCAGCAGTACCTTTGTTGAATCCAATCTGCACAAGATGCTTATCCAACCTTTCATACCATGCTCTTGGGGCTTGCTTCAATCCATACAAAGCTTTCTTCAATTTGCAGAACATATCATCATTGTTAGACAATTGAAAACCATCCGGTTGTTCAATGTAGACTTCTTCTTCCAAATCACCATTTAGGAAGGCAGACTTGACATCCATCTGATATACCTTGAAGTCTTTGAAGGCAGCAAATGCAAGAAGTAATCTGACTGCTTCAATTCTTGCCACCGGAGCAAAAGTCTCTTCAAAGTCAATTCCTTCTATTTGAGAGTAGCCTTTGCAGACCAATCTATCTTTGTTTCTGATTACTTCACCAGCTTCATTTAGTTTGTTCCGGAAGACCCACTTGGTTCCAATTACATTCCTGTCTCTAGGTCTGGGAACAAGATCCCAAGTATGATTTTTCTCAATTTGCATCAATTCATCTTCCATAGCTTTGGTCCAGTTTTCATCATTGCAGCCTTCATTTATTGTTTTAGGTTCAATCTTTGAAATCAGACAACATTCATTCTGATTTTGAGCAACATTCCTTCTAGTTTGTACACCTTTGCTTCTGTCACCTATGATTTGATCTTCAGAGTGGTTCAGTTTTACATACCTTGGAATTTTGGGAGTATCCTGCACTGCTGCTTCTTGATCAGGCTCATTCAAACCTATCTCTTCTTCCTGATTTACCGGATCAGGCTGACTCTGTCTCACCGGAGAGGATTGAGGTCCTTGAACACTCTCTTGGTCATCTTCATCAATCTCATAAAATCTTGAAGGCTTCTCAATTCCTTCATCAACTTTCACATTGGTGCTTTCTATCATCTTCCTCAATCTCTTATTGTAACACTGGTATGCTTTGCTTTGAGTGGAGTAACCCAAGAAAATTCCTTCATCACTTCTAGCATCAAACTTTCCTAGATCTTCATCTCTCTTAATATAACACTTGCTACCAAATACTCTGAAATATTTCACAGTAGGAGTGATGCCAAACCAGAGTTCATAGGGGGTCTTACCGGTGTTGTTTCTGATTTGAACTCGATTGAGAGTGTAGACTGCAGTGCTGATAGCTTCCTTCCAAAACATTTGAGGAACATTTGCTTCCAACATCATTGTCCTGGCAGCTTCCTGGATGGTCCGGTTCTTTCTCTCAACTACTCCATTCTGCTGTGGAGTCCTAGGAGCAGACAACTGTCTCCTTATACCCTGTTTCTCACAAAAGTCAATGAATTCACCAGATGTGAATTCACCACCTCTATCAGACCTTAGACACTTTAGTCTCAATCCGGTTTGATTCTCCACCATAGCTTTGAAGGTTTTGAACTTCTCAAAAGCTTCTGACTTTTCTTTTAGAAAGGTAACCCACATCATCCGGGAATGATCATCAATCAACAACATGAAATATCTATCACCCTGCAGACTCTTGATTCTTGTTGGACCACATAGATCAGTATGTACTAATTCCAGCAATCCGGTAGAAGACTGATCTTTGCTTTTGAAAGAGACTCTACTTTGTTTACCTAGCTGGCATTCTTTGCACAAACTATTTGTAGGTTTCATCAATTTTGGAAGATCTCTTACAGCCTGAGTATTGCTTATCTTGATGATGTTATCAAAATTTACATGACACATTCTTCTATGCCATAACCAACTCTGATCAATTTGAGCAAACAAACAGCTTTTATTTGAACCAACCAGATGAAAGATATTACCTTTTGTCTGAGTACCGGATGCAATTTCAGTTCCGGAGCTTGTAAAGATTCTACATTTTCCATTCTTGAACCGGAGATCATAACCTTTGTCCACTAACTGACCAACACTGAGAAGATTGTGCTTCAATCCTTCAACATACAGTACATTTCCTGTTTTGCTCTTACCATCAAAGGAAATAGTTCCCCTACCTCTGATTCTGCCAGCAGAATTGTCACCAAACTTTACCATTCCTCCTTCATATCTTTCCAAATCTAAGAACTTGTTCTTGTCACCAGTCATATGGTGAGAACATCCACTGTCAATAACCCAATCATCCTTTTCTTCCACTTGAGCAGCCAAGGCTTTTTCAACAACTTTGTGATTGACAGATTCAGAGAGTATTGAATCTTCTTCCTTGATGGCTATAAACACCCACTCATTTCCGGATTTGCTTCCTAGTTCTGATTCATCATCTGTTACTCCTTCATTGTCATCTTCTTCATGAACATAATAGCAATTCTTTTGAAACCTTTGTCTGTGAGTATTAGATCTTGCAGATCTTTCCGGACATCTTGAGGCAAAATGACCAATCTTATTGCAGTTGAAACACTTAAAGGGTAGTTTTCCTTCATACTTACCGGATCCTCTTGGCAGTCTCTTTGCAATGAGGGCTTCAAGTTGAGCTGTTTCTGCTTCTTCTTCTTCCATGTCTCTTCTTGCTTGATCATACCATGACATTTTTCTTGATGAGTTTTCACCTGGATCAAATCTCTGTTTGCCTTTCACATAGGTACTGGCTTTGAAAGCAGATTCAGTCTTGGGAGGATCATCTCCAAACTCGGTCATTTCAAATGCAGCTAGCTTGCCAGCCAGTTGTTCTCTTGTGACAGTTGTGTGGGCTCTGAATTCATCAATGGCAGCAACTTTGATTTTGTAAGCAGCAGGAAGGGATCTTAGGATTTTGCAGACAATCTCATTTTCATCTAAAGTTCCACCAGCATTTCTGATTCCACATACCAGCTCATTTACTCTTGGCATGAAGGTAGTGATGTTTTCATCATCTCTCATTTTCAGTCTTTCAAATTTCCCTTTCAGGCTTTGTAACCTTGCACTTTTGACAAACTCATCTCCTTCATACAGAAGTTCCAGCTTAGTCAGGATCTCATATGCAGTTGGTAGGTCAATAACATTCGAGAGATCTGAGTCATTCAATGCGCTTAGAAGAGCTTCCTTGGTCCGCAGATTGTTTTCAGCTTCTGTGATTTCATTCAGAGTTGTCGGACCACCTTGTGGAGGTACATATGGTTTTGAAACCATATCCAAGTATGCTTTTCCCATACATTCCAAGTGACACTTCATGCGACCTTTCCAGAGAGTGAAATTGGTTCCATCGAACTTCGGACTATCCTTCTTGTATGACGACATCCTGGATCTCCTCAAGCGGTTAAGCTCCTGTCAGAGGAACTTGGCTCTGATACCAATTGTTGGATCTAGGGCATACAACTGAGAGGGGGGGGGGTGAATCAGTTGTATAAAACTTCTTCTTGTTTCAAACACTTGATTCTTAATTGTTAATTAGCAGCATATCAAATAATCATCCATGAAAGCATAATGCATAAACACAAGAGCAGATAAGCATCAACACATTGAACACCAAGATTTTGACGTGGAAAACCCGGTTAAGGGAAAAACCACGGGGTGATTAACCCAAGAATTATTCTCTGTTAGAAGAATAAAGAAAATGAATGGCACATGCCAATAAGGGCTCACTGCCCGAGCACACTGCTCACAAAGAGGCCCACTGCCTACAAGGAGACACACTGTCTACAAAGTGATAAAAATCACAGTCTTGAACTGGAGAATGACATCTCTATCATGTCCGGATCAGTTCCATTTAAGCCCAAAAACCTCTGCTCTGCCTTTCGCACTTCTCTTCGCTATACCACACTCATCCACACATCACACACTTTGAAATGAACTCTCAAACTGTTATTTATACAAGACATCAACTTAGGAACAAACATCTAAGTCGGCAAACAACCATAAGAACATCCGCAAGATGAATAACACATCCGGTCGGCCATCACAAGAATATTTGTAGGATGAACAACTCATCCGGTCGGCTAAACAGAGCAAGAACTTCATCCGGAAGAATATCTTCAATTCCGAGTTCTACTATCAATGCGGACCAACAACATAACCTCAACATGATCCAAGAACCTTCACAGGCCTGCCTGAAAGACCGGATACATCCGCACTTCCTTTACCTACTTGAATCTCTTGTCTTCCTCATCCAGAACTTCAAGAACACAGTCTGTCACCATTGTCATAATGCAAGAGATACTTCCGGACCTCCAAATCATACACAAATCAATGCGGACCAACAACACAACCTGAACATGATCTAAGAACCTTCACAAGCTTGCCTGAATGACCAGGTACATCCGCATTTCAATTTCTTACTGAAATCTCTTATCCTCCTTATCCGGAACTCCAAGAACACTGTCTGTTGCTACTGTTATAGTGCAAGAAGTATTTCCGGACCTCCAAATCATACACAACTCGAGATGGCACATCACGAGGACATCTCAAACACTCTTGCCAATCCGTAGATTGGGATTGTACAATTCCGGACCTCACCGGACCTTTCTGTGATCCTCTGTCACCTCTAAGCACTTGCCGGGACTGGTTCTACACCGGCAGCCACAACTTCTTCAGATCTTCATGCGGACCTCTGAAATCGTAATTGAAGCATCTCAAGACTCATATCTACAAACCCTTTAATCCGCATCCTCCGGTTCTCAACCTATACAACACATTTGCCTTCTTCTCATCACTGTTCTTCACTGTTCCTGACTGAGGCTAATTTTCTCAATATCCTCAGCATATAGCTCATCAAATCCTTCTTGCCAATGCAATATGAGTATGTTGACATCAATGACAACACTGGATCACCTCATACTTGCAACAATAATCTCATATTGTAAGCCTTGCTAAGGCATCTCAAAGCATTAGAAGGCATGTCAAAGCCTTGTCACATATTAATGACATTGTAAAAGGTAAACTACTCGATGTCATTAGGCCAAGAGTGGTAATTAGTTCCATTATTCAAAATAGGACAGTTACAGTCCCTAACATAAGGTAGTTGCAGGAAGGAATTCGATGGTTACACACAGTCCATCGACCCAACTGCCTTCTAACTATCTAAAGGAGATTGTAGAAGGCTTCTTAACACCTTGTCATGATGATTGTACGGAGAGAAGACATTGTGGTTGGAAGAAATAACAATAAACAACAGTTTACTGGCATTTCTGTGTTATTCGTTGTATCTGGCCGTACTTTGCTCCTGTACGGATGTGTCATGGATCCCAAGTTGTTGGCGGGTGAATTATGATGGAACAGCTTTCAAATAAGACTAATTTGAGGTTTTGATATTACTTATAAGGAAAGATATAGCCATTCTCCTTGAACTACTATTTGGTGACTATTTTTTCTAAATTTTCTTGTTGCAAGAGTCCATACTGTGTAGAGGTACGGTTTTGTTTTCACTTTTGAATGCATTGACCAATTAGAAAAAGATGTCAAATTCCTTTTGAATTTAGTTTGGTGTTTTGAAACTCTTGTGGTAGGGAGTTATAAGATTTTCTCTAGATTTGGTTTGTGAAACCCTCCTCTAGGGTTTTGATAGGAAAATATGCATTCTTTTGCCATTCCATTGATTTGATCCACTTGTGATTAGTGAGATGGATGGTGGTAGGACTATAGTAGCATGTTATGGTAGTTTTTTGGTAGAGAACTTGCAGAGGAGGAGTTTTCATTGAAAAACCTAACAAAACCATGTGTTAGGTGAAGTTTAAAGGCACATTGAAGGAACCATAGACGCATTTTTGGGAATAGCAGAGAGTAGAAGTCTAAAACCCACAAAATCCTTTGTTTTGGCATGCATTCTAAGTGTTCAAACCCTTGGTAGATTTCTGGGCTTGCATTCTATAGTAGTCTCTTTGTAATTTTCACCTAATTAGGGCTCTAGGTCATTGAGAGGGGTTATTGGTTGAGGTATTCCATCCTAAAAAAACCATGCCCAATTTGGGATATGTGATAGGGGGCCATAATGGGTATCTAATGATTTTCTAAGATTTGCATTTGAATTCCTGTAGCAAAAGTTATTAAGACTGTTGTCATTTTGGAGGGCTACAAGCCATTTCTTAGGTTTGTGAAGGAAGTACCAATCTTGAGTCTAATCTGCCTTGACCAATGGATGGAATAGGTCCCCTAACATCCCAAACCATCCTTTCCATGATGATCCATGAGTTTCTTTCTGTTGTTCCCACTTTTGTGTAAAGACCTTTGATTTTGGGCTTTTGGGGTGTAGTAGAACCTTGTCTTGTCTATCTTCTCCTATCCAATTTGCCTCTACATCATAGTGGTATTAGAGCCATAAGAGATTCTATTGTTGGTGGTATAAGGCCTAGTATATGTCAGCAGAGGAGAGTGAAGGAGAGGCTAGCAATATGCCTCCAAAGGGGATGACCACCGAAGTGGTCAAGAAGTTCAAGGAGATGGAAGAGAATATCAAAAGTGGAGTCAAGGAAGCACTCCAAGCAGAGTTTAAGGCATTGAGGATAGGGAAGAGGATAGATGAAGGTTCATATGAAGAGGAAGAGAAAGAGAAGGAAGAAGAAGAACAAGAAGAGGTAGAGGTACCGGCTAATCAAAAGCATTTCCTTGAAGCCATCAAGGCAATTGGCAAGGATTCTTCAGAGGCTCAGATGGAGATTCCCATGTTTAGTGGGAAGATGAATGCTAATGAAGTCATAGAGTGGATTGAGGCTCTGAACAACTACTTTGAATACAAAGAAATTCCTAAAAGAAAGAGGGTTAAGTTTGCAAAAACTAAACTCAAAGGTGATGCCCTTACATGGTGGAATTACACCCAAGGAGAGAGGGTAAAGAATGGGCAGAGTATGATCTCTTCATGGAGCAGAATGTTGGAGAGGATCAAGTCCCAATTCCTTCCATCAAACTATGAGGTGTAGATCTACAAGAAGATGCAAAATCTCAAGCAAAGAGATTTGGATGTGGCTACTTACACCAAGGAGTTTCACAAATACACTCTTCGTTGTGGATACATGGAGGATGAAAAAGATAAAGGGGAAAGGTATCTAAATAGTCTAAGTTTTAATATTGAAGATGAGATAAGTTTATTAACCCCTGAAACCGTGGAAAGATGCTTTCAAGTGGAATTAAGGGCTGAAAAGAAGTTGAAGAGGAAAGGTGAGCAACAAAGTAGAGGAAGAGGTGGCAGAAATTTTAGAGGTAGGGGTAGTTTTGGGGAAAGAAATCAGTCCCAAAGAAGCCAAGGGGAATCAAGTTCCCAAGAGAAAAGTGGAGAATTAGGTTCTAGAGGAGGCTTTAGAGGAAGAAGGCCTAATGGAAGAGGTAGATTTGGTGGACCAGGGAGATGTCCTAATGTTGCAAGTATGAGGTGAACCAGTGTTGTCATTGATGTCAACATACTCATATTGCATTGACAAGAAGGATTGGATGAGCTGTGTGCTGAGGATATTGAGAAAATTAGCCTCAGTCAAGAACAATGAAGAACAGTGATGAGAAGAAGGCAAATATATTGTATAGGTTGAGAATCAGAGGATGTGGATTAAAGGGTTTGTAGATATGAGTCTTGAGATGTTTCAGTTAAGATTTCAGAGGTTTGCATGAAGATCTGTAGAAGTTATGGCTGTCGGTGTGGAACCGGTTCTGGCAAGTGTTCAGAGGTGACAGAGGATCACAGAAAGGTCCGGTGAGGTCCGGAATTGTATAATCCTAATCTGTGGATTGGAAGGAGTGTTTGGGATGTCCTTGTGATGTGTCATCTCAAGTTGTGTATGATTTTGAGGTCCGGAAGTACCTTTTGCATTGTGACAATGGCGACAGACAGTGTTCTTGAAGTTCCGGATGAGGAAAAGAAGAGATTCCAGTACGTAGAGAAAGTGCAGATGTACCTGGTCATTCAGGTAGGCTTGTGAAGGTTCTTGGATCATGTTGAGGCTGTGTTGTTGGTCCGCATTGATAGTAGAGCCCAGAATTGAAGATATTCTTCCGGATGAAGTTCTTGTTCTGACTAGCCGATTGGATGAGTTGTTCATCCTGCGAATGTTCTTGTGGTGGCCGACCGGATGTGTTATTCATCTTGCGGATATTTTTATGGTTGATTGCCAACTTAGATGATCATTCCTAAGTCGATGTCTTGTATAAATAAAGGTTTGTGAGTTCATTTTGAAGTGTGGATTATGTGATGAGTGTGGCATAGCGAAGAAGAGTGCGAAAGGCAGAGCAGGGGTTTTCGGACTTAAATGGAACTGATCTGGACATGGTAGAGATGTCATTCTCCAGTTCAAGATTGTGATTCTTATCACTTTGTAGACAGTGTGTCTCCTTGTAGGCAGTGGGCCTCTTTGTGAGCAGTGTGCTCAGGCAGTGAGCCTCTTTGTGAGCAGTGTGCTCAGGCAGTGAGCCCTAATTGGCAAGTGCCATTCTTTTTCTTATTCTTTTAACAGAGAATAATCCTTGGGTTAATCACCCCATGGTTTTTCCCTTAACCGGGTTTTCCACGTCAAAATCTTGGTGTTCAATGTGTTGATGTTTATCTGCTCTTCTGTTTGTACTTTACGCTTTCATGGATGATTAATTGATATGCTGTTAACTAACAAAGAAGAATCAAGTGTGTTGAAGTAAGAAGCAAGTTTTTATACAACTGATTCACCCCCCCTCTTAGTTGTATGCCCTAGATCCAACACCTAATGTCTTCACAGGAAGGTGCTACAATTGCAACCAAGTGGGACATCCAGCCTTCAAGTGTCCTAAAAAGCAAGCCTCAAGCTCTCATCGAGGAGAGAGAAGGAACCAATTGATCCAAGACGAAGATTGCCAAAGTGTCAACTCTCCAATTGGAAGTGCAGCCCTGGTCCATGAAGGAGAAATCTTGATGATGAGAAGAACCATGTTGAAGGTGCCTCAAACACAAGAACCCCCTCAAAGGAAGACATTGTTTAGGACAACATGCAAGGCCTATGGTAAGATTTGCAAGGTAATTGTTGATTTAGGCTCAACTAAAAATTCGGTTTCCATTGAAATGGTAGACAAATTGAAATTGGAAAGGCTTCCTCATATTAGTCCTTATAAAGTATCATGGTTGAATAAGGGGCAACAAGTTTTGGTAGATGAACAATCATGGGTTGAATTTGAGATAGGACAATATAATGATAAAATTTTGTGTGATATAATTCCTATGGATGCTTGTCATTTTCTGTTAGGATGTCCATGGCAATATGATGTTCAATCACAACATGATGGTAAAACTAATTCTTTCATCATAACTAAGAATGGTAGAAAGTATAGAATGGATCCATTCCCTGATGAGCATGTAGAGAAGAATGTTGGGTCAAGTGTTATGATTGTGAGTGGTAAAGAGTTTCTAGATGCCCTTAAGGAGGAAGGAACCCAAGGGTATGCTCTGATTTTGAAGCCTATAAACAATCCTAGTTTGCATGATCCTAGTAAGGAAGAAGATCCTAATGAGGTGCAACAATTGCTAGAGAAGTATAAGGGGATTATGGTAGAAGAAATGCCTAATGAGTTGCCACCTATTAGGGACATAAGCCATCAAATTGACTTCATACCGGGATCTACTTTGCCAAATAAAGAAGCCTACAAAATGACACCTTCACAAAATGAAGAGATTGCCAAGCAAGTACAAGAATTGTTGGATAAGGGATTGGTAAGAAAGAGTCTTAACCCATATGCTGTCCCAACATTCCTAGCCCCTAAGAAGGATGGTAAATGGAGGTTGTGCATGGATTCTAGAGCCATTAACAATATTACCATAAGATATAGGTTCGCTATGCCAAGAATTGAGGACCTAATGGACTGTTTGGGAGGGGCTAGATACTTTTCTAAGATTGATCTTAAGAGGGGGTATCATCAAATTAGGATCAAACAAGGGGATGAATGGAAGACAACATTCAAAACAAATGTGGGTCTTTATGAGTGGTTGGTGATGCCATTTGGTCTATCTAATGCTCTAAGTACTTTTATGCATCTCATGAACGAAGTGCTGAAGGATTTCATTGGCAAATTTGTTGTGGTTTACTTGGATGACATTCTTGTTTTCAGTAGGACTAAGGAAGAGCATTTGCAACATTTGGATCAGGTTTTGAGGAAATTACATGATGAACAATTGATGATCAACATCGAAAAGAGTGTCTTGATGAAGGAAGAACTCACCTATCTTGGTTTTGTGATTTCACAGGGTAGTTTGAAGATGGATCCAACAAAGGTAGAATCCATTTTGTCATGGCCAACTCCAAAAATAGCAAGTGATGTGAAAAGTTTTCATGGTTTGGCAACATTTTATAGGAAATGCATAAGGGGTTTTAGTCATATTTGTGCACCAATTTTGAATACCATCAAAGGGGGACAGAAATGTAAGTTTTTGTGGACAAAGGCAGCCAATGATTCTTTTAAAATTCTGAAATAAAAGGTAGCACAACAGCCCATACTTGTTTTGCCTGACTTTAACAAGTTGTTTGTAGTGGAATGTGATGCTAGTAACCTTGCTATAGGGCCTGTCCTAAGTCAAGAAAGAAGGCTTGTTGCTTTCTTTAGTGAAAAATTGATTGAGGCTAAGAGAAAGTACTCTACTTATGACTTGGAATTGTATGCAATGGTACAAGCTTTGAAAAAATGGAGGCACTATCTTTTCCCAAAAGAATTTATTGTTTATATTGATAACCATGCACTTAGTTTTCTAAATTCACAAGAGAAACTCAATCATAGGCATATGAAATGGGTTGAGCAACTCCAAGCCTATACTTTTTCAATCAAACACAAGAAGGGGTAGGCTAACAAAGTGGCAGATGGATTGAGTAGAAGGGTGTGTATGGTTCAAGAAATTCAGTTGTAAAGTGTAGGGGTTGATGCTCTCAAGCATATGTATCAGGATGATGAAGATTTCAAGGAGGTATATGAAGTTTGATCACAATTTTCAAACTCTTATCATTCTGATTTTTTTGAGTTTTTGTTGCAATAGGGGTTGTTGTTCAAAGGTAGCCAACTATGTGTTCCTAGGTGTTCCATGAGGGAGAACATCATAAAGGAAAAACATTGTGGTGGACTAGGAGGTCACTTTGGTTTGGATAAAACATTGGATCAGTTGAAGAGGTTTTATTTTTGGCCTAAAATGCAATCAGATATCAAAACATTTGTTGAATGTTGTAGTATTTGTCAAAGGGCAAAGGGTACTTCATCTAATGCTGGTCTATATCAGCCACTTCCTATTCCTAATAGGCCATGGGAAAGTATTAGCATGGATTTTGTATTGGGTCTTCCTAGGACTCAAAGAGGCTTTGATAGTATATTTGTTGTGGTGGATAGATTTAGTAACATGGCTCATTTCTTGCCATGTAAATGCACTAATGATGCTTCTCACATTGTTGGTTTGTTCTTCAAAGAAATTGTTAGAATCCATGGTTTGCCTCTTAACATTGTGAATGACACAAAGTTTGTAGGCCACTTTTGGCGCACTTTGTGGAAGAATTTGGGCACTCAATTGTCCTTTACTTTAGCCTATCACCCTTAGATTGATGGCCAAACTGAGGTGGTGAATAGGTCCTTGGGAAATCTTCTCAGGTGTTTTACGAAACAACATGGAGAGGCATGGGATATGATCATCCCTCAAGAGAAGTTTTCCTATAATGATTCCACCAATAAGAGCACAGGAAGGAGTCCATTTGAGATTGTTTATGGCATTCACCTAAGAGGTATTCTTGAATTGAGAGATCTCCATGGATTGGAAAGGAAAAGTACTCAAGGTGAAGACTTTGAATTGGCCATGAAGGACATCCATGATAATGTCAAAGAAACTCTTCAAAAGAATAATGACAAGTACAAGGAGAGATGTACAATACAAGGTTGGGGATTTGGTCATGGCACATTTGAAGAAGGAAAGACTTCCTAAGGGGCAGCCAACCAAACTCCTCATGAAGAAGATAGGACCATGCTAGATTGTGCACAAGTTTGGGCCCAATGCCTATGAGATTGAACTTCCTCAAGGCTTGGGCATATCTGCTATCTTCAATGTTTCAGATTTGTTCCCTTTCGAAGGTGATTCTAATGCAGATTCAGAGGAAGATATGACAGTAGCAGGAGATGAAGATTGGGTCAAAGGTCTCCCACCCAATCAGCCATTGAAGTTGGAATGCATTCTTGACACCAAAGTCTTCAAGAAGACAAGAAAAAACACATACAAATAGTTCCTTGTCAAATGGAGTGGCTTGCCCATTGAAGATACCACTTGGATGAGTGAAGATGACATCTTGAAGCATGGTATCTGGCCGTACTTTACTCCTGTACTTTACTCCTGTACGGATGTGTCATGGATCCTAAGTTGTTGGGGGGTGAAGTATGATGGAATACCTTTCAAACAAGACTGATTTGAGGTTTTTATATTACTTATAAGGAAAGATATAGCCATTCTCCTTGAACTGCTATTTGGTGACTATTTTTTCTAAATTTTCTTGTTGCAATAGTCCGTACTGTGCAGAGGTACAGTTTTGTTCTCACTTTTAAATGCATTGACCAATTAGTACAAGATGTCAACTTCCTTTTGAATTTAGTTTAGTGTTTTGAAACTCTTGTGGTAGGGAGTTATAAGGTTTTCTCTAGATTTGGTTTGTGAAACCCTCCTCTAGGGTTTTGATAGGAGAATATGCATTCTTTTTCCATTCCACTGATTTGATCCACTTGTGATTAGTGGGATGGATGGTGGTAGGACTATATTACTATGTTATGGTGGTTTTTTGGTAGAGAACTTGTAGAGGAGGAGTTTTCATTGAAAAACCTAACAAAACCATGTGTTAGGTGAAGTTTAAAGGCACATTGAGGGAACCATAGATGCATTTTTGGGAACAAAAGAGAGTAGAAGTCTAAAACCTACAAAATTGTTTGTTTTGGCATTCATTCTAAGTGTTTAAACCCTTGGTAGAGTTCTGGGCTTGCATTCTATAGTAGTTTCTTTGTAATTTTATCCTAATTGGGGCTCTAGGTCATTAAGAGGGGTTTTGGTTGAGCTATTCTGTCCAAAACAAGCCATGCCCAATTTGGGACATGTGATAGGGGGCCATAATGGGTATCTAATGATTGTCTGATATTTGCATTTGAAGACCTATAGCAAAAGTTATTATGACTGTTGTCATTTTGGAGGGCTACAAGCCATTTCTTAGGTTTATGAAGGAAGTACCAATCTTGAGTCTAATCTGCCTTGACCAATGGATGCAATGGGTCCCCTAACATCCCAAACCAACCTTTCCATGATGATCCATGAGTTTCTTTCTGTTGATCCCACTTTTGTGTAAATACCTTTGATTTTGGGCTTTTGGGGTGTAGTAGAACCTTGTCTTTCTTGTCTATCTTCTCCTATCCAATTTTCCTCTACATCAATAACTTCCTACAAATCACTATCAAAGCTTTCAAAAAGCATTTAAAAATCACTAGGCGTTTGGTCCCTTCTAAGTACAGACCAAAAGCTCTCTAAGAAAGGGCTATATGTGTCAATATTCAATGTTGAAAACAACATCTATAAATTTTCATGGTCCACTCTTTATCTCCATTGGACTTCACTATTTTATTAAATATTTACAACTTTCTTTCCTCTATAATAATTGCATCGAATCTGTGCAATTTTGTGGAGACCTTTTGTTCCATTGTCTATGATTTTTTTGGTGCATCCTCTCTTGTAGGCAAGCAGAAAATACAAGAATGTGATGGATAAGGAACTCTTCCTTTCTTTGGAAACTGGTAATGTTACTACTATTCAAATTTTATATGAGTAGAAGTCAGATGTTCTGGATGACGTTACTTTCGAAGGAGATACTCCTCTACATATTGCTGCAAGGTAAGGCCATCAAGATATTGTTAAGTGGATTCTTCAAGTGAAACCCTCTTTGGCCTTCCCATGTAATAAGTGTGGAGAGACAACTCTAATAATAGCTTGTAAGTATGGCCACGAGAAAATAGTCGACCAATTGTTGCCAACTTAAATCCATCAGGGGCAGGCAACTTACAATGAAGGTAAAATATTTGCACATTTTTTTAAAGTTGAATTCTATAGTAAGTTTTCAGATTGCATGAAATAAGTTGGATTGAATTAGATATAGGTTCAACCACCCATCTGCTTGCAGTTGTGCATGGAGGATGTCTTGATATTGTAGTTGCAATACTAAATCATCATGCTGATGATTGTCCCTGACATAACAACTTAATGACAGGGAAGGATAAGTCTGGAAGGTGAGTTGTTCATGTAGTAGCCATGAAAGGTTGTTCAAACATACTCAATGAATTTGTCTCCAAAAGACCAGATTGTGTCAACATCTGCAGTTCATATCATAAATTTGTTCTACATTTTGCCATTGAATATAATCAATTTGACGTAGTGCAGAATCTAGTAACAAAGAAAGATCCAAAAATAATAAAAGAACTAGTGAGCTACGACCATGATCATTTTCATAATGTAACATTACATTTGGCAACTAAAAATGGAGTCGATCCCCAAGTTTTGAAAGGGAAAAGAAAACCCAACATGCACCTTACAGCATCCTATATTTTACTTAAACAGATATTCAATAACTTGATGCAAGCACATATTACTATGCCCTTAAAGCAGAAACATATATAGTTGATTTCCCATCTCATTAACCCTTAGAGGAAAGATAATGTAGCTTACAGATCTAAAAAAATTTCAGCAGCATAACAACATGTAGATTAACACTTTAAGAACATGAAACAAGAAGAATATAAGAAATATAGACATAAGAGAAGAGACACCAATATACATGGGGAAAACCCTTTCAGATAGAAAAACCCACACTCCAAAGCATTGAACCAATCTATTAATCTGCAACAACAAACATGTTACAATGCACTTGTAGGCTTAAAGCCTTAACATGGAGATTTACATCTTACTCCTCTCGGGGAAAAATTGGCAGCATAACCCTACATAAAACTCTACTCTCACAAACTTCTCCTCAAGCATCCAATTTATAGACTTCTGGCTATACAAGAAACCATATGTGGTTATACAAAACCAGGTTCTTAACTTCTTAGCCATGATTACCATCTAAAAAATAAGCCCTCACGTCCAAATTGTTCTCCCTTATTTTTGACCCTTATAGTTGTCATAGAATCTATTATAATACCCTCTAAAAATAGTCCTTCCATGATATACTATCATGTGGGCATCTTTTGACAACTAATATTTCAATTTTCAAGGCACCGACATGTGGCAAAAGTGCCAATTAAGAATTCAAACACCCCTCTTTTATGCTGGAGATGAATAAAATAGTAATCAACTATGGGAAAATATTAAATACAAAATAATGCTATAGGAAATATGCAAGGTTGAGACACCTCATTTCCCAACATTCTCCCACTTCTTGAATACCTTGTATGAGTCAGGGGATTACACAACCAGTCTATGAACAACCAAGGTTACCATACTGCCTCAACTGAAGTCCACTATGCTCACGAGATTTATAGAAGCACATGCAACATCTTCCAAGTGATCACCAACATGAACAAATTGTAGGATTCCAAAAATATGATGAAACACTAAATATCATATAAACACACCAATGCATCCAACTTCAAACCTATTATTAAGTCACAACTCTAAAGTCCAAACATCTCCAAAACAAGATCGAAAATGAATGCTCCAGAACAGTTAGAACAACAACCATAGCTAGTTGTTTACATCCAACTAAAAAATCTAGCATTGATAGAACTTCTACACATGACATATCCATCCCATACTGCAGCTCTCATCCCTGTATAATCCATTGTCCTGCTCAAAGTTACCATCTTCCATGATAACAAACACACCAAAACCATTGATGTGCAAAAAATATAAAGACCTTTGATACTGTAGTCTAATAAAAAACAATCTCACAAAGACATACATACATCCTATGAATCAAACTACATGACCAATGCCAACCAAAGAAACTCAAAGTCTACCATTCATCACTTACACCAATGTGTGGCTTATAATCAAATCATGTAATACAAAGAACAATCACAATGATTTGTAAACTGCAACCAATCTACTGTAAAAAAGAGCATACTTCCACAAATCATTTTCTGCTCACTCTCTCACCTTTGATCTCCTCCACTTCTCCCAAGTCCTCCACATCTCAAATGATATGCATTAAAAGAACACATACTATTTCTAAAAAATAATAAATTACAACAACAGTAGATGACCACAAACCCAGTGATCATAGTAGATGAATAAGAACCTCTAGGAAGAAACACGAGACCATAAATAGAAACTACAAACCATACCAAGTCCTACCAACACCACCAAGAGCTAAGTTGTACCAAGTAAGATCTCCTTCACAAGACCCCAACTGAAAAGAATTAACAACACCCAATTGTTTAATCTCATTAGACCAACCAAAACATATACATCTCATATAACCAAAATGGATGTAAGCTTCTCTAACCAAAGAACATCAAACTTAAAAGATTCATTCCACAAATAGTAATTCAACCCAATAACATCTCCAAAACTTCTCATAAATCAAACCATATATCTAAGGAGATAACCATGCCAAGTACTCCTCAAATGAACCCTCGAAAACTAGAAACTATAGCTCAAGATCCATATCTATGAGAAATCAAAGCATAAAACAAAATGAATTTGAAATAACATGGGCAATACCTATCAGAACATTTTCTACTGAGTGAACTAAGAGTGGGGAATGAGAATGATCCACTGAGACACACTAAGTCTCATAGAATCTCTCAAAGAACAATCTCCTCTCAAGTTCAAACATGAACTCATGTCTATAACAAGTCAAGGCTCCTTAGTCTTTCTGTTGAAATTTCACGATTCGAACACATGATCCCCACAACAATAGATATCTAGCCTCACCTCAAGTCTCTCTAGTATCCATGAGCATCCATCAACCAGTACATGTCAACTTCAAATGCATCCTACAAAATCAGGAAGATTCAAGCAACTAATTAATACCCAAAACCAAAGAGAACTTCACTAGACCACTGTCAAAGCTCCCACTGCATGTCTGCAAAATCCAGGAACACACATGACACAATGATCTAACATCTCCTCCTAGGATATCACTACCTACTCCAATAAACATATATTTCCAAAGGGGCACCATCATGCCAAAACTCTAATCTTAGAAATAAGAATCCATCATGGCACAATAGCATCTCCAATACATGAAGATAACTATCCTCTAAAAATGGAACTGAAGATGTCAAAATAATTTCATGACTTATAAGAATCATAATCCAAAAGTCTTACCATGACACCTACGACCATTGTACAAGATCATCCATCACCAAGTGATAAATCCACATCACTACCAAAGCTCCCATTGAAATTATGATACCAATCTTATCAAGGAATTATGATAACCATCCTCTCAATGAAGATAATCCATGGCTCTAACACAATCAAATACTTCACCTACAATAGCAGCAGTACAAAATAATAAAGTAGAACCAAGATCTTCAAGTCAAGAAGATAAAAGCATCATTGTCAAAAGGTCACACTAAACTGTGTAACCAAGCTATCCATGACATCATGATAAACATGCTACAAGTGCCATTAACCAACTATTTAGGAACTCTAATCATCCATCCTCTCATGCCAATGGAACATACCAATGCACAAATGACCATAGACAAGACCAACTAACAAAGTTTGCATAAATATTGAATCAATCTTGTGGATATAGACAGTTCACATCTGAGTCATCCCACTGCAATCAAATAGGTGATAAACCCACAAAACTACATAACTCGTAGATCTGAAACATGAAACATGCAAAATCATCATCATGTTAGGAACCTGTAAATTGAGATAACAAGAAGATAACATGTAGACCACAAGACTCAAACACCAAATCAACCATAGATCTAGTTTTCCAAACAAAACCACATATGAGTAACCATAGTCAAGGAACCCATCAAGAAAATACTGTAGAAATTATGAGTGACTAATCACATACCAACATCTCCATACTGAGAAAGCTACAAACCTCCTCACATCATGCACAAAGTACACATGAAAACCTGCAACTATCTTACATCTAGAAACACCCCCAAGGAATCATAATCTAAAAATAATTTATCTGTAGATCTACAAAACCACAAGTTTTGATTAACCATGTAAAACCTACAAAACCACCATGTCACTAACATACATGTAAATTCATATCAACTTATCATCTGGAAGACCCATGAATCTGAATACCACCAAAATAGTTAAACCAAAATAATGGAATAACATAGACAAGCATAATCATAGATTTTGAATAGAAAATTTACAAAACCATCAAATCAAATCAATGTGAAACTAAGACATGCAATTACAACCAACCAAAAGGAAGTAGAGGTCCAGGAACTTCAGGCCCACTTATAGGCCAACTCCACAACCACCACCATGTACAAGCATATAGAGGAGCTAGGTTATTCTAGAAGCTTTCAAATCATCTAATGATCAACTCCATAGCCTACATGCATTTGACATTAACAAAATAATGTCTTCCAATGTTAGGGACTAAAACCAAGCACCCAACATAAGCATATCAAACCATAGTCATGACAACCCAAGTTTCTCCATGTGATCAGGTAGCCAAGAACAAACAACCAACATGAATACTTTGTTGTAGGCATCCATGGAATGAAAGAATATAACCACCATGCATGAGGGTTATTACATACTATCAAATAGGATCTCCTGATCAATATCATATTAAACATAACCACATGATCCATTACATAATACTCCATCTTCTACATCCTTCAAATTCCTGATGTACCCCAAAAATAAGATCAATTGTAAGACTTCTACTCAAATAAGGATTAATAATCAACCAATTCCTTCCTACAGATTCCCTCAAGCTTACCAGGCTAAGAAATCACAACAGAAGAAATACCCATAACCTTAAACACCATGGAACCAACACATGCAATTTCATGCAACCATGGAACCAACACATGCAATCTAATACCAATTAAAAGGGAAAAGAGAACCCAACATGCACCTTAAACAACATCCTATATTTTACTTAAACATATATTCAATAACTTGATGCAAGCACATACTACTATGCCCTTAAAGTAGAAATAGACAGTTGATTTCCCATCTCATTAACCCTTAGAGGAAAGATAATGTATCTTAGAGATCTAAAAAATTTCAGCAGCATAATGGCATGTAAATTAACACTTTAAGAACATGAAACAAGAAGAATAGAAGAAACATAGACATAAGAGAAGAGACACCAATATACGTGGGGAAAACCCTTTCAAGTAGAAAACCCCACACTCCAAAGCATTGAATCAATGTATTAATCTACAACAACAAACATGTTACAATACACTTGCAGGCTCAAAGCCTCATCATGGAGATTTACATCTTGCTCCTTTGGAGAAAAAACTGATAGCATAATCTTGCATAAAACTCTCCTCTCACAAACTTCTCCTCAAGCCTCCAATTTATACACTTCTCGCTATACAAGAAACCATCTGTGGTTTTACAAAACCATGTGCTTAACTTCTCAGCCAAGATTCCAGTCTAAAAATAAGCTCTCAAGTTCAAATTGTTCTCCCCTATTTTTGAGCCTTATAGTTGTCATAGAATCTATCATAATACCTCTGGAAATAGTCCTTCCAATGTATACTATCATGTGGGCATCTTTTGACAACTAAAATTTCAATTTTCAAGGCACTGACATGTGGCAAAAGTGCCAATTAAGAATTCAAACGCCACTCTTTTATGTTAGAGCTGAATAAAATAATAACCAACTGTGGTAAAATATTAAATACAAAATAATGCTATAGGAAATATGCAAGGTTGAGAGACCTCATTTCCCAAAAAATTTGACATCCTTAGCTTTCTTTGTCTTCCTATTTTTCTAGTTCCAATCATTCATATTTCTTTGCTTATTCTATGCATTGTTCAAGGGCAGAACAAATTATTTGTTTTTGAAAATGATTTGAAAGTAAAGTTTATATTTATAGTAATATTCCATTAAAATGATTTCTAGATAATACAATTATACACATAATAAAATAGAGTAAAATAGGGCATTACCAAAAAATATATAGTCAAGTATTAAAAAAATGATTTCTCCCCGAGAAGACTGGCTTGGCCCTTTTATGTTTTGGACTTAAGACCTGCTAGGCTTTTGGGGTGATTTTTTACCATCTTTTTTGTAAATATTGTACTTTCTTTTATATTGTCTGACAAAAATTCTAGCACTTTTGTAGATGTAGGCCATCCTAAGAAAAGAATTATACAATGTATTGACATTATTATAGGTTCCTTGCATGTTATTCACTTTCATTTCTAGTTTGTTTTGGTTTATGTGGTGGAACACTTCTTCCTTACTTCATCTAGTTGCCTCTTTTCCTTCTCTACTAGTAGTTCTTATTTAATGTTTTCTCTTTTTCAGTCCTAGGTTTCAAATTTTGCTAGAATCCCACTTATTACTACCCACAACTATATATCCAAGAGTACAAAAGTATTGTTACTTACTTGAAATAGTTATGTCTATATCACACTTAGTGATTCCTCTAGAGACTTAGTTATGTCCACATGTTGTTTCAATAAACTCTCCCTAACAATTTTGAGTAGTATATCTCCTATTTGAAATTGTTGGATAGGGGAGATGTGTGCAATATCTACTTGTGGGCTAGAAATGGAAGGTGTGGACAAAGTTGGCGATAGGGTTACCATAGGTTGTATCTAATTTTGTTGGGCTAGAAATTCTATAATCTTTTCCATCGGATATGATGGTGGAGACACTAGTGGGAGAATTAGTATCTATCATATTTGAGAGTGTTCTAGCATTACTATTTTACCTTTCTCTTTTTCTAGTTCTTCTTCTCTTTATGTTGTCAATGTCCCATTTTTTTGTCTTGTTCCTTTAGCAGTTCCTCTTCTTCTTGTGTGATGTCATCATGCAAATCCTTAACTAGTTCCTCCACACTTATTTCCTTCATGCCATAATCTAGACATGTTCTCTTAACTTTTCCTTTTCTCTTTCTTCTATAAAAAATATAAGTCTTTTGGGTGGCCTCTAAATTTTCTTATCTAATTTTTTGTTTTGCCTACTTAGCTTACATCAAGAGAGTATATACTCTCTAATTTTATCTCACATCAAAATTCTATATGTGTTCTAATTTTTCTCTACTATATATATAGAGAGATTTAGTGCTAGTTGTTCTAGGGCTTCCTTCCTTTATTTTCCTTCTATTTTCACCACTTATCTTTTCCCTTTTATTCTTTCTACTAATTCCTAGGGAAAGTCCTCTATTATACCCCCATTGAATCAGGACATCATGCTATATACTCAAATAATGCATCTAATATAACTTGTTTATTCTTGTCAAATACGTCCATATACATTTGTGTTGTCTTTAAAAGCATGTCTGGTGTAAAGATTGATCTATAGAACCATTGAAAATTCATTATGTCTTCTTTCTTCTTTTATGTCTACTTTTTTTAATTTTGTCTAAGAGTTCTCTTCTTCTTCCTCTTCTTTTTCTTCCTCTTCAACTTGTGTGAATGTTCTTTGGCCTACTTCTTGTTTCTCCTTCTTCATATTCATATACAAGAGGGCCTTTCTTGCTTCCTAGATAGGTGATTTTGCCTTCCTTCTCTTATTTTTTTCTTTTATAGAGTGGTGTGGTGATTAAGTTTCTTTATGTAGACACTTGCAAAGATCTTTTCTAAAATTCCTCTTCTCATAGCTTTTAGATCTAGATCTCAATCGCTTTGACCACCACACTTATTTTTTTCCCATTTCTAACATTAGTAGGGAGTCAAAGATTTTGATTACCTCTAGAGGTTTTGGATCCTTCACAAAGACCCATTTTTATGTAATTTTTTGTTGCCTTTCTCTAATTACTCCTGGGCCTCTATCTTTATCTTCTTTTATACATATTCATCATAGGTCCAAAATATTTCCAGTTTTATATCTTTTGGTAGTGCCATTAATTCTTTGATATCACCCTCTACTATTTCATTAGTAACTTCATAGGGTCATCTTGGTACCCATGAGTTACATGGATCTACTATATATACAAAAAAAATTAGTATCTACCAAAAATGTGATGTCCGTTTGGTATTTTCACACTATCTCTTAAGATATGCAGTCTCTATATTGCATCTCCACTTGAAAGTTTGTCAAAAATCCCAATATACTTCTCAAAATGACATGTCTTATTAGAAAATATTCATGTGTTTATTGGTTTGGGATGCTACCATGCTCTCATTTGATCATACACAACCCCCATATTGCATTAATCAACACATCAAGTAAAAATCAAGATAAATAATCATGGACCCTGTTGGGGTTTTTCCCGAATCAGCAAAGGGTTTACCAGTTCCTAAGATCAAGCAGATTCGGCTAACAAATATAGGAGGTTGTGTGAGCTGCCTCCCCTTAACTTTTGGTTCTGCCGCACCAAGGGGGTATCCCTATTTGCTAAAGATTTAACTTTGACTCACCCAACAAAAAGATTTAGCCTTTTAGTCATAGGCAGAATACTCTCATTTTAGGACCAAGATTTGTGTGATAAATCACAAGGTTGGCAAAGTTCTTGGACATATCTAACTAGTTGAGGATGAGAGTATGCAGGAGTCCTATTTCTACTCCTACAACTAACAGGTTGAAGCTTTGAAAGGATTTTTATTTATGTTTTGGATGTGAGATATGGGGTTTTGGATCATAACTACTACACAAGGGCAGACCGGTGCCTATCTAAGGGCAAGGAGTTAACTAGATGTATACAAATGAATGGTTTGCATTAGCATTCAAGTTTCAAGGGTACTGATCGGTATTTGCCTTACAAACACCACCCAAGAATGGGTATTTAGCAATCTCTACTTACAAATATCCTTCCTGCCATACAATCTTCTTCATACTTAACCTAAAACAGTTTAATCCACTCCTTGAATGGAGGTCAGAAGTTAAGCATGCAATATAGAAATCTATATCCTAGAATCTAAGTAACCCTTAGCAACCAGATTCAAAAGAAGGGATGCATATAGCCATGGAGACAAATAGGTAAACACATGCCATGAAGCATTTTTCATATAAAAATGACATGAAACTGAACATGTATGCAACATGCATTCAAATGCAACTCATAAACTCACAGAAGAGATAGAATAGCCAAAAAGCTCTATTTTTCATTATTTCTCTAAAACTTTTGCCCAAGTCTTCCCCCCAGAAAAATGAGTGACACAATCCTGATATACCTAGAATGTGTACTCAGTAATTAATTACATGGTCTTTTCGAGATGCTGCTAGATACATCGCACCATCAAAATGGTGCCTAAAACATTCAATGTAGCAGGGAGAAGAAGAAAGAAGAGTAGGTGAAATTGGGAGTCGTGCAGCCGACTGGAGATTTTCTCCTTAAAAATGGTAGTTGACCCATTGATTCAACCCATAACTCTACAAATTTGCATTAATGGCCAACCTACCCATTTTTTGGAAGTGCAGTAGTTGCGTGCTCTGAAGTTTCTTTCCATTTGAAATGCAACTATGAACACATACAAATCTCTTCCTATTTTTTGAAAGTTTGAATGATGGTCGTTGATTATTTTCCTCCCGCCGAGATCTGCGGCTTCAATTTGATCGGGCACTCTAGTCACCAGCTTTAAAAAGTCATCAGCCAATGAAAATGTGCCACGTAGGTGTCTTTTATCTCCTTGACTTTTCGCAGCATGAAGATACATTTTACCTTTTTCGCCCATTTTTGCCTTTAAATCATTGCATATGCACAAATATACATACAATGCGCGGACCTCAAAATGATTATTAACCATATTGTAACTTTGCAATAGGTCCGGATTGTATCTCTTCTTCTTTCTATTTCAGCATATACAATGCACTTAACATACAAACTACAGACCCCACCTTTGAGTTTGCCGATTTATATTTTCCAGTCGGGTCCGCTTTGTATATCCTCCCTTGTATCTTTGCCTTGTATATCGCATATACAACTGTGAATATACAAGCAAAACATACATACAATCGGACTTCTACCTTTATCAACCAGAATGTATATTCATTTCGGGTTCGGGCTTTGCATCTCAAGATTGCATATTCCCTTGTATGTTCGATTGCATGTGCAAACATACAATTGTATATATATACAATTGGTGGACTCCACCCTTAGTTCTTGCCGTGCATGCATCTTTTGTATCTTTTCCATTGTATATTGACCTTGCATATCTTCCTTGTATATTCGAACATACAAACTCATCGGCCTATCGGCGGGACCACAGAATGAGACGCTGATGTGCATTGTCTCGGCGATATGACTTTTGTTTCCTCCCTTTGTATCATTACTTTGTATATTGCATCGGCCACATACAAACTTATATGCATACAAAGACACATACAACCATTTTTCCACTTTCACAAGCCGATTGTAATTTCCTCTTGGGTCCGGCCTTGTACATTTGCATCTACACATTAGATATAAATGGCAACATACAACGATGCATACAACTGTGGATCCCACCGTCGCTTAGAGATTTTTTGGACTTAACATTTTTTCAACACGACGGGGAAAGGATGTAATGCTAGGCAAAGGGGGCTGGTCATTCAATGAGCGAAAAGGCTTAAGTTACAACTTAAACGACTGGGAACCTACTACAGAAGGTCAACGACAAAATAGAAGATACAATATAGGAGGCCGAGGAGAAATAAAACCTAAGGCATTAAGAGTTTGAGGGAATAAAAATATAGGCTCACAGACTTGACTCAAAACCCTAACCCTAGGTGGCCACCACCATTGGCTCTGTCTGGGGATTCATGCCTCTTGTAGGCATGGCAAGAACTCTAGATTTCTGTGAGGCAGACCATGCCTTATCCATTGGGCAACAGAGTTGAACGCTGCACCAACCTACATCACAAATCACATTTTTGAAATATACTTGGTGGCCTAGGGCCACCAAAAAGGAAGATCCAGTAGCCTCCCATGTCAAATACTTGATTTTCATATGCTTTCAATAGATCAAGCCTGAAGATATTACCTTTGTCAAACTGCACTTTAAAATTGAGCATTGATCTACATACATTATCATACCCTTCAACATCAGGCAATGTGTGAATGTTATATTCATCAAACAATGCACTTTCATATGACATATAACACTTATCATCATCTATATCAACAATATGCATTGTAAAATGATCTCCCAGCTGGACTAAAAATTGAAAGCACTCAAAGTCCACCATATAGCTAGGATCATCAGGCCTCATTTTATCATAAGCTGGCATATCAAAGAAGAAGCTTTCTGTAGACATCTAAAATTGACTTGCTCTGCAAACCAATTTATCCCTCCTGTTAATTGAATAAATTCAATTAATCCCTAACCATCTGTCTATCCCTTGTGATCAATTAATTCATTTAATTTATCACTAGACCTTACAACACTATCCTCATCTATTAAATAAATATTTCTAATATTTATTTGTCTATTTTGTCCATCTCCCTAATCCCTGTTAATTAGATAAATCATTCTTATCTAATAATCTAGCCTACTAATTGACCTACCCTACCCTACCCTAGCCTACCTCATCCTAGCCCTAGGATTAATTAAACAAAACCTATGTTAATTAATCCTAACCTCTCATTTGGGTGGTCAAACCTAGTTTAACACCCTTCCCCACATGCTCCAAATAAAAAATTGAAACATATCACACATCAGATTTACTTCTCTTACAAACCCCTTACCACCCCCATACCTCATTTATCACCTCTTATCCCCAAATAAATTTTTAATTCATTTGCCATTCCCCATATGAATCTTTAATTCATAAATATTCCTTCACACCCATGCTCATTTAATCACCCCTTTCCCCAAAATGAATAAAAGATTAACTTTTATTCCTAGCTCTTGATCTCATCTTTTGATCCTCACCCTCCATCCTCATTTCCAAAACTCTATAAATGAGACCCCTCTCTAAGCCATTAGGAGGGACTTCTTCATGCATCAAACCTCTGCCAAAATCTCTCCAAAATCCTCTTATCATACCATCATAATCCCAAAATCATCCCTCATCCCCATCTCAATCTCCATCTAAGTCCAAATCCTTCATCTACATTGTGTTAAGCATTTGAGCAATCCACATACATTCTAGTCTTGGGTAAAATCTGAGGAGCTATCAGGTGCAACTCTTTCCCTCTCTTAGATTTGTGAGTCAAAAGGAAGGTATAATTGTTTGTTTTTACATTTGATTTATATTTAGATTTCCTTTTGTTCTCATAGATCACATTGGCATGCACAGTCTTGGATGTAATCATTAGTTTGTAGGTTTTGTTGTCAAAATTTTGCATTTTCTAAGCCTAGTTGTAGCAACTTTTGTAACTTTTGGGAGTGAAGTGTTGCAGGTTGCATCCTAGGTAGAAACGGACTACACCGTTGTGATCAGGATGTTGTTTCTGAGTTTTGCGATAGTAAAGTCGACTATATTGTGTGACAAAAATTTTTGAAAATTTTTTAATGGTACAGTTCATACCATAGGGATCCGTACCGTCCCTGTGTAGAGTCTCTGTCTAAATCTCTAGTTTTTGGTTTGCAGAATATACTATTTTTTTTAATGGTGTTTGCAGGTCTGGTTTAAAACCCGCCACCGCTTCACCTCCGCCTATGAAAAACCCCTTTTACCGCCTCAATACTCGCCGACCCTTCAAATCCCCACCCCCGTAGACCTCCTCTACACCCGTCGAGTCTCCTTTGCACGTGTGGTCACTTCCAATACTCCCGTTGCCACCATTGGCAACCCTTACCTCTGCAGTCGACACCTCAGACACCCCGTCGACGCTGCTGGCTCCATCTGTGCAGAAAACCTAACATCCCCCACCGCTTCGGCCTGCCACCTCCACCTTTTGGTTGCCACCTGCCTAAAATCCCCAACTCCCGACCGCCTGACTCTTACCTGTCACCTCCCTTGCGACACCCAAACTCATTCCCGTCGCCACTCAACCTCAGTCGAGTTGTCACCTATTTAAACCTAGATCCCCTTTGGTTGTCACCAGAAACATCAACTATCACCACCTATTTAAACTTAGATCCCCTGCTTGGGCTCCTCCCAATCGCCTCCCATCCACATTTTAGTTGGACCTTTTGTAGCTTGGTCGCTACTCCCACACCGTCCCTGGTCGTCTCCTCCAATGCCGGCCCCTTTAATGCATTTCTTAATGGTTTTTCCATTTTAAAGAGCCTAGTGTGTGGTCATATCAGTGACTGAGGGGGCTAGCCCCTCTATTGTTCTTTTGCTTTTTCGATTGGTTTAGCCCCTGGTCACATGGGTGACGAGAGGCTTGATTAAACATTGACGGCTAAGCACAGAGTATCACTATGATTGCCAGCCCCTAACCTTCACATGTGATCGCACCTTCATAAACAGCTAGCGGTTAAGTCAACCTGCCACGGCCTATTTTGCCTTCTATATGCCCTAGAGGGGCTATTTTTTTTCTTTTTATCATAACTTTCACATACGGAGTCAAAAATTCACAAACAAGGACTTGCTGGAAAGATGACGAGGCAAACTACATAGTTGTGAATAAATTTTTAGGTGACTATACCATTTTGATCACTTTTTTCGCAGTCAAACTCAAACCTACTTGTAATCTTCAAATGCTCATAACTTTTCCATTTTTCATCAAATTTTTGCAAATTTGTTTTTAAAATTACATAGAATTTCATATGGAATCTATTTATGCACTTATTTTCTCTGTATCAATTCAATTTGCATCAGATTTTAGCAGATTCATGATTTTTGCATAACAATCATCGTGGCTAGTCTACTTGCTCTGTTTTCATTCTTGTGACTTGCAGGTGATCACTCAGGGCTGGAAAAACATCAGGAATAGTAAAACATAGTAGCTTGGATAGTGAAATAATCAGGTGCACTCATTCTACTTCTCATGTCTTCATAATCTTGTTTGCAAACACACTCCAATTTGGGATATAAAATGAATCATTGTTTGCATACACATTCGATTTGGGGTCATAAAACAAACATTTGTCTTCATCACATATCAAAATTGGGCTTAAAATGAACCATTGTCTTCAACCACATCTTAAAATTGGGCTAAAAAGAACCTGTGCTTGAAGTGTCTTCCTCACATTTCAATTTCTAAGGGATAATTTACAAGTGCAAGTGTGAATCAAGTGGCGTGTGTATGCTCTCTCCTCGCACTGCAAGGTGACCTTGGAGATCAAAAACACCTCACTTGATTTGCTTTTGTTTACCCTTTCCTAGGAGGCCTTCTAGGGGATTTCATCACCCCTAGGGACAACCTCATCTGATGCTGAATCAAAAGACACCCTCATTGAAATCAAAATCTTGTCACTCTTGGCTAAGCCCCAAAGAACTTTCTACCTTTAGGAAGTGAAGGTGAAGGGTGGGTTACCCCCTTCTCCTGGCTATGTGACAGGATTTCAATTCTTATTCAACCTTGTCTAAACATAGCCCAAACCTAAATGGCCATACCCCATCAAACTAGACATTAGGGCATGTTGATGTGTCTTCTACATGTGCTTATTTAATCATCATCATATTCTTCCAATTCAAAATTCAAAATTGCATGTGTCTTGTGTGAGTGATTCATGATTGTGCATGTGTGATCATTTCATTGAACATTGCCAAATCAAGCCAAACATCAAACACATAAAGACAAATCATTCAACTCATTCATTCAACTCATTCAAATCCAATCACATTCATCCTAATCACTCATTTTTAGCCACTTCATTCTTAATCACATCCAAGTCATCCTAAATCAATCCTAATCATATCCTTGTCACTCTACATCATCAATCATCATCATTCTATCCAAATCATTATCCAACCAACATCATTATCTCCATTCTTGTCAAATCAAACTCAATCCCAATCATCCCTAAGCAAATCCTAGTCACATTTCCATCCTTCATTCTCATCCTATCAACATCATCCTAATCATTATCCTAATCATCCCTAATCATTCCATATCAAACCCTAATCCTATCCAAGTCATCATCATATCACATCAACATCCAAGTCCCCCAACATCATTATCAAACTCCAAATCCAAATCAACCCAATCAAAACAACCAAATCAATTCTATTACTTAAGTGTCATTAGTCCACCTTAAGTATAGAGAATCATCCATCCTTTGAAGAAAATCAAATCATCTTAATGTCTTGAAATTTGATTCCCAACATCACAATCATCCACTATTCTCTATTTCATCCCATACCTCCCCAAAAACATGGATCCTTATGTAGCAATGCAACACTTACAAAGACTTAGAAAAGTCTATGAGAACATGGATCCTAATGCTAAGGAAAAATGCAAAAATGACATTATAGATATGCCCTTAGCACACCTCATCATTGGAGAATCCCAAGCCCCTACCCAACCTTCATCATATCAACAAACACCCTACACATCATCCCCATCCACATCATACCAATCTTCATTCTTTCAACCTTCATACTAACCTACATATTACATATCCACTCCATCATCCTCATATCAACCTTCAACCTCATACCAACTTCCATCATATCAACCTTCATCATATCAACCTTTACCCTCATATCAATCTTCAGCCCCTTACACATCCATGCCATCATACTTATCCATCCAATCAATACCTCCACCTTATCCATCCCCCAACCTTTGTCATACTTACTTTGATCAAGGGAACACCAATCTATCACACCTTATCTCTAAAATCCAAGCCTTATATCAACCACCATTTTCCCATACAAATCCCCCATCCCCTAATCCCCATCCTCCAATCCTCCCATCACAATATCCCTCCAACCTTACCAATCTTAATCCATCACCTTATGTACCTCCCAATCTACTAATCCCTATCACCCATCCACCATCTAATCCACCATCAAATCTTCCAAATCCTAACACTACAACATCCAAAGAATCCTTGTGGGATTTCCTCCAAAGAACATCACCAAGCAAAACAATGAAATCCCCCAAATCCTCCACCCCTCCAACACCACCATCTAGTCCCACACCTATCCTTGAACCCATCCATGAACCATTATTACCATCATTATCCAATCCAAATCCTAATCCTACACCATCCACCATCATTATCCATCCATTACAATGTTCTTCAACCCATACACTCATGAAGGATACCAACCATTGGCTATTAGCAAGGAATCAAACACCCTCATGCAATCCAACATCCACCAAATCTCTTGAACAATCCCCTATCACAAGTCAAGAACCATCATGTAGCCATGTTCAAGAACCCATAAGTCAAGCACCTATTGCATCCATCCAAGCACCTATCACATCCATCCAAGCACCCACCACATCTATCCAAGTCACTCCCACTTCTATCAAACCACATGAGTTATGTCAAGAATCAAATCCAAAGCATGTTGAAACATCAACCCCTTCTCTTAATCAAGATCTCACCATCCCATCCAATCCCATCCCCGATCCCCTACCATCTATTGATCAACTTATTGATCTCACACCATCTTCTACCACCTTTTTACCATCCCACATGAATCCTTCAGCTCCATCTACCAATCCCATCCCAAAGCCATCCCCTTATCCACTTGGAAAAAGCACCTTCATCCATGGTAAACCCCTTATAGGATGTGAACAACTTCCATCCACCACCTATCTATCTTCAATAAATAATGGACTCACATCTTGTTTCCAAAGCACCAAACATCCCATTGCATGTCGCATGCTCCAACACATGAACTGTCAAGGCAAAGGCTTAGCCCTTCATGAACAAGGCATCTTGGAGCCTATTCACACCACATTTTATCCATCCTCGCATCACCTTGGCTATACACCCCAAGAAAAACAATCTAAACATGTCAGTACCACCCATGCACCTTCCAAAATCCATTCATCCAATCCCAAACATGGTGCATCTCAT
Organism: Cunninghamia lanceolata; assembly: GCA_027924645.1. Classification (NCBI taxonomy): domain Eukaryota; kingdom Viridiplantae; phylum Streptophyta; class Pinopsida; order Cupressales; family Cupressaceae; genus Cunninghamia; species Cunninghamia lanceolata. The sequence goes on from BSBN01000274.1 coordinate 17,335,263, forward strand.
CGCACCCCCAAAGCATATGTCGCCATCCCTCCTCTATCATCATATCATTTGCAAAAGCATGTGACCATTCTTCTCCCTCCATCAAATTTACCTCCACTACTTCCAACTCTAAATATTCCTATTAAAACCACTCTACCTCTTATCCTACCAACACCAAACATCCCTATCTACAAATCCTCTTATCCTCCCATCCTCCCAAACATCCCTATCCTCAAGTCCCCTCATTCATTTATCCATAAATCCACTTTTAACCCCTCCACCCATAAATCCCCTAAAATCCCCAATCAAGACCAACAAAAGCACACATCATCCAAACATGAAGCTTCCCCCAAATCCATGGGATTCAAAAATTTGAATGCCTCAACTCATAAAGCACAAAAGCCTAAAGATGTTATCCCTTCCAAGCAAAATCAAAAATCCAAAAGGATATCAAATCCCACACTATCACAAGAAAAAGAAAAAACAAAAATGGTGTGGGTCCCTAAACAAAAAGCACAAAACTCTAATGAGGCATACACATCCCAATCCACCCCAAAATCCCAAACATCCCCCTTCCCATCTAAAAATCCCATAAAACCTAAGTCTATTTGGGTCCCTAAAACCCCAAATCGACCATCCAAAAATCCCCCATCCCGATCCCCATTACTCCCAACTCCACATCTAAAGTACAAGCTTCCAAATACATCACGGTGTGTGCAACCGTTGGTCTTGGTTCCCCTCCACCACTTAACATTCCCACATACCCCCATCTCTCCATCTTTCATTCACTATCCTACATATCTTCCCCATCACATTCCTATGGTCCATGCTTTTGCATAATCCACATCATAATCCATTCCATCTTTTCCTATCTACCAACATCCATGCAATCATCATCCATAAGGCTATCCAACATGGGACCATCTTCGCCTTGCTATGGAAAAATACGCTTGAGTCCCCATTCCATCAAATAAGCAAAAAAATAAAAAAATCAAGAAAAAAGTAAAGAAAAAAGAAACTGTCCAATGGTGAAAACCACTCCTTGTGGCACCTTGGGCAAGTACCTTGATGAAAACTCCTTGTGGGCGTCATGCATAATCCCTTCTCCATCCATTTTGTATCCCTACACTTGGGGGCAAAACCATCTAATCATCCACATCCATAACATCCTTTTGCATATCCTATCCATGTATCTTTATCCTATCATTTCCCATCCATCCTATCCATTATATCTTGCTTTTACCATCTCCCACCTTAGATCTTGATGAAGACAAGGGGAAAAATATCAACAACATGCTTTGGACACCTCTCAACATACTTCCTTTCCAAGTATATCCTCCATCCATTTTACTCCAAAGTCCATCCATTCAAACATGAACCCATCATGCAAAATTCTAAGCATTGGGGCATATGATTCCTTGTAACCTAGCCCTTGGAGAAAATCCTAAAATCCCCCATCCATATATCATGCATAAGTATCCTATCCTTCATCCCTATCTTCCATCTATCTAACATGCATCCCTATCGCTTGTCCATTCATCTATCATGAATTAGTTATCCATCATTTTTCATCGCCAATCCCCCTATCCAATCCCATCACCTTCACCTCTAAACTTGGTGTTTCCTTGTCATTTGTATCTAGCATAAAGGTTACCCACACAAAATCTAATGCAACCATCTCATAATAAATCATTCCCTTTCCAAAATCACAAAAATCCAAAAAAATCAGAAAATCACAAAAATCCAAAAAAATCAAAAAATCACAAAAAATCCAAAAAAAATTAGAAAATCCAAAAACACCAAAACAAAAATTACAAAAAATCCCAAAAATATCCATCACAAAATCAACATCATTGCATCAACATCTCATCATCTTCCAACATCCTCAAAATCACCCAAATCATCCAACACATTTTAGCTTCCAACATCATCACATTTATCCTCAATCATCCCACATCATCATCACAAATCAGAACTACATATCATAATCACCTGCATCTTAATGTGCCTTGATCCCGTGGATATAGGGTATGTAGGTAGTCTAGAATACGTAGGAAGTTTCCAATACTCAGGTACATAAGATGCACCCATCCAACCCGCTGAGCTTACACTAAATCCAAGCACCACATCACCTATCAAAGCATCATCCCTTAACAAAAATTATCAACTATCAAATCAGCATCAACCACAACTTGTCACCATCATATCTTGAGCCAATCTTACAACATCAACTAGACATGATCCAATCATCAATCAATTTCTGCCTTAGGATATATTGTTCCTACGATAGGTAGAATCTATCCAATCATCATCCATCTTGGCAATAGATACAATGGCTACTTGTTTGGTTTGTTGGCCTTTTTGTTTTTGATTTTTATCTTTTGTCCTATTCGAAGATCACATCAAAGCTACCTTGATCCCACTATATCATGGTATGTGGCAAAAACATCTAGAATGAGGCATAGTCTTGCTTTTGTATGTTGTGCTTGTGGGTTGGTTTCATTACTCCAAGCTAGTATTCATATCTTGTTGATCATAGGGTCGGTTCTAGCATATTGATCCCCTTATGCATCTAAAGTTCATCATACCTTTTGTGTACTAAGGACTTATGCTATGAGTCCCCTTCCCTCGTCTAGACAAGGTTGTACAACCTTGGGCATGCATGGGATCATCCCTTTGTTTGTGTGTCTAGTCCATGCAAATGTTGGATAAACATCATCACCCTGGTCTTCTATACCTTGGTGAAAATATCCACTTTGCTATATCAAACCTAGGTTTGCTCTAAATCATTTTCAACACAATGATCATCCACCAATCAATCTCCCAACATTATCACACTTTCATCTTGCCCCTTATCCTCCAACCACTTCTACCAATCTATTCCATCCATTTTGAGAGCACAACCGTGTTCTCGCAACCTGCCTATCCTCTTGAGGGGGCATCACCCTTACCAATTATCCCCAAACCTTACCCTATTCTTCTAAGCCAAAATATTTTTTCTATCCAATCCAACTCTATGTTTTAACTTCTTTGAAATGATGTTACTTAGCCACAACACCATCTCAAAGAGGGGCAAATGTAGATACCTAAAATTGACTTGCTCTACAAATCAATTTATCCCTTCTATTAATTGAATAAATTCAATTAATCCCTAACCATTTGTCTATCCCTTGTGATCAATTAATTCATTTAATTTATCACTAGACCTTACAACACTATCCTCATCTATTAAATAAATATTTCTAATATTTATTTGGCTATTTTGTCCATCTCCCTAATCCATGTTAATTAGATAAATCATTCTTACCTAATTAATCTAGCCTACTAATTGACCTACCCTACCCTACCCTAGCCTACCTCATCCTAGCCCTAGGATTAATTAAACAAAACCTATGCTAATTAATCCTAACCTCTCATTTGGGTGGTCAAACCTAGTTTAACATCCTTCCCCACATCCTCCAAATAAAAAATTGAAACATATCACTCATCACATTTACTTCTCATACAAACCCCTTACCACCCCCATACCTCATTTATCACTTCTTATCCCCAAATGAATTTTTAATTCCTTTGCCATTCCCCATATGAATCTTTAATTCATAAATATTCCTTCACATCCATGCTCATTTAATCACCCCTTTCCCCAAAATGAATAAAATATTTACTTTTATTCCTAGCCCTTGATCTCATCTTTTGATCCTCACCCTCCATCCTCATTTCCAAAACTCTATAAATGAGACACCTCTCTAAGCCATTAGGAGGGACTTCTTCATGCATCAAACCTCTGCCAAAATCTCTGCAAAATCTTCTTATCATACCATCATAATCCCAAAATCATCCCTCATCCCCATCTCAATCTCCATCTAAGTCCAAATCCTTCATCTACATTGTGTTGAGCATTTGAGCAATCCACTAGTCTTGGGTAAAATCTGAGGAGCTATCAGGTGCAACTCCTTCCCTCTCTTAGATTTGTGAGTGAAAAGGAAGGTATAATCATTTGTTTTTACATTTGATTTATATTTAGTTTTCATTTTGTTCTCATAGATCACACTTTCATATTCACATTTGTGCACATCATGCAAACAATCATCAGCTGCACCAAACTAGAAAGGATCAAACTCATGCACCTCTCCACAATAACCTTCATGATATATGGTGGTATGTCTTTCATCAGGATGAAATTCATAATCCTTATCAATAACAGTGCCTTGATTTTCACCATACTCAACCAGATCCTTATCATTATATGTATCATCTGCATGGAAAAGAGTTCATCCAAATGTCTCAACTTCATTATAGTATGCCGCTGGTTCATAGGCAGCCAAACATGCATTTTGATTACCAATGAATTCTTTATGTAGAGGAGTATTAGCCTGTGTTTCATAAACAAAACTATAATCAAATAAAGAAGAATCATGCTCAACACTACTACTTATTTCAATGTTTGATTGCTCTTCATCATCTCCATGTGTCTGAATAAAAGGCAATGATACAAACATGGAATTGCTCCTTTGTTTGCTTATTTATTCTCTATCTTGCGCACAATACTCACAATCATCTCCAAAAATCCACTCAAGCAAGTATTCATTGCTATCCATAACCTCATCATTGTTTTCAGAACCAGATTCCTCAACCTTGAAATGGGAGTCATCATTGATCTTCTTGTTGGCATCCTTCACTGGTGAACAATCTAATTGAGCATTGTTGCCATCACTATGTTCAGACACAACATTCTCAACTTTTATATTTTCATTTTCACATTTATCTTCAAATGATGCCATGATCACTTGGTCATTTGCAATTACACAACTGCTATTCATACCAAAGCCTGTCGACATGGAATTTTGTATGTGCACATCCCTCATTTTTTTTGTATTTTCTAAAAACTTGTATGCCATCTGTACACTTGTTATCTTGAATTCCCTCAACATTGCACTAGAGCCCTTTTCAAAAGCTTCAAAATACATACTAATGCATGCTGGAGTATCAGGTTTGAAGTCTTTAGGGATTTGTGAAAGTGCAACTAGAAATCTATGACTAAAATCAATACTGGGTTCTTCATCTTGTCTTCTAATTTCCATTAATCTTGCAACAAGATCACCAAGTTCTCTTGCAAATTCCTTTCTAAAACAATCAAATGGTTTATCCCAATAGGCAAAGGATTTCTTAGGAAAGGTCAAATACCAATCTCTAGCTCTTGCACCAAAGGATTTAACAAAAAACCTCATCCACATATCCTCATCTTGAAATGAGTGTTTCTCCATGAAGCTGTGAAAGTTTTGGATATGTGCACCCCCATCACACACACTGTGTCCAATAAATTTAGGCATCTGATTATAAATCTAATTAGGCATACTTTCAACTTTATAGTCAACCCATGACAAATCTAATTGGTCATATAAAGGATCAAAAGGGCTGACAAGAGGTTTAGCATTCTGATTGGTAGACACAACTTATTGCTATTTAACTGAGCCTGCCGAGCCTCTAAGGATATCAACCTATTCTTTATCTCTTCAATTTTTTTACACAACACTTCATTCCCCTCTTGGCTGAGTATGGGTGAATACTGTATACATCTAAAAATGACACGAATCATCCTAAATAAATATTCTAAATATTTATTCTATTCTTCTACCAATTAAATAAATATTCTAAATTTATTTAATCAGGTTCACTATTCCATAATTAAATAAAATCAATTTATTTAATTAAAATTCCCTAAATTCTTCTAAGTATCTCACATAATTAAATAATCATAAATTATTTAATTAAGCCAAATTCCTCTATCCTAAGTTTTAAATTCCAAAAATCCACCTCACCTTTACACCTCACCTTTCCACCTCACCTTGTCCACCTCATCAGGTTGCACATGTAATTAAATATATTTAATATTTAATTACCTTATTTTCCCTCACCCACATGGCCTATTTCTTCTCAAATCAGAAGTTAGTTAACTAATCAATCAAATCTGTTAACTAATTAGTCGTTTGAGTTCACTGGTCAATCTATTCTGTTGACTCCTCAATCAACCCAGTTCACTGGTCAATCAATTCAGTCAGTTCCATAATCCACTCTTCTAACTGATCAATCAAGTCTGTTAACTGTTCAGTCAATGGAGTTAACTCTCCAATCAATTTTGTCACATCCCCTCTTTCATGATGGAGCTGGGACACTTGTCACATTTCTACTAGTTGCACATTCCTCAACCATCCTCAGCCGTTGATCTTCATATCTCCTCTCAATCGTTGATCCCCATTCTTCCAAGTCTATAAATGAAGCTTCATTACTCCATTCTAATCATCCAGGCTTTTGACATCGTTACTCTGTAGAAATATCACCAGCGCGCCTTTGGCACCCTTTTGTCATCTACAAGCTTGAGATCACACACTTGCATTGGAGCTCATCTTCATTGCATATCACAATAGCCATTTACCTTCGACTTCCTTGAACACTGCTTAAAAAGAGTGCACTCTCTGAGGGCTCCCTTCATCTGCAAAAGGACAATTGTAATAGGCAAACAACAGAAGCATCGATTTCAGGGAAGGTTTGTTTTGTGTTATTCATTGCTATTTCGTTTAATCTTCTTTGTTATTTCCTATTCTGTTGATGTTTGGGTCTTATATTATTCATTTGATTGATCACCATTTTACCCTTACATTTTTGGCGCCCACCGTGGGGCCCTTACCCCTTTATCTCATTAAATTTTGAGCTTTTTTGAAGGCAGGTTCCGTACAAGTCACGTAAAGTCACGCACATGTCACTTCGGCACATCTAAACATTTCCACGGCGCATATAAAGACTATTACGGTGCTTTTATCCTTTCTACACATTTGTGTATTTTTGCAGCGCTTTTGCGCACTGTTACGGCGCTTTTGATTATATTACGCATCTGTTCCTTTTTACGGCGCATTTGAAGACTGTTACTGCGCATCCATTACTACTGCGCATTTATTCTTTTAAGCTGCGCATACGTTCAATATTATGGCACATTCATTACTGTTGCGCTTCTGTCGATCATTTCTGTGCATCTGATCACTGAAGCTGTGCATTTGTAACAAACCATGGCTTTAGTACTTTCCTAGGAGAATTTACTAACGCTAACTTTTTTTGCAGGTGGTTGCTGGAGCTATTTTTGCATGATAGGATCAGGTTTAGTTTCATGTAGTTGCATCTAATTAGTTCACATTTCATTTTCTAGGGGAAAGTAAAATTGATGTTCATTCAAATCTTCATCCGGTTCTAATTAGGGAGGAAGTAACTGAGTTATTTCTTGCTTGCATTGCAAACACCTTCCAAGTTATTGCTATCTAAGATTAAAATTGAACTCATCAATGATCTTGAAGTTAAAATGAACCATTGCTATATCGTGAGACCAGAATTTCAAAGTTAACAATCTCGTGCTACGCGGTTTAAAATTGAACTCATCAATGATCTGGAAGTTAAAATGAACCATTGCTATATCGTGAGACCTGAATTTCAAAGTTAACAATCTCGTGCTACGTGGATTTAAAACTAAACTCACCACTACTTTCTGGGATTTAAAACTAAACCACTGCTATATTGCTGAAATCACTTCAAAGTTCTGCGTTTGAGTAGATTAGCCCATTTAGTTTTTCACTTTTAACTAGGGTGGATTAATCAGTGTATTCTATGCTTGCGAATGACAATAGGTTTATGCTCTCCCCTCTTCTGGGTGATCAGAGTGCCAGACTTGTCATTCTATTTGTTTAACCTTTAGGAGGGGCCTGCCCTTGGATGCACGCTTGTCCAAGTGGGAACGACCCTGAGTGGTAACAGGCTAATGCCAAGCCCTACCAAGCCACTTAAAATAAATTGTGCTTGAGGTGAAAACTTCCTGCAACAAGTGCTGTTATGTTACACCGACGGCCAACCTCCCCCAAAACCCTCTCATGCGCAACCCTGTGAGGCTGGGAGACTCCATAACGGAGAGTAGCGCCGCCGCACGTGTAACCACTTGAACGGTTGCCCGAATTAAATACCTCTTGTTTTAGTGGCCGAAATCCCTTATAATCCATTTCTCACCTAGGATTTTTGTGCTTGCTTTTGTTCAGTTAGTCCAAAATAGAGTCGAAAAAAAAACTATAAAAACAATGAAAAACTACAAAACATTCTTTGTGCTTGCTGTGTTTTCTTGCTATTAATTCATAATATCAGATCAGGAAGACCTTTTCTAACCAAAAAGATACCAAAAAATAGAGAAAAACCCAAAAAGTTTGCAAAAATATCAGAGCTGCGCATTTACATATTTCTGCTACGCATTTACAGCGACTTGCTGCACTTTTGTAACGACTTGCTGTGCATATATACTGTTACTACACATATACACCCTGTTGCTGCGCATTTGTACTTAACCAGAGCTACGCTTTTACTGTGACTTATGGCGCATTTGTTCATTTCTGCTGCGCATCTGTTTATGTGCATATGCGATAGTGAGTACTTGCCCTATTTTTGAGAAGATATTTTCCCCTGATCAGAGCACCCATTTCAGCCTAGTTTCACTTTCTGAGATTAGAGTCAACCTTGTAGTCAGTCTTCATCCGTTTCACCCAAATCTCTCTCTTTCGTCAATTGTCCCATTCACTTTCTGTCCAAATCACTCTTGTCCCAAAGTCAGTCTATCCCATATCGATTCGACATAGGTCCTTTTTCGTGTCATTAGTGTATTCACGTAAGCCTAGTAGGTCACAGTACCTTTGCTAGTAGTCTTGTTGAACGACTAAGCCCTACACAGTAAGACTGGTATCGACTACCCTTGCTAGTGGCTAGATTCTTGTGTCAACCGTCTTACTTGAAGTCATTGAGCAAGAAAACCCTTTGTCCAAGTCTTGTCCTAGATATCCCATTCATAACAGTCTCAGTCGGCACCTTGCCAGAATTTCTAGTCCTCACCCCCTCCATCCCACGTCACCTTGCATGGTTCTTACTCGATCCCAACACAACAAGCAAATAGAAATGGCCGAATCATCCGATCACATTCTCCCGCCACGTGATGGTGAAGAAGAGATTTCTCACAAAGAATTAGTGGCGCACATGCAAGATAGAAAATTCCAATGCGTCGTAGAGAAGATGATCCTTGAAGACCCCCATAAATACTTCCACCATCTTGCTAGTCTCGGAATCAAACTCCCCGCAGACTTTGACATTAGCTCCATCATGGAAAATGTGGACAATGATCATGAGAGGGGCACAAATGACACGGTCCCCCATGCAAATGATAGAGGAAAGCAACCCATAGATCAAAATGCTCCTATGACGGACGTGAGACAACAAATCGAAAGTCTAAAGCTAGAAATATCCAACCTTAAGACCGGTACAAGTTCCAAGAACTACTCTTTGGAAGATATAGCACCGTACCCCTTTGACAGAAATTTGGTCATGAAACCATTCCCCTTTCAGTTCAGAGTTCCAAAATTTGACAAATATAAAGGTAAGGGGGACCCTCGAGATCATATCAGGGAATTCACAGCAGTATGTTTAGAAGTAGCTCACAACGAGACCTACTTAATGAGACTATTCCCGCGATCTTTAGGTGGTCAAGCTATGGAGTGGTTCTCGCGTCTCCCACTAGGAATCAAAACTTTTGATAAACTTGTCAATAAATTTATAACGCACTTCTCTTACAACATAGAACACAAGGTATCTATGCTAGATCTATGCAACACCAAGCAGAAGAGTGGTGAGTCATTCGCCACCTTCCTACAACGATGGAGACAGCTAGCTAGTAAGTGTTCTTACGATATGCCTGAGAAGCAGCTATTGGAAATGTTTGTCCACAATCTAAACACTGATCTTAGCTATCAGATTCAGATACAATGCCCTACCTCGTTCGCCAAAGTCATTGAAATGGGCCTCTTCATTGAAAAAGCTATGATCACTAAAGGAACTCTCAAGCTCTACAAGGACACACCTCCTTCCAATTACACAACAGATAAATCAAAGTTTTGGACCAAGAACAAGAATGTGGTCAACGATGGAGTAGTGGACGCTAAGGCGGCAGCCCCTAAGCAACAACCCATATTCACTCTTAAGGGAGAAGCAAATACCGGTGCACTCAACAAGCCACCCCCTCGGGAACCTAGACCTTGGTTCAATTCAAATCCAAGGAGAAAATTCACGCCATTGGGGGAATCTCAAGAGTCTTCCCTCAGGAAGTTGTTGGCTAACAATGAAATTTCTCTACCGCCAACAAGTGACTATGAGCCCATAGTCAAACCTCCATATTGGAAGGACACAGACTATTGTGAGTATCATCGAGGAAGGGGGCACACAACTAACAATTGCATCCGCCTCAAGAATGTCATACAGGATGTACTGGATCAGAATCAGGGAGGGACACAACAGCATACCTCCAATGAATCTCATGTGGCCTACCGGGATCCTCTTCTGAATCACAACCGGCCATATAACAACAATCACAACAATGGCCACAACAGCAACAGTGGTCACAACGGCAACAACTACAATGGCAATCCCAATAACGACAATAATCGCAACCGGCCAAATCAGAATAGCGGGTCGAGTAATGCTAACTATGCAAGAGTTCCATTTGAGTACACCATTAACTGCATTTCTGAGCATATTCCGTAGGTCAATGTCATCTCCCCCAACCCACAACCAGGACCTAACAGAACTGGTTGTAGTATAATTACCCGCAATGGTAAAGTTGTCATGCGCACATTTTCCATGTGGTCACAACACACATCACACGTGTCATAGCCACATCTGTCATGTGGTTATGACACGAAATATCAAAAAAATTTCTCACGCTACCCTAAAAACCCCCTCGCATGCATAAGCATGCTCGGTGGTGTTCGCTCAAGGTGAAAACACTACAGTTGTCGGCGGGGTACAAGTACAATTGCGTGCAACCAGACGCAAGCAGACCAACAAGGGGGTCTCTATGACGCCGTTCACGTCACTACAAGGTTTATAATATCAAGGTTCCTAAATCTAAATCTCAGCAAATTCTGGTAGCATAACGCCTTACGGCGTAAGTGGGAATTACTCAACACTATATTACGCACGTGGTTCACTGATAGATTAACAACTTCCCACGACGCCTTGTTCTGACTAAACCGACTCATGATCTCCCTATTGAGTCATTTTTTCAGCAAGGCACAGTTGTCTGTCTCCTCTCTTGTTTCTTGAAATATACTCCTTCGACTTAGCATTCTCAACAAGGCGGTTCGTTTTCTCTCTCTTCCCTTTTCTCTGGGTCTTAATTTTGATTGTATTTTTATCGCGCTCACCTTAACTATTTCTCTGATAATTTAGTTTGTTTATATTTCGATCTCTCTCTCTTTCGGTTTCTATGCTTTCTTTATGTTTATCCAGACCTTTCTTCATATTTTACATCAATCAGTGTTATCACTGTATCTATTATTGACATTAATCCTAACTTCCGAATGGTCCAGGTCACATAGGCTGGTTTACTACTTCGCTGGACTCGGTCTCCTAGTCTTCTCCGATCTAGGTTTCTCCTCTTCGTTTGTATTAATTAAACTTGTTCCTAAGCAAATTTAGCGGAAGGGTCCATCTACTTAGTTCTCTTATCCCATGTGGGAAATGCCGCACATTTTCTCCTCTGTGTTTTCCAATGTTAGTTTTTCTTCTCCTTACTCTCTTACAGGTTTACTTATCTGGACGTTTACTACAGTTGAGATTAAAATGGCCTCACATGGAATGTCTGTGATGGCTTCTTAAGTTTATTTCCAGTGATCTTTTAAGCAAGGTGACGTGTAATTTTCCTCTTCATTTTCCCGGTTATTGAATCACGTTGATAGTTGAAACTTCCGAGAAACTCTTTCCGGAGTAATAGAGTATATTCCTTTATGCTCTCGTTAAATTATAATTTTATTTTCTCTTATTATTGTTAAGAGGAATCGGCCTCTCTGAAAGTCGTAATCATTAAAAAATATAAGTATGTAATGATATATTTATATGTATATATATAAGATTGTATATATATATAAACATATATATACTCAAATACATTTCTCCTATTTATAATTACTGTTGTTTATTACAATTCCTATTATTGCAATTGTAAAGTTATCTTAATAATTTATTTCTCTCTTATACTATTCCTAATCTTGATAAACGGCTCTCCTCTTTATAAAATAGAATCCAAACATAGAAACACCTCGTTAATTAAATCCGTGGAACCTTTATTTTAAATCAATGTCGAAAGGAACCAGGGAAATGGGAACTCTTTAAGTGTATATATATATATATGTATATATATATACATACATATATATATATATATATTTTAAATTTAAATCAAAATATAAATAGATATCTATATATACAAAGATATGTATATATAAATATATATTTATAAATTAATATCTATATATATAAATAAATAGATATCTATATATATACAAATATATGTATATATAGAGGTATATATTTATCATATATAAAGAGTTATCTATAACAAATATATATTATTTTAGTACTTTCGTTCATATATTATAGGGTTTTCAAACCCTAACATTCTTTTTTTTTTTGTTTGCTGTGAATGATATTGAGCAGGGTTCGAATGGCGGTGCCAGCAGAGGAGATGGGACGGCGGTGGCCGCAGCGGCGGCGGATGAAATCAGGGAAGACAGAGGTGGAGGGTTAGTGGGACGGAGGCCGCAAGGAACGGTAGCGGGCGAAGGGAAGCGCGGCGGGGGCAGCGCTTAAGGCACGGTGGGAGCGGAGTTTTGAGCTCTGCAGGGGTCGAAGGGGTAGGGGGATGTGGGGAGGGGCGGAGCCCCACCCACATCCCACGATGTGGGGTGTGGGTGGGGCTCCGCCCCTCCCCACACCTCAATTAAATAAAAGGAAACTGCGGTGGGGATTACTCCCCACCGCCCACCATGTAAAGTTTTGACTGTGTTTTACACACAGCGATCTCAAATTTCACTCCTCCATTGTTTTATTTCGACTGTCATAAATTTTAATTCGCATTTAATACTTTTTAATGATAAATAAATAACAATTATTATATATATATATATCAGTTTCATAAAACCACTTAATTTTTCTCAAATTAAAAAATATATTCAGCTTCCCATGTTCTGTTAAAATGATAAATAAATAACAACTATTATATATATATATATCTATATATATCATTTTCATAATACCACTTAATTTTCTCAAATTAAACAATTTATTCAGTTTCTCATATTCTGTTAAAATGATCAAGTAAGAAATTCAATAAAGAATATATATATATATACTTAAGAAATGAAGTTTTAATCAGTTTATTTCTGTAATTAATAAATGTCCATTTCAACTCTTGGACAAACAGAAGTAAATACATAATAGACTTTTCTCTAAACTTTACAAAATAACTGAAACCATTATTTCATGAAAAAGAAACTTAATCATTTAAAATTGTATTTTCATCTAATTAAGCAGATTTATCCTTGATTTTCATATACAAGATCAGATTAACTAAGGAACCCTTCTTTTCAAGAACACATTAAACACAATAAAATTGCTATTTAGAATAAGTTTACAAAGCAACTTAACTTGAAAATTTAAGGCATTTGTTTACAACATTCATAATACAGAAAAGTTAACTCTTCCACTACATATAGCAAGAGATAATTTTAAACCATGGATACATACAACTAACATTCCACATCTTCTACACACTCTAAGGGAGATATGAACTTCCTTCTCCCAAACAACATACAAAAGATAGCTTGTAACAACCAAGTAAAAGTCCATCAATAACAAGATCAGGGAGGTGATTTCCTTCACTCCCAGGGTGTCAATAAGTTACAACAATATCAAGAGAGGTGCTCTCTCTTCAACTCTTATGAAATGAACATGATCTAATTCTCATGACAAAGAAGAATAAACTGTTTCTTCATAAATATAACTTCTCCAACTCCAACCATAAGCTCCAAGAGGAAACCTGCGTATCAAAGACAAACAAAGAAGAAAACACCACTCATCTAGCTCTCCTCCCTTCCGTAGACCCGCAAGAGGGTCACCCCCGAGCTAGGGAGACCATACTCACACCTGGGTAACTCAAGCACTCCACTTCACAACAGGGAACAACAACAAACCCAAAGCACACAAACACCCGTGGGTACATTACACAGCACGAAAACTCAACTACAGTGAGTTTCATAAGGGGCAGGAGAGTGGACACACTCGACTCCAGAGTGTCACCCTTACAGATAAATTAACCAACATAATTTCTCTTGGCCTCAAACCAAGTTTGATCACAAATTTTTAAGAAATCTATATTTGACTCTCAAGTCAAAGATACAGTCACAGATACATGCCCTCAAGGCTTTCAACATCCCAAAAGAAGGAAACAGGTATGCACCCGAGGAGGATCTCTCCTCCCCTACCCCAAACTTGATGAGCATTTCTCCCAAGTGGGAGAAGCTCTGTCAAACAACTCGACAACAAACCCCACAGAAAACAAATCTAAAACACAAACAAATAAGCATCTTTCACACACTTTACATACACATTCAGATATACGAAAGAAAGGTAAAAATCAAACCAACCTTACAAAGCCCTCCTGGAATGAAACTGTTGCAGAGCTCCACTGAGACCTCTTCCAACCTTAGCCACCAACTCCCTCTCCCTTTCCTCTCCTCCAAGCTAACTTTCATATTTTTGGCAATAATAATAAAACTCTCCCAAAATTCAACTAACTCCCTCTCATCCCAAAATTGGAAACAAATAACCCAAATTCTTTTCAGTTCAGAGGAATGGGGAGGTGACATTTGTCACCTCCTCACCCTCCCCCAAAACCACTATTCTGTCCTAGTGGCTTATGTCACTCACCCATCCCTAGAGTACTCCTTATCCCTCTCCTCATGTCATTTCTCTTACGCATGGGAGAAATAAAAGGAGTTAAAGGAGGAAAAGACAGGTGACCCATGCCTCTTCTTCCCTCCTTCACATGGATGACCCCACAACACATGGGGGAATCTCACTAATGGTGAGGGTGACTTCAAGTCAATCCTTCAATAATGGATGGGTTTGTAGTCATCTCTTACCTTGGGGATTGAAGAGGGATGGGTGGGGTGTTGGTACAACCCATCATGTCCCCTCCATACCTCCAATTTTCGCCACTTAACTTCAGGGGGAAGTTAAGATGACTAGATGGAGGTTACTCAAGGGTTACCCATGCCAAATGGGCCCCTGGACCCATGGGGTATAACCGAGGGTCAACTTTAACCCATTCAGGACACCCATGGTCAAGGTAAAGCACATGAAAAGGCCTCAAAGATTTAAATAAAATAAAGAAATTTAAATTCAATATTTTTACAACACAATCCATAAAATAGTGTTATAAGAGGGTAACCTAACCCACTCGACCATACGAAAGACCACATTACAACATCACATCAAACACAGAAAGATCTTGGTTCCTCGTGGAATCAGATCGGCTTAACAGGGAATAAAATAACAAGGTGTGGTATGGTCTCTGAAATCTGTGGTTTGATTAGTAAATCCTGCACACTAAATTACAAGATCAGTTTCACATATGATCATCATAGCCGAAGTAACTTAAAAACATGCATTATCATGACATAGTTCTAATTAGCATAAAATGAAATCATATTACAATTCATCATCACCTAATTAACTTTTTCTGAAATGTAAACTTATCCAAACATCACCCAATTAGTTTTTCCATAATCATAATAAAGTTTAATAGTCTGACAAATCCGGGAACTGCTATCCCACAAATATAAAAAGTATCAATAACAGTAATGTAAATAGTCATAAGAACAGAAGTAAAAAGGGTGGTCCTCACATCCTCTCCCTCTAAGACGGTACTTCCTCCTGGAAGTCATCGAAAAGGTGAGGATAAAGGGTCTTCAGTCTCTCTGCATCTTCCCATGTTGCAGTGACTTCGTCGTATAGGTCCCACTGGACTCTAACCTGGTCCAGCTCTCAACCTCGAAGGGCCAGCATCCGAAGAGCCAATATATGAATTGGATCCAATGCCAATTGTCCGTCTGCCTCTACCTGAAGAGCACTCCAATCCAACACGTGAGATAAGTCAGAAATATATTGACGTAAAACTGAGACATGAAATACATCATGGATACGTGACAGGCTAGGTGGCAAGGCTAGATGATAGGCTACTGGTCCTATCCGCTCCAAGATTTTGAAAGGTCCTACAAATCGAGGTGCGAGCTTAGAGCCCTTTCCATAACGGATTGGACTCTTGTGCGGCCGCACTCTCAAAAATACTCTTTCCCCCACAGAGAAGCTTCAGTCTGTCCTCTTAGCATCAGCATACTTCTTCTGCCTGTCTTGTGCTTCCTGAAGTCTTTGTCTAATCTGTCTGACCTGCTGTTCCATATTCTAAACTATCTCTGGACCGATGACCGTTCTGTCCTCTATCCGATCCCAACTCAAAGGTGTTCTGCATGGTCTGCCATATAACGCCTGGAAAGGAGGCATACCCAACGAACTATGATGCCCATTATTGTAGGTGAACTCAACTAGATATAGGTACTCCTCCCATCTAGACTGATGGTCCATCACATACATGCGAAGCATGTCTTCTAACACCTGGTTAACTCTCTCTGTTTGTCCGTCGGTTTCCGGATGATAGGCTGAACTGAAGTTAAGCTGTGTGCCCAACGCCTGATGTAAGGCTCTCCAGAATGATGAAGTAAATATGGAGTCTCTGTCAGATATAATGTGGTGAGGTACCCCATGAAGTCTAACAATCTGATCAAGAAACACCTTTGCCACTGATGGTGCATTGTATGTTGTGCATATTGGTGAAAAATGCGCCACTTTGGTCAGCTTGTCAACTGTCACCATAATAGCATCATGGCGACGTGATGACATAGGTAGACCAATGATAAAATCCATAGAAATGGTGTCCCATTTCCATTCAGGTATCTCATGAGGGTACAACACTCCCGCTGGATGCTGATGTTCGGCCTTGACCCTCTGACATTCTAGGCAACGAGCAACGAAATCGGCAATGTCACGCCTCATCCCAGCCCAATGATAAAGATGTCATAAGTTAGCATGCATCTTCTTCACTCCTGGGTGTGCTGCATAGGGTGCTTTATGAGCCTCTGATAGGATTACTGTATGAAGATTACCCGCATGGGGTACATAGATGCACTGCCGATGTCGAAGCATACCATCAGACTCAAGGGTATATCCTGTAAATTTGCCCTCAAGGGCCTTCTGATTTAGTAATGCCTGCTGCACCTCAAGAAACCATTCGTCCTCTGGTAGATGCTGTAAGATGCGATCTTTCAAGTCCACCCTCAAGGTCAGGGTTAGGATCTCGTGGCGCCTTCGACTCAAAGCATCAGCGACCACGTTCTCCTTCCCTTTGATGTAGTGGACATCGAAGTCGTATTCGCATAGGAATTCCATCCAACGCCATTGGCGGGCGTTCAAATTTGGCTGTGTAAAAATATACTGCAAACTATGATGATCCGAATGGAGTTCAAAGCATCGACCTAGGAGGAAGTGTCTCCAGCGGACCAAAGCATGAATGACTGCTGCGAGCTCTAAGTCATGAGTAGGGTAATTTAACTCATGTGTCTTCAGTTTCCACGATTCGTATACGATCGCTCGACTACCCTGCATAAGCACGGCTCCCAAACCTTCTAATGATGCATCTGTGCAAACTACAAACTCCTCTATAGGATCTGGGACCGCTAAAATAGGAGCACTGGTAAGACGCTCCTTGAGGACTCCAAAGGCCTTTTCACACTGCTCGGTCCAAATAAAACCCTTCCCTTTTCGCTGAAGGGAAGTAATGGGATGTGCTATCCTGGAGAAGCCCTCGACAAACTGACGATAATACCCGGCTAACCCCATAAAGCTTCTGACCTCTGTCATGTTGGTGGGTGCCGGCCACTCCTGAATTGCTCTGATTTTAGATAGATCTACGGAGATGCCATCGCCTGATAAAATGTGTCCCAAATACTACACCTCTGTCCTGAAGAAGGCACACTTCGCCAAGTTGCCATAAAGCTACTGCTCTCGTAATTGCTGCAAAACTTGACGCAAGTGCTCCACATGCTCCTGCTCAGTCCGTGAATAAATCAAAATGTCATCTAGAAATATGATCACGAACCGATCTAGGTAAGTACGGAACACCCCGTTCATGAGACTCATGAACACTGCAGGAGCGTTCGTCAACCTGAAGGGTACCACTGTGAATTCGTAATGGCCATATCTAGTTCGAAAAGTAGTTTTATGAATATCTGCCTCCGTGATGCACAATTGGTGATACCCAGATTTTAGATCAATTTTCGAGAACACTATGGCTCCCTGCATCTGATCAAAAAGGTCGTCAATCTTAGGCAGAGGATAACGGTTCTTCACCATCACCTTGTTCAACTGCCTATAGTCCACACATAAACGAAGAGACCCATCCTTTTTCTTCACGAAGATAACCGGTGCGCCCCATGGCGAAACACTAGGTCAGATGTGCCCCTTCTCAAGTAATTCCTCTAACTGCAGCTTAAGTTCAGTGAGTTCATGTGTAGTCATCCTATAGGGTGCACGGGATATCAGTTCTACACCCAGCACTAAGTCGATGTGGAAGTCCACTTCTCTGCGTGGAGGCATACCTGGTAATTCTGACGGAAATACAGCGGCAAACTCACTAAGGACAGGGTGATCATCTAAAGTAGCCTCAGGTTCATCCTCTGCTCTATCACTGACCGTGATAGCAAACATCTGACATCCCTTCCGCATACAGCGCTTAAGCTGCTGAGCAGATATCATACGAACAGCCGTGGGCTTTTGAATGCCCACTATCTCAACTAGCAAACCATGATCATCTAAATAGCTAATCATTCTCTGGCGACAATCTAGCTTGGCTCTATGTGCCGCAAGCCAATCCATACCCAGAACTACACCGTAGGATCCTAATGGCATAATCCTAAGGTCACATGTTGTGGTGAATGATCCCAATGTGATCTCATAGTCTTTAACCAAGGTATCTACTGACATCCTGGCCCCTGAGGCCAACTCAACTTCCCACCTAATATCTTGCCTAGAAGCCACCAGCCTGCAACACTCCACTAACGATGTAGACAAAAAGGAGTCAGTAACTCCTGAGTCAAAAAGGATCGAGATGGGGAAGTCTCCAATCGTACCTGCTGCCTCGATGACGGAAGCCTGGAAATCGGCCTGGCGGTTATCAACCGCTGCAAACATGTGGTGGGATCTGCCCACGTCACCTACGGTCTGCTTAGATCCTCCTGATCAGGGTTGTCCCCCTGCTGTAAATCCCTGCGGGCACTCTCTAGCTAGATGCCCTGCCCCACCACACACATAACATGGTCCTCTAACCTGTAACTGCCCTGACTGTGTTCTACCCGATTGTTGTTGCCCAGTCCGTCCAGTGAATCCCTGTGAGCCTCTATAAGACTACTGGGACCTCGCGAGTCCTGTCGATGAACCCTGCTGTCTCTGCTCTCTGCGTGGACCCTGTTGCTGCCATCCACGGTTCTGTCCTCCCTATCCCCTCTGTTGGAATTTAGATTTTTGCTGATGTTGCTGCTACTGTGGAGGCCTAGGAGGTAATGAGGAAGAGTTATATCCTCCTTTCTGTGTTGTGTTTTGAGGCCTTCAAAAATTTTGCTGTTGTTGGGGATTACGATCCTGATACTGCGGGCATGCATTCTGCCCTCATCCCTAAATTTCCTCTGATATAAGGGCCTTTTCAACAGCCTCGCTCATGGTCTGGGGATTTGCCATACGAACCGGTCCTGCTATCCCGTGATTCAGCCCTCTGATGAATTTGTGTATTAAGATTTTCTCGTCATGGAGGTGCTCCGCATAACGAGAAAGCTCAATGAATCGACTCTCATACTGAATAACAGTGAGTCCCCTCTACTGTAAATCATGGAACTCATCGATCCTGCACTATCTATAATGTTCTGACAAATATCGCGCATTGAAGCGCTCTATGAAGATGTCCCATGTGAGTGTATCCACGGAAAGTCGGTGCTTACACTCCTCTGTGCACCACTAGGTAGCTGCTGCATCCCTAAGAAGATGGACTGCCACTCGTGCTTTCGTGTTGCTTCCATATGGTCGCAAAGTGAAACACCTGTCTAAGCTAATCAGCCAAGCCTCGGCCATAGCTCCCTCTGTAGCACCTGCGAAAGTGGGTGGGTTGAGCCTAAGTAGATCTCTGATGGGGTCCCCTCTGTCTCTAAGTCCCACAACTGGCTCTTCCACACCATCCTCATACAATCCATGATGTACCTGTTCTGCCCTCTGGATCTCATCTCGTCTCAAAGATCTCGGAGGACTCCTACTCCGTGCATGGGAGGCTGACCCTACCTCCTCTACTGTTGTGTCGGGAATCTCAACGAAAGGCTCCACACGTGGCACCTCTAGTGGATCAATGCGGGGCTCCTCACGTGGCTCAATACGTGACTCGGCACGTGACTCCCTACGTGGCTCCTCTCGTGGATCAACACAAGGCTCTACACGTGGCTCAGGAATCACTGGCAGTAACCTGTCTAACATAGCCTGCAGTGCCTGTAAGATCTGTGGACCTATATCCAATACTGGTGTCGCCGGTGGTACTAGTGGTGCTTGTGGTACAGGTGGTGCTGCTGTAACTACGGGTGCCAGTCCCTCAGCTGAGGAATCGCTGTGCACCTCGACAGACGCTGTGTGGCGTGATCGCGCTCGTCGAACACGTCAGGGAGGCATCCTACAAAACAAGGTAGAAACTAATTAGCCAAAATTGCAGAATAATAACGTGCCCAAATACGCCCAGTGTTTAAACTTGGCTCTGATACCAAATGTCATGCCCACATTTTCTATGTGGTCACAACACACATCACATGTGTCATAACCACATCTGTCATGTGGTTATGACATGAAATATCAAAAAAATTTCTCACGCTTCCCTAAAAACCCCCTCGCATGCGTAAGCATGCTCGGTGGTGTTCGCTCAAGGCGAAAACACTACAGTTGTCAGCGGGGTACAAGTACAATTGCATGCAACCAGACGTAAGCAGACCAACAAGGGGGTCTCTAAGACGCTGTTCACGTCACTACAAGGTTTATAATATCAAGGTTCCTAAATCTAAATCTCGGCAAATTCCGGCAGCATAACGCCTTACGGCGTAAGTGGGAATTACTCAACACTATATTACGCACGTGGTTCACTGATAGATTAACAACTTCCCACGATGCCTTGTTCCGACTAAACTGACTCGTGATCTCCCTATTGAGTCATTTTTTCAGCAAGGCACGGTTGTCTGTCTCCTCTCTTGTTTCCTGAAATATACTCCTCCTTCGACTTAGCATTCTCAACAAGGCGGTTCGTTTGCTCTCTCTTCCCTTTTCTCTGGGTCTTAATTTTGATTGTATTTTTATCGCGCTCACCTTAACTATTTCTCTGATAATTTAGTTTGTTTATATTTCGGTCTCTCTCTCTTTCCATTTCTATGCTTTCTTTATGTTTATCCGCACCTTTCTTCATATTTTACATCAATCAGGGTTATCACTGTATCTATTATTGACATTAATCCTAACTTCCGGATGGTCCAGGTCACATAGGCTGGTTTACTACTTTGTTGGACTCGGTCTCCTAGTCTTCTCCGATCTAGGTTTCTCCTCTTCATTTGTATTAATTAAACTTGTTCCTAAGAAAATTTAGCGGAAGGGTCCATCTACTTAGTTCTCTTATCCCATGTGGGAAATGCCGCGCATTTTCTCCTCTGTGTTTTCCAATGTTAGTTTTTCTTCTCCTTACTCTCTTACAGGTTTACTTATCTGGACGTTTACTACAGTTGAGATTAAAATGGCCTCACATGGAATGTCTGTGATGGCTTCTTAAGTTTATTTCCAGTGATCTTTTAAGCAAGGTGACGTGTAATTTTCCTCTTCATTTTCCCGGTTATTGAATCATGTTGATAGTTGAAACTTCCGAGAAACTCTTTCCGGAGTAATAGAGTATATTCCTTTATGCTCTCGTTAAATTATAATTTTATTTTCTCTTATTATTGTTAAGAGGAATCGGCCTCTCTGAAAGTCGTAATCATTAAAAAATATATGTATGTAACGATATATTTATATGTATATATATAAGATTGTATATATATATAAACATATATATACTCAAATACATTTCTCCTATTTATAATTACTGTTGTTATAATTACTGTTGTTTATTACAATTCCTATTATTGCAATTGTAAAGTTATCTTAATAATTTATTTCTCTCTTATACTATTCCTAATCTTGATAAACGGCTCTCCTCTTTATAAAATAGAATCCAAACATAGAAACACCTCGTTAATTAAATCCGTGGAACCTTTATTTTAAATCAATGTCGAAAGGAACCAGGGAAATGGGAACTCTTTAAGTGTATATATATATATATATATACATACATATATATATATATATATTTTAAATTTAAATCAAATATAAATAGATATCTATATATACAAAGATATGCATATATAAATATATATTTATAAATTAATATCTATATATATAAATAAATAGATATCTATATATATACAAATATATGTATATATAGAGGTATATATTTATCATATATAAAGAGTTATCTATAACAAATATATATTATTTTAATACTTTCGTTCATATATTATAGGGTTTTCAAACCCTAACATTCTTATTTTTTTTTGGTTTGCTGTGAATGATATTGAGCAGGGTCCGAATGGCGGTGCCAGCGGAGGAGATGGGACGGCGGTGGCCACAGCGGCGGCGGATGAAATCAGGGAAGACAGAGGTGGAGGGTTAGTGGGACGGAGGCTGCAAGGAACGGTGGTGGGCGAAGGGAAGCGCGGCGGGGGCAGCGCTTAAGGCACGGTGGGAGCGGAGTTTTGAGCTCCGCGAGGGTCGAAGGGGTAGGGGGATGTGGGGAGGGGCGGAGCCCCACCCACATCCCATGATGTGGGGTGTGGGTGGGGCTCCACCCCTCCCCACACCTCAATTAAATAAAAGGAAACCGCGGTGGGGATTACTCCCCACCACCCACCATGTAAAGTTTCGACTGTGTTTTATACACAGCGATCTCAAATTTCGCTCCTCCATTGTTTTATTTTGACTGTCATAAATTTTAATTCGCATTTAATACTTTTTAATGATAAATAAATAACAATTATTATATATATATATGTCTATATATATATATATATCAGTTTCATAAAACCACTTAATTTTTCTCAAATTAAACAATATATTCAGCTTCCCATGTTCTGTTAAAATGATAAATAAATAACAACTATTATATATATATATGGTATTATGAAAATGATATATATATATATATATATATATATATATATATATATATATATATATATATATCATTTTCATAATACCACTTAATTTTCTCAAATTAAACAATTTATTCAGTTTCTCATATTCTGTTAAAATGATCAAGTAAGAAATTCAATAAAGAATATATATATATATACATATATATATACACACACACATATATATATATACTTAAGAAATGAAGTTTTAATCAGTTTATTTCTGCAATTAATAAATGTCCATTTCAACTCTTGGACAAACAGAAGTAAATACATAATAGACTTTTCTCTAAACTTTACGAAATAACTGAAACCATTATTTAATGAAAAAGAAACTTAATCATTTAAAACTGTATTTTCATCTAATTAAGTAGATTTATCCTTGATTTTCATATACAAGATCAGATTAACTAAGGAACCCTTCTTTTCAAGAACACATTAAACACAATAAAATTGCTATTTAGAATAAGTTTACAAAGCAACTTAACTTGAAAATTTAAGGCATTTGTTTACAACATTCATAATACAGAAAAGTTAACTCTTCCACTACATATAGCAAGAGATAATTTTAAACCATGGATACATACAACTAACATTCCACATCTTCTACACACTCTAAGGGAGATATGAACTTCCTTCTCCCAAACAACATACAAAAGATAGCTTGTAACAACCAAGTAAAAGTCCATCAATAACAAGATCAGGGAGGTGATTTCCTTCACTCCCAGGGTGTCAATAAGTTACAACAATATCAAGAGAGGTGCTCTCTCTTCAACTCTTATGAAATGAACATGATCTAATTCTCATGACAAAGAAGAATAAACTGTTTCTTCATAAATATAACTTCTCCAACTCCAACCATAAGCTCCAAGAGGAAACCTGCATATCAAAGACAAACAAAGAAGAAAACACCACTCATCTAGCTCTCCTCCCTTCCGTAGACCCGCAAGAGGGTCACCCCCGAGCTAGGGAGACCATACTCACACCTGGGTAACTCAAGCACTCCACTTCACAACAGGGAACAACAACAAACCCAAAGCACACAAACACCCGTGGGTACATTACACAGCACGAAAACTCAACTACAGTGAGTTTCATAAGGGGCAGGAGAGTGGACACACTCAACTCCAGAGTGTCACCCTTACAGATAAATTAACCAACACAATTTCTCTTGGCCTCAAACCAAGTTTGATCACAAATTTTTAAGAAATCTGTATTTGACTCTCAAGTCAAAGATATAGTCACAGATACATGCCCTCAAGGCTTTCAACATCCCAAAAGAAGGAAACAGGTATGCACCCGAGGAGGATCTCTCCTCCCCTACCCCAAACTTGATGAGCATTTCTCCCAAGTGGGAGAAGCTCTGTCAAACAACCCGACAACAAACCCCACAGAAAACAAATCTAAAACACAAACAAATAAGCATCTTTCACACACTTTACATACACATTTAGATATACGAAAGAAAGGTAAAAATCAAACCAACCTTACAAAGCCCTCCTGGAATGAAACTGTTGCAGAGCTCCACTGAGACCTCTTCCAACCTTAGCCACCAACTCCCTCTCCCTTTCCTCTTCTCCAAGCTAACTTTCCTATTTTTGGCAATAATAATAAAACTCTCCCAAAATTCAACTAACTCCCTCTCATCCCAAAATTGGAAACAAATAACCCAAATTCTTTTCAGTTCAGTGGAATGGGGAGGTGACACTTGTCACCTCCTCACCCTCCCCCAAAACCACTATTCTGTCTTGGTGGCTTATGTCACTCACCCATCCCTAGAGTACTCCTTATCCCTCTCCTCATGTCATTTCTCTTACGCATGGGAGAAATAAAAGGAGTTAAAGGAGGAAAAGACAGGTGACCCATGCCTCTTCTTCCCTCCTTCACATGGATGACCCCACAACACATGGGGGAATCTCACTAATGGTGAGGGTGACTTCAAGTCAATCCTTCAATAATGGATGGGTTTGTAGTCATCTCTTACCTTGGGGATTGAAGAGGGATGGGCTGGGTGTTGGTACAACCCATCATGTCCCCTCCATACCTCCAATTTTCGCCACTTAACTTCAGGGGGAAGTTAAGATGACTAGATGGAGGTTACTCAAGGGTTACCCATGCCAAATGGGCCCCTAGACCCATGGGGTATAACCGAGGGTCAACTTTAACCCATTCAGGACACCCATGGTCAAGGTAAAGCACATGAAAAGGCCTCAAAGATTTAAATAAAATAAAGAAATTCAAATTCAATCTTTTTACAACACAATCCATAAAATAGTGTTACAAGAGGGTAACCTAACCCACTCGACCATACGAAAGACCACATTACAACATCACATCAAACACAGAAAGATCTCGGTTCCTCGTGGAATCAGATCGGCTTAATAGGGAATAAAATAACAAGGTGTGGTATGGTCTCTGAAATCTGTGGTTTGATTAGTAAATCCTGCACACTAAATTACAAGATCAGTTTCACATATGATCATCATAGCCGAAGCAACTTAAAAACATGCATTATCATGACATAGTTCTAATTAGCACAAAATGAAATCATATTACAATTCATCATCACCTAATTAACTTTTTCTGAAATGTAAACTTATCCAAACATCACCCAATTAGTTTTTCTGTAATCATAATAAAGTTTAATAGTCTGACAAATCCGGGAACTGCTATCCCACAAATATAAAAAGTATCAATAACAGTAATGTAAATAGTCATAAGAACAGAAGTAAAAAGGGTGGTCCTTACAAAAGTCACGATCAATACCACCCCTCCAAGGTCATCACCATCTCCGTCCAACTCCCGTCCGTACAATGTCATCGACCAGTTACAGAAAACTCCGGCTCACATTTCTATATTGGAGCTCTTGAGTCTATCTCCTTCTCATAAGGAGATTCTTGAGAAAGCCTTAGTGGAAACTACTATCCCCACTAACCTAGCCCAAGAGAAGTTTCAGACCATGGTAGGCAATCTGACATCCTCCACTTCCATATCATTTACTGAGCAAGATGACCTTTCCGTATCTCAACCCCACAACACCCCTCTACACATTGTCGCATTCGTACACAAGCATCGCATCAAGAGGGTTCTCATTGATGGGGGTGCCGGTTTAAATATTTGCACATTGAAGCTAGTCCTTGCACTGGGGTTCTCTGAACAAGCAGTTGATCCAAGAAGGAAAATTACCATCAAAGCCTATGACGAGGAGGAAAGAACCACAAAGGGCACGGTTGTCCTACCCATTCAAGTGGGACCGGTAATCAAAGATGTAGTGTGCCAAGTCCTTGACCGAGAGCTTGCTTATAATATCCTACTACGGAGACCATGGATCCATGCCATGAAGGCTGTCCCCTCAACCTATCATCAATGCATTAAGTTCCCGCACAATGGCCAGCAAGTCACCATTCAAGGCGACCCCAACCCCTACCAACACTGCAATTCTTTCCAAGCAAAACCCAAATGTGTCATACCCAACAATAGAGCCTACATTTCCCCTACCCCGCAACAGGACCATACCGTCGAAGCTTCTTCCTCATGACCCAAACCAATGAAAATTACCATAAAAGAAAATGGCATGGGGGAATACTCCATTGAGCACAACCTCAACCTTGCCAAAATGCCTTTGTCTCCTCACTCTTTTGGCCAACCCAAGCATCAACCCAGGCATTTTCCAAAGCCATCTGCTCCTCCTATAACTCCCGCAAATCCCTTTGTAAAATGGGGGACCTTATCCAATGAGATAGAGGAGCGAGATCTCCTGCAATGGCTTTATGCTGAAGAAGAAAACACACCCCAACAGCTGCCTAGACTCCCTACAGAACTCTATGGACGGGGTGAAACTATTTTGCATAGGATGGGGTATGAAGGATAAGGCCCCATAGGCCTCAGAAAAGAAGGAATTGTTGAACCTATACAACCTTCTTCATCCTCTTCGGCTAGAAACACAAGTGGCCTAGGGTACAAAGGCAAGGGTAAAGCCAAGGAAAATGCTTGCCTTGTGGAGACAATCCAAACACTCCAAGTGGATAGTGACACAGATTCAGATGATTCAAATGAGTATGAGTGGGACAAGCTAACAGAGCACTCCTACGATGACAAAGAGGTTGACACCATCCAAACTCTTAGCCCCTACCATGAGGGACAAACGCAACGGGACAGACCACTAGAGTCTGATTTGCCAATCCCTGAGATTATGGCTTTCGAGGAAAGTTTAAATTCTATTGCAATAAACAATTTAGAAGAAAGTACCACCCAGAACACTACTCCCGCCAATGCTCCTAACATTTCCATTCACACCATCAATGAATTAGGTCTATCATCCGACTCCCTTCCTCTCTTGCACCCTGAACTTATTGACTGGGATCTGCAAGGAACTCCCCAACTAGACATGTTCCAAAATGACGATGCTTACATCGATTATATGGAACTTAGGGACCACTTACCCAAGGGAGATCATAAAGCTGGTTTTGCTATCAAACTAAATACTGTGGCTTACTTCGGGGAGGGTGCCAAGCCTTCCAATCGCAAAAATATCAAGATCAAAAATGGATCTAACAGTGAAAACTGCCTTGCGGCAGTGTCAGATCATAAAATAGTAAAAAGAAAGGACGCATCCGAAGGTGAAAACCCAACTGTGGCACCTGACGATGGAATGCTTGACACTCTCCCTAGTGATATGTATCAGGAAAGGTCACAGATTGTTGTGGAACCAACAGAGCTAGTGAATATTGGAACAGAAGAGCAGCCCAAGATTATCCACTTTGCCAAATCTCTCACACCGCCAGAGAAAACTAGGTTTGTACCATTCTTTAAGAAGAAGAGAGGCAGCTTTGCTTGGTCGTATGCAGACATGCCAGGTCTAGACCCAAACTTGATTCTACATCACCTGCCATTGGACCCAGGGGTGAAACCAGTAAAGTAGAAGCTGAGAAAAATGCATCCTCACATAGCCCTTTTGGTCAAAGAAGAACTCAAGAAATTGCTAGATGTGGGGTTCATTAGAGCCATAGATTACCCAGAATGGATATCTAATATTGTGCCAGTGTCTAAACCAGATGGCTGAGTTCGACTATGCAATGATTTTCGAGACTTAAACAAAGCATGCCGCAAGGATGACTTTCCATTGCCAAACATCGATATCATAGTCAACCTCACTGCAGGACATACAATGCTCTCACTCATGGACGGGTTCTCAGGGTATAATCAAATCAAAATAGCACCAGAGGATCAACACAAAACAGCTTTCACTTGCCCATGGGGTACCTTTTGCTGGAATGTCATGCCTTTTGGGCTGAAAAATGCAGGTGCTACATATCAGCGGGCCATGACAACTATATTCCATGACATGATGCATGTAACTATGGAAGACTATGTTGACGATATCTTAGCTAAATCTCTCACAAGGGACTCACACCTGGATGTCCTAGAAAAAGTCTTTTAGAGATTAGACCAATTCCACGTCAAATTGAATCCAAAGAAATGTGTGCTTGGGGTAACTTCAGGCAAGCTGCTAGGCTTCATCGTGTCAGCAAACGGAATAGAGGTAGACCCAGCTAAAGTCAAAGCTATAATAGACATGCCACCACCTAAGACTCTAACTCAGTTGAGATCCTTACAGGGCAAGCTACAGGCCATCTGCAGATTCATATCACAGCTGGCAGACAAGTGCCAACCTTTCAGCCATCTCCTGCATAAGAACATTCCATTTAGGTGGGATGAAAGGTGTGAAGAAGCATTCTACAAGCTAAAGGAGTACCTTATGAACCCACCCATTCTCATGCCTCCAATCCAAGGAAAGCCTCTCATTCTCTACATATCGGCTACACCTACCGCTCTTGGAGCTCTTCTAGCACAGCAAGACTACGAGAATAAGGAAAGAGCGGTGTACTACATCAGTCGAACCTTAGTGGGCTATGAGTTGCAATACTCACAAGTAGAAAGATCATGTCTCGCGGTAGTTTTTGCTTCACAAAAACTCTGCCATTACATGCTTGCACACCCAGTTAAGCTCATTGCAAAAATAGACCCATTGAAGTATCTTCTTAGCAAAGCTGCTCTCACAGGTCAACTAGCAAAGTGGGTAATGCTTCTCAGTGAGTATGACATCG
The DNA here is from genome assembly GCA_027924645.1 of Cunninghamia lanceolata. NCBI lineage: Eukaryota > Viridiplantae > Streptophyta > Pinopsida > Cupressales > Cupressaceae > Cunninghamia > Cunninghamia lanceolata. The sequence goes on from BSBN01000274.1 coordinate 17,364,661, forward strand.
AATATATGGATAGAAAAGCCATCAAGGGTCAAATCATAGCTGACCAACTAGCCGATGCACCATTACAAGACAACAAGCCCATGCAGTTTGAGTTTCCCGATGAGTCCTTATTCACCATATCAACATCTTCTTGGACACTCTACTTTGACGGGTCTTACACAAACCATGGATCAGGGGCAGGTATCCTATTTATCACTCCTCAAGGTGACACTATTCCAAAGTCTTACCATTTGTTATTTCCATGCATCAATAACATAGCGGAGTATGAAGCCTTGGTAATTGGTCTTAAGATGGCAACTGAGTGGAAAATTCAAGAACTACATGTCTACGGTGATTCGCAGCTTATCATCAATCAAGTCAATGATGAGTATCAAACTAAAGATGAAAAGCTCATCCCCTACAAAAGAATGGTCGATGACTTCAAAGAGCACTTTGGGACCATCTCCTTTGAGCAAATGCCCAGGATCGAGAACAAGGCAGTAGATGCAATGGCTACCATAGCCTCTCTTCTAGAAATTCCTGAACATGAGTCACTGTATGAGTTCCTAGTGGAAACTATACAGCAACCAGCTTATGATCTCCTTGAGACCCACTCCATATGCCTCCTAGTTGGATCTGATTCACCTTGGTACTGTAAAACTTACACTTACCTCAAGGACAACACTCTCCCACCTGACCTCTCTTCCAACCAAAAGCGCACTTTCATATGACAAACCTCTCATTACACCATCATCGCTGATACCCTTTATCGACGTGGTCTGGATGGTACTTTACTCCGTTGTTTAGAGCAAGAAGAATCCCTAATTGCCTTGCGAGATGTACACGAAGGGATTTGCGGAACAGACTCCAGCGGTCCCTCCTTTGCCAAGAAACTCATGCGTTTGGGTTATTATTGGCCAAACATGGAAATGGATTCATATCAGTTCATCAAAAAGTGCAAACAGTGCCAAATACATGGGAACCTGATCCATGCACCTGCTCAAGAGCTGAGACCTTTAACGACACCCTGGCCCTTTTGCCAATGGGGACTGGACCTTGTGGGAAAGATTCATCCACCCTCTTCCAATGGCCACAAATTCATCATAACTGCTACTGAGTATTTCACAAAGTGGATTGAAGCCGTTCCCCTAACCACAGTCACAGGAAAGCAAATTTCCTCTTTCATTCTGAATTACATTATCTGCAGATATGGCATTCCTTCATCCATCATAACGGATAATGGAAGACCATTCAAAAATTAGGATGTCCAAGAGCTCTGTGAGCGTTTCAAAATCCAACATCGTTTCTCCACTCCATACTACCCCCAAGGTAACGGCCAAGCTGAGGCATCGAATAAAACCATTCTGAAAATACTAAAGAAGACTGTCAATGATGCTAGCCGTGATTGGCATGTCCAACTCAATCCTACTCTGTGGGCCTACAGAACTAGTATACGCACTCCCACAGGTACTACACCCTATGCCCTTGTCTATGGTTCAGAAGCCATCCTTCCCATTGAAGTTGAACTACCATCCCTCAGGGTGTCATTGAAAGGTCTTATATTAGACGAAGAATACAGAGTCTCCAGGTTACAAGAACTAGAATTGCTAGAAGAATGGCGCCAGAAAGCCTTTGATCATCTCAAAGCCTATCAACAGATGATGTCAAGAAGCTACAACCACAAGGTTCACCCATGATGCTTCAAGGTTGGGGACCTCGTCCTCAGAGAAAACCCTCGCAATCAACAAGACAGAGAAAAGAAAGGTAAGTTCGAACCTAACTGGCTTGGGCCCTATGTGATTGTAGCTGCTTACGGATCGGGGGTATATCAGTTGGCCACATCAGAGGGTGAGTTGTTTGAGGATCCAATCAACAGCATGCACCTTCACCGGTTCTATACCTAGGAGAACCCCAATGCCAGGGGGCACAATAAAATCAAAAAATCAAAAAAGTTGCAAAGAGAAAATACAAAAAAATCAGGAAAAAATAGAAAGCATACAAAAAAAAAATCGTCCTTTGGTGAAAACCTGGCAAACAGGCGCCTTGGATAGGTATCATGATGAAAACCTGGCAAACAGGCGTCATGTTTACTTTCTAGCTTCCCGTGCAAATAAAAGCAAGTGATGAAAACCTGGTAAACAGGCGTTACTTGTGATAAACCGCCTTCTCCATCTTTGGGAATCAAATCACCCTGAGTCCATTCTTCCTTCGCTCATTTTCCATTCGACCCATGTCTGTCCCACAATAAACACTTGACAGTTACCTATCATGGCTTGATACTCACCTTGTGGCCTTATACCGTCTCCTCAATGTGAGCCTAGCATAGTGTATCTTGTCGGTGTCCATGATCCAAGTCCGTGAACTACGTTGCCTCTGCGTAGTCACGTAGGCAAGGCCATTATTCTAATGTGCCCCTGAGGCTTCCATTTCTCCCATGGTCCCATTCGTCCCCTTTCTTGTCTTCATTCTTGTCATCTTTCTTCTAGTCCATCCATGGTCCATTAGGGTTTACCCCAAACTACATTGCCTCTGCGTCATCACGTATGCAAGGCCATTTAGCAATGGGCCCCCGAGGCACTAGGTCAGTCCCTTAGGGTCCGTCTCCCCAATAAGGATTGTGCAATATTCTCACCAAACAAGCAAATGCAAGTAGAACCCGCACCTCAAGCAGAAATCTTGACAATGAGCATCTTAACCTATCCAATGCAAAGCAAATACCCAAGGTCTTCTAAATGATTTTATGCAAATTAAGGCAAGAAATAAACACATATCAACGCAAATATGCTTTGTAGATCAGAAACATGGTTAACAGTTTGAGTTTTGATTTTTTCTATCATACCTTCCTATGCTACTCAAGGATGCCAAAAGCTAGAGATACTATGATGGGGGCATGATTACTTTCTTTGTTTGCTATTTGTGGATTAAACTTTAGTAATGTGAAGCCCTGTCTAAAGACATGATCGACAAAAGATCATCGAGGACATCAAAGGTATAACATGAACGGGGGCAATCCTTGTCTGTTGAAACACAAGATGTACTCAGGTCATCTAGATTCAATTTTGACTAGATGCTTGTATTAACTTGCTAAATCTCAATCCATGTAAGCGGTACTCAGGTCATCTCCGTTCAATTATACCTAGGTGCTTGTATTCACCTACAACATTTTAGAAAATGTACCAAAAATAAAAATGCCCAATGATGAAATAAAGCACTCTAAAAGCAAAACACATCCATCTTATATCCATCCATGCTACCATATCCCATACAATATTCACTACCCAAACTATGCAGAGTAACAATATCAACTGAAGTTTCTAGGTCATTCTCTCACAACCATTCTTCTATCTATCTATCATGTCATTCTTCTGTCAATAGAGTACATTTGGACACCACAAAAACAAAGCATATAGGAGCATATCATATCATTCGTCGGACTAGTCATGAACATGATTAGGTCAGTAGCATACATCATCCAATGCATTAGGTCATCAATACATTCACATCACATCACATCTTAAAACACAGAAAATTGCAAAACAACATGTCTACGTGCATCACATACAAAGCTACATCAACACATAGCAATCATATTACATTTGCATTCATTTGAAACATTAGATCATATAGACATCCAGTAACATCATACACAAAGCTGCATCATCACATAGAAATCCTGTTACATATGCATACATTCAAAGCATTAAATCATATAGATATCATATAGCATCGTATCAAAAAGCATCTCATATAGAACTCATATAGCTCATCTAAGTTTACACAGGCATCACATCATACAATAGAAGTAAATCATCATCTCATAACGTATGAAATAGATCCAAAGTTACATCATCATGTAAAAGAGGTCCAAATGTACAATATCCCCATCTATCTCAGAAATCAAAGTGTCATATACAGTATACATCCAAATAGACAGTGATACATGTCTCAAAATGTCCAAATCTGGTATGTGTCTATCCCTGCTGCTGTGGACCACCACTGCCAGCTCTTGACTGCTGGGGACCCATCACGGACGCCCCTGACTGTGACGGACCTGCTCTATGAGTCGCCCCAGACTGACTCCTGAAGCTCCCCGCCCTCTGACTCGATGCCACAGCCTCATGGTATAAACCTCGGTAGAACTGAGCCTGTGACTGTGCCCTGGCTAGATCTGTCTGTGCCTGTGCCAACTGCGTCTGCAACTGGCCAACCTGTGCTTATGCCTGCTGCACCTGCCCAACCAAAAATGAACTCGCTGCATCTGTCCCCATGGCTGCCACAGCAGTGTCCCACTCTACATGGATAATACGTACCCGTGCGTCTGCCATATCTCTCTCGCGAGTCAACCCACTGATAACTGCAGCATCTGTATCTCGCCTCCTCTCCACCCTCCTCAGTTGTGCCTACAGCTCTCACACCTGTCCTCTCAGGAGCCTCTCCTTGTCCTAGCCCCTGTGTTGCCTCTGCCTGTCCTGGCCCCTGTGGCTGGGGTACCTGCTACTGTGGTACCTGCTGGGGTGGCGGCATCTGTGCCTGCTGAGGTATCTGCTACTGTGCCTCTACCTGCCCTGGCACTGCCTGCTCAGTCTAAACTATCCTCCTCCGCTGTCTCAGCCTCTCTCCAGCTCTACCACCCCATCGTCCTCATCCTCCTCTAACTCCCCTCCGCCCTGGGCCAGCCTCTCCCTCCTCCTCTGAGTCTGCCTCGTCAATACGAGGCAGCAGCATGCCGGGTCCTGAATATCTCGGGAAGGGATGTGCAGTGATCCAATCCTCATACTCCTGTGTCACCCCTGCATCTGCTATCTCTCTCCTCATGTCCCATGCCACATAAGGCGTCTGCTGGAACTTTGCCAGAGCCTCCTCGTACGAAGCCATCGGTCCCCATTGGACCCTCTCTGCATGCATCCATGCGAACATAGCTTGCCCCTGTTGCATGCCCTGCCTCCTGCCGAACTGTCTCAACACTCAGCCCACCATCTGCCTCTCTAGTATATGCCGTGTCTGGCCTATCATCTACCTGGTCTGAAAGCAGTACGGCAGCTCGTCTCCCTCGTCATCCCAGGGCTCACAATCCAGATATGGTTGCCAGATGACCACATCTACTCCATCCAAGGTGTGTCTCCAATACTCTAGCTTCCCTAGCCTATGCTGGGAAATCACTCCTGCATAGCCATAACTATATGGCTCTCCTCACTGCCTCGCGAAGACACATATCGGCCTAGTCACCGCTATGTGCTCCCACAGCCAGAACTGTAATAGAAAGACCCCAGCCGATAGACTCATGCTACGGTGGTACACCACCTGATGCATGTCATGGTATAAATGGGCCAGTACGCAGACCCCCCATGCATATCAGGTGCCCTCAGTCAGCATCCGCTCCATGATCCTACCCCATCCAATGGGGAACCCATGCGATCTCCTGTTCGGGCATACAACGCCCCTGATCAATCCAGCCACAATCCCAGGGAAGTAGTCATAGCAGTCGTATATATCCTGCCATGGGATGACCTGTCCAACTAGCTCGGGATCGTCGAACACTCGCTGGCACTCGGCGAGTCCCGCATCCCGCTGTGCATCATACTCTACTAACTCGCCTACCATGGGCAAGTGCAGTATCCGATAGATGTCCTCCAAGGTCACAGTCATCTCTCCAGTCAGAAAGTGAAAGGTCCCATCCTCACTGTGAAATCTCTCCACAACAGCTGTCAGCAGTCCACGGTTCGCCCGCACCTCGGGCATGAAGCATACATAATCCAAACCCATGGCACCAAGTGCCACTCTATCAGTCTCTGTCAGCATGTATCTCTGCAATAGGGGCATAGGAAACGTCTCCCTCGACTGCAGTGTGTCTCGAATATCCTCCTACAAGCAAGCAAGACAACGCGTCAGTCTCAAGCGGCATATATCATACTCAACATATCTACTGAACTATATCAACTAAACTTAGCATTTCAAATTGATCAAAACAGCACACTACATCTCTTGACTAGATTCCTGCAATCTCGGAGATAGCTCATCGATTACCGCATCAAACAAGACGCTAATCAAGTCAATTTGGCTAAGTCATTTGCTATCCAAAGCAAATGCGCCACTACAGGTGGTAAAAGCACCGTTTCTTGGTGTATGCGCCGCTAGAATTAGCATATGCACCGCTAAACACAGATGCGCCGCTACAGTGCACATATGTGTAGTTTCAGTGCATGCACCGCAGAACCCAGCATATGCGCCGCCTAATTACGAAAGCGCCGCTACATTCAGCGTATGCGTGGTTTTAACAAATGCACCGCTACATTCAATAGATGCGCTACCTAATCACGCATGCGTAGCCTAATTACAGAAGCTTAGCTACTATACACAGATGCGCCATTTTCATGCATGCACTGCCGAAACCGGCATATGTGCCGCGAAACGCCAAAAGCGTCGCTTCGCGAGGCATATGCGCCGTTCTGCACTTTGGCACATCCGTTTGCCCTATTTTCAACATGCATTTATGACACCTAAAATCGACCCTAGGGGAAATTTTTCAAAGCACATACCGGGGGTCCTGCCTCTGCTGGCCGCCCGAATCGACGGACTCACTCAAATCGATGCTCCTCGCGCAGAATGTCTGCTGCTCTAGCTGCCATGCTGCTCCAAGTTGCTCTAAGCTCTCTCAATCCAATCCAGATCAAACAAGTGTACAAATGACTATTCTTATGGACCCAGCTCCTATTTATAGCCTCCAAAACCCTAATTCTGGCTAGGTGATGACTGTGACTACTTCCCGTGCCCATTTTTCCTCCCGTTTTCTTCCCGCATCCCTGACCGTGTCCCTTTTCCTCCAACCTATCCTAACTCCTTCATCTTCGTGAGATTGTCCGTCTCTGATTCTTTCACCCTTTTCCCATCCAATCTCCCGAGGGGGCATCCTATCGTCATTAAACCTGTACCAGGGGCAAACTGGGGCATGTATCATCATTCAGACTATCGACTTCTTTGAAGCAACACTGTAAACTGCATTGCATCAAAGAGGGCCAAAATGTATATGTCTAAAAATGACACGAATCATCCTAAATAAATATTTTAAATATTTATTTTATTCTTCTACCAATTAAATAAATATTCTAAATTTATTTAATTAAAATTCCCTAAATTCTTTTAAGTATCTCACATAATTAAATAATCATAAATTATTTAATTAAGCCAAATTCCTCTATCCTAAGTTTTAAATTCCAATAATCCACCTCACCTTTACACCTCACCTTTCCACCTCACCTTGTCCACCTCATCAGGTTGCATATGTAATTAAATATATTTAATATTTAATTACCTTATTTTCCCTCACCCACATGGCCTATTTCTTCTCAAATCAGAAATTAGTTAACTAATCAATCAAATTTGTTAACTAATTAGTCATTTGAGTTCACTGGTCAATCTATTCTGTTGACTCCTCAATCAACCCAGTTCACTGGTCAATCAATTCAGTCAGTTCCATAATCCACTCTTCTAACTGATCAATCAAGTCTGTTAACTGTTCAGTCGATGGAGTTAACTCTCCAATCAATTTTGTCACATCTCCTCTTTCATGATGGAGCTGGGACACTTGTCACATTTCTACTGGTTGCACATTCCTCAACCATCCTCAGCTGTTGATCTTCATATCTCCTCTCAACCGTTGATCCCCATTCTTCCAAGTCTATAAATGAAGCTTCATTCCTCCATTCTAATCATCCAGGATTTTGACATCGTTACTCTGCAGAAATATCACCAGCGCGCCTTTGGCACCCTTTTGTTATCTACAAGCTTGAGATCACACACTTGCATTGGAGCTCATCTTCATTGCATATCACAATAGCCATTTACCTTCGACTTCCTCGAACACTGCTTAAAAAGAGTGCACTCTCTGAGGGCTCCCTTCATCTGCAAAAGGACGATTGTAATAGGCAAACAACAGAAGCATCGATTTCAGGGAAGGTTTGCTTTGTGTTATTCATTGCTATTTCGTTTAATCTTCTTTGTTATCTCCTATTCTGTTGATGTTTGGGTCTTATATTATTCATTTGATTGATCACCATTTTACCCTTACAAATACATACTTGGATTCATATAAATTTCACTTTCAAACATTTTATGCCTGCCTAAGACCTAAGGCTCCCCCCTGGCATTTAACTTATGCAATAAAACAACAAATACAAGTGGGAAGAAATCGTGTACCTTTTCTCATCCAGATGCCAAAGTCTTGAATAGAGAATTTTTTATCACAAGAACATACATCAGCCTTTCATGTGAACTGAAATTTTTTGCAGAGTCCCACCTCTCCGAAGAGGATAAAATTTTCAAACAACTGAAAGCTCATCATAGAACAAATATTTTTCTAAGTTCATTCCACCAACAGAGCACCATTATTCACATGAAAGAACCAAATATGCAGCAATGATTTCACTCTATTCAACTCTTTCCCCAGTAGAGTCACCACTTTGTTGGGGTTTTTCCCAAATCAGCAAAGGGTTTGCCAGTTCCTAAGCTTAGGTAGATTCGGCCAACAAATACAGGAGGTTGTGTGAGCTACCTCCCCTTCACTTCTGGTTCTGCCGCACCAAGGGGGGTATCCCTATTTTCTAAAGATTTAACTTTGACTCACCCAACAGAAAGATTTAGCCTTTTAGTCACATGCATAATACTCTCATTTTAGGACCAAGATTTGTGTGATAAATCACAAGGTTGGCAAAGTTCTTGGACATATCTAATTGGTTGAGGATGAGAGTATGCAGGGGTCCTATTTCTACTCCTACAACTAACAGGTTGAAGCTTTGAAAGGATTTTTATTTATGTTTTGGATGCAAGAAATGGGGTTTTGGATGATAACTACTACACAAGGGCAGACTGGTACCTATCTCAGGGCAAGGAGTCAACTAGACATATACAAATGAATGATTTGCATTAGCATTCAAGTTTCAAGGGGCCTGATTGGTATTTTCCTTACAAACACCACCCAAGAATGGGTATTTAGCAATCTCTACTTACAAATATCCTTGCTGCCATACAATCTTCTTCATGCTTAACCTAAAATAGTTTAATCCACTCCTTGAATGGAGGTCAGAAGTTAACATGCAATACAAAAATCTATATCCTAGAATCTAAGTAACCCTTAGCAACCAAATTCAAAAGAAGGGATGTGGTGCAGGAGCACCCCTTCAACAGGATAAATATGCACAATAAGGTTTTAATAAGGATTTGACATTTCATGTTACTATGTAGGATTTATATGTTTAAGTCACATGTAACATTTTATGTTGGCTTTTCATGTTGGTAAACATTAAATTTAACATTTTAGATATGTTGGGTTATGTGAAGGGTTAAACCAATGTGTCTTATCATTAGGTGTTTTGCTGTCTTATGCAAAACAAATGTCATGGGATTAATTAGGGTTTCTGTTAATAATCATTGGAAAATTCAAAATCCCAAAAATAGAGGTGACGGGGTTAACAAAAACAGGGAGAGATGGACGAGAAGTGGTGTGTGGTTTTTTTTCATTTTGTTTTTTTCTTTTTTCTAGAACTGACCAAATGTAAGAAGTTGGAACAAAAGAATAGAAAGTCTGAAAATTATGTTTTGTAAAATTTGAACCCAGTGTGAAATCTTGGGAAATCGAATTGTTCTATTTATTATCTGTATAGAACCGTTGTATTTTAATTTTAGTTATTCTATGTCATAATGCATGATTAACTTTCATTTCACTGGTGGATTTCTGTGAAACCAGTGGAATGGACTTGTAAAGTAGTTTTCCATTTTTGTTTCATTCTTTTGGTTGATAAACATGGAAGTATAGAAACTCTAGAATCCGTTTCAGAGAAGATCATCAGCAGGAAAATTCAAATTTACATGTGAAGTATATACATAAATTTTATTCTGTAGATAGTCTATGAATATATCACATTTGCATGCGAGCCTCATTCTGTGTATATACTATGAAAAGGGGTACGTATAAAAAGTCTTGTTTAGTCAAGTTTGTGTTGTTCAGAGAATATACATTTCCTGTATATATCGCAATTGTATGAAGGTACTTTCTTTGTGTATATTGCTGTTGTATCTAGGTATCACCTTGTGTATATCGTCAGACAAAATGTACATGTAAGAGTCCATTCAGGCTAAGTTTGGGATTGTTCGTTGAAATATACATTTTGTGTGTATACACCCAATGTATGTCATAGACAGTTTGTGAATATATCACCATTGTATGAGTGCATCAGTTTGTGAGTATACTGTAAATGCATATAGCTATTGTATGTTGTGAAGATGCAATGAAAATATACATTGCATAAGATGCAAAGGATGACCGACCAAGGTGGTAGCTCGCTTGTATAGTGGATGGATGTTTGTCTGAAGATACAAGGGATGACTGGTGATAGCAGGGAGGAGAACCAGCTCAGTAAGTTGATAAATGTATGTTGAAGAATGTATGTCAGAATATACATTTCAATATACATTTTGAAAGATACAATGGGTGACTAGTTGTGACGGTCAAAGTAAATGAAGATGCAATGGGAGATCGGTGGTAGAAGGTCAGGGATTGCATATACAAGACGAAGTCATCGGCGTGAAGAGAACCCATCAGGACAAGTATAGGGAGTCACAGTGAAGGTAGAGTGTCATCGATAGAAAGCACATCGGTGTAAGAAAAGAATTAAGTGAACGAAATATTGTGGGGCCGATAGTATATGTTCTTGCCGATCGGGGTGACAACTGAAAGTGTCACTGATAGAGAGTTTATTAGTATGAGTCTTATTATTGGAAGACGAGAAGAAAGCTATGCCGATGGTGGGAAGTCTGAGTGATAGTGATAAGTCATCAGTGTGAGTGGTGCATCGGTGGGAGAATTCTTGAGTGAACTAATGGTATAAGGTGTGGCCGATGTAAAGAAGATTTCGGTGAGACATTTGAATGTTCTTGCTGATATTGACAGAAGGGATTATTTTGTGTGTGCTTCTGCTGTGTCCTCACTCTGCATTAGGATGCATACAACCATGGAGACAAATAGCTAAACACATGCCATGAAGCATTTTTCATATAAAAATGACATGAAACTCAACATGTATGCAACATGCATTCAAATGCAACTCATAAACTCATAGAAGAGATAGAATAGCCAAAAATCTCTATTTTTCATTATTTCTCTGAAACTTTTGCCCAAGTCTTCCCCCCAAAAAATGAGTGACACAATCCTGATATACCCAAAATGTGTACTCAACAATTAATTACATGGTCTTTTCAAGATGCTGTCAGATACATCACACCATCAAAATGGCGCCTAAAACATTCAATGTAGCAGGAAGAAGGAAGAGCAGGTGAAATTGGGAGTTGTGCAGCCGACTGGAGATTTTTGCCTTAAAAATGGTAGTTGACCCGTCCATTCAACCCATACCTTTGCAAATTTTCCATTAATAGCCAACCTACCCATTTTCTGGAAGTGCAGTGGTTGCATGCTCTAAAGTTTCTTTCTATTTGAAATGCAACTGTGAACACATACAAATCTCTTCCTATTTTTTGAAAGTTTGAATGATGGTCATCGATTCATTTCCTCCTGCTGAGATCTACGGCTTCAATTTGATCAGGTAATCCAGTTACAAGGTTTGAAAAGTCATCGGCCAATGAAAATGTGCCACGCAGGTATCTTTTTGCTCCTTTGACTTTTCACAACGTGAAGATACATTTTACCTTTTTCGCCCATTTTTCCTTTAAATCATTGCATATGTGCAAATATACATACAATGGGCGGACCTCAAAATGATTATTAACCATATTGTAACTTTGCAACAGGTCCAGCTTGTATCTCTTCTTCTTTCTATTTCGGCATATACAATGCACTTAACATACAAACTGTGGACCCCACCTTTGAGTTTGCCGATTTATATTTTCCGGTCGGGTCTGCTTTGTATATCCTCCCTTGTATCTTTGCCTTGTATATCGCATATACAACTGCGAATATACAAGCAAAACATACATACAATCAGACTTCTTCCTTTATCAACCAGAATGTATATTCATTTCAAGCCCGGGCTTTGCATCTCAGGATTGCATATTCCCTTGTATGTTCGATTGCATGTGCAAACATACAATTGTATATATATACAATTGGTGGACCCCACCCTTGGTTCTTGCCTTGCATGCATCTTTTGTATCTTTTCCATTGTATATTGACCTTGCATATCTTCCTTGTATATTTGAACATACAAACTCATGAGCCTATCGGCGGGACCACGGAATGAGACACCGATGTGCATTGTCTCAGCGATATGACTTTTGTTTCCTCCCTTTGTATCATTACTTTGTATATTGCACCGGCCACATACAAACTTATATGCATACAAAGACACATACAACCATTTTTCCACTTTCACAAGCCGATTGTAATTTCGTCTCGGGTCCGGCCTTTTACATTTGCATCTACACATTAGATACAAATGGCAACATACAACGATGCATACAACTGTGGACCCCACCATCGCTTAGAGATTTTTTGGACTTAACTTTTTTTTCAACATGACGGGGAAAGGATGTAATGCTAGGCAAAGGGGGCTAGTCATTCAATGAGCTAAAAGGCTTAAGTTACAAGTTAAAAGACTAGGAACCCACTACAGGAGGTCAACGACAAAATAGAAGATACAATATAGGAGGCCGAGAAGAAATAAAACCTAAGGCATTAAGAGTTTGAGGGAATAAAAATATAGGCTTGCAGACTCGACTCAAAACCCTAACCCTAGGTGGGCACCACCAGACCCATAGCTAAATTGACCTACTCTAGGTTCCCTAGTAGGTACTCCTGTAGCACCTTCACTAAATGAAACTCCTTATTATCATTTATTTCATATATAGTGAGAATAGTAGTACCAATCACCTAGTTATCTCTATTGGTGCAATAAATTTTGTGTTTTATCCCCTTCATCACATATGGCACAGTGGGGTTTGTAATATCACTAGTAGAAATATGGAAAATAAATGACCATGTGACTAAAACTTTTAGTCATGTGACCAATTTTTTTTGCAACATAGCTATAAATGACTAAATAAATGACTAATTTGGTCATCAGGCAAAAACTACAACCAAATAATTGGTCAGACAAATAAAAACTACTAAATTAATGACTAAATAAATAACTATTACTCCTCTATTATTTTTTATTTCCAATTTGATCATAATCCATAAATTCAAAGACAATACAAGGCAAGGTAATAAATGCCCGCTTAGACAAAAGGAATAAAGGGAGAGAAAGGATTGAACAAAGGGATAAGAAGAAAAAAGTTAAATCATACAATACGAAATATACAAAAAAAATTTTAAATAAGACAAGAAAATAGACAAACTGGATAGATACAAATAAAATACAGATAAAATTATTCATTATAAAACTTTTAAATAGACTATAATATTGATAAATTATTTAATTTTGCAAGTCCAGTATGCACAAGTATAATTTATGTTAAATTAATTTAAATTATATAATTTAGTAACTTAAGTTGTATAATTTATAACTTATATAACAAAGTAATTATATAATTTAAGTTAAATATAATTTAATAATATTTAATATTATTTAAATATTATAATAATGAATAATTTTGTAAAATAATTTCATAATTTTATAACTAAAATTATAATATAAGTTTTTGCCTTGTAGTGCATGAGTTTAGATCACTTTAGTTTTGGAGTGAATTAATGGAGGGAATGTCCATTTATGTATTTTTAACAAAAAGGTGAAACCTACGAAGAAGCAAATCGCGGGTTTAGCAGGAGAAGATTGTTGATGGCCACCAAGAATAGGGTATGAGTAGTTGAATAGGAGAAGATTGTTCATGGTTGCAGTTCTTTGAGTTCAGAAATATTTTTGAGATCATCGTGTGAATGAAGAAAGGAGGCTATAGATGACATATACCAAAGGAGTGGAGGTAGGGTTGTCCATGTACCTCTATTCTTCTCTTAGCCTACTCTAAAGTTTTGTATCTTTGAATGCTTGATGCTCTGTCATTAGTGACTATTTTATCTCTTTTGATGACTGTATGAAGAGGTCTCATGGTTCTTTATTGATAAAGTTCTACTTTTTCCATTCATGATTTATACTTAGATTACCTTGGCATGAAGGAATTTGATGGTGTTCAACCTGTGACTTAGACACTGCCCCTGTGTGTGTGATTCAACCTTTGAAAGATGGTTGTATTTTCAAAATGATTGTAAAAAAATAGAGAATGAAAGTTTGTTGTTGAGAATACAAGACTATTCCATGACTTGTTTCATTCCTTAAATCTTCTCTTCACTATCTTTACTGTCTCTTACTATTATCTTGACAGTAACCTTTGTCATGAAAACCTTGTTCATTGCTTCATACATGAACTAATCTTTGTTATCCTATCACGAACTTGCCTACAAATTCCTTAATACAAAGTTATCATTGATGATGACTGCCCTTTGTATGCAAAAATCTATCAGTCACATTCCCTTTGTCCATCTGCTGCTATGACTATAATATAGCTTATTAGCTTGATTTTGATAAACTTGAAGATTCTGTTAGGTCACAAAAATGCAAGTCTTAAACCGTAAGAGGTTGCCAAGCTCTCTTGATTTTTTTGGCTAACTAGCACAGGGCTGGTATGATTTGAAGCCCTCTTCACTTTAGGCTCTACCAGACCTAGCTAGTTATACCTTAATGATTAGGGCAGATTTGATTGACCTTCACAATGGCAAATGGGTGTGAAGTAGCTATAAAGTTTTGAATATATTTCTAAGGCTAAGGTTTGTGATTTGAGAATGGGAATAAGATTTTGAAATGCTATTTTGAACTGACTAGTGATTTATCAATTGTGCAAATGGGTTCAAGGTTTAAAGATTTTGCAAAACTACTAGGCTTAACTCTGATTGTCTTGTACTTTTCTTAATGTTTCACACATTATGTGAACTTGCAAGATTGTTATTTACTAGACTCTTCTTTAAGAGACTGTTGACTCTTTTCAAATTACTATGTTTTCCTGAAAGGATTCAATTCTGTTTAATGGAAAATCCACCAATATGATTTACTGTAAAAGATTTAACTCAAGCAGAGACCAGTAAACATAAACCACTCAGAAGCAATTGCATTAACTTCTAATAGAAACCAATCTAAAATCATCCACACAATGACAACATGTGTGCCTTGATAAATCTAATGACTTAAATAATTGGAAACAGTCAAGATGGAGACAATCAAACAACTTGTAAACTTTGATATCCATAGAAAATCAGAACACCATAGACATATCCACAATTTCAGCCATCCTTGCCCATTATAATATTAATTTATCATAGCAGTATCTTTTACTTGAAATGAAATTGAAGAGAATAATATTTGATAAATATAATTGTCTTCCTAAAGGAATCCTTTGAACTAGGCCTTGGTTTCTCATATAAATATGAGAAGCAAACAAGCTTCAGGCCTAAACTGTTACAACTCTTCATAAATTGCACCTATTTATAACTAACATATGATTAAGAAATATAAACTAAAGGCTTAAGCAAACCAACAATGATTTGGATTCGTTAATCAATATAGAGTACCCATGACCACAGGTCTGGCAAGTTGCTTCTCTCCATGATGTAGTATCTATTGTATGTGCTATGCCCTTGGAAAATTTGTCAAAAATTTTATTTGTTTCTTCATGCTTCCTTTCATATTGTTCTGGATATAAATAGGTTCACCTTGGCAATGTGATCTATGTTTTCCTAAGACACATAGGTATCTATAAAAATTATGTCCTCCATGGAAGATTCTAGCTTGAAGATCTTATTCAACTGCTTATGTGTATTATTTATTACTCTATCTTCATCATTTACCTTCTCCAAGTTTGTGGGCAATAATTAACTCAAATCAGCTTTCTATAGACCTTTATCTTTTATATTGCCCCCATTGTTGAAGAAATTAGGAAATGCCACATCTCTCTGTAGATCAAAATCACCAAGATCCTACGTCAATATGGTATTGAACCTTTCATGTTTGATGATTAGTTCATTGCAATTCTTAAGTGATTGCTCATCGGCTATAGCTTTTAGTTATTCTTTCTTTTCAAACAATCTAAGATGCAATCTTTTATGTTCTTGATATGTATTATGGGTTCTTTTATATAGGTCACATACCAAACCACTATGTTTCATCATCTCTTCAAATCTTCTTTTTATCAGTTCAGAAGCCATTTGATATTTAATGACTTTTATGTCATTCTCTAATCTGTCATTTCTCTTCTAAAATTTCTCATCCTTCACTCTCAACGTTGCATTTTCTGCCATATAGGTTTCATTATTTTTGATCAATTTCTCAATTTGGGCCTTAGTAAACCTAGCAACATTGACATCAAGTCAGCTATTTCCATTGGGTCTGTGTCTACAACCCTATGTATCATAATATGGCCAAATACTTTATCAGGATCTTCAATGACTTGAGGTCTTTTTTTGGGAGGGTATAACACCCACATCAACAATGTTTTTTTGTCAGGATCGTATCCTGATTCTGTCTTGATCTTATCTAGTGCCTCCATGCTCAATTGCAACCTTTTATCTTGATTTCTCTTAAATGTATAAAGAACTATGGCTAAGGTCATGTCCCATTCGGGAAAAAACATTACCCCTGCTTCTTGGAGCATCATTCTTCTCCTCTCAAGAGTCATAGTCTCTGTTTCCTTGTCAATCTCCTTTTGAAGTTGTAACATCATAAAATGTCCCCTTGGGGGCTTTTCCCTCCTAAGGTTTAGCACCCGAGTCTTTTATCTGCATTTAGGACATCTTGCATCATATTTTGACATCTCCATGAAATGATCCCTAAGTTTCATGACAAATGGGACCTAAGGGGATCCCTTGAACCTAACCCTACCCAAAATAGGGGGGAGAACTTGGGTGCCCATGCCCTAGTCCTATCCTATTTTGGGTTAGTCCCAAATTTTGAGTGTTAGTTTGTGACCGTTATTTGGGTTCTATGTCGGCACAATAAGTTTGAATTATGAAATTCTTGGCGGGAGTGTTTGTAGTTACATATATAAGCATGTTTAGGGATTCAATTGTAAACTAGATGATTATTATTATATTTTGACATCCTAAAGGTAATTCAAGGCTTTCATTGTGTAGCAAGAGTAGATTTGTGTTGTTTATGTGTTTTTATTTGCAGATTCAAGCAATCATCTCCTCATGGCATGAAGAACTACTTCCTTCCATGAGATCTTCACTACAAGGTGACATCATTTGTGTTTTAAAGCATTTATCATTTGGTTTTTGCCTCTGCCTCCAAGGGCATGCACTCTCTATCTGAAAATAGTGTTCAGAAGACTTGAATGTCTCTTTGTGGCTTAACTAAGGCAAGCCTCTAAACACCACAACCTCCTCCCAAAGTTTTATGATTACAGGTTAGAGGATGAAGATAAAGGAAAAGTGGAGTTGTAGGAGGGCAATACATAGTATCAGATTCATAGATCAGAGTTGAAAACAACACCCTAGACTTGGGTGTCCACTCTTTAGTCATCTAGATTCATTGACGGGAAAATCTCTGTGACACCACAAACAGTTTGCAGATTGAGCTTCTAGATCCTGACAAAAACCCAGGCATTGGACTTGGGCACCCACTCATTAGTCCCTGACTATTCCACTTCTGAACCCTAAAAATAGGTGCATAGTTATCTGTCATTTTACATCTTTCTGTAGCATCATTTTCTGATATTCATCTGTTTGATGTCGTATTTGCATAATTAGGGTTTTAATGTATAATTGAGAATGAGTGAACATAACTGACAATCAAATCATACAAATCCAAGTTTCCCTAAATCTCATAGTGACCTAGGGTCTGATAGTGCATGGCCACTCAGCCCTAGGTCATTAAATGAAAGGGTGAAAGAAGGATACACATACAAAACTACCAAAAACCAAACATCCAAATTTTTCAATTTACATTTTGGTGAACCCATCTTGTTCGACTTGTTCGCACATTGCCGATTGTTTTTCTTTTTATTTTCATTAGTTTCATTCATTCATATTATCATTTATCTTATTGCATTGGGAAACTTACCAAAAAATTAAAAATTTGGAAAAATTGGAAAAAAATGCATTCGAGGGCTTCTATTTTGCATCAATTAACTTGAATTTCATCAAATTTTTTATTTTTGCATTAGATCTGGGTTAAATTACAGAAAATTACAAAAATTAAATATCTTGCATTGCATTTTCATCATAAAATTACAAGGGTTTTGTTAGAAATTTTGAATTTTTCATATAACCTAGTAATTCCAAAAACTAGGGTTTGTAGGGAAAATCTTGTTTCTGATTTTTCTATGGATCTTATACACTCATTAAACTTTGAATTTGGCTTTAGTGTTTTATTTTAGTGTAAATTTGCATTTAGATCTCAAAAACTTGCATTTTTACATAGAAAATTTCAACAAAAAACTAGCATTTTCATTGATTTTTCATTAGATTTGGACTTGAATATTACATTTTAGGGTTTGAAAATAATTTTAAGATATGAGTGGGATTAATTTTCATCATAAATCAGATTGCAAAATACTCATATAGCATTTTACATTAAAATCTCAAACCTAGGGCTTGAAAAACCTTGATTTTCACTAGGTTTGGCCATATCAACTCTCAAAATTTGCACCATACACGTGTTGTGAAGAATATTTTTTCACTAATTGGATGATTTTAGGGTTAATATATACTTCCCCTGCTTAAAATCTTCACAACACCTTCTTATTGGGCTCTTGTATTGAAATTTTGGTGAAAAATTGCATATTTTTGCTATATTTGCCCTAGGGTTTGACCTAGATTGCACTACAAGCATGTTGTGAAAAATTTTATGGATTGAGATGATTGATACCATTTATATTATTTTTTTCACGTCCTAAAATTATTTACAACACTCCTTTTGCTAGGTCTTGGAGTTGAAAAATCGTGAAAAATTGCATATTTTTGCTATATTCTTAGTAGGGTTTGATGTTGAGTGGCACTATAAGAATGTTGTGACAGATTTGTTGGCTTTAGGTGGCTGTTATTACTGATATAATTTTCTTTCAATCATCATTTTCCTCACAACACCCTTTGTCATGCTCCTTTGCATTGGGATTTGGTAAAAAAATCACATATTTTAGTGTATTTTCAACAGGTTTTGACCTATCATCGTCTTAAATTTGCATCAAGAATGTGTTGTGTAGGATATTATTTATGTATTGAACTGATATCAGACATATAAATTTCTTTCACTGATCAAAATCGTCACAACACCTTTTCTTTCATATATTTGCATTGAAAAAGTACAAAAAAATCAAGCATTTTAGGTCATTCTTGCACTTGTCTTTTGCATCAAATTTGAAAAGTTTCTAAAATCTGATTTTACATTAAAAACAATGCAATGGAATCTTCATGTTATTCTTCTTTCAAATATTTGGATGAGTATATCCTAGACTTTGAAAATTTCTATAATTTCACTAGTGAGAATCCTCATGTTCTAGAGCACATCGCTCATATAAGTGGTATTGATCTTCTATTTATTCTACATATGAGTTGCAATTACTTTGTTATATGCATGATTTTAGTAGATTCACTTTACTCATAGGATCATATCCTTTGATATTAGAAAATTTAACCAAATTCATCTCTAGGAATACTCATGAGAAAGATGAGAGTGAAAAGCCTTTTTCCGCCACAGAGTATGATGATGATGATGTACCTTCCTCTCATCCCAATGCTGTCCCTAGCCAAGATGTAGTATTAGTGGATGAGAAAAAGGTCTCTCACATTAAATCCTTTAGGGATAGATGTTGGGTGCAATCAAAAGGAAAGCAATGTTAATTCAATATTCATTAATAGATTTTGTAGCAATATTCCTAAGATGATTGTGCGGGGGGCACCTAAGGCACCTTCTTGCTTAAAGATAGTGATTACGGTTCAAGGTGTTCAAAATGTGTTACAACAACCTCACCACAATGTGATTGCTCAAACAAACAACACCCATAATAACAAGCAAAGTAAGCAAGCATTGCATGTGCCTATCTCTCTTTCATGTTCTCAACCTATGCTCCCTCCACCACCTCATCTTACTCATAAAAGTGGTCAACAGTATGATCTTGTTGAATAGATTCACACTACTCTAGCTAAGATTTCTCTTTGGGATTTAATACAAATATCACCTACATACCATGGAATGCTCCAAGAAGATTTACAAAAGGTGATTGTACTGCCTATTCCTAAGCCTAATGATGTAGTAGCCATATTGGATAGTATGCATGTGACAAAAATAGATATTCTCTTTCAACCACAAGAATTACCATCAATTAATGTTCAAAACCAATATGATCCTCTTATAATATTTGTCACAAGAAACAAAACATTGGTGTAATGGGTAAAATTTGGATGTTTAAGTTTTTGGTAGTTTTGGTGTATATCCTCCTTTCACCCTTACATTCAAGGACCTAGGGTCAATTTGTAATGTACTATCATACCCTAGGTCACTATTGAGATGTTAGGAAACTTGGATTTTTATGATTAGATTGACAATTTCCTTCTCTTATGCTCAATTATACCTTAAAACCCTAATTATGCAAATACAATAGTAAACGGATGAATTATAGAAAATGTTTCTGCAAAAAGATGTAAAATAACAAATAATTGTGCACCTATTTTCAGGGTTCTAAGGCAGAAAACTCAAGGACTAAACAACGGATGCCCATGTCTAGTGCCCTCCTTTTTGTCAAGATCTAGAAACAAGGTCTACAACATGTATCTGTTGTATCAAATATTTTCTTGTTGCAGAACTTTGAGGACTAATGAGTGGGTACCCAAGTCTAGGTAGTTGTTTCTTTCAGTGATCTGTAATCCCAACACTCTATTGTACCATCCTACAACTTCACTTTGTCTGCAATTGCAGCCTATAACCTACAATCATGAAAACTTTGGGAGGGGGTTGTGGTGTTTAGAGGCTTGCCTCAGTCAAGCCCCAAAGAGACATTTAAGTCTTCCAAACACCATTGTCAGATAGAGAGTGTGTGCCTTGGGAGGCAGAGCCAAAAACTAAATGATAAATGGTCAATAATCACAATAGATATCACCTTGTAGTGAAGATCTCATGGGATGAAGAAGCTTTTCATTCCATGAGGGGATGGATGCTCAAATCTACAAATAGAAACACATAGACAACACAAATCTGCTCTTGCAACACAATGAAATCCTTGAATCACCTTTAGGATGCCTAAAGTTCACAATAACAATCTAGTTTACAAATGAATGCCTGAACATGCTTATATATGCAACTACAAACATTCCAGCCAAGATTTCATAAACTCAAACTTACCATGTCGGCCTGGGGACCCAATAACGATCATAAACTGACACTAGAAATTTGGGCCTGACCCAAAATAGAGCAAAACTAGGGCGCAGGCATCCAAGTCCTGCCCCCTATTTTTGGTAGGGTTAAGTTCAAGGGGTCCCCCTAGGCCCCATTTGTCATGATACCTAGGGTTCATTCCATCGGGATGGTTAATTATGATGCAAGATGTCCTAAATATTAGATCTAGGGCACACAACTGAGAGGGGGGGTGAATCAGTTGTATACAAACTTGCTTCTAGTTCAAACACTTGATTCTTCTTTGTTAGTTAACAGCATATCAATTAACCATTCATGAAAGTAGAAAGCATAAACACTGGAGTAGATAAATATCAACACATTAGACACCAAGATTTTTGACGTGGAAAACCCGGTTGAGGGAAAAACCATGGGGTGATTAACCCAAGGATTATTCTCTGTTAGAAGAATAAGAAAAATGAATGGCACATGCCAATTAGGGCTCACTACCTAATCACACTGCTCACAAGGAGGCACACTGCCTACAAAGAGACACACTGTCTACAAGATCATAAGGATCACAACCTTGAACTGGAGAATGACATCTTCACCATGTCTGGATCAGTTCCATTTAAGCCTGAGTCACACCTGCTCTGCCTTTCGCTCTTTCGCTATACCACACTCATCCGCTGCACAACACACACTTTGAAATGAATTCACAAACCTTTATCTATACAAGACATCGACTTAGGAACAATCATCTAAGTTGGCAATCAACCATAAGAACATTTGCAAGATGAATAACACATCCGGTCAACCACCACAAGAACATTCGCAAGATGAACAACTCATCCAGTTGGCTAGTCTAAACAAGAACTTCATCCAGAAGAATATCTTCAATTACAAGCTCTACCACCAATGCAGACCAACAACACAACCTCAACATGATCCAAGAACCTTCACAAGCCTGCCTGACTGACCAGTTACATCCGCGCTTCCTCTACTCACTAGAATCTCTTCTCTTCCTCATCTGAAACTACAAGAACACAGTCTATCACCACTATCATACTGCAAGAGGTGCTTCTGGACCTCCAAACCATGAACAAATCGAGATTAAACATCACAAGGACATCCCAAACACTCCATCCAATCCGCAAGATAGGATAATGCACTTCCAGATCTCACCGGACCTTTTTGTAGCACTCTGTCACTCCGGAGCATCTCCCAGAACTGGATCTACTAGATCAATCGCAAGTTCTTCACATCTTCATGCGGACCTTTAAAATCTTAACTGGATCATCTCAAGACTCATATATACAAACCCTTTAATCCGCATCCTCTGATACTCAACCTATTGAGTACTTTTGCCTTTTTCTCATCACTGTTCTTCACTGTTCCTGATTGAGACTAATTTTCTCAATATCCTTAGCATACAGCTCATCCAATCCTTCTTGTCAATGCAATATGAGTATGTTGACATCAATGACAACATTGATTAACCTCATACTTGCAGCAATCTCCCTCTTTGTCATTGATGGCAACATATGATGTGAAAAACCATCAAGACAAGATCTTCTCCTTTCTGTCATAGCTCCCCCTATCAGCAATAACTCTTCACATGTCTTCTCTTCCTTTACTGCTCCCTCTTTGATCATCAACCACTTTTTTTTCACATGTCTTCTCTCCCCCTTTGACATCAATGGCAAAGGGCTCATACTTGCAATTCTAACACATTAGAATCATACCAACTGCTCCCCCTTAGTAGCAGCTCCACATCATCAATCTGGATCACAAGATATGACTATGATATCCACAACACTAATGCACACCAGTGCATCCTAGTTCATCATCGGAGGGGCCATGACCCCTAACTTCTCCCGGAGATACTCAAAAGAGTCCATGGGAAGAGGTTAGTAAAAATATCTGCAATCTGATCCTTAGAGGGTACATACTCCATTCTGACTTCATCCTTGTTCACTTGCTCTCTCAGAAAGTGAAACTTGATAGATATGTGCTTGGTCTTAGAATGCAACACCGGATTCTTAGAAATATTTATTGCACTTGAATTATCACAGAAAATGGTGATAGGCTCCTCATATTCTACTGTAATGTCTCTTAACATTTGCTTCATCCATAAGATTTGAGTGCAACTACCTACTGCTGCAATGTATTCTACTTCAGTTGTAGATAGAGATATTGCCTCTTGTTTCTTGCTTAGCCAAGAAACCAACCTTTTTCCCAAAAAGAATGCACCTCCACTTGTACTCTTCTGGTCATCCACATCTCCTGCCCAATCTGCATCTGTATATGCATGAAGAGAGAAATCATGATCTCTGGGATACCATAGACCATACTCAACTATCCCCTTTAGATATCTAAAAATCCTCTTGATTGCCATAACATGAGATTCTCTAGGATCAGCCTGAAATCTTGCCACAAGACCAACAACCTGCATTATATCTGGTCTAGTCTGAGTGAGATACAATAGTCCTCCAATCATTGATCTATACTTGGTCTGATCTATCTTAGGAGAGTCATCATCTTTGCTCAACTTACATCTAGTTGCCATAGGAGTGTTCATTGGCTTTGAATCTTCCATACCAAATTTCTTCAACAATTCTTTCACATATTTGGTCTGAGAGATAAAGATGCCTTTCTCTGTCTGAGTAATTTGTAGACCCAAGAAGAAATACATTTCACCAAGCATTGACATTTCAAACTCACTTTTCATTTGATTTGCAAAGGTTTTACACATACTTTCTTTTCCTCCAAAGATGATATCATCAACAAATACTTCAACAATCAAGATGTTTTCCTTATCTATTTGGAAATATAGATTACTATCAGTGGTACCTTTGTTGAAACCAGTCTGCACAAGATGCTTATCCAACCTTTCATACCATGCTCTTAGGGCTTGCTTCAATCCATACAGTGCTTTCTTCAACTTGCAGACCATATCATCATTATCAGACAATTGAAATCCATCCGGTTGTTCAATGTAAACTTTTTCTTCCAAATCACCATTTAGGAAGGCAAACTTGGCATCCATCTGATATACCTTGAAGTCTTTGAAGGTAGCAAATGCAAGAAATAATCTGACTACTTCAATTCTTGCCACCGGAGCAAAGGTTTCTTCAAAATCAATTCCTTCTATTTGAGAGTAGCCTTTGCAGACCAATCTAGCTTTGTTTCTGATTACTTCACCAACTTCATTTAGTTTGTTCTGGAAGACCCATTTGGTTCCAATCACATTTTTGTTTCTAGATCTGGGAACAAGATCCCAAGTATGATTTTTCTCAATTTGCATCAATTCTTCCTCCATTGCTTTGGTCTAGTTTTCATCATTGCAAGCTTCATTAATTGTCTTAGGTTCAATCTTTGAAATCAGACAACATTCATTTGAATCTTGAGCAATTCTTCTCCTTATTTGTATCCCTTTGCATTTGTCACCTATGATCTGATCTTCAGAATGATTTAGAGTTACATACCTTGGAACTTTGGGAGTTTCTTGCACTACTGTTTCTTGATCAGGCTCATTCAGACAAACCTCTTCTTCCTGATTTACCGGATCGGTCTGTATCTGAATTTTAGAGGAGGATTGAGCTCCTTGCATCGGAGAATCATTCTAATCATCTTCATCATATTCATAGAACCTTGAGGGCTTTTCAATTCCTTCATCAACCTTCACATTTGTACTTTCTATCATCTTTCTCAATCTCTTATTGTAACACCGGTATGCTTTGCTTTGAGTGGAGTAACCCAAGAAAATTCCTTCATCACTTCTAGCATCAAACTTTCCTAGATCTTCATCTCTTTTGATGTAACACTTGCTACCAAATACTCTGAAATAGCTCATAGTAGGAGTTATACCGAACCAAAGTTCATAAGGAGTCTTACCGGTATTGCTTCTGATTTAAACTCGATTAAGGGTGTAAACTGTAGTGCTAACAGCTTCTCTCCAAAACATCTGAGGAACATTTGCTTCCATCATCATTGTCCCGGATGCTTCCTAGATGGTTCGGTTCTTTCTCTCAACTACTCCATTCTGCTGTGGAGTCCTAGGAGCAGACAACTATCTCTTTATACCATGCTTCTCACAAAAGTCTATGAATTCACCTGATGTGAATTCTCCACCTCTATCAGACCTCAGACATTTCAGTTTCAAGCCGGTTTGATTCTCTACCATGGCTTTGAAGATTTTGAACTTCTCAAGGGCTTTTGATTTCTCTTTTAGGAAGGCAACCCACATCATCCAGGAATGATCATCAATCAGTAACATGAAATATCTATCACCTTGCATACTCTTGATTCTTGTCGGACCACATAGATCAGTATGGACTAATTACAGTAATCTAGTAGTGGACTGATCCTTGCTATTGAAAGAGACTCTGCTCTGTTTACCTAGCTGACATTCTTTGCACAAACTATTTGTAGATTTCACCAATTTAGGAAGATCTCTTACAGCCTGAGTATTGCTTATCTTGATGATGTTATCAAAATTCACATGACACATCCTTCTATGCCATAACCAACTCTGATCAACTTGAACAAACAGACAACTTTTATTAGAACCAACTAGATGGAAGATATTACCTTTTGTTTGAGTACCGAATGCAATTTCAGTTCTGGAGCTTGCAAAGATCCTGCATCTTCCATTCTTGAACCAGAGATCATAGCCTTTGTCCACTAACTGACCAACACTGAGAAGATTGTGCTTCAATCCTTCAACATATAGTACATTACCGGTTTTGCTCTTTCCATCAAAAGAAATAGTTCCCCTACCTATGATTCTGCCAGCAGAATTATCACCAAACTTTACCATTCCTCCTTCATACCTTTCCAAATCTAAGAACTTGTTCTTGTCACCTGTCATATGGTGAGAGCATCCACTGTCAATAACCCAATCATCCTTTTCTTCAACTTGGACAGCCAAAGCTCTTTCTACAACCTTATGATTGATGGATTTAGAGGATATTGAATCTTCTTCCTTGATGGAAATAAACACCCATTCATTTCTAGATTTGCTTCCTATTTCTGATTCATCATCTGTTACTCCTTCATTATCATCTTCTTCATGAACATAATAGTAGTTCTTTTGAAACCTTTGTCTGTTAGCATTTGACCTTGCAGATCTTTCCAGACATCTTGAAGCAAAATGACCAATCTTATTGAAGTTGAAGCACTTAAAGGGTAGTTTTCCTTCATACTTACCGGATCC
The DNA here is from genome assembly GCA_027924645.1 of Cunninghamia lanceolata. Taxonomy (NCBI): domain Eukaryota; kingdom Viridiplantae; phylum Streptophyta; class Pinopsida; order Cupressales; family Cupressaceae; genus Cunninghamia; species Cunninghamia lanceolata. The sequence continues at coordinate 17,391,175 of BSBN01000274.1, forward strand.
TCTTGGCAGTCTCTTTGCAATGAGGGCTTCAAGTTGAGCTATTTCTGCTTCTTCCTCTTCCATGTCTTTCCTTGCTTGATCATACCATGACAGCTTCCTTGAAGAGTTCTCTCCCAGATCAAATCTTTGTTTGCCTTTCACATAGGCACTGGCTTTCAATGCAGATTCAGTCTTGGGGTGATCATCTCCAAACTCGGTCATTTCAAATGTAGCCAGTTTGCCAGCCAATTGCTCTCTTGTGACAGTTGTATGGGCTTTGAATTCATCAATGGCAACAACCTTGATTTTGTAGGCAGCAGGAAGGGATCTGAGAATTTTGCAAACAATTTCATTTTCATCTAGAACTCCACTAGCATTCTTGATTCCACACACCAGCTCAATCACTCTTGGCATAAACGTAGTGATATTTTCATCATCTCTCATCTTCAATCTTTCAAATTTCCCTTTCAGACTTTGCAACCTTGCACTCTTAACAAACTCATCTCCTTCATGCAGAAGTTCCAGTTTAACCCAGATCTCATATGCAATTGGTAGGTCAATAACATTTGAGAGCTCTGAGTCATTCAATGCACTTAGAAGAGCTTCTTTGGTCCACAAATTATTTTCAGCATTTGTGATTTCATTCAGAGTTGTCAGACCACCCTGTGGAGGTACATATGGTTTTGTGACCATCGACAAGTAAGCTTTTCCCATGCACTCCAAGTGACATTTCATGCGACCTTTCCAGAGCAAGAAATTGGTTCCATCAAACTTCAAACTATCCTTCTTATATGACGACATCCTAGATCTCCTCAAGCGGTTAAGCTCCTTTCAAAGGAACTTGGCTCTGATACCAATTGTTAGATCTAGGGCACACAACTAAGACAGGGGGGTGAATCATTTGTATAAAAACTTGCTTCTACTTCAAACACTTGATTCTTCTTTGTTAGTTAACAGCATATCAATTAACCATTCATGAAAGCAGAAAGCATAAACACTGGAGCAGATAAATATCAACACATTAGACACCAAGATTTTTGACGTGGAAAACTCGATTAAGGGAAAAACCATGGGGTGATTAACCCAAGGATTATTCTCTGTTAGAAGAATAAGAAAAATGAATGGCACATGCCAATTAGGGCTTACTGCCTGAGCACACTGCTCACAAGGAGGCACACTACTTACAAAGAGACACACTGTCTACAAGATCATAAGGATCACAACCTTGAACTGGAGAATGACATCTTCACCATGTCTGGATCAGTTCCATTTAAGCCCGAGTCACACTTACTCTACCTTTAGCTCTTTCGCTATACCACACTCATCTGCTGCACAACACACACTTTGAAATGAATTCACAAACCTTTATTTATACAAGACATTGACTTAGGAACAATCATCTAAGTCGGTAATCAACCATAAGAACATTCACAAGATGAATAACACATCCGGTCGGCCACCACAAGAACATTCACAAGATGAACAACTCATCTGGTTGGCTAGTCTGAACAAGAACTTCATCTGGAAGAATATCTTCAATTCTGGGCTCTACCACCAATGCGGACCAACAACACAACCTCAACATGATCCAAGAACCTTCACAAGCCTGCCTGAATGACCAGGTACATCTGCGCTTCCTCTACTCACTGGAATCTCTTCTCTTCCTCATCCGGAACTACAAGAACACAGTATATCACCACTGTCATACTGCAAGAGGTGCTTCCAGACCTCCAAACCATGAACAAATCGAGATTAAACATCACAAGGACATCCCAAACACTCCATCCAATCTGCAAGATAGGATAATGCACTTCCAGATCTCACCGGACCTTTTTGTAGCACTCTGTCACTCCGGAGCATCTCCCAGAACCGGTTCTACTAGATCAATCACAACTTCTTCACATCTCAAGACCTCTGAAATCTTAACTGGATCATCTCAAGACTCATATATAGAAACCTTTTAATCTGCATCCTCTGATACTCAACCTATTGAGTACTTTTGCCTTCTTCTCATCACTGTTCTTCACTGTTCATGATTGAGACTAATTTTCTCAATATCCTCAGCATACAGCTCATCCAATCCTTCTTGTCAATGCAATATGAGTATGTTGACATCAATGACAACACTGATTAACCTCATACTTGCAACATTAAATGTAGCTAAGAGGCCTAGGAGCTAAACCTTTTGAGAGAAAAGCCCCCAAGGGGACATTTTCTGATACTACATTTAGCCCCCACTTTAATGTATGTATAAACATGAGGCCAATACATGCATTAAAGTATGGTTAACAAACATAGCAGACATGCCAAGCACGGAGAAGATACGCCAAGCACATTGAAGATAATGACAGACACACAAAATACGGAGAAGACATTTACAGTCACGCAAAACATGGAGAACATATATAATGCAAAGAAGAAACATTAATGCATAGAAGACAAGAATGCTTTCTTTTCTTTTCTTTTTCTCATATATATGAAATGCAAATTCAAGTACCAGAAAGTAAATAAACCTCCCATAATGTAGGATGTACTGCATATATGGGGCAACACACATGCAAGACATGCAAAACCTCCCAAAATGTAGGATGCACTCATTGTGCAAGTCTTTAGACTGCATATGGGGCAACAAACACACCAAACAAAGAAAGCACACCAAACACACACACTTTGAAGACATAGAGAAAACATGACAGACAAGCAATGGTGTGTCCCTATTTCTAGGTTCAGCACCTTCTAAGGCACATTACAAGCACACACCAACGATTCGGCTTCGCCACAAAAATCACTGAAGACACACTTAAGGGTTGAGTTAGTCACAGAACTGCTCCCCGCCTCTACAGAGGACTTTTGAAAATGATAGGATGATGCAATCTTCTTTGAGAAATACACCATCCCTGCCTCTGTAGAGGGCTTAAGAAAAAGGATATGCTCGATATCCTACCTCCGCAGAGGGCTTACATGGTTGATTGATTCCAAACAAACTTAGGATGCAAGATGCACTCATTGGGCATGTCTTTAAATTTCACCTGAGGACAAACACATTGCTAACATCTACAATAGATAGCTTACCTTATATGCCCCCACCTTAAGGTGGTTGATATCATGCATCAATATCAAGCACATTCAGGTAGGAAGAAAACACACAAGGGAACATAGACTCTTACAAAGTCCATGCCCCCCAAAGGTGACATATAATTTATGATTGTCAAATGTTCCCACAAACACATCCCTGCAAGAAGCATGTTAGTGTCTACAAAATCATGATAATGCATATGAAATCTGAGGCATGCGAGATTCAAGATAGAAAAAGTGCACGGAGCAGCAGTATTGTTATGAATTGTAAGTGAGATAGAACACCATCAAAATCACTACGTGGAAATCATGAGTGCTTCCACTAGCGAAGCATCGGATAAGATATACAACCCCATCGTCATATTAGGAACTAAGTCCAATTTTTTATTTCTCACAAAAGGGATGCTAGATCTGCATCAGTATAAATATTTTTCGTCATCTACCCCCTGGACAGAAACACTAGAGGAAGGGAAACAATAAATAATAGAGGAGAAACACGTGTCTTAGGGATAGTCATGTAGGAGGGTGCCCCCAAGTCACCAACCACAACACTATGTCCGCAAGACACAACACAACAATAAAATCAGAGAAAGAGGCAATATAGAAGAATGATGATACAAATAGAAGGTCACAACAGAGGTGGTCTTCTAGTATCCCGGACCATACAAGAGAATCAGGGGTCATCCCAAGAGGCCTAAACAACATATAACACAGCACAAGGGAAGCACATCATGAGAGAGATAAAGGTTTAGAAATACTTACCTATTAGGGTACCATTGTTAAGAATATACATATCTGGGATATCTGTCATGTTGTTTTGATCTTGTTGAATTAATATTAAGTTTAGGATGATAGGAGGTTTTCTTTTCTTTAAAAGGATTATATCCAATGCCACTTGAGTAATGTGTTGAAGTAGATTCTATAGGTACTCGAATCCCTTGTTGATTTACACCACATCCCTTACCTACATATTCATAATTGTTATAAAGGATTTTAAATCCTCGACCATAAAGGGATGTAATTTCCTTAGAAGATGGTGAAGCCTCATAGGTCTCGTAATTTGTGGTATAAGTGAGAGTATTGTTTTTATTTTCTACCAAGGGGACTTTAGGTTTCTTAGGTGCTTCAAAAGATTGCTTCGGAGAGATCGATGCTACTTTTGATATGTCAAGGCTATTAAAATTTTATATTCCTCCATACTACAAGGATTAAAATCTAATAAGCCCCAATCATCACCAAAGAGTGCATTCGATGGTATAGAATCTTGCATAACATTATCTATGGGAAGGGGCATAGATAGATCACCTCACAAATTGTTTAAGCTCATATGATTGTAAACTAGTTTTTTCTTTTCAATATGTGAAAAATTATTTGGTTCAAGATCAGCGTGAATAGTATGAAGTTTACTGTTGACTATAAATTTAATTGAACAATGTAAAGTAGAAGGAACTTCCCCCAATGCATGGATCCAGGGTCTACCAAGAATCATGTTGTAAGATAAAGAACAAGGCATGACATGAATCAGGGTAGGCACCATCACAGGTCCTACTTGTATAGGTAGAGTTATAGTGCCTATGGATTGTCATCCCACATTATCAAAGACGCGAATGCTAAGGCTTCCTGGTTTGATTTGTGATGTGTCATCTTTAATTTGGTGTAGTAGGTTAATGCTACAAACATTAAGAGATAATCCATTGTCAATCATAACTCATTTTACCAATGTTTTATTTATTGTGACAATGATTACAAGAGGATCATATTGGTTTCAAACTTCAATTGATAGTAACTCATGTGGTTGAAAGAGTATATCAATTTTTGTCACATGCATACTATCCAATATGGCTGCTACACCATTAGGCTTAGCAGTAGGTGGGACAATCACCTTTTGCAAAGATTCTTGGAGCATTCCATGGTATGTAGGTGATGTTTGTATTAAATCCCAAAGAGAGATCTTAGCCGGAGTAGCGTGAAGCTGTTTGATGAGATCATACTCTTGACCATTTCTATGCATAAGATGAGGTGGTGGAGGGAGCATAGTTTGAGAACATGGAAGAGAGACAAGCACATGCAGTGCTTGCTTACTTTGCTTGTTATTATGGGTGTTTTATGTGTGAGAAATCACATTGTGGTGTGGTTGTTGTAACACACTTTGAACACCTTGAATCGGTTGAGGAATTTGTTGTGCACATTTATAAATGTGATCCAAGGTCCGACCTTGAATAGTAATCACTGGCTTTAAGAAAGAGGGTGCACTAGGTGCCCTTCGGATAATCATCTTAGGAATATTGCCATAAAATTTATTAATGAATATTGAATTGAAATTGTTTCCTTCTTGACTGTACCCAACATCCATCCCTAAAGGATTTAATGTGAGAGACCTTTTCTCATCCACTAATGCTACATCTTGGTTAGGGAGAGCAATGGGATGAGGAGAAGGTACATCATCACCATCATACTCTGTGGTGGAAAAAAGATTTTCACTCTCATCTTTCTCATGAGTATTCCTAGAGATAAATTTGGTTAAATATTATAATATCAAAGGATATTCTCCTATGAGTAAAGTGAAGCTACTAAAATCATGTGTATAAAAAAGTAATTTCAACTCATATATAGAACATATAGAAGCATCAATACCACTGATATAAGCTATATGTTTTAAAACATGAGGATACTCATTAGTAAAATTAGAGAAATTTTCAAAATCTAGGATATACTCATGCAAAGATTTCATAAATGAATAACATGAAGATCCCATAATGAGATGCAAAATCAGATTTTAGAAGTTTTATCAAATTTATGCAAAAGACAAGTGCCAAAACTATATGGAAAGATGAACTAAGATGCTTGTTTTTTTGTACTTTTTCAATGCAAATAAGTGAAAGAAAAGGTGTTGTAAGGATTTTGATTAACGGAAGAAAATTATATGTCTTATATCAGTCCAATACATCAATAATATCCTTAACAAAACACACTTGATGCAAATCTAAGATGATAACAAGTCAAAATATAGTGAAAATATGCTAAAATATGCGATTTTTCACCAAATCTCAATGCAAAAGAGCATGACAAATGGTGTTGTGAGGAAAATGATAGTGGAAATAAAATTATATTAGTAATAACAGCCTCTTAATTCCAAAATATCTATCGTAACATGTTTTTAGTGCCACTCAAGGTCAAACCCTAATGAAAATATAGCAAAAATAGGCAATGTTTCACAATTTTTCAATTCCAAGACCTAGAAAAAGGGGTGTTGTAAGTAATTTTAGGAGGTGTAAAAAATAATATTGATGATATCAATCACCTCAATCCATAAAATTTGTCACAACACACTTGGAGTGCAAACTATGTCAAACCCTAGGGTCAAAATAGCAAAAATGTGCAATATTTCACCAAATTTTCACTACAAGATTCCAATAAAAAGGTGTTGTTAATATTTTTAGGAGGGGAATAAAATTATTACCCTGATAAAAACCAATTAGTACAAAAATATCCTTCACAACATGCCTATGGTGTAATTTTAGAGAGTCGATAAGATCAAATCCAGTGAAAATCAATGTTTTGGAAGCCCTATGTTTGAGATCTTAACACAAAATGCTATATGATTGTTTTGCAAGATGTCATATGATGAAAATTACATGATATAAAATATGAAAATGATTTCCATGCCCTAACTTGCAAGATGCAAGTGTAAATCTAATGACAACTCAATGAAAATGCTAGTTTTTGTTGACTTTTTCTATGCAAAAAATGCAAATTTTTAAAATCTAAATGCAAGACTAGAGACAAATTAAAATTTTAATGAGTCTCTAAAATCAGTAGAAAAATCTGAAACAAGATTTTACTTACAAACCCTAGATTTTGGAATTACTAGGTTATATGCAAAATTCATAATTTTCAACAAAACCTAGCAATTTTATGATGAAAATGCAATGCAAACTAATGAATTTTTGTAATTTTCTATAATTAAAATCAGATCTAATGGAAAAATCATAAATTTTATTAAACTCAAATTAATTCATGCAACATGCAAACCCTAAAATGCCATTTTTTTCCAAATTTTCCAATTTTTCATTTTTTTTGTAAATTTTCCAATGCAATAAGATGAATGACTATATAAATAAATAAAAATTACTATAAATCTAAAGAAAAACACTCAACAAGGTTCAAACAAGTCCAATAACACGGGTTCACCAAAATGTAATCGGTAAAATTTGGATGTTTAGGTTTTTGGTAGTTTTGGTGTATGTCCTCCTTTCACCCTTACATTCAAGGACCTAGGGTTGAGTTGAAATGTACTATCATACCCTAGGTTACTATTGAGATGTAGGGAAACTTGGATTTTTATGATTAGATTGACAATTTCCTTCTCTTATGCTCAATTGTACCTTAAAACCCTAATTATGCAAATACGGTAATAAACAGATGAATTATGGAAAATACTTTTGCAAAAAGATGTAAAATAACAATAATTGTGCACCTATTTTTAGGGTTTTGAGGTGAAAAAGTCAGGGACTAAAGAGTAGGCACCCAAGTCTAGTGCCCTGCTTTTTGTCGAGATTTGGAAAATTTGTTGTATCAGAGATTTTCCCGTTGCAAAACTTTGAGGACTAATGAGCATGGACCCAAGTCCAAGTAGATGTTTCTTTCACTCATCTACAATCCTAACACTCTATTGTACCCTTCTACAACTTCACTATGTCTGCAACTCTAACCTGTAACCTGCAATCATGAAAACTTTGGGAGGGGGTTGTGGTGTTTAGAGGCTTGCCTCAGTCAAGCCCTTGAGAGACATGTTCAAGTCTTCCAAACACTGTTGTCAGATAGAGAGTGCATGCCTTGGGAGGGAAAGGCAAAAACCAAATGATAAATGCTCAATAATCAAAATAGATATCATCTTGTATTGAATATCTTATGGGAGGAAGAATCTCTTCATTCCATGAGGAGATGGATTCTCAAATCTACAAACACAAACACATAGACAACACAAATCTACTCTTGCAACACAATGAAAGCCTTCAATCACCTTTAGGATGCCTAAAGTTCACAATAACAATCTAGTTTACAAATGAATGCCTAAATATTCTTATATATGCAACTAGAAACATTCCTACCAAAATTTCATAAATTCAAACTTACTGTGTTAGCCTAGGGACCAAATAACAGTCATAAACTGACACTAGAAATTTGGGCCTAACCTAAAATAGGGTAGGACTAGGGCACGAGTGCCCAAGTCCTTCCCCCTATTTTGGGCAGGGTTAAGTTCAATGGGTCCCCCTAGGCCCCATTTGTCATGATACCTAGGGTTCATTCCATCAGGATGTTGAGTTATGATGCAAGATGTCCTGAATGCAGCTAAGAGACCTACGAGCTAAACCTTTTGAGGAAAAAGCCCCCGAGGGGACATTTTCTGACATTACAATTGGTTAAGAGAGTTATGATTGGTAATGGATCATCCCTTAATGTTTTTGGCATTGACTTATTACATAAGATTAAATTTGATACATCTACCATCAAGTCAGAATGGTTAAGTATCTGTGGTTTTGACAATGTTGGACGACAATCCATAGGTACTATAACTCTACCTATATAGGTAGGATCTATGATTGTGCCTACCTTGATTCATGTCATGCCTTGTTCTCTATCTTACAACATGATTCTTGGTAAACCTTGGATTCATGCATTGGGGGCAGTTCCTTCCACCCTACATCGCACAATCAAATTTATATTCAAAGGTAAACTTCATACTATTCATGTTGATCCTAAACCAGATAATTGTTTACATATTGAAACACAAAAACTAGTTTACAACCATATGAGCTTAAACAATTTACGAGGTGATCCATCAATGCCTCTTCCATGGATAATGTTGTGCAAGATTCAAAACCATCGAGTGCACCCTTTGGTGATGATTGGGGCTCATTAGATTTTAATCCTTGTGATAGAGGGGAATATAAACCTAATAACCTTGACACATCAAATGTAGCATCGATCTCATCTAAGCAATCTTTTGAAGCATCTGAGAAATGTAAAGTCTCCTTGGTAGAAAATAAAGACAATACTCTCACTTATACTACAAATTATGAGACCTATGAGGCTTCACCTTCTTCTAAACAAATGGACTCTCTATATGGTCGTGGATTTCAAATGTTGTACAAAAGTACTGACTATGTAGGTAATGGTTGTGGTGTAAATCAACAAGGAATAAGAGTACCTTTACAAGTTGTTGGAATTCACTACACGGCCGGTATAGGATACCGCTCTTTAAAACCCACTAAAGCCTCTTTTCGTCCTAAATTTAATGTTAATACAATATGAAAACAACATGAGAGATATCCTAGATATATATATGTTCTTAACGATGGTGCTACCAGGTAAGTATTTCTAACCCTTTATCTATCTTGTGATGTACTTCCCCCATCATGTGTTATGTGTTGTTTAGGCCTCCTAGGATGACCCTTGATTCTCTTGTAAGGTTTGGGATACCAGGAGACCGCCTCTATTGTGACATTCTTCTATTTGTATCATCATTCTTCTATATTGCCTCTCTCTCTGATTTCATTGTTGTGTGTTGTGTCTTACGGACATAGCATTGCAGTTGGTGACTTGGGGGCACCCTCCTACGTGATTGTCCCTAAGACACTTGTTTCTCCTCTCTTGTTTATTGTTTCCCTTCCTCTAGTGTTTCTATCTAGCAGTTAGATGATGAAAAACATTTAGACTGATACGGATCTAGTATCCCTTTAGCAAGAAATCAAAAATTGGACTTAGTTCATAATATGACGATGGGGTTGTATATCTTATCCTCTGCTTCGCTAGTAGAAGCCCTTTGTGCTTTCTACATAGTGATTTTGATGATCTTTTATCTCACTTACAAAACTTAACAACAATGTTGCTCCATGCACTTTGTTTGTCTTTGGATCTCACCTTGGTGACACTCAGTTATGAGATCTTCGTGATGTAGTCCCATGGTTATCCTCAATCTCTAAATTTGTAGTATAACCTTGGATCTTTGTGTGGTTAATCATATGCATTGATGTTGTTGTTTATCATGATTATGTGGACACTAACATGTTTCTTGTAGTCATGTGTTTGTGGGAACATTTGGTGATTGTAAAGTACATGTCACCTATGTGGGGCATGTGCTTTGTGAAAGTCCATGTTACCTTGTGTGTTTTCTTCCTACCTTAATGTGCTTGATATCAGTAGCTGATATCAACCACCTTAAGGTGGGGGCATATATAGGGTAAGTTGTCAGTTGTAGATGTTAGCAATGTGTTTGTCCTCAAGTGTATTTCAAAGACTTGTGGCGATGAGTCCCTCCTACACTCTGAGTTTGTTTGCAATCAATCAATCAATCAATCATCTTAAGCCCTCTATGGAGGTAGGGATGGTGTACTTCTTGGAGAAAATTACATCATCCCATCATTTTCAAAAGTCCTCTACAGAGGCGAGGATTGGTTCTTTGACTAAATCAACCCTTAAGCGTGTCTTTGGTGATTGTTGGGGTGAAGCCCAATCATTGGTGTGTGCTTATAATGTGCTTGAGATGGTGTTGAGCCTAGAAATAGGAATGCTCCATCACTTGTCTGTCATGTTTTCTCTGTGTCTTTAAAGTGTGAGAGTTTGGCGTGCTTGCTTTGTTTGGTGTGTTTGTTGCCCCATATGCAGTCTAAAGGCCAACATGATGAGTGTTTCATGCATTTTGGGAGGTTTGGCATGTCTTGTGTGTGTGTTGCCCCATATATGTAGTTTAAAAAGCAATGTGATGAGTGTTTCCTGCCTTATGGGAGGTGTGTTTACTTTCCTGTACTTGCATTTGCATTTCATATATATGAGAAAAAGAAAAGAAAAGAAATCATCTATGTCTTCTATGCATTAACTGTCTTCTATGCATCTGATGTATTCTTCATGTTTTGTGTGACTATAACTGTCTTCTCCATGTTTTTCCTACCTGTCAGTGTCTTCAATGTGTCTAGTGTGTCTTCTCTGTGCTTGGCGTGTTTGTTGTATTTGTTCACTGTACATTAATGCATGTATTGGCCTTGCATTTATACATACATTACAGTGGGGGCTAAATGTAATGCCAAAAAATGTCCCCTTGGGGGCTTTTCCCTCCTAAGGTTTAGCTCTCGAGTCTTTTATTTGCATTTAGGACATCTTGCATCATATTTTGACATCCCGATGAAATGATCCCTAAGTTTCATGACAAATGGGAGCTAGGGGGATCCCTTGAACCTAACCCTGCCCAAAATAGTGGGGGAGGACTTGGGCACTTGCACCCTAGTCCTGCCCTATTTTGGGTTAGTCCCAAATTTTGAGTGTTGGCTTGTGACTATTATTTGGGTCCTATGCCAACATGGTAAGTTTGAATTATGAAATTTGAATTATGAAATTCTTAGCGGGAGTGTTTGTAGTTGCATATATAAGCATGTTTAGGCATTCATTTGTAAACTAGATGATTATTATGATCTTTTGGCATCCTAAAGGTGTTTCAAGGATTTCATTGTGTAGCAAGAGTAGATTTGAGCAATCATCTCCTCATGGCATGAAGAGCTTCTTCCTTCCATGAGATCTTCACTATAAGGTGACATCATTTGTATTTTTGAGCATTTATCATTTGGTTTTTGCCTCTACCTCCAAGGGCACACACTCTCTATCTGACAACGGTGTTTAAAAGACTTGAATGTCTCTCTGGGGCTTGACTGAGGCAAGCCTCTAAAAACCACAATCCTCTCCCAAAGTTTTGTGATTATAGGTTACAGGTTGAAGATACAGCAAAAGTGGAGTTACATGAGGGCAGTACAGAGTGTCATATTTGCAAATCAGAGTTGAAAACAACACCCTAGACTTGGACGCTCGCTCTTTAGTCCTCCAGATTTTGTGACAAGAAAATCTCTGTGATAGTAGGAACAAGTTGTAGACTGAGCTTCCAGATCCTGACAAAAACCTAGGCATTAGACTTGGGCACCTACACATTAGTCCCCAACTATTCCGCTTTCGAACCCTGAAAACAGGTGCATAGTTATCTATCATTTTACATCTTTCTATAGCAGCATTTTTTGATATTTGTTCGTTTGATGTCGTATTTGCATAATTAGGGTTTTGATGTATACTTGAGCTTGAGTGAACATAATTGATAATCAAATTATACAAATCCAAGTTTTGCTACATCTCATAGTGACCTAGGGTTTGGTAGTGCATGGCTACTTGACCCTAGGTCCTTGAATGAAAGAGTGAAAGGAGGATACACATACAAAACTACCAAAAACCAAACATCCAAATTTTACCCTTTACACAAGCTCTTGTAATACTTCATCTTGAATTTTAGAAGAAATGTCTTTCATCTTCTCCCTAGCCTATTTACCTTTGTATTCATACAAAAAGGCTTTAAATTCAGGTGTTTTAATAAAATCACTATCTGAAATGAATCTTTTTCTTGCTAAATGTCTAGCATCTTCTAATAATTCATCTAAGGCTTCTATTGTGACCCCTTCCCTATCTACAAGAGGTTCATATCCTTTAATGACAGGCTCGGAGCTTTGCACCCAATCCTCTTCATCCTCAAATTCTTCTTCTCTTGTTATATTCGTATTTGTAGAGAAACTCATACTGGTGTGGTTTGGGGTGAAAGATGACACAAGGGGGTTTCATATTCATCCTGTATCTACTTGATTTGTTTTCCTTTTCTGTCCAAAACCTTAGGAGGAACACCTTGAATAAGTTCAGAAGTATGTTAAATCAATATTTCTATCTTTTTAATATGATCATCAACTTCCATGAAAGCATCTTTGTAACTTGGATTATTTGCCATCCTCCAGGCCTCAACAAGCATAATTTTATGATATAAACTTCTTTCATTTGCAGTGTCTTCATGAATGTTTCTTATCTTGAGTCATCATCTATAAATAACACATGGTGATATTTTCTCAACTTCTAATTTGCCTTAACTTTGTTTATAAAAAGTTGTGGGTCAAAATTTTCCCTGGCATTTCCAAAAGGTAATCTGAGTTGTTCCAACTTCTGATCAATCAACTGGTATCCATTTTAACCAAGAATTGTGAAATCTCAAAAGAATAAGGTACCAGACATCAATGATTGTTTATTATGATACTTCAAATGTAAGAAATCGAAAGAGGCTAGTTGTCTTACAATCTCCAAGTAAGAAATGTGATCTAGACATGTGTTTCTAGTAGTAAGAAAGGTGGCCCTTCATACCCAAAGACTATTATCTTAGTACAGCCATGGTATGCATACTAGTCACCCCTATTGTCACTGATCTTTCCATCTTTATCTTTAGGTCTCAGAAATCTTTGCACATCTGCTAATAAATTGTAATTGCATGGGTGACCAAATAATTTGTACAGGGGTTTGACAAAATATTCTTCAAAATATAGATAGTGAGACATATAACATCTACTATCCTAGATGGTAGTCCACATTTGCACATGTTTGATGTTTCCATGTTGATCCAAATCTCTTATCCTTAGACACTTTTCCCACAAACACATATTTTGTCCTTCATATAAAATCAAATGCATAAACAGAGAATAGTGCCTGCATTTAGTTCCTCCATTTTTTATTCAGACCAATTCATTATGTATGTCATGTGCGAGATATTCAGCATAATCAAAATATTGTGCATTTTGGCTTTGGAAATTAGTGGTTAAAACCATAGGTGCAATTTCCATAAACACAGAGGCTTTAATACCAAGTAATTGGCACATAGAATAGTATGTCTACTTGAAATAATCCTCAGATAATTCTATATAATAGGGAAGGTCTTCAACCCTTGAGAATACTCTGAGTTTATTGCCTTCATCATGAGGTCTGTGTAAGGGTAACCTCCATCTTTTAAAATTATTGTTCATGTTATGGTATTTAGTCAATAGATCCTTGATTCTAAATTTTACATCAAAACTAGAATCTAGCTGAAACACCATTGCTATGTAATCCCTAGTGATAGGGAGAAAACCAGACCCATCGTTTAATTCAATCATACAAGTTTGAAGATTGAATTTTTGTGTGAAAAGTTTTGACAATTGCACATTGACAAATACATTTGGTACTACCAATTTGCCCAAATTCAGTCTCCACATATTAGAAATGGGCTTGTGCCAATGCATCTCCTTATAATGATAGATGAAGAGGTCATATCCTCTGATTAGGGTCCATATATCTCCCACAATTTTGTATGTATCATCCAATTTTTTACCATGAGGATTTAGTTGAGCATTTCTTCTAGATTTTTTCCTTGACCCCATGCACTGGTCTAACAAATCTTAGTTTAAATGCCTCTCCCCTAGTTTCTATCTTTTACCTTTAGGGTTTTCAATTTTTTCTTCCATGTTTTATTCTTTATGAAAAGAAACCTCAATTCTGCAAATATGAATTTGAATGTTCGGGTTTTTAATTTTTTCTTCCATGTTTTATTCTTTATGAAAAGAAATCTCAATTCTGCAAATATGAATTTGATTGAGCCAATTCAAAAGTACTTGCTTTCTTATCTCCTTTGGCTCTGAATTGCTATATCCACCGCACATTGCTCTGGCTCCCTTTGATTAATTTTTTGCAATATTCTAAAGATTTACACTCGTTAGATTTTGTTCTGATGCCTTAATGGTGTTTTGCAATAGTTTTTGCATTATCAAAGGGACATTTATTTGTTTGAACAAGAGCCATTCGATCGCTGCCAAGATGTCTTGTCATTTTTCTCTGGATGGTGATCCTTAATATCTCATTTTATTTTTATGCTTATTTATTTCTTCCGGATGTTTGGTGTGACTCAAAATGGTGTCTCTTCGATGTCATGAAGTCTCCTCGAATACTTTATCTAGGGTAAGACTTATTGATGTTCACTTAGCTCTTAAATGTCACTCATCTTATTTCTTTGCCTTTTCAAAGATACTAAAAATCCCTTCTCTTCAATGTTACAATGTCATCTTGATGTATTCTATAGTTTTGGCTCATTGGCGAGACTAGAAACTATGTCACTTCGACATCTTGAAATCCCTTTTCAAATTATTTTATAGTTTCTCATCTAATCAGCGTGACACATTTTGGTGTCACACTAATATGCCCTAGTCTTGTCGATATGTTTTTCAATGTGTTCGGGAAGTCGAGTAGACCCCAAAATAACTCACCTCGATATTCCTGGGTCTCTTCAATGAACTAGTCTCTTTGTCAATTAATTTTTTTGTCCCCTTATGTCTTCGTATTATTGAAGAGATCCAAAAATGAGTCTTTCTGACACAGTCTTGTCTTACTGATATTGGCTATAACTTAGGGGCATAGAGGTGTTTTTTATTTAACAGTATAAGCGATATGTAGTTAGTGCGAAATGGATATGTTTTTTTAGCTAAGTTAAAAATTAAAAAGATGTTTATTTAGAATGATGGCAGGAAATAGCTAAATTTTAGGGTTTTAAAATTTTTGGTCTAACAGATTCTATTTATAGACTTTTGATTGTAAAAAATCCTTTGTATTACTTTTTTAATTGATATATGACATAGTTTTCACATAATTCACATTTGGATGCAAAAAGACTGTCAATATTCCATTGTCTTTCCTTTGCGATTGTAGTCCACTTTGGAGACTGTGATTAGGGCATCTCTTTGAATGGATAGTGATCTCTTTTCTTCCATGGTGTTGTGCATTACTCTTTTTGATGACTGATTTCACTGTCAGTTTGATGACATGACTGTCATCACTTTCAAAGGCACTTGTGTCACTGTTTTAGCATCCATATAATGACTACATTTGCCTAGTAAAATCTTCAAGGATCAGTTAACTAATTAGGTAAGGGTTTGTATTTTGACAAAAGTGTTTGGCTTTATGGATTTTGTATTTTCATGTTTTTAGTGCTGCTACTGTGAGGCCGATTATTTTACCTCCCTCATTTTGATCGATTATGCTATTTTGTGATGACATTATCAGACATTAGTGACTATGCTTCATTATGCAAACTTGATGTTTTACCTCCTGATTATGATAGGGCACTGATTTGACATATGTGATTTGGTTTGATCATATTGGATGATATTTTGTAGTTCGACATATGGGATATAGTAGATGTTATATTGCTATGAGATTTTAGTTATGTATGTGATGTGAACTATTTGACATATGATTTAAAAATGTAGTTTAATTTCAAGTTATGTAATGATGATTATTGTTGTATTCAACTGCATGAATTTAATTCCAGTAGCTTTGGCTATGATTTCCATGATAAGACGGACACTTGATCGAGATGTGCAGGTTTCACATTCCCTAGCCATGAGAAAATCGGAGGTAGAATTCACACTATGTTATCCCCTGTAAATCCGATCCATTCCCAAGAGGGATAAGGATCAAGTTTGAATTTGAATGTGGATTTAAGTAATTGATTTAATTTTTATTATTTTGGCCTTAGTAACCCTTGTCTATTTATTTAATAATAAGTGTTGTACAATTCTACTCGATTTACACCACTTGGTATTTATTTTAATTTTGAGGCCATTTTAATGGTATTTTTAACCCTCCTTGTGAACCCTAGAGTCCCAAAAGCTACCCTTGGTGGTTACCCATGAGTCTAGGGTCAACTTGGACTATCTAACCCTAGTTTTGACTCAAGTTTGGTCACTCTAAACCTTGGTTTAGTAAAAGTGACGAAAATTTGAAATAAGGGAAGTGGGAGATGAGTCATGCCTTGGGAAAGACTCATCTCCCTTCCCAAGGTTTGGGAACCCTTTTCCAAGGAAGACTTGGGAGGTCTCCAAGACTCCCAAGTGTGTGGGAGCTTCCCCTAAGACTCTCACACACGTGTGAGAGCATCTTGGAGGAAGATGGCTCCTTGAGAGAATAGGAGGATGCCATATGGCATCCCTGGTGTGAGTGGACTTGCCACCTCACCACTTGTCATCTCACACATGTGTGAGAGCACAAGTGGATAAGGTGAGGAGTGAGAGGGAATGAGAGGACGACACTTGTCATCCTCACACTTCCTCTCCCTTGCAAGTGGCATGGGAGGAGGAAGGAGAAGGTGACAAGTGTCACCTTCTCATTCCTCAAGGCCAAATTCATGGCCTATATTATCTCCTCTTGTTGAGGAGTGTGGGGTTCTTCAATTTTATTGTTATTGCTAATTTTTGGAGGAGTTTGGGAGAGTTAGAGGCATTGCTTGAAGGATTGGAAGGCTTGGGAAGGCTTGGAGCTCTTCACCAACTTACTTCCATTATAAGGGCTTTGAAGGTAGGCCTCTTAACTTGTTTTCTCACCCTAGCTTATGTAATGTATTGTGTTTTTGTTTTGGTTGTTTTGCTGTTTTGCATTATGTTGTTGGGATGGGTGTATGGTGAGAGCACCTCCGATGGAGGTAATGCTCAACTTGTCATGGGTAGGGGAAAGGAACCTCTTTGAGGTCTCTCCCACTTATTTTGTGTTTATGCCTTGAGGGCTTTTATTGTTGAGCAGATTATTAATGGCAAGAGTGCCATGGAGATTATTGTGATTTTTGTGGAAAGTGGTGTTTGGAGAGTTTTGGCTTGAGGCCATGAGTTTGATATTTCATCTTTTGGGAACCCTTCGAAGTTGAGGGGTCCATTCCCTACCGTCCAAAACTCATGTTTATGAGTTGAGTTTTTTGATAATCCTATGGGCTGTTTTGTGTTGTTGATGTTTTTATTTTGTTGTGGAGTGTATACCCGTGTGGATTTCCTACCTCCCTAGCTCGGGGGTGACCCACTTGCGGGTCTATGGTAGGGAGGAGAGCTTTTTGGAAGTGGCTTGTTTTGTTTCTTGTGTTGTGTTTATTGCAGGATTAGAGTGGAAAGAAAATGAAGTGGTTGAAGAGCTTCTCTTGTGTGGTGTTGTAGTGTTTTAATGGCTGTTGGAACCATGGCCATTGTGGCCTTAATGTATTGTACTTTAGTGAAAGTTTATTATGAAACTTGCCATAGAGTTGGCTATGATTTTAGGTGTAATATAAACTTCTATTTTATTTTACTTAAAACTGTCTATTTCCTAATTGTAAAGTTGTGAGTTAGATGTTGATTTAAATTTGATTGTAACAATTATTTCATTACAAATCTTGTGAAAATGATAAACTGTGTATTGTGAGTTGTTTGGAGTTGCAGTTTTGTTAATATGGAAATAGGTGAATTTATTTTATATATTTGTAATCCCGCATTTGATGCAAATGAAATCAATCTCTGGTTATTCTTTTAAGTAAATGCTTCTGTATTTAAACTGCACCATTGAACTTGCAATTTAGAACAAAAAAAAATTAGAATAAATGGATCTTGTAATTTCTCTATCTCTATAATTTGAAAAGTTTTTGAAACTAAATTTGTAAGGAAATACAATTTAAATACAATTTTATTATGCTACCCTACAACAATTATTTGACATATATATATATTAACATTCTAAGTTAAATGTTTATTTTATTATGATTAATAAGATTGTGATATACTCATTTTATTTTCTGTTAATATGCTTGCAAAATATATATATTAAATGCTTATAACAAAAAAAATGTGTTAATAATAAAATATTATTGAGAAGAACTTGGGCCGAAACCCTAATCGTTGGACACAAAACAAAGTGCTAAAGTTTTATTTCGTTTTAAAAAAAAATAGCAAAAAAAAAAATACAATGGGGGACTGTGGGCAGCGCCGACAGTCCCCGTTCCATAAGCAAAGAGAGGGGTGTGGGTGGGGGCTCTACCTCCCCCACACCCCTCACTCCTACCAACACACACACACACACAACCTTGATACCTCTGAGCTCCGCAGTCCCCGGAACTGCGCCCTCCTCTACCTCGCGCCACTACCCATGCTGCTCTCTACTGCCGCTAAACTCCCCTTTACCCAGTGGCCTCCGCAGCCCACACCCCGATGCCCCTTGCGCCGCTATCTCTACCGCCCTCTGTGGCCCCTCTACTGTCCTCCGCTCCACACTACACCGTGACCCACTACAGATTCCGCCCCACAAGACCTCCAATCCACCTCCGTTAACCTCCAGCATCGTCCAACAGCTTCGCCACTACTTAACTCACCACCAGCGGTCCGCCACCCTCTCCACCTCTCTTTCCATGGCTCCCTCATATCCTACACAAAAAGAAAAGAGTAAACAAATTTTGAAGGATGATTAGGGCATGAGAAAGCATAAGGTGAGAGATTAGGGTAACAAAAAAAAATATTAGAATAGAGATTAGGGCACAAGGGAATAGTAAGAGAATATGAGAAATTAGGGCAATTGCTTTTAGAAAACAAATTTAATCATTAGGGCATTCTATTTTAGAAACTATATTTATTTATTTCAGAGGGATTTGTGGGGAGGTGGGTTTATTTATTTATCTATTTTTTTATTGTTCTTAATTTTATTAAACTTCTTATTCCTGTTATTGATTTAATTTAACTCTAGGGAGACTTTTAATTGGTTTTCTAAATTAAAGGGGTTAATTGTTGCAATTGATTTTCTTGTTGCCTTGTGATCGGAATTTATCGTTTGGAAGGGATTATTTCATTTTGACTAGAGAGAAATTTCTTTCCTGGAGTTTAATTTACCTTATCGAGATTTTACACCTCGACCTCGTTGATTTTTACTATTTTACTATTTTCATTTTACAGGAGCGAGTATCTTATCCTCCTCTCCTATCCATTAAATTTTTGAGTGAGATATTAAACATAATGCCAAAATTATGTTTAATAACGAACTCAGCTTTTCAGATAAATTAAACTGACGTCTTGTCATTTATATTAATTGTATTATTTTACCTTATATCGTTGATCTTGTTTCTAAGTTAATTTAATATTTAATTGAAGAGTCTATTTATTTTTCCTTCTCGATGTTTTATATTTAAAATTTATTTTTGCATTTATTAAAAACGCGTTATGCTGCCAGAATTTTGCTAGATTTTTAGGGATTATTTTATGCGTTGTTTTAATTATTTTCAAATCCATCATTGCACTTGAACCATGCGCCATCTTGCCATTGATCTATTCATCACTTTTCGACTGAGGTTAAATTAGGGTGAGTTGTTGATGGAATCATCTTCACCTAGGAAACTTAGGGTTCAGATTAAATCGGTCTAACCCTAGAAGTGACACACTACATGTCGCATACCCCCTAGACGACCATCACCTTCACAGTTATGTTGACATGTTTATGCCTTAGGTGTTTTGCCACTGAGCACGCAGATGCGTGCGAGGGGGTTCCTAGGGATAGGAGAAGAAAATTTTTCATAGCTCGTGTCATTACCACATGGCAAATGTATACATGACACGTGTGTTTGTGTGTCGTGACCACATGGGAAATGCGGGCATGACATTTGGTATCAGAGCCTAAGTTTAAACACTGGACTTGTTACAGCACATTATTATTTCCGCAACTTTAACTGATTTTTGGTCACCTCATTTTTGTAGGATGCCTCCCCGACGAGTTCGGCGAGCACAGTCCTGCTGCACTCCACCCACCGAGGTGCACACTAACTCTTCAGCTGAGGGACCGGATCAGCCAATCCCATAGGCATAGCCAGTTCCACAGATACCACAGGCACCACCGATCATACCAGATATTGGGCCACAGATTTTGCAGGCCTTACAAGCAGTTCTAGATAGGCTTCCACCGGCTATAGTTGAGCCATGCATAGAGCCATGTGTCGAGCCCTGCGAGGATCCGCGAGAGGAGCCACGAGCTGAGTCCCATGTAGAGCCACGAGAGGCACTACATGTGGAGCCCTATGTCAAGTTTCCAGAGACAGAGGAGGTTGGTTCAGCCGACAGGGCCCATAGCAGGAGTCCTTCACGTCATGCTAGATATGACGAGGCAGTACGAGTAGAGCACTTTGGTCACATGCCTTATGATTATCATGCAGATGAGCCTATCAGGGGGCATAGAGATAGAGGAGACCCCATTAGGGACATATTGAGGTTGAACCCTCCTACATTCATCGGGACCACAGAGGGAGCCGAGGCAGAGGCTTGGCTTATCAGTTTAGACAGATGCTTCGCGTTGCGTCCTTATGGGGGCAACATGAAGACCCATGTGGCGGTACACTTGTTGCAAGATGTAGCAGCTACCTGGTGGCGCACGGAGGAGTGCAAGCATCACCTTTCTTTAGACACCCTCACATGGGAGACCTTCATTGAGTGCTTCAATGCACGCTATTTATCAGACCATTACAGGCAGTGTCGTCTAGACGAGTTCCATGACCTCCAGCAGAGAGGACTTATAGTGGCTCAGTATGAGGGCAGGTTTACAAAGTTATCCAGATATGCGGAGTATCTCCATGATGAGAAACTCCTGGTGCATAAGTTTATCAGAGGACTTAACCACAGTATAGTAGGGCCTGTTCGGATGGCAGACCCCCAGACTTTGAGTGATGCTGCCAAGAAGGCATACATTGCTGAGGAGATTCAGGGACGAGGGCAGGGTTCACGCCCTCAGTTTCAGGATTGAGGATAGCAGTAGCATTAGCAGAGTTTCCATAGACCATCACAGCCACCTCATAGAGGAGGATTTAGTTCCGCACCTTTACCTCCTAGGCCCCCACAGCAGTAGCAGCCACAGTAGCAGCAGAGAGCTAGGACACAACAGAGGTCACATGGGGGACATAATAGAGGATGGCAGTAGTAGGGCCCATGCAGAGATCAGAGGCAGCAGGGACCACCTGCGAGACCCGCGAGGTCATAGCAGTCTTATAGGGGCTCGCAGGGGTCTACTAGTAGACCAGGACAGCAACAGTCGAGTAGGACTCAGACTATGCAGGTACAGGCTAGCGGCCCTTGTTATGTTTGTGGCGGAGCTGGACACCTAGCTAGAGAGTGTCCACAGGGTTTTATAGTAGGGGGACAGCCTCGTGTAGGAGGATCCAAGCAGACCATTGGTGATGTGGGTAGATCCCACCATATGTTTGCAGTGGTTGATAACCGCCTGGCAGATTTTTAGGTTTCAGTGATTGAGACGTCAGGTATGATTAGGGGTAACCCCATTTCTATTCTCTTAGATTCTAGTGCTACTAATTCATTCATATCTCCATCGTTAGTGGAGAGTTGCAAGCTGGTGGCCTCTAGGTAGGGTGATAGGTGGGTGGTTGAGTTGGCATCAAGTGCCAAACTGACAGTAGATGCCTTAGTCCATGACTATGAGATTGCTTTGGGACCCTTTACCACAGTATGTGACCTTAGAGTCATGACATTAGGATCATATGATGTGGTGTTGGGCATGGATTGGCTTGCGGCTCATCGAGCCAAGCTAGATTGTCGCTGAAAGGCGATCAGCTATTTAGACGATCACGGCACATCAGTTGAGATTGTGGGCATGCAGAAGCCCACCGCAGTGCATATGATATCCACTCAGCAGCTTAAGCACTACATGCAGAAGGGATGTTAGATGTTCACCATCACAGTGAGCGAGAGATCAGATGACGAGCTAGAGGCATCTTTGGATGATCATCCCATCCTTAGAGAGTTTACCGATGTATTTCAAGTAGAGTTACTGGGGATACCACCCCAACGTGAGGTAGACTTTCACATAGACTTAGTGCCGGGTGCCGAGCCAGTGTCTCGTGCACCCTACAGGATGACCACGCATGAGCTCACTGAGCTCAAGTTATAGTTGGAGGACTTGCTCGAGAAGGGGCACATCCGACCGAGCATTTCACCTTGAGGTGCTCCTGTCATCTTCATGAAGAAGGATGGGTCTCTTCATTTGTGTATGGACTACAGGCAGTTAAATAAGGTGATGGTGAAGAACCGTTATCCTCTGCCTAGGATTGATGATCTTTTTGATCAGATGTAGGGAGCCAGGGTGTTCTCTAAGATAGACCTAAAGTCCAGGTATCATCAGCTACGTATCATAGAGGCGGATATCCATAAGCCCACCTCTCAGACTTGTTATAGCCACTATGAGTTCACAGTGGTTCCCTTCGGCTTGACGAACGCCCCTGCTGTGTTCATGAGTCTCATGAATGGGGTGTTCCGTACCTATTTAGATTGGTTCGTGATCATTTTCCTCGATGACATTTTGATCTATTCACGGACCGAGGAGGAGCATGATGAGCACCTTCGTCAGGTTCTATAGTGTTTGCGAGAGCAAAATCTTTATGGGAACTTGGCGAAGTGTGCATTTTTCAGGACAGAGGTTCAGTATCTGGGGCATATCCTATCTGGCGATGGAATCTCAATAGATCCATCGAAGATCAGGGCTATCAAGGATTGGCTAGCACCCACTAGTGTGATAGAGGTTAGGAGTTTTATGGGGTTAGATGGTTATTACCATTATTTTGTTGAGGGCTTCCCTCAGATTGTGCATCCCATCACTTCCCTTCAGCGGAAAGGGAAGGGCTTTCTATGGACTGAGCAGTGTGAGAGGGCCTTCGGGGTCCTCAAGGAGCATCTTACCAGCACTCCTATTTTAGTGGTTCCTGATCTTGCAGCAGATTTTATGGTTTGCATGGATGCATCACTTGAGGGATTGGGAGCTGTACTTATGCAGGGTGGTAGAGCGATCGCGTATGAGTCACGAAAGCTCAAGACCCATGAGCTGAACTACCCCACGCACAACTTGGAGTTAGCGGTAGTAGTTCATGCTCTGGTTCGATGGAGACATTTCTTGTTGGGTCATCACTTTGAGCTCCATTCTGATCATCATAACCTTCAGTACATCTTTACATAGCCGAATCTGAATGCCCGTCAGCGGCGTTGGATGGAGTTCCTCTGCGAGTATGACTTTGATGTCCACTACATCAAAGGGAAGGAGAATGTGGTTGCTGATGCATTGAGTCAGAGGCGCCATGAGCTCTTGACCTTGACTCTGAGTGTGGACTTGAGGGATCACATTATTTAGCATTTGCCAGAGGATGAGTGGTATCTAGAGGTGCAACAGGAGATCAGTGCACAGAGGGCCCTTGTGGGCAAATTTGTAGGGTATTCACTTGAGGCAGATGGTTCACTTCGTCATTGACAGCACATCTATGAACCCCGCATAGGTGACCTACATACTATAGTGTTATTTGAGGCTCACAGAGCACCATATGCGGCACATCCGGGGATGAAGAAGATGCATGCCAATCTTCGATAGCTGTACCATTGGGCGGGTATGAGACGTGACATAGTAGATTTTGTTGCTTGATGCCTTGAGTGCCAGAGGGTCAAGGCTGAGCATCAGCATCCAGCAGGTCTTCTATACCCACATGATATACCTGAGTGGAAATGGGACACCATTTCCATGGATTTCATTGTTGGTCTTCCTATGTCTTCGCGTCACCATGATGCCATCATGGTGACAGTTGACAAGTTGACCAAAGTAGCACATTTCTCACCTGTACGCATGATGTACAATGCACCAGCAGTGGCGAGAGTATTCTTAGATGATATTGTGAGATTACATGGAGTACATCACCGCATTATTTCAGACAGGATTCCATATTCACTTCAGTATTCTAGAGAGCCTTGCAGCAGGTGTTGGGTACACAGCTCAACTTTAGCTCCGCTTATCATCCCAAGACAGATGGACAGACAGAGCGGATGAATTAGGTGTTGGAGGACATGCTTCAGATGTATGTTATGGACCATCAGTCTAGATGGGAGGAGTATCTGTATCTGGTTGAGTTTGCCTACAATAATGGGCATCACAGCTTGTTAGGTATGCCTCCCTTTCAGGCGTTATACGGCAGACCTTGTAGGACACCATTGAGTTGGGATTGGATAGAGGACAGAGTAGCGATTGGTCCAGAGCTTGTGCAGCATATGGAGCAGCAGGTCACACTGATTAGACAAAGGTTACAGGAGGCACAGGACAGGCAAAAGAAGTATGCCGATGCAAAGAGGATTGATCGGAGCTTCTCAGTAGGTGACAGGGTATTCCTTAGAGTGCGGCCACACAAGAGTCCTATCCATTATGGAAAGGGCTCTAAGCTCGCACCATGGTTCGTAGGACCCTTTGAGATTTTGGAGCGGATAGGACCAATTGCCTATTGTCTAGCATTCCCACCTAGCCTATCACGTATCCATGATGTCTTTCATATTTTTGTTTTGAGGTGATATATATCTAATTTATCTCACGTGCTGGACTGGAGTGCATTACAGGTAGAGGCAGACGGGCAGTTGGCTTTGGAGCCAATTCACATATTGGCTCGTCAGACGCTGGGCCTTCGAGGTTGAGAGTTGGACCAGGTTAGGGTCCAGTGGGATCGATATGACGAGGTCACAGTGACTTGGGAGGATGTAGCTAGTTTGAGGGCACTCTATCCTCACCTTTTTGATGACTTCCAGGAGGAAGTTCTATCTTAGGGGGGGAGGATGTGAGGTTGATTATTTTACCACCCTCATTTTGATCAATTATGCTCTTTTGTGATGACATTATCAGACATTAGTGACTATGCTTCATTATGAAGACTTGATGTTTTACCTCCTGATTATGATAGGGCACTGATTTGACATATGTGATTTGGTTTGATCATATTGGATGATATTTTGTAGTTCGACATATGGGATATAGTAGATGTTATATTGCTATGAGATTCTAGTTATTTATGTGATGTGAACTATTTGACATATGATTTAAAAATACAGTTTAATTTGGAGTTATGTAATGATGATTATTGTTGTATTCGATTGCGTGAATTTAATTCCAGTAGCTTTGGCTATGATTTCCATGATAAGACTGACACTTGATCAAGATGTGCAGGTTTCACATTCCCTAGCCACGAGAAAATCAAAGGTAGAATTCACACTATGTTATCCCATGTAAATCCGATCCATTCCCAAGAGGGATAAGGATCAAGTTTGAATTTGAATGTGGATTTAAGTAATTGATTTAATTTTTATTATTTTGGCCTTAGTAACCCTTGTCTATTTATTTAATAATAAGTGTTGTACAATTTTACTTGATTTACACCACTTGGTATTTATTTTAATTTTGAGGCCATTTTAATGTGATTTTTAACCCTCCTTGTGAACCCTAGAGTCCCAAAAGCTACCCTTGGTGGTTACCCATGAGTCTAGGGTCAACTTGGACTATCTAACCCTAGTTTTGACTCAAGTTTGGTCACTCTAAACCTTGGTTTAGTAAAAGTGACGAAAATTTGAAATAAGGGAAGTGGGAGATGAGTCATGCCTTGGGAAAGACTCATCTCCCTTCCCAAGGTTTGGGAACCCTTTTCCAAGGAAGACTTGGGAGGTCTCCAAGACTCCCAAGTGTGTGGGAGCTTCCCCCAAGACTCTCACACACGTGTGAGAGCATCTTGGAGGAAGATGGCTCTTTGAGAGAATAGGAGGATGCCATATGGCATCCCTTATCCTCTTGTGGGTGTGAGTGGACTTGCCACCTCACCACTTGTCCTCTCACACATGTGTGAGAGCACAAGTGGATAAGGTGAGGAGTGAGAGGGAATGAGAGGACGACACTTGTCATCCTCACACTTCCTCTCCCTTGCAAGTGGCATGGGAGGAGGAAAGAGAAGGTGACAAGTGTCACCTTCTCATTCCTCAAGGCCAAATTCATGGCCTATATTATCTCCTCTTGTTGAGGAGTGTGGGGTTCTTCAATTTTATTGTTATTACTAATTTTTGGAGGAGCTTGGGAGAGTTAGAGGCATTTCTTGAAGGATTGGAAGGCTTGGGAAGGCTTGGAGCTCTTCACCAACTTACTTCCATTATAAGGGCTTTGAAGGTAGGCCTCTTAACTTGTTTTCTCACCCTAGCTTATGTAATGTATTGTGTTTTTGTTTTGGTTGTTTTGCTGTTTTGCATTGTGTTGTTGGGATGGGTGTATGGTGAGAGCACCTCCAATGGAGGTAATGCTCAACTTGTCATGGGTAGGGGAAAGGAACCTCCTTGAGATCTCTCCCACTTATTTTGTGTTTATGCCTTGAGGGCTTTTATTGTTGAGTAGATTATTAATGGCAAGAGTGCCATGGAGATTATTGTGATTTTTGTGGAAAGTGGTGTTTGGAGAGTTTTGGCTTGAGGCCATGAGTTTAATATTTCATCTTTTGGGAACCCTTTGAAGTTGAGGGGTCCATTCCCTACCCTCCACAACTCATGTTTATGAGTTGAGTTTTGTGATAATCCTATGGGCTGTTTTGTGTTGTTGATATTTTTATTTTGTTGTGGAGTGTATACCCGTGTGGATTTCCTACCTCCCCAGCTCGGGGGTGACCCACTTGCGGGTCTATGGTAGGGAGGAGAGCTTTTTGGAAGTGGCTTGTTTTGTTTCTTGTGTTGTGTTTATTGCAGGATTAGAGTGGAAAGAAAATGAAGTGGTTGAAGAGCTTGTCTTGTGTGGTGTTGTAGTGTTTTAATGGTTGTTGGAACCATGGCCATTGTGGCCTTAATGTATTGTACTTTAGTGAAAGTTTATTATGAAACTTGCCATAGAGTTGGTTGTGATTTTAAGTGTAATATAAACTTTTGTTTTATTTTACTTAAAACTGTCTATTTCCTAATTGTAAAGTTGTGAGTTAGATGTTGATTTAAATTTGATTGTAACAATTATTTCATTACAAGTCTTCTGAAAATGATAAACTGTGTATTGTGAGTTGTTTGAAGTTGCAGTTTTGTTAATATGGAAATAGGTGAATTTCTTTTATATATTTGTAATCCCACATTTGATGCAAATGAAATCAATCTCTAGTTATTCTTTTAAGTAAATGCTTCTGTATTTAAATTGCACGGTTGAACTTGCAATTTAGAACAAAAAAAAAATTAAAATAAATGGATCTTGTAATTTCTCTATCTCTATAATCCGAAAAGTTTTTGAAACTAAATTTGTAAGGAAATACAATTTAAATAATATTTTATTATGCTGCCCTACAACAATTGAGAAGAACTTGGGCCGAAACCCTAATCGCAGGACACAAAACAAAGTGCTAAAGTTTTATTTCGTTTTTAAAAAAAATAGCAAAAAAAAAATACAATGGGGGACTGTGGGCAGCGCCCACAGTCCCTGTTCCATAAGCAAAGAGAGGGGTGTGGGGGAGGTGGAGCCTCCACCCACACCCGCAGGTGTGGGTGGGGGCTCCGCCTCCCTCACACCCCTCACTCCCACCAACACACACACACACCCTCGATACCTTTGTGCTCCGCAATCCCCAGAACTGCGCCCTCCTCTGCCTCGCACCACCGCCCATGCTACTCTTCACCATCGCTGAACTGCCCTTTATCCCGCGGCCTCTGCAGCCCACACCCCGATGCCCCTCGTGCTGCTATCTCCGTCGCCCTCCACGGCCCCTCTGCTGTCCTCCGCTCCACACTACACCGTGAGCCACTGCAGGTTCTGCCCCACAAGACCTCCACTCTGCCTCTGTTAACCTCCAGCACCGTCCAACATCTCTGCCACTACCTAACTCACCACCGGCAGTCCACCACCCTCTCCACCTCTCTTTCCATGGCTCCCTCATATCCTGCACAAAAAGAAAAGAGTAAACAAATTTTGAAGGATGATTAGGGCATGAGAAAGCATATGGTGAGAGATTAGGGTAACAAAAAAAAGAAATATTAGAATAGAGATTAGGGCACAAGGGAATAGTAAGAGAATATGAGAAATTAGGGCAATTGCTTTTAGAAAACAATTTTAATCATTAGGGCATTCTATTTTAAAAACTATATTTATTTATTTCAGAGGGATTTGTGGGCAGGTGGGTTTATTTATTTATCTATTTTTTTTTTTGTTCTTAATTTTATTAAACTTCTTATTCTTGTTATTGATTTAATTTAACTCTAGGGAGACTTTTAATTGGTTTTCTAAATTAAAGGGGTTAATTGTTGCAATTGATTTTCTTGTTGCCTTGTGATCAGAATTTATCGTTTGGAAGGGATTATTTCATTTTGACTGGAGAGAAATTCCTTTCCTGGAGTTTAATTTACCTTATCGAGATTTTACACCTCGACCTCGTTGATTTTTACTATTTTACTATTTTCATTTTACAGGAGCGAGTATCTTATCCTCCTCTCCTATCCATTAAATTTTTGAGTGAGATATTAAACATAATGCCAAAATTATGTTTAATAACGAACTTAGTTTTTTGGATAAATTGAACTGACATCTTGTCATTTATATTAATTGTATTATTTTACCTTATATCGTTGATCTTGTTTCTAAGTTAATTTAATATTTAATTGAAGAGTGTATTTATTTTTCCTTCTTGATGTTTTATATTTAAAATTTATTTTTTCATTTATTAAAAATGCGTTATGCTGCCAGAATTTTGCTAGATTTTTAGGGATTATTTTATGCGTTGTTTTAATTATTTTCAAATCCATCATTCCACTTGAAACACATGCTATCTTGCCATTGATCTATTCATCACTTTTCGGCTTAGGTTAAATTAGGGTGAGTTGTTGACGGAATCATCTTCACCTAGGAAACTTAGGGTTCAAATTAAATCGGTCTAACCCTAGAAGCGACACACTATGTGTCGCATACCCCCTAGACGGCCATCACCTTTGCGGATATGTTGACATGTTTACACCTTAGGCATTTTTCCACCGAGCATGCAGATGCGTGCGAAGGGGTTCCTAGGGATAGGAGAAGAAAATTTTTCGTAGTTCGTGTCATGACCACATGACAAATGTGGACATGACACGTGTGTTTGTGTGTCATGACCGCATGGGAAATACGAGCATGATAGCTACAGACTGTAATTTCTGCCCCCTCCTTTGCAATCAAAGGCATGACTATATTCTCTATGTTGTTTTTCCTATTGTTATGATTGTCATTTGAAATGGTTGATATCTTGAGTCCTTTATTTGGTGACTTTGCCTCTGATTTTGGCAAATGATTTGCTGCTATGAATACTTCATCACAATAGTTATTTAATTGGGGTTTTAAAGTGCAATCTTGATAAATTGTTTAGTATTTCTTCTAAATTATATTTATCTATTGGTTTACATAGCTTGTCTATATTTCTAATTTTGACAACTTGTAAAATGTATAATTGTCGACATGGGAATAAAATTGAATTGCTATTGATGTTTGTTATTCTCATGGACACATATTGAAGCACTTACTCCATCTGATGTGTGTACCTAAAAATTTATTTTAGGTGCATATAAGTGCAGTAGTAGCTATTTGCATGGGTGATAAAGCTTGTTTGGAGAGGACTTGGAGACTTTTGAAAAGGTGGGCAAGGAATTCAGAGTTTACTGTAACAAATTTGAAGTCGACGAGGCCCTTTGTAGCAAAGTCAAATTTGGGGATGCACTTTGCAGTAAATTCAAAGGTAATTCAAAACCCTCATTGCCAAAAGTGAATTAACAATTTCATGATATTTGGGGAAGCTGCTTGTGGGTGCCCCCCAGGAGATATTTTCATGATTGAAGCTTGAAAACTGAAAATAAAATGTTATCTTCAGTATTTGTGAAGTTGATCATTAACTGATCCTTGAACTCAAATAAAACCACACCTCTACTTTGCATGATCTCCCTACATCATGACTAGCCCGAACTAAAGGAAAGGTTATCTTAGCTTGATCATATGCATAATTGAAGGTTACCTTTTAAGATTTTATATTTAAAGTCCTTCTAGGCATAGGATAGCTTATTATACTAAATTAATACTGGAATGCATAGTATTATAGATGGATCAACATCGAAGGTTGACAACGGATCAATATCATGCATATGATGAGATAGTAGCCAATGAGAGGGACATGGAAAAATATCCATGTCCATGTAATGACTGTCTTGGTGGAAAGGTGAAAAAAAGAAATGTGATTTATTGACATATGATAAGATATGGGCATAGTGGTATAAGCCCTTGGGCTTATAATTATTACGAAGATATGATAAAATTGCAGACTGTGAGAGATGAAGAGGCAACAAACATAGATGAACTAGCACCAAACATAGATGAAGAGGTAGAAATGTTAGGCGAAGGGTTTCAAGTTGAAATAATGTTGAATGAGGGTCTAAATGATGATTGGACCAAGTCAATGTAGGATGCTTTAAAGCCTCTGTATGCTAATTGCATTTTAAGTCATTTGACAACAATCCTTCAAATTCTTAACTTGCAAGTGGTGCATGGTTGGACAAATGAGAGTGTATTAGTTACTGGTATTATTAAGTTTGTTGTTACTAGCTAACTCCACATTGACAACAAAATGAAGTCAATGTAAAAAGTAGATCAGTAAGCTTGGCTTGGGGTATGAAAAAATCCACATGTGTTAATGGTTGTGTATTATTTCACAAAAATCTTGCAAGCGAGAGTATGTCTGAAATGTCATGAAGCAAGTTATAGACAAGGGTTAAAATTGGATGTGGTTCCTAGAAAGGTTCCTCACCACTTTCTGATAATCCCACGATTACTCTGAATGTAAAGGTGCAGAGACATTGTTGAACTTATGCAGTGGCATGCCCAAAGTAAGAGCATTGATGGAAAATAATGACATGTGCCTGATTCTAAGACATGGATGGAATTTTGATAACAGATGGCCTAATTTTTCTCAAGATCCTCATAATATAAGGTTGGGTTTGGCTCTAGATGGGGTGAACCCATTCTCAAATCAAAGTACTAAATTGTCAACTTGGCCAGTGTTTTTAATAAATTATAACTTGCCTCTATGGTTAGCAACTAAACCATTTTTCTTAATGCTATCATTGATTATACTAGGAAAGAAAAGTGTGACTTTAGATACAATAGATGCCTATCTAGAGACATTATATGATGAGCTAATAGAATTGTGGAAAGGAGTTGAAGTAACTCAATCTTTATTTGATGGTCATTCAATCGAATTCACTTTAAGAGCATCCTTATTGGTTATGATTCATGATCTTCCTGCATATGGTACATTATCTGGTCTCATTGTTCATAGATAGCATGGTTGTCCTTCTTGTAACTTTAAGTATTTTGTGAGGCACTCAAGAAGTATGTGTAAGTGTATTTATTGTGGACATCATTCTTACCTTAAAGTGGGTCATCCATATCATCGACAAAAAACATGTTTCAATGGTCAAGAAGAAAATCGTGAAGCACCTTTTCTAATAACAGGTGATTACATTATTGATAATGGACAAAAAAGAATATCATTTATTGAAAATAGTGGGATTGCTAGTAGTAGATATGAGCCATGTCATGAAAGTGGTGTAAAACGATTGTGCATATTCTATAAGTTGCCATACTTTAAGGATATAGCCATTAGGCATACTATTGACTTTATGCATACTGAGAAAAATATAGCCTATGCTATTATAGAAACTCTTTTTGGTGCTTTTGATATTATTTCATTACGTGAAGACTTTCAAGAACTAAAGATTCATCAAAATATTTGGGTTGAAAAATATGATGATGCAAACTATAGAAAACCTAGCGCTCCTTATGTCTAGACAAAGGAATAATGTGCACAATTCTTACAATTGATATCTTAGACTCGCTTTCCCACTGGATATGTAAGTAGTACTATCAGAAGCCAAACTGACATTAATAGCTTAAGAGGCCTAAAGACCCATGACTATCATGTTATAATTGAGAATATTTTACATATTGTGGTAAATATATCAGGTTTGGCAAAGGGGCCAAGATAATGAGTTCACATGTATTAGATCCTTCAAACTTTGATAGTTTGAGGGAGGAGGTTGTTGAAGTCCTTTGTCTATTGGAATGGGAATTTCTGGCAACAATCTTTAACATTTCTAGGCATCTTTTGATACATCTAGAATATGAACTAGAGCATTGTGGTCTAGTAAGAATGAGATGGATGTATCCTATAAAACAATACATGAAGGTTTTGAAAAAATTTGTTCGTACTAGGGCAAAACCAAAAGACAGCATGTCTAAGGGATATTCAATGCAAGAGGCCATTAGATTTTGCACATAATATATGAAGGATTTTAAAAATGTCAATCGACATGTATGGGATGATGATGAAGATGAGAGAGTTGCAAGTGAAGTATTAGAAGGCAATGGATGTCACTTCAAGCTATCACATCAATAAAGAAGTGTGATACATGCCTTTATTCTTCAAAACACATCTTCGTTCGATAAGTGGCACAAGTTAAAAAAATTTACACAATTATTTATTTACACATTTATATTATTAATCTTACTCAATTGAATTTACACATTTATAATATTAATCTTACTATTTGTGCATTAATATTCTATGTAGAAAATATGAAGAAGAGAATCAAAGTTGGATGCAACATCGACCTCAAAAGTGTAGACATCATGATTTGGTTGGAGGTGATTCTTTTCCAAAATTTGAAGAATGGATTGCTAATGCAGTTAGTGATCTAAAAGAAGAAGGTCAAGATATAACAATGGAGGAAATTGAGCTTTCACAACCTCCACATTTATTGGCTATGCATTTTAGTGGAACATGGGCCTATGGTAGCCATTTAAGAGTGGAGGAAAAAGACAAAGGAAAGACAATTTGTGATTGGGTTGTAAGTGCTGAATTTCTTCACGAAACTAAGAAGAAATTCTATGTTAGATTCATCCAAGAAATTATTCAAGTGGATTTTGGTGAAAATAGTCCTATATTATTAAAATATAAGTGGATCTGACCATCCGCAGTACATTTTGATGAGTATGGATTTGTACGTACAAATACAGGACAATTTTTATCAGAGAGGGATGAGCCCTATGTTTTCCCTTTTTAAATTAACCAATCATTTCTAATTGATGATGTAAGAATCCCAAGATGGTCATATGTCATTCAAATAGAGTCTCGTTTGAAACAAAAATTAATGCAAGTTGTTGATATAATGCCTGATGGGTAATAAGTTAATTTACAAGAAACATTCAAAGAAGTGGATGAAGATGATGATGGAGTGTTTGGAGAAGATATTTTGATTACCAATGAAGAGAATGGGAGAGAGAATGTATTGCATGACATAGATGAGGATGAGGAAGAAAATCAAGCAGATGCAGACACGAGTGATCAAGATTCTAATCTTGCTGGCAATGTAGATGATTAGTGATGAGCCCCATTTTATGAACTTTTATTTAAGACTTTTATGTTGTTTTAAGACTTTGTTTTATGTTTTATGATCTTGTAAAATGTAGTAGAGTAGAAGCAAGATAAGATAGGGCATTAGTGTACAGGAATTTCCTCCACTTTGGGTTTTTCAAGGTAATCTCTTGTGTTGAGCTCTACTTTTTGTTGTTTTTCTAGTTCTTGTCTTGTTATAGGTCATGCATATAACTAGCTATATTTGTTCCAAAAATAAATTACTCATTTTTAAAGCACATATTGACTGCTTTTATTTATTTACATTTGTGTGTTCAAAATTTCTACAGAATTATATAAGTAGAAATAATAAGGATTTTAAGATTATATAAGTAGAAATGATGATGGTTCACACTATGAGAAAGGCAATTAGTTTCTTCTCAAATAGAAGGATAAACAAATAGAGTTTCCTTTGGTTTCAATCTATGTGCCACATTTACTTACTAAATTTTTGCTCCTCCATATAATGCATCTTATATGCTATCATCCTATGTCATGTCACTTGTCATAGACTATCTCCTCTAATTTCTAAGAATGCATCTTATATGCTCAGTGAATGTATTTCATATGGGGACTATCCTTATATACTGTATCATTCAAATGGAAATTAAATCCTTATATATTATGATTGCATTTGTTTATATGCTCTAGTTGACTGAAAATAATGGCTTTGTTTATATTCCACTCTTGTTCTACTGATTCAAGTTGCTAATTTGTATATTATTGTTTATTTCAACTTCAGGAAATGAAGAAAAAGACTTTGAGGCATAATTTAGATGATAGTGATTATATTGCTAAAGTTCCACTGACAGATTATGAGTGCTTTCGTAGAGAACGTGTGGCAAAGAATAGTGAATATTTATCACATCTTGGTTTGACAAACAAGCAAGTTGTAAATCCACTAAGTAGTATATTATTTGTTTAATTGTGTTTATGAAATTTTATAGGCAAGAGGTTTATGTATATAAGACATAATATGATATTTTTTTGTTTTATAGGAAAGGAAAAGAACACAAAGAAAATGTAGAGATAAAACAAAAAGAAAGTAAAGATACAATGTTGCCAACTCGTAGAAGCCAACGCATTTGGGACTCATGTACAAATGTAGTTGGTGAAAAGAGTAGTTGTGATGATGTGTAGCTCGATATAACACATAGTGATGGGCAACCTAATATAACACATGGTGATGTGCAACCTGATATAACACATGGTGATGTGCAGTGTCATGATGATCTCTTAGCACAAAGTCTAAGAGAGATTATTGAAAATAATGAGAACAAAGGAATAGTAAGTCTATAGATGATTTATTCAAGATTAAAGGATGTGTTTGAAGTGAAATCTATAGAGATCAGTACTAATCTACCTACTCATGACAAACCTAATGTGGCCAAGGACGATGAAGTTCTGATTAATGAAAGTCATGAAGAGAGACCACTTGCATCTAATGTGTTTGTTACAACTTTTCATGGAACTAGTGGATCAGCCAAAAATATTGGTAGTGATTTAATCTAAGAAGATGTGTCTACTTTTGTCAAAAGAAAAAGATTTAGTCAAGATTTATATAGATCTACAAAGAGGAATGCAAAAGAAAGAAAATTAGAAGGCAAGAAGCCATTCTTGGTTGAGGTATTCAGAGATGGTGAGCCCATTAGGAAAAATGTTGCAAGATGGGCCTCTAAGTTGGGTGTAAGATTAGATATTTGCAAATCAAGATCCACGAAGTGTGGAAAATTTTATACAAAAAATGGAAAATGCTTTGGAGACTACTGGTGGACAAATCTCTAGAAGATATTACAAGCAAAAGATGAGACTTTTGATGAACAATTTTAGATACAATTGTAGAAAAACAATCTTGGAGGGAAAAGAGAGGTTAGAATCCACTGTATCTCCCAAACAATGGGAGGCATTGAAAGAAAATATGCTTTGTGAAGAATATTTGACAAAGAGTTATAAAGGAAAGAGGGCAAGAGATAATGTGACAGTTGGATATACATTTGGTCGAGGAAGGTTGCAAGCCAAAATGGACAAACATGGAGTAAGTGTACAGCTTTTTGATTCAATTTACGTTGGTTATTTGTTTTGATTTTTTATTGAACTGACTATATGTTGA
Source organism: Cunninghamia lanceolata (assembly GCA_027924645.1). Classification (NCBI taxonomy): domain Eukaryota; kingdom Viridiplantae; phylum Streptophyta; class Pinopsida; order Cupressales; family Cupressaceae; genus Cunninghamia; species Cunninghamia lanceolata. The sequence goes on from BSBN01000274.1 coordinate 17,427,267, forward strand.
TATTGACATTGTATTTTAGGTCGAAAACAATAATAGAGAAGAAGGTGAGGAAGATATTGTCAATTATATAGCAACACTAGATCCTAGTAAATCTAACAATAGTATGAAGTGGAAATCTAGTTCGTCAATGGAGATTTCACAACCATTTGTTAGACATCTAGGTAAGAGCCTCTACAGATCATGTCAACTCAAATGAAGGGTACCACCATATATTGGGTTGCTTACACAGTCTCACTAAGAAAGTGTCGCAGTTGGCTTCCTCCGTTTAGCGTATAGTTTCTGCATGGAATGACCATAATATTATGGATGCGGATGAGGTAAGAGGCTCTATTACACTATCCTTTCATTTCATGTGCTTTTTATTAGGTAAAATTGTACCATGTTTTTGTTATACTTCCTTGTGATTGCATGTTTTAGATACTTCAATAGTTATCATAGCTCTTAGATATTGTAAACAAAGAATGAACCTACCCTCAATGTACAAAACTGCAATTCTAGCCATTATAACCTTAGCATTGATGCTTTACATAAATGCATTATCATGAATTGTCTCACTGTTCTAATTACAAAACCAAAAGAAACGTGCAATACTACAATTTACCAGGTTCTACGTCAAACATCCAAAAGAAACCTCTTTATTATTGTGATCTTTTAAGAGGGAACTTTTAATTTTCCCAAGAAGACCCAATTAATCAACCACACATTAAGGAAATTACTCTGACAAATTAGAAACATAAAACCAATTTGAATAATAAAGATATTCCAAGTTGGAGACAAACTAAGAAAATTATAACCATTCATATTAATCACAATAATTGAATAAACAAAAAATTTGGCACCAAACTCAAAGCTTTATTTCCATTGATTGTTTTAGAAAAAGCTTCACAAAATGATTCTTTCTCCCAGAGTTTGAATATTAAAATATAACTATTCAACCTAGCATTTCCCCTTACCCATGGTCTTGGTTTCCTTCTTATAGAAAATGAAGGAAGCAACAAACTTCAGACTATTCACATTCAAAACTTTTGAATTATCCCTAGCAAAATTTTATCACTATTCATTTGCCAATTTTCTATTGAAAATACAACATATACAATGTTTGAAAATATTATATGCAAGTATGTACACAAGACAAGAAAAGAAAAGAAAGAGGGAACAAAAGTGATTGTTCTTAATCAACTCGATTGTGCTTAATCAACAAAAGAAAATATATGATGATGGTCCCCCATAACTAGGCCTTGGTTTCCCTTCTTATATGGGAAGCAACAAGCTTCAGGCCTTTTACAAGAGATGTGTCTTTTCATAAAGTTAACTAACTAAACATAAGAAACATAATTAGGAAGACGTGACAAATCATAATACTTGCTTTGTTCATCAACATGGAGGACCCATGACCTCTCTAGATCTGGTAAGGTTCTCCTCTCCTTGATGAAGTGTTTGATTATCATCCTCCTTCAATTACATTTAGCAGAAGTATGGCCTTTAAGCAAGATTATTCATACCTCCAACAAAGATATGTGACCCTACCTCATATACCCTGTTATGACTGTTGTAGCCAATCAAAAGACTTTGATTGCAAAATGATAGTATCACTATAGTAGTGCTTGGCCTCTTGTAAACCTTGTCTGTTACTCATTGGTATCTACAAACTTCTATGAATGCTCCTATTCTACCCTTATGACTGCTATAAGGGCCTCTTCACACCTAATCTTATAATGCATCCTTTTGCTTGTGCTATATCTTTATAACTGCTACTTAGAAAGTTCAAAGTCCTTGATAATTTGTGTTAGATAGTGGATAACTTCTTTCATGCTAAAGGATGCACTGTGCTTCTTTCTTGAGACTATTATTGTGATCTTTTTTTCATCGTCTCTATCTTTTCAAGGTTGATCCTACTGATCTTCTCTCTATTTTATGATATAAATATTTCTCTTTAACTACAATGATGGTTGATCCTACTAACAGTTAAACCACATGCAGAGCAATTTTATCAAAGCATCATGAAAATGAAAATGACTTGATGTCAACAAAACTGCCGATATTGATAGTGATCATGATGAACTAGTGGACAAGAATGTGCAGCACAGTCATACTTGTACTGAAGCTGAGGTAATATAATAGTTGTTGTCAATTATCTATTCCAATGTTTTGTCATTCTTCATGCTTAAAATGTTCTTATGATGAATTCTATGGGATTGTCTATTGAAAAGGGTTGTTATTACGCAATATTGTTGCCCCTAGCTTATACTTACCATTTTGCTTCAGTATTCACTTCATTATTGGTGTCCTTGTCATGCTTATGACATGTCCTATGCTGTATTATGACATTTAACTCTATCATTCTAGATAGTCACTTTGAGTATGTCTTAGTAAAGCTCTTAATCATTGATCCTAAAGTCAAGGCTATCATATCTGATTTGTTGTTGTCATTCCAAGGGTTCTTGGTCACTGTCTAATGGTTTTCACATTGCCTTTATCTCTTCTCTTTGTTTGGTGAAACCCTACTAGTTGTTACATCTCTTTATCTTCTCCTATACCTTCCATGCTATGGACTATCCTAAGATAGAGATATGGACTTCCATCTTAAAACTGTTATTATCTTCTTTATCATATGAAGGACTAGGATTGTCCCTTCTTGTTGAAAATCTTATGCTCATGACTATAAGAATCCTCCTGAAAAATCTCAAACATACCTTGACTTAGTCATTTAAGAGTGGAAGAAAAATGTTATTTTGAACAAAAAATTATAGTTTTTGCATTCTTTACTTGACTTATATTAATTTTTGCATGATGACTAAACCATGTGTAGAGAAATTATATGAAAGCAGAACGAAAAAAATGGCCCTATCAATAGAGCTCTCTACAAAGCTGCACAACTTGAGGACAATGATGATAGTGATTATGTTGAACGTCTTGACGAGAATATGCATGATATTCAGAGTAGTACTGGTGTTGGAATTGAGATGAGTGTTATTTATTGTTTTTATGTCTTTCATGGTAGTCATTGTTGTTTTAACACACATATGCAAGTAAGTACTATTCAAGTAAGTTGTTAGGTCACAAAAATGCAGGTTGTTAACCCTAAGAGGTTGTCAGGTTCTCTTGAGGCTTTTGGCTAACTGACATAGGGCTAATATGGTTAAAACCCTCTTCACTTCAGGCTCTGCAGACCTGGGTGGGTATACCTTGATTATTGGTGTAGAATTGTATAACCTTCATAGTGGCAAATGGGTGTGAAGTAGCTAGGAGAATTGTTTCTACTGTGTATGTCTGAGTTTTCTGAATGTGTAAATAGAATTATGGAGTGTAAGGGAATTGTTTGTAAAATAAGTTATGGTTGTTTTATTATGTAAATAAGGGTAATCATTACCTATGTAATAATTATTATGCATTTCAATATAATGTGTATTTTTTTTTATTTTTCTAGAAATGCATTGATAAACCCCAAGAAGGGGATAAAGTTAGGGTGTTGGATTTGTTTGATGGTGTTTCTGTGGGCATTGGGCATATTCACTCACTATGTATTGTACATGGTATCAACTTGAAAGGAATAGGAGATGTAAATGTAAATATTTTAAAGGTCACAAGTAACATACCCCTTGCTTATGAAGACAAAATAGATGAAGATGTCCATCTGAAAGAGAAAGAAGGAACCTTCACATGGTGGCCACTAAAATATTTGCAAAAGATGGCATAGTTGATGTTTATTATGTACTAGTTGTTAGACATCTTGGCCCACTACTTTATGTAGTATTTTGAATGTGTTGTTTAGGGATATTAATTTTCATGGTGTATTTGAAAGAGTTGGAAACTCTTAGACAACTTTGACTTTTTTTTTATATTTATATATACTCTTAAATAGTTTATATATATATATATATATATATATATATATATAAAATTGTAGATTACCTTTCTTTATTATGATGTTGAATCAATCTTTTAATTCTAGCATGTTGTAGCTTGTTCGTATATGTAATTTTTTTATTGGCTTTGATGTTTTAATTCAAATTTAATAATATTTTTTTTCTACATTATAACATTTATAGTATTTAATAAATTATTCCTATCATGACTAAATTTACTACCAATTAATGGAAATCAGTAAATAAAAATGACTACCATGACTAAATAAATGACCAATTAACAACAATCAATGACTAAATTAATTACTAAATATATTACCAAATTGATGACTAAATATACTACCAAATTAATGACTAAGTATACTACCAAATTAATGACTAAATATACTACCAAATTAATGATTACAATGACTGGGCGGGGTCCCTAGCTCGATTGGCTAAGTAATTTTGTTGCGGTAAAGATGGTCATGAGGTCCAATCTCCCCCCATCCCCGTGGTACCGGAAGGTGTGTCGTGCCAGTGTCACCGGTCACGTGAAAAACATTTACTAGGCACAAAAAAATGATTACAATGACTAAATAAATGACCAGTTAACAACAATCAATGACTAAATTAATGACTAAATATACTACCAAATTGATGGCTAAATATACTACCAAATTGATGACTAAATATACTACCAAATTAATGACTAGATATACTACCAAATTAATGACTAAAATTTGTTTAGTCATAAATTTGGTCGTGAGATAAATGACTGGCAATAAACTACCAATGGTCACGTGACCAAACTACTAGTCAGATGACCAATTTTTGGTAGTTTTTTAGTCATTTATTTATGTTTTTCTACTAGTGTATCTTCAACTGTCAAGTTTATCCCATCACATTTTGGGTCAGTTAACTCTATCAATTTCTTGTTTTATTTCTTTTCCTTTGGAGGGAATTATCCCTTATCACATGACCCAATTAGTGCCCTAATTCCTTCTTTGGTTATTTGATAGGATTGGTCTAGGTACATAAATATGTATGCATCTAACTCAATATTAACCTTACCCATGTTGTTTCTTCACAAAGATTTGGAAAATTTACCTAAGTGTCCAATTTCAACTCCTCCACTCTCCTATACTATGGAAAATTGTGCTTCACCCATAGTTTTGTCAACCTTTAGATGGAGTTGTCTAGTAGTGTTCAACTTTGTCATGATCAATCTCTTAAAAATTGGTATCATGGATGTATTTCCTCACATTATATGCATATAATACATATGATTTAACATTATAAAAATACCCATATGTGATACTTCCATACCCTTACAAGGATATTTTTGTATTTGGGTCATTAGTTATGCTCTAAAAAAATCAAAGTTAGAGGTGCCATTCTTTTAGCTGGAGTTTCTTCCTTTCCTCATTATTAATAGAGGTCTACTTTCTAGATAATTTGTAGTTCACTTCCCCACTCACCCCTATGTTTTTTAATAGCTTATTCTTTTTATCAATTTTATTGGATCCTTATTTCTCAGGTCAACTTTAATTTCAAGCTTCCAATTCATCGCCATCTCCCTTTCTACATGCAATTTTATCCTACACACAATATTTCAATTCTAGTCATAATTTCTAGTTCTTCCTTACTCCTTTATATCACTCTATCTTAGCTTCATTAGTTTAGTTCTTAGTATAATGGTCCTTGGAGTTAGAGAATTTTGGTACCTTTTTTATTGCTTTGTGAGGCTATATATACGTTCAATGACACCTTTTGAATTTATTGCTCCACCTACTTCTTTCTCTCCATTCTTTATGTTAGCTTCTCTTCATGATTTGACATTTTAGTAGCTGTTATAATACAATTTTGCAATTTTTTGTTAATGTTCACTAATGTGTAGAATAAATAGCCCATGTATCATTGCTAGTTTCTATTAGAAATGAAGGTGCAAACCATGCAACAAAAAGTTGATTCAAACCTTATTATCCTCCAAACAATGTAGAATCAATGAAGATTGCAACATAAATCAAAACCCATTACAAAAAAATAACATGCACTAATAAATGAACACATAACACAGTATGTAACTTGGAGAAAACCCTTTCGAGTAAAAACCTCCACCAAGAAAAGAGGCTCCAAGTTGTATTATCTTCAAATATGAGATTACAACACATGCACTTCCTCTCTCCTTCAATATTCAATCTAGTACCGCTTGTTTCTCTCCAATCTAATAAAAATGTAGTACAAATATCCTTATAAAAGGGGGTTGCCTTCTAGGACAAGATAATCAACAAAATATCAATCATCAAATATGTGACCTAATGACGAATGGTCCGTATTCACAATGATAAAATATAAATAAATATGGTTCTGGGGCATTGCCCCCAAACCCCGGCCGAGGCGCATAGCCCCCAGACCCCCTGCCAGAGGGATGATCCCCCCAAACATCTCATAGGGGGGAAACCCTCCTGCGACCCCCCGTCACGGACAAATAAGAATCGAGGATCGAATATAAGCATGTTGCTGAAACAAGACCGTTGTTGGTGAAACCTTTCATCCCTTATGGGTGATCTACAAACAATATTAGGAGTAATTAATTACATAGGATTTACAAGGTTGATGGAACCTTAATCCTAATAGTTTCTTCCTTTGTCTTTTTCCCTCCAAATTATCTTTGTTAGATCCCTAATGCTCATATGTGATACCAAAAGCCCCTTTTGTGGTGTGTGATATTGTATAGTTTCATTCTACATGATTGTGGGGTGTTAAATCCCTCTTATTAGTGCTACAAATCCTTTATAGATAATAAAGTATATTCACTCTATACTTCTCTTTTTATGTTACTATATCCCTTTTTTCTTTCTTGTACATCACCACATAGTTTACAAAGTACTTGCACAATACTAATATACACTTTCAAATACACAATTTTTACAACACTCATGTCCCTTTCGATCCCTTATGTTAATCTCCTATGTTATAATGTTTTAGTCTTACACCATTCACATAACCATTCACTAGATTACCATGTAAAGTCTTTAATTTCACTATGCTAGAGAATCTTACTTCTTCAATTTTATAATGTCCTAGCCATTGCATTTTCAACCTCCTTATTTTGTTCCTTATGTTTTTGCGATGCTAGACTTCCTTGCACCTTTTGTTATAACTTTGGTTAGATGTAGCTAGTATCCCTTTCTCATATAGATTTTCTAATTGCACTAGCCTTTCTTTTAGGGACTCTTCCTCATTCAACCTTAGTTCACAAGACAACCTCAAGTTTTGTATTACATATTGAATTTAAGGGGTGGCATCCAACCCATATACTAGTTGAAAGGGACAAAGTTTGGTTAGTCTTTTGTATGATGTTTTGAATGCCCATAATATTACTTGAATCTTGAAATCCCAATTTAATTTATTCTTATTACATATTTTAGCAAGTGCAATGCCCAACATTTTGTTAAATGCTTAACTTGTACCAGTAGACTATGGGTGGTAGGGAATACTTCTATTATGAGTGATCATGGAACTACCTCGGAGTTTCATAATAGTCATTAAAAGATGTTTCTCCTAGTTCCTAGTTAGGCTTATTGAACATCAAAACCATGTAATTGTGTTTCCATAGATGAATTTAGTAGTTGTTATTGTAGTATAATCTTTAGTATCTTTATCTTTTTCCTACTTGTTAAGGTACTCAACTACAATTATAATGAATCTTTCATGGGAATTATGCAATAGAGGTTCAATGGGTCCAGTAAAGTCAATTGTCCATTTTTTGAATGGGACTTATGCCATAATTGGCCATAGGGGCATCTCAACTCTTGTAATAGATTTCGCTACCCTTTGATTGACATCATTTGATCTCACATATATGCTAGCATTCTTGAACAATGTAAGTGACCATGATTCTTCTAACATCATCTTTCTTTCTATCCCTTCTCTATAGTTATGGCATCTTGATATTCTTTCATGAGCCTCTGTCATAATATCTTTGTTTTCATGTTCTAGCACAAATCTTCTTATAACCTCATCTCTCCCTATAATATGTATTTCTCCCTTAGTATATAAAAACATACTTTCCACACTAGTCTATTCCTTTTCTTTCTTGAACATTTTGGTTGAAATTCCCTTTTCAAAAATAATTTTTCTATGTTACTCAGCTCTTGTACTACTATATTAACCATAAATAAGTTTGTGCTAGGAAAATCATCTTCAATTGGCCCTAATTTTTCACCATTGTCTATTCTAGAAAAGTAATCATGACCTTAATTAGCTTTTCCTAGCTTTATCATAATATTGAACTAAAATTCTTGAAATGACAGTATCCAACATCATACTCTCCCTTATGTAACTAGTCTATTGATTAGGTATTTGAGGGCTTAATGATCTATAAATAATATTAAAATTGTGTATAGGTAATTTCTAAATTTGTGTAAAGAATACACCATTGCCAAAGCCTCTCTATAGTTCTATGATTTCTATCATCTTGTGTTAGTTTTTTTGGAAAATGTGATAGGGTGATCTTTACTTCCTCTATGTTACACCAGTATTGCAACTATTGCAGTACCTAAGACATCCATGTGGACATGGAATAGTAGATTATATTCCTTATAAAAATAAGATTGGTGCCTTTGTAACTTTGTTCTTTAATGTATCAAAGGATTTTTGACATTGTCCATACCAATCAAAGTTTTTTTTTGTCTTCTTGAGTAGTCTTCAATTATACCTATGATTGTTTCATAATCCCTAATGAATTTGTGATGGTAACCAATGTATTCTTAAAATGGGCGTACTTCAAAGACTATCTTGAGGGTGGTAGGTTCAAGATTGTTGTATCTTTTAATAAGTTCACCATCATGCCTTATTTACATATAATATGGTCAATTATCATACCAAAATGTAATGCAAATGTACATTATTTTCAAATTTATAGCTATTTATAAGCTTTGACATCTTTCCAACATTAGATGCAAAACCTACACATGATATTTCATTAATTCAAATACTGTCTATCCATCCAAGGACACTACTAAGAAATCATGAACAAACTTGCTAACTTAATTTATCATTATTCTATTGAAAAGTTCATAAGCATTCTTCAAGCCAAAGTGCATTATAGTGTACACGAACAAGCCCCATTTTGTAGTAGAAGTAGCCTTTGGATAATCTTTCTCTTGTATTGTGACCTAATGGTACATCTACATAACCCATCAATAAAGGAATATATTTCCTGGCTAGTTATTAATTTGGGACTTATTTAGTAAAAGGTTTAGGGAAGGGGTCATGGATGAAATCCTTGTTTAATTCTTTAAATTCAATGCATATTGAAAATTCTTCTATTTTATTGTGCTAGACAACCATAGGGCTAATCCAATCAACATCTTTTTTTGGTCTTACCATTCCTTGTGCCAACATTTTATATATTTCCCACTTTACCTTAGTCTTGATGTTGGGATTTAACCTATAAGGTCTCTTCTTTTGTGCATTGAACACTTTCTTCAATTGGATATTCATTATGGTTGCTTCTTTATTAATCTATTTTAACTTAGTTATTTTTTGGGAAATTGTAACATCAGAAATTATCCTCCTGTATGGAATGGTAAAATTTCCCTTGGTTTAGCTCCTTGCTTTTGGTGACCTCTCAACCTTTTCTTTTCTGGCCTTCCCAAAACCCTGATTAACTAAGTCTAGAAGCAAATTATTCACTTTTTGAGGTAACTTGTTGATGGAACCTGGAAAGGGGATTTGAAATTTTAGTCCCTGGGACCCCCAAAAAGTAGATCTGAGCAGAAATTGGGGGCTTGGACTTGGGCGCCCGCACCCTAGTCCTCCCCTATTTCACTAAATTTTGAATTTTGGTGGGATGTCAGCTCCCACTGAGTGCCTCAGGATTTCATTTTCAAAGTCTCATTTTTCGCACGATATCATGATGTTATTTTGAAATTTGAATTTCCCCAAAGCTAGGTATGAAAAGACATTTGAAAATCATTTTATCACATATAATTCTTATCCAAGCTTGATGATAAAACTCTATTGCAATTGCTATTGAAGATCAGTGAGTTGTTGAAGCTCTTGGAAGTATTCTTTATTTGCTATCATGGAGACAATGGATGGAGATTAGGAATCAAGATCTTGAGACTATCTTGCTCTTCCTAGGGTTTGTACAACCTTTGCATGATTGGGAGAAGGGTTGAAGCCTCCAACAACGAGCTTGGAGATCCTCCATGGACATTGCTGATTTGCCTTCTTGTTCATGCAAGTCTTGATTTATTTTCATCTCCTTGAAGTGAAGTTGTATGTGTTTATTGATGCAAAGGAAGTTGTTGATCTTCCCTTGATTGAGACATCTAGAGTTTGATATTTCTGCATACACATTGTTAGGTTTGCACACACTTCTGCAAATCTTTTTCTCTAGCTATTGTTGAGGTAGAAATACCAAAGATGGGGCTTGACTGAGGCAAGCTCCTATATAGCCACAACAATTTCCTCCTCTTGCAGGTGCAGATCATGTTTTGTAGGTTCCACCAAAAAGAAGCTATAGAAAGGAGGATATTGTGGGTACAATCGCAATAAACTTTCAAATTTTTGGATTCTGACAATTGCAGGACTAAGGAGCAGGCGCCCTAGTCCAACCAAGGGTTTATGGGATCTAGAAGCCATTTAAGAGTCTCAAACCCCCTGTGCAGAAGATTTTCTAGTGCAGAAACTTTCAGGACAAAGGAGTAGACACCCTAGTCCAAGTGGTCCTCAAAATCTGGGTACATAGTCCCTAAAACCCTCTTTCTCCACTTTTGTGATCAATTTTACTAATTTTATCAGATTCTAAGTATTTCTAATTTAAGGCATAATTAGGGTTTTGCTTGGTTGAAAGGAAAACACTTGATAAAACCTTAGTTAGAGTCTTAGGTTTCATAACCATGTGAGTGTAAGGGACAAACAATGTGATTAAAATCTTGTTCATGAGCTCAGTCTTTGTCCTCCCAATGCTTAGTGGTGAAATTATGGTATTTGACCTAGTTTAAACAAACCACCAATTTTTCCACTAAATAGAAATAAATCTTCAGTCTTTTAGAATTTATATTACATGCATAACCTCTTGCTATATCCTATAGTATCCTATCCTATCCATTTGTGGGATCTCCTTTAAATGCTTTGTTCTCCTCTTTTATTTTAATGGTTGATTAAAATATTTAGATTTGTGTATATAATGTCACATTTTCTCTCTTTCTCCTTCCTCTACCTCAATCTCTAGGTCCTTTGGATCCTCTTCCTCACAATCTCTTTGACTCTTTCTTTTATTATTGTAATATACTCTCTATGGCTTCACATCAAACACTTCCATCCATTCAACCAATTTCCAAATTCCTTGTTCCTTATGCAGAGATAACCTTTTATTTCTTTCTCCAACATTCACTCTCACCTCTTCTAGTGGTGATATTATTACTTAATATTTTGTAGTATCTAGTGTTCACTTGTTTAATGGGATTATCAAAAGAGAAAGTTTTGAAAACATCATCTTGTACCATACTCCAAATCCTTGTCTTTGCCCTCTTTTCTTGATTGATGTACCATGCTTTTACTATTTATGATAAAGTCAATTAGAACAATTGTACCATTAATCTAACATCTTTGCAATATTTAGGTGTAATTTGTAAGTCCCCTTCTTTAGGCAATATCTTCTTTTAATGAGTGTGATTGATTCCTTCCAAGTTGGGATGATGGGCTTATGAATTTTCCACCATAATGCTACACTACAAACCAAGGTGTCATTTAAAGATTCCCTTATTAAGTCCTCTCTTTAAAATTTTCATTTTGTTTCCTAGATAACTAATAAGGTCACATACTCATTAGTATCAAGGTAGTTTAATGTGTGAAATTCCTCTAGTTATGTGGTATACCCCAAATTTTTTGGTGTAATTACTTCTCTATTATCAATGATTTCTACCCATTATTGTTGTGGTGTGATTTTTTCTTTTATAGTTCTACACTAATTTGTTTTTTTGACCCTTCTAAGGATATACACCTTCATATCTCTTAAAAAATTTATGGCACTTATCTCAAGTTCATTCAGAATCTACATTTCTATCACATCCTCACTCTTCATATTATAGTGGGTACTATCTACCTCAATTTCCCCTTCTAAATAAGGATTCTCATCTGTTTCTAAGAGGTTTTCCTTAGGGAGTATAATCCTTTATAATATCCATCATAATATACATCCTCTTATTCCACTATCTCCTCCACCTATGTGCCACTCACACCACTATATAAGGGAATATGTATCACCCTATCCTCTTCATGGAATGTTAATTCTTCCTTTCAGAAGTCAATTACCCCATCACAATTAAGAAACCATTCTAGGTTCAATACGACATTGAATGCATCAAAAGGATCCGTCATTTCTATAGCCTCAAATTTTATCCTTTTCTTTATCGCTAGAAAATTTTCCTCTACATTCCTATAGGTGCATGCCCACAAGATCATCATTGGCCAAATAGTGGAAATGGAAAAAAAATGTTGGATGAAAAGTGATAACATTTAGACTTATATTTAGATTTGGATGGAAAAGTGTTTTATATCTTAAATATGGATTCCCTCTAAAAATGCCTTAGGATTACCTTATATTTAAGCATATGACAATTCTAAAACTTGCTAAGGTAACTTGAAAAATCACTCATTTAGTGTTATCCTAAATTTTTCCATGGCTTCATCCTTGAAGCTAACAAACTATTTTTCAACTAAATTTAACAAAGTTAGAAGTCTTTATAGAGGAAACTATTATGATTCTAAAAATATAATATATGCACCTTGTTATAATTTTAATAGGTAATTATTACTAATTTCTTACACACACTATATTTGATTTCTTGATAAATATACATAGTGAAAAAATTCATAGCTTTCAAAGTATTTATCCTTTTTTAAATCCAAAAGACATGTTACATTCTAGGCGAGTTATTGGATATAGGTCTAAAAAAGTTTTGAATTTCATATTTTTTTCACCAAGTTAGGTTGGCTAAAATTTTGTTTTTTAATATTTTTAAAAATTCATAGTAAAATATTTATAATTAATTATTTATTTATTAAAAAAATTCAAATAAATAAACATCACATTTGCTCATGTGTCCTTTACTTAAATATAAAGGTTAGATGAAAAATATTTTCTTTTTCTCATACTTAGGTTGGCTGGAATGACACCAATTTTTTACATTTTTTTGAAAATTTTACTAGTGCCTCATTGACATATACAATTTTCACTAATGTAATTTTCAAATTAAATAAAATTAGTAGCCCATAAACTACATTAAATTTCCTAAAATTTGTATTTCTTACTTATTTTTAGATTGTGTAGATAACTCATTCAATTTTTGATGTGAAGTTACTTAAGTATGTTTTTAGCATTTTCATTACCACTTAGGGGTATTGTTTGGCCTAGCATGATCCTACACTTGCCTATATTCCTATGAAACTCATAGATGTCCCATCAGCCAATATGATGATTATAGGGAGTTTCATGTAATATTGGTCTTTCTAAGAATTCCCAAATCTACTTGGGCATTATGCTTACATTTGTGCTCAAATCTACCAATACTTTTTTTACCCATCTATCACTTTTGTCAAAACAAGGTGTTTGCATGACTTTCTAGAGGTTGTAGCTACTCTTCTAACTTTTTTGTGTTGTATCTTGACTTCTTTTTACTTGTTCCAATATTTGATGAACTATTTCAAAATTTCTAGGATGTTTTCTTCATCGATAAAAATAGCCAATTCATTCAATATCAATGATTCTTTTTTAGAGAAACATGCCTTGTGGTGATCATCTTTTTCTTTTTCTTCTATAAGGTAATCACCCTTTTTGGTAGGAAAATCATCCACATCATCTTCCTCTAAGTCTTTATGACAAAATTATTCTTTGTTATTTCTATTTCACCTCTTCTAATTATAACCACCTTGTTATTCTTCTTATATTTTATTATGGATTTCCTCTATGCTATATCTTTTCTTTCTAAATAGTCTTTCTCTAATTGTTCTTCTTTTGTTAAAAGATTTCACCTTTCTCATCATCATTTTCTACCTCTTCCTTCTATCAACATTGAGTATTTAATGACTTTTTTAGGTATTTTTCATGATTACTTTTGCCCCATTTAGTACATTTGCATTAAATAGTTCTTCACTCTTAGTAGTTACTTGGAAATTCTTGTAAAATTATGCTACTCTTGGAAAACTAATGAATTATGTGTAGCATCACTACAAAATCTACATCTTATTTTTATCTTCTCAACACTTATTAGCATAATGCCCTATCTTGCCACATTTGTGTTGGGATAAGGTGCCATTAACCTTGTAAATCCCATTATTGTATTATTTCATTTATTAGTTGTAATTACCCATAAGGGATGTACAAGTTTCACCATCAGTGGTAAAAATTATTTACTATCCACAGTAATTATGAAGTTACTACACGGTAAGTCCCGAAGTTACCGGTGGTAGTTGTGGGATGTCATTTACTATGGTAAATGATAATTGGTTAAAGTGGGGTGCACATGTGGAGGAATAATCTATTTTTAGTGTTATGACACATGTCATAGATGTTGTAAGAAGGTGTAAGAGATTCTATGACAACTGTAAGTTGTCATAAGAATCTATGACATTTATGATGGCATATGATGTGTTATAAGATGTTGTAAGTGGTTATTTTTGGCCCCTAGGCATTCAAGCTTGCATGGGTATCTTTTGCCAAGTGTCGAATGCATGTGTGACAATATTTATGACCTCATAAGTGTTGCAAGTATGGGCCTAACCGGTGTTGTCATTGATGTCAACATACTTCTGTTGCATTGATGTCAAGGATTGGATGAGTTGTGTGCTAAGGATATTGAGAAAATTAGTCCTATCAGAAGTAGAGAAGAACAGTGAAGATAGTGAAGCTCTATGAAGTGAAGATCCCAGCTAGATGAAGATCAGAGAATGTGTATCAAAGGGTTTTTAGATATGTGTCTAAAGATGATCCATTCAAGTTTTGAGAGGTCTGCATGAAAATGTGGAGGAGTTATGGCAATGAGAGTAAACTAGTTCTGGCAACTGTTCAGAAGTGACAGAGTGACACAAACAGGTCCGGTGAGATCCAGAAATACAATATCATGTTCTACAGATCTAGTGGCATGTTTGGGAGGCTAATGTGAATTGACAACTCAATTGGTTCGTGGTTTGGAGGTCCACAAGCAATCCTTTTAATGTGATAGTGATGACTGACTGTGTTCTTGAGGTTCTGGATGAAGATACGAATGATTACAGTAAGTAGAAGTGGTGCAGATGTCATTGGTATTTCAAGCAAGCTTGTGAGGGTCTCTAGATTGTGTCTAGTTTGTGTTGGTGGTCCGCATTGAAGATTGAGCTCGTGATTGAAGATTTACCTTCAGGTGATGGTGTTTTTCCTAGTCTTGGCCGACTAGATGATTTGTGCATGTTGCAGATGATCTTGAAGATGCTTTGCAAAGCATGGCATGTTCCTTGAAGAATATTGAAGTCCCAGCTATGTGTGGCCGATAGTGTAGTGATGCACATGAATTTTTTGTAATAAGTCAAATTGTAATTACTCTATAATAAAATAAGTGTATGTTGTGCTGACTTTGATGATCATTCCAAATTTGATGGCATGTATAAATAAGAGTTGGAAAGTCATTCAAAGGGATTATTGTGGTCATGATGAGAAGGTGCTAGGGAAGAGGAGCGAAAAGTAGAGAAGAGGTGTTGAGCTTAAATGGAACTGACTCAAGCATAGTGAAGGTGCTAATATCCAATTCAAGTATGTAATATTCATATTCTTTTGTAGACAGTGTGTCTCCTGTAGGCAGTGGGCCTCTTGTGAGCAGTGTGCTCGGGTAGTGAGCCCTAATTAGCAAGTGCCATTTTATACTTCTTATTCTTTTAATAGAGAATACAATCTTGGGTTAGTCACCCTGTGGTTTTCCCTTAACTGGGTTTTCCACATTAAAATCTTGGTGTTATATGTGTTAAATTTATTTCTTATCTTGAATTATTGCATTAATCTTTCGTGATTGAATCATTGATATGCTATTGAAATATAAGAAGGTTTTAAGTGAATAAGGAACAGAATTTTGGTAACAACTAATTCACCCCTCCTCTCAGTTGTTTGTCCTATTTTCAACAATTGGTATCAGAGCTAAGTTCCTCTAGAAGAAGCTTAACTGCTTGAGGAGATCCAGGATGTCAACCTACAAGAAGGAAAATCCAAGGTTTGATGGAACAAACTACACTCTTTGGAAGAGCTGCATGGAATGTCACTTAGAATGCATGGGAGATCAGTATTGGAATATAACTACAACTAAATATGTTCCCCCAAAGAATGGCCCAACAACTATAGATGAAGTCAGAGATGCAAAGAATAATCTTCGAGCTAAAGAAGCCCTAATGAGTGCCTTGACTGATTCAGAGCTGACAAATGTTATGGGATTGAAAACTGCTTATGAAATTTGGATAAAGCTAGAAACTCTATATGAAGGAAACAAATATGTTAAGTGTGCCAAGCTACAAAGTTTGAAAGGAAAGTGAAAACTTGAAGATGAGTGAAGATGAGAATATCATTTCATTTATGCCAAAAGTAAATGAGCTTGTATGTGGCATTAGATGTGCTGGTGGAATATTGGATGAAGATGAGATTATTGCCAAAGTTCTCAAATCCTTACCTCTTTCTTACAAATGCAAAGTTGCTGCTATTGAGGAAATCAGATCTTTAACAACTATTACAAGGGATCAATTGGTTGGTAAGATATCTGCATTTGAGTTGGTTGAGTTTGGTGATGCACTTCCCAAGACTAAATCGGCATTCAAAGCTAGTGCCTCTACAAAAGGCAAACAAAGATATGATCCGGGAGAAAGTTCCTCAAAGAAATCAACATGGTATGATAAAGAAACAAAAGATCTGGAAGAATATGAGTCAGAAGTTAAACAACTTGAAGCTCTAATTGCAAGAAGACTGCCAAGAGGATCTGATAACTATGAAGCAAAATTACCTTTCAAATGTTTTTCCTGCAATAAGATTGGTCATTTTGCCTCAAGGTGTCTAGAAAGGTTTTCAAGGCTACACCCTAATAAGTCAAGGTTTCAAAAGAAGTGTTACTATGTTCAAGAAGATGACGATGGAGTAACAAATGATGAATTTGAGATAGGAAACAAATCCAGAAGTGACTGGGTGTTTATTGCCATCAAAGAAGAAGATACATTGCCTATTGAATCTTCCAATCATAAGATGATAGAAAGTGCTTTGGCTGCTCAGGTTCAAGAAAAGGATGAATGGGTTATTAACAGTGGATGCTCTCACCATATGACTTGTGACAAGAGTAATTTCATAAGCTTGGAAAGATATGAAGGTGGAGTTGTAAAGTTTGGAGATAATTCTGCTGGCAAAATTAGAGGCAGAGGAACCATTTCTTTTGATGGAAAGAACAAAACTAGTGATGTTCTATATGTTGAAGGCCTAAAGCATAATCTTCTCAATGTTGGACAGTTGGTGGAAAAAATCTATGATCTCTTATTCAAAAATGGAAAATGCAAGATCTTTGAAATCTTTGGGACTGAGATTACATCTGGTACACAGACAAAAGGTAACATCTTTCACTTGGTTGGTGCTGGCAAAAGTTGCTTGTTTGTTCAAATTGATCAAAGTTGGTTGTGGCATAGGAGAATGTGTCATGTGAATTTTGATAATATCATCAAGATAAGAAGCACTCACGTTGTAAGAGATCTTCCAAGACTGGTGAAACCTACTAACAGTTTGTGCAAAGAATGTCAGTTGGGTAAGCAAAACAAAGTCACATTCAAAAGTAAGGAACAATCTTCAATTAGATTGTTAGACTTGGTGCACACTGATCTATGTGGTCTGGCAAGAACCAAGAGTCTACAAGGAGATAGATATTTCATGTTGTTGATTGATGACCACTCCCGGATGATGTGGGTAACTTTCTTGAAAGAGAAATTTGAAGCACTTGAGAAGTTCAAAATATTCAAGGCTATGGTAGAGAATGAAACTGGCATAAACATAAAATGCCTCAGGTCTGATAGAGGTGGAGAATTCACATCTGGAGAGTTCATAACATTCTGTGAGAAACATGGGATAAAGAGATAGTTATCTGCTCCAAGGACTCCACAACAAAATGGAGTAGTGGAGAGAAAGAACCAAATCATCCAGGAAGCATCTAGGACCATGAAGATGGAAGAAAATGTTCCTCAGATCTATTGGAGAGAAGTTGTAAGCACTACTGTCTATACTTTTAATCAGGTAAAATCAGAGACAATACTAGTAAGACTCCTTATGAACGTTGGTTTGACATCACTCCTATTGTAAAGTATTTTAGAGTCTTTGGTAGTAAATGCTATATCAAAAGAGATGAAGACCTTGGCACGTTTGATGCTAGAAGTGATGAAGGTATATTCTTGGGATATTCAACTCAAAGCAAAGCATACCGGTGTTATAACAAGAAATGAGAAAGATTGTAGAAAGTACAAATGTAAAGGTTGATGAAGGCATGGAAAGTCCCTCAAGGTATTATGAGTATGAAGCAGATGATCAGAATAATATCCTAGACCAAGAAGAACAAGTCCCAACTCTAGCTCAGATTCATACTGATCTGGAGAATCCAAAAATATAAGAAGACACAAGGTTGGATGAACCTGTCCAAGAATTAGAAGTGTAAGAGAATCCCAAAACTCCCAGGTATGTGAGATTGAATCATTCTGAAGATCAAATCATAAGAGATAGAAACAAAGGTGTTCAAACAAGAAGAAAAAATACTCAAGATTCAGTGAAGTATTGTTTGATTTCAAAGATTGAACAAAAAAATGTAAGTGAAGCATGCAATGATGAAAGATAGGTTAAAGCAATGGAGGAAGAATTGATACAGATTGAAAAGAATCATACTTGGGATCTTGTTCCTAGACCTAAGGACAAAAATGTGATTGGGACTAAGTGGGTCTTTCGGAATAAACTGAATGAAGATGGTGAAGTAGTAAGTAACAAAGCCAGATTGGTCTATAAGGGTTATTCTCAAGTAGAAGGAGTTGACTTTGAAGAAACTTTTTCTCTGGTGGCAAGAATTGAAGCAGTCAGATTATTTCTTGATTTTGCTACCTTTAGAGATTTCAAGGTATATCAGATGGATGTCAAGTCTATTGTCAAAAGACACTATGTGGCTTCATGATTATTGTCATTGATGGAAACAAAGTTTATCCCACACATCCACAGCACATAGTATGTCTATACCAGAAGTTAGATTAAAGAGAGTTTTGGTCTGGTGAACAAGAACAGAGCATGCAACAAGGTCCGGCAATCAGGTCCGGATCTCTCAGAGGATGTATCTCAGCAAAGTGCAGACTTGGCGAAGTCAAGAGGAGTACCATGACTGCTACATTCCAAAGATTGACCCTCCAATGATGAAAGAGTGAAAAGATATAAGCATCTATTTGTTGGGTTCCTGACAGGTAGAGTAGACTAAGGAAGAACTGACTGGCAAAGCATCAGACTTTAATCCGGATAAGAAATTGATGGTGGTCAAGCTATTTGAAATATCATACAAGGTTGGCCAACATGATTAATGACTTCTATGTCTATATTTTTGATACGCATCACATATTAAGAATGGATTCAGCTGACAGACCAATATTTAGTAAATAACTTGAGTATTCCAGTTGCCGACTAGAAAGATGTTGAAATTCTTGGTGCAAATATATATATATATATACCAAATGGATTTCGGTATGAGGTGGTGTTGTGTGATATAGAGTGCAAGAAAAGGCAGAGAGAAGTGTGGAAACAACAATACAAGTCTGGTATGTGACAGAATAGCAGCCTAAAGTAGAGGAAGAATGACGTGCAGTAGATCAGTATATTGAGCCTAACTAGAATTGAACCTCAGCATATGTGGATGCCTCTCTTCAGTTCAAAGATCTGGTTACCTTCTATAACCTAGTAGATAGTGAGTCTCTTGTAGGCAGTGTCCCTCTTGTGAGCAGTGTGCTTAGGCAGTGAACCCTAATTGGCATGTGCCATTTTGTTCTTTCTATTCTTTTAATAGAGAATACAATCTTGGGTTGGTCACCCCGTGGTTTTTCCCTTAACAGGGTTTTCCACGTAAAAATCCTTATGTTATGTGTGTTGATTACTTTTCTGCTCTCATGATTATGTATGCTTATATGTTTTGATGCTGCAGTAATTGATAAAGAAGGAAAGAAAGTTAAATATTTAAGATGACTGATTCACCCCCCTCTTAATTATCTACCTTGTTTCCAACAATTGGTATCAGAGCCAGGTTCCTCCAAACAGAGCCTAACATCTTGAGGAAGATCTAGGAATCTCAATGGATATGTATGGTATGAGGGAACAACTTTAGTCTGCCCTAGATGATCTTGAGTAATCTCACTCTGAAGTTAATAACTTGAGGGAAAGACTCAAACAAGCTGATGATTTCATAAATGAACTAAAAGAAATACTGAGTATCTTTGTGAAAAAGAGAAAGGAACTACTTCAACAATTAGCAAGTCAAAGTGAAGCCAACGATACTAATGAAAATTTGAATGAGAAAAACAAGCTATGTGAGAAGCTATCAATAGAGGTCATTATGGTAAGACATGAAATGGAATCAGGGGTTATGAGTTTCACCCAAGAGATTGAAGAGAAAAGAAAAATTGAAGATAATCTAAAACAATCTCTCAAGGAGAAGTCAGAAGACTACCACAAAATGGATAGAATAATCAGGCATCTGGAATCTGATCTTGCAGAAGCTAGAGATAATGAAGAACAACTTGAGAATCAAATAGACACTCTTAAAAGGGATCTTCAAACTGCAAATGAATACAAAGATAAATTCAAGATAAGCTCTGCTCAACTTGAAGTTCTTATTGAAAGCCAAAAGAGGGTAGATGACAAGCATGGCTTGGGTTATGAGAAAGGTGAAAGCTCTGGATCCAGTCAGAAGAACTCTGGATCAGGAAATCAAAGAAATAGGTCTAGAAGACCTCCAGTAAGGCAACCAAATGCTCAAAGATATCCATCCTTCAATGGATACTGCTACAATTGCAACAACTTCGGTCATAAAGCAACTCAGTGCAGAAGAAGAATGAATCAGACTAATTCATCCTTCTTCGGATAGTGTTTCAACTACAAAAGGTATGGTCACAAATCTCATGAATGCAAAAATATGCAAATAAACAATTCATTCAATGGTAGATGCTTTGCATGCAATAGAATGGGACAAATGGCTAATCAATGCAGATCAAGAGGATGTCAGTCAAATATGCATAGAAATGTTATTTGCTACAACTGCAATAGATCCGGTCATATTGCCAAATTCTACAGAAGTAAGAATCAAGATAAAAAGGGTCCAGTGTATCATAATCAAAATCAAGACAAAGGAAAAAGAAAAAGAAAAGTGAATGTGGATGAAGTTCAAAGGGAGATGAACAATATTTGGGTGAAGAGAAGTACATAAAATGTTGGGGATGGATTCACACCAAAATCTGATGTTGATATTCCTTCCAGAAACTAAATAGATGAGCTCTGGCTCAGGGGGAGTCACAAAGGAAAATAAATTCCCCCAGCCAGTCAATTGGTGCCTAAAATTGGCACATGGAGTGTTGCAGATTGAAGAGTTCTCAAAGAGATATCTAAATAACCCTCGGTAAAAATATGAAATATCCGCAAGGAGATTTGAAGAATCTAATCATCCAAGATTGAACTGGTTTGACAGCCTTCGAGTAAAAGCAAGATTTTCACAGTTAGATTCGGTATGATTCAAAATTGAAATATCTTGATCTATAGATAAATGGCATGATTAGAGGAAGGGAAAATGCAGACTATGATCTATGCGAGCTTCTCCTGAGCCAACTGCTAGAAAACCTACAAAAGATCAAGAAGAACAAGAAGAACTCATTCAATTATGGTGGGCTAATACTGTGTCTATTCTTTTACTATATGAATGAGCTACCCGAATCAAGTGGTTGGGTATGGAAAAATGACAGACCAGTTTCCATACAAATCAGAGATTATATGTATGGGCTTGGTGATACCAAGTCTCAAAGTACAACACTCTGGGGATACTTCAAAAACTTCCAAAGCATGATGCAGGCCAGAGAAAGAATTCCCTGATCTATAGTCAAAAAATACAAGGATACAATGTGTTTCATGGTAGACATTGATCAATGCCTAATGGAGGCAGTGGAGCCTAGAATAGTCTGGATTATGTCAATGGGCTATGAGGTAGATGAGAAAATCCTGGAGCTGCATGTCCAACACCTGTTGAGTCAACCTAAGGACCCTGAGACAGAAAGGTTTGGAACCTTTCAAGAATTGAGTGTAAAAATACATGTTGAACTAAGACAACCAAAGATGAAAAAAAAAGTGAGAATGGAAGTAGAGGAAGTTGCCAAAAGATATGGCATTTCAAAAGAGGCAGTTGATGCAAACAAAGAAAAAATAGAAAGAGCTAAGAAGGAGAAACAAGAAGCAAAAAAAAGAAGTGTTCCGGTACAAGCCTCCTCCCAGACCAGATCCTCCAAGAGCTCTACACCTGCCACCTCTAAGAGCTCAAAATATTCAAAACTAGAAGACAAGACATCTGGAAAGGGAGAAAAGAGAACAAAAACCAAGGCCACAAGATCCTATATAAGCCAAAAGGATGATGAAGAAACAGAGACCGATGAGGAAGGTAAGAAAATGAGGAAGAAGAAGAAAACATCAGATGAATCCTCTGCTAGTGCAAACAAAGAAGAAGAGGCAGAATAATTTGTTGAAAGGCCTACTCTCTTTATTGATGATATCATCAAGGTAGTCATAGTGGATGGGAACCTGCAACTAGTCACTGAATTTTATGATGAATATAGTGATGCTAACAAGAAAATATTGGAAGATGCCACAGTCAAGTACCTAAACATTTATAATAAAGCATTCATTGAAATCATCTCTTTAATTCCCAAAAGTGTAGAGAAGGAACTTGAACTGAGAAAGGAGAATGCTAAGGAAAAGGACCTTGAGATCTGGGAACAAATTGTAATTCAACTCTATCCTTCCATTACTCCAAAACAAATGACCATGATCTTCAAGGACTGCAAGGATGAGTTCCAGAGCAAAGCCAGAATGAACAAACTTATGCTTGGAGAGACGGATCAGATAGCAAAAGAAATAGAAGACATCCTCTGGAATGCCTACAAGAGATTCAATCTCCTTGCCATAGAGGAAATAGATGAAGAATCTTTTGCCATGGATGACAAAGGACTAAGTACATCAAAAGAAGAATCTACTGAGAAAATTGTAGAAGAGCCGAAGGAGATAGGTGAGGAGAGGACTAAGGACTTGGATTCCTCTATTCCAGAAGAGGAAGTCAATGAAGAAGTACACATCTCTCTTCTGGATCCCCCTGCTAACTCCAAAACTAAAGGAGAAGGAAGCAAAGTGGAGAAATTGAGTCAAGAAGAGGATGAAAAGGGAAGAGAAGAAGAACACACAGAGAAGATCTCTGATGACAGTTCTGAGGCTGCAAAAGGAAAGAAGACTCTGTCTCCAACAAGAGACACTATAGAAGCAATGAAAAACTTCCTAACCAAAGAGATGATGGAAATAGATGAACCAGAACTATTTCAAGGACCACTCAATTTTGACTCCGTCTCTCCGGTCTAGACAATGAAGGTAGCATCTTTTGCTCAAGCTAAAGCAAAAGAAAAGCTTCTGAAGTCTCACATGGAAGATTGTGAGGTAATAGAGATTGCATCCGATGTGTTGGAGAAGATCATGCCATCCTTCTAAAAAGATCTTTCGGCCTCTTCATCTAGTAACTTGAAATCTCTTGTCAATTCTGTTAGCACACATTTTGATTCTTTGGAGAAATCGACAGAAGAGAAAGTTTGGAAAGAGTTCTTGGGAAAGAGATTCTCCAAAGTACAGGGACTCATAGAAAATGATAGGAGAAATATGGATATTGGGATAAAGAGCCTAGAAAATGCTCTTAAAGATGGCAGAGAATTATACAAATTTTGTCTATCTTGGTCCACAGTGACAGACGACATTGCAAAGAAGGTGGAAGAACAAGAGGGTAAACTGTTAAGTTTATCTCAGAATTTTGATCCTCTCACCTCATCCATAATGAATCAAGAGTGCCAGGCTATTGCCACTATAAATGAAATAAAGAATCTTGAAAAGAAAAAGAAGAATAGAATAAGCAGGATGAGTGAGCTAAGAGGGATAATTATCCCTAAGTTTGAGGCAATGCATGAGGCCTTAACTGATGCTCAGACCACAGCCCAAACCAGTGATCTGGCAGACTTTAAGAGGGAAGAAGCTTTTGCATTTTTTTTGAGTGGTCACATCTCAATTTTGGATAGAATGAAGCAGAGTTGGGCAATAGAATTTGTCCAGTTGAAGACCATCTTTGCGGATATACTTAAGTATATGTAAGTACAACATGTATATATACTTGTGCGGCAATGTATAAATTGATTTTTTTTTTTTGCAAATTTTGGTGTGCAGATTTCACCCTTTGCCATTGATGTCAAAGGAGGAGTGAGGAGTAGTGAAAATGTAGAATCCAGCTAAGGGGGAGCTCCGGTAAAAATGTACATAAGATAGAGCATCAGCCTAGGGGGAGTTTGTTACGACACTTAATCATTTTTCACTAAGTGTTGCTATCAATGCCAAAGGGGGAGATTGTTAGCAAGAGACACTGTGTGGCTTCATGATTGTTGTCATTGATGGCAACAACGTTTATCCCACACATCTGCAGCACATAGTATGTCTATACTAGAAGTTAGATTGAAGAGTGTTTTGGTCCGATGAATAAGAACAGAGCAGGCAGCAAGGTCCGACAATCAGGTTTGGATCTCTCAGAGGATGTATCTCAACAAAGTATGGACTTGGGGAAGTCAAGAGGAGTACTTTCCAAAGATTGAGCCTCCGGTGATGAAAGAGTGAAAAGATATGAGCATCTAAGTGTTGGGTTCTTGACAGGCAGAGTAGACTAAGGAAGAACTGACTGGCAAAGCATCAGACTTTAATCTGGATAAGAAATTGATGGTGGTCAATCTAGTTGAGAGATCATACAAGGTTGGCCGACATGATTGATAACTTCTATGTCTATATTTTTTATACGCATCACATATTAAGCATGGATTCAGCTGATAGACTAGTATTTAGTAAATATCTTGAGTATTCTAGTTACTGACAAGAAAGATGTTGAAATTCTTGGTGCGGATATATATATACCAGATGGATTTCGATATGAGGTGGTGTTGTGTGATATAGAGTGCAAGAAAAGCCAAAGAGAAGTGTGGAAGTAGCAATACAATTCTGATATGTGATAGAATAGCAGCACTAAAGCAGAGGAAGAATGAAGTGCAGTAGATCAGTATATTGAGCCTAATCAGAACTGAACCTCAGCATATGTGGATACCTCTCTTCAGTTCAAACATTTGGTTACCTTATATAACCTAGTAGATAGTGAGTCTCTTGTAGGTAGTGTGCCTCTTGTGAGCAGTGTGCTCGGGTAGTGAGCCCTAATTGGCATGTACCATTTTGTTCTTTCTATTCTTTTAACAGAGAATACAATCTTGGGTTAGTCACCTCGTGGTTTTTCCCTTAACAAGGTTTTCCACGTAAAAATCCTTGTGTTATGTGTGTTGGTTACTTTTATGCTCTCATGATTATGTATGCTTATATGTTTTGATGCTGCACTAACTGATAAAGAAGGAAAGAGAGTTAAATATTTAAGATAACTGATTCACCCTTGTTGGTAGGTGGCGACTGATCAGGAAAGTACTGTACACTAGCCATGTATCCTCGCCGAGGTTCGGGAAAGTACTGTACACTAGCCATGTGTATGAAAAAATTTTTTAGGGCCGACTTACAAAAACCTAGGGCCGACTTAAAAAAATCCTATTTTTTATGACCGACATAAGAAAACCCTAATTTTTTGTAACCGACAAAAAGGCTTGATAAAAGGTGGCCAAGGGTTAGGGTTTGGGTATTGTATTGTAGCATTTGCAGCGGTATTGAGTTGCAGGGATTGCTTATTGTAATCGTTTTGATTTATTGGATAATAATATTGGACTCTCTGTTTGGTGGATGTAGCCTGAGTTTGGGTGAACCACGTTAAATCTTGTCTCTCGCTGTTATTAATGCTGTGTATTTCCATTTCTCTGTTTAATCTTTATTTGCATTTAATTGATATCTTCTGCCGGCTAACCCTAACAAGTGGTATCAGAGTGGGTTGTGTTCGATTATCATCTGCAGGAAAGTCTCACGGTTGAGTGGGAGAAATGGCGGATGAGGGAAGATTGAAGGTCGATAAATTCAATGGGTAGAACTATCAGTTATGGAAGATGCAGATGGAGGATTACCTCTATCAAAAGGATTTATGGATGCCGTTGGAAGGAGTAGCCAAGAAATCGGCAACAATGTCTGATGAGGATTGGAATCTTCTTGACAGAAAGGCACTGGGAACCATTCGGTTGTGCCTGGCACCGTCGGTGGCATTCAATATAACGAAAGCGAAGACAACAGATGGTCTGATGAAAGCTTTGGCAAAATTGTATGAAAAACCCTCAGCCTCAAATAAGGTATTTCTTATGAAGTGTTTTTTTAAGCTGAAAATGGTTGAAGGTGGATCTGTGACAGATCATTTAAATGAATTTAATACGATTATCAGTCAATTGACTTCTATAAATGTAAAATTTGATGAAGAAGTTAGAGCTCTCTTGATATTATGTTCATTGCCTGAAAGCTGGGATAGTTTGGTAATGGCGGTTAGTAACTCTGTTTCTGGTTCAAATACCCTAAAATTTGATGATGTTGTTGGTGTTATTCTAAGTGAGGAAATTCATAAGAAAAGCTCAGGTGGATCCAAATCAGGTAGTGTTTTGAATGCAGAAAGCAGGGGCAGATCAAAGGAGAGAGGAAAAGGTTCTGGAGGTCATGGGAAGTCATGAGGAAAATCAAAGGACAAAAGATCCCAAACCAGAGGATAGAAGGATTGCTGGTACTATGGAAAACTAGGTCATCTGAAGAAAGATTGCTGGTCTCAGAAAAATAAAGAAGGAGACAAACAAGAAGGCAATAAGGAAGCAAATGTGGTAAGTAATAAATCTGAAGATGATGCTTTGATTCTTTCCCTAGATAATTCTGATGATTCATGGGTTTTAGATTCAGGGGCCTCATTTCATGCTACGCCCCATAGAAGTTATTTTCTTGATTATGTCCAAGGGGATTTTGGGCTGGTTTATTTGGGAGATAACGAACCCTGTCAGACTGTTGGAAAAGGAAGAATCAAGATTATGTTGGATCTAGGGCATACAACTGAGAGGGGGGGGGTGAATCAGTTGTATAGAACTTGTTCTATTTCAAACACTTAATTCTCTGTTGTTAGTTAGCAGCATATCAAATAATCATTCATGGAAGCATAATACATAAACATAAGAGCAGATAAGCATCAACACATTGAACACCAAGATTTTGACGTGGAAAACCCGGTTAAGGGAAAAACCACGGGGTGATTAACCCAAGAATTATTCTCTGTTAGAAGAATAAAGAAAAATGAATGGCACATGCCAATAAGGGCTCACTGCCCGAGCACACTGCTCACAAAGAGGCCCACTGCCTACAAGGAGACACACTGTCTACAAAGTGATAAAAATCACAGTCTTGAACTGGAGAATGACATCTCTACCATGTCCGGATCAGTTCCAATTAAGCCCAATAATCTCTGCTCTGCCTTTCGCACCTTTCTTCGCTATATCATACTCATCCTCACACCACACCTTGAAATGAACTCACAAACCGTTATTTATACAAGATATCAACTTAGGAACAAACATCTAAGTCGGCAAACAACCATAGGAGTATCCGCAAGATGAATAACACATCCGGTCGGCCATAACAAGAACATTCGCAGGATGAACAACTCATCCGGTCGTCTAAACAGAGTAATAACTTCATCCGGAAGAATAACTTCAATTCTGGGCTCTACCATCAATGCGGACCAACAACACAACCTAAACATGATCCAAGAATCCTTCACAAGCCTTTCTGAATGTCCGGATACATCCGCACTTCCTCTGCTTACTGGGATCTCTTGTTTTCCTCATCCGGAACTTCAAGAACACAGTCTGTCGCCACTGTCATAATGCAAGAGGTACTTCTGGACCTCCAAATCATACACAAATCAGGATGATACATCACAAGGACATCCCAAACACTCCTTCCAATCCGCAGATTAGGATAATACAATTCCGGACCTCACCGGACCTTTTTGTGATCCTCTGTCACCTCCGGATACTTGCCGGACCCGGTTCTATACCGGCAGCCACAACTTCTTCAGATCTTCATGCGGACCTCTGAAATCTTAACTGTAGCATCTCAAGACTCATATCTACTAACCCTTTAATCCGCATCCTCCGGTTCTCATCCTATACAGTACATTTACCTTCTTCTTATCACTGTTCTTCACTGTTCCTGACTGAGACTAATTTTCTCAATATCCTCAGCACACAGCTCATCAAATCCTTCTTGTCAATGCAATATGAGTATGTTGACATCAATGACAACACTGGATAACCTCATACTTGCAACAATCTCCCCCTTTGTCATTGATGGCAACATATGATGTGAAAAAACCATTAAGACAAGAACTTCATCTTTTCATATGTCTTCTCTTCCTTTACTGCTCCCCCTTTGATCATCAACCATTTGTTTTTCACATGTCTTCTCTCCCCCTTTGACATCAATGGCAAAGGGCTCATACTTGCAATTCTCATACATCAGAATCATACCAGCTGCTCCCCCTTAGTTGCAGCTCCCCATTAGTCCGGATCACAAGATATGACTGTGATAGCCACCGGACTGATGCACAACAGTGCATCTTAGTTCATTACCGGAGGGGCCATGACCCCTAACTTCTCCCGGAGATATTCAAAAGAGTCCTTGGGAAGAGGTTTTGTAAAGATATCTGCAATCTGATCCTTGGAGGGAACATACTCCAATCTGACTTCTTCCTTGTTTACTTGTTCTCTCAAGAAGTGAAATTTGATAGATATGTGCTTAGTCTTAGAATGCAATACCGGATTCTTGGAGATATTAATTGCACTTGAATTATCACAGAAAATTGTGATAGGCTCCTCATATTCAACTTTGATGTCTCTTAGCATCTGCTTCATCCATAGGATTTGAGTACAACTACCTGCTGCTGCAATGTATTCTGCTTCAGTTGTAGACAGAGATATTGCATCTTGTTTCTTGCTTAGCCAAGAAACCAATCTCTTTCCCAAAAAGAATGCTCCACCACTAGTGCTCTTCCGGTCATCCACATCTCCTGCCCAATCTGCATCTGTGTAAGCATGAAGAGAGAAATCCGGATCTCTAGGATACCATAGACCATACTCAACTGTCCCTTTCAAGTATCTAAAAATTCTTTTGATTGCTATAACATGAGATTCTCTAGGATCAGCCTGGAATCTTGCCACAAGACCAACAGCTTGCATTATATCTGGTCTAGTTTGAGTGAGATACAACAATCCACCAATCATTGATCTATACTTTGTCTGATCTGCTTTTGGAGAATCATCATCTTTGCTTAACTTACATCCGGTTGCCATAGGAGTGTTCATAGGCTTTGAGTCTTCCATACCAAATTTCTTTAACAGTTCTTTCACATATTTGGTCTGAGAAATGAAGATCCCTTCTTTTGTTTGAGTAATTTGCAGACCCAAGAAGAAATTCATTTCACCAAGCATAGACATTTCAAACTCACTTTTCATCTGATTTGCAAAAGTTTTACACATACTATCTCTTCCTCCAAAAATGATATCATCCACAAACACTTCAACAATCAGAATGTTCTCATGATCAATTTTGAAATATAAGTTGCTGTCAGCAGTACCTTTGTTGAATCTAATCTGCACAAGATGCTTATCCAACCTTTCATACCATGCTCTTGGGGCTTGCTTCAATCCATACAAAGCTTTCTTCAACTTGCAGACCATATCATTATTATCAGACAATTGAAATCCATCCGGTTGTTCAATGTAGACTTCTTCTTCCAGATCACCATTTAGGAAGGCAGACTTGACATCCATCTGATATACCTTGAAGTCTTTGAAGGCAGCAAATGCGAGAAGTAATCTGACTGCTTCAATTCTTGCTACCGGAGCAAAAGTCTCTTCAAAGTCAATTCCTTCTATTTGAGAGTAGCCTTTGCAGACCAATCTAGCTTTGTTTCTGATTACTTCACCAGCTTCATTTAGTTTGTTCCGGAAGACCCACTTGGTTCCAATTACATTCCTGTCTCTAGGTCTGGGAATAAGATCCCAAGTATGATTTTTCTCAATTTGCATCAGTTCATCTTCCATTGCTTTGGTCCAGTTTTCATCATTGCAGGCTTCATTTATTGTTTTAGGTTCAATCTTTGAAATCAGACAACATTCATTCTGATCTTGAGCAATATTCCTTCTAGTTTGTACACCTTTGCTTCTGTCACCTATGATCTGATCTTCAGAGTGATTCAGTCTTACATACCTTGGAATTTTGGGAGTATTCAGCACTGATGTTTCTTGATCAGCCTCATTCAAATCTAACTCTTCTTCCTGATTTACCGGATCAGGCTGACTCTGTCTCACCGGAGAGGATTGAGGTCCTTGAACACTATCTTGGTCATCTTCATCAAACTCATAAAATCTTGAAGGCTTCTCAATTCCTTCATCAACCTTTACATTGGTGCTTTCTATCATCTTCCTCAATCTCTTATTGTAACATCGGTATGCTTTGCTTTGAGTGGAGTAGCCCAAGAAAATTCCTTCATCACTTCTAGCATCAAACTTTCCTAGATCTTCATCTCTTTTAATATAACACTTGCTACCAAATACTCTGAAATATTTCACAGTAGGAGTGATGCCAAACCAGAGTTCATAGGGGGTCTTACCGGTGTTGTTTCTGATTTGAACTCGATTGAGAGTGTAGACTGCAGTGCTGATAGCTTCTTTCCAAAACATTTGAGGAACATTTGCTTCCAACATCATTGTCCTAGTAGCTTCCTGGATGGTCCGGTTCTTTCTCTCAACTACTCCATTCTGCTGTGGAGTCTTAGGAGCAGACAACTGTCTCCTTATACCCTGTTTCTCACAAAAGTCAATGAATTCACCAGATGTAAATTCACCACCTCTATCAGACCTTAGACACTTTAGTTTCAATCCGGTTTGATTCTCCACCATAGCTTTGAAGATTTTGAACTTCTCAAAAGCTTCTGATTTTTCTTTTAAAAAGGTAACCCACATCATCCGGGAATGATCATCAATTAACAACATGAAATATCTATCACCTTGCAGACTCTTGATTCTTGTTGGACCACATAGATCAGTATGTACTAATTCCAATAATCCGGTAGAAGACTGATCTTTGCATTTAAAAGAGACTCTGCTTTGTTTGCCTAACTGACATTCTTTACACACACTATTTGTAGGTTTTATCAACTTTGGAAGATCTCTCACAGCCTGAGTATTGCTTATCTTGATGATGTTATCAAAATTTACATGACACATTCTTCTATGCCATAACCAACTCTGATCAATTTGAACAAACAAACAACTTTTATTTGAACCAACCAGATGAAAGATGTTACCTCTTGTCTGAGTACCGGATGCAATTTCAGTTCCGGAGCTTGTAAAGATTCTGCATTTTCCATTCTTGAACCGGAGATCATAGCCTTTGTCCACTAACTGACCAACACTGAGAAGATTGTGCTTCAATCCTTCAACATACAGTACATTACCTGTTTTGCTCTTACCATCAAAGGAAATAGTTCCCCTACCTCTGATTCTACCAGCAGAATTGTCACCAAACTTTACCATTCCTCCTTCATATCTTTCCAAGTCTAAGAACTTATTCTTGTCACCAGTCATATGGTGAGAGCATCCACTGTCAATAACCCAATCATCCTTTTCTTCCACTTGAGCAGCCAAGGCTTTTTCAACAACTTTGTGATTGACAGATTCAGAGAGCAAGGAATCTTCTTCCTTGATGGCTATAAACACCCACTCATTTCCGGATTTGCTTCCTGGATCTGATTCATCATCTGTTACTCCTTCATTGTCATCTTCTTCATGAACATAATAGCAATTCTTTTGAAACCTTTGTCTGTGAGTATTAGATCTTGCAGATCTCTCTGGACATCTTGAGGCAAAATGACCAATCTTATTGCAGTTAAAACACTTAAAGGGTAGTTTTCCTTCATACTTACCGGATCCTCTTGGCAGTCTCTTTGCAATGAGGGCTTCAAGTTGAGCTGTTTCTGCTTCTTCTTCTTCCATGTCTCTTCTTGCTTGATCATACCATGACATTTTCCTTGATGAGTTTTCACCCGGATCAAATCTTTGTTTGCCTTTCACATAGGCACTGGCTTTGAAAGCAGATTCAGTCTTGGGAGGATCATCTCCAAACTCGGTCATTTCAAATGCAGCTAGTTTTCCAGCCAGTTGTTCTCTTGTGACAGTTGTGTGGGCTCTGAATTCATCAATGGCAGCAACTTTGATTTTGTAGGCAGCAGGAAGGGATCTTAGGATTTTGCAGACAATCTCATTTTCATCTAAAGTTCCACCAGCATTTTTGATTCCACATACTAGCTCATTTACTCTTGGCATAAAGGTAGTGATGTTTTCATCATCTCTCATTTTCAATCTTTCAAATTTCCCTTTCAGACTTTGCAACCTTGCACTTTTGACAAACTCATCTCCTTCATACAGAAGTTCCAGTTTAGTTAGGATCTCATATGCAGTTGGTAGGTCAATGACATTCGAGAGATCTGAGTCATTCAATGCACTTAGAAGAGCTTCCTTGGTCCGCAGATTGTTTTCAGCTTCTGTGATTTCATTCAGAGTTGTCGGACCACCTTGTGGAGGTACATATGGTTTTGAAATCATACCCAGATATGCTTTTCCCATGCATTCCAAGTGACACTTCATGCGACCTTTCCAGAGAGTAAAGTTGGTTCCATCGAACTTCGGACTATCCTTCTTGTAAGACGACATCCTGGATCTCCTCAAGCGGTTAAGCTCTTGTCAGAGGAACTTGGCTCTGATACCAATTGTTGGATCTAGGGCATACAACTGAGAGGGGGGGGTGAATCAGTTGTATAGAACTTGTTCTATTTCAAACACTTAATTCTCTGTTGTTAGTTAGCAGCATATCAAATAATCATTCATGGAAGCATAATACATAAACATAAGAGCAGATAAGCATCAACACATTGAACACCAAGATTTTGACGTGGAAAACCCGGTTAAGGGAAAAACCACGGGGTGATTAACCCAAGAATTATTCTCTGTTAGAAGAATAAAGAAAAATGAATGGCACATGCCAATAAGGGCTCACTGCCCGAGCACACTGCTCACAAAGAGGCCCACTGCCTACAAGGAGACACACTGTCTACAAAGTGATAAAAATCACAGTCTTGAACTGGAGAATGACATCTCTACCATGTCCGGATCAGTTCCAATTAAGCCCAATAATCTCTGCTCTGCCTTTCGCACCTTTCTTCGCTATATCATACTCATCCTCACACCACACCTTGAAATGAACTCACAAACCGTTATTTATACAAGACATCAACTTAGGAACAAACATCTAAGTCGGCAAACAACCATAGGAGTATCCGCAAGATGAATAACACATCCGGTCGGCCATCACAAGAACATTCGCAGGATGAACAACTCATCCGGTCGTCTAAACAGAGCAATAACTTCATCCGGAAGAATAACTTCAATTCCGGGCTCTACCATCAATGCAGACCAACAACATAACCTAAACATGATCCAAGAATCCTTCACAAGCCTTTCTGAATGTCCGGATACATCCGCACTTCCTCTGCTTACTGGGATCTCTTGTTTTCCTCATCCGGAACTTCAAGAACACAGTCTGTCGCCACTGTCATAATGCAAGAGGTACTTCCGGACCTCCAAATCATACACAAATCAGGATGATACATCACAAGGACATCCCAAACACTCCTTCCAATCCACAGATTAGGATAATACAATTCCGGACCTCACCGGACCTTTTTGTGATCCTCTGTCACCTCCGGATACTTGCCGGACCCGGTTCTATACCGGCAGCCACAACTTCTTCAGATCTTCATGCAGACCTCTAAAATCTTAACTGTAGCATCTCAAGACTCATATCTACTAACCCTTTAATCCGCATCCTCCGGTTCTCATCCTATACAGTACATTTACCTTCTTCTTATCACTGTTCTTCACTGTTCCTGACTGAGACTAATTTTCTCAATATCCTCAGCACACAGCTCATCAAATCCTTCTTGTCAATGCAATATGAGTATGTTGACATCAATGACAACACTGGATAACCTCATACTTGCAACAGATTAAGTTGCAGAATGGGAATCATTGGCTACTACAAGAGGTAAGGCATGTTCTAAGGCTCAGTAGGAATTTAATTTCAGCAGGGCAGCTAACTGAACAAGGTTGCACTGTTATATTTACTGATAAAAATTGGAAGGTTTCAAAAGGTGCCTTAGTAGTAGCAAAAGGTGTGAAAGTAGGCACCTTATATCTTTCTATAGGTCATACTATTCCTTCTACTTTAGATGTTATAGAGGAAAAACAAACAGGTTCAGGAACAGTTGCTGCAGGTTTGTAGGAAGAGACTGGAAAAGTTGCTACAGGTTCTGAAACAACACTGTGGCATAACAGACTTGGGCATATGAGTGAAAAATGTATGAAGGTACTTCATTCTAAGAAAGTTTTACCAGGTCTGAAATGTATTAATATGGATTTCTGTGAAAGTTGTGTGTATGGAAAACAAAAGAGAGTCAGTTTTCTCAGAGATGGGAAGCAAAAGAAAAATGAAAAATTGGAGCTTGTGCATACAGATGTATGGGGACCAGCTCAGGTATCTTCTTTCGGTGGCTCTCGGTATTATGTTACATTCATAGATGATGCAACTAGGAAGGTCTAGATTTATTTCCTTCGACAGAAATCTGATGTATTTGAAACATTTAAAAAATGGAGAAGCTTGGTTGAGAATGAGACAGGTAAAAGATTAAAATGTCTCAGATCTGATAATGGCAGTGAGTATTGCAGCAAATAATTTGAAGATTATTGTTCCTTTAATGGAATTCGTAGGCAGAAAATAGTTCCAGGGACTCCACAGGAAAATGGAGTGGCTGAACGCATGAATAGGACAATAATGGAGCGTGCAAGGACCATGAGATTGCATGCTGGGCTACCTTTAAACATGTGGGCAGAGGCTGTCAACACTGCTATATATTTAATTAATAGAGGTCCTTCAGTTCCTTTGGGCTGTGGTATTCCAGAGGAAGTATGGACAGGTAAGAAGGTGAGTTATTCTTTTCTGAAAACCTTCGGCTGTGAAGCATTTGCACATATAGATTCTAAAAATAGAACCAAGCTGGATGCGAAATCAAAAAAATGTACCTTCGTTGGATATGGCATTGATGAATTTGGTTATAGGCTTTGGGATTTTGAAAATCAGAAAATTATGAGAAGCAGGGATGTTATATTCAATGAGAAGGTGTTGTACAAAGATCAGTTGCAGTAGCATGAGAAGAAAGAAAAGGATTATGTGGTGCTGGATGATTCTCCAATTAGTGATGTTCCAGTGGCTCCTCATGCTTCGCAACAGCAACCAAAAATACCACAAACTCTAGTGAATGTTAGACGGTCAACAAGGATAAGTAGACCTCTTGAAAGGTTTTCTCCCTCTTTGTATTCTATTTTGTTAATAGATGCTAGTGAACCAGAAGGCTATGATGAAGCTCTGCAGGTGAATACACAAGTTCAGTGGGAGCTTGCCATGAAAGAAGAAATGGACTCCTTGCTGAAAAATCAGACTTGGGAATTATGTAAGTTACCTACAGGTAAAAAGGCTTTACCAAACAAATGGGTTTACAAGTTGAAAGAGGAAGATGGAGGTAAGAAAAGCATTAAGGCCAGGTTAGTTGTAAAAGGATTTGCATAGCAATAGGGCATTGATTTTGATGAGATCTTTTCTTCGGTTGTCAAGATGACTTCTATTCGTACTGTTTTAAGTATTGTGGCTGCTAAAGATTTACATTTGGAACAGCTAGATGTGAAAACTACCTTTCTCCATGGTGATTTGGAGGAGGAGATATACATGGCACAACCACAGGGATTTGAGGTCAAAGGTAAGGAGAAACAAGTGTGCAGATTGAAGAAGAGTTTGTATGGCCTGAAACAAGCACCTCGACAATGGTATTTGAAATTTGATAGTTTTATGGCTGAGCAAGGCTACAACATGTGTAATTCTGACCATTGTGTTTATTTTAAGAGGTTAGATAATGACAGCTACATTATTTTATGTTTATATGTTGATGACATGCTTGTAGCTGGGTCTAACATGGATCACATTAGAGAGTTAAAACATCAGTTAGCACAGTCATTTGATATGAAGGATTTGGGTGCAGCAAAACAAATCCTTGGTATGAAAATTTGCAGAGATAGGAAGAACATAAAATTGACTCTATCTCAGGCTGCTTATGTTGAAAAGGTGTTGCAGAGATTCCATATGGAGAATGCAAAAGCTGTCAGCACACCTTTGCCTAGTCATTTGAAATTGACTAAGGAGATGTGTCCAAAGACACAAGAGGAGGAAGAAAAAATGTCCAAGGTTCCATATGCTTCAGCTGTAGGAAGTTTAATGTATGCCATGGTATGCACGAGACCGGATATTGCACATGCTGTTGGAGTCATTAGCAGGTATATGAGTCATCCTGGATTTGAGCATTGGAATGCGATCAAATGAATTCTTAGATATTTGAGAGGTACATCTAATAAACACTTATGTTTTGGGGGCTCTAATATTGATTTAGCAGGTTATGTAGACTCAGATTTGGCAGGGGATATTGATACCAGGCAGAGTACTACAAGTTATGTCTTTACTGTAGGTGGAACATCGATGAGTTAGATTTCCAGGTTGCAAAAGGTGGTTACTTTATCCACCATAGAGGCAGAATATGTAGCTGCAACAGAGGCAAGCAAGGAGATGATATGGCTGCAATCTTTCATGGAAGAATTGGGTAAACAACAGGCTAACAGTTCTTTGTATACAGATAGTTAAAGTGCCATACATCTTGCAAAGAATTCTGCTTTGCATTCAAAGACCAAACACATACAGTTGAGGTATCACTTCATTCGGTCAGTGTTGGATAATGGACAGTTAAGGCTAGAAAAGATACATATAGATGAAAATCCAGCGGATATGTTTACAAAGGCAGTGACAAGGGAGAAGCTGAGCTCCTCTTTAGCTTCGGTTGGTCTTCTAGACTGAAAACAACAAACATAGAACAGTAGAGTCCAGGGTGCTTATTTCTAGTAGGAGCTGCACGCGCAGCGGTGTCGTCCAAGATCAGTCTCCAAGTGGGAGATTGTGTTGGTGTGGAGCTTGATCAGTCTCCAAGTGCGAGATTGTTGGTAGGTGGTGATTGATCAGGAAAGTACTGTACACTAGCCATGTATCCTAGGGCCGACTTAAAAAAATCCTATTTTTTATGACCGACATAAGAAAACCCTAATTTTTTGTAACCGACAAAAAGGCTTGATAAAAGGTGGCCAAGGGTTAGGGTTTGGGTATTGTATTGTAACATTTGTAGTGGTATTAAGTTGCAGGGATTGCTGATTGTAATCGTTTTGATTTATTGGATAATAATATTGGACTCTTTGTTTGGTGGATGTAGCCTGAGTTTGGGTGAACCACGTTAAATCTTGTCTCTTGCTATTATTAATTCTGTGTATTTCCATTTCTCTATTTAATCTTTATTTGCATTTAATTGATATCTTCTGCTAGCTAACCCTAACAACCCCCCCTCTCAGTTATCTACCTTGTTTCCAACAAAGTCTACTTTCCTAAATGGTGATTTGGAAGAAGAGGTATACATTGAGCAACCAGATGGATTTCAATTGTCTGATCATGGAGATATGGTCTATAAATTGAAGAAGGCATTGTATGGACTCAAACAAGCCCCAAGAGGCTAGTATGAAAGATTGGACAAACATCTTTTGAAGATTAGTTTCACCAAGGGTACTGCTAATAGTAATCTGTATTTTAAAGTTGATCATGAAAATATCTTGATTGTTGAAGTATTTGTTGATAAAATCTTTTTTGGAGGGAAAGATAGTATGTGTAAGACTTTTGCAAATCAAATGCAAAGTAAATTTGAAATGTCTATGTTTGGGGAAATGAATTTCTTCTTGGGTCTACAAATCACTCAAACAAAGAAAGGAATCTTCATATAATAGACCAAATATGTGAGAGAATTGTTGAAAAAATTCGGGATGGAAGATTCAAAGGCAATGAATACACCCATGGCAACCAAATGTAAGCTGAGTAAAGATGATGAATCCCCTAAGGCTGATCAGAAAAAGTACAGGTCAATGATTGGAGGACTGCTTTACCTTACTCAAACTAGACCTGATATTATGAATGTTGTTGGTCTTGTTACTAGATTCCAAGCTGATCCTAGAGAGTCTCATGTCATAGCAATCAAGAGAATTCTCAGGTATTTGAAGGGAATAGTTGAGTATGGATTATGGTATCCTAAGGATCATGATTTCTCTCTTCATGCATATACAGATGTTGATTAGGTAGGAGATGTGGATGACCAGAAGAGTACCAGTGGAGGTGCATTCTTTTTGGGAAAAAGATTGATTTCTTGCTAAGAAAGAAACAAGAGGCAATGTTTCTATCCACTGCAGAAGTAGAGTATATTGCATTAGCAGGTAGTTGCACTCAAGTATTGTGGATGAAGCAAATGCTAAGAGATATCAGAGTGGAGTATGAAGAACCTATCACAATTTTCTATGATAATTCAAGTGCATTAAACATATCAAAAAATCTGATGTTGCATTCAAAGACAAAACATATATCCATCAAGTTCCACTTTTTGAGACAGTAGGTAAACAAGAATGAAGTCAGATTAGAGTGTGTGTCTTCAAAGGATTAGATTGCAAACATTTTTACCAAACCTCTTCCTAAGGACACTTTTGAGTATCTCATAGAGAAGTTAGGGGTTATTACCCCTCTGGTTCTGAATTAAGGTGCATTCATGTGCATCAGTCTAGTGGATCCCATAGTCATATCTTGTGATCTGGATTGATTTTATGAGGCTACTACTCAGGGGGAGCAATCAGTATGATTCTGAAGTATGAGAAGTGGTTTCAAGTATGTACCCTTTGCCATTGATGTCAAAGGGGGAGAGAAGACATGTGAAAAATAAAAGGCGGTTGTTGATCAAAGGGGGAGCAGAAAAGGAAGAAAAAGACATTTGAATGGTTGATGTTGACAGGGGGAGCTATGTTAGTAAGTGAGGAGAATTTATTGTCTTGAATATTAATATGAATATGAATATTACATACTTGAAGAATATAGGGAGCCCAAATTGGCAAGTGTCATTTTATACTTCTTATTCTTTTAGTAGAGAATACAATCTTGGGTTAGTCACCCCATGGTTTTTCCCTTAACTGGGTTTTCCACGTTAAAATCTTGGTGTTATATATGTTAAATTTATTTCTGCTCTTGAATTATTGCATTAAGCTTTCATGATTGAATCATTGATATGCTATTGAAATATAAGAAGGTTTTAAGTGAATAAGGAATAGAATTATGGTGACAACTGATTCACCTCCCCTCTTAGTTGTCTATCCTATTTTCAACAATAAGAGCATATTCTTGTCCATGAATGCCCAAGGTTGTTTGTTGACTCTTGACAAGTTTTATGAGCTTGTAAGAAGTCATTAAATGTCACATATTCCAAGGTGAATGCCCATCTTGAGGTTGTGTAAATTCTATATAAACCATGGCATAGTAGATGAGATGCATAATAGTTTACAGATACCCAAGTTCTACCAAAGTGAAGGTTGGAGGACAGAGGAAGTGAAAGTATTTGTAATCTCCTTTTGTGAAGATAATACAACTTGGCATCTTTTCTTGGTGGAGTTTTTTACCCACAAAGGTTTTCTCCACATTAAACACTTGTGTTATGTGCTTCATTCTACTTCTGGTATATTTTTGTATTTTGGGTTTATGTTTTGTTACAATCTCCATTGTTAATAACACAGTTAAAGATTGCTGAAATTTATTTGAATCAGATTTCTTTTGAGTAGTTGTGCTTTCATTTCTAACATTTGGTATCATAGCTTGGCCAACATTGACTCTTGTGTGGTAGTGTGGAAGCTGTAGCTATAGTGGGAGATTTGGTTGTGTTTGTTTTGCAGATCTTGCATTGTTATTATGTCTGCATCCACCATTGCATCAACCTCTTGATTGGATCTTGAGAAGTTCAATGGAACAGGGTATGAGTTGTGGAAGCTAAAAATAGAATTTTTATTAGAAGAAAGAAACCAATGGTTGGCTGTTCAAAAGGAGAAGAAACCTAATGATATCTCTCTATATTAGTGGGCAAAACTGGATAAGAAGGCACATGAACTATCCGTTTGTGTTTGTCACATTCTGTCCTATTAAATGTCACAAAGGAAGAGACTGTACACATGTTGTGGAAACAATTGGGTGAGATCTATCAAGCCAAGAGTATGGTAAATAAACTTTACTTAAAAAAAAAGAAAATTATTTTCCTTGAAAATGAAAGAGGGTGAGTTAGTTGCAGAGTACTTAAATTCTTTTAATTTGTTAATGAGTCAGCTTGCTTTAGTAGATGTTGAGGTTGATGAGGAAAATAAATGTATCTTACTTCTTTGTTCTTTACTTAAGTCTTGGGAGAATGTTATCCTTTCTATCACTACTAACCTCCCAAGGTACTGCCACAATAATGGGTTACACTTTCTAGGACATCCTGATTTTTGCTGAAATCACATATTTTTAGAAAATATAATGATTTAAGCCTTGAAAGGTTCTATTTTAATGATTTTAATTGAAGAGGGTTTGATCAAACCCCCTTAGATTCAAACCCCCTTGGATAGAACCCTACTAGATTTAAACCATACCTATAATGGAGTCTCATCTACACCTATCAAAATGCTGATAAAAAACCACTTTTGATTTACCTTTTGGGGGATCAAATGAATTCATTTAAAATTTATGTTTTGTAACTATGTAGTCCTTATTATAAGCTTCCCAAAAAGTATAATTTTAAATATATTTAATTTAATTATTATATTTATTTGTAATTTCTTGTGAATGTAGGGTTTTCATAGAACATCAAGTTCTCTATTCTACACACATGGAAAATTAGTAAATTAGTGAAAAAAAATCTGAAAAATATCTATGCCCTAGGTATTGATGTCTTTGTTTCAATAGAAAAAAATTTGAATTTCGATACATACAGAAAAAGTTATGTTTTACAGAATACGCCTATGTCTAAATTATAATTGGTTTGACTTCAAAACTTAATTAAAAAATATATTCAACAAAACATTATGAAATAAAATGCATGCCCTATATATCAGTGTTACCAATCTAAATTCAAAAGAATCATAATTTTATCCTTTGTAGAAAAAAGGTTATGTGCTACATAATACACATCACTTCAAAAAAAAGTTGTTTACTATTAAAAACTAGTTATGAAAGGAGATGCAAAAAAGAATTATAATTTAACTCCAATTTATTTAAAATATATATATTTAGAATCTACAAACAAAATCTCACAAGTGGCTAGTTCGCATCATCTTCAAATTCCTAATGGTTTAGTGGTTATAAGTGTCAGAAAGTGAAGATTTAGTTTAAAATGTTGATTTCAATGTCAATTCTGGGCAAAAAGTGTAACCAATTATTGTGGGATGACCCCACAAATCCAAAATTGGATGCCCTTGTTATAGTTTTACTGTCACAGGAATTGAGGAAGAAGAGTTTGGATAGTTCAGGGGATGCTCTCAGTGTCAGGGGAAGGTCTAAGGAAAGGGGACCTAAAGGAGATTAGAAAGGGACTAAGGTCAAGTCCAAGGGCCGGTCTAAGACTCCTAGTAAAAAGAATAGAGTTAAGTGTTGGAACTATGGTAAAAGGGGATATGTGAGGGAGTGTAGAAACCCAAAGAAATAGTGGGAGAGTGCTTCTGATAAGTCCTCGAATGCAGGTGAAGATGTTTTACTTTCTGCATATAATGCTGTTACTAATGATCACTGGTTTGTTGACTTAGGATGCTTGTTCCATATAACCCCACATAAGGAATGGTTCTCCACATATGAAGAATATGATGGAGGTAATATCTACCTTGGTGACAACTCTTCATATCTAATTGTTGGGAAAGAAAATGTATTGTTGTGTTTCAGGGTGATTAAAACCCTCCCTGATGTTTATCATGTTCCTGGATTAACTAGAAATTTGATTTCAGTTTCAAAGTTGAATGATTTGGGAATGCACGTGACTTTTGACAAGCATGGTTGTAGATTGGTGAGAGGGAACTTGGTGGTAATGAAGGGGAAGAGATTGGGAAATCTATTCAAGCTTAAAGCGACTACAGTTTGTAATGCCTCCTATGTATCTGAGGCTAGTACTAAAAATGCATGTATGTTGTGACACTGTAGATTTGGGCCACATGAGCAATAATGTATTAAAAACCATTAAGAATAAATATTTGTTGGATGGTTTCTTCTATTCTAATGAGCATTTTAATTTCTATGAGCATTGTGTGTTTGGTAAACAAAATAGAAAATCATTTCCTTCAGGAAGTAATAGAGCAAAAGAGAAGTTAGAAATTATTCATACGGATGTGTTTGGGCCTGTGAATAATGAATCTATCATAAAATCTCATTATTTTGTCACCTTCATTGATGATGTATCCAGATTAACATGGATTTATTTTATGAAAAATAAATCTAAAGTTTTCACTAAGTTTAAGAAATTCAAAGTCTTAGTAGAGAACCAATCAGGTTTAAAGATAAAAATATTAAGATCTGACAATGGAGGGGCATATTGCACTAAGAAATTTGATGAGTTTTGCAAGCATGTAGGTGTAATCAAACAAAAGACAACTCCATATACACCACAATAGAATGGTGTTGCAGAAAGGATGAACCAGACAATCATGGAAAGAGATAGAAGTATATTGAGTGATGCATAGTTGGATAAATGTTTTTGGGCAGAGGTTGTGTGTATTTCTTTGTACGTGATTAATAGATCTCCTTCTAAGGCTCTTGATTCAACACCTTATGAAGTGTGGGCAGGTAAGAAATCTTTTGTTTCACATTTAAGGGTTTTTGGTTGTGATACGTTTGTTCATGTGCTTAAGGAAAAGTGATCTAAGTTGGATCCAAAAGATGAAAGTGTACATTCATTGGATATGGTGACAATGTGAAAGGTTATAAGCTTTGGAATCCACTAACCCATAAGATTACCTTTTCTAGAGATGTTATTTTTAGGGAACTTAGAGCTATTTCTAAACCTGAGCAGCCAAAAGGAAAATAAGAAATGGTAAAAAAGGTGCACTTTGATTTAGAGCAATAAGATGCACATTGGGAAGAATAGAATGATGGATTGGGGGTGAAGAAGAAAAACAAAATTCAAGTAGTTCTGATG
Organism: Cunninghamia lanceolata; assembly: GCA_027924645.1. Classification (NCBI taxonomy): domain Eukaryota; kingdom Viridiplantae; phylum Streptophyta; class Pinopsida; order Cupressales; family Cupressaceae; genus Cunninghamia; species Cunninghamia lanceolata. Next base: position 17,470,672 of record BSBN01000274.1, read on the forward strand.
AAGATGAGTCTGTTGTTATAGAAGAAGTTGGTACACACGATCATGCAGAAGAATAAGTAGAATCTCTTACTCCACCCTTGAAGAGATCCACAAGACAATGGAATCTAGTTGATAGGTATAGCCCACCATATTTCCATTGTGCATATGCTTTATTGAGTACTAACGATGAACCTAGATCCTATAGGGAAGCTATTTTTGCAAATGATAGCAAGTCTTGGCAGTTAGCAATGTATTAGGAGATGGTGGCATTAGACCCTTATAACACTCAGGATCTTGTTTGTTTGCCCAAAGAAAGAAAGGCCATAAGTTGTAAATGAGACTTCAAGAAGAACTTTGGAGTAGATGGGTCATTGGATAAGTACAAGGCTAGACTGGTAGCCAAGGGCTACTCCTAGAGAGAGGGAGTTGATTTTGGTGAGATATTCTCTCTTATTGCTAAATTGAATTCTATTAGATTTCTCTTATCCATTGTTGCATCTTAGGATTGGGAGATAGAGAAAATGGATGTTAAGATTGTGTTCTTGCATGGAGATCTTGAAGAAGAAATTTATATGCAACAACCTACAAGTTTTGAGGTAAAAGGAAAAGAACACTAGGTTTGTAGGTTAAAGAGGTCTCTTTATGGTTAGAAATAGTTCCCAAGAATGTAGTTTCAAAAGTTTGACTCATTTGTTTTGAAATTGGGTTTTGTCAGAAGTGAGGGGGATCACTTTGTTTACTTTTATTGTGTGATGATTCTATACTGGTTATTGCTTTGTATGTTGATGACATGTTGTTTTTCAGAAATACTAAGGGTATGATTAGTGAGCTTAAATCCCAACTTTTAGGTGCTTTTGAGATGAAGGATCTTGGTGTTGCAAGGTATATTTTGGGAATGGGGATCATGACAGATAGAGTTAAAAGAAAGCTTTGGTTGTCACAAAGTAAGTATGTGAATACTATTTTGCAGAGGTTTAGTTTGCAGGACTATAACCTAGTTAGAGTTCCTTTACCCATTTGTACTAAGCTTTCATTAGATATGTGTCCAAAGACTAAGGATGATCTTGAAGATATGTTTAGTGTGCCATATGCTAGTTCTATAGGGAGTTTGATGTATGCAATGGTTTGCACTAGACTAGATATTTCCCAAGCAGTGGGAGTTTTTAGCAAATTTATGTCTAACCCTGGTAGACAAAATTGGAACTATGTGAACAGGGTGTTTAAATATCTTGCAAGTACTCCTGATAATTGTTTGGTTTATTCTCGTACTTATAGTGCTGATAAATCTTTGGACATACATGGTTTTGTTGATGCATATTGGGAAAGTGACTTGGATAGTTGAAGGTCCACTAGTGGCTATGTGTTTACTCTGTTTGGAGGTGTAGTGAGTTGGATGAGTAAGAGGTAGCCCACGGTTGCTTTGTCCACCATAGAAGAAGAGTATATGGATGCTACTCATGTCTCTAAGGAGGCAATTTCATTGAGGAGACTGTGTACAGGTATTGTTTTGATTGTAGGATCATTCAGATTGGTTATGATAGCCAAAGTGCTATCTGTTTGGCCAAGAATCCCATGTATAATGCTTGGACTAAGCATGTTGATGTTCAGTATCACTTTATTCGAGAGTTGGTTGCAAATTGAGAGATTGAGTTGAAGAAGATAGACAGTCAGGAGAATGTTCCAGATTCATTGACTAAGTCGGTGAGCACAAAGAAGTTCATGTGGTGTAGGGAGGCCATGGGCCTTGTCTCTAGTGCCTAATTATTTACAATTATTTTTCCTATGGGTTGATTTAAAATGTATAATTTGTCAAGTGAGAGAATGTTGGGATAAGGTGCCATTAACCTTGTAAATCCCATTATTGTATTATTCCATTTATTATTTGTAATTACCCATAAGGGATGCACAAGTTTCAATCGCAGTGGTAAAAATTATTTACTATCCACGATAATTATGGAGTTACTACATGGTATGTCCCAGAGTTACCGACGGTAGTTACGGGATATCATTTACTATGGTAAATGGTAACTAGTTAAAGTGGGGTGCACATGTGGAGGAATAATCTATTTTTAGTGTTATAACACACATCATAAATGTTGTAAGAAGGTGTAAGAGATTCTATGATAATTGTAAGTTGTCTTAAGAATTTATGACAACATATGACACCTCATAAGATGTTGTAAGTGGTTATTTTTAGCCCCTAGGCATTCAAGATTGCATGGGCATCTTTTGCCATGTGTAGGATGCATGTATGACATCATTTATGACCCAATAAGAGCCTATTCTTGTCAATGAACGCCCAAGATTGTTTGTTGACTCTTGACAACTGCTATGAGCTTGTAAGAAGTCATTGAATGTGGCATATTCCAAGGTGAAGGCCCATCTTGAAGTTGTGTAAATTCTATATAAACCTTGGCATAGTAGATGAGATGCATAATAGTCTATAGGTACCCAAGTTATGTTGGAGTGAAGACAGGAAGACAAAGGAAGTGAATGTATTTGTAAACTCCTTTTGTGAAGATAATACAATTGGCCTCTTTTCTTTGTGGGTTTTTTACTCACAAGGGTTTCTCCATGTTAAACACTTGTGCTATGTGTTTCATTTTGCTTCTGGTATATTTTTGCATTGTGGATTTATGTTTTGTTACAATCTCCATTGTTAATAACACACAGTCAAAGATTGCTGAAATTTATTTGAATCATAATTTCCATTGAGTAGTTGTGCTTTCAATTCTAAGAATTTGTAATATGTTACATCTTCTCTTCTCCATTGGCATCTATCACTATCATGTCCTTTACCTCTAACGCTATCATGTCCTTTTCCATAGACATTGTGTTAGTTTATATTATCATTGAAGTCCTCTTTATAGTTGCTTGAAGCTCTATCATCATGGATTTGAGGTGCCACATTTTAAATTTCATTAATATTTCACTAATATGTACATCATCATTGTTAGTAACTATAGTTATTTCTATGTAAATCTTCATCTGCTAGTCCTTTGATTATTACCATACCCTTTTGTGGGGTTGATTATTCTCACATTGGTGATTACACCAGGATTCATGCTAATCTTAGTCCCTTATCTCAACCAATTTTGAAGGCAATCATTTATTTGGTGGTCATCCCATTCTCTACAAATACCACAAAAAAATCTATTTATCCTGGGGGTTTAGCAAAGTATACTCTCAATTTTGTGTCTCCTTTTCTTTTCTTCATGACTAGGAATTCATTTATTAGGTGTCCTTCATTCAACCAATAGGTATGCTAAGTCTTCTTCCTTCAACTAGTTATCAAATCCTGATTGCTATTTCCTTTTTCCTAGAATACCTTTTTTAATATATTTCAATTGTTTTAATTCTAGTTGTTGTCAATTCAAGTATGCACCCTTGTTAAGTTTTACAAAAACTTAACTACTTGTTGAAACATGGAATCATTCTTGGATGTGGGTCTCCTTTCATGAGAACGAATCTCTAGAGTGAGCTGGTTCTCTTGTAACTTCCTAAACTACTGACTTGAGGGGAAAAGGGATAGAAAGATGTAACTGCAATGTAAATTAACTCTAAAATCTAAACTAGATGAAATTCTATCACTCACAAATAGATCCTCTAACCTGAATCGTCACAATTTAACTGATAGTTTATTCCTTTAGTAATTTGCAACAAGGTTTAGATCAAACACAAACTGTAACTAGGAAGAAATGAATTTAACAATATTGAGACAAAATAAAGGACTGAAATAGTCACAATATAACATCAGATCAAGATTGCAAAATATATGTGAAATAGGAAGAGTTGCTATTAGAACTGGAAGGAGTACAATGCATGAAAAAATAAAATTTACGATCCAAATGCCTATATACAACTCTGCAAGAGAGAAGAAACTGATGCTAACTGACTGAGAAAAAACTAAGTTTTTCCCCTATATATGTCTCCAAATGATCTCCTTCGAAGAAAGCTGAAAAAGCTCCTAAAAATAGACCGTAAGTCCATTTTTTAGCTACTCATGAAAGCCAAAAATAAAGCACTGAATCTGCCTCCAATCTATGAAATAAAGCTACAAAGTTGCCCTCTCAGGTGGTCCCACCATAAAACTGGTTTTCTCTGCTCATGAAAGCTCCAAAAATTCATCCTATATGACTCTAAATAAAACAAATCAGAATGAAATATTTGATCTGCTTTATTAGCCTATAAATTGCCTAAAATAGTTAAACTTTAAAAGCAATTCATAATTTCATTGCTTTAAACTTAACTTTACAATGATATGGATATTTTAATCAATATCCTATTGATATGATTTTTGCAAAAAATAAAATGATATCTGGTTTATAATTTCACCAAGATATTTACAAGATATCATTAATGATTTTCTATAAAAATAATACAAAAGAATGAACTATTACACATATTTGCAAAACACAAATAAAAGCCTTAAAAGGATTGACACCATGGCCTCCATATGTCAATATTCTGCCACCTCATCATTATCCATATGGCTGGAAAAAATGCCAACTGACTGCCTCTTTAGTGCCACCATGTTGCATTGACCCCCTTTAACCATGTCTTCATCTAGTATATTCTTCACATGTCCAAGATTCTTGTTTGATCTTATACATATATTGAAATATGTGAAGGAATAATAAAAATGCATAAGTGGGAGGTCAAGGACAATCAACCACATGCATTATCAAATGATACCTTGACCCCAATGTGAGTTGATCACAAATCAGATTAAGGTCTTGAAAGATTCTAAAGGCACAGCCTTGTCCACTCAATGATAATACCCACTTTAACTTAATAAAATAGACTATATCCTTCAGCTTATGATTGCTAGACACCATCAACATAAGGTGTTGACCCTGATCTCATTTGGATAAAATGATTATATTATTTTGCATGGTCAAAATGAAAGGGACGTCAAAACAAAAGCAAATGTGAAACCCTAAAACATCAGTCATTTCATTTTTGTTGTTGGCATTGAGTTGGCTCTGCAACTGTGGCCACCAACTTGGGGTTTCATGCTTTGTGTGTTTTTCTCCATTTGATGGTCTTCAGAGGTCGAAAGCACTACACTTCTTTGGCCAAAATGACAGGCCGCTCCTGGAAAGCTTGAATCTAAAACTTTTAATGGCATTTTACTATATTTTGATGGCTTATATCTCATAAAATGGCTGTGGCCATGTAGTTGTTTCCTTAGTCTTCTCAACTTTGATATGCATTTGTTTGGTTTTCTGTGTTGAACTTGTGAAAAAATGACAAAATCACAAGGTCCAGTTCAACTAGCCATGGCCATTATCTCCTTCACATGCTGCATTATCATATGGTGAGCTCAGTATTCCTCTCCATCATTGCTCTTAATGTAGCTTCCATTACTTCTATCTTATATGAAACTATGATGAGGGTTTCATTTCCTGTTAGTTGGGTATGTGAAATATCTTCTCATATGGCACGGCTGCTCCTTGGAATACATCCTGTAGCTTCATTCTTGTCTGTTGATGTAGAAAATGTGAAGTTTCTTTGTGCTCGAAGTGAGGGTTCCATTATATGTTACACAGAACTCCCTTAACTCTTTGCGGCCATGATCTTCTATGCTCCATTTTGACTTTGCTCGACTGTGTATTGCAAAAAGAAAGAAAACCTTCTTAAACCCGATAAGGGTTTCATGATTTTGCTGTGTAAACAATATACTCATCTATGGTCTGCCTTGACAGTTTTACTTACCATTTTTCTTTTCTCTTCAACACTACAAAATGCATTAGATTCTGAAAGTCGATGTGGGTATTTGAGAAAAGAATGTAAATGGCATTGTATGCCATGGCCTCACTATCTCTGCATTTTTCCTCTTCACTACATAAACTCAGATTTGAAAACTGAAGCAATGTTTCATTTTTATGAGCACAAAATCTTCTTTCTGTATCATATATGTCATATGGTATCTCATTTTCTTTCTCATGCTGTCATTGTTTAGTCATAGCCACTGTTACTCTTCAAAAGAAGTGATGATTGCATGTACTGTTTGGATGCAAAGTAAAAAAGAAAACTTTCAAAACAGGGGTGAATACCCATCAAGCCCACAATACAGAGAGATTAATGCTCAATCATCTTTAAATACCCTTCTCAAGGTCCAAATAATACCGAAACACACACACTTCTTCACTATCGGCGAGACAACATTCCATCGATGAACTTAAAAACCATTCCACCGATACACTGATCACTCTCTGATGACACCTTCGAACTCACTATCGGTAGGACTTAATACCATCGGTGAGCTTAAAATTCCGTCGACTGATAGGTCAATGCCTCCATGACTCTGACTTCTCGCTTGTTGACTCCTATCGGCAAAGCCCTGACCAAGGTTTGCTGATATGCTGATACAACCCATCGTCGGTGAGACTCCAAACATCGGTGAAGCCTTAAGTCCTTTAACTGATATACTGATGTGTTATGTTTCCTTCGGTGAGACTTCCTTCGTCGGCGAACGCTTGTGATCTTAGGCCGATGCACCGATGACTAACACCCTTGACGAGACTCTCACTTTCGGTGGGACATTCTCCAGAACTACTGATAACCTGATATACCAACTTAGTATATGCTTGGCATGACTTGCTATTACCGGTGGACTAAAGTTTCTTTACCCAGATTTCACTGTTACGATCGGTCACCGTTTGTAGTTGATGAAAGGTACATTCTCAATATACATTCTCAACATGCTTTCTCAACATACATTCTCAACATGCTTTGCGATATGCATTCGTAACGTACATTCGGTGAAACGATACGAAACTTACGCCAATGTAAACCTCTGTAACTCTGCAACTATGCAAACATCGAACAACTTATATAGAAATAACAAAATCTCAACAAAACAAAAAATGATCTACTCCTACGGAAGCCATTCCACTGATTTCGAAGAAATCTCAACCAGTGGAATGCTTCTGATCTACATTTTGTGCAACAGAACCTTACTTAGATATACACGATAGAACAAGATTTCTTATTCCTTAGAAAATACACATACAAATCAATTCTCCGTCTGTGTATGTTCTCTTTCTCTCCCTCTCTGTGTCTCTTAATGAACACAACCCTACTATATAGATTCATGTCAGCAGTTACTTAAGATGGAAGGCGAATTGCCCTACAACCACTTCTGCCATTTGGTTACACCCATTCAGTTCAGTTACAATCTTTAATGACACGTATACAGACTCAATCTTATGCCGTTACTCAGCCAACTATGATTCAATATGGTGCTAAGGCCTTACAGACATGAAAAGACAACTTAGACAAAATAGAGTAGGGATCCTCCTGATCCTCAGTGTCTCGAGGTGCTCCTGCACCATACAACCAACCAACAAAGATTTCCAAGTCCCTTGGAAATGTATCTGCAAAACAAAATGGTTTTCATCTCCATCTCTGTTTGTCCTGGTCTTTATCTTTCACTATGCCTCTTCAGCTTCAGGCTTCAAATCTTCACATCAATGGAATAGTGACCAACTAACCAGCAATGGCAAACTACCATCAACATTTCAGAGCATCTTCAGGCTCTTTCTACTCTCAGCAATGGAGTACTCTCAGACTGATCAAAGCTTCAACGACTACAACATAATGCTCAATTAGATGTCCATCCTACACGTTGCTCTAGACCCATTCCTCTCATCCAACAATAGATCCTGGAGATGCACTACCACTCTCTCTCATAGTGGCCTCACTCTGCACCCTCTTCCAGCCAAATCTCTATTGGTGAATGGTCTTTACAGACCTCATCATCGTCTGCCCACACACTACAGGAATCCTATTCCTTCTCGCAACTAGATGGCACGAGCATCTACAATAGTCTAGCAACTACTGTCAGTCTTCAAAATAACTTCTATGATCTCTGTTTTCAAAATGGTCACCGACCAAACATTTCACTTCAACTCTTCATCTGCCTTCTTAGTGACATAAATCAAATACATAACTACCTAGACCTTTCACTAGCTCTGATACCAATTTGATGCAGAGCAAAAAAGAAAACTTTTAAAATAGGGGTGAATACCCATCAAGCCCACAATACAAAGAGACTAATACTCAATTACCTTTAAATACCCTTCTCAAGGTCTAAACAATACCGAAACACACACACTTCTTCACTGTCGGCGAGACAACATACCATCGGCAAACTTAAAAACCATTCTACCGATACACCGATCACTCTCCAATGACACCTTCGAACTCACTATCGGTGGGAATTAATACCATCGGCGAGCTTAAAATTCTGTCAGCCAATAGGCCAATGCCTCCATGACTCTGACTTCTCTCTTGTTGACTCCTATCGGCCAGATAGACCGCTATCGGTGAAGCCCTGACCAAGGTCTACCAATACACCGATACAACCCGTCATCGATGAAGCCTTAAGTCCTTTAACTGATATACTGATGCGTTATGTTACCTTTGGCGAGACTTCCTTCATCGGCGAACGCTTACGATCTTAGGCTGATGCACCGATGACTAACACCCTGGGCGAGACTCACTTTCAGTGGGACTTTCTCTAGAATTGTCGATAAGCCGATATACCAACTTAGTATATGCTTGGCGTGACTTGCTATTACCGATGGACTAAAGTTTATTTACCCAGATTTCACCATTACGACTAGTCACCGTTTGTATCTGACAAAAGGTACATTCTCAATATACATTCTCAACATGCTTTCTCAACATACATTCTCAACATGCTTTGCGATATGCATTTGTAAGGTACATTTGGTGAAATGATACGAAACTACACCGATGTAAACCTTTGTAACTCTGCAACTATGCAAACATCAAACAACTTATACATAAATAACAAAATCTCAATAGAATGGAAAATGATCTACTCCTAAGGAAGCCATTCCACTCATTTCGAAGAAATCTCAACCAGTGGAATGCTTCTGATCTACATTTCACGCAATAGAACCTTACTCAGATATACACAACAGAACAGGATTTCTTATTCCTCAGAAAATACACACACAAATTGATTCTTCATCTGTGTCTGTTCTCTCTCTCTCCCTCTCTATGTCTCTTAACAAACACAACCCTACTATATAGACTCATGTCAGTAGTTACATAAGATGGAAGGCAAATCGCCCTACAACCACTTTTGCCATTCAGTTACACCCATTCAGTTCAGTTACAATCTTTAATGACATGTATACAAACTCAATGTTATGTCGTTACTCGGCCAACTATGATTCAATATGGCACTAAGGCCTTACAAACATCAAAAGACAACTTAGACAAAATAGAGTAGGGATCATCCTGATCCTCAGTGTCTCGAGGTGCTCTTGCACCATGTTTCTATCTCTATAGCTCTACTTACTCTTTTAGTGAACTTTACATATGGAATGATACTGTCAGATTTGAACTTTGAACTCCTCCACTGTAGCAGCATACATGTCTTTATTTTTGTAACTTTTACTTGTCCATTCAGTGGACTGTGCTTATCAGACACTTTACATATATGATGATGATCATGGCTATGTCATGGCATTAAGGCATTGTAAAAAAGGAAGGCAACACTTACCTATTCTATATAAACTGTAACACATGAACCTTTGTTGTTCCTCTGTACTGTATTTTATCATATCAAATGTATTATATGAGATGTCCTGTAGGACATCAATCAGGTCCACTGTATCTGATGTCATCAATTTTAGTAGATCACTTCTTATAATAAAAAATTCATTTGAACTCGGTCAGCCACAGATGCAACCATACACTTATACATTTCATTTTGAGACAAAATGATATCCTATAGCATAAGGATGATGATCATACCAGTTTACTACTCCTTGTCACATGATAATGATACTCTATTACACACATGTAATGAAATGTTCCTTTTGATCCTTTTGGAGTTTGTCAAAGACAAAATGAGCCATCTAGATTGGTTGTCTTGTATTCTTCTTCTATAGATCTACAATACTTATCATGTTTCTTTTATAGATATGTAATGAATGCAACATGTGATAACACTTGTTATGATGCTCAACTTATTAGTAGAAAAAAGTGAGGCATAATTGGAGATATTTCATCATTTAAAAGGCAACTTATGTCATTAAATTTTGAATCTGACTCTTCCACTCCACTTAAATAAGGAAGTATGAAGTTTGGTACTCACTTTTCTTTGCAACTACTTATTAGTTTATGATGGATACTCCAATTGGACTGAGAATGTCATTTCATAATAGTTGGAGTAGTGTATAAGCTATTATATGCATTGAATTTTGTCCTCCATCTTTTCAGGTCATGTTCTTGGCTACATTTCACACCTTGAAGTGAAATCATGGTCATGTCTTGAAATGGGACTGATGCATATGACTGTCTTGTTACTCTTTCAGCTTGTCATGTGAATGTCATCAATGATTTTCTTCTTCCATTCATCCCTTCTGAGATCAAGGGGTAGCAGCATGTTGGGCTCAACCCTTGTGGGAGCCCATTTGACACCACATGCTAAATGTCTTCAATCAGCTTCATGATTTGTCCTATACCTACATATGAAACAAACAGATTAGAATAAAACAATGATGTTCTTATATTTTCTTCTCTTCAATTCCTTCTGCATATGGATATTCTCATTTCATCAATGCATTACAACTAAAGTATTATGTCTCTCTTGATTGATGAAGGATTTTCATAATTGGAGCTTCTAATGGGGCCTTTCCCACTTTTTTTTAGGTACATGCTGAGGTCAGGAGTAGGACTGGAGGCTACTACGAAGATCAAGTAAAACAACGCAATGATGGTTGTCTTTCCCTCTTCTTGATTAGATGCATAGTATTTTACTTATATTTTCATGAGTTTAGTTATAACCCACGGCTTGTGTGGGACATCTGATATGTCTTAGTTCCCTTCAATGCAATTTTTGTTCTCTTATGTATTCAAAATTATAAATGAACAATCATTGTGGTGAATGAATACTTATCTCTTTTACTGCTCTGCAATCCAATGAATGACTGAAACTTTTCTTTTCTACATCTAAACAATTGAACTGCATTTGTCATAACAACTATGCAACTTAGAACATAACATCAATAAATCAAAGCTCATTCAAAAATGATAAATGATAAATCTGCTCAGCCAATTTTTGAGCTGGGGTCAAAAAATGGTAACATTTATGGCGACCTCTACTATATGCTTGCCTACTAAGCATTTGACTAGTTGCCTTGACATCCATTGGGCATAGAGTCATACTCTGTCCTTCTCAAAAACTCAAAAAACATTGTACTTCATCTCTCCAACAGCTTAAATCGCAACAGAAAACTGAAAACAGACTCTACTGAAAGCAAACTAACAGGCCTTGATAGCCAAAACAAAATGCTGAAACAAATGTGCATGAGCACGCTCCACTCAACTTAGACAGCTGAAATGCATTTTTTTCTTTGCACTCTCTGATAACATAAGGTCCATCTCAAATGGCATCAAATTTAGAATGTTTACCTGACCTGCTCCTAAGTTCATTCCACTTGAACACCAAATCTCCAACAATAAAATTCCTTGGTCTTGTTCTCTTATCAAATGCATTCTTCATTTGAGTTTGATGCATATCAAGCTTTCTTAAGGCCTCTTTCCTTGTCTCTTCTAGTTTCATGAGCTGAGCAAGTCTGATTACGAGATGTTTCTCCTCTAACAAGTCAATTTCTTTGATAAAAGCCAATGTAGGCAATTCAACTGAAATAGGCAACTGAGCCTCTTTCCCATAAGTAAGCACATATGGGGAACAACCAGTGGCCCTCTTTGGTGTAATTTTGTTAGCCCATAGAGCTAACTTTAACATTTCATGCCAAGTTTTCTGATTGTCTTCAATAGTCTTCTTGACGATCCTTATCAGATTTTTGTTGGTAGATTTAGCCTACCCATTACCCTGTGGGTAATAGTTAGATGAAGTATTCAAATAGATATTGTTTCTGATAGACCTATCTGAAATTCTTAGTCCTAAAAATGCTAGACCATTATCAAAGATGATTGAATCTGGTGTACCGAATCTTGACACTAAGTCCTAATAAAAACTTAGGACAGCAGATTCATTTGCTTCTTTTAAGGAAATAGCCTTTGTCCACTTGGTAAAATAATCTATGGAATTCAAAATCCTCTTGTGGCCTACACTTGAAGGTGGATTTATTGGTCCTATGAAATCCAATCCCCACTTTGCAAATGGTTGTTCAACTTTAACAGGATGTAGGGGTAAAGCAGCAAGTCTTTGCTTACCTGCAAATAGGGAACACTTCTCACATCTTCTCACCCAAGAAAAAGAATCTTTAAACAAATTAGGCCAATAATAACCAGCCTACACAATCTTCAAGGTAGTTTTTCTAGCTACAAAGTGACCTCCTGAAGGTCCATTGTGAAATTCTTCTATCAGGACCAACACACCTAAAAAATACACCATTAAAGTCTCTCCTATACAAAATACCATCAATAATAGCATAAGGAGTACAATGCAATCGAAAATACCTTCTACCTGCCCTATCTAAACCAATTGGACACTCACTGGTCTACAAATAATGCATCATCTGATGCACCCAGCTATCTATTTGAGCTGGTGCATTGGTTGGTTCATTATTATTTAGTACTATTTCAGTGTTCTCTTGTTGTTTTTGCTCAAACTCTCCACTTTTAGAAAGCTACTCGCATAAAGCCATACCTCTAATCAGCTTGGTTACTTGGATGTCAACATCAAATTCCATAACTTTGGTTATCCAACCAGCTCTCTTGTCATTTATATCTCTATTTAGTAAAAAAATCTTGATAGTGGGGTGAGCAACTTTTAAGTGAATTCTATTATTAGACAGCATGTGTTTAAATTTCTTGAGACTCCTTACAACAACAAAAACATGTTTTTCCACAAAAGAGTACTTTACCTTATACTCATGCAACACTTGGCTGAAAAATGCAATTGGCTGCTCTAATCCTTCTTCGTTCTGCTGACATAACATTACAAAAATAGTGTCAGTTCCTCCAAAAGAATATAAAATGAAATCCTTCGCATAATTAGGATTGATGAGGGTAGGGGTAGCAGTGAGGGCTTCCTTAATCTGCTCAAAGCTTCCTATTCTCTCTTTAGTCTAGCTAAATGACACATTCTTTTTCAACATGGCAGTAAGAGGTTGTAACAAAACTTCAATATTTAGAATGAACCTCCTAACAAAGTTAATTCTGCCAAGAAAGCTCTGCAATCCTTTCTTATGTGCAAGCAGTGGTAAATCTAGAATAGCTTAAACTCTCTCAGGGTCAATAGTAAGACCTTCTCTTGAATCAATATGACCGAGGAGTCTTCCTTCATGAACTGAGAATATACATTTTTGGGGGTTCAATGAAACTCCAAACTCCCTGCACCTCTAAAAAACCTACTTCAAGTGGTCAAAATGATCATTAGAATCTTTCGAAAAAATAATTATATCATCTATATAGACCAGTACTATTTAAAACATTGTAGCAGATAATCAACATAAATATCAGTACTGAGTGCAGACCCGTCTAACTGTACTACTCCTTTTGCAAGGGGTTCATAGACCAATCCTAATGAGTCAGCTACACTTTTGGGCATAACTAAACTACTTGCCCCTGAGTCTACCATATAGTTATAAACCAATTTATCACCAATAATGAGACTTAGATAGAAAGGGGGTGGTTTTACCTCATCTTTTGGTTGTCCACTTTTGATTTCAGAACTATTAGCAAGTAAAACCTTGGCATTCTCTTGACTAGAACACTCGAAAAGTGAGAGTTCAATCAAAGCTTCTTGCAGTAAATTTTTCTAGCCAAGGATGTGTAAAGAATCCATAACTGACATGCTCACCACAGCTTTCTTAAGATGATCAACTATATTAAAAGCAACAGGATCTACCTTATGTTATCCCCTTGTTGTAACTGCATCAATCTAACCTTGTGAAGAATGTTGTTGCACTTTGGGTTGTTCTTTCATTGGTATTGTTTGGTCCCTTTGCAGAATTTGTAATTTTTGCTGTGGTACAGGAGCAGTTTGTGACGGATAGACTTGGTTTTTATCTTTTACAGCCTACTATTGTACTACAGCAGCTTGTTGGTTTACTTCTGTAGCTCTCAATTTTGACCTTGTGTTGGCTGAAATAGGTGTACTTTGCTGATTCTGACCTTGGAAATAATTCACACCACAAAAATTAGATTCTTCCCAATTTATTAAGATTGCATTAGCCTTATTCTGCTGAGTTGAAGCTTCTCCATTAACCCCCTCCGAGCTTACATAGTTGTTATGAACCATGAGTGCCTGATTTCTCATTCCATTCGTGCAGGTAGCTTGATTATGTGGTTGGTGACATGGATAACACCAGTCACTGTCCTAGACCAGATTATTCTATGTGGGTATAAGCTCTCTTGAGGTACTAGTAGTATTTGGATTATAATCTTGAAAAGGTCAAGGTTTATAGTTCTTTCTTTGCCCCTGAGGATCAGCCTGAAAGGGTTGCCTATATTGTTGATTGGGCTGATATTGGGTATTTTACTGATTAGGCTGATACTGATTTTGATAGGGCAAACATTTCTCCATATTCACTAGCTTATTTGCAACTGTCCTTAAAGTATTTTCCAACTCCGGGGTACTTTAGGTTTGAACTAGGACAGTAATTTGTTGGGCTGTTTGATATCCTATTGCTAGAACAGGTGGGACAACAGCTAGAGGAGGTATTGCCATAGGCATTGATGGCTAAATTTCAGGGAAAATGGGCAAAGGATGCCTAGGGGCTATCTTTCCTTCCTAGATAAGGTAGTTTTATGCCTTAACAACAATCTCAAAAGAATCTAGAAGAGTGGTCCCTCCCATAGACTGTATCATTATGAAAATTTCACTGTTCAAAGCTTTAACATAAAATAGAAAAGCATGCCTTGGCAAAGGTTTTACCATTGTAGGAATCTTATCCCAGGTTCTCTGAAATTGGTAGTTGAAATCAGCCATGTGTTCATGGGGTGCCCTTTTGATGGTGCTCAATTGCTCAAGCACTAAGAGATAATTAGATTTGTTCTCAAAGTGTTTGTGTAATCCATCTCACAGTAAGTCCCAGGATGTTATTGAATTTTTAGCAAGTCCTCTGAACCACTGTAAGGCCTTTCCTTTTAATGAGGTAGCTAAAAGCCTAATTGCCACATTCTCTTGAGTGACATTGTGTATGGAACACAAGGTTGCTACATCTTGAATATGTTCAGCAGCAGCAGTAGTATGATCCTCTCGAGTGAAATAAGGCAAACTTTTAAGGGCTTCCATTGGAATATCATCTCTTTGGGCAAGTTGTAATGGGCTACCTCCATTGAAAGCAGCAAATACATATTGCCTAGCCATTATAGGTATCTGGACTATAAGCACTGGACTTCTACTTCTTTTGATCGGGCTTGTCGATCTGAATTGGGAAGGTGTAGACTTTGATCTTCTCGATGACTCAGATGTTCTTCTTGTAGATCTACCTCTCCTTTTAGGTGTAGACAGCTGTAAGTAGTCAAAAGGGTTTGGATTAGACCTGGTTTTCATAAGCTACAAGCATTAATCTGCATCTAAGCTAGAGGGAATGAGTCACCAAGTATATTAAAAGCCTCCAAAGGCTAATAAAACTGCTATATACCAGAACAACAACTATGAGGGTACATTTCTCTCTGAAATTACTTCTAGAGTCCCATTGGGCATGCCAAAAATTATTGTCAATTCAAGTATCCACCCTTGTTAAGTTTTGTGAAAACTTAACTACTTGCTGAAACATGGAATCATTTTCGGATGTGGGTCTCCTTTCATGAGAACGAATCTCTAGAGTGAGCTAGTTCTCTTATAACTTCCTAAACTACTAACTTGAGGGGAAAAAGGATAGAAATATGTAACTGAAATGTAAATTAACTCTAAAATCTAAACTAGATGAAATTCTATCACTCACAAACAGATCCTCTAACCTAAATCCTCACAATTTCACTGATAGTTTATTCCTTTAGTAATTCGCAACAAGGTTTAAATCAAACACAAACTGCAACTAGGAAGAACTGAATTTAACAATATTGAGACAAAATAAAGGACTAAAATAGTCACAATATAACATCAGATCAAGACTACAAAATATATGTGAAACAGGATGATTTTCTATTAACTGGAAGGAGTACAATGCATAAAAAAATAAAATGTGTGAGCCAACTACCTGTATACAACTCTGCAAGAGAGAAGAAACGGATGCTAACTGATTGAGAAAAAACTAAGTTTTTCCCCTATATATGTCTCCAAATGATCTCCTTCGAAGAAAGCTAAAAAAGCTCCTAAAAATAGACCCTAAGTCCATTTTTGAGCTACTCATGAAAGCCAAAAATAAAGCACTGAATCTGCCTCCAATCTGTGAAATAAAGATGTAAAGTTGCCCTCTCATGTGGTCCCACCATAAAACTACTTTTCTCTGTTGATGAAAGCTCCAAAAAATTGTCCTATATGATTCTAAATAAAACAAATCAGAACGGAATATTTGATCTGCTTTATTAGCCTATAAATTGCCTAAAATAGTTAAACTTTAAAAGCAATTCATAATTTCATTGCTTTAAAGTTAACTTTATAATGATATGGCAATTTTAATCAATATCCTATCTATATGATTTTTACAAAAAATAAAATGATATTTGGTTTATAATTTCACCAAGATATTTACAATATATCATTAATGATTTTCTATAAAAATCATAAAAAAGAATGAATTATTACACATATTTGCAAAAAAAAAATAAAAGCCTTAAAAGGCTTGACACCATGACCTCCATATGTCGATATTTTTCCACCTCATCATTATTCATATGGCTTGAAAAAATGCCAACTCACTGCCTCTATAGTGCAACCATGTTGCATTGACGCCCTTTGACCATGTCTTCATCTAGCATATTCTTCACATCTCCAAGAGTCTTGTTTGATCTTATGCATATATTGAAATATGTGAAGGAATAATAAAAATGGATAAGTGGGAGGTCAAAGACACTCGACCACATGCACTATCAAATGATACGTCGACTCCAATGTGAGTTGACCACAAATGAGATTAAGGTCTTGAAAGATTCTAAAGGCACAACCTTGTCCACTCAATGATAATGTCCACTTTAACTTAATAAAATAGGCCATATTCTCAAGTTGTCAGCCACCTCTGCTTATGATTACTAGACACCATCAACATAAGGTGTTGACCCCGATCTCATTTGGATAAAAATTAATATATTGTTTTGCATGGTCAAAATGAAAGGGATGTCGAAACAAAAGTAAAAGTGTAACCCTAAAACATTGGTCATTTCATTTTTGTTGTTGGCATTGAGTTGGCTCTACATCTATGGTCGCCGACTTGGGGTTTCATGCTCTATGTGTTTTTCTCCATTCGATGGTCTTCAGAGGTCGACAGCACTGCACTTCTTTGGCCAAAATAAGAGGCTGCTCCTGGTAAGCTTGAATCTAAAACTTTCAATGGCATTTTACTGTATTTTGATGGCTTATATCTCATAAAATGGCTATGGCCATGTAGCTATTTCTTTAGTCTTCTCAACTTTGATATGCATTTGTTTGGTTTTTGGTGTTGAACCTGTGAAAAAATGACAAAATGACAAGGTCTAGTTCAACTGGCCATGGCCATTATCTCCTTCCCATGTTACATTATCATATGGTTAGCTTACTGTTCCTCTCCATCATTTCTCTTACTGTATCTTCCATTACTTCTGTCTTATATAAAACTCTGATGGCATTCCATTTCATGTTAGCTAGGTATGTGAAATATCTTCTCATATGGCATGGCCGCTCCTTGGAATACATCCTGTAGCTTCACTCTTATCTTTTGATGTAGAAAATGTGAAGTTTCTTTGTGCTCGAAGTGAGGGTTTCATTTTATATTACACAGAACTCCCTTAACTCTTTGCGGCCATGATCTTCTATGCTCCATTTTGACTTTACTCGACTATGTATTGCAAAAATAAAGAAAACCTTCTTAAACACAACAAGGGTTTTGTGTTTTTGTTGTGTAAACAATATACTCATCTATGGCCTGCCTGGACAGTTTTACTTACCATTTTTCTTTTCTCTTCAACACTACAAAATGCATTAGATTCTCAAATTTGATGTGGGTATTTGAGAAAAGAATGTAAATGGCATTATATGCCACGGCCTCACTATGAATGTATCTCTGCATTTTTCCTCTTCAGTGCATAAACTCATATTTGAAAACTGAAGCAATGTTTCATCTTTATGAGCACAAAATCTTCTTTCTATAGCATATATGGCATATAGTATCTCTTTTTCTTTCTCATGTTGTCACTGTTTTGTCATAGTCACTATTACTCTTCAAAAGAAGTGATGACTGCATGCACTATTTCTATCTATGTAGCTCTACTTACTCTTTCAGTGAACTTTACATATGGAATGATATTGTCAGATTTGCACTTTGAACTCCACTGTAGCAGCATACATGTCTTCATTTCTGTAACTTTTACTTGTCCATTTAGTGGACTATGCTTATCAGACACTTTACATATATGATGATGACCATGGTTGTGTCATGGCATTGAGGCATTGTAACAAATGAAGGCAACACTTACCTATTCTATATAAACTATAACACATGAACCTGTGATGTTCCTCTTTACTATATTTTATCTTATCAAATGCATTTATGAGATTTTCTATAGGACATCAATTAGGTCCACGGTATCTGTTGTCATGAGTTTTAGTAGATCACTTCTTATAATGAAAAATTCATTTGAACTCACTCAGCCACAGATGCAACCATACACTTATACATTTCATTTTGAGACAAAATGATATCCTGTAGCATAAGGATGATGATCATGCCAGTTTAACTACTCCTTGTCACATGATAATGATACTCTATTACACACATGTAATGAAATGTTCCTTTTGATCCTTTTGGAGTTTGTCAAAGACAAAATGAGCCATCTGGATTAGCTATCTTGTATTTTTCTACTATAGATCTGCAATACTTATCATGTTTCTTTTATAGATATGCAATGAATGCAACATGGGATAACACTTGTTCTGATGCTCAACTTATCAGTAGCCAAAAGTGAGGCATAATTGGATATATTTCATCATTTAAAAGGCATCTTATGTCATTGAATTCTGAATCTAACTCTGCCACTCCACTTAAATGAAAAAGTATGAAGTTTGGTACTCACCTGTCTTTACAACTACTTACTAGTTTATGATGGATACTCCAATTGGACTGAGAATGTTATTTCATAATAGTTGGAGTAGTGTATAATTTGTTATATGCATTGAATTTTGTCCTCCATCTGTTTAGGTCATGTTCTTGGTTGCATTTCATACCTTGAAGTGAAATCATGGTCATGTCTTGAAATGGGACTGATGCATATGATTGTCCTGTTACTCTTTCAGCTTGTCATGTGAATGTCATCAATGTTTTTCTTCTTTCATTCATCCCTTCTGAGATCAAGGGGTAGCAGCTTCTGGATTTAGGACAGACAACTGAGAGGAGGGGATGAATCAGTTGTCACAAAAATTTTATTCCTTGTTCACTTGAAACCTTCTTATATTTCAATAGCATAGCAATGATTTAATCATGAAAGCATAATGCAATAATTCAAGATTAGAAACAAATTCAACACATACAACACCAAGATTTTAACGTGGAAAACCCGGTTAAGGGAAAAACCACGGGGTGACTAACCCAAGATTGAATTCTCTATTAAAATAATAAGAAGAATAAAATGGCACTTGCCAATTAGGGCTCACTGCCTGAGCACACTGCTCACAAGAGCCCCACTGCCTATAGGAGACACACTGTCTACAGAAGAATATGAATATTACATACTTGAACTGGAGATTAGCATCTTCACTATGCTTGAGTCAGTTCCATTTAAGCTCAATACCTCTGCTCTGCTTTTCGCTCCTCTACCACTTTCTCATCATGACCACAATGATACATTTGAACAACTTTGCAACTCTTATTTATACATGACATCAACTTTGGAATGATCATCAAAGTCAGCACAACATACACTTATTTTATTACAGAGCAATTACAAAAATACAACTTGACTTATTACAAAAACTTCATGTGCATCACTACACTATCAGCCACACATAGCTGGGACTTCAATAATCTTCGAGGAACACGCCATGCTTGGCAAAGCATCTTCAAGATCATCTGCAACATGCGCAAATCATCCGGTTAGCCAAACCTGGGAAGAACACTAACACCCGAAGGTAAATCTTCAATCACAAGCTCAATCTTCAATGTAGACTGCCAACACGAACTGGACACAATCTAGAGACCACCACAAGCTTGCTTGAATCACCAAGAACATCCGCACCACTTCTGCTTACTATAATCAATCGCATCTTCACCTGGAACCTCAAGAACACAGTCGGCCATCACTGTCACATTAGAAGTATTGCTTGCAGACCTCCAAACCACGAACCAATCTAGTTGTCAATGCACATTAACCTCCCAAACATGCCACCAGATCTGCAAAACATGATATTACATTTCTAGATCTCACCGGACCTATTTGTGTCACTCTGTCACCTCTGAATAGCTGCTAGAACCAGTTTTACTCACATAGCCATAACTTCTCCAAATCTTCATGCAAACCTCTGAAATCTTGACTGGAACATCTTTAGACACATATCTACAAACCCTTTGATGTCCATAGTCTAATCTTCATCTGGCTGGGATCTTTACTTCATAGAACTTCACTGTCTTCACTGTTCTTCTCTGTTTCGGATAGGACTAATTTTCAAAATATCCTCAGCACACAACTCATCCAATCCTTGATATCAATGGAACAGGAGTATTTTGACATCAATGACAACACCAGTTAGGCCCATACTTGCAACATTCTCTCCCTTTGTCATTGATGGCAACATATGATGTGAAAAACTGTTTTAACCATCAAGACAAGAACTTCTCCTCACTAACTGACATGGCTCCCCCTATCAAGAGAAACCAGTCACATGCCTTCTCTTCCTTTACTGCTCCTTCTTTGATCAGCAACCATTTTTTTTTCACATGTCTTCTCTCTCCCTTTTACATCAATGGCAAAGGGCACATACTTGCAACCACTTCGCATACTTCAGAATCATACTGACTGCTCCCACTGAGTAGAAACCTTCTAACATCAATCTAGATCACAAGATATGACTGTGGGATCCACCAGACTGATGCACATCAGTGCACCTTAATTCAGAACTAGAGGGGTGATAACCCCTAACCTCTCCCTAAGATACTTAAAAGCGTCCTTAGGTAGAGGTTTGGTAAAAATGTCTACAATCTGATCCTTTGAGGGCACAAACTCCAATCTGACTTCATTCTTGTTCACCTATTCTCTCAAAAAGTGGAACTTGATGGACATATGTTTTGTCTTTGAATGCAACACCAAATTTTTTTGATATGTTTATTGCACTTGAATTATCACAGAAGATTGTGATAGGTTCTTCATACCCCACTCTGATATCTCTTAACATTTGCTTCATCCATAGTACTTGAGTGTAACTGCCTGCTACTGCAATATACTCTACTTCTGTAGTGGACAGAGATATTGTCTCTTGTTTCTTGCTTAGCCAAGAAACAAATCTTTTTCCTCAAAAGAATCCACCACCACTGGTACTCTTCCGGTCATCCACATCTACTGCCTAATCAGCATTTGTATATGCATGAAGAGAGAAATCATGATCCTTAGGATACCATAATCCATACTCAACTATTGCCTTCAAATACCTGAGGATTCTCTTGATTGCCATGACATGAGACTCTCTAGGATCAGCTTGGAATTTAGCAACAAGACCAACAACATTTATAATATCAGGTCTAGATTGAGTAAGATAGAGCAGTCCTCCAATCATTGACCTGTACTTTTTCTGATCAGCCTTAGGGGATTCATCATCTTTACTCAGCTTACATCTGGTTTCCATAGGAGTATTCATTGCCTTTGAATCTTCCATCCCAAATTTCTTCAACAATTCTTTCACATATTTGGTTTGTGATATGAAGATTCCCTTCTTTGTTTGAGTGATTTGCAAACCCAAGAAGAAATTCATTTCGCCAAACATAGACATCTCAAATTCACTTTGCATTTGATTTGCAAAAGTCTTGCACATACTCTCTTTCCCTCCAAAAATGATATCATCAACAAATACTTCAACAATCAAGATATTCTCATGATCAACCTTAAAATACATATTACTGTCAGCAATACCCTTGTTGAAACCAAACTTCAAAAGATGTTTGTCCAATCTTTCATACTAGGCTCTTGGGGCTTGTTTGAGTCCATACAATGCCTTCTTCAATTTGCAGACAATATCTCCATGATCAAACAATTGAAATCCATCCAGTTGTTTAATGTATACCTCTTCTTCCAAATCACCATTTAGGAAAGCAAACTTGACATCCATCCGATATACCTAGAAATCTCTGAAGTCAGCAAAGGCAAGAAATAATCTGACTGCTTCAATTCTTGCCACCAGAGCAAAAGTTTCTTCAAAGTCAACTCCTACTTGAGAATAACCCTTACTGTTAGGGTTAGCCGGCAGAAGATATCAATTAAATTCAAATAAAGATTAAACTGAGGAATGAAAAATACACAGAAATAATAATAGTGAGACACGTTTTAACGTGGTTCACCCAAACTTGGGCTACATCCACCAATAGAGCATCCAATATTATTATCCAGTAAATCAAACCAATTACAACCAGTAATTCTTGCAACTCAATACCGTTGCAAATGCTACAATACAATATATCAAAAAACCCTAACCCTTAGCCTCTTTTATCAAGCCTTATGTCGGTTACAAAATAGGTTTTTTTATGTCAGTCCAATTTTTTTTTATCAGTGTATAGTACTTTCCTAATCAGTTGCCACCTACCAACAATCTCCCACTTGGAGAATGATCAAGCTCCATACCAAACAATCTCCCACTTGGAGACTGATCCTGGATGACATCGCTGCGCGTGCAGCTCCCACTGGAAATAAGCACCCTGGACTCTGTTGTTCTGATTTTATTGTTTCAGTCTTGAAGACCAACCAAAGCTAAAGAGGAGCTCAGCTTCTCCCTTGTTACTACCTTTGTAAACATATCCACTGGATTTTCATCTATATGTATCTTTTCCAGCCTTAATTGTCATTTATCCAACACCGACTGAATAAAGTGATACCTCAACTGTATGTGTTTGGTCTTTCAATGCAAGGCAGATTTTTTTGCAAGATGTATGGCACTCTGACTATCTGTATACAAAGAACTGTCAGCCTGTTGTTTTCCCAATTCTTCCATGAAAGATTGCAGCCATATCATCTCCTTGCTTGTCTCTGTTGCAGCTACATATTCTGCCTCTATGGTGGATAAAGCAACCACCTTTTGCAACCTGGAAATCCAACTCACTGTTGTCCCACCTATAGTAAAGACATAACCTGTAGTACTCCACCTGGTATCAATATCACCTGCCAAATTTGAGTCTACATAACCTATTAAATTAGTATTAGAGCCCCCAAAACATAAGTGTTTATTGGATGTACTTCTCAAATATCTGAGAATCTATTTTACCGCATTCTAATGCTCCAATCTGGGATGACTCGTATACCTATTAACGACTCCTACAGCATGTGCAATATCTGGTGTCGTGCATACCATGGCATACATTAAACTTCCTACAACTGAAGCATATGGTACCTTGGACATTTTTTCTTCATCCTCTTGTGTCTTTGGACACATCTCCTTAGTCAATTTCAAATGACTAGGCAAAGGTGTGCCGACAGCTTTTGCATTCTCCATATGGAATCTCTGTAACACCTTTCGAACATAAGTAGCCTGAGATAGAGTCAATTTTATGTTCTTCCTATCTCTACAAATTTTCATACCAAGGATTTGTTTAGCTGCCCCCAAATCCTTCATATCAAATGACTATGCTAACTGCTATTTTAACTCTCTTATGTGATCCACGTTAGACCCAGCTATAAGCATGTCATCAACATATAAAGATAAAATAATGTAGCTGTCATTATCCAACCTCTTAAAATAGACACAATGGTCAGAATTACACCGATTGCAGCCTTGTTTAGCCATAAAACTATCAAATTTCAGATACCATTACCGAGGTGCTTGTTTAAAGCCATACAAACTCTTCTTCAATCTGCACACCAGTTTCTCCTTACCTTTGACCTCAAATCCTTGGGGCTGTTTCATGTATATCTCCTCCTCCAAATCACCATGGAGAAAGGTAGTTTTCACATCTAGCTGTTCCAAATGCAAATCTTTAGCAACCACAATACTTAAAACAGTATGAATAGAAGTCATCTTGACAACCGGAGAAAATATCTCATCAAAATCAATGCCCTTTTTCTGTACAAATCCTTTTACAACTAACCTAGCTTTAAATATTTTCTTACCTCCATCTTCCTCTTTCAACCTATAAACCCATTTATTTGGTAAAGCCTTTTTTCCTACAGGCAACTTACATAATTCCCAAGTCTGATTTTTCAGCAAGGAGTCCATTTCTTCTTTAATTGCAAGCTCCCACTGAACCTGTGTATCCACCTGCATAGCTTCATCATACCCTTCTGGTTCACCAGCATCTGTTAACAAAATAGAATACAAAGAGGGAGAAAACCTTTCAGGAGGTCTACTTAGCCTTGTTGACCGTCTAACATTCACTAGAGTTTGTGGTATTTTTGGTTGTTGCAGAGCATGAGGAATCACTGGAACATCACTATTTAGAGTATCATCTAGCACCACATAATCATTTTCTTTCTTCTCATGCTTCTGCAACTGATCTTTGTACAACACCTTCTCATTGAATATAACATCACTACTTCTCACAATTTTCTAATTTTCAAAATCTCAAAGCCTATAACCAAATTCATCAATGCCATATCCAACAAAGGTACACTTTTTTGATTTTGCATCTAGCTTGGTTCTATTTTCAGAATCTACATGTGCAAATGCTTCACATCTAAGGTTTTGAGAAAAGAATAATTCACCTTCTTACCTATCCATGCTTCCTCTGGAATACCACAGCCCAAAGGAGCTGAAGGACCTCTATTAATTAAATATACAACAATGGTGATAGCCTCTGCCCACATATTTAAAGGTAGCCCAACATGCAATCTCATGGTCCTTGCACGCTCCATTATTGTTCTATTCATGCATTCAGCCACTCCATTTTCCTATGGAGTCCCTAGAACTATTTTCTGCCTACAAATTCCATTAAAGGAACAATAATCTTCAAATTCTTTGCTGCAATACTCACAGCCATTATCAGATCTGAGACATTTTAATCTTTTATCCGTCTCATTCTCAACCAAGCTTCTCCATTTCTTAAATGTTTCAAATACATCAAATTTCTACCTAAGAAAATAAATCCATACCTTCCTAGTTACATCATCTATGAATGTAATATAATATCAAGAGCCACCAAGAGAAGATACCTGAGCCAGTCCCCATACATCGGTATGCACAAGCTCTAACTTTTCATTTTTCTTTTGCTCCCATCCTTGAGAAAACCGAATCTCTATTGTTTTCCATACACAACTTTCACAGAAATTCATATTAATACATTTTAGACCTGGTAAAACTTTCTTAGAATGAAGTACCTTCATACCTTTTTCACTCATATGCCCAAGTCTATTATGCCACAGTGTTGTCTCAGAACCTGTAGCAACTATTTCAGTTTCTTTCTGCGAACTTGCAACAACTGTTCCTGAACCTGTTTATTTTTTCTCTACAACAGCTAAAGTAGAAGGAACAGTATGACCTATACAAAGATATAAGGTGCCTACTTTTACACCTTTTGCTACTACTAAGGCACCTTTTGAAACCTTCCAATTTTTATCAATAAATGTAATTATGCAACCTTCTTCAGCTAGCTACCCTGCTGAAATTAAATTTCTACTAAGCCTTGGAATGTGCCTTACCACTTGTAGTAGCCAATGATTCCCATTCTACAACTTAATCCTGATTCTTCCCTTTCCAACAATCTGACAGGGTTCGTTATCTCCCAAATAAACCAGCCCAAAATCCCCTTGGACATAATCAAGAAAATAACTTCTATGGGGCGTAGCATGAAATGAGGCCTTGAATCTAAAACCCATGAATCATCAGCATTATCTAGGGAAAGAATCAAAGCATCATCTTTAGATTTATTACTTACCACATTTGCCTCCTTATTGCCTTCTTGTTTGTCTCCTTTATTTTTCTGAGACCAGCAATCTTTCTTTAGATGACCTGGTTTCCCATAGCACCAACAATCCTTCTGTCCTCTAGTTTGGGATCTCTTATCCTTTGATTTTCCTCATGACTTCCCATGACCTCTAGAACCTTTTCCTCTCTCCTTTGATCTGCCCCTGCTTTCTGCATTCAAAACACTGCCTGATGTGGACCCACCTGAGCTTTTCCTAAGAATTTCTTCACTCAGAATAACACCAACAACATCATCAAATTTCAGGGTATTTAAACCAGAAACAGAGTTACTAACTGCCATTACCAAATTATTCCATCTTTCAGGCAATGAACATAATATCAAGAGAGCTCTAACTTCTTCATCAAATTTTACATTTACAGAAGTCAATTGACTGAAAATCGTATTAAATTTATTTAAATGATCTGTCATAGATCCACCTTCAACCATTTTCAGATTAAACAAATGCTTCATGAGAAATACCTTATTTGAGGCTAAGGGTTTTTCATACAATTTAGCCAAAACTTTCATCAGACCATCTATTGTCTTCACTTCCATTATATTGAATGCCACTGATGGTGCCAGGCACAACCGAATGGTTTCTAGTGCCTTTCTGTCAAGAAGATTCCAATCCTCATTAGACATTGTTGCCGGTTTCTTGGCTACTCCTTCCAACGGCATCCATAAATCCTTTTGATAGAGGTAATCCTCTATTTGCATCTTCCATAACTGATAGTTTTGCCCATTGAATTTATTGACCTTTAATTTACCCTCGTCCACCATTGCCTCCACTCAACTGTGAGACTCCCACTCAACCGTGAGACCTTCCTGTAGACAATAATCACAACCTGCTCTGATACCACTTGTTAGGGTTAGCCAGCAGAAGATATCAATTAAATGCAAATAAAGATTAAACAGAGGAATGAAAAATACACAGAAATAATAACAGCGAGAGACAATTTTTAACGTGGTCCACCCAAACTTGGGCTACATCCACCAACAGAGAGTCCAATATTATTATCCAGTAAATCAAACTGATTACAACCAGCAATTCCTGCAACTCAATACCATTGCAAATGCTACAATACAATATATCAAAAAACCCTAACCCTTAGCCACTTTTATCAAGCCTTGTGTCGGTTACAAAATAGGTTTTTTTATGTTGGTCCAAAAAAATTTTGAGGACTCATGGCTAGTGTACAGTACTTTCCTGATCAGTCTCCACCTACCAACACTTGCAGACCAATCTGGCTTTGTTTCTTACTACTTCACCATCTCCATTCAGTTTATTATGGAAGACCCACTTAGTCCCAATCACATTTTTGTTCTTAGGTATGGGAACAAAATCCCAAGTGTGATTCTTTTCAATCTGCATCAATTCTTCTTCCATTCCTTTAACCCAGCTTTCATCATTGCATGCTTCACTTACTATTTTTGGTTCAATCTTTGAAATCAAACAATACTTCACTGAATCTTGAGCAATTTTTCTTCTTGTTTGAACACCTTTATCTCCTATGATCTGATTTTCAGAATGATTTAGTCCTACATACCTGGGAGTTTTGGGATTCTCTTGCACTTCTAATTCTTGGACAGGTTCATCCAACCTTGTCTCTTCTTCTTGTATTTCTAAATTTTCCAGATCAATCTGAATCTAAGCTGGAGTTGGGACTTGTTCTTCTTGGTCTAGGATATTATTCTAATCATCTGCTTCATGCTCATAATACCTTGAGGGATTTTCCATGCCTTCATCAACCTTTACATTTGTACTTTCTACAATCCTTCTCAATCTCTTGTTATAACACTGGTATGCTTTGCTTTGAGTAGAATATCCCAAGAATATACCTTCATCAATTCTAGCATCAAACTTTCCAAGGTCTTCATCTCTTTTGATATAGCATTTACTACCAAAGACTCTGAAATACTTCATAGTAGGAGTGATGCCAAACCAAAGTTCACAAGGAGTCTTACTAATATTGCCTCTGATTTGTACCTGATTAACATTATAGACAACAATGCTTATAGCTTCTCTCCAATAGATCTGAGGAACACTTGCTTCCATCATCATGGTCCTAGATGCTTCCTGGATGGTTTGGTTCTTTCTCTCCACTACTCCATTCTGTTGTGGAGTCCTTGGAGCAGATAACTGCCTCTTTATCCCATGTTTCTCACAGAATGTTATGAACTCTTCAGATGTGAATTCTCCACCTCTATCAGACCTGAGGCATTTTATGTTTATGCCAGTTTCATTTTCTACCATAGCCTTGAATATTTTAAACTTCTCAAGTGCTTAAGATTTCTCTTTCAAGAAAGTCATCCACATCATCTGGGAGTGATCATCAATTAGTAACATGAAATATCTATCTCCTTGCAAACTTCTGGTTCTTTCCAGACCACATAGATCAGTGTGCACCATGTCTAACAATCTGGTTGAAGATTGTTCCTTGCTTTTGAATGAGACTTTATTCTGCTTACCCAACTGACATTCCTTGCACAAACTATTAGCATGTTTTACCAGTTTTGGAAGATCTCTTACAACCTGAGTGTTGCTTATCTTGATGATATTATCAAAATTTACATGACACATTCTCCTATGCCATAACCAACTTTGATCAATTTGAACAAATAAGTAACTTTTCCCAGTACCAACCAAGTGAAAGATGTTACCTTTTGTCTATGTACCAGATGCAATCTCAGTTCCAAAGCTTTCAAAGATCTTGCATTTTCTATTTTTGAATCAAAGATCATAGCCTTTGTCCACCAACTGCCCAACACTAAGAAGATTATGCTTCAGACCTTCAACATACAAAACATCACTAGTTTTGTTCTTTCCATCAAAATAAATGGTTCCTCTGCCTCTAATCCTGCTAGTAGAATTATCTCCAAACTTTACAATTCCACCTTCATATCTTTCCAAGCTTATGAACTTACTCTTGTCACCAGTCATATGGTGAGAGCATCCACTATTAATAACCCATTCATCCTTTAATTCAACCTGAGCAACCAAATCACTTTCTATCATCTTATGATTGGCAGATTCAATAGGCATTGGATCTTCTTCTTTGATGGCAATAAACACCCAGTCACTTTTGGATTTGTTTCCTATCTCAAATTCATCATCTATTACTCCATCATCTTCTTGAAAATAGTAACACTTCTTCTGAAACCTTGACTTATTAGGGTTTGGCTTTGAAAACCTTTCCAGACATCTTGAGGCAAAATGACCAATCTTATTGCAGATAAAACACTTGAAAGGTAATTTTCCTTCATACTTATCGGATCCTCTTGGTAGTCTTCTTGCAATAAGAGCTTCAAGTTGTGCAGCTTCTAACTCATCTTCTTCTAGATCTTTTCTTGCTTTATCATACCATGTTGATTTCTCTGAGGAACTTTCTCCTAGATCATATCTCTGTTTGCCTTTTGTAGAGGCACTAGCTTTGAATGCAGATTCAGTCTTGGGAAGTACATCACCAAACTTAGCCAACTCAAATGTAGATATCTTACCAACCAATTGATCCCTTGTAATAGTTATTAAAGATCTAATTTCCTCAATAGCAGCAACTTTGTGTAAGTAGGAGGTAAGGATCTGAGAACTTTGGAAACAATCTCATCTTCATCCAATGTTCCACCAGCACATCTAATGCCACATACAAGCTCATTTACTTTTAGCATAAATGAAGTGATATTCTCATCTTCACTCATCTTCAGATTTTCAAACTTTCCTTTCAGACTTTGTAGTTTGGCACACTTAACATATTTGTCTCCTTCATATAGAGTTTCTCGCTTAATCCAAATTTCATAAGTAGTCTTTAATCTCATAACATTTGTCATCTCTGAATCAGTCAAGGCACTCAGTAGGTCTTCTTTAACTCGAAGATTATTCTCAGTATCTCTGACTTCATCTATAGTTGTCGGGCCATTTTTTGGGGGAACATATTTAGTTGTAGCTATACTCCAACATTGATCTCCCATGCATTATTGTAAGTGACATTCCATGCGGCTCTTCCAAAGAGTGTAGTTTATTCCATCAAACCTTGGACTGTCCTTCTTGTAGGTCAACATCCTGGATCTCCTCAAGTGGTTAAGCTTCTTCTAGAGGAACTTAGCTCTGATACCAATTGTTGGATTTAGGACAGACAACTAAGAGGGGGGGTGAATCAGTTGTCACCAAAATTATGTTCCTTGTTCACTTAAAACCTTCTTATATTTCAACAGCATATCAATGGTTTAATCATGAAAGCACAATGGAATAATTCAAGATCAGAAACAAATTCAACACATACAACACCAAGATTTTAACGTGGAAAACCCGGTTAAGGGAAAAACCATGGGGTGTCTAACCCAAGATTGAATTCTTTGTTAAAGGAATAAGAACAATAAAATGGCACTTGCCAATTAGGGTTCACTACCAAAGCACACTACTCACGAGAAGCCCACTACCTATAGGAGACACATTGTCTATAGAAGAATATGATTATTACATACTTGAACTGGAGATTAGCATCTTCAATATGCTTGAGTCAGTTCCATTTAAGCTCAATACCTCTGCTCTGCTTTTCGTTCCTCTTCACTACCACCTTCTCATCGTCACCACAAAAATATATTTGAACAACTTCACAACTCTTATTTCTACATGACATCAACTTTAGAATGATCATCAAAGTCAGCACAACATACACTTATTTTATTACAGAGCAATTACAAAAATACAACTTGACTTATTACAAAAACTTCATGGGCATCACTACACTATCAGCCACACATAGCTGGGACTTCAATAATCTTTGAGGAACATGCCATGCTTCGCAAAGCATCTTCAAGATCATCCACAACATGCGCAAATCATCCAGTCGGCCAAAACTGGGAAGAACACTAACACCCAAAGGTAAATCTTCAATCATGAGCTCAATCTTCAATGTGGACTGCCAACACAAATTAGACACAATCTAGAGACCACCACAAGCTTGCTTGAATCACCAAGAACATCTGTACCACTTCTACTTACTGTAATCAATCGCATCTTCACCTGGAACCTCAAGAACATAGTCAGCCATCACTGTCACATTAGAAGGATTGCTTGCAGACCTCCAAACCACGAACCAATAGAGTTGTCAATGCACATTAACCTCCCAAACATACCACCAGATCTGCAGAACATGATATTGCATTTTCAGATCTCACCGGACATATTTGTGTCACTCTATCGCCTCTAAACAGCTACTAGAACCATTTTTACTCACATGGCCATAACTTCTCCAAATATTCATGCAGACCTCTAAAATCTTGACTGGAGCATCTTCAGACACATATCTACAAACCCTTTGATGCACATACTCTGATCTTCATCTGGTTGGGATCATTACTTCATAGAACTTCACTGTCTTCACTATTCTTCTCTATTTCTGATAGGACTAATTTTCTCAATATCCTCAGCACACAACTCATCCAATCCTTGACATCAATGCAACAGGAGTATGTTGACATCAATGACAACACTAGTTAGGCCCATACTTTCAATAGCAGCATGATGGGCTCAACCCTTGTGGGAGCCCATTTAACACCACATGCTGAATGTCTTCAATCAGCTTCATGATTTGTCCTATACCTACACATGAAACAAATAGATTAAAATAAAATAATGATGTTCTTATATTTGCTTCTCTTTAGTTCCTTCTACATATGGATGTTGTCATTTGATCAATGCATTACAACTAGAGTATTATTTCTCTCTTGATTGATGAAGGATTTTCATAATTGGAGCTTCTAACAGGGGCCTTCCCGCATTTTTTCAGGTACATGCCGAGGTCAGTAGTAGGACTGGAGGCTACTACGAAGATCAACCAAAACAAGGCAATGATGGCTATGTCTTTCCCTCTTATTTATTAGATGCATAGTATTTTACTTGTATTTGCATGAGTTTAGCTATAACCCATGGCTTGTGTGGGACATCTAATATGTCTTAGTTTCCTTCAATGCAATGTTTGTTCTCTTATGTATTCAAAATTGTAAATGAACAATTAATATGGTGAATGAATACTTATCTCTTTTACTGCTCTGCAATGCAATGAATGATTGAAACTTTTCTTTTCTGTATCTGAACAACTGAACTACATTTGTCATAACAACTATGCAACTTAGCACATAACAGCAATAAATCAAACCTCATTCAAAAATGATAAATGATAAATCTGTTTAGCCAATTTTTGAGCTGGGGTCAAAAAATGGTAACACTAGTTTTAACCTTTCTATCTCAATGATTTCCTCTCTTTCATTTTCCATTCTCTAGGGTTAAGATTACAAGACTAGAGGCTAACTCTACCACCTCTACATATGTTTGAAACATTCTTCCATCCAATGATACCTTAACTGATCTTAATATTCTAGAGAAACCATTTCACCTTCTACCTTTCTATTAATGGTTCCTCAAGCCTTATCTCCACTCCCTTAAACATCAATATGGAAAAAATTGAATACACATTCAGAACTAGAAGAACTCAAATAAAATTAAACACGATTTTGTTTCCCATATGTACAATACTCATATAAATCAAAATTTAGAAGACAATCAATCATCTCTTCTATAATAATTTTACTTTTTAGGGCTCTAAATCCTTTCTCACCAATGTCACCCAATCTCTCAAGACACAACATGGTCTTCTCAATAGGTAGCTTAGTTTTCTCTTAGGTAAGAGGAGCTTACGACTAAATACAATAAATTTAAATTATCCAAAAGTAAATCTTCTTGCTAAAAGTTCTATTGTCAAAGGTGAAGATGATATAGATCTCTTTAATATAGGCACAATAGAACTACTATATTGAATATATGTGCTCACATCAGGTGGAAAAAAGTTTTAGAATGAACTCCCTTTGGAAGCACCACAACACCATGAACCATCTTACAACCTTTTTTCAATAAAAACACCCTCACCATTCATCTTTCTCACAAAAAATAGGATTCATGCCAAACCTAGTATATTCAAAACTCTTAAGAGGCCTTTGACCCTCCCATCACTTTAAAATTTAATTTTGACTAGACTATGTCCAATATTGAGGAATGTATTATCATCAATGTAAACCTTTCCACCACTAATCTTCTCATAATAAAAAAACCACTTCTTGTCAAGAGCAAATTTAAAAAGATGAATCAAATTCAATCATCCATGCATCCTCACATGCATCCATATCAATGGCTACAACAAATACATATTCATCTTGATTATTTTTGGAATATACCATCATCTAATTTATTATTTTATTTTCTTCCTTTCTTTGAAATCCTTTTGGATGTGACCTTTACTATCATAATTCAACATTTTGAATTAAATTTACTAGGACACTTAGATTTTCCTCTTGACTTAGATCTTCCTTTCTCTCACTTCTTGTCCTTTTTCTTTCATTTATTCTTCACAAATACCATGAATAATTATAGCATCTTTGATAGTATCTTATATTTTGGACATCTCATCTCCTATATAAGAAGATAACTCAGCATCTATTTAAATGTTAGATTAGTGATGGTTCTTCTAATGACCATAACTAGGTTGTTCCAAGACTTTGGTAAAGAACATATAAATATGATACTTTGATCCTCATCGTCCATATGCATGCCAATAGACTACAACTAGGTCATGACAATTTTGAATGCATTTAAGTGTTTAGAAATAGACACACTATAACCCATATCTTCAATGAATAATTATTCCATGTATAGAAATCTTATTTAGGTCGTGGATTTTGCTTGATAATTTTTTTTTAGCTTCTTCCACAAGACACTCACAATGGGATCTCCTAAAACATTTAGGAGTAGTAAAACTACCCAATTAGATTCTAATGAGGCTCCTCACTTTTCTATCCAACATGTCTCATTTATCATATTATATTAGCATAGGTTTGTTTGTAGAGACAGCATTCTGTACATCCTAAGATATCACCATGTCCTCCATTTTTAGCTTTCATAGCTCAAAATTACTACCATTGAAATTTTCCATCTCTACCCAAGATGTGCTCACCATTTTTCTTGAAAATAATTTTTTTTCTATGTACAACTCCCACTCAAACCAAGATTAATACAATCAAACAAATCCTTCTAACCTATTCTAAAATCTCAATAGCTAGCTAAGCTCTAATACCAAAATGGAAGGAATCTAGATAAAACTTCCCTAGTTAATCTAAGAGAAAAGAGTGTAGAATTGTAATATTATATAGTTTTACATAAGAAAGAATGGACATATGAGTAGAGAACAATCATATAGGCACAAAATATATCCTTGTAAAACTCTTTTAAGAAAACACTTACTGGAAAAGGTGTATTAATGTATTATTCTATAAACTGACATAGTTACAAGGTGTCTTGGTTACTATAAACTCTTTAGATTATCCAATTCTCTACTCATACACCAAATCGAGAGATATTTTGGCATCATAACCTTCCTACAAAATAACATATGAAACCTCCATCACAAGCATGAAATAAATAGAGTAAACCAAAACAAAAAACTAATAGTGGTTTCTAGAAACAAACCATGTACCAAACCAAGACCCTAAAAATGTCATCATAATCCATGGTAAAAATTCTAGTGCCCTCTATCTATGATGGAACAAACATGCCAAAGAGAGGATGCTCTTACATAGCTTACCATGTCATAAGCCCCCATGAAAATCGGGTGGTCCATTTTTTCATTTACCCCATTTACAAGATCCTCTATGGCATGTCATAGATATGCATCATATGTTGGTCAATGAGTCAAAGTCAACAATGTAACTTGCTTCTTACATTCTCTTACACATGTCATAGAATTGCTACCATATCTCTTGTATATCTTATAATGTCAAAAGGTTCCCTTACACATCTATATGACATTGGATGCACTTACAACTTCTTAGAAATGTTATATATTACATTACACATAGCAAAAAGAGTTACCTTAAAGTTGGATGCCATTTTCTATGGAGGCACAATAATAGATCAATAGAAAAATAAATTAAATAATAATATTAGGATTACAAAGTGCATTACACTTATCCCAACGGGAGTAGGTTAAAATATGAATGAATTTTGAAAATTGTAGGGTCAACCTTGTGCTCATGAACAGGGATTTTTTTATTGGCGAATCTTCGCCAATTGGTGAATATTTGAAATCAGAGCCACCAAAAATGGCAAATAGTTCAAGCTATGAAGCTGACTAAATTGCCCCATTTTTACAAAAAAAAAAAGTCTTAATTAATTCGCCTAAGGTTTATTTCTTTAAACTAATAAGTTGAACTATTTCGCCAAGTAAATGATGCATAATTAAAGCCCATTCACCAGTAATTTATAATATATTTAAAAATGTTGACCATAATTGCCACTAATAATATATTTCAACCATTAATTTTGGACCATATTCGCTATTAATAATATATTTCAGCCATTAATTTTGGGTAATATCACCATTATCATTTACTTTAGGGTTGTTTGTATTTTTAATACAACTTTATTCATTACCGTTGATTATAGTTTTGATCTAACGATTATTGTTTAATTTTGGGAGACAAAGAGCACATGCCTTTTAAAAGGCTTGCTGAGCATCGGAATTGATTTTGGGCCACAAGATTGGATCCAATCTTGTGGCCCAAAATCAATTCCGATGCTCAGCAAGCCTTTTAAAAGGCATGTGCTCTTTGTCTCCAAGAATTAAATAGTCTTATACTTATTTTTTAATTTAATTTTCAATGTAATATTTCTAAAATATTTAATTTCTGGGGTTTTTGTATTTTCAAATCATTCCTAAAATATTTTCTAGAAGCATTCATTCTTTTATGAATGAATATTTTGAGATAATACATTGAGATAAATATTTGAGAAAAACACTATCTCTGAAAAACCTTACATGCAACCCAAAATAATAAAACCCTGTATAATCCTCTACATGCAATCTAAAATAATAAACCCTGTACAATCTATGAAAAATATCTGCATACAACCCAAAATAATAAAAACTTTGAAGCTGCAATACAATTGTAAAATAGATCTTTGGAATATTTCTTTTACCTTGCAAGCAAAGAAAAAGGAAAAACATGGACAATAAAATGAGAAGAATAAAAAAATAGGAAGAAAGGAGTAAACCCAAATGAGATCTGATAAAAAATAAGATCAATAGAAATTACCTTCCACTTGTATAACCTCCTTCTCTCATGAAAATAAAAACTTCACACCAAAATGATTATGACAAAATGAAAGGGTTAGGTAGCAACAAAAATATTTATGCAATATTTTATTAATTTAGCAAGTTTTTAATATAATAGAAATTACATAATTAGCTCATAAAATGTAGTTGACTTCACTTTAGTGGAGTATCATACTTTTTTAATTGTTTAAAAATAGTTGCACTCATAGTAGTGTTTGTTTGAGTTATAAATAAATTTTCATATTTATATTTTTATATTCTTTTTTACTAGCTTTAATATTTTTTTATTAGCTTTAATCTTTTTTATTAGCTTTATTCTTTTTTTATTAGCTTTATTCTTTTTTATTAGCTTTAAATAGTATTTGTTTGAGTTAGAAATAAATGTTTACTTAGTATAATTTTCATATTTATATTTTATTATTCCATATAATTCAATTTTAAATATTTATTGTATTTTAAACATGAAAGGGATTTAGCTTTATTTTTCTAATGTTAGTGTAATGAATTTTTAATTATTATTATTTTATTTGACTTACTTTATCATTTTAAATTGCCTTAGGAAAAGAGTTAAATTTTAGAATTTAATTATACATTTATCTATTAGTTACAAATTTCATTTTAATTTAATTTATTTCTTAAATGTTTAGACTCTAGATGAGACATCCTTTTCGTAGGAAGAGTACCTATGGTTAAATTTTCTTGGTCAAAACTCATTAAACTTTAGATGATATAAAAAACTTAGGATGCAAACCAAACTATCCTTAGGTGAGAAAACTATAATCTAGTGATAATTATTAGGTTTATAATGTCTCCTACCCCCACTTGAAAATTTAAAAAAAAAAGAATATATGGGGTTGACCAAAAATGCAAATTTTTAAAGTAAGGATTCGCCATTATAATTAATTTCTTTAGTAATTATTCATTAAGATTCACCATTGTTTTTAATTTTCTTAGCGAATATTCACTAGGATTCGCCACGATTTTATAACTTTTTTAGTAATGTGCATAGATTCGCCAGGAAAATTATTTTTTTTTTCAAACAAAATGAAAGATTCGTCAAGAAAATTAAAGTATTTAGTTAGGATTCGCCAGGATTTTATAACATTTTTTAGGGGTCTTTTCTTAAAGTTATCCCTACTCATGAAAATTACTTGTGATGTGGGAATATTCAAATCAAGTGGATAACATAATATATAGGGATATATGTATAGATAAATATAATTGAGGCATGATTTAGGTGAATGTATAAGAATGTGTAGAGGAATGAATGAGGTGGGACATAAATGTATTGTAATGTGTGTAAACAAAGAAGCAAGTGACATGGGGAATGGGCCCAATTTTTTACAAAACTATACAACTTCTCAATATGTAGTTGTATTAAGGCACTCTCCTCAAAATAGACACAAAAGTAAATGGGAAATGACATGAGTATGTAAATTTCACCATTACAAATATTTAAATTTAAAATATGCATAAATCTTGACATTAAACTAAAAAGTATTCATAAAAATCTTCACAAATAAGTTATATATATAATTTTTTTTTCTAATTATAAAATTAATATGAATATTTTTTTCATAATAACATAACTAATCAAATTTTGAGAGTTATACTTTTATAAACATAAAAATAGTATTTTAATTAATTTTTAAAATTAAAAACTTATAAATACAAGATTCTAGTCTAATATACCATACTATAAGAAACATGATTCAAAATTAGTGAGAGGCTCTTAGATATAAACCCATTTAAAGCTAAGACAAACTTCACTTCCTTGAAAAAAGACAAATTACATATAAACCTACTTTAAATAACTATGTATACTATTACTCTTTGCTTTGTTCTATCATTAGCAGTCTTATTCTTGCTTTATTTTTTTTATAATTGTAAAATTAATATTAATAAAATATTTCAACATAAAATAGAATTTCAAATTTTTATTATTATTTTAATCTTGTATATTTTATTATTATATTTTTATTGATTTAGACTTTTAATTTTTAAATTCAATAACATATAAAAGATTTTAGAAGAGCAATAAATCAACCAAGAAACAAATTTTATTGAGAATCTCTTAAATTTTGCGTTCCATTTGAAACCAGTCAAACATAACGTAGACTGTTAATAGGAGTCTTGTGTATTAATACTTTATGTATTTATTTACTTATTTTCATCTAAAGTTGGTTTCCTTGATGACATGTATTAACATTCTATTAATGTTTGCGTCAATAAAAGTTTGAAGAATGCATATTGCTTAATCGATGGGTTACACTAAATTATTTGAAAGTCCGAAGAAATTAAGAGTTTGATGCATCACTAAAGTAACAGAATAAATGGGCCCACTTATGAATTATCTTCAATCTTTGAGACTTTGTGAGGAGGACTATTTGAATGGTTAGAGATGTAACGAAATATGGTTTTGTTGTGAATGCAGATAGTGGAATACCTTGTCTCATTTCCAGGTGTAGACGTGAATGCCCTCAACGACAGAGGCATGAGTGCACTTGACATAGCAACAGCAGCAGCTCAAGACGGCCCCTATTGTGCCATCATCGTTGAGATACTGGATGGTGCAAGCTATGAAACGAAAATCGAAGCAAGGGATAGATAAAGATATCGTAAGTACACACGTGGTAGTGGGGGGAATTGAAGAGGATGACAACAGGAGTATACACCATGGAGCTGCCAGAATGGCATTTCGTAAAGTTTTCAGATTGTTCCTATTCTCCGACACTGCAGCCTTGAGCAGTTCCCTTACAGTGGTTACCGGGTGGTTAGTTCGAGAGCTGTTCCCAGACACTTCTTTGTCAAGTCAGAAGATGGTGTCCCATATGTCCGGGGTGATCTTGCTAGCTTCAATCGCGTGGACGATAGTAGCATTCGTGTGTGCCACCATTATCGTCACAATACCCGGTAATTTTGAGAAGTTGGGGAGTATGGATGAGAAAGCTTTATCCCACTATAAATTAATTAGGCGAGACGAAATCCTGCTTGGAATCACCCCAGCACTTTATGTTGGCTTCCCGCTTTTGCTTTTGATTTTGATTTCGCTTCGTTGGAAGAGATGGAAATCACTTTTGAGGAGGACACGGAAATCACTTTTGAGGACGACATGGAAAATCAATGTGTGTTATATTGTACATGTAAATTATATTGTGCGCAGTCACGTTCATGATTATTATCGCTACTCTTAAGCGTAAACGAGCGAACAATTTTGCTCGTTCTTTAGTACGAAAATACTGCTTCCATATATATTGCAGTTCCTATAGTTTTTCGCAGAATAATGGGACCATTTAGTCTGTCTTTCTACCTTAAGCTCCATTGACCTTCCTGTATAGAACAGGAGAGGAGGTAGTGCTTACGTCGTTTACAATGAGGGTTCATTGTCTTTATTAGGAGACATGTCAATGGATTCAACTTTATAGTTTCACTTAAATGTTTATATTATTTTGAACTATTTAAATATCATCTATTTTAATGTTCAAACAGTTAATAGTAATTTTACATCGTATTCACAATAAAAAGATTAAAAAAATTGACTGTTGACTGTTGAAGTGGGTGATATTTTAAAATAGCCCTGTTGAAGTGAGTGATATTTTAAAATAGCCCTGGTTTCCTATAATTTTTATTAGAGTAGTTTAGAAACAAATGTAAAAAGTGTGAAGTAATGGTTAATATGTGTTTTTCTCATTTGCTTTTTAGTTTGTTTGTTTTGATAAACAAGTGAATCAATTGTATATATATTTGATTGAAAATGTAGTATAAAATGTGTTTTTTCTTAACTTGTATTTTTATAAATATATTTTTTTAAAAAAATATAAGATTTTAAATAGTTGTATTATATGAAATTATATATTAATGTAGTGGTAAAATATGTATACTCATGTTAATTTTCATTTAGTTTTGGACTTCTTTTTTTGATGGAATATTTTAATATGATTGCATATTAATAAGTGATACATTTTTATGGTATATTTGTGGTGTATGAGTATTCGGAGCAATCTTGTATTACC
This sequence comes from Cunninghamia lanceolata, assembly GCA_027924645.1. Lineage (NCBI taxonomy): Eukaryota > Viridiplantae > Streptophyta > Pinopsida > Cupressales > Cupressaceae > Cunninghamia > Cunninghamia lanceolata. Next base: position 17,511,013 of record BSBN01000274.1, read on the forward strand.
CAAAAGTAAAATAAAGGCAACCTGAGAGAAAATTTGCATTTTAATGTATGTTTTTAGGTCATGTGACATTTTTGGACAAACTGGAGAAACAAAAGAATGGCCAAGTTGACTTCAACAACAATACAAGCATATAGTGTGTCTTCAACAATGGTTAGTTTCACTTCAACAACATGTAGCATCTTCAATAAGATATCACCTTAGTTGCAAGTCTATGTGTAGCATTAGCAACATCATGAATTCACTTCAATAGCATTGTAGCATCAACAACAACTAGGATGACTTTAGTAACAAGTTATGAATGACTATTACCAAAGGTTATTTTTGATGATATGGATATTAAAGGATGCTTAGCAACATATTCTATTTAAATCAATTTCTTTTCAACCTCGAACTATCAAAAATATCACATGACTTTATTGGTTGACATTATTCTCATATAGATAGTTCTTAAATCACTTGGTAGCCATTCAAGATTTATCTTAATTTTTAATTGGAATCAAGCAAAGAAGATGAAGAGTTGAAAGAAACAACATTTATTAATCCAAAAAATAGCCCAACAAAAACTCAACCCCATTATTTTTTGGCTAAAACATGTACCATGATGTTTTTCATTAATCCAAGTCATCATGTGGTGTTTAGGGCAACTGAATCATTCTAAAAACCTTTGCAAAATAGATATATGGACACACAAAAAAAAGATGGGTAGGTCATTCTTGTAAGTGGAATGTGCCATAGATCATGAACACTAGAGACTATTCACGTAGGGGAAAATGAAACTCTAGTGTAATTTTTGCACTCCACTTCTAAACTTTCGCCCCTTATGGCCACTCATACTACTTTTCCCTTTCTTGGCTCATTGCAAGTGTTCTAGGATAGCAACTCGAAAAGCTAATATGAGATATTCTTAGATAGCGTCCCACTTTGTGCATTTGCCTTACATCAACCCATTGTTCTTTTGTTTAATGTTTACGGCCTTATGTATTGATAACTAATCCAAAATATTTTTAATATAGTGATGCCTCATCTGCGTGTGTCTTGAGCCTTTTTCCACTATGTTAATTACTCAATCTTCTATTCCACGAATGAGCTCCAAGTTCATATTGATGTTGAGCCTATTCTTTGTTGGCATACGCAAAATGTTCTTTCATTGATAAATCAACTCCCATGAGTTGTTGGTCTCTTAATCCAATGGCTTGTAGAGGGCATGGATGGATTTGTGCTTCCATTGTTAGGGACATCTACCGACCATTCATCACAACAATCTAGTGATCCACATAAGTAGATAGTGATAATAGAGCTTTCTCAGCATCCAAATCTATTATTGATTGATTCCATCCAATGGTGGGTCCATTATCTACTAAGGTAGGCAACAAGAGAGATTTCTATTGTGATTGTTAATTTTAAAGTAGCTTGGATAGGTGTTCTAGTCTCGGGTGGTGATTACGAGGCTAGAAACACAGCTGGAATAATTATCTCCATACCTAGAAAATTGATTTCTCTAGAGACTTCAAGACATTAAGGTTTGTTAGAGTCTAATTAATCTTAGCCATTGATTGAGATTAAATCATGGCCATTGGTTTTCAATGAGAAGATTATAAAAGAGATCAATGGGCATTTGGAGAGGACGCATCTAAAAAATATTAGCAGTGATAGCAAATAAATAAATTTGCAATAATAGCAAATAGATTTGCAGTGAGAGCAAGGGCATAGTGATAGCATTGGAGAGCAGTAGTGGAATTGCCGAAGAAGAAAATTATTTTTGGAAAATGAAAATATTTCTGGATAATAAAATATTGCCAGAGCAATTTCAGCAGGAGAAATTGAGGGAAGGAAAATTCCTAGAGCTCTGACAATTCTGAGGCAAGCAATTTTGTATCTCTTAATTTACTACAGTTGAATAAAATTTATATCTGCTTACTGGTTTTCCCTTCAGTGTTTTTCCAAGGACAATTTGTCCAAAAATATTGCATTTATTATTTTGGATATTTTATTTTTTTATTTCCGTGATTATTTGTGAAGTTGCAACTGTATTATTTTTCAATATTTGTTGTGAATTATTTTTTTCGGTAGTTAAACAATTTATTTAAATAGGAGATTAATAATCAGTAGCTGCAATAGATTTTTCACATGGTATCAGAGCAGATCTGAGGGTAGAAAAGGCTCAACACAGGCACGACAAAAATAAAAATAAAAAAATCTAGGGTTTATAAAACCTAGTTTGACCTCTTCAAAATTATTATTATTTTTCTTTTGAGATGGCCTCAGCAGGTTTAAGAGATCGGGATAGATTGGATGGAGCTTCAAATTTTAGTTTTTGGAAAGCCAAAATTTCTTTATTGCTAGAAGAGAATTGTATCAAGGAATATGTGACCATTGTTGTCCCTGTACCTATAGATGCAACACATCTCTTAGCATATAAGAAGGAAGATGCCAAGGCGAGGAGGCTAATTCTTGATGGTGTTAAGGATCATATTGTTCCACATATTACAGAGTCAGATACGGCAAAGATGATGTGGGACACCATTCTGAATCTATACCAAAATGCTACCACTAACTGGAAGCTGATTCTCAGAGAAAAGTTGAGGAATACCCAAATGAACAAGGGAGAAAGCATTACAAGTTACCTCGCCAGACTTAGACTTGTCAAAGATGAGTTGGCAGCTGTTGGAGATAAACCAGATGATGATGAGCTAGTATGGATAGCCCTAAATGGGTTTACTAAGTAGTGGGATGTCTTTGTTCAGGTTATTAATGGACGAGACACCTTACCAAGTTAGGATCGACTATGGAGTGACTTCACTTAGGAGGACTTAGACTAAGTCTTGTCAGTGGAACCAACAGTAAGAGTTAGAAAAGTGAGGTGGAACAAGAAAATGTTACCCTAGCAGGAAAAGGGAAAGCGAAGAAGGGGTCTAGTAAAGGATCAAATCTAAAAAGTGAGAAGAAGGACTTGTATAAGATCAAATGCTATGGCTGTCATGAGTTCAGCCACTATGTCAGCGATTACCCACAAAGGAAGAAAAATGAAAAGAAAGGCAAGAAGCAGATGACAGTTTCAGCAAGTGTAGATGAGCTTTCTAGTAGAATAGAGGATGAGTTTGCACTCATAGCTTGCCTGACTAGCTCAACCTCACAAGGTGTTTGGTATATAGATAGTGGGGCGTCATTTCATATGACAGGAGTTAGGGAGTACTTCTCTAGTTACAAGGAGGAGGACATTAGATTCCAGATTTAGATGGGGAATAAGTCCAAGTGCAATCTAGTTGGGAGAGGGATTGTTCTATTTTAGAGGGAGAATGGCAAGCCGATTTCCATTCATGATGTGCTGCATGTGTCAGCCTTGGGTATGAATCTGATTTCCATATTTGTCCTTTAGGATAAAGGCTACAATGTACTCTTTAGAGGGGTGCATGTGTTAATCAAGCATAAGGATTGGAAATCACCCACAGCTATTGGAGTTAGGAGCGGCTGACTTTATAGGTTACAATTTGATACTCCTAAGGCACTAGTGAGTAGCACTAATCCTAGAGATCAAGGAGAGCTATGGCATAGGAGGATGGGCCATATACATCATGGAGCACTTAAATTGCTTCGTGAGATAGTGATAGGTGTTCCAGAGGTGAGCACAGAGCATGATGATGTATGTAAGGGATGTGTATTGGGGAAGTTTGTGAAAGCAACTTTTCCAAGGAGTGAAACCAGATCCAAGGGTGTTCTTGATCTAGTACATTTAGATATATGTGGACCAATGTCGACGAAGTCTCTCAGAGGATACAAGTACTTTATTACTTTTATTGATGATTTCTCCAGGAAGACCTGGATATACTTCTTGAAGACCAAGGATAAGGTTTTCAATCATTTCCAAGACTTCAAAGCTCTTGTGGAGAATTTGACATGTAGGAAGGTAAAGGTTCTTCAGTCAGACAATGGAGGTGAGTATAAAGGGAAAGAGTTGCAAGAGTTTTGTACCAAGGTAGGAATCAAGAGTGAGTGGACTGTTCCTTTCAACCCGTAGTAGAATGGGGTTGCTGAGAGGAAGAATCATTCTATATCAAAGGTAGCAAGGGCTATGTTGTATGACCAGGATATGCCACATTACTTATGGTCAAAGGCATGTAGTACGACAATATACATACAGAACAACATTCCACATAAGGTATTAAGCAAGATGACACTAGAGGAGGCATTCTTAGGGAAGAAGCTAGATGTCAGTCACTTTAGGATATTTGGGAGTTTGGTGTTTTGTCACATTCCAGGGCCTACATGTTCCAAGTTAGATCAAACTGTAGAGAAAGGATACTTTGTGGGGTATAGTGAAACATCAAAGGCATATCAAATATTTATTCTAGGGGGAAGGAAAATTATAGTTAGGCATGATGTCAAGTTCATGGAGGACAAGGCATTTAGGAGGTCTAGAGATTTCCAGTAGATGATCAATTAGAACAAGAGCAACAAAGCATGAGTACAGTTACTAGTACAAGCACAGGCTCAGCTACTGAGAGCTCGCAGAGTATGGAACAACAGATGCAACAGATCCAAGAGATGCATTAGAAAGATATGGAGGTTGATATTTCATCCTCTACAGTTGGCAGTAGAAACTGTGAGGTTCAATAAACACATAGGGATTCTCAGGAGTTTGTGGGAGCTCCTAGGACGAGTAGTAGACAGTGGAGACAACCAGCCAGGTATAATGACTATGTGGCATTGGTTAGTCAGTTGGCAAATAGCGAGCCTTCCAGGTATCAGGAGGTTGCACATCAACAGGTGTGGCAAGATGCGATGGTTGAGGAATATACCTCAATAGTGTAGAATGATGTGTGGGAGGTTGTGCCTAGACAGATAGATAGGGTAGTGGTTAGATCACGCTAGATCTATAAGATTAAGCATGGTACAGATGGTAACATCGAGAAATACAAGGCAAGGCTTGTGGCCAAGGGGTTCTCTTAGGAGGGAATAGACTATGAGGAGACATTCACTCTAGTGGCTAGGTATACTTCTATACGAGCCGTAATCTCACTTGTAGCATAAATGGGATGGCAAATCCATCAAATGGATGTCAAGATGACATTTATGAATGGTGAATTGGTGGAAGAGGTATACATAGAACAACCAGAGGGCTTTGTAGCACACAGCAGTGAAACCCACATGTGCAGATTGAAGAGGGCTTTGTATGGACTCAAGCAGACTCCCAAGGCATGGTATGAGTGCATTGATAGATACTTGCAGGGACTGGCCTTTGTGAAGAGTGAGGCGGATACTAACCTCTACTTCTTGGTGGTTGGGGGTGAAGTTATCATTCTCGTTCTATATGTGGATGACTTGTTTTTAATAGGTTCACTAGGGCTCATAGAGGAGTGCAAGAGGGACCTTGTAGCAGAGTTTGAGATGAAGGATTTGGGGCTTATGCACTACTTTCTAGGCATGGAAGTGTGGTAGACAGATGGAGAGATTTTCCTTGGACAAGGGAAATACTGCGTCAAAATCTTGAGGAGGTTTGAGATGGAGGATTGCAGAGCCATGTCTACACCTATGATCATGAACTGGAAGAAGGTAGACTCGTCCAAGGAAAAGGATGTAGACCCCACCTTATATAGGCAGTTGATTGGATCTCTCATGTATTTGGTTAACACTAGGCCAGATATATCCTTTGCAGTAAACTCTCTTAGTCAATTCATGGTTTAGCTGAAGAGAGTGCATTGGACAGTGGCAAAGCATGTTTTGCAGTATTTGCATGGTATAATTGAGTATGGGATCAGATATGCTCAAGGTGATGGTATCAGGTTGATAGGCTATACCGATGTAGATTGGGCAGGCAATAAAGCAAACAGGAAAAGCACTTCAGGGTCTTGCTTTAGTTTGGGATCGGGAGTTGTCTCTTGGTACAGTAGAAAGTAAAAGTCTGTGGCTCTGAGTTCTACAGACGTAGAATACATACCAGTTAGCATGGCAATGTGTGAGGTTATATGTCTTTAGAAGTTGCCGGTAGCCTTGTTTGGTCAAAGGATTAAGACTACCATGATACACTATGAGAATCAGAGTTGCATCAGATTATCTAAGAATCTAGTGTTTCACGATAGGTCTAAGCATATAGACATTAGGTATCATTTCATCAAGGATTGTGTACAGTGAAGGATTGTTCAGCTATAGTATATACCTACAGATCAGCAAGTAGCAAACATTTTGACAAAGGCATTAGGGAAGGTAAAATTCATCTTCTTCAAAGATAAGTTGGGTGTTATGCAGAACACCTTCCTCGCTAAGAGGGAGTGTTAATTTTAAAGTAGTTTTGACAGGTGTTCTAGTATTGGGTGGTGATTATGAGGCTAGAAACACGACTAGAATAATTATCTCCATACCTAGAAAATTGATTTCTCTAGAGACTTCTAGACATTAGGGTTTGTTAGAATCTAATTAATCTTAGCCATTGATTGAGATTAATTCATGGCCATTGGTTTTCAATAAGAAGATTATAAAAGTGATCAATGGGCATTTGGAGAGGACACATCTGAAAAACATTTGCAGCGATAGCAAATAAATAAATTTGTAGTAATAGAAAATAGATTTGCAGTGAGAGCAAGGGCGCAATGATAGCGTTGGAGAGCAGCAATGGAATTGTTGGAGAAGAAAATTGTTTCCAAAAAAGGAAAATATTTATAGATAATAAAATATTGCCAGAGAAATTTCAGCAAGAGAAATTGAGGGAAGGAAAATTACCAGAAAGAAAATTGCCGGAGCTCTGCCAGTAAGAGGCAAGCAGTTTTGTATCTCTTAATTTACTGCAGTTGAATAAAAATTTTATTTGCTGACTGGTTTTCCCTTCGGAATTTTCCAGGGACAATTTGTCCAAAAATATTGTGTTTATTATTTTGGATATTTTGTTTTTCTATTTCCGTGATTATTTGTGAAGTTGCAGTTGTATTATTTTTCAATATTTGCTGTGAATTATTTTTGTTGGCAGTTAAACAATTTATTTAAATAGAAGATTAATAATCAGTAGCTACAATAGATTTTTCATAGTGATGACATGATGGATTTGCACTTTTAGTTTTAATAGCATGGTGTTGGTCTTGTGGCCTATCAAGGTTCCTATTGTGATAGTGGGAGTTATCAGCTTGAATACCTTGTCTCATTTCCTGTAGACGCGAATTGACTGAACAATGAAGGCATGAGTGCAGTTGACACAACATCAGCAGCAGCTGAACACAATCCTAGTTGTGCCATCATTGTAGAGAAAGTGAAAGGTGTAGGCAGTATGTAATTGAGGCCAACTTCTGATCCAAGTAATTATTTGGAGAAAGGAGGAGATAGAAATAGAACTGAAATAGCATTGGAACCAGGTGTACATGTGAATGCCCTGAACAACGAGGACAATATTTCACTTCACATATCATAAATGGCAGCTCAAGACAACCCCTGTTGTTGCGGATCTATTAGTGGAGTCTCATATCAAAATCTAGTCCAAGTAATCATTTGAAGCAAGAGGGAGACAAAGATATCGTAAATACATATGTGGTAGTGGCATCACTGATTGCCATCATCACATTTGCAGCCATCTTACAAATCCTTGGGGGAATCGACAATGACAGAACAAGTATACACTATAGAGCTACCAAGATGGCATTTCGTAAAGTTTTCAGATTATTCCTATTCTCTAACACTGCTGCCTTCACCACTTCCCTTACAGTGGTTACTGCATGGTTAGTTCGACAACTGTTGCCAGACACTCATTTGTCAAGATTGTCCCATATGTTCGTGGTGACCTTGCTAGCCTCAATCTCATGGACGATAGTAGCATTCATGAGTATCAACAGCATCACTTAACGTCCACAATATGGACCTATAACAACCTGTTTGTATCATGTAAGAGTCATGCAAAGTTTGGAATCTAATTTAGAGTGACATGTAAGACACATGCATCAACATATAAGTACATGCAACTGACATGCAACAACATGAAAACACACGCAAGTAACATGAAAGTATCATGCATCTCTAACATCAATGTTAACTCTCACATAAGACTCATGCAAAGTTTATGCAACTGTAATGTCTCCTTCCTAAATTTCCCTAAAATTATAATTGCAACAAATTAGGGTTAGAGTTACATCTTACCAATGTAAATATTGCTTTGAATAATGCAATTCTAAATTTGAAACCTACAGTCAAAACATAATCAACATATACAATTTTCTACATAGATATATGTAATCATGAAGGTTAGTCAAATTACATTGTATTCAAACTCAAATAATATCACTATTTGTGAAATTATACATTCATTGTCATGCAAATAACTTCATTTGTTTACAACACTCAGCCATAAAAGAGGAGGTATAGGGAGACATGGTAGGGTGCCTTTTGACAGCAGTTCTCCCTCCAAGTAGCCCCCTCACCATTCTTCTCTAATTGGTGAATCTTAGTGTGCCAATAAACCCTCAACATGGGGATTAGGGAGAGAATTATGCCCTTGGGTGTCTTTATCCGTTTCTCCCTTTTACATGATAGTAGGGTGCCCTACTAGCTGATCTCCATACCTATCAATGTAAGGATGCCTTTAGCTATTCTTCTATAGTGCATATCCCCCCCTTCTCCATGTTAACAGTTTATTGAAGTAATTTTATGTATTTTAATATATAACAGTGATATGCAATAAGTAAAGATAATTTACAGGTGTAGAAAACAAAGATTGTGGACTAGACAAACAAGCACACGAGATTGCAATGAATCGACCAGCTTGTATTAACAAATATGCGAATATAAATAGGTGAGTGTGAGTACCCGAATCTCCACGAAATGAGGATAGCACTCCTCTACATGAAGTTGTGGTGAGTAACCACCCACAATGATAGTGCAAGGTGTCAATGCAAGTCAACACCACTCTAAAATGACCAACAACTTTGACATGTTCAAAGTAACATGTGGTAAAATGGCTAAGTATGGTTAAATGCAAATGTGTATACACCTAGGATTAAAGGTATACACCAACACCCCTGAAGCATATCTTAGGTGAGTTTATGAAAAATGGGTCTTGGCTATAAGCTTGGTAAGGTACCCATGCACAATGTGAAAGAAAAATGAGTCCTGGCCATAAAGCCCAATAAGTTACTCAAGTACAATGCAAATCTCTTAGAAATGAAGAAAGATAGAAAATGTTGAGGGAAAAAACTATCCTCCAAAAGAGAGAAAAAGGAAAGAAAGGCTTAGATAGCCTGCCCCCCCCCCCCCCCCCCCAAAAAAAAAGATGATGCGAATGTTGTTCTGATGTAGAGATGAACTCTTGAAGCATGAAACATTTGTAAATTTTGCCCTTCCCTTAATTCTAAGAGAATTTAGCAAACTAATTGAACTTAGTAGTGTGCAAGAGATGAAGACCAGGATGTAGGTCCAAGAAATGTACAAATCTGAAAAAAGATGTGCATTAATGGCACATACAAATGAGAAGAGAATTTGTGTGATTCATTGTTGTCATTATTACAACCCCCATTACATTTTATATATCAGTGTGAGTACAATTTTCCCAATTTCCCTTTATGTGTAACACACATTCAATTACATGACACTTCATGAGTGTATTTACAAACAAATATGCTAGTGGAGTTCAATCAACATGCTATATAAAACCAACTGAACTGAGTTGTGAACTAACACTAGGCTCTGAAGTCGCATTATGAGAGTCTTCTTCACCTAATGTAAAGTGTGAAAAAATAAAGTTGTAGTCGAAGTGACAAACCTTCGCTACTACTACAAGTTTTTGACTTTGTGATTCTCATATTAGAACTTTTGTGGCTATGAACTCAACTATTTTATCGGAACAAGTGAGTTGAATATGGAAAGATGATCCCTTAATAATTCAGGAATGAAAAACACATTATGTACAAATCCATTTCCTAACTTTGCAATTCCCTTACCACAAACATTATAATAGATATCATCCATCAGTATTTTGAAGGTATTGCATGGTTTGGTTCTCATAAACACCTCTTTGTAAGGTGACATGTGATCCGTTGCACATGAACTGAGAATCCATTTGTTGACTTCTAATTTTGAAGGTGCCATGATATTCTCTTTTTAGCCTCAAGTTGTGAAGTTGTTTTGCAAATTAGAATCCTATTTGAACTCAGATTTTAAGGTGGCACTTTAAAAGTTTGAGCACTTGATTACTCTTGCTTAATACCCCCCTTGAAGTGGCACTTTATAAAGTTAGTGCATTGACATCATTTTTACACCTTTTGATTATTTGATTTCCCATCAAGTTTGGTACTATCAAGGAGTTAGTTTTGCAAGTTACTCAAAAAGACAAAAACTGACACTTTATAATGTTAGTGCAATATTATGCTTATTGGAACTGTCATGAAAAAAATCTACTTTTGCAAAAAGAATCACTCGATTTCGAGTTAATTTGCAAAAGTTATAGGACTAATAATTTTTGCATTTACAAAAAAAATCCTTCCTCAGCAAAAAAATTTCAATTTTTGAAAAATTAAATTTGCATGCAAATTTGTTGGAGAAAAAAATAAGCCCCCTTGGATTGTGCATGACCAGGGGCTAAAACCCCATGTGACCAAGGGCTTAAGTTTTGAATTGGTCTCCCATCCCCTGCTTAGAACACCCCCCAAGTTTCTTACCTCAACATTTTTGACAAATTCCACAATGAATAGTGCCCATGTGACTGAGTTAAACTTTGACACCCATCATTGTTGCTAAGAGGCCATTGAAGGGGCGAATGAAGGGGCAAAATAGGGGTAGATGAGGGTGATTTGGTGGCACAGAAAATGTACCTCTATGTGGCACCTTTGTTTGACCTTGAGCTCCCTGCTCCAGGCCCAATTATGGGTGTTTGTTAGCCAATGAAGCATGCCCTTCCAATGGCATATGGAGCCATAGAAGCACACCCTTCAAAGGGTACTTGGAGCCATCCTTCACAGACCTGAGCCCGTCTATGGCCATTATGTTTGAGGGCGTTGTAGGCCCTTGTGTGGCCATCCTATGGCGAGGAAAAATAATGCCCTCTGTGGGTATTTTGACCTCCGCAACAAACATAGCAAGGAACACAGTTAATAAACAACAAAACCAAACAAAATTGATGCGTTGCAGTATTAATATTGGCATGTAAGGGAGTGAATCGCACAACAAAGACCACATGGCTCAAAGCTATCCACAATGCTCTGATACCATGTAGAAAACCAGGATCGTGGAGTAGACAAACAAGCACATGAGATTGCAATGAATCGACCAGATTGTATTAACAAAGATGTGAATATAAATAGGTGAGTGTTAGTAACCGAATCTCGATGAAATGAGGATAGGACTCCTCTACATGAAGTTGTGGTGAGTAACCACCCACAAAGATAGTGCGAGGTGTCGATGCAAGTCGACACCTCTAAAAAATGACCAACTACTTTGACATGTTCAAAGTAACATGTGGTAAAACACCTAAGTATGGTTAAATGGAAATGTATATACACCTAGGATTAAAGGTATACACCAACAACAGGCAATAATGATCTGACCTGATGTATATTCAAGAATGATTCTTATTGATATCCTTTTGTTTTTACAATAGTTTATTTAACTAAATAAATATCTCTACCGATGTAGTTTGAATATTCTCTGTTATATTCCACTACCCCACGATGCCTGATTGATGTTCATTCTATTTCCTTTTATATCTTACCGAAAGATATGTCTCTATCAAAATGTGTGTCTCTTCAAGAGATCGCACCTATTTACGAAGTGATTGCTACCTCTTGAAGTATAATCCTTGTCTTTAATATAACAAATATGGATCATTGTTATTAAATCGTTACCTCTCTTCTAATCAAATGCTATCTAATATAAATCCATGTCATTAATGTATAATATTTTCTACATTAACAAATCACTATATATGCTTTCTTAATGCTGATGAGGTCAACCCAAATGGATTTTTGGTGGTGCATTACACTATTGTATACGTTTCTCCTTATGTCTTCTCATTAAGGAGTTTTGTCTCTTCATATGGATAGTCACTTGAGAAGGGCTGCCATCTTTGATAAATTAAATTTTTAATTTAATTTTTCTTTACTTAATCGGCTTTGTCTATTTTACATTGGTGGCTTCTGACAATGTATTTCAAATGGTTCTTCCTTAAAATGTTAAATGTTTCCTATATGTATAGTCGTAGCCTTTGATGATGACATTCTTAATAATATAAAATTACTGGCTTAAGTTATTAACTCATTGTACGCTCAAAATCATGACATCAGTGGCCTGGGGCTATCAATTCAGATTTTGGTGTGCACATGAACCATTTCCCTCCTTGCCACAGGGTGAACTGCCACATCACTTTCACTCTCATAGAAGTAGCTAGTCGAGAGGAGGCGAGACATGGGGGTGGTCTGACTCATTGGAGAGCTAGACTTTGAGAAGAGGGGTCGACTAGTCGTAGGGCCTGTGTTGTTGTGTGCTTGTGTGGATGTGTTGTTCTATGATCATAGTTGTAAAGTTAACTATATGACCTAAAGGGTCACTAGTCACTATTCTCTTATTTGAATTCCTGATATTCTACCTTTGTTTGGGTAGGCTATTGTTCTCATTGATTGCTTGTTCAAGTTGCCATTGTCTTTCAAACTATTGTATATGGTCACTTGTTGTACTAGGAGTTGTCTAAGTTCTTGTTGTTGTTGTGGTCTTGGATGGATTTCCTCTATCTCATCAAGAATTGGGCCCTCACCTACTCACCTCTTAGTCCTGGGCACATTCATGAGCCGAGACAAGAGATGGGCATTTGTGAGCTAACCTTGACTTGACTTTAGGGTTTGTTTAACCTAAGGTTTGACTTTGAATGACCTTGTGATGGAATCAAGGGTTTTGACCAAATGTTTGACTATAGTTGACCTTGTGATGGAATCAAGGGTTGGCAAATTTTCTATGTTGCTAATGTTTTTGTTCTTTTTTGGGTTTTTATGAATGCAAGACTAAATGAATGCAAAACTTCTTTTTGTGCTTTTTTATGTTTTTGGAATTGAAGATGCTTTTTCTATTCTAGGAATTAGAGAATGGATGCAAGCTATAATGAATTTATCTAATGCAATGTAAACTATGTTTTAAGGGTTTTCTAAATATTTGAAACAAATTAATCTAAGAAAAGGGAAATTGCTTTTTAAAATGAATTGATCTATGAACTTTGAAAGCAATTTACTCTAAGAATGGAAGATCTATCTATTCTATCAAGGAAAAAGCAATACGATTACTAATTCCAAGAGCAATTTTGATTGTCTTATTACAACAAATTTAAACAAAGCATAAAGGAACCTGGAGACACATGAGCCTCCACTACCCTTAGATATCCTTGTGTGGCAACCTTGAATCATCTTGCAACAACAGGGTGACCCTCTTGGCAATAAGATGAAAATGGAAGCAAAAGAAGATTTTGAATCTTTTTGAAGAGAGCTCAATGGGAGCTTTGATGAGCATATTGGCTTGATGTGAGCAGCATATGGACACATAACAAGCTTGTATGAAAGCTATGTGAGACAATGAATAAAAGCAAAAGGCTCTTATGTCCTATATGAGCATGAGAATGCTTGATGTGGAGAGAAATAACTTGCAAGAGTTGTGTGCACAAATGAAATTGCCTCCCAAATGAGGGAGCTTTAAAGTTATGCAACAATGAAATCTTTGAAGCTTTAGAAAACTCTTCAAAGAAATGAAGAAAGAGGCTCAAAGACCTGTGAAGAAGCTTGAAAAAGCTTGTGAAGAAGGGAAGAGAATTCTCCAACTTGGAAAATAATGAAGAGGAGAGGGGTATTTATAGGTTGGAAGAGGTCATGAGAGGTGGAATTGATTGATAAGTTAACTCAATTTGATTGAAGAGTTAAAAAGGTTGATTGAGGAGTGAACTGGATTGACTACTTAGTGAACTCAATTGATTAGACAGTAGACTAGGTTAATTGGGAGTTAACATGCTTTGATAGAATAGTTAACTCATTTTATTGATTAGTTAACTAAACTAATTTATTAGTTAACTAATTTGATTGATGAGTTCACTAATTTGATTGATTAGTTAACTAAATTGATTGCATAGTTAACTAATTTGATTGAAATTTGATTGAGTAGTCAACATGAGTGATTAGTGGAGGAAATTATGAGATTTAATTTCATGGATAATGGATAATTTGGAAAGTAAATAACATATTAATTTTATTTACTTGTGATGAGAAAAATGGAAATGAATTTAGAAATTCACGTTCAAAAATAATGTTTTTCATATCAAACTTCTGGGAGCTCATTTGGGCACATATGGACTCCTTTTTGGGTGCCATTTTTTTTTAAAGTGCATTATTTTTCAAGGGCTACACAGTGGTTCCATTAGTTTCTATTGAAAACTCATATAAAGTGGGTCGTACCTTTCACTAGTCAGGGTCTCCTAGGGGAGATCCTAGGTCTCTCGGGAAGACCCATGGGTGACCCACAAAGGAGAGGGTCTAGGTTGAAATGCATGATGGGAGATGGTTAGTTAGGTCAAAAGGAGGGGATCTACATCCAGAAACAGGCCAGTCATGTGTGAAAATTCAAATCTCTACTTGTGTAAGTAGGATCTCCTGGGGGAGATCTGGAAATAATAGGGGGAGATTTGGATTGGTTGAGTGAAACTAAAAACTGAAACTGGGAGATGGCTGGGGGGGATGTCTAGAAGACCTCTAGGGGTGGGAATGAATGAAAAACACTATGGAATGGCGAGAACTCACCTACAAGACACCTACAAGGCTTAGGAATAGGGTTGCAAGCATAGGAAATGCAAACTGACAAGTGTCAAAAAATGTCAAAAGCGGAGAGAGAAAGAAAATAACAAAGGGGAAACAACACAAAGAGGAGGAAAAGACATGTCACCAAGAGAATTTCTGCTGGGAGGATGTTATTTCACGCTTATATGTACATGACAAGGATTATGACTCATCATAGGGGTCCTCGTGGAGGCTGTGCGTGATTTTGGTTCTTACACTCACTACCATGTAATGTCAATTCCTTTTATTTAAAACAACTTGCACTCCATCATTCATGATCATAATATTAATAAAGTCATTTCATAATACTCTCTTTACAATTTGTTGTTGTCTATCACATGTATTTATTACTGCTATCTCTTTCTTATATATTTGTCACCGATGTCTCGTCCTCACATATTTATCACTACATACAAAAGTTGGCCATGACTTATCTTTTATTGTCAATACTCCATATGAAGATCGTAACAAATATTTGAGTTATTTTAACCTCTTTAGAAGTGATAATTATTCTAAGGTAATCGACTAGCATTAAACTTAAAGTCTCAAGTCGGCCATCATATATAAATGGAACATTTCATGGGACATGACAGTCCACCCCGCCAAAGATTGGTTTTCCTCAAGCAATCATAACTAGGATGCTCCTAAAATAATTGGTGCAGTTATGGCTGGAGGGTTCACAGAATGAACTATCCAAACCATGTAGCTAGACTAAACACAATGGAGAAAACATAATCATAGAATGTAATGGAAGATTCATATAGTCAAAATATCAAAGAATTACAATACTCATATGTCGGCAACATGCAAGCTACAATCAAAGGGCTCACATGCCTGATTTCTAGTTACAACGAGTATGCAAGATATGGCATTGAAGTGCCTTACCAGAATAAAATATCTAATCTAAACTATCATAATCACTAACTGACTTCCAAATGCAAGCTCATAGAATCCTCCACGTTAGCCACAAGAGGTTTTAATCTCCAATGAAAGGTGTAGCATGTAGAAACAAGGTAGGTCAACCTTCAAACTCTGGCATTACTCTACAATTGCATAAAACTTGGTGCGGACCTCAAGGAAGGTCTATTTGATCCATGTGTGTTGTGTATGATGTTTCACTTTTCTCTATAAATCATAGAAGTGCTCTGCAAACCTTCCCCTATAACTGACTATCTGAATGCTTTGTTCTCTAAAAACAAATGATCTTCTGATAGCGATAACTCTTAGCAAACCAATCCAAATGACCTAAAATTTGAATATGATGTAGATGATGCTATGAAGATGCTAAGTCTTTCTCCGTGAGCTCTAATATGAAGATGTAGTGAAATGCAATACAAAATTCTAAAATTGCAACTAACTAAAATGAACTAAAAATGTAAGAAAAGAAAGAATGCAAATATTTTTGGTTGATGCATGATTGCTCTACAATCTAGGATGCTCTTGCATCAGACACCTAGGGTTGTTTAAAAACTAAGTACTTCACTTTGCTAGGGCTAGAGGAAAACAAAGGTGGTCTACCTCAGCCTGAGAAAGCCGTGATGAATCCTCTTCTAGTCTACCTTTCCACTTCACCAAATATTATTTATACTACTTGCCTCTGGTACTGCATCCAACTTTGCTATCTAATTTGTCCTCTAGTTGTTCTGGTTGTTACTGTGGTAACTGATTCTTCAATCCTTCTTCGATGTTGTCACTTGATTCACCTTCATTATACTAATATAGGTATGTAATGTTGAATATAATCAATATACCAAATGTCTCTAGTAACTCCACTTCATATGCATTCCCTAAATCAAACTTCCTAAGAATCTTACATGGTCCAAACTTCTTCATCTTTAGCTTGTTGTATGTCCCTACTGGAAATCTCTCTTTTCTCAAATATACCATTACTTTATCTCCAACTGAAAATTCTTTGTGTCTCCTTTTCTCATCAGCTTGCTCCTTATACTTACTTTGTGTCTCCTCTTCTGACCTGATTATGTAATGTCTCTATGTATCCTACAAATTCTTCTACTTTTGTACTTCTCTTGTTCTCCTTACTGATATCTCTCAACTTAACTACTCTAGGTTTCACTCCTATCATAACTTCATATGGTGTCTTCCATGTACTCCTGTTCATTAAATTATTGTATGTAAACTCTGCTTGCAGTAGAATTAGATCCCAATTTCCTTCCTTGTCTCCTACTAAACATCTCAACAAGTTCCCAAACTCCTATTTACCACTTCCGTTTGACCATCTGTTTGTGGATAAAATGTTGAACTGAACTTTAGGTCTATCTTCATCTTCTTCCACAATGTCCTCCAAAAGTATCCAATGAATCTTGTATCTCTGTCTAAAACAATACTCTTAGGTAATCCATGCAATCTCACAATCTCCATGAAAAATAGGTCAGCAACATGCACTGCATCATTGGTCTTCTTACAAGGTATGAAATGTGACATCTTTGAAAATCTTTCCACCATTACCAATTTAGAATCATATCCCCTGTATGCTCTTGGCAATCCTAATATGAAATCCATGCTTATATCTTTGCAAGGTCTCTCTGGCACTATGAAAGATTTGTACAAACCAGTATTATGACTACTCCCTTTTGCAACTTGACATACTCTGCAACTCTGCACAAACTTCCTTACATCCTTATATATCTAAGGACAAAAGTAATGTTCACTTACCAAAGATACTATCTTATCAATTCTAAAATGTCTTGCCAATCCACCACTATGTTTCTCTTTGATCACATTATCCCTCATTGAACTCCTAGCTATACACAACTAATTTCCTTTTAACAACATATCCTCCTAAATTAAATAGTCTAACCACTTCCTTGTATCTATCACAACAAGTTCCTTACATGCTTTCCATGGTTTTGCAAAATCAAGATCTTCCTCATACATGTTCTTCAATTCCTCAAATCACAATACCTATACTCTCATGTCTATCAGCAAATTTCTTCTTCTACTCAAGGCACCTACAACTTTGTTTGACTTCCCACTCCTATGCTTCAATACAAATGTCTAACTCTGCATGAACTCTACCCATCTCATGTCTCTGATTCAACTTTCCTTGACTATTCAAATATTGTAAACCCTGATGATCAGTGTACAATATAAATTCCTTACGCAACAAGTAATCTCACCACTTTTTCAAAGATTGAATTATGGCATAGAACTCCTGGTCATAAATTGAATATCTTCTCATTGCATCATTCAACTTCTCACTGAAATATGTTATTGGTATACCCTCTTGACTTAACACTTCTCCTATTGCATTTCCATTGGCATTGCAATCTAATTGAAATGCCTTGTTAAAATCTATTAATGCTAACACTGGTTATTATGTCACTTTCTACCTCAATAATTCAAAACTTTAGTTTTCTCCTGATGTCCACTTAAAGTCCTTTCTGTCACCTCTCATTGTCTCTATCATAGGTGTGCATATTGAATTGAAAT
Organism: Cunninghamia lanceolata; assembly: GCA_027924645.1. Taxonomy (NCBI): domain Eukaryota; kingdom Viridiplantae; phylum Streptophyta; class Pinopsida; order Cupressales; family Cupressaceae; genus Cunninghamia; species Cunninghamia lanceolata. Next base: position 17,529,228 of record BSBN01000274.1, read on the forward strand.
TTTTGATGAACTTTTGGTAGAAACTTGCTAATCCATGAAATGATCTTACCCATCCAATGCTCTCCGATACTGGCCACTCAACAATTTCTCTAACCTTCTCAAGGTCCATCTTCAATCCTTCCGTAGAAATCACAAATTCTAAATATACCAACTCTTCCTTCATAAAACTACATTTTATTGATGTTTATCAGCAATTTCTCTTCTCTCAACCTCTACGATCATTGTCTAATATGCCAGAAATATTCTTCCTTTATCTTACTGAAAATCAAAATATCATCCAAGTATACAATAACAAACTTACCCAAGAATTTCTTCAAAACCTCATTCATCAACCTCATGATAGTACTTGGTGCATTAGCTAATCCAAAAGGCATCACTAACCATTCATACAATCCTTCATTTGTTTTCAATGCAGTCTTCCACTCATCTCTTTCTCTGATTTTGCTCTGATGGTATCCACTCTTCAAGTCTATCTTTGTGAAATACTTTGCTCCACTCAAATAGTCCATAATGTCATCCATCCTTGGCAATGGAAATCTATACTTAACAGTGATCTTATTGATTTCTCCAGATTTTGTACACATCATCCATTCTCCATCTTTCTTTGATGCTAGCACTGCACGTACTGTACATGGGTTCAAACTCTCTCTGATCAATCCTTCCCTTGACAGCTCCTATATTTTTCTATTCAGTTCTACATTCTCTACTGGTGTCATCCAATGTGCTTCTTTGTTAAGCAAACTAGCTCCAGGTATAAGGTCCATATGATTACTAATACTCCAGATTGGTGGCAATCCTTCAGGTATATTATCTGATATGATATCTTCATAATCTGTCAACAATTTAGTTATCTCCTCTCGTTGTGACTCTTCTTCTTTTTTGGTAATAGTTTATGCACTTAGGGTTCCCCACTTTTAAGGAATCAAAACAAAACACATATTTTCATGTCTCAATCCATCCAAAAATTTCCTTCCATCAACCAAATAGATTCTAGCATTCCCACATACTTTACTTTTAGGCTCATCTTCCTAAGGTATCAAGATATGTTTCTTCCCATTTGATGTTATAGTATAAGTATTCTTTCTCCCATCTTGTATTTCTTTTCTATCATACTGCCATGGTCTACCCAACAATATATGACATACATCCATTGGCATAATATCACACAATACTTCATCATTATAAGATCCTACATGAAATTTCACCAAACATTATTCAGTCACTAGTACCTTATGTTCATCTTGAATCCATGCTATCTTGTAGAGCTTAGGGTGTTTCAATCTCTCCAAGTTTAGCTTACTCACCATCTCCTCTAAAACTAAATTATTAGTACTACCACTATCAATGATCACTCTGCAACATTTACCTCTTGATTTACATCTAGTCCGGAACAAACTTTTCCTCTGTGGTGGTTCATCAATTGTCTCTGCTTGAAATAGTGCTCTCCTCATAACTAATGATTCTCCTTTCTCTGGTTTTCCAAATGAACTAGGTGATCCAATAGGTTCTTCCTTCGCATAAGCTACTCTTGCACTGTTCTCTGTCTTCTTGCCTGTACTTCCTTGATAACATTCAAATGCTCTGTGTCCTTCACCTCCACACTTAAAACATGTCCCTCTGAATGATCTCTGATAAAACCCTCTTTCACCTCTCCTATATCCTTCGTTGCAGTAAGAATTATGATTCCCTCTATGATAGAAATTTCTGTTATCTCTCTGGTATGAATTGTTATCTCTGTCTTCCTTCTTGTATGGAATTTCTTTGTTCTACTCCACATAAGGTCTTTCTCCTCTAGAATATGTTCTACCTCTTTGAAATTTACCTCATCTTCCTCTCTCTCTACTCATGCTTCTTATTCAACTTGTCTTCAACTTTCAATGCAAATTGATATGCTTCCTCTATTGTTGTCATCCTTACCAAACTCGGTTGTTCTTGAATGTTCATCCTCAATCCATTTATGTGTCTTTCCACTTTCTCCTTGCTTTCTTCACTATGTCCAGTCCTTACGATCATCTTATGAAATTCTTCAGTATACTCCTTCATAAATTTCTCTTTTTACCTCAAGTTTTGCAATCTCTTCAACAATTCCAACTCATAGTCAGCAGGTATAAATTGATTCTTCAACTTTGTCACCATCCTATCCCATTTTATGATCTTCTATTTTCCTTTTCTGTTTCTATCCAATTGAACTTCTTTCCACCAAATAGCAGGATGTCCTTTCAACTTAGTTTTTGCAAATCTAACTTTCTCTTGATCTTCAATTTCCTCATATTCAAAATATTCTTCCAAGTCATTTATCCAATCAATCAATTCCTCTAGATTCAAATTCCTAGTGTAGTATGATACTTCCACCCTAGGTCTCTTACCAATCTTAGAAATAGCTTTCAACATCTTTATTTGATCTCACTCTTCTTCTTCTAGGGCTTCTTCATTTTGTTTAGTATATTGAAATTCTTCATCATCACTTCAACATCATGTCTAGGGTTTAGTCCTCTTCTTCTATCTTCTTCTACAACATCTAATCAAACTTTCATTGTCCTCATCATCTCAATCATTTCTTCCATTCTTCTAGCAACATTGGCCATAACAAGCATCCTCCTTGGTGGTATCGCTTCCTAGGATATAGTGCAACTACCTCAATTCGGTGATCTAACTATAAGGTAGCAATTCCCTCACAATCGGTGCTCTATTGACAAACACAAGTAAACTGTCTCAAGTTGACAATCTATTAACAACAAGACCTTAAGGAATGCCTTTACTTCCTGGAGGATTCAAAACCTGGCTCTAATACCACTTGGTGCAGTCATGGCCAAAGGGTTCACATAATGAACTATCCAAACTATGCAGCTAGGGTAAACTCAATGGAAACAAAAGAATCATAGAATGTAATGGAAGATTCATATATTCAAAATATCAAAGAATTACAATACTCATATGCTAGTAACATGCAAGCTATAATCAAAGGGCTCACAAGCCTGATTTTTGTTTACAACAGGTATGCAAGATATTGTATTGAAGTACCTTACCGGAATAAAATATCTAATCTAAACTATAATAATCACTAACTTCCCAATGCATCTAAGAGATCTATATATATCATCTTCAAGCTCATAGAATCCTCCACATTGGCCAGAAGAAGTTACAATCTCCAATGAAAGGTGTAGTGTGTAGAAACAAGGTAGGTCAGCCTTCAAACTCTAGCACTACTCTGCAATTGCATGAAACTTGGTACAAACCTCAAGGAAGATCTATGTGATCCATGTGTGTTGTGTATGGTGTTTCATTTGGCTTTGCAAGTTACAGAAGGGCTCCACAAACCTTCTCCTTCAACTGACTATTTTCTAAAAATTAATGATCTTCTAATATCGATAACTCTTAGCAAACAAATCCAAATGACCTAAAATTTGAATATGATGTAGATGATGATATGTAGATGCCAAGTCCTACTTCGTGAGCTCTAATATGAAGATGTAGTGAAATGTGGTACAAAATGTTGAAACTCTAACTGACTGAACTGAACTAAAAATGCAAGAAAAGAAAGAATGCAAATATTTTTGGTTGATGCAAGATTACTCTACAACCTGGGATGCTCCTACATCAAAAATCATGTATGTATGTATGTGTATATGTATCGATTATGTTCTTTATGTATCTATGTATTTAATGTGTAATTTTGTAATTTTTTTTAATTTATAATTGTGTAATTTGTAATTTTGTATTAATGTTTTAAATGTTTAAATTTAGTTCATTTTTGATATATTAACCCAATTTATATCAATTGATATAAATAAAGAGTGTATATATTTAAATTAATATATCAAATCAAATTTCTATTAATGAATAATAACAGTTGCTATAAATCGATTTGATATATCAATTATTGATATAAATAAATTGATATTGAATCAAATAATATATAAATTGATATATTGAATCAATTATTGTTTATACCAATAAATGATATATACATACATACATATATCAATTGATATAAAAGAATTTATATCCTTTCATATAAATTTATATATAAAAATTTATTATTTAGGTTTAGAATTTGGTTTTCAATGTAAACTTGATTTAGGGTTTTATGTTTATTGTACAAGATTCAAAGTTCAAGTGAATTATTAATATATATATATATATGTTAATTTTATTTATATCACTATGAAATAAAATGATATAAAATGTTATATCATAAATAAAATGATATAAAATGTTATATCATTTAGGATGTAGTATTAACATGGTTTTAGGTTTTTTTTTTGTTAAGATTAGAGTTTGGTAAATTGTTAATTTAGTTTTTAGGGTTTAGAGTTTATATTAATTAATTTAGGGTTTAATGTAACTTAGGATTTAAGGTTTGAATTTTTTTAAAATATATGCATATATACATATAAACATAAACATATGATTGTTTAATTAAAAAAAATTCAAAAAAATTACATGAAAAAAGCAATTTGCAAGAGAAGAATTAAAACCTATCTCAAACTACTGGTCACAAAAGCTTGGAGAAGTGTTGACCATGCACACAAAAGCTAACTTTGGTGATTGGTAGGATAGACTCAAGAAAAAAAGTTGTTTGTAAACACTTTTAGCTAAAGGAGTTTCCTACAAATGCAATGGAAATGAATGAGAGAATGGTTTTTAAAATTGTCTTTGGTTTTGGCTAAAACTTTTTCTATCAAAAGACTTCCTTTTGAAAAAGGTTTTGATAAAAACCATTTGTACAATGTAGGTACCATGCAAGGTTGGAGAAGTTCTGATCAAAACATTTTTCCCTAAAGATAGTTTTGATTGAAATTGTTTCATCCAAAACTTCTTAGATGTCCTAAACGATGACAAAACCTTTAAATTTTCACCACAAACTAAATGGGTGATCATAGGCCACTATAGTATGTTTGAGGACAAAATGTTTCTCTAACTCAACTAAGATCCACGTTGCATCGAGATCATCGAAGGAATTAGCCTAGGCTTCAACTAATTGGAAATGATCTAGTACAATGTATAGTCCTAATTCTTGTTTCACCCAATTCATGGCCCCTTCCTCTACTATCTAGATTCGTAGATTTATGAATAACTTTAGAGGGCTACCAAATTCCTATGAGACAAGTTTTCCTAGGTCAACCCCCAATAAAGGATTGACTTTATAGTCATGTTAATGATTAAAAAAATAATCTACAAACATACAAATACACTAGAGTGGTGTGATCTAGAACTAAATTTGTTTTAGTGCACCAATGTAAGTGTTCCTACCATTTATTTGTGAATAAATATTTACATAAGATCAGATGAGATATGATGATATTAGATGTTAAATTTATTCAATTGAATTCCTTTAAATACAAAGAGATAGTAATAGACCATGTAAACATGTGTTTAGATGGCTCAAGGTGAGAAAAGAATGGGCAACAATCGACTAAAATTCAAATTCAAATTTCGAAATTTTAGGGATTAGATTTACACTTGTGCCCACAAAAATGAGTTGAGACAAGGAAACAATGAAATTGGGGTGGATAACGAATGTGTGGGCATAGGTGCATGGATAGACATAATAAATGTATAATTTGGGTAAATATATCAAAATGTGTGGATATGGACAAGGTAGAGAATAAATGTGTGAGAATGTGTGTAATCAAATGACAAAAAATTAGGAAGGAGCTCAACTTTATGTAGGATTATACCATTTGTCAATAAATAAATATATTAAACTATTCTCTCAAAATAAACACAAAACTAAATAAAAATTAATATAAATATATACAAATTTTATCATTACATTTCTCTCTTTTAATATATTAAAGACTATCTTTTTCTTTTTCAAAATAAAATTAGATCTCAACATTTTGAATATGATGTAAAATTTGAATGTTAGTAACATCCCAGGTTGGTAGGCTGCACAAAAATATCAGTAACTAGAGAACAAAAGCTCACCAAAAAATTATGTGGATGACACTTGTCTTAAAACTAATCTTTAAAAAAAAAAAACTTTAGTGGTCCACAATAGACGAAAGAAATTTGTACATATTAAATGGAATGATATTTTTATTTGAAGTTATGTCCTTACATTAGGAAAGAGTTCACCACAAATACTTATTGTCATATTGTTTTAATGGCAGCCTAAGTAACATCACAAGTTTCTTTCTCGATAGAGGCTGCACCGAAAAATCGTTAACTACGGAACAAAAGTTAAAATTATTATGATGGTACACAATAGACGAAACAAAGCTGTACAAATTAAATGAAAATCAATTTTCTAAAATTTGAAGTACAATCCGGGAAAGGGTCAACCACAAATATTTTCTTTCTCGATACATTCGTACATTAATTCTTGTCGATGGATGAGCCGTCTAGAGCACAGAAAGTTTCACGCATTATGAGATGTGAAAGCTGTGCAGAAACGAGTCCCATGTGTAGTTTTCAATTAATTGGAACAGCTCAGGAACGTATCCACAATAAATGTTGTCAATTATCAGTCACAATAAATGTTGTTGGTGTGAGCAACTTAGTTCTTGCTATAGCTGTCTTAACAAATGTGACCGTGAAATCTATTTCATTCATAAGTTGTTGATGCTCCACGTAACTAACTATCATATTTCCTTTAAAAGAGGTTGATTCTTCTACCTCACCGACTACATGTCTGAAAAATCAAATTTATTTAAAAATGATTGATTGTTTACTTCATCATATTGTTATGTGTCATAGTTCTCATGTAAACGCTAGAAACTATAATGATATAGACCGGGGAAAAGGATGCACCTTAATATGAAGGAGAAAAAGCCAACAGATTTTGATTAAAAATATTGAAAGACCTCACAATTTTCTCTCTACATATATAAGATTAGATTTAAATATTAAATAATGTTTTTATTTATATCCTTAAAACATTAAGGATATAGAGACTTTCTTTCTGAAAAGGAAAAATAAGGTTTTGTAATGTGTAGTTTAGGTTAATTAATTGTAAATAATTTTATAAATTAATTTGTATTAAATGATGAGTTGTTGAAGTGGAGTAGATTATATCAAATATTATTAGATAGTAAGTACAACCACACTACAAATAGCAATTAATAAAAAGAGAGATTACTTCATATAGTTGGCTCTCCCATCTTCATCTCCATCTGTATCGAGGGGGAGGGAGAGGAGGTGCTAACCTGACTATATATGTATATAGCTAGCTCTACACTTGTAGCTAGATCTGTTGTAGTTAGTTCTTAGCTTTACACCCGAAGAATGTGTTCTTATTGATGAAGACAATGAGATCTATGTGCCTTAAAATTTGGAGATACCCTAGTCACGTGTGTGGATCATAATCAGAATATTCCTTTTTGCTTTGTGCTTGGTCGATTTTGTTATTCTAGATCTAGTTCTCACATATGAACTTGGTTTCTATCTACAAGCTTAGTCTCTAATGTTCTTTCGATTCTCCCATATGGACTCTCAAAATACAAATTGCTAGGTAATAATGATCTCTATCATAGCCTCAAGGTTTTCTTGTCAAGTTAGCAATATTTAAAAATACCTTGATAGACAGAATGCTTCAAATATGTACATGGATTCTAGAATTATTGCAAGGTGATTCACATGTGCTAGGATGAGTATGATCAAATATGATAGATTTATTGCTCGATTTGTAATAGAGGATCATCTCAAGGGTTGGGTAATCTAGCATTAGCAAAAAATATATGAAGTTCTTCTCAAAGTTTGTCTTTACAATTCTAGCAATAGTATATATCAATCCTAAAAATGTATATGGCAATAGAATATGATGATTGGTAGAGGTTTGTCTATCACATGAAGGAATGGCCTTTGGTAGTCTTTGCATGTGCAGTAATGCATATCAAGTATTTCATCAAAAATATATGTGGTAACATAGGTAATTAAGTATTCCTCACAAGGATGTTGTACAATAGCATATTTGAGATTTATGAGTTCATTATTCATGATTGGAGGTGGCACATAGTTTAATTAATTGAATGAAATGAAGAAAAGATGAACCTTTTTCTAAATTTATTAAGGTGTGGTTGTGTGTGCAACATTGTATAAATATAATGTAAAATAAGATTATGTCAAAGTAACTAGATGCAAGTGTATGCAAACTAAGGTACCTAAGGTAATCTCCAACCAACCAAACCTCAATTAAAAACCACTAATGATCTAGGATGGATTCCATGATTGTATGTTAAACTAAAATATGCAATCAAGTCTTGAAAACATGGTATTCACTATGCTAAGATTTGGAAAAGTGAAAAATAGAGGATCAAGATGCACCTAGATGGAGTGGTAGTTTGAAAACTTGTTGGAAATCTAACTCTACACCTTATTGGAAAATTTGTGAGTGATTAGACATATAAGACAAGGCTGATAGATATCCAAACTGCTTATCTAGAGTCAATGTCTAGGGAATGACCTTGTCTAGGTAGTTAATGAGGACCTAAGACTTTCTTAGCAATTGGGTCACTGTATGATACACCTTTTGGGAGATTTACACCTATATGTGAGTATAAGGGGACTAATCATCAGTAAACATGAGATGTACTAATGCATGAGATATAAATTATAAAATTGAACCTGAAAGATGGAACAAGTTTCCCTAAGAAATGAGCCAATAGAGACTTGAGATTGGGGGGCTATTTGTAGACACCAAAGGAGACCACTCAAAGATTTTTAGATTTAAACCTACAAATTAGACCTTTAAACCTTATACAAACCTAAAGTCCTATATTTTATGAACATTGAACTTGAGTGCTAATTAGGGTGATTTTACTTGATAAATGTCATCTTTTCTTACCATGCATGGCTCTACAAAGATGTCAAGGACCTCTATCACTAATTTGGATTGAATTAGAACTAATTTAGAGCCTAAAATGACAAGTAGTGGCCAACGAGGAATCCAGGTCATGTGGGGGTAGCCAACAAGGTAGCCTTGTCCACTTGGGAGGCCTTGTCCTTGAAATATGTGAGCCCAAGACTTATTAATCTTCTTAATGGGAAAATTTCATTTGTAGTTTCCTTCTACAACTTTTTTGATAGTCTACAAAGTGTTCAAAAAATGACTTGCAAACACAAATCTCCTAGTGTGGGACATTATAAAAACATGAGTTAGAAGAGGAATCTACCTTAGTCAGGCCCCTTCTATGTGTCCAAACATGGATCCACATGACACATATGGTGTATTTAATAGACTAAAATATTGATCTATGAAGAAAAATAATGTTAAGCACATTCAAGCCATTAAGCCTTCACGATCAAGATTCAAGGTTCCTAGAAACACTTCAAGGTTAGTGAGGTGGGAGAAAGGTTGAAGAAGCACAAATAAGTTTGGACAAAAGTTAGTTTTTTTCGGTATAAAAGTGGACTCCTATGGGATGTGGAAGCCTTAGTCTAAATCACCTCTAATGGGGATTTGACTTAGATTAGGCTTGAGCCTTTAAAGGTTGATAAAAGAGGATGCACATTCACATGGGTGGACAAGTAGCATGTCTAAATCATGGAATGAGGCTTGAATGGTCAGAGGTGGATGAAACATAAGTGTATAATGAATTAGTATTCTAAAGCACAAGTGATGGCGATTATGGTTTGGACTAAAACCTTTTGATTTTGGGCTTGACACACTAGGAATGGATGCAAACAAGCTAGGGGAAAAGGAAATTTAGATTAAAAAAAGGAACTAAATGGGAAGGAAGAATGAGGGTGATGACTTAGGTTGATGATGGGATGAGAGGAGAAGGGTTCACTACAACACTTTAGAAAAATAGTCCTATCTTCATACAAAACCCATAACTAGAAAAGCTTCCTAGCTCAAGTCCACAAGCAAGATAAAAATTATTTGGAGGATGGATCTAAAATTTAAATCACTCTAGAAATTTTTGGAATAATGAAATAGTGTCATGTACATGATAAAATAGAAAACCATGAAAACCAATGCAATTTTTTTTCCTTTTCTATGTTAAAATAAGGAAAATTTTAGACCTTTGTTTACGAATGTGGTAGGTAGGTAAATATTGCAATTAATGAGATTCCCTCCAAAGGATTTGGTAGGAGGATGAAAATTCCTAGCCACTACAGATGTTGTCCTCGAATGAATTTTGAGCTTAAATTTATAGCAGACATCAAGCTGAAAGGTGGCCATTTGGTGATTGGTGTACATGTTAAATATTTTCTTATTTATGCATGCTTTAAGGAGGGGAAAGGTGGGGTTCACACATAAAACAAGCCTAAGAATGATAGTTCCTAAGACTAAACAAAGGGGTAAAGGGATCACCAACTAGGGGAAACATAAATAAAAGGCTTAGGACACAGGGTGCCCAGTCAAGAATCAAATAAAATAAAATAATTAGGGAGCCTAAACAAGGCATAGGATGACATAGTGAAGGGGAACAACATGGCCAAGAGATTACAAAGACTAGGAAAAAAAGTTGAAAATGACATACAAAACACACATATAGCAAATGACTAAAGTGAACACAAAAGTGTGATAAGGGTATGCAAATTTTGTTATCATATTTTGTCCCAACTTTAGTAGGCTTATGACTGGCTAAAGGAGGAAGTCTGCTAAAGGAAAGAACATAATGAAATAAATCATTAAATTATAAACAATACATGAATACCAAATAGGAGAGATACCAATCTTAATTGATTGATCTTCTTCATATTTTTGCACTAGTTTGTGTACCTATTCCTACAAAGCACCCAAGGCTAGTAGTCATTCTATGCTAACAAAAGAAAACTAGACTACACAAATAGAAATGGCTAGGAAAGGAAAATACATGTCTAGAAAGCTATAGATGGCATATGCAAAGTGCAACAAACTAAATTCAAAATGTAGATGCCTGCAATAGGATTCCTTCATAGATTAATTGAAACTTATAATCCTTTGTTTTGGTGGAGGGAATCTACAAAGATCTACTTCCTAAGATGATTTGAGGAAAGCATGGTAGTGACTTACTAATGGAAATTGGATATCTTAGCAACTTGGATAATTGGAAGAGCTATTGATAGAAATGGTAATGAAAACTAAAATGAGTGAGTGAGACTATTGCAAGTATGTGCCTAATCGATGTTGTCATTGATGTCAACATATCTTTGTTGTCATTGGTGTCAACTATGTTCTATTCTATTACTTGTTTAGAAGCTTTGTATGTTGACAATATTGAGAAAATTGGCCCCTTCGGAAGATACAAGTGAGTTACAGTGAAGTGCAATATTGACAGTGAGTTGTATGCTGAAGAAAAGCCCAGTAGATTGCTCCGCATTTCTCACTAGTTGAATATCTTGGTCTGCAGATTGGAATTTATTTAAAGGAATGCCTAAAGATTCTAAATCCTGAGTTTTAGCCTCTAGTGTGAAGAATTAAGAGAGTTGCATTCACCAGAGGAAAACCTACTTTCTCTGGTTATTCTCCAGTGATAGGGAGAAAGTATTTTTCTCCGCCTTCCTCTGCAATAAAGTATTTTGCTCTATGGTTCTAGAGGGAAGTCTGGGATGATGAGTATCTACAAATGCAGTGGTTCATGTTTTGGTGGTCCGCAAGCTATCTTTCCTTTATGTTAGTTGAAGACAGTGAAGTTAATGTGTTCTAGTGAGAAGATTCCTATGGCTAAAGTGGTTAAGGTTCGTACAGTTGCTCCTAATGATTATAACGTGCATGTGGATGTCTCATATTCACATTCCTATCTTTACATTGGTCTGCATTAAGGAATTGAGATCATGTTTGAAGATTGTTCCTAGATAGTGTAACGTGTAACTAGTCTTAGCCGACTTGGTTAATTCTAGTTATTGCAGAGATTGCTTGAAGATTGTGGAAGTGTGTTGTGGCATGGAAGATTGTGTTTGAGTCCCAGCTATGTCATGGTATGATCCACATATATCTTTACTTCATTTCCTTTGCATAATTTTGTAATAGGTCAAGACTTATTTGTCAAATGTTTGTAATGCTGACCTTGGAGATTATTCAAATGGTTGATGATTGTAATGCTGACCTTGATGATCATTCCAAGGTTGATGAAGTGTATATATACTTGTAATTGATTCGTGGAAAAGGTGTCCTTGAGTGAGAATGGGAAAGTAAGGAAAAGGAACAAGGAGATAAGGTAGAGTAGGGCAGAGTAGAGCAAAGGACCGATTGTACTTCAACATTTTAATCTCAGACATGAAGAAGATGGTGATTGTGGCAGTGAGGCTAGCAGTGACCCACTAGTAGGGTTTAACAACCATTATTGTAATCTTTCTAGGTTTAGGGTTAAGGCAGTGAGATTGCTAGACCTAGATGTACTTCATGGCAGTGAGCCAGTATGTTCTAGGCCTGTGGAGTGACCAAGCCTGAACATCATTTTTCAAAGATTGTAATATATTTTGAGTGCTAATCCTCTCTGTGGTTTTTCCCCACCTTGGGGTTCTCCACATAAAAATCTAGTGTCTCTTGTGTATAATGTTGCATCTATGTTTAAGTTTCTAATTTCATGTATTCATTGTTATATTATAATAATTGTGGATAAGTAATTACTGTGTAAGTGAAGAAGTGTTTAAGTTTTTGTGACAACTCATTCACCTCCCCCTCTCAGTTGTCCGGGGCATTTCAACAATTGGTATCAGAGCAAGGTTCTTATGAAGAAAGTCTAACAGCTTGAGGAAGATCCAAAAATGTCTTATAAGAAGGAAGCACCACATTTTGATGGGATAAAATATGCTCTTTGGAAGGCACGAATGAGAAGTCATCTTCTTTGTCTTGGTTACAAAGTATGGAAAGCTACAGAAACAAAATACATCTTGCCTCAAAATGGTTTGACGATTGAAGACAAAATCAAAGAATATGAAGTGGATGTCAAAGCAAAAGATGCTCTGTTAAGTTCATTGAATGACACAGTACTGACAAAAGTGGTGGATCTTGATATGGGAAAAGATGAAAAATCTATATGAGGGAGATGATTATGTGAAAGAGGCCAAGCTACAAAGTCTGAAGGTAAAATATGAAAGTTTGAAGATGAATGAAGATGAAAACATAATAGTGTTTATGCAAAGAGTTGATGAACTTGTCACCAAAATAAAAGGTATGGGGTGAACTCTTGGTGATAAGGAAGTTGTAATGAAAATTCTCAGATTACTGCCAAAGACCTACAGTCACAAGGTAGCTGCAATTGAATAATTTATGCAAGTAAAAGATGTTGGCAGAGATCAATTTCTTGGTAAACTTACTGCCTTTGAGATGAGAGAGTTTGGTGATGCCCTGCCAAAAGTAGAGTCTGCCTTCAAAGCAAGTACTTCTAGGAAAATCTCCAGATCAAAAAAGTACAAGGTAGAATCAGATGATGAGTTTGATGAAATTGAAGCCAACATTGTGGATAGACTACAAAGAGGATCCGGTAAGTTTAAAGGTAAATTACTTTTCAAATATTTTTCCTATGGTAAAGTAGGTCACTTTGCTTCCAGATGTCCTAAAAGAATTGAAAGAAATAGGAAAAGATATGAGAACAGGCCTAGGACCCAAAATAAATGTTATTATGTTGAAGATTTTGATGATGCTGAAGGAGTATTAGATAATGGTGAACCAGATAATGCTAGTACTTCTGGTAATGAATGCTTGTTTATGGCTACTAAAGAAGAACCTATGTCTACTAATCCTACTAGCTGTATGAAGAAAGAAAAACTAGTGGAAAGTGCTTTGGATGCTCAGGTTGTTGAAGACAAAAATGAATGGGTTATTGATAATGGTTGCTCTCACCACATGACTGGTGACAAAAGTAAGTTTGTGAGTTTGGAAAGATATGATGGTGGACTGGTTAGGTTTGGAGATGATACAGCTAGTAAGATTTGTGGAAAAGGATCTATTTCTTTTGATGGCAAGCATAATACTGAAGATGTCTTAAATGTGAAAGGATTAAAGCACAATCTTTTGAGTGTGGGTCAGATGTGTGACAAAGGGTATGACCTAAGATTCAAGTACAATGGATGCAAAATCAAGGAAAACTCTGGAACAATCATTGCAACTAGTAAGAAGAGTAGAGGTAATATCTACCACTTGAGAGGAATTGATAATTATTGTTTGTTGGCTCAAACTGATGAAAGTTGGTGATGGCATAGAAGATTGTGTCATATCAATTTTGACAACATTATGAAGATAAGTACTACACAGGCTATTAGAGATTTGCCCAAGCTTGTGAAGCCTGCTAATCCTATTTGCAAGGAGTGTCAATTTGGAAAACAAACAAGAACAAGTTTCAAAAGCAAGGACCAATTAGTTGATGGATTAGTAGAACTAGTGCATACAGACTTGTGTGGACCTACCAAAGTAAGAAGTTTGCAAGGAGATAGGTATTTTATGTTTCTTATTGATAATTATTCTAGAATGACTTGGGTTACCTTTTTGCAAGAAAAATTAGAAGCTCTGGATAAGTTCAAAGAATTTAAGGCAATGGTTGAAAATGAGATGGATTTGAAGATCAAATGTTTAAGGTCTAATAGAGGAGGAGAGTTCACATCAAATTAATTCAATTTCTTTTGTGAAGAACATGGGATAAAGAGACAATTATCCGCACCTAGAACTCCATAACAAAATAGAGTCATTGAAAGAAAGAACAGAACTATTCAAGAAGCTGCTAGAACCATGATAAAAGAAGCTAATCTTCCATAAGTATATTGGAGAGAGGTAATTCACACTGCTGTATATATCATAAATAGAGTCCAAGTCAAAGGTAACAGTTCTAAGACTCCTTATGAATTGTAGTATGGTAAAATTCCTACAATGAAATATCTCAAAGTTTTTGGTAGCAAATGCTATATCAAAAGAGAATAAGATCTCAAATTTGATGCTAGGTGTGATGAAGGAATCTTCCTTGGTTATTCAACTAAGAGCAAGACCTACGGGTGTTATAATAAGAGGCTAAACAAGATCATTGAAAGTGCAAATGTGAAAGTTGATGAAAGCAAGGAAAGGTCTCCAGATTCAAGTGGATATGAATCAAATAAACCAGATGTTTCAAAAGTGGTGCAGCATGAAAACAACTCAGATGAAGAGAATCAAGCTCCAAAAAGTGCTACCAAGACATCAAGGTATGTAAAACTTAATAATTTTGAAGATCCAATCATAGGAGATAATAGTAAAGGAATCCTGACTAGAAGAAGAGCTGCTGAAAAACAAATAAATTTCTATCTAATTTCCAAGATTGAACCTAAGACCATGAATGAAGCTTACAATGATGAGAATTGGGTAAAAGCTATGAAAGAAGAATTGATGCAAATAGAGAAGAATCACACCTGGGATCTTGTTCCCAGACCAACAGACAAAAATGTAATTTGTACCAAGTGGGTTTTTAGAAACAAGATGAATGAGAATGGTGAAGTAGCAAGAAACAAAGCAAGGTTGGTATGTTAAGCATACTCTCAAGTTGAAGGAATAGATTTTGAGGAAACATTTGCACCAGTGGCAAGGATTGAAGCTATAATAATGTTTCTAGCATTTGCAGCCTACAAAGATTTTAAAGTATATCAGATGGATGTAAAGTCTACATTCTTGAATGGAGAGTTGGAAGAAGAAGTCTATATTAAACAATCGGAAGTATTCTAGTCATCAGATCAGGGTGACATGATATGCATATTGAAGAAGGCTTTGTATGGATTAAAACAAGCCCCTAGTGCATGGTATGCTCGGTTGGATAGGTATCTGAAATAGATAGGGCTTACTAAAGGTACTACAGACAATAATCTCTACTTCAAGATCAATGATGAACAAATCTTAATTCTAGTAGTCTTTGTTGATGACATTATCTTTGGAAGCAATGAAGGTATCTCCCATGATAATTGATTGTGAGTTGAGCAAAAATGATGATTCACTTATGGCAAATCAGAAAAGGTATAGATCTATGATTGGAGGACTACTCTATCTGACCCAAACCAGACCTCACATAATGCATGCAATATGTCTTGTGGCAAGATTTCAAGCAGAGCCCAAGGAGTCACATATGATGGCAATCAAGAGAATTCTAAGATATTTGAAAGGCACAATAGATTATGGTTTGTGGTATCCAAAAGACAATGATTTCACTCTCAGTGCATACACTGATGCAGATTGGGCCAGAGATATGGATGATAGGAAAAGTACAAGTGGAGGTGCATTCTTTTTGGGAAAAAGGTTGGTATCTTGGTTGAGCAAGAAATAAGATTCAATAGCCATGTCTACTACAGAAGCAAAATACATTGCAACAGCATGTAGTTGCACTCAAGTATTATGGATGAAGTAGACTTTGAAGGACATTAGAGTTATGTATGAAGATCTAATTGCAATCTTGTATGACAATACAAGTGCCATAAACATATCAAGAATCCAATAATGCATTCAAGGACAAAGCACATATCCATAAGATACCACTTTCTAAGAGAAAAGGTGACAGAGAATAAAGTCAAGTTGGAGTATGTATCTACAAAAGATCAGATTGTAGACATTTTCACCAAACCTCTGCCTAAGGATACTTTTGAGTATCTCAGAGAAAAGTTAGGGGTTATTACCCCTCCCGCTCTAAACTAAGATGCATAATAGTGCATCAATTCGGTGGTACTTTTTCAGTTTTAGATTGACGCTTTTAGGGCTACTTCATAGGGGGGAGTAGTCAGTGAGTTTAGAAGAGAAATTGAATCAGAGCAAAAGAGTGCAAGTATGTGCCCTTTGCCATTAATGTCAAAGGGGGAGAGAAGTCATGTGAAAAAATAAAAAAGAAAGAGTGCAGATGTGTAAAAAGATAGGGGGAGAATCTTGGTTAGAAAGAAAGAGTGTAGATGTGTAAAGAGATAGGGGGAGAATCCTATCTTGATGGTTGTTGCAGTTTTTCACATCATATGTTTCCATCAATGACAAAGGGAGAGATTGTTGCAAGTATGTGCCTAATCGATGTTGTCATTGATGTCAACATATCTTTGTTGTCATTGGTGTCAACTATGTCCTATTCTATTACATGTTTAGAAGCTTTGTATGTTAAGGATATTGAGAAAATTGGCCCCTCTAGAAGATACAAGTGAGTTACAGTGAAGTGCAGTATTGACAGTGAGTTATATGCTGAAGAATGGTCCAGTAGATTGCTCTGCATTTCTCACTAGTTGAATATCTTGTTCTACAGATTGTAAGTTATTTAAAGGAATGCTTGAAGATTGTAAATCCTGAGTTTGAGCCTCTGGTGTGAAGAATTAAGAGAGTTGTATTCACCAGATTAAAACCCGCTTTCTCTGGTTATTCTTTAGTGACAAGGAGAAAGTATTTTGCTTTGCGTCCCTCTGCAATAAAGTATTTTTCTCTATGGTTCTAGCGGGAAGTCTAGGATGATGATAAGTACCTACAAATGCAGTGGTTCATGTTATGGTAGTCTGCAAGCTATCCTTCTTTTATGTTAGTTGAAGATAGTGAAGTTCATGTGTTCCAGTGAGAAGATTCCTATGGCTAAAGTGGTTAAGGTTCATGTAGTTGCTCCTAATGATTATAATGTGCTTGTGGATGTCTCCTATTCATGTTCCTATCTTGACATTGGTCCACGTTAAGGAATTGAGATTGTGTTTGAAGATTGTTCCTAGATAGTGTAATGTGTAACCAGTCATAGCCGACTTGTTTAATTCCAGTTATTGTGAAGATTCCTTGAAGATTGTGGAAGCATGATGTGGCATGGAAGAACATGTTTGAGTCCCAGGTAAGGTGTGGCATGATCCGCATACATCTTTACTTCATTTCCTTTGCATAATGTTGTAATAGGTTAGGACCTATTTGGTAAATGTTTGTATTGCCAACCTTGGAGATTATTCCAATGGTTGATGATTGTAATACCGACCTTGATGATCATTCCAAGGTTGATGAAATGTATAAATACTTGTAATTGAGTCATGGAAAAGGTGTCCTTGAGTGAGAATGCGAAAGTAAGGAAAAGGGGTGAGGAGATAAGGCAGAGTAGAGTAGAGGACCGATTATACTTCAATGTTTTAATCTAAAAAATGAAGAAGATGAGTGATTGTGGCAGTGAGCTACCAGTAGGGTTTAACAGCACTCAGGGTTTAACAACCCTTAGTGTAATCTTTCTAGGTTTAGGGTTGAGGCAGTGAGCTTGCTAGACCTAGCTGTACTTCATATCAGTGAGCCAATATGTTCTGGGCCTGTGGAGTGACTAAGCCTGACCATCATTTTTTCAAAGATTGCAATATATTTTGAGAGCTAATCCTCTCCGTGGTTTTCCCCCACCTTGGGGTTTTCCATGTAAAAATTTGGTGTCTCTTGTGTATAATGTTGCATCTATGTTTAAGTTTCTAATTTCATACATTCATTGTTATATCACAATAATTGTGGATAAGTGATTAATGTGAAAGTGAAAAAGTGTTTAAGTTTTTGTGACAACTAATTCAACCCCCCTCTCAGTTGTTTGACCCATTTCAATAGAGACTAAATCAATATGAAAGTGCTAGAGATGATGATTGGATTTAGTTTGGTTGATGTGGTCTTTTGGTGGGAGCCACCCCATTTCTAAAGAGGGTAGCCAACCCAAAAGGATCTTAGTCTAGTTGCCATATTTTTAGTGAGAGCCACCCCATTTTGGAAATTAGTTAGATGTGATGTTTTTGGTGGGAACCACCCCATTGACCTTGCAACTAAAGATGGTATCCAACCCAATTATAATTGGATTGTGCCATCAATTGGTTGATTGAATGGGGATAAGCCTAGATAGGTCACAATTTGGAACTTGGTTTCTTATTTGAATTGATTGTTGTGATCAAAGGTAATGCCTAAGTGAATAATGGTTATTGTCATGGTCCATAATCAAATTACTCGATTGAAGAGGTGAGTGATAACAAGAGCTATAAATGATGCATGCCCCTGTTAAGTTGGTTGGTGAAAGAACTTGGTGATTTGAGCGAATCAGCATAAGGTAAAATAGGATGATGATTGATTGATTGATTGGATTGGTGATTCATTTTGATTAAGTTTAGTTTGATTTCTTGTTTCTAAATGTGAAGGTCAATCATGGGTCAAGGTCAAGCTCAAAAGAGGGCCTCAAGGTAAGCTTATGTCTCATTCCCCCAAGTGATGGTGCAACAAAGCAATGAGCAAGGAGAACATCATGGATCATTCCCAAAAGAGTGGCCAAAGGATAAATAATGATTAGATTATGATGAAGGACCACTAGGAAAAGTTGTTAACAAGGATAAACTAGATTTGGAAATGAGGCTTAATGAGAGGAAGTGGTGATGATCATAGGCTAGTGAATAGTTAGGCTTAGGAGAGGAGAAGATGGATAACTCATAAGAAATGGTAAATAGATCAAATGATGAGGAATAGGGGGTACTACATGGCCGTGCTACCAAGGGGTGGTCTAAGGTAGAACCACTAGGAGATCAAAAGATGAGAGGATGATAGTACTGGAAAGAGAAAATCATAGTCAATGAATGTGATACAGAGTATCTAGGACAGCAGAAGCATGGTTCATAACTTCACATGCAAAGATCTCTCAAGACTCACTGTTTTCTATGACAGAGATCAAACCACCCATGAAGGGTTTCAACTCAATATCAACTTGTTCTTGACATACACAAAGAAGGAATCCAAGGCACAACTTCCAAGATGTCTAACTCCAAACAAGACTCCCTCTAACCCACCAAGCAGGGTCTATAGGACAACAATCCTTATTTTGCCTTCCCAAGATAGTCACAACCTTATTACTCCATTAGTAAAACAGTCACACTACCTCCTTGGGGTAGTCTCCCTCTATACAAACACAATCTCATTACCACTTATCAAACCTATAACATGCATTCAACCTAATGCCTTCATTGGCAAAGCAATAACATGACAAACAAAACTTACTACCTTCTTGGTAATGACTGTTGTCCTTCTCTAAATTCTTAATCATGGTTCTGCAGGGTCATTCACATGCCCAAACTCGTTCTACACCATTCTCTAGCCCTCATAACCTCTACAATCCCCTGAATGGACTATCATACAACTCATTCCTCTGATCAGGGGCAGAAAGGATCAAAGGAATGAGGAGAATACCATCAGGTAGCTCAGAAAAGCCCTAATTCAGGGTTTAGGACAGTCAACACAAAACAACATTTTTCTCACCTCTAGACTGATGTTAAGACCTCAAATAAGATTTAAATCAAAGGTACTTCAGTCCTCTAACCATCCAATGCATACATGGGCTATGGAAAATCCATACAGGTACAGAATTCTGAAGAAAACAGCGAATTATTAATGGAGACAGAAGTTTCAAAGGGCAGAAAGAGGTTCTACAGTCATAATATAACTTTGACTCAATATCAAGAGCCTAAAATTGCTTCAATGGACAATTACCTCACCATGCTTTACTTCCAAACATCCAACACTCCTCAACAGTGCCATACAGTACAATAGTACGGGCTCTAGATACACAAGAATGCAGTAAAATACAGAAAAAGGCAGGAAAACAATTATTTCTTCTTTCTTATTTCATCTCCACTGAGTCTCTAGTTACAATTAATTCCTCTTGGCTTCAAATAAGCCACATACATTTCATGAAGTCGTTTGGGGTACTAAATACTGCCCAAACCATAGAGTTTTTCTTGTTTCTAACTGCAGCAAATAGTAACTGTCTTTGAAATTGTTTTTAGAAACTATCCTTTCACCGACTGTAGTGACTGTTTCATGTTTAGAAAATGCTTTCTAACCTTTTGTTTACCTTGGACAAAGTGCTAACATACTTCCAAACCTTAGACATGCCTTTATAGGCTTACAAACATGGAGAACTTTAAATGACTCCCCTTACAAACATTAAAACTTAAATGACTCCCTATGACTGTCTTTTTGACACAAGACTGTCCTCTGGAGGACTACAACATGGAATAGATTCTTTTAGACCTTTGGACATAGTCCAATTACAAACATGGCATTAGCCTTATTATAACATTTAATATGGTCTCAAGGACCTTAATAAACAAAACAACTACTTGAAGATCAAATAAAATCCTGATGTCTTGGTGCTCCTGCACCATACTCCCCGGCATGATGAAAACTCTTGTCCCAAGAGTTAGGGGATCTGCTCCATCCAGTCTTCCATCTTGTTGGTATGTTCCTCTAACTAGGAAACATGAACTCTCCAAGAGTAATCTTCCTCCTCCAACCTGCATGGCTCCTGTAAACAGTGGTAGAACCATAAAACTTGTTTTGGTGTCCTTATCTAGGACCTTGTTGCTGCAATGCTTCAGCTCTTCTCAATTGGAGGTTCTGATTCATTCCTCCTTGTACCATCTGTTGTTTTCCTTCTTTCTTCCGCCTCTTTATAGGGCACTCAATGTCTCCAACCTTGACATCTTCCCATCATCCTTAGCCTGCATACTCAACTATAGTTTCTCTCCAAAACAAATAGTGACATGTTCCTTCTTCTCTTCACAAGGTAAAGGTATCAGTTTGAACTTCTTACCATCTTTGTGCACCACATAGTTATTAGTATAACCATCATGAATTGTTCTCCTCAAGTGTTGCCATGGCCTACCCAAAATAATATGCCCACATGTCATTGGAATAACATCACACAAAACATAGTCTTGATATGGACCAATTGTAAAATCAACATATGCCTTCTTAGTAACCCTTACTTACTGCTCTTGACTCATCCAAGTGACATTGTAAGGACTAGGATGGTGAAATGTTTTCAATCCCAACTTATGCACCATTTCCCAAGAAACTAGATTGTCATGAGAACCTGAATCTACAATCAACTTGCATACCTTTCCATGGCTTAAACAATTAGTTCTGAAAATAGATACCTATGGTGGTTGCTGCATCTTACCTTTCTCCACCATAAGCATTTCTCCAACCATCATTGGAGAGGCTGACGACATTTTTGGTTCTTCTGGCTTCTCCTCCTCTTGTGCCAAGTGAACTCTTCTATCCTTGGTCTTGTCAACACCATCCTTCTTAGGATAGTTGAAAGATGTGTGTCCCACCTCATTGCAGTGATAACATCTACCTGTGAACATTCCTCTTCCTGATCCAAATCTACCTCCACCTCTATATCCACCTCTCTGATCTGTAGAAATCTCCTTACCCTTCTCATTGTTGTTATGAACTTCACTAGTAGGTTTTCCCCTACCTCTGTTTCCTCTTCCACTACCTTGTCTTTCTTGCTTCCTCTTCACCCTCTCTTCAGCCCTGATGGCCAACTGAAAACACTCTCCAAGTGATTTTGGTACTGTCAAACCAATCTCATCTTGCAAGTTATACCTAAGCCCATTAAGGTATCTTGCCACTTTCTCTTCTTCATCTTCCAATCCTCCTCTGATACTAAGCTTATGAAATTGCTCAGTATAGGACATAACATCCATGTCCTTCTACTTCAGATTCTACCTCATCCTCTTTGTCTGAATGGAGTAATCAGATGGAAGAAATTGATCCTTCATCATATCCTTCATCCTACTCCAAGAAGTGATTCTTGCTGCACCTCTAGCCATTCTTTCTGTCTGCACACTGCTCCACCAGGTAAGTGTTGTTCCTCTCAGTTTTGTTTTTGCAAACTTGATCTTCTTCTCATCACTCATCTCTTCATACTCAAAAAAATTTTCTAGGGCATCTATCCACCCTAATACCTCTTCACTATCCATCTTCCCCTGATAGATAGGTATCTCTATGTTTGCCTTTGTTCCACTTCCTTGGACTGCCTTCAGCAATCTCACAAACTTCTTTTCTTCAGCATCCAACTCATCCTCAGGAGGATTCTCATCAGTATACTCATCTCCTTCTGAATCATTTTGCTCATCCTTTCTAGGATTCTTCTCCAATGCTTCCAATCTAGCCAAGATTGTTGCATTCTCCCTTCTTACTTGCCTCAACTCTCTTTCTCTTGTAACATCCTGCTCTCTTCTATCCCTCAACTCTTTTTCTCTTGCCTCTAAGGCTTCTCTCAACTCAGAATTCTCTCTTGCCATCTGATTTTTAGGAGGCATCTTCACAAACTCTCACAGACCTCTATCTTCTTCACAAGATCCTCTACCCCTCAAGGACCTACTAGTGGCTCTGATACCAAAATGATGCAGAGCATCTAGGACAGCAGAAGCATGGTTCATAACTTCACATGCAAATATCTCTCAAGACTCACTATTTTCTATGACAGAGATCAAACCACCCATGAAGGGCTTCAACTCAATATCAACTTGTTCTTGACATACACAAAGAAGGACTCCAAGGCACAACTTCCAAGATGTCTAACTCCAAACGAGACTCCCTCCACCAAGCAGGGTCTGCAGGACAGTAGTCCTTATTCTGCCTTCCCAAGATAGTCACAACCTTATTACTCCATTAGTAAAATAGTCACACTACCTCCTTGGGGTAGTCTCCCTCTATACAAACACAATCTCATTGCCACTTATCAAACCTATAACATGCATTCAACCTAATGCCTTCATTGGTAAAGCAATAACATGACAAACAAAACTTACTACCTTCTTGGTAATGACTGTTGTCCTTCTCTAAATTCTTAATCATGGTTCTGCAGGATCATTCACATGCCCAAACTCATTCTACACCATTCTCCAGCCCTCATAACCTCTACAAGCCCCTGAATGGACTATCATACAACTCATTCCTCTAATCAGGGGCAGAAAGGATCAAAGGAATGAGAAGAATACCATCGGGTAGCTCAGAAAAGCCCTAATTCAGGGTTTAGTACAGTCAACACAAAACAACATTTTTCTCACCTCTAGACTGCTGTCAAGACCTCAAATAAGATTTAAATCAAAGGTGCTTTAGTCCTCTAACCATCCAATGCATACATGGGCTATGGTAAATCTGTACAGGTACGAAATTCTCAAGAAAACAACGAATTATTAATGGAGACAGAAGTTTCAAAGGGAAGAAAGAGGTTCTACAGTCATAATATAACTTTCACTTAATATCAAGAGCCTAAACTTGCTTCAATGGACAGTTGCCTCATCATTCTTTACTTCCAAACATCCAACACTCCTCAACAGTGTCGTACAGTACAGTAGTACGGACTCTAGATACACAAGAATGCAGCAAAATACAAAAAAAAGGCAGGAAAACAATTCTTTCTTCTTTCTTATTTCATCTCCACCGAGTCTCTGGTTACAATTAATTCCTCTTGGCTTCAAATAAGCCACATACATTGCATGAAGTTGTTTGGGGTCCCAATAACTACCCAAACCATCGAGTTTTTCTTGTTTCTAACTACAGCAAATAGTAACTGTCTTTGAAACTATTTTTAGAAGCTATCCTTTCACTGACTATAGTGACTGTTTCATGTTTAGAAAATGCTTTCTAACCTTTTGTTTACCTTGGACAAAGTGCTAACATACTTCCAAACCTTAGACATGCCTTTATAGGCTTACAAACATGGAGAACTTTAAATGACTCCCCTTACAAACATTAAAACTTAAATGACTCCCTATGACTGTCTTTTTGACACAAGACTGTCCTCTGGAGGACTACAACATGGAATAGATTCTTTTAGACCTTTGGACATAGTCCAGTTACAAACATGGCATTAACCTTATTATAACATTTAATATGGTCTTAAGGACCTTAATAAACAAAACAACTACTTGAAGATCAAATAAAATCCTGATGTCTTGGTGCTCCTGCACCAGAATGTCATGCCACAAGCTATTATGTACTTGAGTAATAAACACAAACACACACAATTATCTATAACTGATTATCCAACTCACATAAAATTAGTTTTGAAATGCATGCACTATGAAATTGATAACAACAACTAAACTTACAATAATTAACCTATCTCATAGAATTGTCTTATTAGGGTAGTTGTTTTGATACATCATAGCTAAACCTTAAAATTTGAAGTGTAGGTTCAACATAGATAAACTGACATGTTACAAACCCAATCATAGTCATGACACCCATTGTACAAATATACTTAATCATGAGATAAATTAACAATTCTATTTAAAAGAAACCTCAAACTTGTTGATATAAACTATGAGATCAATCATCTAATTACATCAAAATGTTGAACATAATAATAATGTATCAATATATAGTAACACTTATATATAGTGAAAGATATCATTTACCATTTCTAGAAACTAAAAATACAATCCTTTTAAGGAATTTCTCCATAAATAGGATAGACAATAAAGGTTTATTCTCTTACCATAGTTCTCTTTGATTTACATTGCATTGTCATTAACAATCCTAATTGTTCTTTGAACCTTGTAATTAGATGACATCTACAAACTAGATACACGATTAGTCTCTTTAGTCAAATTAAATAATCATGATTACACTTCGGAATAAGTTGAAAATGAACATGACCTAAGGGGCCAAACCTATGCCTCAGGGGCTCATCAAGGATGGCCTTTCCTACGTATGCGCAGAGGCTTCATAGTTTAGGGTAACTAGATTTTCAATCACCAGATTGACTTAAATAGATAGATCCATAAAATAAATAGTACTAGTTAAAAACTAGATTCATGATAAGAATTCTAGGTTCTCTTATTTGAGTCATAAGAAATATATCACACCATTAGATGGATAAGCTAACATAACAGAACTGATTTAAAACTAGTCCATCACATAATAATTTGTTTAATGGCAACTAGTTGACTAACCATAGATAGACCTTAGGTCTCATGATTGTATAAATTATGCAATTAAAGGTATAAGGCTCACTTAGAACATAATAATAATAACAATTTAATTACTAAGAATCAAGACCTATGAAATAATTTAAATTCCTTAAAATACAATCTAACTACTATTGATCCTTCAATATCCAATACAACAAAATAATCCAACAAATTCCTTGTTAAAGATTTGATACAACCAATAATGAAATCTTCTATCAAATTCATTTCTATCCCTTACCCTTGTTACCAATACAAGCACACTTTATTCATTTATCTAAAAACAACAATACTAAACAAAATATAAATAATGTATTAAATTAATCTCCTATCTAATCTCAAACTTAATTCAATAAATTGAAATAACTTTAAGAATAAGGATAAAATAAAAAAATTGAATAAAAATGATCTTGACATGCTTAAACCACCTAGTAGTTAATCTGTCATAACTTTATTGCTTCTCTTGATGGAATTTTAAAATTAAAGGTGTTTTGGAAAGGTAAGAGTAAGGGGAATAAAACCTAGAAAACAATTAGAAACATTCTTTAAGATGAGGAGGTAGTGTTTACTGCAATCATCCCTTTCCCTTAAATTCAGATTTAACCCACAAACAAAAAATATTTAGAAATACGAAGTAATTCCTAACACAATAATTATCTCTCTCATTCATCAATATAAACTCTCTAAAGCCGATTGATATGACATAAAAAGGTACTACAATAGCTAAAAAATTATGAATTTGGTTTTGATCCACTTAAATAATACAATGAAAACATTTATAATATGATTACATATTTAATATACTACCAACTCTTATTCTTAGAATCCATTTAACTACCTCCATGCTTATGAAAAACCCAAGATTGATCATAAATAGAGAATGATTTGATTACTCAAAAGTACTCGCTATATTTATAATGAACGATAAACATACTAAAAGATCAAGGATCTATTATTTTGTTTTAATTTGGTCATTCAAATAATTATACAATATATAGATGTCTAGATCTCTACATGTGTGCCAACAATGATGAAACAACTTAGTATCTCTACTAAAAATGACACTCTACAACAACTCATGTAACCTATCCACTTCCTTGAAAAGAAAATCTATAATTGTAGACTCATCATTCAAATCTTGACAAGGGAAAAAATTTCACATTCTTCCAAATATGTTTTCAACTATAAAATTAGGACTATTATCTTTCTAGGTGTGCAATAGTCAAAGATTGTACTCCATGGAAATTTCTTCCTTCAACTCTACTACTCCTTCTCCAAGAACAATTTGGATAATGCAATCCTTCAATACATCCCTTTCTTTAGGCATCACTTAAATCATCTCTACATCTTGATCCTCAATGAAATGACTTCGTCTTCGTATGACCATGCATGACCACTCTAGATTTTTCATTCCTTGGATCATCCACTTGACTCCTATAGGAAAACTCATCTTTCTTACCTCTTAATGTTAGATGGATTACCACAAAACCTCTAGAAGAGTCTACTTTACCACACTTGGTAGCTTTCCCTGCTATACTAGCAGTTCAAAAAATCATTTTCCTTACTAGAGTTCTAGTCAATGTTCTACCATATTCTAATAACCAAGCATGTCATCAAGTTTACCAAGCACCTCATCATTCTACTAATTGATCAGCCTTCCAAATTTGGACACCACACTCTTATAAAGGTCAATTTTATTTTATTCCTACTTCTCCAAAATGTTTGAATCTCTTTCCATACAAGGAGCTATAACTCTCCCTTTGACAAACAACCTCTAATTTGCATCTTGTCAACAATTCCCACCAACCTACTTCTCAGTTCATAACACCTTTCATAATAAATTCACTTCTTTTGTAGTCTATCAATAAATCAACCTAACAACACATTGCAAAAGATAACTTCTCCTTCTTTTGTGAATTATTATTTTGAATGGAGCACATGCAGTGTGACACATACACAAGGTTTCTTTGAACCACTAATAGGATCACCTATAGTGCCACATATGCATAGAATATGTGAGCCACTCCTCTGAATGGATCATCTATAATACAACATATGTGCATAGAAATTTTGTAAACCACTCCTTTGAATGGATCATCTATAGTAAACACATGCATATAACTTTTGTGAACCATTCCCTTGAATAGATCATCAACAATACGAGACACATAAGAATCTATGAGCCACTAGTTTGAATGGATCACTTGCAATGCCACACATTTATAAAAGATCTACAATTCACCCCTCTAATGGATCATCTATAGTGTGGGACATAAACAATAATTTATAAGCCACTCCTTTGAATGGATAATCTATAGTGCAACACATGCAAAAACTTTCTTTATCATGGGGTTATCACTCCTAGAAATAATGTTTCTTCTAATACCTTTTGATGCAATCACAAATGGAGGTCCTAATGAAGGACCATGCAACAATGCAGCCCAACTACAAACCTACATAATAAACATCCAAACCTAATTAAATAACTAAATAAAGGCATATTTATTTTATCCACAATAACTACACCAAGTCATTAGGCATTACAATCAAGTCATAGCTTTACAAAAGTTACAAACCAATAGGTCTTATAATCCAATACAATGGACTTCACTAGGAACTCTTTTCCAATTTATCTAGTTACAAATAATTTTCTAACATCAATGATATCACAAATCTTCAACACTTTTTCTAATGCGATAAGCAATGAATAGGTAGATCCTCAGTAATGCACCATTAGACTTTTCACCTTAACTACAAAAACTCCCACATGAAACATATCTTTTTCCCAAATCTTCAAATCTTTTGTCAATTCCTTAGCAAAGCTTTATCCATTTGCCTCCAATCTCATCCCCCAAGTGAGCCTTAAAGCTTTGGTTTATATAGGAAATTATCAAACAAACTCGGAAGTAAAGAACTCATATCAATTTAACTCAACCTCTTGAAATAATTATTGTTTACAACCCCTTTTCATTAATTATTGGACATAAAAAAGAATTCTACTTTTTAGCGCTAATAATTAGGCCTTCACTAAGGATCATTATAGCTCCAAATCACCAAGATTGCACAACTATACCTCAGGAATGACTTCAGTCAATCTCTTTCTTCACTACAAGTCATGGAGTGAGTCCCCTTTATCACATAAGTAAAAGAAAACAAGTCCATTGGAATAACTGAGCTTTGTACCACCTTCAATCATGAAACATGAACTCATAAAGCTCAAAGGTGTCGCCACACAACATCCTTGTGAGTAATACTTCATCAAGTGTTACTACATATCTTTTTGATGAAATACTTGATATGGATTATTGCATAGGCACAAGACTATCAAAGGCAATTCTCTTCATGTAGCAAACAAGTCTTTACCAATCACCATGTGCCACTACCACATAATTTCTTAGGCTTGATATACACTGTTGTCAGAACTATAAAACCAAACTCTAACGAGATCTCCAGACTTTTTGAAAAGAATAGAAAACCCCCTAGAAAACAAACTATATTTTTTTTTTATGATCCCAGATTATTAAATCCTTAAGGTGCTCCGACATTGAAAATCAAGAAAGAAATATGTCATATTTGATCACACTATTAACTAAAATTGATCTTTGACTGATGATGTTTAAAAATAACCGTGGTAAAGTGAACAATCAATAATGTTTAAATAATTTTTATTTTTGAGACATGCACTAGGTGAAGTGAAACAATCAACTACTTATGATTGAAATAGATTTCACAGTCACATTCGTTAAGACAGCGATAGCAAGTACTCTGTAGCTTGCACCAACAACATATATTGTGACGGTGAATTGACAACATTTACTTGTGGGTAAGTTTCTGAATTGTTCCAACTAATGAAAAACTACACATGGGACTTGTTTCTGCACAGCTGTCAAATCTCAGCATGCTCGAAAGCTTTCCTTCTCCAGATGAACTTCAAATATAAATATGATTCCATTTAATGTGTACAACTTTGTTTCGTCTATTGTGTAGCATCAAATAATTATATCTTTTGTTCCGTAGTTGATTTTTTCGTGCAGTCTCTATCGAGAAAGAAACTCGGGATGTTTTTACCATTCAAAAATTGCATCACATTAAATGTTGTTGTTTTGTTTGTTTTTTTTTATTTATTTATTGGAAAAAGCAAAAAGCAAAAATAAAAAATTACGTATATGAGAAACAGCTAAACAGCAAGCATCATACAACAACAGAAAACAAAATAAAACTGCTTCCAGTAACAGCAAGTAACCAGAAACATAGAGTAAATAGACACCGTTGAAGGCTGCATGTACGACAACAGAGATAAAGGCTACCCTGGTCCGACTTCACACAACCCCCCTTAGACTCAGCAGCAACAGCAAAATGGTAACACTAACCGTCCTTTAGACAATGCTTTGAATCTTCCTCAGCTTCCAGAGCCGTTAAGACTAGCTAACACAAGAAGATATGCACCGTGGAGATTTAATTAAGTCTAGAGGTAAATAAAAATTGTATATATAATAAATTAATTCTTAAGTAAATAAAAATTGTATATATAATAAATTAATTCTTAAGCAAATAGAAATTAGATAATGTTTAAAGAAATTTTAAATAAAAATTAAATTTTTAAAATAATTTTGAATAAAAATAAAATAAAATGATTTTAAAGTAAAATAAAACAACTTAAGGATGATATCTTGACATTTTTACATAGATTTATTTAAGATATTTATACTAGTTTTATATCAAGAAATAAAATGGCAGGGCAATTTATATATAGTAGAATTTTTAAACACAAAAAATCATTCTAGTCTTTGGTGCCAAGAATTAGGTCTTCATTAAGGATCATCATGGCTACAAATCATCAAACATACATGCTTGTACTTCAAGAATGGCCCAATTCATCCTCTTCTTCACCATAAGTCAAGGAACAAATCCTATGACAAATAAATCTCCCATAATCATCTTGCACCACTACCACATACATTCTTAGCCTACCATAGGAATTGTCAAAACCACAAAGCCAAACTCTAACAACAATTCTAAATTTTACCAAAAGAACATAATCTCTCTCAAAAAGAAGAAACATATACATTTTTAGTGATGCAAGATTGTCAAGCACCTAAGATGCTCCTGCATTAAAAATCCTAGGTAGTAAATTAGTAAGCTTAGTGGTGACAAATAAGGACTAGATGGTAGAACCAACTTTTTAATTGCACCATGAACACATTAATAAGTTTCAAGAAACATGCAAGCATATTTTACCTATGCCTCCTCCAATTTCAAAAGCAAGAACCAAGGACTATCCTAACTGCCTCTACTCATAATTGGCTCTACCATACTATTCGCCACTCCTTGGGGACTAGACTTCTCACTTGTATTATCCACCTCCTCCAAGTGTTCCTCCATCACATTCGCTTGTTCTAGAACTCCTTCAACATTGATATCACCACATCTTTGTGATGGCTCATCTCCATATTTATCTCATGATAGTTCTTAGGTGTTGCCTTCTACTTCATGCTATAACAATCTCATTCTCTTTTGGGTCTATATTGAAACTATGCACTTGTTGCACCTAATTTGGATCTTCTTCTCTATCAATCATTACATTATGTACTTTTATGCTACACTTCTAACTTCTCTAGAGTCTTATTGCATCTATAGGTACTTTTACACACTATGTCAACATCCTTCCATATCGAATATTAGGTATCCACACTTCTGTAGAATTCTGTTACCTCCCTCCACTTAGTCTCTTCCACCCAAGCAACTCTAGTTCTCTTCAATACCCCTACTAGTTATCTACTCTATGCATTCCTTTGAACTACATCCTTTAGGTTTCTCTCAAAACCATCTCATACCACATTCTTTAGCTCAATCAACTAATCCAAGGATCTCACCTAATCCTTTATCTTCACTACAATTGTAATTAGTCCCATTTAATTTCTCTAAGTTCTTCATTAGATATAAATTCTTTTTCATAGTTTCAAACAATTGTCTCATTCTAGATCCTTCACACCCTCTATGATACCATATATGAGTCACATCTCAACTATCTATAGTTTAGCGCAACCCAAATCAAGCAACAAAGCTTTAGATAATATCCTACTTAGGCTACTCAAAAAATCAATCACTTAATGGTAAGTAGATTCTTCTTCAAGTTCACCATGACTAACTCCTTATCTAATTTTATGTCTTTTCTTTGTTATGTTGTAATATATCATATTTGTGCTTGTCACTCCTCATCTCTAACTACTTCTACATTAAGTATTTACAATTTGTTCCAATACAGTCACCACCTAAAATCTTAAATACATCATCAACACCCTATGAAACTATCCTAGACACCATCTAGAATGGTGTTATTTCTATAGATCCACTATTTGAAATTTTAGTTTGCACTAGCAAATCTATAATCAAATCAAATCTATAATCCTAGACTCATCACTCAAATCTTGACAAGGGAAAAATGTCACATTATTGTAAAATATGTTTTCAACTACAAAGCTAGGACTAGTACCTCTCTAAGTGTACATTAGTCCAAGGTTATGCTCCATACAAATTTCTTATTTCAACTCTACTACTTCTTTGCCAACAACAATTTGGATAATGTAATCCTCAAATACATCTCTTTCTTTAGGAATCACTTCAATCCTCTCTATCTCTTGATCCTCAATGACATGACTTCCTCTTCCTTTGACCATGCCTGGCCATTTTAGATTTCTTCACTCCTCAGATCATCCACTTGATTCCTATAAGAAAACTCATCTTCCTTACCTCTTAATGTCAAATGGCTTACCAAAAAACCTCTAGAAGAGTCTACTTACCACAATTGGTAACTTTCCCTACTATACTACCAATTCAAAAAATCATTTTCCTTACTAGAGTTCTAGCCAATCTTCTACCATCTTCAAATAACCAAGCTTCTCATCAAGTTGATCAAGCACCTCATAATTCTACTAGTTGATCAACCTTCCAAATTTGCATTACACACTCTTATAAAGGTCAATTGTATTTTCTTCCTACTTCTCCAAATCTCCTTCCATACAAGAAACTATAACTCTCCCTTTGAAAAAAACCTCTAATTTGCATTTTGTTAACAATTCCCACCCTTCTCAACTCATATCACCTTTCATAAGCAATTCACTTCTTTAGTAATCTATCAATAACCACAACCTAACAATACAACACCAAAGGTAACTTCTCCCTCTTCTATGAGCTATTCCTTTGAATGGACCACATGTAGCATGACACATACACAAGATTTCTATGAACCATTAATAGGATCACCTATAGTGCCACACATGCACAAGAATATGTGACCTACTCCATTGAATAGATCATTTATAATACAACACAAGCACAAAACCTCTATGAGGCACTCCCTTGAATGGATCATCAACAACATGACACATATAAGAATCTATGAGCCACTTCTTTGAGTGGATCACTTGTAGTGCCACACATTTACAAAACATATACTGTCCACCCCTCTAATGGATCATCTATAGTGTGGGACACAAACAAGAATATATGAGGCACTCCTTTGAATGGATCACCTATAGTGCAACACATGAAAACTTTCTTTATCATGGGGTTATCACTCCTAGCAATAAACTTTCTTCTAATACCATTTGATGTAGTCACAAATGAAGGTCCTAATGAAGGACCATCCAACCATGTAGGACAACCCCAAACCTATGTGACAAACACCTAGACCTAATTAAATAACTAAATATTGGAATTTATTTCATCCATAATAACTACACCAATTCATTGTCAAGTGTGTGTGGTCTAGTGGTTAAGACCATTTGATCCTTATTATGGAGACCCAGGTTCAAATCCCCCCCAAAACATCCTGGCTTCTAAATGGTTGTGGCTCTATGTAGGTGACTCTTAGCACTCCGAGATCCTTAAGTGGAGTGTGTTTGAATTCTAGTGTACTCTAGTCTCCGCAGCTCGACAGGTCATGGTAGCAATGGTGTACAATGATGAATCCACCAGTGGCGATCCGCACCACAAGCAACATGATGGCAGACTTAGCAGGGCCGCACTGCTGGTGATCTATGTTGTAGTGGTGGTGGTAGTTCTACGGGGAGGAGGTCCCCCTTGTGACCTCCGCTAGAGTGGGCCAGCCTAAAAAATCCCTCACTTACTAATCAAAAAAAAAAACTACACCAATTCTTTAGGCCTTACAATAAAATGATAACCTTACAAAAGTTATAGACAATAGGTCTTATAATCCAATACAACAGACTTCATTAGGAACTATTTTCTAGTCTATCTAGTTATAAATAATTTTCCAACAATAGTGATATCACAAATCTTAAACACTTTTGCTTATGCCACAACTAATGCAAAGGAAGATCTTCACTAATGTACTGTTAGACTTTTGACCTTAACTATGTAGTCTTGGTGTAGTCATGGTTAGGAGGGTCCACAATGTGAATAGTCCAGACTGTGCAACAAGAGTAAATGCAATGGAAACAACTCAAAGATAGAATACAACTATAGATTCAATCATTCAGTAAACATTGATTCAAAATACAAACTAGCTAGTAGCATGTTGGATTACAATTTAGGGCGAGCACAGGCCTGATTCCTCAATTACAAAATATGCACAAGATATAGCTTTGAAGGTGCTTTTCGAAGAAATCTAACTTATGAATTTTCTAACTATCAATCACTACTTTCATAGGCATCTATTACATGATTATATATCATTTCTAGAACACAAGATCCCTCCACATCAGCCAAGGATGATTACAAACTCCGATGAAAGAGATGTAACATGTGTACATGGATAGGTCAGACTGAATAATGTAGAACTCCTCCACAAATGAATGGAATGGTGTGCTGCTCTCGGTGAAGGTCAGCGACAATCCAAAAAACATTGAATGATGTGTCATTTAGCTCTGCAAGTTGTGAAAATGCTTTGCAAGTCTTCTCCTTTAGCCAATTGTCTGAGACTGTCAGGATGCTCTATTCTCAAAAAATAGTCAATCTTCTGATAGCGATATCTTTCTGGAAACTGATCCAAATGATCTAAATTTTGGATATGATGTGTATGAAGGTGTCTAGATGCTAATTCTAGCTCTGCAAGGTCTAAAATGAAACAACAGTAGAATGCAAACCAAAATATAGAAATTTCTACTTACTGAACTAAATTGGATAATGAAAAGAAAACAAAATTGAAATGGAAATGTTTTTAGTTGATGCAAGATTGCTCTTGAACCAAGGATGCTCCTACAGTAGACATCCAAAGTTGTTGAAAAAGTGAGTCCCTCACTTTGCAAGGGCTAGATGGAAACCAAGAGGGTCCACCTCAGCCTGAGAAATCCAAGATGAGTCTTCTTCTAGTCTGCCTTTCCAATTTACAAGATATTCTTTGTATTGACTTCTTGGTGCCACGTCCAACTCTATTGTCCAAGATGTCTTCAATCTGCTCCGGTCCTTGTTGTGGTAACTGCTTCTTCAAGTCTTCTTCAATGTTGTCACTAAACTCTACTTCATGATACTGATATAGGTCTGTAATATTAAAAATAGGTGATATACACAATGTCTCCGGTAATTCCACTTCATATGCATTTCTTGAATCAAACTTTCTAAGTATCCTACATGGTCCAAACATCTTCATCTTCAACTTATTATATGTCGCAACTGGAAATCTTTCTCTTCTCAAATACACCATCACTTCATCTCCAACTAAAAATTCTTTGTGCTTCCTCTTCTCATCTGCTTGCTCTTTATACTTACTTTTCATCTGCTCCAAATGCTTCTTAACCTGATTGTGTACTATCTCCATGTGTCCTATAAATTCTTTTGCTTTGCACTCGTCCTCTCCTCCATATTGATGTCTCTTAACTCTACTACTCCTCTAGGGTTAGTTCTTGTCACAATCTCAAATGGTGTTCTTCTAGTACTCCTATTTGCTAAATTATTGTATGCAAACTCTACTTGTGATAGAATCAAATCCCAATTTCTTGTCTTTTCTCCAACCAAACATCTCAACAAGTTTCCCAAACTCCTATCTACTACCTCTGCCTATCCATCAGTCCGTGGATGAAATGTTGAACTTAACTTCAAGTCTATCTTCATCTTCTTCTAAAGAGTCTTCCAAAAGTATCCAAGAAATCTTGTATCTCTGTTTGGAATTATGCTCTTAGGTAATCCATGCAATCTCACAATCACCTTGAAAAATAGGTCAGCCACATGCACCGCATCAGTTGTCTTCTTACAAGGTATGAAATGTGCCATCTTTGAAAATCTGTCCACCACTACAAATATTGAATCACGTCCTCTCTATGTCTTCAGCAGTCCCATTATGAAATCCATACTTATGTCTTCCCATGGTATCTCTGGTACTGTCAAAGATTTGTACAATCTAGTATTCTGACTAATTCCTTTTGCAACTTGCCATATCCTACAACTCTGCACAAATTTCCTATTATCCTTATGTATTTGAGGCCAAAAGTAATTTTCACTTACCAAAGCCACTGTCTTATCAATTCCAAAATATACTGCCAATCCACCACTGTGCTTCTCTTTGATCAAATTGTCTCTCATTGAACTCATAGGTATTCATAATTGGTTTCCTTTGAACAACATATCTTCCTGAATGAAATAGTCCAACTCCTTACTTCTATCTGTCACAACAGGTTCCTTACATGCTTTCCAAGGTTCTATAAAATCGAGATCTTCTTCATACATGTTCTTCAATTCTTCAAATCCTAACACTTCAACTCTCATCTCTGTCAGCAAGTTCCTTCTCCTACTCAATACTTATGCAAGTTTATTTGATTTTCCACTCCTATGTTTTGTACAAAAGTATAACTCTACATGAAATCTACCCATCTCATATGTCTCTGATTTATCTTTCCTTGATTGTTCAAATATTGCAAAGCTTGATGATCTGTATACAACACAAACTCCTTAGATTGTTCAATAACCTTGTCCAGTTCATTTTTATTATCCTGCCGAAACATTCTGTAGTAGAAGGACACTTCTGAATCTGATGAAGAGCTTTCAGATTCTTTCAGAGTCTCCTTCTTCATTAGATTAATCTGAGCTTCTTGACGCTCAGACGCTGAGATATATTCTTCAGAACTGGAGTCTGAAGATTCAGAACTTGAAAGAACAATGTCTTCTGAATCTGAAGAATAACCATTTATGAAGACATATTCATTGGTGATGCCTGCTTTCTTGGCAGCATGCATCTTACCTTTGCCCTTTTTCTTTTTCTTTTCCGGACATTTGTTGGCAAAGTGATCTCCTTTACAGATGTAACAAGAAGGCTTCCACTTCTTCGAACTTTTGCCTTTCTTATCTTTCTTCCGAAAGAATCCTTTCTTTCTTTTAGGAGATTTATACTTATCTTTCTTATACTTGAATTTCTTCTTTTTCTTTTCCCGGTAGTAGGGTTCACAAGAATCCTTTTCTAAGAAATCAGTATAAGAATTTATCTTAGAACAAATGGCAGAAGACAAAATAGGCTGAACCCTTTTAACTTCTTTCTTTGCCTTTGCCTCATCACAGATTTTAGTATTTATCTGTTCTAGGAACTGAACTAGCTGAGGAAAAGTTAATTCCTTCATTTCTATATTGTCAGCTACCAGATTTTCTAAAACCTTCTTATGATAGAATTCACCTATTACTGTACCAAAAATTTTCAAGAAGGTGGTAAACATATATTCCTGGTTTTGTTCTTGTCCAGATAAATAGAAATGTTCATACTGCTTGTCACAGTATTCTTTGAAATATTTCAAATCTTTACATTTCCCTTTTATGAACTTCTGGTGTGATAAATTTTCTAAAACATCTCTTTTCCCGACAAAGAGTCGAGTGAGCTATGCACATACCTAATCTGTTCCTCTATCAAGAAGGCTTTCTCGATAGGCATCATCCAGACGATCCCATACTTGTCTAGCAACTCCTGTCATAGCATTCAGGGCCTACTTGATGACTTCTTTTTCTTCTACATCAGCATTGGTAGACATGTAGTTAGTAATCCATGATCTCATAGCATCTATTCCTCTAGTATTCTCTATTGCTTCAAATTTATCAAAATTTACAAGAGGAGGAGTATCTGCTTTGTAAGTCTGGATATTCTTAAAAGGATCACTATTTCCATGTGGATTTGTTCCAGATCCACGTGCCATTTGAACTGTGCCTTGAGCATGTTCTTCAGGTGTGCTATCTCTCAAATTACCAGAAGACGGATCATAAACCTTTTGAATCACAGGAGGTTTAACCTGAGTAACCAAGTGCGGACCTTCATGCTGGGCTTTCAAATAATCTTTCGCACTGGAAGGGAAATTTTTTATCTTCACAACTTGTTGCTGGCGAGTTGTCTGACAGACAGACTAAATCACCTGAGACTCTGCTGCAATGGCAGATTTCACTTTAGAAGATTCTATTTTCACAGAATCCCCTATTAAGAGCTGAGACTTACATAAACATTCATCATATACAATTCTTGCTTTCATACTCTCAAATCTTAACTGTGGAAAGCATGCTTAAAGAGTTTGGACCAGAAAGGGGAAGCCCTTACTTTCTTAAGCAATATTTCCTATTCTAAGAGCATAACTATCCTATTATGGAACTAAGAAGTTTTTACAACACTTTAAAGCTTCAGACTTACAGACAACACTTGGACTCTAGACTTTCTAAGACTTTACTTCACTGAAAACCGTTGAGAAATGCAAGCGGCCCTAGAGTCCTTATATAGGAGGCAGAGGGCAGATCTTTTAACCCCGATCTCTAATTTCCTTTGAAGTCCATCAATAGAAAGACGACACGCAACACAACCTTATCTGAAGGACGACCCATGTGAAGAGATTCTTCTAGTGGGTCCCAATCATCTATGAACAAGATAAGATCAACCGACTAACACAACTTTATAGGACATTCCTTTTATCGCGAGAGGAATAACTCGTCCTCACAATAAGGCGGTGAGATTGCCCCTTTACAACATGGTAGGGTCCATGTCTATCGTGGGTCACGAGGAGATAGATGCCCTCGATGAATGACAAGCCCATTCATTAGCTAGGACCCAGTACTATTGGAAGTCGTACTAGATTCCCTCTGCTGATAGAAAATATAGCCTTCACAGAATTCTCCATCTGGATGAGTACAGTCTGGCGCATGATAGTTGCCACTAACTCCATAGGTAGGGACCCTTGGGTCATCTTCAAAATAATCCATACAGTTTGTGCATGACTGAGTGGAGGCATGTGGGATGCAACCTATCACGATTCTACTTTCTTGCTCTTTCCAAATGATGCTTAATGTCTTTAATTTGTGCGATCCATAAAGGCCACGAGTCATTGCCTGAGGGGAAGCACCATTCATATGGTATGTCTTTGTATGTATCCAGATTGGAACGTGGTGAGCAAAGAAGTATCGAAGATGATTCTTGACCGTCTAATGTTCAAAAGCAGAACCCGATCCAGCAGGGCCATAAACCTGACATAAATGACGACTAATAGGATTTTCGTCAGCAGAACCAAAAGTTAATTTAAAAATACAACCTGTGTATGCAGTGGTTCCAGTGAACTGTAAATTGTCTGCTAGAGGATATGGTCCTTGAAAAAGGTTGCGGATGAGCTCCTTGCCATCTTCAGCATTCAACCATTGTTCTGGTCTAGCAATTGGAGGGTTGTTGAACCTTAGTGGGAGGACAAAGTCTCCACACCAATTTTGTAGAACATGCCCGACATCAGGGTCGATTGGTTCGGCTTCAGCAGAGAACTGGAAGAACGGTTCTTCAGTCCATAAACCTGGAGAGGTTAACTACTGCTTTGCAACTAACATTCAAAACCTGTCAAACAAGAAATCATTAGCCATTTGATAATTATGCAGGTCTCTTCTTGGGAAGGGATTGGTACTCCATTCATTCTGACTATGCTCATACCATCTCTATTCTCTGATACGGATGATTCTAACCTTACCTTTCATCCGTTTAACTCTGGGCTGCTGTATCACCTCTTCTGTATGACCTTCTCTGGACATGAAATCTGCAAAGATATTTTCAACTCCAGGCAAATGTATAAAATCAGATTCATAAGTACTAAGGAGTTGAGCCCATCGGAGAAGTCTTCCTCTTACCACCTTATTTCTAGATTCTTTTCTGAAAAACCCCCTGAGATGCTGTAAATCACTTTTAAGGAGAAACCTCTTATCTGCTATAAACATTTGAAAAGCTTGGAATGTATTTACAACAGCTAAGATTTCCTTATGCGTACTATGGTAGTTTAATTCTGACTTATGAAAACTACCTGAAACAGTTCAGACTATTTCACCTTTATCCTTGGGGTTGTACTGAACAGTTTTCTGTTCTCGAAGAACTCCAGCCCAGGCACCTTCACTAGCATTTGTTTCAACAATCTTGAAACCTGGTCCTGGTAACTTAAGTGGTGGAAGCTGAGAGCACTTATGCTTGATATGCATGATCATCTTATCATGGAACTCTGTCCATGGAGGTGGTCTTTTACCAAGAAGCTTATTGAGCTCACGGCGATATTCAGCAAGCTTATGATAGAATCCTGCAACATAATTAACCAGTCCTAGGAAACACTGCAATTCTTTTACATTGGTAACTGGAAGGTTTGCAATTTTATGCAGGATGTGTGGTTGTGCCTCCATATTCCCCCCCGGTAGAAGTTTGATGCCAATGAAAACAACCTAAGGTTGAGCAAAAATAGACTTTGAAGGGTTGACTGCTAAACCATGGTGTTGGCATAAAGAAAGGAATTGGCGGAGGTGATCAAGATGATGGGCCATGTCCTAACTAAAAACTAAGATATCATCGATGTAAGGTTGGATAAACTTAGCATAGGGCCGAAAGATGATATCCATCTTCTGTTGGAAAATTGAGGGAGCAGTTTTAATGCCAAAAGGCAGGACAGTCCATTCATACAGACCTTGGGGTACTGAAAAAGTTGTTTTGTAGTAGTCAGCACTTTTTAGACCTATTTGCCAATAACCTTTAGTAAGATCAAACTTTGAATAACGTTTCTCAGGTAATTCAACGCCATTCTCATCTACTTTGGGCACATACATGGCGTGACATGAGAACGGAGAATCAAAGACTTGGATAAGGTTAAGACGCTCTAATTTTGCAACT
The DNA here is from genome assembly GCA_027924645.1 of Cunninghamia lanceolata. Classification (NCBI taxonomy): domain Eukaryota; kingdom Viridiplantae; phylum Streptophyta; class Pinopsida; order Cupressales; family Cupressaceae; genus Cunninghamia; species Cunninghamia lanceolata. The sequence goes on from BSBN01000274.1 coordinate 17,569,921, forward strand.
TCCTTTTGACACATTTCAACTTCAGAAGAACTCATGAGAAAGTAATTTGCTTTAGCTTTAGGAACAATTTCCTTACCTTCATGATCTCTTTTGAGAGGTAGATCACATGTGAGAGTTCGCTGATGCTTTTTCAAATCTTTTGTCATAACAGTTGCACTGAAACTTGCCTTGATTCCTTCAAGAGCTTCTTTACCTTGTTCAAACTGATTTGCCAACCAGACTTGGTTGATCGGCTTTGTTTTCTTTTTCTTTACCAGCGGAGTGGAAAACGACATAGGCTGGTACAATCTGGGAAGCTGATATAATCCTTTAAACAGAATAAAATCCTTATCAATGATGAAGGGTTCCCATTCCTTTATGGTGTTGCTACCAATGACACCATCATATTCATCCACTTCATACTGAACAAATAGAGTATTAGTGGAAAATCCTTCAAAACCAATTTGAATGGGAGCTATGCAGAAAGCAAAGCTTCCTTCCTTTTCATTTTTACCAAAGGTTATATCAGTTTTACCTTCTCACCAAGCATCTTCTGGAAATGCGTTGTGACGAGCAATATTCAAATTTGCACCTGTATCAATTAGGAAGGCCAAAGGATAAGCCATTATACCTGGGAAGTGTATAGTGAGTACTACACCAGGACAGAAAGTTGTGGCTTTTGCTATTCTATTATGGGCCTTGATGACTTTCAAGGTTCGACTACTACTGCCTTCTTCAATAGTATGAACCAGAGATCCCATGAAAGCTTCATCACTAAGATACTTCAGAGGATCTTCTTCAGGTGCTTCTTCCTTAATCACACTTGTGACCAGAGGACTGTAGGGCTTTTCTTCACAGAAAAGCTACTCTTCTTGTATTGTGGGTTTATCCGACAATTGGAGAGAACCAAAAGCATTAAATCTATTGATAAAGGTATCTAGCTCAGGAGGTTTGTCTACTTCTTCATTCAGATAAGCATTTTCCTCATCATCAATTTCTATGATTTTATTCTGAGCTTGAGAGATTACCTTTAGAAGAAAATCTTTTCTTTGATGCCGTCATAGACGTCGAGCCATGCTTCCAGGTGCTGGAGCTTCCAGAATCCCACGTTGACTTATAGGGACTGTTGCACTCAAAGATGAACTTGGAGTTGGCCTTGGAAACCAGGGTGAAGGCCTATAATCATGAGAAGGCCTAGCAGAGAATCCAGGAGGACCAGAAGGTTTGACCGAAGAACTTCTTCCTTCGATTCTAGGCTGAAGTAGAAAATACTTTCTACTTTTGAGTTGATCCAACTTGGCTGTTAATTTCTTCCATGTTTCTTGCCCCATGTTCATGGAATGCAACTAAGATTCAACCTGAACAATCTGTTCAATAACCTTGTCCAGCTCATTTTTATTATCCTGCCGAAACATTCTGCAGTAGAAGGACACTTCTGAATCTGATGAAGAGCTTTCAGATTCTTCCGGAGTCTCCTTCTTCATTAGATTAATCTGAGCTTCTTGACACTCAGACGCTGAGATATATTCTTCAGAACTGGAGTCTGAAGATTCAGAACTTGAAAGAACAATGTCTTCTGAATCTGAAGGATAAACATTGATGAAGACATATTCATCGGTGACGCCTGCTTTCTTGGCAGCATGCATCTTACCTTTGCCCTTTTTCTTTTTCTTTTCCAGACATTTGTTGGCAAAGTGATCTCCTTTATAGATGTAACAAGAAGGCTTCCACTTCTTCGAACTTTTTCCTTTCTTATCTTTCTTCCGAAAGAATCCTTTCTTTCTTTTAGGAGATTTATACTTATCTTTCTTATACTTGAATTTCTTCTTTTTCTTTTCCCGGTAGCAGGGTTCACAAGAATCCTATTCTAAGAAATCAGTATAAGAATTTATCTTAGAACAAATGGCAGAAGACAGAATAGGTTGAACCCTTTTAATTTCTTTCTTTGCCTTTGCCTCATCACAGATTTTAGTATTTATCTGTTCCAGGAACTGAACTAGCTGAGGAAAAGTTAATTCCTTCATTTCTATATTGTCAGCTACCAGATTTTCTAAAACCTTCTTATGATAGAATTCATAACCTATTACTGTACCAAAACTTTTCAAGAAGGTGGTAAACATATATTCCTGGTTTTGTTCTTGTCCAGATAAATAGAAATGTTCATACTGCTTATCACAGTATTCTTTGAAATATTTCAAATCTTTACATTTCCCTTTTATGAACTTCTAGTGTGATAACTTTTCTAAAACATCTCTTTTCCCGACAAAGAGTCGAGTGAGCTGTGCACATACCTGATCTATTCCTCTATCAAGAAGGCTTTCTCGATAGGCATCATCTAGACGATCCCATACTTGTCTAGCAACTCCTGTCATAGCATTTAGGGCCTGCTTGATGACTTCTTTTTCTTCCACATTAGCATTGGTATACATGTAGTTAGTAATCCATGATCTCATAGCATCTATTCCTCTGGTATTCTCTATTGCTTCAAATTTATCAAAATTAACAAGAGGAGGAGTATCTGCTTTGTAAGTCTGGATATTCTTAAAAGGATCACTATTTCCATGTGGATTTGTTCCAGATCCACGTGCCATTTGAGCTGTGCCTTGAGCACGTTCTTCAGGTGTGCTATCTCTCAAATTACCAGAAGACGGATCATAAACCTTTTGAATCACAGGAGGTTTAACCTGAGTAACCAAGTGCGGACCTTCATGCTGGGCTTTCAAATAATCTTTCACACTGGAAGGGAAATTCTTTATCTTCACAACTTGTTGCTGGCGAGTTGTCTGACAGACAGACTGAATCGCCTGAGACTCTGCTGCAATGGCAGATTTCACTTTAGAAGATTCTATTTTCACAGAATCCCCTATTAAGAGCTGAGACTGTGTGATGGAATGGACTTCTTCTGAAATTTCAATTATTCTCTGTCCATTATGTTTTACATGTAGATCTGTGTTATTGATCTGACTTTCTAACACATCATAGTCTAATTTTACCTCACTCCTTACCCTTTGAATAAGTTCTCTTTGCTTGTCAAGAGCAGCATCTTGTTCTAATTTCCAGGCTTCAGCTTTACTTCTAAACTCATTATACTGAGCTTTCAGATCTAAAAGATCTTTCTTAACAGTAGCTGTCCATTCATCTGTAAGCCTTTTTTCTAATTTCTCCAATGTAGAAATTAGAGTGTGGAAATTCTCTTGAGCACTCAGATGTGCTTTCTCATTTTTTACCGCTTCTAGCTGATGTCAAGTTTTTCTATCTTCTGCTAACAACATGGACTTTTGAATACAGAGATTAGTCCAGTTAAGCAGATTACTTTGACTTGGAGCATTTTCCTCAGAAGGGAAAACATACAGTGGCCAACATTGAGCTTTATACTTGCCTGTTGTGTCAATAAGCATAAAATCACGGAAGGGAGGTATGGCACCAGGGACTTGACACAGACTAACAGGTGTGCCTATAACCCTAGGATGTACTTCCTTGATATCTTGTTCAGGCAGAGTAACTTGTCTAGTAGAGAACATTCTGACACGGCCAGTTTTAGGAGGAAACACAAATGAACAATCCTCGCACTTGAATAAACCATTACCAAGATCAGAATACTTCTGATGATTACACTTGGTTAAGGAAACATCTAGCTGTGGAGGGAAAGAAGTATTCCTGTTTATAGAAGGAACTTTAAACAAACTTTCAAAACCTTTTGCAGGTTAGATGCGACTACTTTGAGAATGCAGGAGAACATTCACAGATGGGCCAGGCCGGTTATAATTAAAAGAAGATTCCCGACTCAGAGAAGGGCCAGACGAATCTCGACTAGAGGAGGAAGGAGGGCGAGATAGTAACTGGTTACCTTCTGAGAACTTTATGACAGCCTGGTCATCTAACTCTTCGATTGAGATTCCTCTCAATCTGGGTTTAGTCTCATTTTCCATTTTAGCTAGATTTTCTGAATCCCATAAGTCTACAGCCCATTCCTGTGGCATTTGGATATCTTTATGACGCACTGTTTAAGGAGCTGTATGGTGATGATTTTATTGCGTGTTGTTATCGTTGTTGCCTAACCATAACCTCTCAATAATCTCCCTTCTTTCCTATATCTGTATTGCTCCTTATACTGCTCTCTGTATTGACTCAGACCGTCACAATGTGTTGTAAGTCCTGTTCGTAAGTCCTGTGGAAAGCCGTGTGGAAGGCGTTAAGGGCAGCTAAGGTAGTTATCTGGTCTTTTGAGTGCAGATTCAAGTGTAAGTCGAGCGCAGATGGATCTTCCGAATTCTTCAAATTCTCAAAGTGGTGGCAGCATCGACCTAACAGCAGATCGCAATACTGAAGTTAAGTTTACCAACTTTTTTGCTAATAATGAAAGTTCCTTTTCTACTCCTGAAGTTTCTAACAATGCTTTAGAAGATGTTTCTATTATAGGTGTTGAGTCTGAGAAACCCTTCAAAGTTCCTAAGATACCCGCACATGAAATCTATAAGGATGTACCTAAAAGTCTTGTAGATATGTTTAATAAGAATATGGGTCTTAAAGAATGGTTTGGGTATAAGACTTCACAAAACTGTCATGTCGCTGAATTGCAGCATGTAGTAAAAGGAGGTAGTCAGGGTAAGTTAAATATTTTCTCTGATGAGTTGGTTCGTATGTTTCAAAAGAAAGCCTATGAGAATAAGAACAACCCATAGTTTATGCATCTGTCATATGTCCGTATTGGCATCTGTGGTCATTATAGAAAAGGCTTACCAATCATAGTTCTTATGATGTTAAAAGATGCTAGATTTTATAAGTTATCTCATTCACTCCTTGGAGTAGGATGTGATTCAATGGCTAAAGGTCCTATCTTTGTAAATTGTTTGCTTGACTTTCCCGTCAGCCTAAAAGATGGAAACCTTAGAGATGTTCTAGAATATAAGTTCAGAACAATGAACCTGTTTATGAAAAAGGATTCAGTTGATCATTCTTTAATTTTTCTGGTTCATTATCGTCTCTATAACAAAGCCATTCCCCTTATGGTAAATCCCAAGCGAGCTCAAGGTTTAGAAGGCTTATCTACTATCTAGTCTTCATCAAGTGAAAGCCCCCAGCTAATAGCTCCTAAAATAGTGCATCATAAAGATATCCAAATGCCACAGGAATGGGCTGTAGACTTATGGGATTCAGAAAATCTAGCCGAAATAGAAAATGAGACTAAACCCAGATTGAGAGGAATCTCAATCGAAGAGTTAGATGACCAGGCTGTCATAAAGTTATCAGAAGGTAACCAATTACTATCTCGCCCTCCTTCCTCCTCTAGTCGAGATTCGTCTGGCCCTTCTCTGAGTCGGGAATCTTCTTTTAATTATAACTGGCCTGGGCCATCTGTGAATGTTCTCCCGCGTTCTCAAAGTAGTCGCATCCAACCTACAAAAGGTTTTGAAAGTTTGTTTAAAGTTCCTTCTGTAGACAGGAATACTTCTTTCCCTCCACAGCCAGATGTTTCCTTAACCAAGTGTAATCATCAGAAGTATTCTAATCTTGGTAATGGTTTATTCAAGTGCGAGGATTGTTCATTTGTGTTTCCTCCTAAAACTGGCCATGTCAGAATGTTCTCTACTAGACAAGTTACTCTACCTGAACAAGATATCAAGGAAGTACATCCTAGGGTTATAGGCACACCTGTTGGTCCATGTCAAGTCCCTGGTGCCATACCTCCCTTCCATGATTTTATGCTTATTGACACAACAGGCAAGTATAAAGCTCAATGTTGGCCACTGCACGTTTTCCCTTTTGAGGAAAATGCTCCAAGTCAGAGTAATCTGCTTAACTGGACTAATCTCTGTATTCGAAAGTCCATGTTGTTAGCAAAAGATAGAAAAATTTGGCATCAGCTAGAAGTAGTAAAAAATGAGAAAGCACATCTGAGTGCTCAAGAGAATTTCCACACTCTAATTTCTACATTGGAGAAATTAGAAAAAAGGCTTACAGATGAATGGACAACTACTGTTAAGAAAGATCTTTTAGATCTGAAATCTTAGTATAATGAGTTTAGAAGTAAAGCTGAAGCCTGGAAATTAGAACAAGATACTGATCTTGACAAGCAAAGAGAACTTATTCAAAGGGTAAGGAGTGAGGTAAAATTAGACTGTGATGTGTTAGGAAGTCAGATCAATAACACAGATCTGCATGTAAAACATAATGGACAGAGAATAATTGAGATTTCAGAAGAAGTCCATTCCATCACACAGTCTCAGCACTTAATAGGGGATTCTGTGAAAACAGAATCTTCTGAAGTGAAATCTGCCATTGCAGCAGAGTCTCAGGCGATTCAGTCTGTCTGTCAGACAACTCGCCAGCAACAAGTTGTGAAGATAAAGAATTTCCCTTCCAGTGCGAAAGATTATTTGAAAGCCCAGCATGAAGGTCCGCACTTGGTTACTCAGGTTAAACCTCCTGTGATTTAAAAGGTTTATGATCCGTCTTCTGGTAATTTGAGAGATAGCACACCTGAAGAACGTGCTCAAGGCACAGTTGAAATGGCGCGTGGATCTGGAACAAATCCACATGGAAATAGTGATCCTTTTAAGAATATCCAGACTTACAAAGCAGATACTCCTCCTCTTGTAATTTTTGATAAATTTGAAGCAATAGAGAATACTAGAGGAATAGATGCTATGAGATCATGGATTACTAACTACATGTCTACCAATGCTGATGTAGAAGAAAAAGAAGTCATCAAGCAGGCCCTGAATGCTATGACAGGAGTTGCTAGACAAGTATGGGATCGTCTGGATGATGCCTATCGAGAAAGCCTTCTTGATAGAGGAACAGATCAGGTATGTGCACAGCTCACTCAACTCTTTGTCAGGAAAAGAGATGTTTTAGAAAAGTTATCACACCAGAAGTTCATAAAAGGGAAATGTAAAGATTTGAAATATTTCAAAGAATACTGTGACAAGCAGTATGAACATTTCTATTTATCTGGACAAGAACAAAACCAGGGATATATGTTTACCACCTTCTTGAAAATTTTTGGTACAGTAATAGGTGCATTCTATCATAAGAAGGTTTTAGAAAATCTGGTAGCTGACAATATAGAAATGAAGGAATTAACTTTTCCTCAGCTAGTTCAGTTCTTGGAACAGATAAATACTGAAATCTGTGATGAGGCAAAGGCAAAGAAAGAAGTTAAAAGGGTTCAGACTATTTTGTCTTCTGCCATTTGTTCTAAGATAAATTCTTATACTGATTTCTTAGAAAAGGATTCTTGTGAACCCTGCTACCGGGAAAAGAAAAAGAAGAAATTCAAGTATAAGAAAGATAAGTATAAATCTCCTAAAAGAAAGAAAGGATTCTTTCGGAAGAAAGATAAGAAAGGCAAAAGTTTGAAGAAGTGGAAGCCTTCTTGTTACATCTGTAAAGGAGATCACTTTGCCAACAAATGTCTGGAAAAGAAAAAGAAAAAGGGCAAAGGTAAGATGCGTGCTGCCAAGAAAGCAGGCATCACCGATGAATATGTCTTCATAAATGGTTATCCTTCAGATTCATAATACATTGTTCTTTCAAGTTCTGAATCTTCAGACTCTAGTTCTGAAGAATATATCTCAGCGTCTAAGCGTCAAGAAGCTCAGATTAATCTAATGAAGAAGGAGACTCCGGAAGAATCTGAAAGCTCTTCATCAGATTCAGAAGTGTCCTACTGCAGAATGTTTTGGCAGGATAATAAAAATGAGCTGGACAAGGTTATTGAACAGATTGTTCAGGTTGAATCTCAGTTGCATTCCATGAACATGGGGCAAGAAACATGGAAGAAATTAACAGCCAAGTTGGATCAACTCAAAAGTAGAAAGTATTTTCTACTTCAGCCTAGAATCGAAGGAAGAAGAAGCTCTTCGGTCAGACCTTCTGGTCCTCCTGGATTCTCTGCTAGGCCTTCTCATGATTATAAGCCTTCACCCTAGTTTCCAAGGCCAACGCCAAGTTCAACTCCAAGTTCATCTTTGAGTGCAACAGTCCCTATAAGTCAACGTGGGATTCTGGAAGCTCCAGCACCTGGAAGCATGGCTCGATGTCTATGGTGGCGTCAAAGAAAAGATTTTCTTCTAAAGGTAATCTCTCAAGCTCAGAATGAAATCATAGAAATTGATGATGAGGAAAATGCTTATCTGAATGAAGAAGTAGAGAAATCTCCTGAGCTAAATACCTTTATCAATAGATTTAATGCTTCTGGTTCTCTCCAATTGTCGGGTAAACCCACAATACAAGAAGAGCAGCTTTTCTGTGAAGAAAAGCCCTACAGTCCTCTGGTCACAAGTGTGATTAAGGAAGAAGCACCTGAAGAAGATCCTCTGAAGTATCTTAGTGATGAAGCTTTCATGGGATCTCCGGTTCATACTATTGAAGAAGGCAGTAGTAGTCGAACCTTGAAAGTCATCAAGGCCCATAATAGAATAGCAAAAGCCACAACTTTCTATCCTAGTGTAGTACTCACTATACACTTCCCAGGTATAATGGCTTATCCTTTGGCCTTCCTAATTGATACAGGTGCAGATTTGAATATTGCTTGTCACAACGCATTTCCAGAAGATTCTTGGCAAGAAGGTAAAACTGATATAACCTTTGGTAATAATGAAAAGGAAGGAAGCTCTGCTTTCTGCATAGCTCCCATTCAAATTGGTTTTGAAGGATTTTCCACTAATACTCTGTTTGTTCAGTATGAAGTGGATGAATATGATGGTGTCATTGGTAGCAACACCTTAAAGGAATGGGAACCCTTCATCATTGATAAGGATTTTATTCTGTTTAAAGGATTATATCAGCTTCCCAGATTGTACCAGCCTATGTCATTTTCCACTCCGCTGGTAAAGAAAAAGAAAACAAAGCTGATCAACCAAGTCTGGTTGGCAAATCAGTTTGAACAAGGTAAAGAAGCCCTTGAAGGAATCAAGGCAAGTTTCAGTGCAACTGTTATGACAAAAGATTTGAAAAAGCATCAGCGAACTCTCACATGTGATCTACCTCTCAAAAGAGATCATGAAGGTAAGGAAATTGTTCCTAAAGCTAAAGCAAATTACTTTCTCATGAGTTCTTCTGAAGTTGAAATGTGTCAAAAGGAAGTTGTAGAATTAGAGCGTCTTAACCTTATCCAAGTCTCTGATTCTCCGTTCTCATGTCATGCCATGTATGTGCCCAAAGTAGATGAGAATGGCGTTGAATTACCTGAGAAACGTCTAGTGGTTAATTACAAACCTCTGAATGAATGTCTAATAGATCATAGACACCCTCTCCCGAGTAAAGATCATATCTGGCAAATCATCCAAGGCAGCCATGTTTATTCAAAGTTTGATCTTACTAAAGGTTATTGGCAAATAGGTCTGAAAAGTACTGACTACTACAAAACAACTTTTTCAGTACCCCAAGGTCTGTATGAATGGACTGTCCTGCCTTTTGGCATTAAAACTGCTCCCTCAATCTTCCAACAGAAGATGGATATCATCTTTCGGCCCTATGCTAAGTTTATCCAACCTTACATCGATGATATCTTAGTTTTCAGTCAGGACATGGCCCATCATCTTGATCACCTCCGCCAATTCCTTTCTTTATGCCAACACCATGGTTTAGCAGTCAACCCTTCAAAGTCTATTTTTGCTCAACCTCAAGTTGTTTTCATTGGCATCAAACTTCTACCGGGGGGGAATATGGAGGCACAACCACACATCCTGCATAAAATTGCAAACCTTCCAGTCACCAATGTAAAAGAATTGCAGCGTTTCCTAGGACTGGTTAATTATGTCGCAGGATTCTATCATAAGTTTGCTGAAGATCGCCGTGAGCTCAATAAGCTTCTCGGTAAAAGACCACCTCCATGGACAGAGTTCCATGATAAGCTGATCATGCATATCAAGCATAAGTGCTCTCAGCTTCCACCACTTAAGTTACCAGGACCAAGTTTCAAGATTGTTGAAACAGATGCTAGTGAAGGTGCCTGGGCTGGAGTTCTTCGAGAACAGAAAACTGTTCAGTACAACCCCAAGGATAAAGGTGAAATAGTCTGAACTGTTTCAGGTAGTTTTCATAAGTTAGAATTAAACTACCATAGTACGCATAAGGAAATCTTAGCTGTTGTAAATACATTCCAAGCTTTTCAAATGTTTATAGTAGATAAGAGGTTTCTCCTTAAAAGTGATTTACAGCATCTCAGGGGGTTTTTCAGAAAAGAATCCAGAAATAAGGTGGTAAGAGGAAGACTTCTCCGATGGGCTCAACTCCTTAGTACTTATGAATTTGATTTTATACATTTGCCTGGAGTTGAAAATATCTTTGCAGATTTCATGTCCAGAGAAGGTCATACAGAAGAGGTGATACAGCAGCCCAGAGTTAAACAGATGAAAGGTAAGGTTAGAATCATTTGTATCAGAGAACAGAGATGGTATGAGCACAGTCGGAATGAATGGAGTACCAATCCCTTCCCAAGAAGAGACCTGCATAATTATCAAATGGCTAATGATTTCTTGTTTGACAGGTTTTGAATGTTAGTTGCAAAGCAGCAGTTAACCTCTCCAGGTTTATGGACTGAAGAACTGTTCTTCCAGTTCTCTGCTGAAGCCGAACCAATCGACCCTGATGTCGGGCATGTTCTACAAAATTGGTGTGGAGACTTTGTCCTCCCACTAAGGTTCAACAACCCTCCAATTGCCAGACCAGAACAATGGTTGAATGCTGAAGATGGCAAGGAGCTCATCTGCAACCTTTTTCAAGGACCATATCCTCCAGCAGATAATTTACAGTTCACTGGAACCACTACATACACAGGTTGTATTTTTAAATTAACTTTTGGTTCTGCTGACGAAAATCCTATTAGTCGTCATTTATGTCAGGTTTATGGCCCTGTTGGATCGGGTTCTGCTTTTGAACATTGGATGGTCAAGAATCATCTTCGATACTTCTTTGCTCACCAGGTTCCAATCTGGATACATACAAAGACATACCATATGAATGGTGCTTCCCCTCAGGCAATGACTCATGGCCTTTATGGACCGCACAAGTTAAAGACATTAAGCATCATTTGGAAAGAGCAAGAAAGCAGAATCATCACAGGTTGCATCCCACATGCCTCCACTCAGTCATGCGCAAACTATATGGATTATTCTGAAGATGACCCAAGGGTCCCTACCTATGGAGTTAGTGGCAACTATCGTGTGCCAGACTGTACTCATCCAGATGGAGAATTTTGTGAAGGCTGTATTTTCTATCAGCAGAGGGAATCTAGTACGACTTCTAATAGTACTGGGTCCTAGCTAATGAATGGGCTTGTCATTCATCGAGGGCATCTATCTCCTCGTGACCCACGATAGACATGGACCCTACCATGTTGTAAAGGGGCAATCTCACTGCCTTATTGTGAGGACAAGTTATTCCTCTCATGATAAAAGGAACGTCCTGTAAAGTTGTGTCGGTCGGTTGATCTTATCTTGTTCACGGATGATTGGGACCCACCAGAAGAATCTCCTCACATGGGTCATCCTTCGGATAAGGTTGTGTTGCGTGTCATCTTTCTATTGATGGACTTCAAAGGAAATTAGAGATCGGGGTTAAAAGATCTGCCCTCCGCCTCCTATATAAGGACTCCAGGGCCACCTGCATTTCTCAACGATTTTCAGCGAAGTAAAGTCTTAGAAAGTCTAGAGCCTAAGTGTTGTCTGTAAGTCTGAAGCTTTAAAGTGTTGTAAAAGCTTCTTAGTTCCATAATAGGATAGTTATGCTCTTAGAATAGGAAATATTGCTTGAGAAAGTAAGGGCTTCCCCTTTCTGGTCCAAACTCTTTAAGCATGCTTTCCACAGTTAAGATTTGAGAGTATGAAAGCGAGCATTGTATATGATGAATGTTTATGTAAGCTTCCTCAGTGTTAATAATATAAATGGTCATACTGTTCACTTGCGTATTAGATATGTGTATGGATCTCTCATTTGGGTGATGATTTTATTGCGTGTTGTTATCCTTGTTGCCTAACCATAACCTCTCAATAATCTCCCTTCTTTCCTATATATGTATTGCTCCTTATATTGCTCTCTGTATTGACTCAGACCGTCACAATGTGTTGTAAGTCCTGTTCGTAAGTCCCATGGAAAGCCATGTGGAAGGTGTTAAGGGCAGCTAAGGCAGTTATCTGGTCTTTTGAGCGCAGATTCGAGTGTAAGTCGAGTGCAGATGGATCTTCTGAATTCTTCAAATTCTCAGAGTGGTGGCAGCGTCGACCTAACAGCAGATCGCAATACTGAAGTTAAGTTTACCAACTTTTTTGCTAATAATGAAAGTTCCTTTTCTACTCCTGAAGTTTCTAACAATGCTTTAGAAGATGTTTCTGTTATAGGTGTTGAGTCTGAGAAACCCTTCAAAGTTCCTAAGATACCCGCACATGAAATCTATAAGGATGTACCTAAAAGTCTTGTAGATATGTTTAATAAGAATATGGGTCTTAAAGAATGGTTTGGGTATAAGACTTCGCAAAACTGTCATGTCGCTGAATTGTAGCATGTAGTAAAAGGAGGTAGTCAGGGTAAGTTAAATATTTTCTCTGATGAGTTGGTTCGTAAGTTTCAAAAGAAAGCCTATGAGAATAAGAACAACCCACAGTTTATGCATCTGTCATATGTCCGTATTGGCATCTGTGGTCATTATAGAAAAGGCTTACCAATCATAGTTCTTATGATGTTAAAGGATGCTAGATTTTATAAGTTATCTCATTCACTCCTTGGAGCAGGATGTGATTCAATGGCTAAAGGTCCTATCTTTGTAGATTGTTTGCTTGACTTTCCCGTCAGCCTAAAAGATGGAAACCTTAGAGATGTTCTAGAATATAAGTTCAGAACAATGAACCTATTTATGAAAAAGGATTCAGTTGATCATTCTTTAATTTTTCTGGTTCATTATCGTCTCTATAACAAAGCCATTCCCCTTATGGTAAATCCCAAGCGAGCTCAAGGTTTAGAAGGCTTATCTACTATCTGGTCTTCATCAAGTGAAAGCACCCAGCTAACAGCTCCTAAAATAGTGCGTCATAAAGATATCCAAATGCCACAGGAATGGGTTTTAGACTTATGGGATTCAGAAAATCTAGCCGAAATGGAAAATGAGATTAAACCCAGATTGAGAGGAATCTCAATCGAAGAGTTAGATGACCAGGCTGTCATAAAGTTCTCAGAAGGTAACCAGTTACTATCTCGCCCTCCTTCCTCCTCTAGTCGAGATTCGTCTAGCCCTTCTCTGAGTCGGGAATCTTCTTTTAATTATAACCAGCCTGGCCCATCTGTGAATGTTCTCCTGCGTTCTCAAAGTAATCACATCCAACCTGTAAAAGGTTTTGAAAGTTTGTTTAAAGTTCCTTCTGTAAACAGGAATACTTCTTTCCCTCCACAGCCAGATGTTTCCTTAACCAAGTGTAATCATCAGAAGTATTCTGATCTTGGTAATGGTTTATTCAAGTGCGAGGATTGTTCATTTGTGTTTCCTCCTAAAACTGGCCGTGTCAGAATGTTCTCTACTAGACAAGTTACTCTGCCTGAACAAGATATCAAGGAAGTACATCCTAGGGTTATAAGCACACCTATTGGTCCGTGTCAAGTCCCTGGTGCCATACCTCCCTTCCATGATTTTATGCTTATTGACACAACAAGCAAGTATAAAGCTCAATGTTGGCCACTACACCTTTTCCCTTTTGAGGAAAATGCTCCAAGTCAGAGTAATTTGCTTAACTAGACTAATCTCTGTATTCGAAAGTCCATGTTGTTAGCAGAAGATAGAAAAATTTGGCATCAGCTAGAAGCAGTAAAAAATGAGAAAGCACATCTGAGTGCTCAAGAGAATTTCCACACTCTAATTTCTACATTGGAGAAATTAGAAAAAAGGCTTACAGATGAATGGACAGCTACTGTTAAGAAAGATCTTTTAGATCTAAAAGCTCAGTATAATGAGTTTAGAAGTAAAGCTGAAGCCTAGAAATTAGAACAAGATGCTGCTCTTGACAAGCAAAGAGAACTTATTCAAAGGGTAAGGAGTGAGGTAAAATTAGACTGTGATGTGTTAGGAAGTCAGATCAATAACACAGATCTACATGTAAAACATAATGGACAGAGAATAATTGAGATTTCAGAAGAAGTCCATTCCATCACACAGTCTCAGCTCTTAATAGGGGATTCTGTGAAAACAGAATCTTCTGAAGTGAAATTTGCCATTGCAACAGAGTCTCAGGCGATTCAGTCTGTCTGTCAGACAACTCGCCAGCAACAAGTTGTGAAGATAAAGAATTTCCCTTCCAGTGCGAAAGATTATTTGAAAGCCCAGCATGAAGGTCCGCACTTGGTTACTCAGGTTAAACCTCCTGTGATTTAAAAGGTTTATGATCCGTCTTCTGGTAATTTGAGAGATAGCACACCTAAAGAACATGCTCAAGGCACAGTTCAAATGGCGCGTGGATCTGGAACAAATCCACATGGAAATAGTGATCCTTTTAAGAATATCCAGACTTACAAAGCAGATACTCCTCCTCTTGTAAATTTTGATAAATTTGAAGCAATAGAGAATACTAGAGGAATAGATGCTATGAGATCATGGATTACTAACTACATGTCTACCAATGCTGATGTAGAAGAAAAAGAAGTCATCAAGCAGGCCCTGAATGCTATGACAGGAGTTGCTAGACAAGTATGGGATCGTCTGGATGATGCCTATCGAGAAAGCCTTCTTGATAGAGGAACAGATCAGGTATGTGCACAGCTCACTCGACTCTTTGTCAGGAAAAGAGATGTTTTAGAAAAGTTATCACACCAGAAGTTCATAAAAGGGAAATGTAAAGATTTCAAATATTTCAAAGAATACTGTGACAAGCACTATGAACATTTCTATTTATCTGGACAAGAACAAAACCAGGAATATATGTTTACCACCTTCTTGAAAATTGTTGGTACAGTAATAGGTGAATTCTATCATAAGAAGGTTTTAGAAAATCTGGTAGCTGACAATATAGAAATGAAGGAATTAACTTTTCCTCAGCTAGTTCAGTTCCTGGAACAGATAAATACTGAAATCTGTGATGAGGCAAAGGCAAAGAAAGAAGTTAAAAGGGTTCAGCCTATTTTGTCTTCTGCCATTTGTTCTAAGATAAATTCTTATACTGATTTCTTACAAAAAGGATTCTTCTGAACCCTGCTACCGGGAAAAGAAAAAGAAGAAATTCAAGTATAAGAGAGATAAGTATAAATCTCCTAAAAGAAAGAAAGGATTCTTTCAGAAGAAAGATAAGAAAGGCAAAAGTTCGAAGAAGTGGAAGCCTTCTTGTTACATCTGTAAAGGAGATCAATTTGCCAACAAATGTCCCGAAAAGAAAAAGAAAAAGGGCAAAGGTAAGATGCGTGCTGCCAAGAAAGCAGGCATCACCGATGAATATGTCTTCATAAATGGTTATCCTTCAGATTCAGAAGACATTGTTCTTTCAAGTTCTGACTCTTTAGACTCCAGTTCTGAAGAATATATCTCAGTGAAGAAGGAGACTCTGGAAGAATCTGAAAGCTCTTCATCAGATTCAGAAGTGTCCTTCTACTGCAGAATGTTTCGGCAGGATAATAAAAGTGAGCTGGACAAGGTTATTGAACAGATTGTTCAGGTTGAATCTCAGTTGCATTCCATGAACATGGGGCAAGAAACATGGAAGAAATTAACAGCCAAGTTGGATCAACTCAAAAGTAGAAAGTATTTTCTACTTTAGCCTAGAATCGAAGGAAGAAGAAGTTCTTCGGTCAGACCTTCTGGTCCTCCTGGATTCTCTGCTAGGCCTTCTCATGATTACAGGCCTTCACCTTGGTTTCCAAGGCCAACTCCAAGTTCAACTCCAAATTCATCCTTGAGTGCAACAGTCCCTATAAGTCAACGTGGGATTCTGGAAGCTCCAACACCTGGAAGCATGGCTTGACATCTATGGCGGCATCAAAGAAAAGATTTTCTTCTAAATGTAATCTCTCAAGCTCAAAATGAAATCATAGAAATTGATGATGAGGAAAATGCTTATCTGAATGAAGAAGTAGAGAAATCTCCTGAGCTAGATACCTTTATCAATAGATTTAATGCTTCTGGTTCTCTCCAATTGTCGGGTAAACCCACAATACAAGAAGAGCAGCTTTTCTGTGAAGAAAAGCCCTACAGTCCTCTGGTCACAAGTGTGATTAAGGAAGAAGCACCTGAAGAAGATCCTCTGAAGTATCTTAGTGATGAAGCTTTCATGGGATCTCCGGTTCATACTATTGAAGAAGGCAGTAGTAGTCGAACCTTGAAAGTCATCAAGGCCCATAATAGAATAGCAAAAGCCACAACTTTCTGTCCTCGTGTAGTACTCACTATACATTTCCTAGGTATAATGGCTTATCCTTTGGCCTTCCTAATTGATACAGGTGTAGATTTGAATATTGCTTGTCACAACGCATTTCCAGAAGATGCTTGGTGAGAAGGTAAAACTGATATAACCTTTGGTAATAATGAAAAGGAAGGAAGCTCTGCTTTCTGCATAGCTCCCATTCAAATTGGTTTTGAAGGATTTTCCACTAATACTCTGTTTGTTCAGTATGAAGTGGATGAATATGATGGTGTCATTGGCAGCAACACCATAAAGGAATGGGAACCCTTCATCATTGATAAGGATTTTATTCTGTTTAAAGGATTATATCAGCTTCCCAGATTGTACCAGCCTATGTCATTTTCCACTCCGCTGGTAAAGAAAAAGAAAACAAAGCCGATCAACCAAGTCTGGTTGGCAAATCAGTTTGAACAAGGTAAAGAAGCTCTTGAAGGAATCAAGGCAAGTTTCAGTGCAACTGTTATGACAAAAGATTTGAAAAAGCATCAGCGAACTCTCACATGTGATCTACCTCTCAAAAGAGATCATGAAGGTAAGGAAATTGTTCCTAAAGCTAAAGCAAATTACTTTCTCATGAGTTCTTCTGAAGTTGAAATGTGTCAAAAGGAAGTTGCAGAATTAGAGCGTCTTAACCTTATCCAAGTCTCTGATTCTCCGTTCTCATGTCACGCCATGTATGTGCCCAAAGTAGATGAGAATGGCGTTGAATTACCTGAGAAACATCTAGTGGTTAATTACAAACCTCTGAATGAATGTCTAATAGATCATAGACACCCTCTCCCGAGTAAAGATCATATCTGTCAAATCATCCAAGGCAGCCATGTTTATTCAAAGTTTGATCTTACTAAAGGTTATTGGCAAATAGGTCTGAAAAGTGCTGACTACTACAAAATAGCTTTTTCAATACCCCAAGGTCTGTATGAATGGACTGTCCTACCTTTTGGCATTAAAACTGCTCCCTCAATCTTCCAACAGAAGATGGATATCATCTTTCGGCCCTATGCTAAGTTTATCCAACCTTACATCGATGATATCTTAGTTTTTAGTCAGGACATGGCACATGTCTCCACTTCTTCAAGGCTTGAATTATGGCATATAACTCCTGATCATAAACTAAATATCTTCTCCTTTCATCATTCAACTTCTCACTGAAATATGCCACAGGTCTACTTGCTTGACTTAACACTGCTCCTATTGCATTTCCACTTACATCACAATCTACTTGAAATACCTTATTCAAATCTGGTAATGCTAACACAGGTTGCTCTGTCACTTTCTTCTTCAACAATTCAAATTTTTTTATCTGCTTTTGATGTCTGCTTAAACTCATTGTCTCTGTCATAGGGTTACATACTGAATTAAAATTTTGGATGAACTTCTAGTAGAAACTAGGTAATCCATGAAATGATTTGACTTCTCCAATGCTCTCCAGTGTAGGCCACTCAACAATTGCTCTTACCTTCAAAGGGTCCATCTTCAATCCTTCCGCAGAAATCACAAATCCCAAGTATACCAATCCTTCCTTCATGAAACTACACTTCTTGATGTTTATTAGTAATTTCTCTTCTCTCAGTCTCTACAATACTTATGTCAGGTGTCACAAATGTTCTTCTTTTGTCTTACTAAAAATTAGAATATCATCCAAATATACAATAACAAACTTACCCAAGAATTTCTTCAAAACTTCATTCATCAATCTCATGAAAGTACTCAGTGCATTTGTCAATCGAAAAGGCATCACTAACCACTCATAAAACCCTTCATTTGTTTTAAAAGAAGTCTTTGATTCATCTCCTTCTATGATTCTAATATGATGGTATCCACTCTTCAAGTCTATCTTTGTAAAATATTTTGCTCCACTCAAACAATCCATAATATCATCCATCCTAGGCAAAGGGAACCTATACTTAACTATGATCTTGTTGATTGCTCTAGAGTCTATACACATTCTCCATTCTCCATCTTTCTTTTGTGCTAACACTGGAGGTACTGCACAGGGACTCAAACTTTCTCTAATCAAACCTTTTCTCAACAAATCTTGTATATGTCTATTCAATTCTTCATTCACTGCTATAAGATCCATGTGATGACTGATACTCCTGATTGGTGGCAATCCTTTAGGTACATTATCTAACATGATGTCTTCATACTTTGTTAGCAACTCAGTTATCTCCTTCGGTTGTGATTCTTTAGTCTCTGTCTTCAGTGTTTTAGGTTTCTTAGGAATCAAAGCATAACACATATTTTCATGTCTCAAACCATCCAAAATTTTTCTTCCATCTACCAAAAAAATTCTAGCATTCCCACATACATCACTCTTAGGATCATCTTCTAAAGGGATCAAAGTAATTCTCTTTCCATTTGATATTATAGTGTATGTATTCTTTCTTTCATCATGTATAGCTTTTCTATCATACTGCCATGGTCTCCCCATCAAAATATGACATACATCCATAGGAATAATATCACACAATACTTCATCATGATAAGATCCAATATGTAATTTCACCAAACATTGTTCACTCACCAGTACCTTATGATCATCCTGAATCCATGTTATCTGATATGGCTTAGGGTGCTTCAATCTTTCCAACTTCAGCTTAGTCACCATCTCCTCTGCAACCAAATTATGTGAACTACCACTATCAATTACAACTTTACAACATTTACCTCCTAATTTGCATATGGTTATGAATAAACTTTTCCTCTATAGTGGTTCCCCATTTGTCTCTGCTTGAAATAGTGCTCTCCTCATGACAAGTGATTCTCCTTTCTTAGGTTTGGCACCTGAACTAGGTGATCCATTATGTTCTTCTACATAGGCTACTCTTCCACTATTTTCTATCCTCTTGTTTGTACTCCCTTGATTACATTCAAATGCTCTATGTCCTTCACCTCCACATTTAAAACATGTTCCTCTGAATGTTCTCCTATCAGGTCCTCTTCCTTCTCTTCTATATCCTTCACTCCGATATGGACTAAGGTTTCTTTTGTGGTAGAAAGTTATGTCATCTCTCCGGTATGCATTGTTATCTCTATCCTCCTTCTTGAATGTGTTCTCTTGTCCATTCTGCTTTGCATATGATCTTTCTCCTCTAGAAAATGTTCTACCTCTTTGAAATTTATCTCCTCTACCTCTCTATCTCTGATCATGCCTCTTATTCAACTTTTCTTCAACTTTCAGGGCAAACTGATATGCTTCTTCCAATGTTGTCATCGTCACCAAACTTAGTTCTTCTTGAATGTTTAATTTGAGTCCATTGATGTATCTAGCCACTTTCCCCTTATTTGCTTCACTATGTCCTATCCTTATGATCAACTTATGAAATTATTCAATGTATTCCTTCATAGGTTTCTCCTTTTGTCTCAGGTTTTGCAATTGCTTCAACAGTTCTAGCACATAGTCAACAGGTATAAATTGATCCTTCAATTTTTTCACCATTCTGTCCCACTTTGTAATCTTCTCTTTTCTTCTTCTGTTTCTATCCAACTACACTTCTTTGCACCATATAGCAGGATGTCCTTTCAACTTTGTTTGTACAAATTTCACCTTCTCCAGATCTTCAATTTCTTCATACTCAAAGTATTTTTCTATGTTATTTATCCAATCAATTAGCTCCTCAGGATTCAAATTGCTAGTATAGTTTGGTACATCAACTCTAGGTCTTTTCCCAATATTTGAAATAGCTCACAACATCTTTACTTGATCTGATTCTTCTTCTTCTTCTAAGGTTACTTCATTTTGATCAGCGGATTGAAATTCTTGATCATCATCACTTTCAACATTAGGTCGAGGTGTAAGTCCTCTTCTTTGATCTTCTTCAATAACTTCCAAGCAAAATTGCATTATTTTCATCATCTCCATCATCTCATACATTCATCTAGCCATAGTACCAATAGTAGGTATTCTCCTTGGTGACATTTCTTCCTTGGATCAAGTGTAACTACCTCAAATTCGGTGATCAGGCTACAAGGTGACAACTGCCTCACAATTGACGATCAATTAACAACACAAGTACTCTACCTTGGATTCGGTGATCTATTCACAACAATATCTTATAGAATTCCTTCACCAGCTTCACTCAATTTACTCCCAAAGATCAAACTTCGCTCTGATACCACTTAGTGCAGTCATGATTAGGAGTGTCCACAATGTGAACAATCCAGACTGTGCAGCAAGAGTAAACACAATAGAAACAACTCAAAGATAGAATGCAACTACAGATTTAGTGATTTAGTATACCATTGATTCAAAATACAAACTAGCCAACAGCATGCGGGCTTACAATTTAGGGCTCATAGGCCTGATTCCTCAATTATAGAATATGGACAAGATATAGCTTTGAAGGAACTTTTTGAAGAAATCTAACTTATGAATTTTCTAACTATCAATCACTACTTTCCTAGGCATCTATTACATGATTATATATCATCTCTGGAACACAAGATCCCTCTGCGTTGGCTAAAGATGATTACAAACTCTGATGAAAGAGATGTAACGTGTATACACAGATAGGTCAGACCTAATCATGTAGAACTTCTCCGCAAATGAATGGAATTGCGTGTGATTCTCAGGGAAGGTTGGCCACTATCAAAACAACATTGAATGATGTGTCATTTAGCTCCATAAGTTGTGAGAATGCTCTACAAGTCTTCTCCTTTAGCCAATTGTCTGAGACTATTAGGATGCTCTGTTTTGAGAAAACAATCAATTTTTTGATAGTGATATCTTTTTGGAAACTAATATAAATGATTTGAATTTTGGATATGATGTGCATAAAGGCGTCGAGATGCTAAGTCTGGCTCTATAAGATCTGAAATGAAACTACGGTAGAATATGAACCAAAATATAGAAACTGCTATTGACTGAACTGAACCAGAAAATGAAAAGAAAAACAATTGAAATGCAAATGTTTTTGGTTGATGCAAGATTGCTCTTAAACCAAGGATTCTCCTACATCAATTCTCCCACTTGAAACCTATCTTTTTCCCAAATCTTGAAATCTTCTCTTAATTCTTAAGCAAAGATTTATGTTTTTTCCTCCAACCTCATCCCCCAAGTGAATCTTAAATCTTTGGTTTATATAGGAAATTATCAAACTTGTAAGTAAATAAATCATATCAATTTAAGTCAGCCTCTTGAAATAATTAATGTTTACAGCCTCTTTTCATTAATTCTTGGTCATAAAAAAGAATTCTACTCATTAGCACTAATAATTATGCCTTCACTAAGGATCATTATAGCTCCAAATCACTAAGATTGTGCACCTATACCTTAGGAATGACTTTAGTCAATCTCTTTCTTCACTGCAAGTCATGGAATGAATCCTCCTTATCATCTGAGTAAAAGAAAACAACTCCATTTTGAATAATTAAGCTTTGTACCCTCGAATCATCAAGCATGAACTCATAAATCTCAAAGGTGTCTCTACACAACATCCTTGTAAGTAATACTTCATCAAGTGTTACCACATATATATTTCATTATTGTATAGGCACAAGATTATCAAAGGCCATTCTTTTCATGTATTAAACAAGTTTTGACCAGTCATCATGTGCCACTACCAGATATTTTCTTAGGCTTGATGTACAGACTATTGTTAGAACTATAAATCCAAACTCTAACAAGAACTCCAAAGGTTTTGAAAAGAATAGAAAACCCTCTACAAAACAAAACATTTCTTTTATGATGCCAGACTACTAAACTCTTGAGGTGCTCCTACATTGGAAATCAAGAAAGAAATCTGTCATATTTGATCACAATCATGCTAACACATGTGAATCACCTAGCAATCATTCTAAAATCCATGTGCATGTTTGAAGCATTATGTCTAAGAAGGTATTTTTGAATATTACCAAATTAACAGAAAAACATTACGAGTGATAAGGATTATTATTGCCTACCAATTTATTGCATGCTCAAAAGCGTTCTTGCTCAAGATGGCTCATATATCTACCAAAATAAACATCAAATATAAATATGATTACATTTATTGTGTACAACATTGTTTCATCTATTGTGTAGCATCAAATAATTTTAATTTTTGTTCCGTAGTTGATTTTTCATGCAGTCTCTATCAAGAAAAAA
The DNA here is from genome assembly GCA_027924645.1 of Cunninghamia lanceolata. Classification (NCBI taxonomy): domain Eukaryota; kingdom Viridiplantae; phylum Streptophyta; class Pinopsida; order Cupressales; family Cupressaceae; genus Cunninghamia; species Cunninghamia lanceolata. The sequence continues at coordinate 17,592,364 of BSBN01000274.1, forward strand.
ACTCAGGATGTTACTACCATTCACATATTTCATATACTTTTTTAATAAAATTATAAAATAACACTTAATTAAATAAACATTAAATAGTTTTAAACAAAAATAAAATAAAAATAATTCTGAAGTAAAATAAAATAAGTCAAGGTTGATATCTTAACATATTTATATAGATGTATTTAAGATACTTACACTAGCTTTATATCAAGAAACAAAATGAAAGTCTTTAATATTTAAAGGGAGAAATATTTTTTTAAAAAATATTTAAACAAATAAATAATATAAGCATTTGGAATTATAATGGTGAGATTTGTATACTTATATCAATTCTAATTTAGTTTTGTGCTTTTTTATGGAAGAATAGAACAATATATTTATATATAGCATAATTTTGTGCAAAGTCAAGATCCTTGTACATGCTCTTACTTATCTTATTATACATTTCCACACACTTATCCCCCACCTTATCCATATCCATACACATTCCAATATATTTACCCAAATTATACATTTATTATATCTATCCATCCACCTATCCCTATACATTCATCATCCTCCTCGATTTAATTATTTTAATGTGTTAGAGCATTTTTGTAGGCACAAGATCAATTATGTACCCATGGATCTGACCCCTAAAATTTTAAAATCCAATTCAAATTTTGGCCAATTCCCACCCATTCATTGCTTGCCTTGCCAACTAAACAAATGTTTGCATTATTTATTACTATATGTCCTTATATTTAAGGGCATTCATTTGTATTCATTTCACATCTACTATCATCATATCTCATTAGGAGATTATTTGATTATTAATTCATATTGAGGCATACTGGTGCATTAAAATTAATTGAATTATGCATCACACCACTCTAGTGAATCTATATGTTTGGATATTATTGTTTTCAATCATTAACATAACTGTAAAGGTGATCCTTTTCTAGGGGTTGACCTACGAAAGCTTGGCCCCTAGCGATTTGGTATCCTTCTAAAGCTATTCATAGACATTGTCAATCTCAATATCAGAAGAAGAGGTAGTGAATTTTATAAAACCAAAATCAGGACTATGCATCATACTGGATCATATCCATGGGCAAGGGTCATATCCACATCTGCAAAAGTAAACCAAACTGATGGATTTGACCCCTGATAGATTTGATTGACCATTCTAATTTTTCTATTCAAATCCACATCTAAGTTGATTAACACCCAAAATTTAGTGTCATATCAAGATGATTCTTCTCCCTTGGGCATAGAGATAAGTAATTTCATTTATCACATTTACTTTCCACATTTAATTATTTTGATATTATGATGAACAATGCCCTTAGATCTCAATTATTTAATTTAGGTTAATTTATGCTTATGTGGTTGAATCTTATTTGATCAACCTAGACTAAGAGTAGGGAAAGTTTATTTTCCTTTACATTTCTGGTCAACCTACACACTCTTACACAAGATAATTTCCCTCTAGGGTTTTTCGTCAACATTAAGGTTTTCCAAATCTAATACAAGGCTAATTTTATCATCTATTTTTTAGATTTTTGATCTTTGACATCACATGATACATCCATCATTGATATATGCACAAGTTTCTATGCGATGGATAACCATGTGTTTTCTATAGAGGTATTATTTTATCATGTCTTATATTTCTCCTCTTTCATCGAGTTGGATAGTGTATACCTTATTATGTTAGAAATTATTTTACCATTTCTCCATGCACTTCATGATGATTAGGTATGCCTTGTGACAATGATGAACATGGACTAAGAAAAGATGGACACAATGTCATTCAACCATCCATGAAATTACTATGTTTAGAGAAAACACATCCCTGGTGCATAAATTGTTATGTTGTGAGTCACACAACATGCCCCATTTTTCCTTAGCAACATGTGGACTCCCCTCATTTGAAGTAATGTTAAGTGGAGCTACCCACAAGGTAGTGTTTTACGAATTAGAAAAAAAAACATGTGGACTCCCTTTCAGTTTTGAAATTTTATGTTAGAAGCCTTTCTAGTTTTTGGGAATGTCTAAGTCATGAAGATCCTTTGTTCAAAATCTTTTACTTGTCTTGGGAGGAAAAGGGTGATCTTATCATTAAGTTCTTGAAATTCAGTACAAGTAGTGAAAAATTTGAGTTTCAAAGGTAAACATTGAGTATGTTCTATCTAGGCAGAGTTTTAGGTTTTCCAACCAAGAATGCAAGTTTTACAAATTACATCTCAACTTCCACTTCCTATAGAAACATACAATGTAGTTTCTTCACCTCTAAGCACACTTGCAAATAACACTTTCAACTATGATTTAAGCCATCTTGGTGGAACTTTGGATTTTTTTGACATAAAAGAAAAATCTACAAAGTTTCTCCCAAATATTATTTTCTTACCCAAGTTAAAATTAGTGGGGCCTCAAACACTTTGTCCATATGATAAATTATTGCAAATTTCATTTGAAGTTTCAATTCCCACCAATTTACAAAAATGGAACTTTCCATCCTAGATTTAGATTTACATGTCACACCTAAATCTCTAACACCTTCACAAAGTAAACTTTTAAAGGTCCATGATACATTTACAGATTTTTGTGGAAGCTCATCAAAATTTCACTTTACCCTCTAATATTGCATTTAATGCAATTTTCCTACACATGTGATGGCCCTTTTAAAACCTAGTGACCTGTCACTTTTATAATTTGTTCATGCAATCAAGTGCTCTACATTTCTTCTACCGATTATGAGATCTCAACCACATGCTACATACACATTTCACATCATTGCCATCAATCAATCTCCCATGGTTATTGCATTCACAAGCTTTTAAAGTGGAGTTTTATTATGTTAGGCCAAACTAGGGTTTTGTACATGCATTTGTGTTATTTTATTTTGTAGCTAAAGTTGCATCATTTTGGGTAGGTTTCAAATATCATAGTTAGTGATTTATTATTATTTTTAGTTAGTAATTGAAGACTTAGAATACATTATTTGAAGTGATTATTTTAGTCCTTTTAACAAACCCTCATTTTGTTTATAAACCTTTATTTTCATCTTGGCCAAATCCTTAGGGTTTTCCTATTTTCTTCCTACATCCACACATTTTATTCATGCCTTAGTTGTAGTTGATAGTTTTTCCATTTGGATCATTTATAAGTGAAGATATTTAGACACTTAGGAAAATTTTGTATTTGTCTAAATTAACTCTTCATCTCTGCTTGTAATACACTACAACCATTTTGAACTCAAAACTAGATTTATGGTTTTTGTACAAGGCAATTCTTGTTTTGATTTGTGACCACTAAGGCATAGTTTTGGAGTTTTTAAACACATGAACAGTATTTACAAAATGTCATCCAATCTCCAATCTCCACATATAATAATGAAGTTTCAGGGTTTGTTAACATAAAGACATAAACTACTTTTAAAGGTAGAGTTTTAGAGTTTTTTAGTGTGGCAACACAAAATTAAAAAATACATTTGAAACCCCAACCCTATCATTCACTAAATTTTAAGAGTTTGGAGGTTTCACCACATGACAAAAAAATTATAATTTACACTCAAAACTCTAAATCCCCCTCATGATTGAAGATAGCCAAACTTTCAAGTGTCTAAACCATAAAGACCAAAATTTATAATATACATTCAATTCACTAATCATTTCCACCTTAGAAAGGATTCAAACCTTTTAAACATGAAAATAAAATTACACCCTACATCCAGAACTCTACCCTCCACCACTTTGACAGACTTTCATACTTCATAAAAGAAAATTTTGTATTTTACAGTACGAGTTTTGGTTTCTACTAGCTATTGTATGGCTTATCAAAAAAATTTCAAAGTGTTTAAACATGAGTCCATATTGCTTCCTAAAACTAAAACCCTACCTCAATGTCATAATATTTTACATTAGAGATTGCTCACTTAACACATTGATTTTAGCTTTTTCTTTTACATGTCTTTCTTGTTTTTCTTCTAGATTTGATGACAACGCAAAGGCCAAGCCAACTAAAGAGATGAAGTATAAATACAAAGGTTATCTTCCTCCATCAAATATCATCTCCTTCCTATTAGATATAGGAGATATAGACCTTGGTCAGATCGAGATCAAATAATTCATCGAAAGAGTTAATAAGGTGGATGATAGAATCATTTAGGATCATTACATAATAGACATTGGTCTTGTCCAAGTAGCTACATTCCTAGTTTGTATAATCATTTGAACTAGTAATGGAATTCTCAAAGAATTATGATGTAGAGAAGAGAAGAATATATGAGCTAACAAATGAGCTAGTACTCAACATCACTTTAGAGGCCATTGAGGAGACATTAGGGCTCCCACATGTAAAATATGTTCATGTTGACATCAAAATAGAAAATGAGTACTATGGTAAATGTACAATGACTTGTGTGAAATGCTTGAATGCCAATTGTCTTAACAAGAGAAGGCCTTCCACCACCAAAATGCCCAAAATCATGCACACCTTAGTGAGTTTATTGAAGATATTAGTGATCTCAATACCTTGATAAATAAGATAGTGGGGACCCAAAAGATAGATTTCTACCCTTGGATGTGTTAGTTCATTCTTACCATTGTGGATGGTTCTAAGAAAACTGATGGGGAATAATAAGTAGTGATCATCCAAATGATCAATTATCTCAAGTGTGGGACTCTAGGAAGCTTAACTTGACCTTTTATTTCATTTACCTATTGTTAGGAAGAGCCATCTTCCTAAGATTAAAATAGAATAAAATGGGGTTGTGAGAGAGGAAGGCCTATGAGAATTGCCCCTAATTGGAGCTCAAAGAAAATAATAAGCATTATAACAAGGTCAATGATGTATTCATCTTCCATCTAATTAAGCACCTAGAAAATGATTTCAACAAGAGAATATCATTGGAGGCAACCTTAACCATTAAAAATGGGGAAACTGTAAGATTTGATTGATGTTCTCTGATACCATGTAACAATTGGCTATGAAGGTAGCCGCCCAAATCTAGGACTTCGTGAAATCACAAGAGAGATTAAATGAGAGAATAATTCTATTTTATCAATGAATGCAAAAATATTGTTACAATATACATGATATGCCTTGCGTATAAAGACAAGGATGAGATGTAGGATGAAGTAGTCATATGACAAGTGTCTTAATCCTATGACATGAGACAACTAGAGGATAAGATGCCAACTAGTTGATAAGATCACATGTGTAGGATAAGATCACATGACAACCTAGAATTATCTAGACTCATCCGAAGTAAACTTAACATTTGAACATGTGTGAATAGGTCTAACTAATGACTAGTTAGATAATGTGCCTAGTTTACACTACAAGGGATAAACTAGATAGGTAATAACCCTATTCACACAAACACTCCACCTTAAATGCAACTTAGGGAGAAGTAGACAAATGCAATGATGGATGGGTCCCAGCTACTAGGCCATGTTACGTACCCATGTACAAACAATTCTCTCACAAACAAAGTAAAGGAGAAAAGCCAGTGGGACAAAACTCTTCTTCAAAAAAGAGGAAAACATGAAAGTGAAAGAAGGGAAAGAAGGAAGGACTCAACATGACCCCAAAGGACTACTTCTATCACATATATACAATCAAATATCTCCCCATAGGAGAGAAATAATGAGATGATAGTTCCCCCCACAAAGAAGTAGCTCATGTGCCAATGAATGGTTGAAAAAAAATACAATCCAATACCTACAAACAACATTTCTGTCCTTGGGAAGAAACAAATGCAATTGTCGATGTAGAAGCAACTCCCACAACATGGATGAAAAGGGATTACAAATCAATATGTGTGCCTCAGAATACAAATCTAATGTCCTCATGCTAGAAAATGATGTCTTCTTCAAATCAAGAATGCAATGCCTAATCAAGGAATTAGAACTAGGAGACGAAGGATCATGAACTATATCTAAAGACACTCAATATGTGATGACAACATTGTCATCAAGAGAAGAGATAACCCCTCAAATGTGTCCTCCAAATCTTCAATGTCAGACTCCACAAACAAAGATGCAATGTTTGATAAATAGGAATCCCAATGAGGTGGATCAAGAAGACTGAAATGATCCTATTGCAAAGAATCACTGGAAGCTCTCAAGGAAGCATCTATGAACTCTAAAGTAGCAATAGGTGATGGTGGATCAATTATCTTAATAGGAGGAGAAGGAGAAGCGATAGAAGTCTCCATGTCATCACAACGTTCAAGACGTGCAAAATATTCAAGCTCCTCTTCCAAAACAACATCAAAGGGTACATTATTTGCATCATCAATGGGTATGAGGCAATCACTAGAAAGATATTTTGGGAATGCTAAGATATGAAGGTCTCCATAGATCTCTCAAATCTTGGTCCAAAGTGTGTGTGGGCACTTAATTTATGAGATATCCCAAAACAAATCAAAACCAATATTTATACCACTCAATCCTATGATATGATCGATCCAATTTCCCCATATAGTTTTATTATGAGGTGTATATGGTTCATAAATGAGTCCTTAAAGATATGGCAAAAGATTGAGCCACCTACAATGTGTGAGGATGCCTTTTTTCCAAGACTCATAATTATCCTTTTTTAGATTTACCACATAAGGATGAATAGAAAATCTCATGATGTCTCCACAAATGATTAGAGATCAAAAACTCACAAGATGACCCTCAAAGTTTACACAAAAATGAGAATACCCTGTCATGTCCCCATATCCAGACACTGTTAAAGTACAGATTTGAACATAATAAAGATGGTTTCTAAAATATTATTTTGGATGATAGAAATAATTACATACATTATAATAATATAAATACAAATATACTTATAATTATCTTACTTTATAATATAAAAACAAATAATATAATATAAATCATATATCATTTATTATGATATAAATGATATAGTATAAATAATATAAAATATATAATATATCATTTATTATAATATAAATGATATAATATAAATATAAATAAAATAAATAAACATCTTTAACCTATCCTCTTATGCTAACAGAGTTACGTATGGTTAGAACTAGTTTTATGAATTAATATAAAGTAATAAAAATTATAAGAGGGTAAGTATGTCTTTTACCACCAAGCATAATAAGAGACGTGTCTCTTCAAACATATCTCGAAAGGGAAATAAATAAACGTTGTGATATAGAAGGAAAACATCATGGAAAGAAAATATAAAAGGAAAGACAACATAAATTAATATATAGAGATATCTACATCAGCAGCAAATGAGAAGAATGATTCTAGTAAAAATAAATAAATAAATTTAATATATATAGTAGATAAAGGATGTGATGGCCTGATAGAAATCGGTACGATTAAACATTATTAATAATTATATTCATGATAAAAATATAATAATAATGCTACGATAATAACAATAATATATATATATATATATATATATAATTGTAATATTATAATGATAATGAATAAGTAATATATTAAATAGTTATGCTAATAATAAAATATCAATAAAATTCAAGTGCTGGCGAGCAATCAAATATATATATATATATATATATATATATATATATATATATTAATAACATATGTAATAATATAATATAGAGATATTATTAATATTATAACAAATACTATAATATATAAATATTAAAGAATAGGCATGAGACTGATTCAAGAAGAGTCACAATAGACAAAAAGGGACACTATAATAATAAAGGCAAATTGTATGTTTTGAAATGTGTGTGGAAACTGCATGTATTGCATTTTATGAATTCAACCAGGAGAGGGAATGCATAGACCTTAGTAGATTGCCTAAAAACCCCATTTAGGTTCCATCCCCATAGGCCCGAGACCAGGATTGGGCGTTATGCCCCTTTGGCCTGAGTCAAGGGATTGGATCATGGAGGGATGGGGGTCCCACATTGTAACATGCCCCTTTGGCCCGAGACGAGGGATTCGGCAAAAGGACCAGCCACCATAGGCCCGAGTCAAGGGATTGGGCAATAGGATTGTGGTAGGCCTTTGGCTACTAAGGGCTTATGTGTTTACCTCCCCCGGCAGCATGAATGTTTTTCTTTTACCTATGTGTTTCAAATTGCAAGTGTGTTCATGTTGGACTGATGAATACTAGATATTAAAACTAACATGCAGCAATATGGATTTGAATATACATGATGCTGCAGGTACTAATTCAAAATAATGTGTGATCTATTCAACCCAAGGTTACCCCTTTAAAAGAGAAGAAACCCTAAACCTAATTCACAAGCAAATTCTAGGGCAAGTCAGGTTAGGGACATTACATACCCATTAGGAAAAAATGATTGTGGGACTTTATAATCAGTCCAATTACAATTGCCACAAGCCAAAACAATAAAGTGGTTTTTGATTTTGGTATAATGCAAAAGCCAAAAATGAGCTAAAATTTAAAGTACAATTTCTGAGTAAAATTGGATCAAACTGATTTCCATGTCTAGAAACTACTCCAAAAATGATGCACCTTCAAAAAAAATCACTAGAAAATGTTACTATATGAGCCTGAACAAAGCCTTTGAAGTTTTGAAAATGGGAATTGCTTAGGTACAGTGATAAGAAACTACAACTTCTAGAAAATCCAGGCACCAGAACCAAAATTTGATTCCATGACTATGAAACTTGTGAAATTCTAGGCCAAATAAAAACAATTGCTCAAAAAAAGGAGCAAAAATGAGCAACATACATGCGTTTAAAGTTGGACTACCAAATTGAAAATGCAATGAGAGGGGTTGGGGAAAATTGGACCAAAGATGCTAATGTAGTGTTGATGTCAGTAGAAATTGAAGATTCCCCAGAATATGCTTGTACGGATGCTATAAAATGACATCACACGTCGACAAATGGTATCATGCTGACATTAGCAAAAGCAATTTTTCTTTTTGGTTTGTTGTAGGATTCCCAAAATATTTTGAAGCTTGCTGTGAAATTTGCAAAATGGCTTGAAATATGTTGAACCACCATTCAATGTCCAAAAAGCATCTATTTCCCTACTATAAACAACTTTTAGGTGAATCTACATGGTTTTAAGGGGAAGGAAATCTATTTGTCAGGTAGTATACCAGATGTTGGTAGTTTGAAACTTGTTAGCTATGGTTTTGAGAAAGGTTGATGGTATTTTGTTGTGCTAGTTGTTTGGAGGGTGCCGGTCGAGGGTTTTAACTCTGCCGGTGGCTTTTCCACCTCTGGTGGTCACCGGTCAACCAAGGGCCCGCACCTTAAAGGCAACCCCTATACTTTTTGATGAGAGCCACAGGTGCTTTGTAGACTGACATAGATACCTTGTACATAGTGCCCTGTAAAAAAACTCAGATTTAATTTTTTTTATTATTTTTAACTCTAAAAAATATATTTAAAAAATAGAATATATATATATATATATATATGTGTTTTACCTATATAACTTGCATAGGGATTTCACCAGCACTGCGTAGAAGATCCCACCTATAGAATGTTCTGCAGAATCTGTCTGTATGATGGGGTAGGAGGAGAAACAAAAATTTTCCTTTTGTTGCAACTACTTTGATTTGGTCGATTTGATAGTCCATCTTAGGATTTTTGGGCCTCCTGAGCACAATGGAAGGGTTGAATTTTACTCAAATTGCTTTGAAAGTTCAAGAACGTGTTAGATCTAGCATGCACCTCCTAATTCAAAACCTTGTAGATCTAGCCTCCAACTTCTAATTTAGACAACTCAAAAGGGTAAACTAACTATCTTGAACCCCTTGATCACAGTGGTGTGCTCAAATTTGTAGCATCATGCTCCAAAATTAACCTACAATACAAGGCCACAAAGAGGAAATCCTCATAAATCTAGTTTTTCCATCAAGTTTTTCTAATTCTCTAGGTCATCATTCGATATAAGAGAAGGGAATACTCAACTATTAAGATCCACCATGATTTGCATTCGAGATCTCTCAAAAAATTGGCTAACAAGAAGTGATTCCTCCTAGCTCTGATACCATGTAAGAGCTCATTGGTGTGCTCTGATACCATGTAAGAGTTGGCTATGAAGGTAGCCACCCAAGCTTTAGGACTTCATGAAAGAATAAGATAGATCAAATGAGAGAATAATTCTATTCTATCAATGAATATTACACTGTACATGATATGACTTGCTTATAAAGACAAGGATGAGATGTAGGATGATGTAGTCATATGAAAAGTGTTTTAATCCTATGACATGAGACAACTAGAGGATAAGATGCCAACTAGTTGATAAGATCACGTGTAGGATAAGATGACATGACAACCTAGAATTATCTAGACTTATCCTAAGTAAACTTAACATGTGAACATGTGTAAATAGGTCTAACTAATGACTAGTTAGGTAATGTACCTAGTTCACACTACAAGGGGTAAACCAGATAGGTAATAACCTTGTTCACACCAATCTAGTAACTAGTTCCTCAAATTCTCCACATTTACTTATATTAGAGTTGGAGGATTTTCATAGTTTTATACGAACTCCCCAAGTACCTAAGAAACATAATTATTTTACTAGAGTTGTGTAGGAAGCTAGCAAAGGTTTATAAATCTCTTTTTATAAAGAATAATCTACATGCGTACACACTTTCCCATCACCATTGGTGAGTACACCTATGCATAATATAATCATGCAAAGACTGTATATTTAAGGAGATGGAAAAATCAACTCACATCTATATAAGAAAGAGGAAAATTCAATCTGAGAAAGAAGATTTAAGGACTAATTGGATCCCTCTACAAGTACCAACCTAATATTGAAGACTTCTAGGTGGATTATATGGATGAACATGAAGTCAAACAATGGGAATACTCAAGTTTGAGTGCACATCAAATAAATGAATTCAAAAAAATTCAAAAGTACAAAAATATATTTTAGATGATGGCAATATGGTAGACCCATCCTATGACATTCAAAAGGTTTATGCTAAATAGAATTTAGAGATATATTGGTCTATTATGGAGGAAACCTCCACTATAAATAAAACACAAAAGGTAATTTCTAGAAGTTTGGAATGGTTTAAGGAGGCACCCCAAACAAGGGTCAAAGAGAAGGAGGTTCCAATAAAGGATAAATCAAGAAAACACCTACTAAGAGAAAAAAGAAATTCCTTCTCACATAGTTACAAAACCCATCCCTTCACTAGGGATCAATATTGAATAAAAGAAAGAGTTTAGAAGAAAAAGTTCCTTTGAATTGAAAGAAGAGGAAATTAAAATTTAAGACTAAAGGAGTAGAGAAGCAAGAGGCTACTACTACAATGACTACCACTATGTTGGAAAATCCTACCCAAACTCCTTACTCTCCTTAACAACCATCATAACCATCACCATAAGAGGTAACCACTAAAATACTCATTTCCATCAAGACATCCCTAATAGGTATAGTAAGGTAATCACTTACACATGTAGACAAGACTCCTCTAGAGGGACCTATACAACAAGAGGGACCTACAATCAAATACAACTAGCTCCTAGGAAAGAGGAAAAAATTCCAAATGAAAAAACCAAACATCAAAGAATTTGTTATAGAGAATATTTTGGAACTTGAGAGAACTCGAATTCTTGAAGAGGATCCTTCCTTAGAATGTAGCATCTTCCTTAGAAGGTAAACCCATACAAGTGAATACTCCATCACCGTAGGGGTCTCCTTCTTCACATGAGTCCATTCCATCAAAGAAGTCTCTACCTCCATAGACTCCACTACCAAGTCCTCTACCATAGAGAACCAACAATACAGCTATTCAAAGAGAGTCTTCCTAGAAAACAACTACATGAGAGATATGAATGCCGATGTGGGTGGCTAGCACATTGTAAACAAGGAAAAGAGAATTTGGGATAACCACTACTGACCTCCTAGTGATCATAGAATTATTGAAGGAATCTTTATGCATAAAGAAGGAAAGATTTCTCTCCTTAATCTTTATGAATACCTAGGGAGATAGAATAGCTAAAATTTTCACTCCCATTTGTGATAAGGAGGAAAGAGAAATTTAGAGAGATTACCAAATTACTAACGAAAGTATTAGACATCAAACAATGGAGATGGAAAATAGAACGAGTAGGCTAGTGTGTTTACCATACTAAGTAGAATGAATAAGAATGAATAGAATAGGTAAGAGCTAAAAAATCAGGTGGGAAAACTAACTACACATATACAATACCTTGTTGGTCCTATGCACACAACCTTGCCTACTCCAACTCTAAATTTGATGCATTGGATAAATCTTAGAGGTGATTGGTGAAATAGGAGGTGCAATACAAGTGACTAGGACTTGGAAGGAATCACTCTTAGCACAAGGTATAAAGATTATTAAAGGATCAATAATATTATATCATAAAATTATTAATAATCTTAGTTCTCTTATAAAATTAGAGGATAAATTTAATGAAGAATTGTTACATTTGGAGAAGAACTTGCCACACCTACAATAGATGATAAAGATGGAGTTTGGACTCTAGATTGGTATTAGGGAGGATCCTTGAATTTATGATAATCCTAAGCTTCCCCTCAAGTGGTTTAAGGCAACACAATGGAGAATTGAAATTTTAAAAAAGGGAAAAAATAAGTTTTCAATGATAAAAGACCTTGACACTAGCACCATGGCTAATATACAAGCATTCATTGAAGCCATTCCTTGCTCATTTTTTATAATCAACAAAATATGAATTTAGTCAGCTTGATAGTGCAAGAATTGTCAAATTTGATCAAAAGAAATATGAATAAAGAAATAATTAATAAGATAATCAATAATAAAAGTGATGAATGTGTCTGGTACATTTGAAGGAGAGATACCAACTAGTAATAAAGTCCCCAAGAAAACTTCAAACACAACCATTTTAGGGGAAATGCATTTTTGGTATTCACATGGACTGAATTGCACTTTGGTAAAGGAAGTGATAGATAATTTGATGAATATTTGTGAGATCATCTAGAGTAAAATGAAAGGATTCAAATTGAAAGCAATATTTCTCAAAATGAGCATGAGCATAGATGACAACCATTTGGATGTCAAATTTTGGCTGAAATGTAATGATTAAATATTTCATCTTAAAATTAATAATTTATAAAGTTTCAATTTATTTTTTTAATTCTAAAAAGGCAATGTTAGATTTGGGGAAAATTTGGAAATAAAAAAGTATTATTTTATTTTGCAAAGTTACTTTAAAAGTTCATGGGAAAAATAAAAACTAATCTCAGAAATTGTTCAAATGTGTTGTATGCATGGAGATGAGGTGAAAGAAGAGCTTTCAATGCTGTAGATTCAATAAAAAAAGATTTAGTGCATGTCAAATATGAGCCATATGATTTTTTTAATCACAACCATGGAAATAAAGTTGCAATTTAATATTTTGCCTAGGTTATTGGACTAGGAGGAATGGTCTCTTAGAGCTTATGTCTATAATAGATAGTTCAAATATTATAAGGGTTGGAACTATTTATATTAATAAAATTTAGAATTATCCCTTATTTTCCCTTTATTTTTTAAGTTTTCCAAACAACGTGCTATGCTATTTTGAATTAATTTATACAATTTACCTAATATAGATGGAAATCTTCATGTGCATAATGTCAGACCATTCAAATCAAATTCTATGGAAGGTTGTGCATGAGATATACATGTAGAATACAATGGTTTTGTGCATTTTTATTTCATTGTTCAAGTTCATTAGACATATGCACCTCTTTGTGTTCATGATTGAGTGAAATACTAGTCAAGCAAAGCTAGTTGTACTTAGGTTTTTGATCATCTCACTAGGGCCAATATTTAATTTATTAGAAAATAGGCTCATTTTCTCTTTCAGAACCCTTATATCTTTTGTAGTTTTTTACACATTTGGTTAGAATAGGATTAGTTTTAGGATAAAATCTTGCAATTTGCTACTATAAGGTTGAAACTATTGTATTGCAAGGCTATTTTAATTATTGTTCTATAAATTTAATTGATATTGAATATAATGAAGGATTTGAATCAATTTGTGGATCTATGTCAAATTTGAAAATACTAATTTTTTGATATAATTTGGTAAAGAAAATTAACTAAATTGAAAGTAAACCAACATAAGCCCCTTGAATTAGAATAGTTCACAATGATCATTGAGTTATCATGCAAGGCCATGAACTAGTGATATATACCTTGGGGATGGTTAATTTTCTTTTGGGGATTGACTTCCTTTCAAGAGAGGTGAGTGATGATTAATGCTTTACCTAAGTTTTTAGTGTGTCAAATCACCCATCAACACATGATAGCAACATGATCATAGATTTATGTGAATTAATAAATTATTTCCTTTCATGCATAATGATGATCATTCTTTTACATCTCATGTTGAATCCATGGATACTTATAATACCATTTCATTAAATTCTATTATAAACGATGATAGCTTAAACACATTGATGATAATCTATTAGGTTTGAATGTATCCTTCAATGCTACTTCATTGTCCTATTCTACATCACATAAAGGCATTTTAAGACTTAGTGAAGAATTAAATTAGATGATGATTATGATTGGTAAATGGACACACTTCCTTACATGTGAAATAATTATTACTTGTTGATTATAAACAATTAGATAGTGATATCTTGTTGATTAGTGAATTATGATTATACTTTAGAGGAAGTGATTTAAAATAGTTTGATCCATCTTGTTTTCTCTACACTTTTTTTATAAATTTAGACCATACTTTCATTACATACCTTTCTAGTCCCAATTCATAAGAGGATACAATGAGTTTGTAAATGACCTATCATGATCTAGACTTTGACCATAAGTCTATCAATTTTATCTTATGTGTCTCATATAACCTACTTTCCTGTCACCCCAAATTCACATGATTATAAAGTTTAGTGAGAAACACACATCAAAGGTACGAAAGAGAACAAGATGTAAATCCCAAGGGATTTAGTTAATAAGAAAATGATATAGCATGTGCATTCATAGGGTACTAAAAAATGCCCCTAATTGCATTTATAGACCTCAAATTTATATTTTTGTTAACCCTCTACATACACTAGTATAATTAAAATACCTCCCTATTTTCACCAAGTATCCTTGTACCTATTTTTTATTTACATTTTTATATCCCCTTATTATTTCTACTATATCAACTAAGTACAATGCACACACATACATTTGACTCAAAACTTATTTTAACTGCCATCCCATACATTAAAGCTTCAACACAAAAAACCTAGATGATTTATGAAAAATATGTCATCGTGTAAAAGGATTTGATTTAAAAGAACTTATACATCTCAATCCCCAAACCCTTGCCACACCAATTCTAATAGTGAATCCCCTAATAATAAATATCACAATTATAGTATACATATTAATATAAATTATAATGGAAGGGTTTTATGGATAGTTGGTGATTGTTCTAGGAAGGGTCATGGCTTTACCAAAAGGTTTCCAAAAACTAGTTGTAGGAAATCTGGGTAGGAATGTATTGAAAATACAAACCTTGGTGTGACCATTATTTCCTTTGTTCATTGCAATAGGGTTTGGATTAAGCAAGTTCCCCTATGTTTATGTAGCTTTAACACAATACAAGACCATGTGGTTAGAATAGAGATAGTAGAGATCAGATTTCCACAGTCCATAATGTTGTAAATTAAGTTCTCGATTAAACTGTGTGTTTTTTTTCTCAACATTTCGGATCAACACTTAGTGATCCATCATCAGGAGAAAAGCAAGAGAAGAGAATTAGAGATGGTAATTTATAGACCAAGCAGTTTAAAAAGAGTGGGAGAAAGGATAGAGGAGGCACGGTGACCAAGAATTAAAAAAGAAAAAAGGAAAAAACACCAAAAATTAAAATAAACACCAATACCAAAAAAGTAAAAAGACAACTAAAGCATAAGAACTAAGTCAAACATAAGGACTCAACAAAATAAGGAGAGAACAAAAACAACAAAAACACAAAAAACTTAAGTGTGAGAGTGAGTGTGTGTAAAAGAATAAATTAAATAATTGTTGTGTGTGTGTGTGCGCGCGCGCGCACGCTTGTGCGTGCATGCGTGTGCATTTACGTGCCTGTGCATGTGTGCGTGTGTGCATGTGTGTGTGCGTGTGTGTGTGCGGGGGTGTGTGTGTGTACGTGTGTGCGTGTGTTAAGAGAGATAATAAAAGCACGAAGAGAGCAAAGGAGAAACAAAAAAATGGAATCAACTAATAAGGAACTAAAAATAAATAAAATAGAAGGAAACTAAGAACTAAGACCTGAGTAACAAGGAAGAGAGCAAGGTAATAGAGGAAAAAAAGGCATAAAGGAGCCCAAAGAAATGCTTTAAAGAAGACCTCAAAGAATGGAGTAGCCTAAAAAAGCCAACTAAATTAAAGACTAGAAACATGGTAAAATGAGGTTCGTTCTCTCCACGAGGACATTGTAGAGGAAATCAGGCAAGATTGTGCTGTAGCGCTTAGGCACACCAAGCCGCCCAAGAGAAATATCCCCAAAACTGAACTCCATGCCTTCAAGAGTCTAATGTGTAAAAATGACCTCATCATTGTGAAAGTAGACAAAGTCAATGCCATGATCATCATGAACAAGCATGACTACATCTCCAAGATGCTCGATCTCCTATCCGATTGCTCTAGCTATAAAGTCTTGTCTCATAACCCCATCTCCAAAATTCTTAGGAAAGTCAAAACTGCCATCTCCCTTTTCTCATTTGATGATGACACCAAAAAACAACTTTTACCCTCTAAAGAGTCCACTCCCTGCATCTATGGCATTCCTAAAATCTACAAGACCAATGTCCCTCTTTGCCCAATTGTGGACACCATTGGATCTCCTACCTACAAACTTGCCTCCTTTTTGGCCAAACTTCTCTCTCCTCTTGTGGGCAAGACTAGCTTCTTCATCAAGAATTCTACCCATTTTGTTGATTTCATAAACGATAAAAGTTAGAAGTTAATGACATCTTGGTCAGCTTTGATGTGGTCTCTCTTTTTACCAAGGTCTCTATCCCGGACTCCATTGAAATCATCAAATGCAAGACCAATAGTGAGATTACCTCCTTGGTAGAGCTTTGCCTTCATTCCACCTTTTTTTACTTTCCAAGGAGTTGTCTATGAACAGTTAGATGGGGTTGTCATCCCCTCTCTCCCCAATCATTGCCAACCTATACATGGAGTACTTTGAAGATATTACCCTCAATTCCATTTCCCTCCAACCTAAATGGTGGAATTGCTATGTTGATGATACTAACATTTGTTGGCCCTATGGACTTGAAAAACTTGAAGAATTCTACTCACCTTAACCACATAGATCAGTGTATTTCCTTTACGAAAGAGCCTGAAACTGATAACACCCTTCCTTTCCTCGACATTCTACTTTTCAAGAAACCAGATGGATCCTTAGGGCGTCGTGTCTTCCATAAGGCCACCCACATTGACCTTTATCTTCACTCCTCTTCACATCACCACCTTGCCCAAAAACCCGATGTCCTCAAAACTCTAGCCACTAGGGCCTTTCGTATTTGTGATAGTGACAACTTAGACCAAGAATTAGCCCATCTTACCCAAGTTTTTGAATTAAATGGTTTTAAGAGAAAACACATCTTGAGATCTTTCAAGCTAGATAGAACCAGCCCCAACCCCAAGCCTAAGGATGCCAACCTTTCTAACTTTCCTATCACCACCGTCCCCTTTATTGTAGGAATGTCTAATAAAATCTCTAAAATTCTTCTTAAAAAAGGCCTCCAGTGCGCTTTCAAACCTGTTTCCTCACTAAGAAATCAGATCCCTTCTCCAAAAGACCCCAAAGATCCCTTTCTCAACTAGGGAGTTTACAAGATCATTTGCTCTTGTGGTACTCCCTACATTGGGGAGACAGGGCGTTCCTTTAGGACCAGAATCAAAGAGCACAGTGTGGACATCATACATGAATGTGTTCACAAATCTACCCTTGCAAAGCACTCAGCCTTAACCAAACACCACATCTACTTAGAAAACACTCAATTTTTAGTCAATGAAGACAACTTCTTCAAGAGAAAACTTAAAGAAGCCATTGAGATCTACAAACATCTTTCTAATCTCAATCGTGATGATGGATGGAGGCTTAGTTTTTCTTGGAACCCCCTTTTGACCCAGCTTAGAAATGCCTCCTCCCCCCCCTCATAACCTCTTCCTTTCTTCTCCATTCTTTCCTTTTCTACTTCTTGTCCCTTCTCTCTTTGCCTTTACCTTCTCCCTTCCCTTCTACCTTTTTCTCCTTACCTCCTTCCTTTCCATTGGTTCTCCATTTTTCCTTTGTCCCTTTTCCTTCCTTTTCTCTCTTTTCTTCATCTCATTGTTCTGTTTCCTTTCCCCTTCACACTTCTTCCTTCCTAGCATCATCCTCCCCCTTGTTTCATCACCTCTCTCCCTATCAGTTATCATTTCTCTCTTTCTGTTTGCATCCCAGTTTCTTTATTTTTATCCTTGGTGGTTGGTTTGTGTTGGTCCTTTGGAGTATTTTATTTCATCTCTTTGTTTCCTTGGTCTCAATTCTCTCTGTTTTGTCCTAGTCCTCCTTCATTCATTTGGGTCTTGTTCTCCCCTCTCTTCTCCTTGCTTTTGTGATGTATTGGTTGTCCACTTCTTTTAGGTTGTGTTTTCATCTCTTTTTTCTTAGGTTGGCTCTTCCCCTTGTTGATTGTCTTTAGCCTTTTTAGTTGCTTCTTTCTTGCGCATGCACACACACACAGAGTTGCATATACACACACACACACATTCATATAGTTATATATTTAAGTTTTCAAAGATATACATATATATGTAGATACACATATATATGTATATTCTTATTTATATACTTATATTGCCTTTATTCATATTTATGCAGTTTCATTTTTTGTTTTATGTCATCCTTTTTTTTTCATTTTATTTGTTTCTATAAAGAATAGACATAGGTCATGTTTTCATATGTGGTTACTCTTGTGCGTTTGGTTTTACCTATCTCCTTTACATTCCTCTTCTTAACATTCTTGCATGCATAAGTTGTGGCTTTCTTATTTATTTTTGTTTTTTACCTTTGCCTTGTTCTTTTAGTTTCTTTTTTCTTTCCTTAAGCTTTTCTTTGTTAATTTTACCAACTTTCTAGTCTTTAATTTAGTTGGCTTTTTGAGGCTGCTCCATTCTTTAAGGTCTTCTTTAAAGCATTTATTTGGGCTCTTTTATGCCTTTTTTTCCTCTATTACCTTGCTCTCTTCCTTGTTACTCAGGTCTTAGTCCTTAGTTTCCTTCTATTTTATTTATTTTTAGTTCCTTAATAGTTTATTCCATTTTTTTTTGTTTCTCCTTTGCTCTCTTCGTTCTTTTATTATTTGTCTTAACACACACACACACACACATAATTTATTCTTTTACACACACTCACTCTCACACTTAAGTTTTTTTATGTTTTTATTGTTTTTGTTCTCTCCTTGTTTTGTTGAGTCCTTAGGTTTGACTTAGTTCTTATTCTTTAGTTGTCTTTTGCTTTTTTGGTATTGGTGTTTATTTTAATTTTTGGTGTTTTTTCCTTTTTTTTCTTTTTAAATTCTTGGTCACCATGCCTCCTCTATCCTTTCTCCCATTCTTTTTAAACTACTTGGTCTACAAATTACCATCTCTAATTCTCTTCTCTTGCTTTTCACCTGATGATGGATCACTGAGTGTTGATCTGAAACATTGAGAGAAAAAAATGAACATAGTTTAATCTAGAAGAACTTAATTTATAATAGAGTAGAGATCTTCATGACCTTAGAAAGAACAACATAATGAATGACATTTTCTCTAGTTTACCTACAAAAATTGATTTATACAAGATTTAGAATGCAACTTATAAACACCCCACCCTCCTTTGCATTTTTCCTAACCCCAAATACCTACTTGTATCACATTAATGAAATTATCCCCTTTCCCCCTAATATTGAAGTGATATATTGGGTCATATTTTAGTTATTTAAAAACCCCCAATATGCATGCACATGATAAGTTATTACTTTAGAGGTGAATTCATTGGGATGTAAATATACCATCACTATCCTACCAACAAATACACTTAACCTACCTCTTGCACCTCAATCTACATCTAAAATAAAGGACCATGCCATTGTTCAACAAATGCAAAGCATTGAAGCCAATATATCTCTATGTAACTTACTATGAATGCCTCCTTATTATAGAGATATAATGAAAAATCCTTAGAGAAAGTCCAAGTTGTGTCTTATAATGATCCACAACTAGTTACATCATTGATACAATATATTGACCACAAGGAACATTAATCCATATAATCCAATGATAATGGCATTCCACCTAAGAAGACTCTTAAAGAAGGTCTTTCATTTGTTAATAAAAAAGAAATGAATTTTTTTATCCTTCAAGATAAATTATCTATATACTTTAACATTGATCTATGGACAATTCAGAATATCAATTCAAGAATATAAAATTTAATATGGCAAACATATTAAATTTCTAGGTAAATATTTCCATTCAAAATAAAAAAATCAAAAGGCTAATGGAGAAATTACTACACAAAGCAAAGATCACTTATAAGTTTATAACTATGGATGATCTTTAAGAGAAAGATGATTCTATATTTATGTCAAAATCTTAAACCATGATTTATGTTAAACCTTAAAAGTGAAACCTAACATGCATTAAACTAGACTAATAATTGTCAAACTAATAATTTTAGAATTAAATGACAAGTTAGTAAATTAAATGCAAATGAAGAATGTATTTGGCTTTACAATAAAATTAATTTAAGTGTTGATTTTGATGATTTTATGTAAGTAAATTGGTAATTTTGTTGTGCTTACTATCTAGTATTTTATATATAATGATGTCCTTTTCTTGTTTGAATCTTTGGGTCTGGGTTGATTCTACAAATATAGATCTATCCTACAAGTTGCAACTTTGATACCACTAGTTGCGCATTTTTGTTTCTTGATTCACCAAATTTTCTGTGCTTCATTGAATGTGAAGGAGTAGCAGTGTTTATAAACACCTAGAGGAGATCATTGGATTGCAAGGGTCATGTTGTTCTAGGTCAACACCCTTAATAATGAAAGGAAACAATGCCACTAGAATACAACAACATTCTACTTATTTCTATGAAGAATGCAAAACAACTAATCTAGATCTAAGAATAATTTCAATTGAGTAATGATACTTAGAAATATTAAAACACCCTTCTAAAGTTCAACTCTTCATAGAAGGTCATTAATCTTAAATTCAAGAGATAATCCAATGGAATAACTCTACAAGGCAATCTTTAAAACACATAAAGAATCTAACACCTGCCCCCACCTTCAAACTTGCAAAGATAACTCATACCCTATTATTCTTGAATGCATTTTTTGAATGAATAAACCACTCACCTAAGGCTTATTTATATAGGCAAGGATCTCACTTGGGAACCAGTAGTAGTACCCAAAACTATGGACTAACCAAAATGACACCTCATTAGGGGGTTCCAAACTAGTTCCATGAGGTGGCACATAGTTTCAAATGTCCTCTTAGAGGTATTTCAAGATGTGTTCAAACAAGTATCCACATTACAACTTTATCAAAGATAGATGATTCTATCTTAACAATTTTGTCTTCTCCTACAAAATTTGTCACATCTCAACCAAATTTATCCTCATGTGTCTCCTTGTGGTTTTGTATTTTTAGCAAACATAATTGATATTACATACAACATGATATGTGTCCCACTTTTTTTGTGTTATCCTTAGGGGATAATTTTATTTATTTATAGATAAGTTATTTTTGTACAAGAAATTTATGGTTATTTTAGCCCCTAGCATGCGATCTCATGGTTATTCTAGTAGTGGTAACATATGCAATATATACAACAAGTGGGAGATTGTTGGGAATGTGTTATATAGCATACATATTTTGTTATTTATTCATATAGGTTTATCTTAAGATTGTGATACATCGTGATTGTAATAATTATAAATAAATAAACTATCCCACATGGTGAATAGGATAATTTGGATATACTTGTCATATTGTATGAAAAGTTTTTTGTGAGATTAGTTTGTGGAGAAGTGACACCCACGCTATTTACTTACATACCCATTATTTCTTCTAAGATAGAATCATTAAATACTATTTTCATTTGAACTTGATGGATTTCATGCTTAGTAAAATTAAATGTTGATGATTATAGTTTTATTCTACAAATGTTATTATTGTAGATTCTACTAATTATGCATGTGTCTAGGTTCGTAGATGTTTCCCTATCAAAGTACAAAAAAAATGTTAGGCATCACCCTACCACATATTATTGAATCTATCTAATTATTTTATTTATTATTTCATTACTTTAGCATTCACGATTCTTGTAGTTTGAAAAATGCACACAAAAGTGGGATCAGATTATAGAGGAAAAAAGTGCATACCTTACCCTCTTACTATTTTGTTTTACAACTATGTCTAGTACTGTTATATTTGCATAATGTAATAAATCTGATTTTGTGTCCCATTTTGTGTATATGTTGACTTGAAAAGTGAAACCTATCATCCATTGGCCTATCCTTATGCCAAATGGTCTAAACAAAATTTGGAGTTGCAACTATCCATGTTACTTGGATTATACTCTGAGCATGAATTTGTCCTCTAGAAAGTACTACACTCCTAACCTAGTCCTCCAGTTCAAATATATTTTTCATTTTTCCAAACTGGCTCTTTTCAGTAATACGATCATTTCCTATTATGTTTTAGGTGAAATACTTAAAATTAAGGACACAAAACTAGATCATAATTACTAGAAATCAATTGGATATTAGATATAATTAAAATCACATAGAGATTCACAAATTACATTAGAACTTGCATCATTAATATTACATCTTGATTCATCATCTAGGAACTTGTCATCTTTGTTAAGTGTGACCTCCAATCTTGTTAATTAACAATAGAGACTTGACAACTTTAGTGGAAGTCAATATGATCTCCCTTTTATTATAGTAGGCTCCTAAATATGCTTTTTAGCACCCCCAAGTTTTATACAAAGGCATAAGTGCATGCAAATAGGTTTGAAAATTTTAAGGGAGAAAAATATATTTCATGTAACATAACCCATTTTAACCATAATAAAATAATACAAGATTACTACATCTAATATCATTCTATAATTTAAATTCCTTTAGACACTACGTCTAGGTGAGCTTGACAGAGTATGAACCAATCAATAATAGATCAAGCTATGCTTAATATCCATAAGTTCATGATATGAAGAAAGCACAAATCATGAAACATCTTAGTGAACACACAATTTACATAAATATGTCATGTAGCTTCACCGTTTAATTACACCATGGAATAATACAAGAATACTACATCATGCATTACTCAAAATTTTAAATGGATTTAAATCCAAGTCTATGTAAATTGAAAATATTAAGGTTAATTTAACCATCTTAAGGTTTTAAAGTATGCTCAACCTCCACAAAATCACCATGTGTCAGAATAAGTATGATACATAATACAGATACACAAGTTCTATCTAAAAAATATCAATTCTATAGGAAAGTAAAACATAATATTGCATTAATGAGTTATTTTTAACCCCTTATGAGAATAGAGTCATACATCTCTATAATATCATCTGGGTTCTTTACCTATTCCATGTTCATCACAATATCCTCAACTCATAGTGAGTCATGTTTATATAATACATTGTCATGAGAACGATGAATACGCAATAGTGGAGTAGATTACAATTTAAACCATTTCCATTTATACCATTCATTTACAATATAACAAGTATGAGAAAATATTGTGGCATCTTAGTACAATCTCTCGCCCTAAGCCCCTCCTTCGTAACCTAAAGCCAAGAGAGCATCATAGAGGTCACTTCCACCCTACCACAAAGTTGAAGGCTTCCCTGTACTATCCACATGAATAGCCTAACCTGTCCTAAAGAAATTAGTTCTTCAAGGATGACATGCATGAAAGTGAAATTGGGTATAACTAATGCATTCTACCCATTGCCCACAAGTAAACCTATAGATATGCAAATTATAAACCTATGTGATGGTATACATCTAGTGATTCCAATCCTTTGGAATTATTATCTACTTAGAATTAGACCACTGCTTACTATACAATGCATGCTTTGGCTTATTAATGATTCATTACAATAATATCAATGATGTGTAAATCAACATATTTAACTATTATTTATCAATGATTTGTAAATGAACACAATTAAATATTTACTATAAGTAAATATTAGTTCCATTCACAAATAAAAATTTACCTTATGTAAATACAAATAAATATTTACCATACATAAATATTAGTTTAAATTCATTATTTCAACACTTTATATATATCTAAAGTTATCCAACATTCTTTAAAAAAAAAAAAAACTCATATCCATCAGGGCAATATTTCTATTCTTTTATCTTTTTCCTTCTCGGAAATAAAAGTAAATTCTAAACCCATTTAATGATCATTCAAGAAAATATTCATTTAGGTTTCTTTATGTCTTTAAAATCTTGAGCAAGGCGTTGGCCACATTTTCTCATGCAAGAACAACAACGATCCATGAGCACCTTCAATGGCGCCTAGTAAATTTTGACACAATGTTCTCTATTTCTATTGTAGGTTTGTCATCAATGAAGGAAACACAGAGATATTAGAATGAAAGGAAGATTATTTCCCTGGGTCATGCCTGGCCATTATGTAATTTTTTTTTGGGTGAAATATTCATATTTCTGAATTTCTTCCTAGTTATAAGCAATTTGAGGTGCCTAAAAATGCTGTACGGTTTCTTTTTTTGTTTACTTCTATTTCTCACACTACAAATTTTAAGGTGGCTAGGCATGAGGCACCTGGACCTACCTTTTATTGTTTCATTTGAAATATCTGCCCTTATTGTTGGTTGGGTTAATGCCATGAGCATTACAATGGTACAACTATTGTTTATTTTTAGTTTTATTTGGATCATTTGGTTCTCTAGTTTAATACCAGTTGCTAATATTTCCAAATTGAATGAAAATATTAATTTCTCTCTACATATTAATAATATTTATGGCTACAGACTGTTTACAAAAAATAATTCATTCTTTCTCAATATTGAAAAGCATTTCTTCAAATAATGCATACATTTCAATATACCATATAGTTTAAATTTAACTTATTCATACCTATACATAGCTTCCAGTCTATGCAGATACTATTTTATTCCTCCTACCACTTCCTCTTTCCTTTCTTTTCTATTGAGCACACCAAGATTCTGAGATGGGGGTGAATCAGTATCTAAACTATCTTCAATTTTAACAACTTCAACTTATCTAGAGCAGATTAAAACTTAAGCATCACAACATTAACATGAGCATGAAAGATTAACACAATGCACATCAACACATAACACCAAATATATGTGGGAAACCATAGAAGTAAAAAACCACGGTGAGGATTAACTCACAATATATGAAGCTCAAATAGCAACTTTGTTTTAGGCCTGCAACCCAAGAAAGCTCCTACTCCCTAAGTAACTTTGATTTAGTGTCACTCCCAATGAAGCATCTACTCCCTAAATTGAGAACACACCTACAAAAGACTACAGTATGACAATCCTTCCACTATCTGAAAACTGACATTGAAGTTCACACCTTTGATGATTGTACTTCTACCTCTTCACTCTTTCTTTTGATGATCTGATTAGTTAGGAACAGTCTACACTTGATCATTATCACAAATATGTCTTCAAGATGAATCAGGACAACATTAACAACTTCTTTTCTTTCTCCTTCAGTCACTCATCAATAATGCATTCAATCCACCTTGTATCTGCTTGCGACATTTTTCAATCAAAGTGCAATCACACCTTACCTCACTCAATTTGATTCACTATTTATACATGATATTACTTTGATTACATTGCTTGTCGACTAGATACTACATGAAAAATACATTTACAAGTCAGCCAGACAATACACAATATGAAACGTGTAGAAGATAGGTCCTAAGTGAAACCACACATTACACCAGCACAAGATCCAAGCCTTGCAGACATAAACACTTGCTTAACCAGGTCCAAAACATCCTTCATAGCTTCAAACACCAAGGAATTACATCTAGACACTCTGCTCATTTGAAAATAGGACAGCTTTAGACAAATCATATAAAGACTTGAAGCATAATGGCCACATCAACCTAAAAACCTTGTGCGGTATTCGAAACAAGAAATATCTTCATGAAAACTCTTCCAAATGAGTCCACATGACTCATACAACATATCCAAACAATCCTTTTCTACCACACATCAAAGAATTGTGCCACACATCTTCAATCATGAACTCTAGGAACAAGCTGTCATCCAGAACACACTGCAACATGCCATCATTTAAAAAATTGAGTTGTGGACCACTAAGGGCCTTAAAACTGCAAAGAAGCATGTAATACACATCCATAAACATTTCCTCAAAACCACAAAAGTAATCACACATTTGTAGAGAAATGCAGAGCATTCCAATATGCCTTCATTACTACCTTACTCTGCCAGAACACATGTCAATAATCTATCATGCATAACTTTCATAGAGGAAGGTCAAATGATCTGAAAACTTGGAATTATCACATTCACTACACCCTGAACATAATTCTAAAACCACATGGCCATATCTAATTTGTAGTAAGAAAGGAAAGCATGAAATCAACCATAAAAATACATAACACATGAACATCAGATTTTTATGTGGAAAATCCCAAAAGGGAAAAACCACTATGAGGATTACCTCACATATATATATGAATAACAATACTGATTACAATTAGGCTCACTACTATAAGGACTCACTATCCATAAAAGAAGTGCTAACTACCAAAGGACTCACTATCCTGAATAGAAAGAGATAGAAGAAGGGGTGGCTCATTGCCAAATATGAACTACTAGTAATACATCTAACTTATGCAGAAGAGACAGTTCCACTGAAGCTCATAAAACTGACTTAACACACTTCATTTTCACCACAATCTTATCTGATCATTCTCTACATCATATTTATCTCACATACACATATCCTTCATCCTTACGCACACACCACACACTCCACACAAGAAATCAATCTTGTTTATATACCACAATCAAGAAAAACATCAAACACGTTAGCCTGATAGATGTATCATGTGCCTTCTTGATCTGTTGGCCCAAAACTCAACCCTATACTCTTTGCAGAGAGAACCAAAGCATGTAACACATGTATATAGGTCATCTCAACCTATAATCATTTTATTAGAACTACTTCATACATAACTTAGCTCCGCACAACCTCAAGATCTTTAGGTCAGCTCCACTAGTGAAGTAACAATGGAATGAACTACCTGTTTGCTCACAAATCAACATGCAGACCAAAAAAATGCTTTCCATTTGGAGAGTACACACTTTTGACATCTATGAAGATGTCCCCAAATCCACATAGAAAAATATTCATCTGTGGTGGAATGTGGAACATTCCAGTATATCACTAATAGTGCCATTACACTGTCATTACTAAGTCTGATACTCTATCAACTCTATCTCTCACTATGGAGGGCTTCAAGATCTAAAACTTTGGATTTACACTCCTTTAGTATGCACCAAAACTACCTTACAACTGCATAGCAAGATTCTTCATAGCAGAGGAATATGGACTAAAATACTATGACCCTGTCATAGGTTCTGTACTACAAATGCCTTAGGAAAATCTTCAACAATCTATGTCTGAGTGCGGAATACCAAAATGGAAGGATATCAATGTAAATAAACTTAGATATATCATGCTTAGTTGTATTCACTTCTGCATCATACTTAGCATCTTCTCTGAACCAACACAACTGTATCTGTATGCTTTGTTGCCATTCTTCAGACCAACACAACTATGTCTTTACACTTTGTTTCCATCAATGACAACACTACTTACTATCATTTTTTTCAATCTCATCATCATGTTTATGTTGCCAACAATCTCCCCCTTTGTCATTGATGGCAACATACGCCAAAACTTCTCCCCCTTTGCCATCAATGGAAAAGGAACCACTTATATATCTACAAACCAGAACTTCTCCTCCTAATGTAGAACTAATCTTAAAGCAACATTGAAAGCATCCATGTACCTAATTATTATAGTTTCAATGATTGATTTATCATCTAAGGATCTTTCATCATAAAGTTTTGCTACTTCTTTTAGTTTTCAATATTTTGTTATGGCACTAATAGTAGATTCAAGTTGCAAGGGTGTGGGACTTGATTCCTTTGACTTTTTTTTCTTTCCTTTTCCCTTAGGAGACTCGTCTCCTTTATTAGACTTCTCTTCTCTTCTAAATAGGAAACCTTCCTTTTCCTTCTCACTTTCTTCCTCACTTCCTGTAATGATGATGTCATTTTTTTCTCTCTTGACACTTATATCTTCTCTGGAGGCTTTAGGCTCTCTTTTCTTCTTCGGGACCAACTTAGGTCCTTCCTCCTCCTCTTCATCATCATCATCATCATGATAGATGTATTTTTCTCTTGTCACCTTTTTGTTTACCCTTCTCTTCTTGGGAGGATGTTGTTGTACATAGGCACTTGATGGTGTTTTCTTTGTTGAAGGTTTGGCTATAGAGGCTTTTGGGATAGTAGGGGCCGAGACAGAAGTCCTGGCAGACCTTCTTGTGCTAGGAGATTCTTCTAGAGTAACATATATGCCTTTGGATTTCTTCACAATGCTCTTTGGTGAAATCATCTCCTCAACCTTAGCCCTCATTTTCCTAACATTTTTTTTATTTCTTTCTCCTTGCACTTCAAATGCACTTCAATAGATTTCTCTTCGTAGGTTCCAAACCTTTATGCAATGGTATCTCTTGGTTTACTCAGCATTAGGTCTGCAAGACCTATAATTATATCTCCTACAACCTCATAAACCATCTCTGGAATCCAAACTATCCTGGGTTCCACTACTTCCATGTAGGATTCAACTTTGCTAACCATAAAGATGATATCATTCTTGTACTTCTCAAAAACACTCTTTGGGATTCTTTCTTTGGCTTGCATGTTTTCTTGGAAAGTCTTGAACAAACCCTATAAAAAAGTTTTCTAGGTTTCTAGGTTACCTAATCTTCTTATATGATGTCTAATTTGTGCTGCTAACACAAGGGTTTCTCTGTAAATCCTCCGTGTGCTTCCCGCATGGGGCCTCTCTTCTTACCAGAAATCTTTCAGATTCTTTGCCTTCTTGGATGATAGATTTACAATATTTTCTTTGAATATTGGGGCCATATTGTTTTGTAATTGTTCTATTCTTTTTACATGTTTTAAAAGTTTAAAAGTTTAAATTTTAACCTTCTAGTTGTAATGTTTCTTGCCTTACCCCGTTACGTCATCTAGAGTCAGCCTAGAGAGGGGGTGGATGGGCGTCAGTGTGGGGAGTATGGTGGAGGTATAACATTGAATGCATTTTAATTTCCAATGGAAGTCAACTTAGGTGGAAATGACCAATAAGGGAAGGAAAGTGTAAAAACCTTCAAAGATGTGGTTAATGTAGATGATGCCCAATCCGTACTGAAAGATGCAGTCTTTGTAATTGTTGATGGATTCAGAGGAGTTGGTTCAAGTGACAAAGAGAGAGAGGAAGAATGTAGACCTATGGAATGATGGCGAGGTGACCCTCCTTCTATACCAAGAAAAATTTCCTTAAAGCCTAATTAGGAACTAGGAAAAGCAGTAAAAAGAGAAGAATTGAGATTAATGAATATTGCAGTTTTCTTTACTTGTGTTAATGTAGACAAGTTGCTATCAAGGAAATTCTTCGATAATTGGTTATTAACAATATGGGCAAGACAACTGGGTATTCATTACTCATTTTGTAGAATGATACAACCTGGAATCTTTGTTATTTTCTTGAAATCACATGCTATGCATAAAAGAGTTATTGATAAGAATTATTGGAATATAGGTCCAACACTTTTTAAGTCCTTTCCCTGGAAACCAGACACTCCACACAAAGAAATAAGGTTTTGTTCTATTTCAAGATGGATTCTCTTAAAGGATGTCCCGATCCAATTCTAGAATTTTTTTGCCTCAAGTGTTCGAACCATTTGGAAAAATTCTAAAAATAGATGAGACAAAAACTACCCTCCCCCACCTAGATGCAAGAATGCTGGTCTCATTTGATACAGGGGTTCAAATCCTAGAAATTAATTGGGAAAATAAAATGCTCCATTGTGAGTTAGCATGGGGGGCTCAATTCATGCTTCCTATGTAAATAGGATGGACACCAAAAAAAGAACCGTCCATCACTAAAAAGAAACATTAACAAAGGGAAAATGGGGGTTTCAAATGGTAGCCCTGAGGAAAAAGATTTAAACTCGAGAGAGAGAATGTCTGCACCATCATCAGATAATATGATTGTGGAGCCAATTTTTTAAAATGAGAATACCCTAAATAGAAATACTTCTGACCCTAATGAGGGCCCTGGGCCTAAGGCTTCATCCTTAGATAAGGTGTTGGGTCACTCGTCTATGGATGGAGGCTTGGACCTAGAAGATGTTGAGGAGGATCACCTAGATGGTGATGACTCAGATAATACTCAAGAGGGAACCCTAACTAGCTTTTCTCTAGGTGATGGAGCCTCTAAAGGGTGGATGGATGAAGATCCTACCCTAGCTTCACAAATTGCAAATACTCCAAGCCAATGCAAGGAACACATTGAGATATAGAGGGATATCCCCAATCCCCAAGTAAATCTTGAAAACAAACATGAGGTTGTACCCATGGGTTATACTTCAGACAATTGTTTTATCTCAGTAAGAAAGAAAAATGCACAACAATTAGACATTGACAAAATTAGGGAAGTTGCAGAGAAAAGAGAAAAATTAGATAGACTCAAGGAGGAACTCTTGATAAGGAGAGATGAAGTCCTTACTGGGTTGGAGAAGAGTATCCTCAAGCAAAGCATCTTGAAGGCTGAGGAAGGCTGAGGAGAAAGGCAAAAAAAGAGAATTTGAGTAGGAATGTTAGCAACATTAAACCTGGTAAGAAAGGGAAAGATGATTCCATCCAAAAATATTTGATGGATAAATCTAATTCTTGAAGAGATCCTCTACCCCCTCAATCTCCAGAATAATGAAGGCCATTAATTGTTGCAGTTGGAATGTTAGGGGCTTGGAATCCTTTGATAGGAAATATGTGCTGAGAGACTTCTACAATAAAAATAAAAATATGAATGTTCTATTTATTTAGGAAATAAAGGCAGTTGGTTTCACCTTAGAAAATACATTGAGATTTGTTTGGAAGGAGGCAACTGCTTTCTCCTCAAAGCATGAGAAATGAAGAGGTGATAATGCTATTTTATTAAGTAGAAAGTTAGAAAAATTCCTAAAAGACTGGCCATTCCCCATGCAACAAGTGTGTATGGATTATTCTGAATCTTGGGGGGTAGATGTGGGGTTTTGCTCCATCTATGCCCCAAATGATTATATGAACAAAGCTGAATTGTGGAATTGGTTATCTTCTGGTGTTCCCAAGGTTCACTAAGTCTTTGGGGGAGACTTTAACATGATAGAGTATTCAGAAGATGAAAAAGGAGGGAAACCTCTAGAATGGAGAGGAAATGAAAAATTCTTCTAGTTAAGATTTAAAAATACATACAATCTGGCAAACCTGATAGAAGGAGGAAAAAAGGATAGTAAGGGCATATGGTTTACCTGGTCAAACTATTAGAATGCAAACAAAAGGATCTACTACAGACTTGATAGATTCTATGTGAATAAAGATTATTTTACTGTTTTCCAAAAAAAAAGTTCAAACAGACTTCAAGTCATCCCTAATCCCTTGTCAAACCATCACCCCATCAGAATGGTTGTCTCAGTCAAGAATCAAGAGTAAAGGATAGGAAATCATAAGGATTCCTTGTTTAAACTGAATTGTGACCTGCTAAAAGATGAAGATTGCAATCAAGGAATCATTACTCTTAGAAACATATGTAAGTCTAGGTATGGAAGCCAAGAAAATATTTGGTACTGGGCTAAACAAAATGAAGCTTATAAAACTATCTTCCAAATTGTAGGGAAAAAATATGCTCTTGACAGGAAAAAAAGAAGATCTCTTGTTGCAGGAAAGGTTCCTTCAGATAGAAGAGAAATTGCAAAATGATCCACTTGATGATGAGCTTAATTTGCAAATGAGGGATATAATACACAAGTTGAGAAAAGTTTAAATAAGAAAGGCCCAAGGAGCTAGAGTTAGAGATAAACTTAATTAGATTCAGGATGGGGATAAAGGGACTAAATACTTTTTCAATTTGTCGAAGCAGAAAAACATAAAATAAAATATAGAAGTAATAATGGAAAATGGAGTAGCTCTGGATTCTCAAAAGCAAATTTTGGAGGCCTTTAGGAAGTTTTATGAATTCTTGTTTAAGGCAGAGGATAAAAAGGAAGGCTGTAATGAAGCTTAGGACCTATGTGGTAGAATCTGTAAAACCAAGCTAACCCCAGACATGAGAAAGAAATTAGAACAAAAAATAAATAAAGAAGAGATAAAAGAGTCATCAGATCAATGAGTAATAACAAGTCCCCTGGGGCAGATGGGCTGCCAGTGGAATTCTATAAGGCAAACATGGATTGGGTAGTTGATGACCTTCTTGATCTTTACTATGAAGTGATAGAGAAAGGGACCTTAGGAGAAGAAATTAGTAAAGGTCTTATAAAACTCCTCCCAAAGGAAGGAGATAAAGTGGAAATAAAGAATTGGAGACCTATAACACTCTTAAATGTCTCATACAAAATAAGAGCAAAAGTATTGGCTCTAAGGCTTAGGGATATTCTCCTAGAAATTATTAGTCCTACTCAAACTTGCTTCATTAAAGGAAGGTATATATTAGAGAATTTGTTAACAAGCTAGGAAGCCATTCATTGGGCTAAAGAATCTAATAAAAAAGTAGGCATTCTTTTATTGGACTTTGAGAAGGCATATGACAGAGTAGAGTGGTCATTTATTGTTATGATGCTAAGAGCAATGGACTTTCCTGAATCCTTTATCAACATGGTTAAGATGTTGTTTTTAGATGTATCATCCCAAGTAGAAGTTAATGGGGAACTTTCTACCCCATTCAGGATGTGGAGATCTATCAGGCAGGGATGCCCCCCTTGCGCCCTTCTTGTTTGTTATTTCATCAGAGGCTGTTCATTTCATTTTAAGATCAGAATTAATAGAAGGAAAAATTGAAGGGATTACATTGCCTAATGGTGATAAACTTCTAAATGTCCAGTTTGTTGATGATACTGCTCTCTTTCCTAGGGCAGAGAAATAAGAGCTAGAAAATCTGGATAGAAGACTTGATATTTTTTGCCTGGCATGTGGGGCAAAAATCTCATACTCTAAATCTATTTTTTTTGTCTTAGGAGGAAGTTATCCCTAATTGGTTTAATAGTGATAAATGGCAGTGGGGAGGTCCTTCCATGCAGGTGAGATTTCTTAATATTCCTTTTACATTCTGCCCATCTCTTAATATAATGTGGCAATGGCTTTTTACTAAAATTGAGAAAAAGCTAAAAAAATTGGAATAAATTGTATCTCTCCTTGGCTGGAAGACAACAAGTCTATCAGAAAATACTATCTACATACTCTATTTTCTATTCATCTATGTGGATGTTTGCTAACTACCAATTTGAAGTCATCCATAGACTGATAAGAAAATTCTTATGGTATGACAGTAAAGGGAGCCCCAAAAAGCATCTTGTGAAGTGGGATTGGTGCTGTGTAAGTAAAGATTTAGGTGGGCTAGGTCTGAAAATTTTGGAAATCCAAGTTATGGCCTTAGCCTCTAAATGCATTACAAATGCAATAACAGGAGAAGAGCCTTGGAAAGTTTTGGTTAGACATAATATTTGTAATGCAATTCCAGCTAATAAGAAATCCTGGGGTAAAGTTGGCTTTTTTGATGCTCTACTTGGGGATTCTATTTCTAAACTAGGGGGGTCTACAGTTTTTTCTAGTATTTGGAAGGTGTTGTGTGGTTACACAACACGCCCCATTTTGACTTGGCAAAACAGGGACCCAGCTTTTGTTTTGGCTTGTGTTGTCTGTTTCTGGCGGTTTGGTAAAAGTAAGTCAGGTACATCATCATCATGAAGGTCAGGATGAGGTAGGTCATCATCATGAGGTTAGTTTGTCAAAATTCATATTTTGTTTCTATGACTTCATGGTTAGAAAGAGCTTGAAATTTCATACAGGTTTGCCTTTTGCATCACTTAAAAATTCGTCCATATGAGGGAGTTGTGAGCAGTCAAAGTTTTGGTCAAACCTGATAATTGCTATATGAACATCATCATCATGATATTTGAAAAGCCCCCCGATAATATCCTGAGGTCGAAACATCCGGACGTCAAGTTTAAGTCGTAGTAATCTTTTCCCGTCAGGCGGTCTTTTATATCGATAAAGGTCATCATCATGATCTTACTTTATCTCCTGATGAAAATCATGCAGTCCCGAAACATCCGGACGTCAATCTTAAATGCTAGTGTGTTTTGCCCGTCAAGCGAGCATCATGATATTCTAACACCATCAGCATCATGATATTCTCACATTGCGAGCATCATCATGATATTCCAACATCACCCGATGTGATAATATCATGCTGATGATCATCGTCACCTTGCTTAAGAAATCTGCCATCTGCATAATTTGCGCGCGCACGACCAAGTCTTGGTGATCAACATCATCATGATATTTCGGGACCCGACATTTCTTAATATCCTCCTGACCTCCTTTTGCGTGATCATGATGATCACCTTATCTTTCGAAGCGGAGGGTGATTTTCGTTTCTTAAGTCATGTTGAACAAGATCATCGTGATCTTGTTAGTCTTTCCCGACAGTTCGTAATATCATCCTGCCGACGAGTATAAACTTTTGCGAATATGATGATGACGATGACGTCACCATCACCTTTCTCCTTCGGCATGATTTTTTCCAAGGCATGATCCATTTCGCCAATATGATGATGACGATGACGTCATCTTCGAAGATTAACACAAGCCCCGGATATCCTGATGACGTCATCAGGACTTTCAGCAGGATCATATTTTTGATCACCCAGTGCGTATATGATGATGATGCTGTTCATCATCCTGATCTTTCAAGCGGATTGCCTTGGCCGAAAAAAGGGTCATATTGCTTTCATCCACCTGATCATCTTCCTTAGAGGGAACCCGATATTCCATTTACCTCCTGATCTTAACGAAACATGACGATGACGTCATCCCTTTGCATTTTAACCAAGCCTGATGATGACGATGACGTCATCATGTTTTTTTCCTCAGCGGCAGGATCATTTCCAAGTCCTCCTGTTTGTCTTCATCATGATGATGATGACGATGTCTTTCTTTCCCGAATGTGCAAAAGCAAAACATCCTGATGTGCTTTTCATCAGAACATTAGGAAAGGAGGATCATCATATTTTGTGATATCCTGCGGCCACTTTGAAGATATATAGTTGGTCATCATCATGATTTTTGGCGTCGGTATAACTGTTGCCGTCGGCCTGAGGTAAAATTGTCACCCTGATCATATGTAGTCACGCCGATGCAAATATGATGATGATGCAATGCCGGTTTCTCGAGATGGTTGAAAGGCGATTATTTCCTTGTTTATCTGAGATCATCATCATCATATTTTGAACCCGATATACAAGAAGATGGGCAAAAACATGAAGCGATAGAAATTTGAAAGCCCGACTGCCTGAATTTTGGTCAACGAGGGTTGACCTGGTTGTTTTTATGCTGTTTATGCATTTAGCGCATATTTTTCACAGGTATAGCCTGACTGCCTGTAGCTGCACATGGGGAGGTATGTTTAATAAAGTGTTTACTTCCTGTTGTTTATCATGATGATGATGAACCTTATGTTTGTCTGTTTACTTGCAGGAGATCATCATGATGCTGCTGAAGCTGAACATTGAAGTGATGATGCTGCTGAAGCTGAGTATTGAGGTCATGATGCTGATGAAGCTGAGCGTTGAAATCATGATGATGCTGCTGAAGCTGAGCG
Organism: Cunninghamia lanceolata; assembly: GCA_027924645.1. NCBI lineage: Eukaryota > Viridiplantae > Streptophyta > Pinopsida > Cupressales > Cupressaceae > Cunninghamia > Cunninghamia lanceolata. The sequence goes on from BSBN01000274.1 coordinate 17,628,361, forward strand.
TTACAAAGTTGCGCATGGAGTCAACATGGGCCAGAAGTGAGGAGGATATTGTCAAATATGCTGTTCGCCAGCTGGAGACCGAATCAAGTTGAAGATGCTGGAATATTCTGTGCCAGCTGTACATTTGCTAACTGACGGAGCATGTGCTTTTCATCTGGGCCGTTGTTTGTTATGAGAGGATCCTGATCCTTGGATCATTGTAACCGTTTTCTGGCAGTTGCTCTATATAACATCCAGAGCTTGTCATTTTAAAAGGGGGAGGGAGAAATACATTAGAATACATAGACGCATCTGGCGCAAAGAGTCAATTACTGTAGAATAGGTTAGGAGATTGGATTACTGAGACTAATGAGGATAGAATTGTTGAAATGTCAAGGTTCTTTCTTCAGATCACTGTAAATGTACCTGTTCTTGAGCATACTGAATGAATATGAAGTTCCAGATTACATCCTGATTGTAAATTTTACGTAATCTTCTGTTGATTTCTAGATATGTATTGGTGAATGCTGTGTTCAACTGGAAGCGCTTTCATTTCATTACATATTGTTGTCAACTTTCCTTTGAAGCTTTGCACTAGATCATGCGGATTTGTGGAATGTCCTGGTGAAGTATGATTTTTAGTTTTCCTTCTTTTCATTGCAAGTATGGGAGCTTGTATGTGAATCAGTGATCTAAGTCCAGTAATTTTAGGAATCTCACTCTCTCCCCCTTTTCCTTTTTTCAATTTCATTAATTCATCACCATAACTGCAAATCATGATAAATAACAAGCAGAAACAGTGAAATATGCTGAAATCCCGTAGGTAACTGAAGATCCTTAGCATATTTGAGTTAAATGCATGTAGTATTGAAAATATCATGCAAAGAATCATAAATAATGGTAGAAATCATGCAAATATCAGCCTGTATGCACATTATTTGACTAAATTTACAGTGCAGAGGTAGAATTGTTGGAGACTTATGCAGAGCGAACATCCAGAGCAGGATATTTGAAGATGATGATGATGAACAGTGCAGAAACACGTAAGGCCCCTGAATGGAAAACAGCAGCACACATCAACCACTGAGTAACGTCAGTAGATTAAGACCTAATCAACGGAGACTTGGGATCATGAATTCTTTGAATTCATCGTATCTTTCAAGATGAGTAAAGGTTGTTGTGTAACTTTTATTCTATGTTTGCGAATGACTAACATCATGACCAACATTCTTTGAATTCATCGTATCTTTCAAGATGAGTAAAGGTTGTTGTGTAACTTTTATTCTATGTTTGCGAATGACTAACATCATGACCAACATAAAATGGCGCTAGAAGGAGGGCCAAAGGATTGAAGATCACATTCATCATCAGTACTTTCAGGTTTGATGACGCTCAGAGTAAGGTAACTTCAGATCATTTGTGAATTTCATCGAATTGCGTAAATATTTGCTGCGACAAGTTTGTATTTGCACATTCTGTGTAAAGATTTCCAAATTTCACATAAATATTGCAAGCTTTACAGTAGATTTCTTTAAATTCACTGAAGATTGGCCAAAGATGCATAAATTTGTTCAAGCTTTGAGAATTTGAGCCTTAGACACGTGAGATCTGGTGTTACTGGTCGAAATATCCTAATATCCTGTCATATTTGCAGTATCTTCGCAAATATCGCGTAAATATTCAGTCTGATTTGCAAGTTGACCGCAAATATCACCTCGTCCGGTGGAATCCAGCCAATATTTGCAAAGTTTCAGCTAATTGGCCTCCAAATCGAGAAATCCTGGCTCACAGGATAAATACCAGGTCTAGACATAGTGAAATTTTCGAAGAATTGCCTGTTAGAGGTTTTAGACCTAAGACTGTAGACGTCCACCATACTCCAGAGTCTAGTACGTCCAGAGCTTCACCAGGATCTCCTCCTATAACTCCTGTTGGTTCGCAAATACCTTCAGGTATACCAGCGGCACCTCCTGTTCAACCTCAGGGTATACCTTTAGTCCAACCTCAGCCAACTGCACCACCAGTTCAGCCCCTTCAGGTTGCAATGTCGTTCTTTGCAGCAGAATCACCATTGACCTTTACTGCGTATCACGAGTTACCAAAGTATCCGGACAAGCTTTGTCCAAAATACCATCCTTATCAGGATGCGGATGATCATATCAGGACGTTTAAAGAAGCTTGCTGCAGAGCCAGAATAGAACATCAGGATGTGGTGTGCAGATTATTCCCTTTTTCCTTAGGGGAAGAGGCTTATAATTGGTTCATCAGTCTTGGTCAATCTTCTGTAGGTTCGTGGGCTGTCTTAGAGAAGGCCTTTCTTGACAGATTCAAGGTCCCTATTGATCCATCCATGAATTACCACCTGTTTGCCACAATTAAGAGATTGGAGCATGAACCTATTGCAAATTTCAATGCTAGGTTCCAGAAAATGTTGTCCAAGCTAGTTACCCCATATGTGGTGGCTGATGATGCTGCTAGAAGTATTTATTATTCAGCCCTGGATCCATTAACCGCCATGTTCATCAGGAGAACACATCCTGCGATCACCACATTGACAGGAGCTTTTCAAGAAGCTATCAAGGTAAATCAACAGCTGATACCTGCTCCTACTCCAAATATAGCATTCCCTGCTTTGCCGGGCATGCAGTCACAATATCCAGCACAGTATCCTGCAGCTTATCCTTCGCAATATCCTGCACAATATCCAAATGGAGCAGTGATGCCCCCAGCAATCATGCCTGCACCTTTGCAAGTACCTCCATTGAGTATCATGCCTCCTCCTAATGGAAATGGCCAATTGCCACAATATCCTGCACATACTCAGACACCTCAGGGTACAGACCTATCCCACAGTAACCATGGATCTTCCTTTTTCCAGCCTCAGCCTGAAAATGTAGTGGCCAAAGCTCAAGAGGAGAAAGAGGAAATCAAAGAAATTGCTGCTCAGTTGAGAAAGCTCACCACAGAAGTAACACACTTGAGAAATCAAGGGTTTTATTCACAGTCAGGTCAGAATAGGAGTTATTCCAATGACAGACCAAATTACCCTGACAGAGGATACAACAATAACTTCAACAGTAGTGCTGCAAATAACAATAATCCTCCTAGGCAGCCCAGAGTGTGGAACTCCAGGCCAAATAATGGTTCATTACCATCACCCCTAGACAATCAGCCTCCTGGTGAAGCCAAACAGACTACTAGAGTCAATCTTGCTGAGGCAGCCCTTACCAATTGGTGCAGGATTCACAACACCAATGCACATGCAGAATTAGATTGTCCACAATTTAGGATTGCTGCCAGCATCTTTCAGACTGAAGTGTCTAATACTTCTGGAAATCCACCTCAGGCAGAAGGAAATGAAATAGTTCCTTGTGGATATGACTCAGCTTTTGTGCTGGAAACATACACTAATCAGCCTCATCAGGATTATAATCAGACCTGTGAAGAATCTGCCTTAACCTTTGAAGCAAATTATGTCTTCCCTTTTGAGGATGAAAATGAACCAACAAGAGAGCATGAAGAAGTACATGCATACCAACAGCAATACCCTGGTAAGCATAATTATAACCTGAGGAGTAATGCCAACAGACCTGCCGGTCCATTGACATCATCTCTACCTCCAAATAACTTCAACACACCCCCTGATCCTAAGGCTAGCAATAACCCTGGGTTCCCTAAGGTGAATGCTCAGTACTTGTCTCCTCAAAACACAGTAACAAAAGTTGCAAATGCACCTCATGAGTCTGACAAGTTAGTCAGCTATTTGGCTGATGAAATGAAGAAAATCAAGATCAGCCTGTCCCTATCTGAGTTACTGAAAACTCCTGCCATCAAAAGGGCATTCATGAAGTCGCTGGATGATCCTGCTCCTAAAGAGGATAATCACCTTTCGAGTCAATCCAATAGCAGAGACCATACTGCTAAAGATAGCACTGTCAAGCCCAAAGTGTCAGCCACAGTCCAAGCTGCTGAAACCTCTCACATGACCTTGTACAGGGATAAAACTGAATCACCACCGTTTCTCCTCACCATAAGAATGTTTAGTAAGAATTTGCACAACTGTTTAGTTGATTCAGGAGCCTCAACTAATGTTATGCCTTTGTCAATATGCAACGCATTAGGACTGCATCCTGCTAAATCCTTAAAGAAGGTCACTCAACTGGACAAGACAGAAGTAAATGTCGTCGGGGAACTCACTCACATTCACATGCAGCTAGCGTCTGATCCTAGGATCCAGTATTACATTGACATTCAGGTAGTTGACATACCTGATACATATGGGATGTTGCTTAGCCGGGACTGGTCTAAAACGCTTAACGGATACATGTCCACAGACTTCAGTCACATGTGGTTGCCATGGAAAGGTATACCTAATCAGATCAGGATTGATGCTGAGCCTAGGATGAAACATATGATCACGGAATATAACAGAACAAATGAGATCATGTATGTAAACGTAGAACCTGGAGTTTATCACATCAGGCCGCAAACTGTCCAAATAGAAGAGGTCCTGATGCTTGATGTTCATCATCATCATGATGATGATTATCATGAGGATATGCCAGTCGTAGAACTTAATAATGATCCTGATAATAACAATGAAATAGATCACTTCAGGGATTTTCAGATGCATTTATCTACTCAGATAAAACGTTGTCAATTATTAAATATACCTGCTAATGATATTTTGATCGACGGATGGTGCAGATTGCATGGAGAAGCACACTCGGAAAAGACTTGCGAATCATGCTTAGACATGATCATGCTGGAGCAGACGTATAGTGAAGCATCATCATCATATTCCGAGGTGAGTGCTACATCTGATGATGATGATGATACTAATTTTTATTTGTCTTCTGCAGGAACAGAAGAGTCGATGGATCCTGATGAAGATCATATCCGAAAAACAGAAGAGATCCTGGTGTCCAATCAGACAAATGATGCGAGAAAGGAAAAGATCACTCCTGGTAGTGATTGCTTCATGGAACCGGATTACGAGTTGTCTGATGAGGATAAAGACAGTGACCTGACGAAGTTCGAAGAATTTCTGGTCAAAGAAATAAAGAAAATGACACAACAGTGTAGATCTCCCCAGGAGGTTTTAATCAAAGGTTGGTGTAGGCTGCATCAGGCGCCTCACTCAGAAACCACTTGCTCACTGTGCTTGCACATTTTGAAGAAGCATGCAGTTGTATGTGCTGAACATCATCCTCCTGCTAGGATTGAAGAGAAAACAGAAAAGCCATCAGGCTCATCAGATAAAGGAAAGAAGAAGCTTGAAGATGACACACCTAAGTTAAGGTGGATATCAGGCGGAGCAGCAGCCAAAGCTGCAAGGAAAAAGGAAAGTTCAAATAAATGTCCTGCTGAAGATAAGCCTTGGATCCTGAGGTTTGATGGATCCAAATCCAAGCAAGGTTCTGGAGTAGGGATTGATCTTACTGATCCATCAGGGAAATCCCATTTAGCAGCTTACAGACTACAGTTCCCCTGCACTAATAATGTCACAGAGTATGAGGCTCTGATTCATGGACTGTTGTTTGCACATAAGAAGAAGGTGAAGATCCTGCATGTCTTTGGAGATTCAGAACTAGTTGTGAGACAAGTAAGAGGAATTTACTCTTGTAACTACAGAAAGCTGTCAAATTACAGACATCGGGTGTGGGACCTGATTGAAGATTTTGATGCCTTCAACATCGTTCACGTGCCAAGAGAACAGAACCAAAGGGCAGATGCACTTGCTCAGGCCGCCAGTACGCTGGAACCACTGTCTATATCTGGTCTGAAGAGATTTGCAGTAGAATTGGTGTCAGTACCTTCGGTACCTGACAATGTAACCAATCTCCAAGTGTTTGATGATGATCAGCACATCCTGGACTTCATATCAAACAGAGATGTATTTGAAGCTCAGATCATAGATGAAAATGGTATGGAAGATCATGTCTGGGAAGAAGATGAGATTTTAGAGTTGCCTGGCAACACAATTCCCAAAGGTATGATTGAATTAGAAAGAGCCTTTGATCTGGATAATATGCTCAAGCATAAGGATCTGCCTAAGGCAGATGGAGGTCAATATTCACAGGTGAATATTGGACAAGCTGATGACAAGAAGAATGTCTTGTTGGGTAAGGTTTGTACACCTGAAGAGTTGGATGGAATAACTCAAGCCCTTAAGGATTATATACATGTAATTGCATGGACTTATGACGAGCTGAAGACGTATGACACTTCTGTCATAACTCATACTATACCCCTCAAGCCAGATGCAAAACCTTTCAGACAGAAGCAGAGGCCAGTCAATGCTCTGCTTGAGCCCATCATCCTTGAAGAGGTCAAGAAGTTGTTGAATGCCCGGATAATTTTTCCTGTAAGGCACTCCACTTGGGTGGCAAATCTGGTACCAGTCAGGAAGAAGAATGGAGACATCAGATTGTGTGTGGATTTCAGGAACCTGAACAGAGCATCAGAAAAGGATAACTATCCTTTGCCCTCTTTGGATGAGGTTCTGCAGATGGTCAATGGAGCCAAGATGATGTCCTTCTTGGATGGTTTTTCAGGATACAACCAAGTGATGGTTGATAAAATTGACAGATTAAAGACTGCCTTCACCACAAAATGGGGGATATTTGCATATAGACGTATGCCGTTTGGATTGATAAATGCTGGAGCTACATTCCAGCGAGCAATGGACATAGCCTTCAGAGGCTTAGTAGGAAAATGTATAGTCATCTACATGGATGACCTGACAGTGTTCTCCAAAGAAAGGAGAAACCATGTTGCTGATCTCAGAAGTGTGCTAAAGAAGTGTGAAGAATATGGAATATCTTTGAATCCCAAGAAGTGCATATTCGGGGTCACAACAGGAAAGTTACTAGGCCACCTAATCACAGAAGATGGGATTATCATTGATCCTGACAGGGTGGAATCTATTATGAAATTACCACTTCCAGGAAGCAAAAAGGAGCTTAAATCTTATTTTGGTAAGATAAATTTTGTGAGGAAGTTCATCACTGGCTTTGCTGAGATTGTCAGACCACTGAATGCCATGTTAAAAAAAGATGCACAAATTGACTGGACACCAGAAGCCAGAGCTGCTTTTGAAGATATAAAGAAGGCCATTTCAGATGCTCCTGTCCTCATTAGTCCAGATTATACAAAAGATTTCTACATCTACTCATTTGCTTCAGAACATACTTCTGCAGCTGTGTTAACTCAAAGAAATGAAGATAAAGAAGAGAAACCAATTGCCTTCATGAGCTGTCCTTTCAGGGATGCTGAGTTGAGATATGTAGATGTTGAAAGACAGGCACTTGCATTAGTCAGAGCAGTGAAGAAGTTCAGACATTATATACTGAGGAGCAAAGTGATTGCTGTGGTACCAGATGCAGCAGTAAAGATGCTGCTGATGCAGAGTGAACCTGGTGAAAAAAGGGCCAAATGGATTACGGTACTACAAGAGTATGACATGGAGATCACACCCATGAAGTTAGTAAGAGGACAGGCTCTGAGCCAGATGATATCTGAAACTGATCCAAACATCATCAGTCAACAGTATGTGATAGATGAGAAAGACAATAAAGAATGGTATTCAGACATCAGGCACATCCTGATCACTGGAAGATGTCCTTTGAGGATGCAGGCTTCACAGAGAAGAGCCTTAAAGATGAGATCCCAGAAATATATGATGAAGGGAGGAGCCCTGTTTAAAAAGAATTATGAAGGGATATACCTGAGATGCTTAGAGAAACCAGAAGCCAATAAAGTCTTGACAGAGTTACATGACAAGTTTGGAACTGCCCACGGATCAGCGTTGGCCACAACACATGCAATCCTTAGAGCAGGATATTACTGGCCTACCATTTTTAAAGACACAGCTGATCATGTTAAATGTTGTCATGTTTGCCAGGTTGCTGCCAACAGAGAAAAATATGCTGCACAACCATTGCAGCCAGTGATGGAGGAGCGCCCATTTGCACAATGGGGCATGGATTTCATAGGACCAATCAATCCTCCATCTTCTTCAGGCCAGAGGTATGTCCTAACAATTACTGATTATTGTACCAGATGGACTGAGGCTATCAGCAGCAAAACTTGTACTGCTGATGATGTCATTAAATTTCTGGAAAGCAACATTGTCACCAGGTATGGAACTCCTTATGCATTGGTAAGTGATAATGGTTCTGCCTTCATTTCCACTAAATTGTCAAGTTGGGCTTTTGATCATGGGATTATACTTAAGTTCTCATCCAATTACTATCCCCAGGGAAATGGATTAGCAGAATCCACCAATAAGAATTTACTGAGTATCATAAGAAAATTGATAGAGAAAAATCCCAGGGAATGGAATTCATTTCTGAAATATGCCTTATGGGTAGACAGAACTAGAATGAAAATTGCATTAGGAAACTCACCTTTCCAGCTAGTATATGGGGTAGATCCTATCCTCCCTGTAAACTTGAAAATTCCTACCCTGCAGTTTGCCCAAGACTATCTAGGCATAGATAATAAACAAGAAGTCAGGTTGCTTCAGTTGATGCATCTGGAAGAAAAACGAAGCCAAGCAATTGACCAATTTGCAAAACATCAGGCTGTTGTCAAATGCTGGTTTGACAAGAGAGCCAGAATTAAAGCTTTCAGGATATCAGATTTAGTCCTGATGTGGGATAAAGCCCATGAAAGGAAAGGTGATCATGGTAAGTTCGATAGACTATGGATAGGTCCCTTTCAGATTTCTGAAATTTTAGGAGACAGCACTTATAGGCTTAAGAACCTGACAGGTGAGGATGTCCCGTTGCCAGTCAATGGACAATTCCTCAAACATTATTTCCAGGCCTGAGTGACTTCATGACAGTCTTGTGTATCATATTGTATATTTGTATAGTTGTTTGTACAGTGTTTGCTTGTTGTTGTTGTTGTTTGTTGGTTGGGACCTTGTTCTGGTAAGTCAGGATGATGCACTTCATCACCTAAGAAAATAACTAAATTGTTAGGATTCAAGTGATGAGATCAGATTTAGATATAGATTGTAATTCATTCTGATAAATACTCATGATCAGGTTTATGATGTCTTTTCATCAGGGTACTTTTTCTTGTCCAAAGTGAATCAAACACAATGAAACACCTAACAGCCTTGGGTTTGTTGAAGATATGAGTATAGGTGTTAAGTGAAAAATCTAAAGGGACTCCCTTGCTACCAATACAATCTCCAACCTAAAGCTGCAAGTGACTACACCTTGTACAAATGAGCAGACATGATGATATCAAATTTAAATTTTTAAAGGAAAATCAGAAACAAAATAAAATTAGGCCATCTAAGTAACTCTACCGGGGCTATGGACGCCTGCTGGCAGTGGGGCTCTACTTAGGGAGATTGTATAGATAACCTTGCCGGGGTTATAGACACCTGCTGGCAGCAAGGCTCTATCCAGGTTGGCTATGAGGGATGATCTCCAACTATGTAGTTTAACACCAGTTACTTATGTTTTCAACTTGCTTTCAAGATGAGGATAATTAATCATCTGCACACACATGATCCTTTGTTAGCTTTATCACCATAATGAAATTTTATCATTCAAAGATCATGATGATTTACTTAGATAGAATTAGAACACTATAGATGAATGTGATCACATAACTTGAATCATTTGAATTTTGTTGTTTTCTTTGGTGGCAAGTTGTTGTGTGGTTACACAACACGCCCCATTTTGACTTGGCAAAACAGGGACCCAGCTTTTGTTTTGGCTTGTGTTGTCTGTTTCTGGCGGTTTGGTAAAAGTAAGTCAGGTACATCATCATCATGAAGGTCAGGATGAGGTAGGTCATCATCATGAGGTTAGTTTGTCAAAATTCATATTTTGTTTCTATGACTTCATGGTTAGAAAGAGCTTGAAATTTCATACAGGTTTGCCTTTTGCATCACTTAAAAATTCGTCCATATGAGGGAGTTGTGAGCAGTCAAAGTTTTGGTCAAACCTGATAATTGCTATATGAACATCATCATCATGATATTTGAAAAGCCCCCCGATAATATCCTGAGGTCGAAACATCCGGACGTCAAGTTTAAGTCGTAGTAATCTTTTCCCGTCAGGCGGTCTTTTATATCGATAAAGGTCATCATCATGATCTTACTTTATCTCCTGATGAAAATCATGCAGTCCCGAAACATCCGGACGTCAATCTTAAATGCTAGTGTGTTTTGCCCGTCAAGCGAGCATCATGATATTCTAACACCATCAGCATCATGATATTCTCACATTGCGAGCATCATCATGATATTCCAACATCACCCGATGTGATAATATCATGCTGATGATCATCGTCACCTTGCTTAAGAAATCTGCCATCTGCATAATTTGCGCGCGCACGACCAAGTCTTGGTGATCAACATCATCATGATATTTCGGGACCTGACATTTCTTAATATCCTCCTGACCTCCTTTTGCGTGATCATGATGATCACCTTATCTTTCGAAGCGGAGGGTGATTTTCGTTTCTTAAGTCATGTTGAACAAGATCATCGTGATCTTGTTAGTCTTTCCCGACAGTTCGTAATATCATCCTGCCGACGAGTATAAACTTTTGCGAATATGATGATGACGATGACGTCACCATCACCTTTCTCCTTCGGCATGATTTTTTCCAAGGCATGATCCATTTCGCCAATATGATGATGACGATGACGTCATCTTCGAAGATTAACACAAGCCCCGGATATCCTGATGACGTCATCAGGACTTTCAGCAAGATCATATTTTTGATCACCTAGTGCGTATATGATGATGATGCTGTTCATCATCCTGATCTTTCAAGCGGATTGCCTTGGCCGAAAAAAGGGTCATATTGCTTTCATCCACCTGATCATCTTCCTTAGAGGGAACCCGATATTCCATTTACCTCCTGATCTTAACGAAACATGACTATGACGTCATCCCTTTGCATTTTAACCAAGCCTAATGATGACGATGACGTCATCATGTTTTTTTCCTCAGCGGCAGGATCATTTCCAAGTCCTCCTGTTTGTCTTCATCATGATGATGATGACGATGTCTTTCTTTCCCGAATGTGCAAAAGCAAAACATCCTGATGTGCTTTTCATCAGAACATTAGGAAAGGAGGATCATCATATTTTGTGATATCCTGCGGCCACTTTGAAGATATATAGTTGGTCATCATCATGATTTTTGGCGTCGGTATAACTGTTGCCATCGGCCTGAGGTAAAATTGTCACCCTGATCATATGTAGTCATGCCGATGCAAATATGATGATGATGCAATGCCGGTTTCTCGAGATGGTTGAAAGGCGATTATTTCCTTGTTTATCTGAGATCATCATCATCATATTTTGAACCCGATATACAAGAAGATGGGCAAAAACATGAAGCGATAGAAATTTGAAAGCCCGACTGCCTGAATTTTGGTCAACGAGGGTTGACCTGGTTGTTTTTATGCTGTTTATGCATTTAGTGCATATTTTTCACAGGTATAGCCTGACTGCCTGTAGCTGCACATGGGGAGGTATGTTTAATAAAGTGTTTACTTCCTGTTGTTTATCATGATGATGATGAACCTTATGTTTGTCTGTTTACTTGCAGGAGATCATCATGATGCTGCTGAAGCTAAACATTGAAGTGATGATGCTGCTGAAGCTGAGTATTGAGGTCATGATGCTGATGAAGCTGAGCGTTGAAATCATGATGATGCTGCTGAAGCTGAGCGTTACAAAGTTGCGCATGGAGTCAACATGGGCCAGAAGTGAGGAGGATATTGTCAAATATGTTGTTCGCCAGCTGGAGACCGAATCAAGTTGAAGATGCTGGAATATTCTGTGCCAGCTGTACATTTGCTAACTGACGGAGCATGTGCTTTTCATCTGGGCTGTTGTTTGTTATGAGAGGATCCTGATCCTTGGATCATTGTAACCGTTTTCTGGCAGTTGCTCTATATAACATCCAGAGCTTGTCATTTTAAAAGGGGGAGGGAGAAATACATTAGAATACATAGACGCATCTGGCGCAAAGAGTCAATTACTGTAGAATAGGTTAGGAGATCGGATTACTGAGACTAATGAGGATAGAATTGTTGAAATGTCAAGGTTCTTTCTTCAGATCACTGTAAATGTACCTGTTCTTGAGCATACTGAATGAATATGAAGTTCCAGATTACATCCTGATTGTAAATTTTACGTAATCTTCTGTTGATTTCTGGATATGTACTGGTGAATGCTGTGTTCAACTGGAAGCGCTTTCATTTCATTACATATTGTTGTCAACTTTCCTTTGAAGCTTTGCACTAGATCATGCGGATTTGTGGAATGTCCTGGTGAAGTATGATTTTTAGTTTTCCTTCTTTTCATTGCAAGTATGGGAGCTTGTATGTGAATCAGTGATCTAAGTCCAGTAATTTTAGGAATCTCACTCTCTCCCCCTTTTCCTTTTTTCAATTTCATTAATTCATCACCATAACTGCAAATCATGATAAATAACAAGCAGAAACAGTGAAATATGCTGAAATCCCGTAGGTAACTGAAGATCCTTAGCATATTTGAGTTAAATGCATGTAGTATTGAAAATATCATGCAAAGAATCATAAATAATGGTAGAAATCATGCAAATATCAGCCTGTATGCACATTATTTGACTAAATTTACAGTGCAGAGGTAGAATTGTTGGAGACTTATGCAGAGCGAACATCCAGAGCAGGATATTTGAAGATGATGATGATGAACAGTGCAGAAACACGTAAGGCCCCTGAATGGAAAACAACAGCACACATCAACCACTGAGTAACGTCAGTAGATTAAGACCTAATCAACGGAGACTTGGGATCATGAATTCTTTGAATTCATCGTATCTTTCAAGATGAGTAAAGGTTGTTGTGTAACTTTTATTCTATGTTTGCGAATGACTAACATCATGACCAACATTCTTTGAATTCATCGTATCTTTCAAGATGAGTAAAGGTTGTTGTGTAACTTTTATTCTATGTTTGCGAATGACTAACATCATGACCAACAAAAGGCATGGGAAATGATAAAACCCCTAATTTTGGACAGATATGTTGTCTGTTGTGACAAAGGAATTATATGGGGACAAAGATCTATTTGGTGGAATGTATGCACAAAAATAAGCCTCTAGCCTTGCTTCAAGGTTTCTCAGCAAAAAAAATTTAATGAAAAAGGTCTGTCAGCTCTTGCAGACTTGTTTATGCAAGGTTTGTTGAAAGATTGGAGACAATTAGAAGGCTAATTTCATTTAAACAATAAATTCTTTAGAACTTTCTCCACCATTAATAAAGCATTGTTTAACAAATTGAGCAATAAAGTTGTAATAGAAGAAGAGGAAAGATTGGGGAAGCTAAAATGGGAAGCTGGAACTCCGTTTGCTTAGATTAAGCCAAAGATGATTTATAAAATGTTGACAAAAAGTCAAGAAATTACTCATCACATCAACCTCCCTTGGGCTGGCTCTTTTCTAGATGTTGATCTTAGTAGAACCTTTAAAATGATGTGGTCCAAAGTCCTTGAACCTAAGAAAGCATCTTTTAGATGGGTGCTAATATTAAACAAATTGAACTTGGGCCCAAAAAATGTAGTCTGCCCTCTATGTGATAAGCCAGAGTCAGTGTCTCATATCTTCTTTGATTGTCTATATGCCGAGTATGTATGGTCATTCTTTATGGGTAATATTGATAAATGGTCTACTTCAGTCAATGTAATTATGAAAGAAATCTTTTCTGGTCTAGTCAAAGGTTTGAATGTAATAAGTAATTGTTTTTGGTTTATTATGTCTTCTAAAATTCTATGGTTCCTATGGAAGAAAAGGAATGAAGAAAGATTTTTTGGTAAGGAAAGAGGACTCACTAGGATTCTTTAGGATCTCACTATGTTTAACTTTTTTGAATAGGTCACAGTAACAATAGAGATTTCTCTTGGCAGGTTCAAAGAAATGGTTGAAATAGGTACAATGTGCTACAAGGAGGACATCAATGAAATAGACTTTTGTGCAAAAAGGCCGAGGAAATTTGTTGTAAAGTTCTTCAACTCATAAATAGATTTCCAAATCCTTTACAGTAAGTTGAGAGAGTTAGAGAAAGCTAAAAGTGAGCTCCACAAAGAGCTGGAGATGTCAGAGTAGAATTACAGTCTGAACACAGACCAGTTGAGAATCTCACCTAAAATTGGGGCCATACCTGGGCTGGGCTTCTTTGAACACAGTGACAATAGGTTGCACATTTGGAACAAAGAGGGAGAATGGTATGATGACCGTAGACTAGAATTCAAAAGAGTTGAAAAGGAAGATTCAAGGCATGGCGCTGAATTAGATGATAGTCAAGGATGTTATTACTAGTACATGGAAGTAGTAGAAGATTCACAGGTGATAGATCAACATAGGCCAAAAAGAGAATTAGATATGGATCCAATTGATAGGATAAATGATGTAGACTAGTTGCCTAATGCTTTTGTTGCCAGTGATGGAGGATCAAGGATCTTAGAACATGGAAATTAAAACTAGTTCAAGGTAGGATAATTCTAAGTAGTAATCTTATTAGATAATGATATGTCATTTGACAAAGAAGATCCTTTCTAGTATTTTTCTTAGTTTTTAAGTCTAAAGCTTTGTATATACTAGGAAGAAAGTAGTTTTTGGATTGGTGTACGTAGGTTTTTGATATGGCATCTCCAGCCCTTTGATGTAAAACTAGTATTCTTTTTTATTAATATTAGTGCTCGATTCTCAATCCAAATTTATTTTGCTATTGGAGTATGGCCAAACCATACAATGTCCTTTGTACAAGGAATTTCTTTGAGAAAGTAAAATAGCAAGCAAATAAATAAAGCACTAAATTTGAAGGGGTACTTGGAGTCTTTGGTCTTTTGACAGGTTTGCATAAATTTGAAAGGATGTCATTTGAACTTACAATGGGGTCAATCTACTACCTCTACAACTTGTGTAGTAAACATCTTCAAAATACCACTCAAAAACTTAGGGCAAGACCTTTTGATTGCTTCCAGTTTAGGGCTTCATACACAAGAATCTTGAATAGCTTCTCCTTGCTCTTTCATTGCTCTTCTCTCTTCAATGTTTGATTGCAAATGGTATTTTGTTAAGTGAATTTGCTTAAAACCCCTTTTGCAAAACCTAAAAAGCATTCAATGCTCAAATTGGTAAAGCTGTCAAAATCTCAATTGTAATACACAGTCACCCTCAATTGTTTTGCAAACTTCTGCAACAAGACATTTTTCACCAGTGTTTTCTCCATTAGGTTAAGCATGTCAACCTACATCACATTTGCATGTGCTAAGAGTGTTAGCACCATATCTTTGGCAGGGGCTTAAAGTTTATTTGTTGAAGCTCCCCCTAAGACAAATATTTCTACTTAGTTTCCAGAGGAAACATCTGCACCACAGACTGACACAACTTCATCGTTTACTTTATTTTCTTCTTTCTTTTTCCAGACCTTATCCATTTCTTTCTTCATCTCTACCAGATCCACATTCTTCACTGGATCACTCTTCCTTACTGGATCAACCTTCACATTCTTACTTCTACAAAATTTAGCAATGTGACCTAATTTACTGCATTCGTAGAATCTGACATTTTAAACAAGCTTACTTCCATTCATTCTAGATCTGCACTGATTAGCCTTATGCCAAAATCCATTACATGTATAATGGTAATCTCTGAAAACTAAAAACATCAAACCCTTATTGTGACTATTCATCATCTGATTCCTACATTCACTATTTCTATGACCAATTCTTTGACATGTAAAACATTGACTAGAGAATGTTAGAAGATTCTAATTTATCCTGATTCTACAATTCATAGCCTTATGTCCATATTTATTGCAAGAGTAATAGTAACCAGAGTACCTTTGTGCAACTGGTTGTCTGATAGGTGGCCTCTTGAAATTTTTCTTTTGGTTCGGGACTTGTTTGTTATTATTCTCCTTGTCTTAAATCTTCTTTTGGTTATTTTTCTTCTTCTTAGCATTGTTTGGCTTTGAAAATTCACCCTTTTCAAATTCCAATCCTTCTTTATCCTTAGGAGCCTTTTGATTTGTAATAATTTCGTCAAGCAGGGTGGAACTTTTCTTGAATTTGTCTTCTTGATTCTTTGCTTTCTCCAACTCTGTCTTTAGGATCACAATTTCTTGTTCAAGCCTTGAACATTCTTCCAATTTACCTTTAAGTTTTTCATTTAGTCATTCTTCAATTATTTTTCCTTCATCAATTTGTATTTTCAAACTAGTGATTGTTTCATTTGGTTGATTAAGTTGTTCATTTACTTCCTTGTATCTTTCTTTGAATTTTTTGTTTTGCTCTCTCAACTTCCTGATGCATTCATTTGCTTCCTTAATATTTTCTTCTAGATCTTTGTTCTCACTTTGAACTTTTTCCAGATCTTCAAGGGCTAATTTAAGTTCTCCTGCATGTCAACTATGCAATCTTCTTTAGTAAATTCAACAATAGGAATTTCTTCTAGAGGTGTACGTTATCTCCTAGTCGCCATGTGTTCACACCTCAAGTTCTTCCTCAAGTTGTCAAACTTCTTCCAAGGAACCAGGCTCTGATACCAATTGTTGAACACTCAAAATACTGAGAGGAGGTGAATCAATATTCTCTGAAACCACTTAAGAATTTAAACATTCAATCCACATAGAATATTTAATTTGTAGTAAGAAAGTAAAGCATGAAATAAACCATCAAAATACATAACACATGAACCCTAGATTTTTACGTGGAAAACCCAAAAATAGAAAAACCACGGTGAGGATTAGTTGATATATATATGAATAACAATACCAATTACAATTAGGCTCACTTCCATAAGTACTCATTGTCCATAAAAGAAGTGCTCACTGTAGGTGGCTGAATGCCAAAGGACTCACTATCTTGAATAGAAAGAGATAGAAGAAGGGGTGGCGCACTACCAAATTGTTGTAAGTATGTGCTAATCGGTGTTCTCATTGATGTCAACATGTTTGTGTTGTCATTGGTGTCAATTATGTCTTCTGATGAAGTTAGTGTTGTTTAGTGTTGTTTGATTCAGTTCCTTTGCTAAAATGTGTTTTGGATGCTTTGTATAGATGCTAAAGGTGTTGAGAATATGCCTTTGTAGTTGGGTTTCCAAGTGCTTTTGAGAAAAATTCAATAATACTAAAAACAATGTGTTGAAGGAGTCTTTTGGCTTACAGTATACTACTCAAGTTTTTTCTCTGCATTTCTTCTGTGTTGGAGATCTAAGTGTACGGTTTGGATATGTTGGTGAGAAGTGGTGTAAGATGATAAATCTAGAATTTGGTGCTCTGGATCATTGTGAAGGGAAAGTTATGTTCACCAGTTTGAGAATAGGATTTGATAGTGTTTCTGATTTGTGCAGAGATGTCTGAGGGAAAGTATTTTTCTCTGCATTTATCTGTAAAGTGGTTTCAGGTGTTACAATTTTAGATTTAAGACTATACGGTCATTATCTACCTTCTATCCAAAAGGTTTGTGGTATGATTCTTCAGAAATCAAGTTCTTGTGTGGTAGAGTTTGACAATGTTGGTTGTGAGCAAACAATGAGCCTTCTTCAGGTGAAAGTTGTTGTGCATGAATTTGTTGATTTCTAGGTGACCTCAAGTTGTTTGTGGATGTTTCTAGAATGTGTTAAATCTTTGTGCATGGTCTGTAAGTTATGGTTGTGATCATGGAAGCATGTGATGAAGAATCCCCTATATTTACACCGTTTGGCTAACCTAGAAGTTTGCGCTGATTGTGGAGTTGATTTGATGATTATGTGAATGTTGTGTAGCATGCTTGGATAGATTTGGGTCTGAGCTAAGACTTAGAGTGGTTCACCTTCATTCCCTTGCATCATGGAATGTTTAGATCTAGACCTAATTCAATTTTTGTGTGTTTGTCAACCTTGGAGACTATTTCAAGGATTGAAGATTATGTTGCCGAAATTGAAGATTGTTTCAAGGTTTATGGTGATATAAATAAGTGTCAAGAGTTCATGTGTGAGTGGCCGTGCATGGTAGAGATGAAGTTTCTAATGTGAAAGTGATAAAAGGGCAGTAAGAGCTTTCATGAGTTAGATGACTGGATGCAGTGAGCAGAAGATGTCTACTATCTTTTGCTATAGATGCAAGGGTGATGATTGTTGTGCTTCATTGGAACTGAACCCATGCATGTGTTAGATGCAATTATATCAGTGAACCTCTGCTTCTTTCTTCTTTCTTTTTCAGTGGGCGGTGTGTCCATTTGGATAGTAAGTCCCATGTAGTGAGCATTCTTTGTATGGAAGTGAGCCTCTTGTAATTCAGTGTTGCTACTACTTTATATTGTGAGGTAATCCTCACTGTGGTTTTTCCCTTTTAGGGTTTTCCACATAAAAATCTGGCATTCTCTTGTGTATGGTTTAAGCTTTTGTTATTTAATTTTCATATTTAATCTTCATAACAGATTAAGAGTTTAAGTAAACTAATGTGGATGTGATTATGCTTATGAGGGTTTGAAATTTATAAGACAACTAATTCACCCCCCTCCTCTCAGTTGTCTTGTGCCTAAACAATAATTGGTATCAGTTCCAATTTCCTTTGAATAAAGCTTAATAGCTTGCCATAGATCTGAGATGATGCATAAGAAGGATATTCCCTTGATTGATGGATCAGACTATGCACTCTAGAAGGTAAGAATGAAAGCCTTTCTAATTTCTCTTTGTTATGAGGTTTGGACAAGTGTCAAGTCTAATTAAACTGTACTTGAGAAAGGTATAAATAATGAAGATGAAATCAAAGCTGTAGAAATAGATGGTAAGGAAAAACATGCTCTATTAGGTAGACTTACTAATTTTGAATTGGTGAAAGTTGTGGCTTTGAAAACTGCTAATGAGATTTGAAAAAGGTTGGAGAGTGCTTATGAAGGAGATGAAAAGTTTAAAAAGACTAAAATGTAGAATTTGAAGCTCACTTATGAGACCATGTGAATGTCTAGAGATGAAAACATTACAAGCTACTTGTAGAAGGTGGAAGAAGTTGTCAGTGGCATAAAAGGACTTGGTGGGAAGATAGATGATCAAGAAGTGATATTGAAGGTACTTAAAACTCTTCCTAAAGATTACAGTCATAAGGTTTCAACTATTGAAAAATTACAAAATTTGAATTGACAGTTTACCAAAGAATAGTTGCTTGCTGCTCTAACTACTTTTGAAATAAAAGATTTTGGCACAAGTAGTGGAACTGCAAAAGATGAGATTGCCTTTAAAGCTGAAAAATAAGAGAAGACTATTGAATTAGATCTGAAAGACTTTGATGAAGTAGAAGCTCACTTTGTGAGAAGAATGAAAAAGGGTACTGGTAAGTTTAGTGGTAAGTTACTTTTCAAATGTTTCAATGTGGAAAAATAGGTCACTACACTTCAATATGTCTAGATAGAGCTCTAAGAACTAAGAACAAGGAAAATAGAGGAAGGTTGGTCAACAAAAACTACTATGCAAGCATTTTTTATGATGAATCTAATTTTGAAGATGTTAATGATGATGAATGCTTTTTTATTTACATAAGAGATGAAAATAGTTCTGCTAACTCTAGAAGATGTGTGAAGGAAAGGAGTCTATAAGTATGTGCTAACCCTAAAGGCATTGTAATATCTACTTTTCATGCTAGGAGTGAAAAGGATGACTGGGTCATTGACAGTGGATGCTCAAATCATATGACACGTGAAAAGAGTAAGTTTATTAAACTTGAAAAATTTGATGGTGGATTAGTTAGGTTTGGTGGTGATGAAGTTACTAAGATTTGTGGAAAAGGTTTAATTAGTTTTGATGGAAAGCATAACACTGATGATGTTCTTTATGTCAAAGGTTTAAAGCTTAATCTCTTGAGTGTTGGATAGATGTGTAACAAAGGGTACAATCTTATGTTTCAGGATGATGGGTGTGAGATCAAAAAAAGCTCCAGAACAGTAATTGCTACTAGAAACAAGACAGGTGGAAATGTTTATCATATCAAAGGTGGTATTAGTTATTGTCTTACATCTCAGATCAATGAGAGTTAGCTATGGCATAAGAGATTGAGTCACATCAATTTTGATAGCTTGGTAAGGATAAGTTTAGTTCAAGGTGTGAGAGATCTATCAAAGTTAACAAAGCCTATTACTGTTGTTTGTAAGGAATGTCAGTTTGGAAATAAAACTAGAAGAAGATTCAAAAGCAAGGATCAATCATCTACCAGATTGTTGGAGTTGGTGCATACAAACCTGTGTGGTCCTACCAAACTAAGGAGTTTTTAAGGTGATAGGTATTTCATTTTATTTATTGATGATTGCTCTAGAATGACTTGGGTCACTTTTCTTAAGGAAAAATTAGAAGCCCTAGATAAGTTTAAAGCTTTTAAAGCAATGGTTCAAAATGAATTGGATATGAAAATCAAATGTTTGAGGTTTGACAAAGGTGGAGAGTTTACTTCTAATGAGTTTAACATGTTTTGTGAGAATCATGGGATAAAGAGGCATCTGTCTGCTCCTAGAAATCCTCAACAGAATGGAGTGGTTGAAAGGAAGAACAATATTATTCAAGAAGCTATAAGGACAATGATAAAGGAAGCAAACCTACCAGAAGTATACTAGAGAGAAGCAATTCATACTAATGTCTACATATAGAATAAAGTACAAGTGAAAGCAAATAGCACAAAGACTCCCAATCAGATATGGTATGGAAGGATTCCCATTCCTAAATATTTTAAAGTTTTTGGAAGCAAATGTTATATCAGAAGAGATGAAGAACTACAAAAGTTTGATGCAAGAAGTGATGAAGGTATTTTCCTTGGATACTCTAACAAAAGCAAATCTTATCGGTGCTAAAATAAGAGGCTAAGCAAGATTGTTGAAAGTTCTAATGTTAAGGTTGATGAAGATATACAATTTTTGTTTAGAGATTAATGGATATGAATCAGATGAGTCTTCTTGTGAGGAAGAAGAAAAGGCCAAAGAGAAGGAAGTATAGGTTGAAGCTCAAGAAACTTTAGAAATAGAAGTATAAGTTGAACAACAAGAAGCTCTGGAAAGAGCTCCTAAAGCTCCCAAATATGTGCAAAGGCATCACACTAAATATTAGATAATTGGTGACAAGAGCAAAGTTGTACTGACAAGAAGCAGAGCTGTTGAAGATCAAGTAAATTTATGCTTACTTTCCAAACTTGAACCTAAAACAATAGTCGAGGCATGCAAAGATGAGTATCAGATCAAAGCTATGGAAGAAGAACTAATGCAGATTGAGAAGAATTAGACTTGGGAACTTGTTCAAAGGCTAGAGAATAAGAATGTGATTGGAACTAAGTGGGTATACAGGAACAAGGTGAATGAGAATGGATAAGTGGTAAGGAATAAGGCAAGACTTGTGTGTAAGGGGTACTCACAAGTGGAAGGAGTAGACTATGAGGAAACTTTTTCCCCTATGGAAAGAATGGAGGCTATTGGGTTGTTTTTGGCTTATGCAGCACATATGGATTTCAATGTATATCAAATGGATGTGAAGTTTGCTTTTCTAAATGGTGAATTGAAAGAGGAAGTATACATAGAGAAACTGGATGGATTTCAGTTGTTAGACAAACTAGATATGGTATGTAGGTTGAAGAAGGAATTGCATGGACTAAAGCAATCTCTCAGAGCTTGGTATGCAAGGTTAGACAGGTATCTGTTGTAGCAAGGATTCAGTAAAGGGTCTACAAATAGTAATTTGTACATCAAGCTAGGAAAAGATCAAATCCTAATTTTTGAGGTCTATGTGGATGACACAATCTTTGGTGGAAATGAAGGTATGTGTAAGAACTTTGCAGATGAGATGCAAAAAGAATTTGATATGTCAATGTGTGGAGAAATAAACTTCTTCCTTGGGCTACAAATTAATCAAATAGATAAGGGCATTTTCATTTCTCAATCAAAGTATATCAAGGAATTGTTGAAGAAATTTGGAATGGAATATTCTAAACTAGTTTGTACTCCCATGACAACTGGTTGGAAGCTAAGAAAGAATGATGAATCCCCTAAGGCTGATCAGAGAAAATATAGATCAATGAGTGGACTACTATACCTAGCTGTTACCAAACTAGATATCATGCATGTGATCTATCTTGTGGCAAGATTTCAAGTAGATTGTAGAGAGTCGCATATCATGATAGTGAAGAGGATATTCAGGTATTGAAGGGCACTTCAGATCATGGTTTGTTGTATCCTAAGAACAATGACTTTAACCTAAGTGCCTACACAGATGTAGATTGGGTTAGATATGTAGATGATAGAAAAGTACAAGTGGTGGTGCATTCTTTCTTGGAGATAGAGTTGTATCTTGCCTAAGAAAGAAGCAAGACTCGGTATCTTTATCTATTGCAGAGGTGGAGTACATTGCAATAGCATCTTTTTGTACACATGTGTTATGGATTAGACAAACCTTGAATGATATAAAAGTTGAGTATGATGATCCAATTCCTATCTTCTATGATAATACCAGTGCCATTAACATTTCCAAGAATCCAGTGATGCATTCAAAGACAAAGCATATTTCAATTAGGTATCACTTTCTGTGAGAGAAGGTTGTAGAGAATGTCATGAAGCTTGAGTATGTGCCTACAAACGATCAGGTTGCTGACATATTTAGAAAGGATCTTCCTAAGGGTACATTTGAGTATCTTCAAGAGAGGTTAGGGGTTATTTCCCCTTCTTCCTTGAACTAGATGCATAAGGAGATGCATCATCCTAGTGTGAATCAAGATTCATTCTTTTCTAGACTGATGAGGAAGGCTACCACTCAGGGGGAGAAGGTATGTATGTCAACCTTTGCCATCGATGTCAAACGGGGAGAGAGTTCACGTGAAAAACAAAGGAAGAGGAAGAAAGCAAGATGTATGAAAGAAAGGGGGAGAGTAAGATTAGTACAGAGTTGTGTCATGATAGTTTTTCACATCATATATTTCCATCAATGACAAAGGGGAGATTGTTGCAAGTATGTGCTAATTGGTGTTGTCATTGATGTCAACATGTTTGTGTTGTCATTACTGTCAACTATTTCTTTTGATGAAGTTAGCGTTGTATAGCATTGTTTGATTTAGTTTCTTTGCTAAAATGTGGTTTGGATACTTTGTATAGATTCTAAAGGTGTTGATAATATGCCAATGTAGTTGGGTTTCCAAGTGCTTTTGAGAAAATTTAAATAATACTGAAAACAATGTGTTTAAGGAGTCTTCTAGTGTATAGTATACTGCTCGAGTTTTTGCTCCTCATTTCTTCTGTGTTGGAAATCTAAGTGTGTGGTTTGGATATGTTGTTGAGAAGTGGTGTAAGATACTAAATCTAGAATTTAGTGCTCTAGATTACTATGAAGTGAAATTTATGTTCACTAGTTTGAGAACAAGATTTGACAATGTTTCTGATTTGTGCAGAGATGTCCAGGAGAAATTATTTTGCTCCACATTTATCTGTAGAGTGGTTTCAGGTGTTACAATTCTAGATTTAAGTCTATAGGGTCCTCATCTACCTTATATCCAAAAGGTTTGTGGTATGATGCTCTAGAAAGCAAGTTCTTGTGTAGCAGAGTTTGACAGTGTTGGATGTGAGTAGACAGTCAACCTTCTTCAAGTCAAAGTTTTTGTGGATGAATTTATTGATTTCTAGGTGATCCACAGATGTTTCCAAAATGTGTTAAATCTTTGGGAATGGTTTGCATGTTATTATTGTGATCGTGGAAGTGTGTGATGAAGAATGTCCTATATTTACACCGTTTGGCTGACCTAGAAGTTTGCACTTATTGTGGAGTTGATTTGATGATTATGTGAATGTTGTGTAGTGTTCTTGGATAGATTTGGGTTTGAGCTAAGGCTTAGAGTGGTTCACTGGTGCAGGAGCACCAAGATCTCTAGCTTTTGGTTGATCTTCAAGTTTTTTTTGGTTTAATAAGGTCCTTGAGACCATCTCCATGTTGTAATAAGGCTTGAAAGCCATTCTTGTAAAAGGACTATGTCCAAATAACTAAAATCTACTCTCATGTTTTAAGTCCTAAGAAGGACAGTCATATGTTTCCTTAAGTTTGTAGCCCTCCTACAGTGTGTAGGAGGCAATTCTCTTGGTTTTTAACATGTCAAAGGTTAGAAGGTGTATTAGAACCTTGTCCAAGGTTAACCAAATGTTGGAAAGCATTGTTAAACACAAAACTGTCAATACAGTCCTAAAGAGGACAGTTACAAAACTGTAATTTATTGTAGACCGGGTAGTTGATGGTTGGGGAATAGTTTTTCACTCGCTCCATTGATCCAACTACCCTCCAACGTGTAGAAGGCATCAGGGCAGGCTTCAAAATGCCTTGAAACTATTCATTTTGTAGAGAAAAAAGGAAGATTGAAGTGAAACAAAATAAAGAAACATCTATTCTCTTGTTTTTCTATGTTTTTATTGATGTTTCCAGCCCATAACTGACCCTCTATGGAACAGTCATAAGCCTATAGCACCTTGGATGATTAGCAGGAGGAAGTAACTTTAATTTGAATGTAGTTTGGAAGTTTGACAGTAGACTTGGTGGGAGAAATCGTTGTTTGGTTCTAGACTGTCCTAAATCCTGAGTTAGGGTTTTTCTGAGTCGTTTGATGGATTCCTCTTCATTCCTCTTCATTCCACTAATCTTTTCTATTTATGATTAGTGGAATAGATTGTATAATAGTCAGGGCAAAGTCTTGTGAGGATTGTGGAGGTAGGAGAATGGCCTAGGGTGAATTTGTCATGTTGATGACTCTGCAAATCCATGTGTTGGGATTGAGTGAAGGATAGCAGCAGATAGGTGGTTACCCTTGACTGTGTTCAGTGGTCAATCAGAGAAATGCCATGCATTGTGACCAACACAAAGGGCTCCTGATCTAGCAATGATCCTGTGACAAGAAGTAGGAAGAGACTTCTTTGAAAAATCAGTCCACTGTGCCTTATTCTATCTCTGTCAGTCCTCCCAGGAGACAGCCACCACAAGGAAGGCACTAGGTATGTTTGGTATGTTATTGCTTTGTCAATGAAGGCATTAGGTATGTTAGGAATGTTATTTATTTGGCATGTAGTATGAGATTGAGTTGTATTAATGGAGATCATCCCAAGAAGAATACTGTGACTGTCTCTCTAATAAAGCAGAAATGTGTGACTATCTTTAGAAGACATAGTTGAGACTACTGTCCTACAGACCCTGCACAGTGGGTTGGATGGGATCTTGGATTGAGTTAGGTATCTTGTGATATGTGTCCTGAAGTCCCCTCATTTTGTGTCATGAACAAGTACATTGTTGAGTTACAACTCTTCCTTATGAGAGGTTTGATCTTTGTCAAAAGAAAAAAGTAATCTTGAGAGTCATTCCATTGAAGGTTTGAAGTGTCCTTCTCAGTACCTAGGTTCTCTGCATCATTCACCTTCATTCCCTTGTGTCATTGAATGTTTAGATCCAAGCCTAATTCAAATTTTGTGTGTTTACTGACCTTAGAGACTGTTTCAAGGATTGAAGATTGTGTTCCGTACCTTGAAGATTGTTTCAAGGTTGATGGTGATATAAATAAGTGTCAATATTTCATGTGTGAGTGGGATGGTAGAGATGAAGTTTATGATTTGAAAGTGATAAAAGGGCAATAAGAGCTTTCATGAGTTAGATGACTGGATGAAGTGAGTAGAAGGTGTCTACTATATCTCAGTATAGATGTGAGGGTGATGATTGTTGTGCTTCATTGGAACTGAACCACTTCTTCTTTCTTACTTCTTTTTCAATGGGAAGTGAGTTCACTTGGATAGCGAGTCCCCTGCAGTGAGCATTCTTTGTATGCTAGTGAGCCTCTTGTAATTCAATGTTGCTACTACTTTATATTGTGAGCTACTCCTCACTGTTATTTTTCCCTTTCAAGGTTTTCTACGTAAAAATATGGTGTTCTCTTGTGCATGGTTTAGGTTTTTTTTTAATTTGACTTTCATGTTTAATCTTCATAATAGATTAAGGGTTTAAGTAAACTAATGTGGATGTGATTATGCTTACGAGTGGTTAAAATTTTTGATACAACTGATTCTATTCACAAGAGACACTATGTGGCTTCATAAGTGTTGTCATTGATGGCAACAAAGTCTATCCCACACATCCACAGTACATAATATGCCTATATTGGAAGATAGATTGAAGATTGTTTTGGTCCAGTAAACAAGAATAGAGTATGTAACAAGGTCTAACAATCAAGTCCAGATCTCTCAGATGGTGTAACTTAGTAAGTTGTGGACTTGGACAAGACAAGAGGGGTATCATTACTATTGTATTCTAGAGATTTAGCCTCTGATGATAAAGCATGAAAAAGATATGAGCATCTGAGTGTTGGGTTCTAGTAAGGCAGAGTAGATAGAGGAAGAACTAACCGACAGAATATCAGACTTCAATATGGATGAGTAAAAGGTGTTGATCAAGCAATTTGTGGGATTATACATTGTTGGCCGACATGATTAATGATTTCTATGCTTAAGCTTTTGATATGCATCACAAATCAAGCATGGATTCAACTGATAGATCAATAACTTGCAAATATCTTGAGTGTTCTTGTTGCCGACTAGAAAGTTGATGAAAATCCTTGATGCAGATATATATACCAAATGGATTCTAGTATGTAAGTGTGTGTGTTGAAGATGTGAAGAAATAAGGTGCGAAGAAAAGCAGGGTTAAGTGTGAGAACAACAATTCAAGTCCAGTATGTGACTAAATAACAACATTAAACAGAGGAAGAATGAAGTGCGTCAGATCAGTATATTGTGCCTAATCAAAACTAAACTTTTGCATTTGTAGATACTTCTCATCAGTTCAAACACTTGATTATCTTCTATAAGTTATGTAGATAGTTAGTCTCTTGTAGGCAGTGTGCTCAGGTAGTGAGCCCTAATTGGCAAGTGCCATTTTGTACTACTTTATTCTTTTAGTAGAGAATACAATCTTGGATTAGTCACCCCGTGGTTTTTCCCTTAACAAGGTTTCCACGTAAAAATCCTTGTGTTATGTGTGTTGATTTTATTTCTATTCTTATGATTACATATGCTTTCATGTTTTGATATAACACTAAATATTAAAATAATGAAGGAAAAGAAAATTAAGAAAATTTTGAGATAACTGATTCACCCCCCCTCTCAATTATCTACTTTGTTTTCAACAATTGGTATCAGAGCCAAGTTCTTCTAAACAAAGCCTAACAGCTTGAGGAAGATCTGGGAATCTCAATGGATGCATATGGTATGAAGGAACAACTTCAATCTACCCTAGATGATCTTGAACAATCCCACTTTGAAGTCAATAATTTGAGAGAAAGACTCAAACAAGCTGATGAATTCATAAATGAGCTAAAAGAAAAACTTAGTATCTCTATGAAAAAGAGAAAGGAACTACTTCAAAAATTAGCCAATCATAGTGAAGTCAATGATACTAATGAAGATCTGAATGAAAAAAGTAATCTATGTGAGAAGTTGTCAAAAGAAGACATTATGGTAAGGCATGAAATGGAATCAGGGGTTATGAGATTCACCCAAGAAATTGAAGAAAAAAGAAAGATTGAAGATAATCTAAAAAAACCCCTTAAGGAGAAAATAGAGGACAACAACAAAATGGATAGAATAATTAGGCATCTTGAATCTGATCTTGAAGAAGCTATAGAGACAATGAAGAACAACTTGAGAATCAAATAGACACTCTTAAACAAGATCTTCAAACTGCAAATGAATACAAAGAAAAATTCAAGATAAGCTCATCCCAACTTGAAGTTCTTCTTAAAAGCCAAAAGAGGGTAGATGATGAGCGTGGCTTGGGATATGAGAAAGGTGAAAGCTCTGGATCTGGTCAGAAGAACTTTGGATTAGGAAATCAAAGAAACAGGCCTAGAAGACCTCCGGTAAGGCAACCAAATGCCCAAAGATATCCATCCTTCAATGTATACTACTTTAATTGCAATAATTTCAGTCATAAAGCAACTCAGTGTAGGAGGAGAATGAATTAGAATAATCCATCCTTCTCTGGACAATGTTTTAATTGCAAAAGGTATGGTCACAAATCTCATGAATGCAGAAATATGCAAATAAACAATTCATTCAATGGTAGATGCTTTGCATGCAATAGAATGGGACATATGGCTAATCAATGTAGATTAAGAAGATATCAATCAAATAAGCAAAGAAATGTTGTATGTTACAACTATAATAGATCCAGTCATATTGCCAAATTCTGCAGTAGTAGAAATTAGGATAGAAAAGGTCCGGTGGAACATGATCAGAAACAAGATAAAGGAAAAGGTAAAATAAATGCGGATGAAGTTCAAAAGGAGATGAGCAAGATTTGGGTAAAAAGGTGTACAATGAATATTGGGGATGGATCTGCACTGGAATTTGGTGCTGATATTCCTTCTGAAAACTAAAAAGGTGAGTTTTGGCTCAGGGGGAGTCATAGAGAAAAATAATTTGCCCCAGCCAGTCAGCTAGTGCCTAAATTTGGCACATTGAGTAAACATTTGATGCTGCGAATTAAAGGGTTCTTAGAAAAACCTCCATATAACCTTAAGTCAAAATGTGAAAGGTCCACATGGAGTTTTGCAAGATTTATAACCGCTCAAGTTAATCCGATTCTGACAGCTATCTAGTAAAGAAAAATTTCATAGACAGATCTGGTATGATTCAAAATTGAAATGATTTGATCTGTGGACCCATGGCATGATTGAAGAAAATAAGATATTTTGTCAATCCTCACAAACAATGATTCTAAGTTCTGGGCAGTGATTCAAGAAAATCTCTCTCAAAACAAGGCAACTGGATAACTTAAGTTGTGCATTTATCACAAAAGAAAATTAGGGTTTGCACAAGGATAAAAGGGTTCTTTCACTCATTATTTACACACTTGCACTCACGAAGAAGAAAAGAAGAGCTCTACGAAGAAGATTCTACAATTCACTCAAGATCATCTAAAAATTGAATTCAACCAGTGATTCATTCCAGCTCCTGCTTCAAACCCTAAATCATAAAAAGGTACTTCCATTCTGAAAATCTCTCTTTGAATCTCATGCAAAATGGCTACTCTAATGGTTGTCAATATTTCTAATAGGCCGAGACCTAAATTCAAGAAACACCCTTACAAATCTCTATAAGTTGATCCCTTGGGTGCGTTTTCTAGCATTCCACATGAAGTGTTGCATGTAGAAGATGTTAGGGTTTATATCCATGCAAACATTGAAGAATTTGGAGACTCAAAATTGATGGACATTTATCACAAACAGCTAATAGATGAGAATTTTGAAATCAAACCTGAATTCAAGGCCCTCCAAGACAAACACTTCAGACATTGCATACACT
This sequence comes from Cunninghamia lanceolata, assembly GCA_027924645.1. Lineage (NCBI taxonomy): Eukaryota > Viridiplantae > Streptophyta > Pinopsida > Cupressales > Cupressaceae > Cunninghamia > Cunninghamia lanceolata. The sequence goes on from BSBN01000274.1 coordinate 17,657,693, forward strand.
TTCCATGTTTTGCAGAAGATGATTGGGTCCAGTTGTTCTAAGTAGGATGCATGATAATTTTATGTGGCTAATGAGGCCATTCAAGATAACTAAAGATGCCATCAGGGTAGTGACTAGGCTGCATTCATCAGGTGGGTTACTTGCACTCAAATATGTGAAGAACCAAATAGTAACTGAAGCCACTAGATCAAAATTTGATAAAAGAGCAATGACTATAGATGACATCATAGATCCAAAATCTACCATTTGAGAAGGGAGAATTCTGTGTCTGGTACAACAATCTATGCAGCATATCAAATGTTGAGGGAAGATGCAGATTATGATCTATGTGAGCTTCTTCTAAATTAGATGTTGGAGAACTTGCAGAAGATCAAAAAGGATAAGAAAAATTCCTTTAAATATGGTAGTCTAATACTATGTCTATTCTTCTGTTATATGAATGAGCTACCTAGATCAAATGGTTGGGTTTGGTAAAATGATAAATCAGTTGCAATTCAGATCAGAGATTACATGTATGGACTTGGTGATGCTCAAGCCCAAAACACAACCCTCTAGGGTTTCTTTAAGAATTTCCAAAGAATGATGCAAGCTAAAGAGAGAATACCACAATCCATAGTTGAGAAATACAAGGACATAGTTTACTTCATGGTTGACACTGATCAATGCCTAATGGAGGTAGTTTAGCCAAGAACTATATGGATAATGCCTATGGGATATGAGGTCGATGAAAAAATCTTGAAGTTACATATTCAACACCTACTAAGCTAGCCTAAGGACAATGAAGCAGAAAGGTTTGGCACCTTTGAAGAGCTTGTTGATAACTGAGAGGGGGGGTGAATCAGTTATCCTAATTATTTCTTTTTTGAACCTTCTTCTTAATCAAAGCAGTATTGAATCAAACAGACAAATATCATCATGAAATAAGAAACACATGACACAGTATTTTGATGTGGAAACCCGGTTAAGGGAGAAAACCACGGGGTGATTAACCCAAAGATTATTCTCTATTAGAAGAATAAGGAATTACAAAATGGCACATGCCAATTAGGGCTCACTGCCCGAGCACACTGCTCACAAAGAGGCCCACTGCCTACAAGGAGACACACTGTCTACAAAGTGATAAGAATCACAGTCTTGAACTGGAGAATGACATCTTTACCATGTCCGGATCAGTTCCATTAAGCCCAGAAACATCTTCTCTTCCTTCTGCACTTCTCTTCGCTACTTCACCTTTTTCCCACATAAGCCACACTACAAAATGAACTCACAAATCTTTATTTATACAAGACATCAACTTAGGAACAATCATCTAAGTCGGCAATCAATCATAAGAATATCCGCAAGATGAATGACACATCCGGTCGGCCACCATAAGAACATTCGCAGGATGAACAACTCATCCGGTCGGCTAAACAGAGCAAAAACTTCATCCGGAAGAATATCTTCAATTCTGGGCTCTACTGTCAATGCGGACCAACAACATGACCTCAACATGATCCAGGAACCTTCACAAGCCTGCCTGAATGACCAGGTACGTCCGCATTTCCTTTACTTACTGAAATCTCTTATCCTCCTTATCCGGAACTTCAAGAATACTGTCTGTCGCCACTGTCATAATGCAAGAGGTACTTCCGAACCTCCAAATCATACACAACTTGAGATGGCACATCACAAGGACATCCCAAAGACTCCTTCCAATCCGCAGATTAGGATTATACAGTTCCGGACCTCACCGGACCTTTTGTGATCCTCTGTCACCTCTGAATACTTGCTAGAACTGGTTCTACACCGACAGCCACAACTCCTTCAGATCTTCATGCGGACCTCTGAAATCTTAACTGAAGCATCTCAAGACCCATATCTACAAACCCTTTAATCCGCATCCTCCGGTTCGCATCCTATACAGTACATTTGCCTTCTTCTCATCACTATTCTTTACTGTTCCTGATTGAGGCTAATTTTCTCAATATCCTCAGCACACTGCTCATTGAATCCTTCTTGTCAAAGCAATATGAGTATGTTGACATCAATGACAACACTGGTTTACCTTATACTTGCAACAGAGCTAAGTATAAAAATACATGTTGAGTTAAGATAGCCAGAGATGAAGAGGAAAGTAAGAAAGGAAGTTGAAGAAATTGCCAAAAGATTTGGCATATCAAAGGAGGTTGTAGATGCTAACAGAGAGAAAATAGAGATGGTAGAGAAAGAAATACAAGAAGCAAAGAAAGAAAGTGCTCCTGTACAAGCCTCCTCCTGGACTAGATCTTCCAAGAGCTCTACACCTGTCACTCCTAAAAGATCAAAGGCTACCAAACTAGAAGTCAAGCCATCCGGTAAAGGTGAAAAGAGAATGAAGACCAAAGCCTCAAGAACATATACAAGCCATAAGGATGATGAAGAAATAGAATCAGATAAAGAAATCAAGAAAATGAAGAAGAAAACATTTAGGAAGTTCTCTGCTAGCAGAGATGAGGAAGAGAAGGCAGATGAATTTGTTGAAAAGCCCACTCTTTCCATTGATAACATCATCAAGGCAGTTACTGTGGATGAGAACCTACAGTTGGTGACTGAGTTCTATGATGCATACAGTGATGCTAACAAGAGAATTTTGGAAGAGGTTACTATAAGGTACTTGACATTTACAATAAATCTTTCATTGAAATTATATCATTAATTCCTAAGAGCCTAGAAAAGGTACTTGAGCTGTGAAAAGAGAATGCAATGGAAAAAGACTTAGAGATTCAAGAGCAGATATCAATTCATCTTTATCCTTCCATCATTCCAAAACAAATGGACATGATTTTCAAGGAGTGTAAGAATGAGTTTTGGAGCAAGGCAAGAATGAACAAACTCATGCTTGGAGAAACTGACCAAGTAGCAAGAGAAACAAAAGATATCCTCTGGAATGCCTTGAAGAGATTCAATCTTCCTATTATAGAGGAAATAGTTAAAGAACCTTCTACCATGGATGTTGAAGGATTAATCAATGAAGAACTTTCTGACAAGGATGTCGAAGGATTAAAGAAAATAGATGAAGAGAAGTTCATAAAGCAGCAGACACTGGTAATATCACTCCTCCGGATCCCACAGCTGGCAAGACAAATCTTCTAGGCATTGGAGAAAAAGAGGAAGGAAGAAGAGAAGAAAAGGAGATGCAAGAAAAGGAGGACAAAGCAAAAGAAGAAGAACAAGCAGAAACAGTTTGCAATGACACATCCAAACCAGACAGCCCTAATATCTCTGAAGGAAAGAAATCCGATTCATTAGCAAGAGACACTACAAAGACAGTGCAGAATTTCCTAAACAAAGAGGTTGTGGAGTTAGATGAACCAGAGCTACTTCAAGGGCCTCTAAATCTGGACACTCTCTCTCTGGTACAGATGATGAAGATTGCATCATTCGCTCAAGCCAAGGCTAAAGAGAAACTTTTGAAATCACATATGGAGAATTGTGAGCTATTGGAGAGTACATTTGGGATATTGGAAAAGATCATGCCAACCTATCAAAAGGATCCTTCAGCCTCACCATCTGGTAATCTAAAAAACTTAGTTAATTCTGTTAACACTCATTTTGAATCTTTAGAGAAATATTAGAAATAAAGGTTTGGAAAGAGTTTTTGAAGAAAAGATTCACTGAGGTGCAAGGACTTATTGCTTATGATAGAAGGACCCTAGGCATTGGAATAAAGAGCCTTGAAAATGCTCTCAAAGATGGTGGGAATTTATTCAAATTTTGTCTGACCTGGCCTAAAGTGACAAAAGATATTGAGGAGAAAGTAAAAGAACAAGAAGAAAAACTATGAAAACTAGTTCAAAATTGTGACCCTCTTTCCTCCTCTTTAATGAATCAAGAATGCTAGGCTATTATTATAATAAATGAAATAAAGAGACTGGGAAAAGGAAAGAAGAACATAATGAACATAATGGGTGAACTCAGAGGGATAATTATCCCTAAGATAGAGGCAATGCATGAGGCTTTGACAGATGCTTAGACCATAGCCTGGACCAGTGATCTAGCAGATTTAAGAAGGGCAGAAGCATATGCATTTTTGTTGAGTGGTCACATCTCCATTTTGAATAGGATGAAGAAGAGCTGGACCATAGAGTTTGTATAGCTGAAGACTACTTTTGTGGATATACTTAAGTATATGTAAGTATAGCATATGATTTATATATACTTATGCGGCCATGTATAGAATAATTTTTTGCAAAATTTTGGTATGCGGATTCTGCCATTTTCGATTGATGTCAAAGGGGGAGTGAAGAGTAGTGAAAAATGTAGAATCCAGCTAAGGGGGAGCTCTAGTAAAATAGTGCAAAAGATAGAGCATCAACCAAGGGGGAGTTACTGCGACACTTAGCCATTTTTCACTGAGTGTTGCCATCAATGCCAAAGGGGAAGATTATTGGCAAGAGACACTATATGGCTTCATAAGTGTTGTCATTGATGGCAAAAAAGTCTATCCCACACATCTGCAGTACATAATATGCCTATACCGAAAGACAGATTGAAGATTGTTTTGGTTCGGTAAACAAGATCAGAGTATGTAACAAGGTCTGACAATCAGGTCTAGATCTCTCAGATGGTGTAACTCAGTAAGTTGCAGACTTGGAAGAGTCAAGAGGGGTATCATTACTATTGTATTCTAGAGATTTAGCCTCTGGTGATAAAGCATGAAAAAGATATGAGCATCTAAGTGTTGGGTTCTAGTCAGGCAGAGCAGATAGAGAAAGAACTGACTGACATAGTATAAGACTTCAATTCGGATGAGTAAAAGGTGTTGATCAAGTAGTTTGTGGGATTATACATTATTGGCCAACATGATTAATGACTTCTATGCTTAAGCTTCTGATACGCATCATAAATCAAGCATGGATTCAGCCGACAAGTCAATAACTTGCAAATATCTTGAGTGTTCTTGTTACCGACTAGAAATTGGATGAAAATCCTTGATGCAAATATATATACCAGATGGATTCCAGCATGTAATTGTGTATGATGAAGATTTGAAGAAATAAGGTGCGAAGAAAAGTAGGGATAAGTGTGAGAACAACAATTCAAGTCTGGTATGTGACTAAATAACAACATTGAACAGAGGAAGAATGAAGTGCATCAGATTAGTATATTGTACCTAACCAGAACTGAACTCTTGCATTTGTAGATGCTTCTCATTAGTTCAAACACTTGATTATCTTTTGTAAGTTCTGTAGACAGTGAGTCTCTTGTAGGCAGTGTGCTCGGGCAGTGAGCCCTAATTGGCAAGTGTCATTTTGTACTCCTTTATTCTTTTAACGGAGAATACAATCTTGGGTTAGTCACCCCGTGGCTTTTTCACTTAATACAGTTTCCATGTAAAAATCCTTGTGTTATGTGTGTTGATTTTATTATGTTCTTATGATTACATATGCTTTCATGTTTTGATACAACACTGAATATTGAAATAATGAAAGAAAAGAAAATTAAGGAAATTTTGAGATAACTGATTCACCCCCCTGCCTCTCAGTTATCTGCCTTGTTTTCAACAGATTCACTTGCCCCTCTTATTTGTTTTGTGCCTTCAACAAAAATATATGAACTACTAGTAATGCATCTAACTTATGTAGAAGAGACTGCTCCACTGAAACCTTAGAAAACTGACTTAACACACTTCATCTTCACCACAATCTTATCTGATCCTTCTCTACATCAGATTTCACTCACATACACATATCCTTCATCCTAAAATACACACCACACACTCCACATAAGAAATCAATCTTGTTTATATACTGCAATCAAGAAAAACATCAAATAGGTTGGCCTCATAGATGTATCATGTGTGTTTTTGATCTGTCAGCCCAAACTTCAGCTTCACTCTTCCTTTTACCTTCTGTGGGTACAACATGATGACTTAAATCAATTTTCCTTTTGGGAGTTTCTCTAGCTTTTGAACACTCTCCTTCAAATCCTAAACCAGTAGTATCTTGATGATGCTTCTGTTTGCCCAACATCTCATGCAACTTGTTTGAGTTGTCTTCAAACACTTGATATTTCTTAGATAAAGCCTTGAGACCATCATACTCTTTTCTTAGATTGATAATATCACCCTCTAATTTCGTATTCTCAATCCTTCTAACTTCAAGGTCAGATTTTGAAACATCTGCTATCCTCTTGGCTTCCTCAATTTCAGTCTTTAATCTAGCAATTAATTTGTTTGAATCATCAATATATGTCTTTAAACTTATAATCTGACATTTGGCCTCTTCAAGATCTGTAGATACAATTTCAAGTTATGAAAGTGCATTGTCTTTAGATTCTCTTTCTTGTTGCAGCTACAAATTTAGTTTCTAATTCACTCTCTTATATTTCTTGAGTTCAGTTAGAGCATATATGAGGTATCCTTCTAAATCAATCTCACAATCTTGTTCATCAGAATCCTGATCATCATCACTTGTGATATTAGCTTCTTCTAAATCTGATTGGGTTTGAATTTCAACTCCTTCATTTGAAATTCTTCTTTCATTGCCACTTTCTTCACACACTAGAGTGTCCTCTTCTTTATCATTATCTTGATGAATTCTTTTCAATCTCCTCCACATATCCTAAGCTATAACATAGTCCATAATTTTAGAAGAAACATCATTAAACAGAGCAGACAATATGGCCTTCTTTGTAATCTGATTACATTTAAGGGCTTCTTTGTCATTTCCATTCTCAACTGACATTAAAACATCATATTCTAAAGAGGATAAATAAATCTACATTCTAACATACTAAACTGAAAAATCTGAACCATCAAATAGAGGAACTCCTGAAACTTTTTCTTTTAATACAATATCAGATTCAACTTGAGGAACATTTATATCAACAAGTTCTATATCAACCTTTGAATTTCATAAAGATGAAGAGTTTTGACTAGTCTGAGACTTGACAATTTTCTTACTCTTATTTCTTTTGCACTTACCCATTGAACTCCACACATAGGACCTACCCGAGCCTATTAGACTTCAAAAAGGGAACCTATGCTCTAATACCAATTGTAGGAGTCCAGGACAACACTGAGCTACGGGGTGAATCAGTGTTGTGTAAATTTTCAAATCTTTTTGCAAACTTTAACTTTCAAAGCACAAGGAGAGAAAGATATCATTGATTTATCAAACACATATGCACAAGACTGAGAATGAAGAAAGAGAACAAAACATTATAAACAAAGTATTAACATACACACATACATATGAAAACAATATGAGACATAACACAAATTTGCACGAGTGGAAAACCCTCCTGGGGTAGAAAAACCACTCAAAAACTACCTCACTGGCTTAACCTTGAAAATATCTTTACAAGCCTCACTGGCTAATGTAAGTGTCTCATTGACAAATGGTCTTACCAACCTACAAGCCTTACTGGCATTTCTCAATCAATTAGAACTAAAAATCTCATGTGCAAGAAGTGATTGCTGCTCAATCTGATTTGCACCATTCAAATCAACTCATCTGCAACATATATTCCATCATTCCAATCCTCTGATATTTTATCCTTAAATCATCTAATTCACCTGATTAGGGAAATATGTCTAATTCATTACAAATTGGTTTTTCACATTTTATACATTCATCTGTATTTTCTTTTTAACCAAATTTTCATAAAATTGTCTTCATCATTGATCTGCAACCTTACACACATCAATCCACCTGCAAAACCATTAAATATGAAATGACCTTTCATATTCATCTACTTTGCATAATAATTTTCATCTATGAAGAATTTTTCTGTATAAATCTCTTCTTCAATTCTTTAATCTTCCATCTTCCCTTCAATCTCTTCAATGATGCTTCATATTCCTGCAAAAACAAGTCACCTTAAAAAATCTTCCATGCTTTAATAATCAAATCCATTATCTTCATCTAGTTTTGTCAAACTTCCTTTAAGAGAAAATAAAATCTCTCTTACTTGAATCCTTTTCAAAAATAATTACTCTTCAATCTGTAACAAATCATCTTCAACTTCTTCTCATTCTTTCTGTAAAAACATCTTCAAAGAAAAATTAGATCATAAGAAAATCTTTAAATGATTTTATCAATCTCCAAAAATTCTCTGCAAATTCTCAAACAAAAAAAAAAACTCTTAAACTTCTCAATATAAAATCTCTCTTCCAAAAAAAACTTTCTTTTTAGAGTCTTTCTCCTTTATAGACTTCAATTGCCACGAATTTGAGAGCAAAAATATAGAAAGAAATCTCCATAAAATCCTCTTAAAAAATCTCCTTGAAGATATTTCTTGATATCTGCCTTTTCAAACATGCCAAAAATAATCTTAAATAATGCAGTTAGAAGAGAAAGACATTTATTTGCACGTCAAAGTGCATGCACAAGGAGGAGGACAAAATTTAAACCACAACCTTTCAATATTACATTTGCACTCACCATTCTTTAAATTCTCACCTTTGATTCTTTAAAAAAGAACTTTTGATCATTTCGAGGGCACCTATTTTCAAAAGAGACTATCAGATCTTCAAGTCCTACTAGGTAAAGGGGCCGGTTGCTCCATGAGAACAACCCCCTTAACATTTTCACTTAAGTGATGTCCACCTCAAATAATTGGTCACCTTTAAATTAGAACAAAAAGAGCCTTTTTATTATGATAGGTAAATCAGAATTTATACTCCCTTATAAAACCTTTAGTAGGGTTTAGACCACACTCTAAAGTAAAGATAATTTGAATCATGATGCAAAAAGAACCTTACCAACTCCAATTAACATCATCAAGAATAGACCAATCAAAGAAGATAATTTGAACTCCATGATGTAGAGACATCACCATTACTTATAAATCTTGAAGACACCTTGAATGAAATCTGAACCAAGTGAAACATGAAGGAACTCCTGACTTCTACTCCTACAACTATCATGATCATGTAAATCCAACACCATGACATCAACCTCAACTCTGTCATATACACTGAGAACATTGAGCTAAAACAACAAACTAGAATGAACTACACAATGAAGTTATTAACTCAAACCCAAACAATCTTCAAACACAATTCTCCAATCCAACATATCATAATTTGGTGGTCTGCAACACATATGATATCCATGCAGCATATGATATCCTTGCACCTTAACAACATAAGAAGCATCAATCAATCAACAACATGATTTTATCTAACTGATCATCCAACAAAGAAGGCATCTACTGCACACATCAGATTATAAGCAAGACAAACTTCCATCTCCTTGATACTGGTATAAATCCACTTGTAATGTCAACCATAGAACCATTGATCAAGACATGATGCCCTTTTTTTATTATCCTGAATAACACAATGATAACATAAAGCAAGATCCCACTATCCAAAAAGTTCTTTCCAAGGTGGTTGTGAAGACAAACTTCATAAACCAAGTAAACCATGAATGAAGATCACATCTCAGATCAAACAAGTCTTGTGATCAATGATAAACATCATAAACCAACACACTTAGATCACAGGTAAGCAAATATCTAAGTTGGTTACCTGTGATATAGGTCATTGGTATGGCTTCCACCCACTTTGTGAAATATTCAGTGGCGGTGATAATAAACTTATGACCGTTGGATGAAGTAGGATCGATTTTACCTATGAGATCAAGTCCCCACTATGAAAAAGGCCATGGAGTAACAATAGGCTGAAGCTCATGTGCTGCTGCATGTATTAGATCTCCATGTTTTTGACACTGTAGACATCTCTTTGTAAATTGTTGTGCATATTTTTCCATAGTTGGCCAATAGTATCCTGCTCGTAGAAGTTTCTTAACAAGGCCAAGGCCAGTGGAATGTGAGTCGCAGACACCTTCATGTACCTCATGTAAGGCCACTTTTGCTTCCTTAGAATCAAGACATCTAAGAAGGATAGCATCAAGACCCTGGTGGTAAAGGGTGTCTCCCAAGATAGTGTAATGAGAGGCTCGACGGATAAAGGTTTTGTGTTGGGTGTTAGATAGTTAAAATGGGAGGGTTTGATTATGGAGATACTCGTATATGTCCTCATACCATGGTGAATTAGGACCAACAATTTCACATATAAGCTCAGACTGTGGAACTTCAAATGCTAGAATCAAAATCTGTTTGACCAAAAATTCACATTTATGCTTGTCGGATGGCATGTCTAGAAGAGACCCAATCATAGCCATGGCATTTGCTACTTTGTTCTGTAGTCTTGGGATTTGTTCAAAAGTAATATCAACCATTATCTTATATGGAAGAAGATTCTCATATTTTGTTTGATACTCATCTAAAACCTATTTGATAACCAGCTGAGAATCACCAAAGACTGGTAACTGTTTGATAGCCCATTGTACTGCCATGTGCAATCCTGTGATTAAAGCTTCATACTCTACTATGTTATTGGTACATGAGAATGTAATTCTGTATGATTTAGGTATACAATCTCCTTGAGGGGTAACAAACAAGATGCCTGCTCCTGATCCATGTTATGTGTATGATCCATCAAAATATAGATGCCATCAGGTTGGAGAAGTTAAATTAAACAATCCTTCATCAGGAAACTCTAGATACATTGGATGAATATTTGTGATAGGTGCCACTAATTAATCATCAATAACTTGTCCTTTGATAGCTTTTTGATCCACATATTGTATGTGGAATTCACTTAAGATCATGACCCATTTTGCTAACATTCCTGTGAGAATAGCTTTAGAAAGAAGATATTTGAGTGGATCCACATTAGAGATGAGCTTTGTTGTTTGGTTCAACATATAGTGTCGCAACTTTTGGGAAGCAAACACTATTGCTAAACAGGCTTTTTTCATAGATGAATAATTGAGTTCATATCCCACAAGAGTTCTGTTGATGTAGTAGATGGCTTGTTCTTTTCCTGAATCATCATGTTGAGCTAGAAGGGCACCTAGTGCTGCTGTTGTTGATGATATATAGAGCAATAATTGATGATCAAGTACATGAGGTACTAACATAGGAGGTGTTACCAGATATTCCTTTATTTTATCAAAAGCTTTTTGACACTTTTCATCCCACTTAAAAGGTTCACCTTTGCGAAGAAGATGCTGAAAGGATGACATTTATCTGCTAGTTGTGAGATAAATCTGTGGATAGACTGTAGCCTGCCTTGTAGACTGCAGAGCTGCTTGAGATTTGTTGGTGGAGGCATCTCCATGATAGCTTTTACCTTAGCTGGGTCCACTTCTATCCCTCATCGAGACATAATGTATCCAACATTTTTCCTGATGTTACACTAAATACACATTTTTTTGGATTTAGTTTGACTTCGTATTTTTCTAATCGATCAAAGATTTGTGCTAATACCTGTAGATGTCCTTCTCTTGTCTTAGATTTTCCTAGGATGCCATCAACATAATCTTCCATGATAGAATGAAAAAGGTCATGAAAAATAACTGTCATGGCTCGTTGATAGGTAGCTCCAGTGTTCTTGAGACCAAAAGGCATTACAACCCAGCAATATGTGCCCCATGGACAAATAAAAGATGTTTTATCTTGATCTTCTTCCGCTATTCTGATTTGATTATATCCTAAAAATCCATCCATCAGAGATAGCAGTTCATGTCCAGCTATAAGATCTACAATGTTGTCTATGCTTGGTAGTGGAAAGTCATCTTTAGGACATGCTTTGTTAAGATCACTAAAGCCTGTGTAGTAGCAAACTCGTCCATCTAGTTTTGCTATAGGTACCAAATTTGAAACCCATTCTGGATAATCAATAGGCCTTATGAACTTTGCTTCTAATAGTTTCTGAATTTCTGCTTTGACTAATAAAGCTACCTGTGGATGCATTTTTCATAGTTTTTGTTTGACAGGTTTTGCATTAGGAGGTACTGCTAGATGATGTACCACAAGTGATGGATCTAGACCCAGGATGTCAGCATAAGTCCATGCAAAATTTATAGCTCTTCTCATAAAAAATGCTGTGAAGTCTCTTCTTTCTTGCTCTGATAGTGATGTTGCCAAAAAAGTGATCTTTGGATTCTGCTGTGTACCCAAGTTCATGTCTTGTGATTGTTCAACTAGCACAATTGATTTTGTTGGAATCGTTTGCCATTGTGCCAAAAGCTTGAGTTGTCAATGCTCGCTACAAACGCCAAACTTAACCCAGATCCACAGGAGGTTCACTGCCATGTCATGAATCCCAAGGTCAGCGTTGAATGCCTCACTAACAAGGGGGTAGCTCACTGCTAACAATCCCCCCCTCAATGCATCCCAAGGGATTCAAACCTGTGACCCATGGCTCTGATGCCAATTGTTGGAATCATTTTCCATTGCGCCAAAAGCTTGAGTTGTCAACGTTCGCTACAAATGCCGGTCTTAACCCAGATGTATGGGAGGCTCACTGCCATGTCTGGAATCCCGAGGTCAGTGTTGAATGCCTCACTGACAAGGGGACAACTCACTGCCAACAGATTTCTCATGATAATCAGTGGCAACAGGAAGATCAAATCCCCCATCCTTAGGCACCTCAGATAGGTTTTCACCTTCAGATACGTCCTTTATTTTTACTTTTTCACGGTCAAGAGTCACCTTTTGGTTTTCACCTGGTGACCCATTTTGTTTGATTTTGTTTATTTCACTTTTGTGACTGAAGGATTTGATAGTTCCACCAAAATATGCTAGTTTAGGTAGGTCCATCATGAAACCTGCTTTATGATCACCCAATGGAATACCTTGTCGTAAGCCCATGAATTCAGCAATAGCTTCATCATTTTCAAATGTATCTAATATCGGTGCCCCCTGTTGGTCCCAATCGACGAGGTCGGGATATACGAGTGAATGGTTAATGGAGGAATTGTTACAGCTAGAGGAGGTTGCAGAAATTATGAAGATGGAGTGTTCTTGGAAAAGGTTGGTGATATGAAGGGAGAAGTCATCGATAGTATCCAAATTAGAAGTCTCTCCTATCGAGGAAGGTCCAGCATCAGTATCAGAAATACACTTAATGTCTTTGAGTCGCAGTACTTTTGGCTGATACCCAAGGCCTTCCTTATTAAACTTTTTAGACACAATAATGGGTTCAGTAGGTCCTTGTTCCTATGATCCCAGTCCACCATGTCCTTTATAGCCCATGTTCTTTATGATGCGGAACCCATTGTTGTATCGCTCTACTTCAAGTTGGACTTGGTCATTTTCATCAAAGAATATCAAGAGTCTATATCATCAATATCTTCATCATCCAAGAATCCGCCTTTAATGAATATTGTGGTGGGAGCTTTGATGACAGCGGGGGATGAAGATGGTTGGGATGTAAAAGGCTTACCATAGGATTTAGGAGATAATGGAAGGGTGCCAACACAACAAGATTCTTGCAATGTGTACTCACCAAGGCCATGTTCGGTATACTTGATACGGAGGTTAGAAGCGGCTATGCTAGATGAGGGTTTGAGGAGGTCGGATGGGTCTACATAGTATGAAGATGGATATGCCTCAGTGTTGATAGGAATGCGGTTCAGACTTTGATATTTAGCTTGAAGGCATGACAAAACTCAAATGGATTGGGATCAGCTTGAATAGTAACCTCAACACTATTATGTGGAAATTTAAGGCATTGATGGTATGTAGAAGGAACTACCTTGAGGGCATGTATCCATGGATGACCAAGGATGATGCTATAGGGAAGGTCAATATCAAGGACTTGACAACAGGTTTCTGTGGTAACCGGCCCAACTTGGATAGGCAAGAAGATAATCCCTTTAGTATCTCATTCAGTATCATCATATGCTCTAATAGTAATAACCTTGGAGGTGTCAACATCTTTCTCAGAATATCCCAATTGTTTAATGAGTTTAAAAGAACATATATTAAGACCAGCTCCACCATCTATCAAAATTTGTTTGATGCGGCGTTGTTTAACAAATACTTCAATATGGAGGGCTTTGTTATGTGAAGGATGAATGGAGGGATAAAGATCTTTATTGGAGAAGGTTAAGTGACAAGGGGCTACAATGCTAGTGACCATAGATTGGAACTGTGTGATATCAATATCATTAGGCATCGAAGATTCTTGTAAGGCCTTGTCAAGGATAGCTTTATGAGTAGGGGATATGCGAAGCAACTCAAGAATGGATATGTGCGCGGGTGTTTTGCCAAGGTGATCCAAGAGATTATAGTTAGAGAGAGGTCAAGGAGAATGGACATGTTCTCCTTGGATGGTAACTCGACCTCTTCGCATGGTTACAGTGCAATCAGGTGTTTTGCCTTGGATAGTAATGGTAGAAATGTGAGCATGGTTAATGCAGCCAATGGTAGACGATTCATAGTTATACTAAATAGCATTCCAACATGAGGATTACTTGTCTTATCATGAGATGGAATTGGATTATTAAAAGTCTCTAGATCATAGTTCGATGTTGATTGTTGTGCAGGTTGAGTTGTTGAAGGTGTGACCTTGATTAAACCTTGATCAATACAATCTTGGATGACATGTTTTAAGCACATACAACCATTTTTTTTGTGTCCTTTAACTCGATGGTAATCGCAATACTCATTTTCTTTGTACCAAGGAGCTCTGAAAAGTAGTTCATCATTTGGTGGTGAATCCAGTAAGATAATATCGCCCACTTGGAGAAGCTTTCGAAAGATAACTTCCATGGGTTCTGCTAATGGTGTAATTTGTCAGCACGGATTGGAAGTTTGTCATTCTCGCATTTGTTGAAAAGGTTACGTTGGTGTAGAAGCTGCTTGAATGTTGATGGGAGCTTTCATAGTTTGAATGTTCTTTGCATCTACAACACCATTGTTGACAACATTCTTATTCTTGTTCCAAAAGTGAGACTTATCGTTGGAATTTTAGGGATAGTCTTTGTTATCACGAAAGATCTTAATAGTTCCTTTAGTAATTAGAGCTCATTCAATGATGGTTCCTTTGGAAACAAGTTCATCAAAGGTCCTAACACTTTGCAATTGTAATTGGAATGACAACTCAGGATGAAGATTTTGAACAAAGATATCAAACTATTGCTTCTCAGGGATTTCCCATGATAGTTTGCTAGCCATATTACGCCATCGTTGAGTAAATGAAGAAAAGGCTTCACCATTGCACTGTTTATTGTTAACAAGGTCATTCATGTTTACCTCATGTTCAATGTTGAAAGTAAAGTGTGATCGAAACTTGTTTGCCAATTCTGAAAAAGACTTAATTCTCAGAGGTAGATGAGAAAACCATTCAAGAGTTTGTCTTGCTAAGCTTTGAGGAAATAGTCTCAAAAGATATGTATCATCATAAGCAACATCAAGACATGCCACAAAGAATGCTCTAAGATGGTCTTTCAGATTTCCTTTTCCTTTGTACTTATCAAATTGTGGAATTTCAAAATGTGGCAGAAAAGGTATCATATGAAGAGATTTGTCAAATGGATAAGCGCATATGTTTTTGAGAGAGAAAGTTTTCTTGCCTTGTCCTACCGCTTATTGATCATTTGTTGAACATCCATTGAAGATAATTGATGTTGTTGCAAAGGGGGTGAAACATGGTATGATGTATATTGCGGTTGTTGTTGTGGGATATATGGAGCCATGACCATTTGTTGAGGTTGCATACTCACAATATGTGTCAAAGGATTAGTATGTGACACATATGTGTTGGAGGATTGCTGTCCTTGAGACACAAGCGGTGGTTGGGTATGCATCACATGGGAAGTGGATGACGTATTGACAGTAGTGAATGGTTGGGAAGTTGGGGTTGGATTTGTTACATGGTAAGTGATGGACGGATTGGTAGATATGAAAGAAGGATGAACATTTGGATTTGTATTTTGGACAACATGGGGATTGGTATGTGTCATGTGTTGGGTGATAATAGGCAAGCCTTGGGTAGCATAGGATGGATTGATGGTGTGCGAAGGATTGGAAGAATATGACGGCATGGATGTGAGTTGCTCAACATAAGTGACCATATTGCTAGTACTGGATTGAGAAATGATAGGAGGATCACTCATGTCAATAAGACTAACATTAGGATTATATGATAGAATAGAGGGATTAGCAGTTGGTATATGGGATATGGTATTCGTATGAGATATGGTAGGTTGTGGTAGGCATGAGGCTTGGGCAATAGGGGTTGTTGGGATAGTTTGGGAGGCTTGCACACTATGAGACATGGGAATAGCTTGTGATGCTTGGAGTGTTTGCACTTGGGTTACATGGACAGCTTGTGTTACTTGAGGCATGGAAACGGTCATGGTAGGAGGAGTATGTTGAGGGACATGGAAAGGTGGAATGTTGAGATTTTGTGACATGAGAGGGAGCACATTGGTTGGCACTATCAAAGGTTCTAAAGTATGCTCCGAGCATGGTAGATCAAATGAAGCAACAATAGGTAATGAGGAAGATGTATTGGAAGATGGAGCTTGTGATATGATAGGAGATGATGCAACTATAGTGGATGGTCCCTTTGCAACAATAGCGGAAGTGTTTGGATCTTGTTCTCTAATAGTGGATATGTCAAAGTATTTTGGTAATTTAGCACCCATGCGAGCAAGTTGCAAGAAGTAGTGATTAGGCTCAGATATAATAAGTCTCTCAACTTGGTCCCATACATGGTTATCTCAAAATTCTGATGAATCATCTTGAGATTGTTCTTCAAAAGTTTCCAAGGATGTTGGAGGTTGCATTTGTTGTGAAGATGAATCGCTAATGGTGTATCCTTGAGGCATAAACATATGAGGAGGCATACTAGTCATGAATTGAGTTGTGTCCTTAACAGGTGTTGATTTGAATTGTTGCATCTTAGCTTGCAATTTGGCTTCCATTTTAGCTCTCAATTTGGCTTCCATTTTAGCTCTATATTGGCTCCTAGTTTGAGGCATGATGTTGATGATGAAACTGAAGTTTAGCTTGTCAAAGTTTTGAGACCCAAAAGATGATAGTTTGCTAGATGGTTGATTGGTTGCTATTTTGGTTTGCTTGGTTGCTAATTCACTTGGTTGGTTTGTTTTGGTTGATTTGTTGTTGTTGGGTTGTTGTTGGTTTGTTGTTGGTTTGTTGTTGTTGGGTTGTTGTTGGTTTATTGTTGTTGGTTTTCCCTAGAGAATAGCTCACACACTCAAGGGAAAGATTGTTTGTTAAAAGTTGTTAAGTTGCTGATGTTTACTGAAGCTAAAGCTAAGGGATAATGTTTTCTAATTGAAACGGTTGGGTTGATATGTGGTTTGCTAGTTGGGGTCTCAAAAAGATGAAAATCTCATGAATTGCAATTGATTGGTAAGCTCAAAATAGAAGTCAAAGTCCAAGTATCTGCTAATGATCAGAAACAGGTCTGAAAGCTAATGTCAAAGTTTTAGCAAGTTGGATCTGTGGCTAATTTAGTTAAGGCACTAAGATTTGTAGGTGTTTAACCACAGGCAACAAGTAATATCTCATATGTGACTCAGAGGATGCCAAAGGTGACTAATAATAGCTCAAATGCGGTCTAGTCTAGGTTCTAACAGCAAGTGACAGTATTAACCAGAGGTGATTAGATTATTCATAGGCCACAACTGTTTGCTAAAAAGTAATTTTCTGTTGATTGGAAGTGACACAAGTTACGCTAAAGGTGACATACTGTTGTTTAAAGGTGACCTTGTTTACGTAAAAAGCAATTAGTTGTTCAAAGGCGATTCAGTTCAGGCAAAGAGTGGCTAATTGTGGTTCAAAAGTGATTTTTGCTGTTTGTATGTGGGTAGTTTAGGTTTAAAAGTGACTGTGTTTGTTCAGAAAGATGGTTGATTTGTGATTTTTGACAAGAAAATAGTAATTGCAGTCACTCACAGTCACAACAATCACAAACTTGTACAACCTAGGCTAGGAAAGGACTGTATTTGTTGAATCCCTTGGCCATGCTTATTCAAAGCAGATAGCTTTAGGATCTTGGTAGCACCAGCTCCTCTCCACGACACTCACTTTTCATGCATACCAAGATCTGGGTTTCCTGTAAGGCTTGTCCCCCCCCAAACCTTAGGATTGTCCCTGCTATCTCTTCTAGGAACCACGTGAATTGGAGATGCTTCAAAGGTCCCACCTTTTGCATCAACAAATAGAAGGTTTTTGGCTACTGTAGATTAGAGAAAAGCAATAAGGTAAACAAAAGAAAAATCAAATGTAAACAAGAACACAAGATTATACCTTATGCAAAACCTAATCCCATCAAGGGAAAGAGGAGCCCTTGCACCCAAGAGAAGCTCCCAAGACCAAGATTATCCCTAGACTATAAGCTCAAATGTGATTTTGGCATGGTAACTTTGCATGAAAATGGATGATGAAAATGACTTATGAAGGGTTGTATTTATAGACTTTTTGAGAGGATTTTGATCCAAGGGTGGAGATTGATTGGAGAGATCAACGGTGGAGGATGAAAGTGAGGTGGAGGGCCTAGATTTGATCTTGGAAGATGGAGGGTTAGGAATAAAAGTAAATCTTTTATTCATTTTTGGGAAAGGGGTGAATAAATGAAGTTTGGTGAGATGGATTATTTGTGAATTAAAAATACACAAAGGGAGGGGTAAAATGAATTAAAAATTCATTATGGGGAAGAGAGTTATGACATGTGTAAGAGGAGTAAATGTGATGTGTGATTTATTTGAATTTTAAATTTGGGGAATGTGGAGAGAAGTGCTAATGAGGGTTTGACTTTCTTAATTAGGGTGATTAACCTAATTAATGTGGCTGGAATAAATTAGTAGAGGGATTAGAGGGGGGATAAGATTAATTAATTAGTGATTTAATTAATTAATCCTATGGCTAGGATGAGATAGGCTGGAGTAGGTAATTAAATAATAGCTATTTAATTGCCTAGGGTAGGGATAGGCTAATTAGTAGGCTGGATTAATTAGTTAACAAGGTTTTAACTAATTAATTGGATTTAGGGAAAATAGGGAATTGATTTAATAAATTTTGCATATTTATTAAATCACTTTGGCTAAGGTTTGGACTATTGAATTATTAAAATTAATTCAATTTTGGGGATAAAATGGTGTGGATTTAGAAAATGAAAGGGGTGATTAATCAAATAGAAATTTAATTAATTGGTTGGAAAGGGAATTGGTAAGTTTAGGGATGTCGTGAGTCAGTTTGGTGGTCGAGACATTTTTAGGTGTCTATAGCTACTACACAAAGTTGCTAATAAGGGCATCCATTTGGGTGGCTATAAGTGTGGCAACGCTACTCTCCATTATAGAGTCTCCCAGCCTTTAAGGGTTATGCCTTGGAGGGTTTTGGGGGAGGTTGGCTGTCGGTATAACACAACAACACCTGTTTTATACTTTTCTTATATAGTGGTTTAGAAGGACTTGGCTTTAGCCCATTACCGCTTGGGTCATATCCCTTTTCACACCGGGAAGGCAGGCCCTCTAAAGATAATAACAAGTTCTCATACACCCAAGATCCATTTGATAGGTGAGAGAAGAGGATACTTTTGTCATTAAATTTGGTTTACAATCAATCACATGCAAGCAATCACAAAAAGATAAATCAAGCACGGTGCAAGTAATGATTCATTTTAAGCACCAAGCCCAAATGTTACTAATTTAGTGATAAACCACAAGTTTTAGACCGATCGAAGCTGCAACATATGTGTTAGTAGTTTGGTAACCTCCTTTTCTTGGACAAATTGATAAGATGCTGCACAAATACCTGATTAGTAGCCAAGAAAACAAACTGCAAATAATATAGACTGAAAGTGACATAGTTTACTAGAGGCGATTCACTATCTGTCAAAAATGATCTTTATCCTGTCGCAGGTGAACCTCTACAGATCAAAAGCGGTTTAGAAAACACCAGAAGTGAATTGTTTCAGCTCATAAGTGATGCAAAAAAGCATGAAGTGGTTGGTTTCAGCTCATAAGCGACCTAGATCTGTAAAATAGAAAGTACGCAATAAAAGCCCTAATTCTACGAAAAGTGATGCAGTCAGCCAAAAGCAGTCACTGTCAGAATAAAAGTGATCCAGTTAAATGCAAAAGTGAGCATTATTAAGATAAAAATGATACAAAATAGACTAAAAGTGATCATTGTCAGAATAAAAGTGATCCAAAAAACACTACAGGTAGCAGATTTTAGTACAGAAGCGACACGGATATGCAGACAGCGATGGATTTTTTCTCAGAAGTGACTGGAACTTGCCATAAGTGCTCAAATGATCTGATCTTCATAGAAACAACTTCAAATAGCAAAGTTAATCAAGGACGTGATTCCCATCGGGCATGCCAAAATGTGATAGGTAAAAATCAGGTTAATAAGATCAAGCATTGCCATGAAAACCTAACCCTACCATCATCAAAGAATCTAATCTAAATGAAAACCAAAAGTATGCAATTCAAGCACAATATCACCTAGATTGTATGATTCCTTGTTTATGATGTGGATTGCTTCTTCAATAATGAACAATTATGAAGATAAAAGCTGCCATGATGGATGAAGGATAAGCTCAATGAATGCTATGGATGCTCAAGTGTTCAATATGCTCAAGATGATAATGTAGACACTATATGAATGCTGGATAGATGTAGTATGGAATGAGAGGATGTTTATATAGAACTCAACCAAAATCAATCAACAATGGAGATTTGGAGGCTATGTGAATGGCTAAGATTGAAAGATAGACATACATGAATGTGAAGATGACAAATGGCAAGAAGATAGGGCTTAGGTGTGCTTGTGTACATAAAAAGTACTACATGTGAAAGATATTAAATAAAAGGATGTAGTACCACTTATCTTCTTAAATGAATGAGGCACAGATGTCAGCTAAATGATAAGATAAATTAATTAAATAAATAAAATTTACTTAATTAATTGGAAAGTTGGTTTGTGAAAGGAATCTTTAATTAAATAAATAAGATTTATTTAATTAAAAATAGATAGAATGAAGATAATTAAATAATTAAATATTGTTTAATTATAGCATAGAGGAAATAGCTAATGAATTAATTCAATAAATATAACTTTATTTAATTAATTGAAGAAATAAATGTGTTAGGGATATTGCTCAAGTGTGTTAGACAAATGCAGATAATGTGTAATGCAATGTTTGAATGCTAATGATAATGAGTCAATTTTGGGTGTCTACAGTTAGTTTTAGAATAGACAACTGAGAGGGGGGTGAATTAGTTGTCTCCAAAAATTGTTCCTTAATCACTTAGAACCTTCTTAAATTTCAGTGGCATAACAAAAGATTGAATCATTGAAGGATAATGCAATAACTCAAGAGTAGAAACACATTCAACACATATAATGTTGCAAGTATGAGGTGAACCAGTGTTGTCATTGATGTCAACATACTCATATTACATTGACAAGAAGGATTGGATGAGCTGTGTGTTGAGGATATTGAGAAAATTACCCTCAGTCAGGAACAGTGAAGAACAGTGATGAGAAGAAGGCAAATATATTGGATAGGTTGAAAACCGGAGGATGCGGATTAAAGGGTTTGTAGATATGAGTCTTGAGATGCTTCAGTCAAGTTTTCAGAGGTCCGCATGAAGACCTGAAGAAGTTATGGTTGTCTGTGTGAAACCGGTTCCGGCAAGTGCTTAGAGGTGACAGAGGATCACAGAAAGGTCCGGTGAGGTCCGGGATTGTACAATCCTAATCTACGGATTGGAAAGAGTATTTGGGATGTCCTTGTGATGTGCCATCTCGAGTTGTGTATGATTTGGAGGTCCGGAAGTACCTCTTGCATTATGACAGTGGCGACAGACTGTGTTCTTGAAGTTCCGGATAAGGAGGATAAGAGATTTCAGTAAGTAAAGGAAATGCAGACGTACCTGGTCATTCAGACAGGCTTGTGAAGGTTCTTGGATCATGTTGAGATTGTGTTATTGGTCCGCATTGATAATGTATGATTTGAAGGTGCGGAAGTACCTTCTACAGTGGCAACAGACTGTGTTCTTGAAGTTCCGGATGAGGAAGACAAGAGATTCCAACAAGTAAAGGAAGTGAGGATGTATCCGGACATTCAAGCTTGTGAAGTTTTCTGGATCGTGTTGAGGTTGTGTTGTTGATCCGCATTGATAGTAGAGCCTGGAATTGAAGTTATTCTTCTGGATGAAGTTCTTGCTCTGTTTAGCCGACTGGATGAGTTGTTCATCCTGCGAATGTTCTTGTGGTGGCCGACCGGATGTGTTATTCATCTTGCGGATACTCTTATGATTGTTTGCCGACTTAGATGTTTGATCCTAAGTCGATGTCTTGTATAAATAACGGTCTGTGAGTTCATTTCGAGGTGTGGTGTGTGTGGATGAGTGTGGCATAGCGAAGAGAAGTGTGAAAGGCAGAATAGAGGTTTTTGGGCTTAATTGGAACTGATCCGGACATGGTAGAGATGTCATTCTCCAGTTCAAGACTGTGATTTTTATCACTTTGTATACAGTGTGTCTCCTTGTAGGCAGTGGGCCTCTTTGTGAGCAGTGTGCTCGGGCAGTGAGCCCTAATTGGCATGTGCCATTCATTTTTCTTTATTCTTCTAACAGAGAATAATTCTTGGGTTAATCACCCCGTGGTTTTTCCCTTAACCGGGTTTTCCACATCAAAATCTTGGTGTTCAATGTGTTGATACTTATCTGCTCTTGTGTTTATGTATTATGCTTTCATGGATGATTAATTGATATGCTGCTAACTAACAACAAAGAATCAAGTGTTGAAAGAACAAGAAGTTTTATACAACTGATTCACCCCCCCCTCTCAGTTGTATGCCCTAGATCCAACAATTGGTATTAGAGCCAAGTTCCTCTGATAGGAGCTTAACCGCTTGAGGAGATCCAGGATGTCGTCATACAAGAAGGATAGTCCAAAGTTCGATGGAACCAACTTCAGTCTCTGGAAAGGTTGCATGAAGTGTCACTTGGAATGTATGGGAAAAGCATACTTGGCTATGGTTTCAAAACCATATGTACCTCCACAAGGTGGTCCGACAACTCTGAATGAAATCACAGAAGCTGAAAATAATCTGCGGACCAAGGAAGCTCTTCTAAGCGCATTGAATGACTCAGATCTCTCGAATGTTATTGACCTACCAACTGCATATGAGATCCTGACTAAACTGGAACTTCTGTATGAAGGAGATGAGTTTGTCAAAAGTGCAAGGTTGCAAAGTCTGAAAGGGAAATTTGAAAGATTGAAAATGAGAGATGATGAAAACATCACTACCTTTATGCCAAGAGTGAATGAGCTGGTATGTGGAATCAGAAATGCTGGTGGAACTTTAGATGAAAATGAGATTGTCTGCAAAATCCTAAGATCCCTTCCTGCTGCCTACAAAATCAAGGTTGCTGCCATTGATGAATTCAGAGCCCACACAACTGTCACAAGAGAACAACTGGCTGGCAAACTAGCTGCATTTGAAATGACCGAGTTTGGAGATGATCCTCCCAAGACTGAATCTGCTTTCAAAGCCAGTGCCTATGTGAAAGGTAAACAGAGATTTGATCCGGGAGAAAACTCATCAAGGAAAATGTCATGGTATGATCAAGCAAGAAGAGACATGGAAGAAGAAGAAGCAGAAACAGCTCAACTTGAAGCCCTCATTGCAAAGAGACTGCCAAGAGGATCCGGTAAGTATGAAGGAAAACTACCCTTTAAGTGTTTCAACTGCAATAAGATTGGTCATTTTGCTTCAAGATGTCCGGAAAGATCTACAAGGTCTAATACTAACAGACAAAGGTTTCAAAAGAATTGCTATTATGTTCACGAAGAAGATGACAATGAAGGAGTAACAGATGATGAATCAGAACTAGGAAGCAAATCCGGAAATGAGTGGGTGTTTATTGCCATCAAGGAAGAAGATTCAATACTCTCTAAATCTGTCAATCACAAAGTTGTTGAAAAAGCTTTGGCTGCTCAAGTGGAAGAAAAGGATGATTGGGTTATTGACAGTGGATGTTCTCACCATATGACTGGTGACAAGAATAAGTTCTTGAATTTGGAAAGGTATGAAGGAGGAATGGTAAAGTTTGGTGACAATTCTGCTGGCAGAATCAGAGGCAGGGGAACTATTTCCTTCGATGGAAAGAGCAAAACAGGTAACGTACTGTATGTTGAAGGATTGAAGCACAATCTTCTTAGTGTTGGTCAGTTAGTGGACAAAGGCTATGATCTCCGGTTCAAAAATAGAAAATGCAGAATCTTTACAAGCTCCGGAACTGAGATTGCATCCGGTACTCAGACAAAAGGTAATATCTTTCATCTGGTTGGTTCAAATAAAAGTTGTTTGTTTGCTCAAATTGATCAGAGTTGGTTATGGCATAGAAGAATGTGCCATGTAAATTTTGATAACATCATCAAGATAAGCAATACTCAGGTCGTAAGAGATCTTCCAAAATTGATGAAACCTACAAATAGTTTGTGCAAAGAATGTCAGCTAGGTAAACAAAGCAGAGTCTCTTTCAAAAGCAAAGATCAGTCTTCTACCGGATTGTTGGAATTAGTACATACTGATTTCTGTGGTCCGACAAGAATCAAGAGTCTGCAAGGTGATAGATATTTCATGTTGTTAATTGATGATCATTCTCGGATGATGTGGGTTACCTTTCTAAAAGAAAAATCAGAAGCATTTGAGAAGTTCAAGATCTTCAAAGCTATGGTAGAGAATCAAACCGGATTGAAACTAAAGTGTCTAAGGTCTGATAGAGGTGGTGAATTTACATCTGGTGAGTTCATTGATTTTTGTGAGAAGCAGGGTATAAGGAGACAGCTGTCTGCTCCTAGGACTCCACAGCAGAATGGAGTGGTTGAGAGAAAGAACCGGACCATTCAGGAAGCTGCCAGGACAATGATGTTGGAAGCAAATGCTCCTCAAATGTTTTGGAAGGAAGCTATCAGCACTGCAGTCTACACTCTCAATCGAGTTCAAATCAGAAACAACACCGGTAAGACCCCCTATGAACTCTGGTTTGGCATCACTCCTACTGTGAAATATTTCAGAGTATTTGGTAGCAAGTGTTATATTAAAAGAGATGAAGATCTAGGAAAGTTTGATGCTAGAAGTGATGAAGGAATTTTCTTGGGTTACTCCACTCAAAGCAAAGCATACCGATGTTACAATAAGAGATTGAGGAAGATGATAGAAAGCACCAATGTGAAAGTTGATGAAGGAATTGAGAAGCCTTCAAGATTTTATGAGTTTGATGAAGATGACCAAGACAGTGTTCAAGGACCTCAATCCTCTCCGGTGAGACAGAGTCAGCCTGATCCGGTAAATCAGGAAGAAGAGATAGGTTTGAATGAGCCTGATCAAGAAGCAGCAGTGCAGGATACTCCCAAAATTCCAAGGTATGTAAGACTGAACCACTCTGAAGATCAGATCATAGGTGACAAAAGCAAAGGTGTACAAACTAGAAGGAATGTTGCTCAAAATCAGGATGAATGTTGTCTGATTTCAAAGATTGAACCTAAAACAATAAATGAAGCCTGCAATGATGAAAACTGGACCAAAGCAATGGAAGATGAATTGATGCAAATTGAGAAAAATCATACTTGGGATCTTGTTCCCAGACCTAGAGACAGGAATGTAATTGGAACCAAGTGGGTCTTCCGGAACAAACTAAATGAAGCTGGTGAAGTAATCAGAAACAAAGCTAGATTGGTCTGCAAAGGCTACTCTCAAATAGAAGGAATTGACTTTGAAGAGACTTTTGCTCCGGTGGCAAGAATTGAAGCAGTCAGATTACTTCTTGCATTTGCTGCCTTCAAAGACTTCAAGGTATATCAGATGGATGTCAAGTCTGCCTTCCTAAATGGTGATCTGGAAGAAGAAGTCTACATTGAACAACCGGATGGATTTCAATTGTCTGATAATGATGATATGGTCTGCAAGTTGAAGAAAGCTTTGTATGGATTGAAGCAAGCCCCAAGAGCATGGTATGAAAGGTTGGATAAGCATCTTGTGCAGATTGGATTCAACAAAGGTACTGCTGACAGTAACTTATATTTCAAAATTGATCATGAAAACATATTGATTGTTGAAGTGTTTGTGGATGATATCATTTTTGGAGGAAGAGATAGTATGTGCAAAACTTTTGCAAATCAGATGAAAAGTGAGTTTGAAATGTCTATGCTTGGTGAAATGAATTTCTTCTTGGCTCTACAAATTACTCAAACAAAAGAAGGGATCTTCATTTCTCAGACCAAATATGTGAAAGAATTGTTAAGGAAATTTGGTATGGAAGACTCAAAACCTATGAACACTCCTATGGCAACCGGATGTAAGTTAAGCAAAGATGATGACTCTCCAAAGGCAGATCAGACAAAATATAGATCAATGATTGGTGGATTGTTGTATCTCACTCAAACTAGACCAGATATAATGCAGGCTGTTGGTCTTGTGGCAAGATTCCAGGCTGATCCTAGAGAATCTCATGTTATGGCAATCAAAAGAATTTTTAGGTACTTGAAAGGAACAGTTGAGTATGGTCTATGGTACCCTAGAGATCTGGATTTCTCTCTTCATGCTTACACAGATGCAGATTGGGCAGGAGATGTGGATGACCGGAAGAGCACTAGTGGTGGAGCATTCTTTTTGGGGAAGAGATTGGTTTCTTGGCTAAGCAAGAAACAAGATGCAATATTTCTGTCTACAACTGAAGCAGAATACATTGCAGCAGCAGGTAGTTGCACTCAAATCTTATGGATGAAGCAGATGCTAAGAGACATCAAAGTTGAATATGAGGAGCCTATCACAATTTTCTGTGATAATTCAAGTGCAATTAATATTTCTAAGAATCCGGTATTACACTCTAAGACTAAGCACATATCTATCAAATTTCACTTTTTGAGAGAACAAGTAAACAAGGAAGAAGTTAGATTGGAGTATGTTCCCTCCAAGGATCAGATTGCAGATATCTTTACAAAACCTCTTCCCAAGGACTCTTTTGAATATCTCCGGGAGAAGTTAGGGGTCATGGCCCCTCCGGTGATAAACTAAGATGCACTGATGTGCATCAGTCCAGTGGATATCACAGTCATATCTTGTGATCTGGATTGATGATGGGGAGCTGCTACTAAGGGGGAGCAGCTGGTATGATTCTGATGTATTAGAATTGCAAGTATGAGCCCTTTGCCATTGATGTCAAAGGGGGAGAGAAGACATGTGAAAAACAAGTGGTTAATGATCAAAGGGGGAGAGAAGACATGTAAAAAGTTGTTGTTGATAGGGGGAGCTGTGACAGAAAGGAGAAGTTCTTGTCTTGATGGTTTTTCACATCATATGTTCCCATCAATGACAAAGGGGGAGATTGTTGCAAGTATGAGGTGAACCAGTGTTGTCATTGATGTCAACATACTCATATTACATTGACAAGAAGGATTAGATGAGCTGTGTGTTGAGGATATTGAGAAAATTACCCTCAGTCAGGAACAGTGAAGAACAGTGATGAGAAGAAGGCAAATATATTGGATAGGTTGAAAATCGGAGGATGCGGATTAAAGGGTTTGCAGAGATGAGTCTTGAGATGCTTCAGTCAAGTTTTCAGAGGTCCGCATGAAGACCTGAAGAAGTTATGGCTGTCTGTGTGAAACCGGTTCCGGCAAGTGCTTAGAGGTGACAGAGGATCACAGAAAGGTCCGGTGAGGTCCGGGATTGTACAATCCTAATCTGCGGATTGGAAAGAGTATTTGGGATGTCCTTGTGATGTGCCATCTCGAGTTGTGTATGATTTGGAGGTCCAGAAGTACCTCTTGCATTATGACAGTGGCGACAGACTGTGTTCTTGAAGTTCCGGATAAGGAGGATAAGAGATTTCAGTAAGTAAAGGAAATGCAGACGTACCTGGTCATTCAGACAGGCTTGTGAAGGTTCTTGGATCATGTTGAGATTGTGTTATTGGTCCGCATTGATAATGTATGATTTGAAGGTGCGGAAGTACCTTCTACAGTGGCGACAGACTGTGTTCTTGAAGTTCCGGATGAGGAAGACAAGAGATTCCAGCAAGTAAAGGAATTGCGGATGTATCCGGACATTCAGGCTTGTGAAGTTTTCTGGATCGTGTTGAGGTTGTGTTGTTGATCTGCATTTATAGTAGAGCCCGGAATTGAAGTTATTCTTCCGGATGAAGTTCTTGCTCTGTTTAGCCGACCGGATGAGTTGTTCATCCTGCGAATGTTCTTGTGGTGGCCGACCGGATGTGTTATTCATCTTGCAGATACTCTTATGATTGTTTGCCGACTTAGATGTTTGATCCTAAGTTGATGTCTTGTATAAATAATGGTCTGTGAGTTCATTTCAAGGTGTGGTGTGTGTGGATGAGTGTGGCATAGCGAAGAGAAGTGCGAAAGGCAGAACAGAGGTTTTTGGGCTTAATTGGAACTGATCCGGACATGGTAGAGATGTCATTCTCCAGTTCAAGACTGTGATTTTTATCACTTTGTAGACAGTGTGTCTCCTTGTAGGCAGTGGGCCTCTTTGTGAGCAGTGTGCTCGGGCAGTGAGCCCTAATTGGCATGTGCCATTCATTTTTATTTATTCTTCTAACAGAGAATAATTCTTGGGTTAATCACCCCGTGGTTTTTCCCTTAACCGGGTTTTCCACGTCAAAATCTTGGTGTTCAATGTGTTGATACTTATCTTCTCTTGTGTTTATGTATTATGCTTTCATGGATGATTAATTGATATGATGCTAACTAACAACAAAGAATCAAGTGTTGAAAGAACAAGAAGTTTTATACAACTGATTCACCCCCCCCCCTCTCAGTTGTATGCCCTAGATCCAACATATAACACCAAGATTTTTAATGTGGAAAACCCAATTAAGGGAAAAACCACAGGGTGACTAATCCAAGATTGTATTCTCTATTAAAAGAATAAGAAAAATGGCACTTGCCAATTAGGGCTCACTGCCCAAGCACACTGCTCATAAGAGGCCCACTTCCTATAGGAGACACACTGTCTACAGAAGAATATAAATATTACATACTTGAACTAGAGATTAGCATCTTCACTATGCTTGAGATAGTTCCATTTAAGCTCAACACCTCTGCTCTACTTTTTGCTCCTCTTCTCTACAAGTTTCTCATCATGACAACAGACACTTTTAAATGACTTCACAAATCTTATTTATACATGACATCAACTTTGGAATGATCATCAAAGTCGATACAACACACACTTTATTTTATTATGGAGCAATTACAAAAAATACAACTTGACTTATTAAAAAGCTTCATGCGCACTACTACACTATCAGGTATCCATAGCTGGGACTTCAATCTTCTATGGGGAACACGCCATGCTTTGCAAAATATCTTCAAGATCATCCACAACATGTGCAAAACATCTAGTCAGCCAAGATTAGGAAGAACACCATCACTAGAAGGTAAATCTTCAATTACAAGCTCAATCTTCAATGCAGACCACTAACACAAACTGGACACAATCTAGAGACCCCCACAAGCTTGCTTGAATCACCAAGAACATCAGCACCACTTCTATTTACTGACATCATTCGCATCTTCATCTGGAACCTCAAGAACATAGTCAGTCATCACAGTCACATTAGAAGGATTGGTTGTGGACCTCCAAACCATGAACCAATTGAGTTGTCAATTCACATTAGCTTCCCAAACAAGCCACTAGATCTGCAAAACAAGATATTGCACTTCCAGATCTCACTGGGCCTATTTGTGCCACTCTGTCACCTTTGAATAGCTACCAAAACTAGTTTTATTCATATGGCCATACTCCTCCAAATCTTCATGCAGATCTCTCAAATTTGGACTGGAGCACCTTCAAACAAATATATGCAAACCATTTGATGCATATACTTTGATTTTCAACTGACTAGGATTTTTGCTTCATAGAACTTCACTATCTTCATTGTCCTTCTCTGTTTCTGATAGGGCTAATTTTCTCAATATCCTCAGCACACAGCTCATCCAATCCTTGACATTAATGCAACAGGAGTGTGTTGACATCAATGACAACACCGATTAGGCCCATATTTGTAACAACATTCACATGTCGCGTTGCACTCACATGCACACAAGGTGTCACAACAAGGATGACGACACCAAAGATGAAATCACCATTTTACAATGCAAGGTAACATAATAAAAATACTTCACCCATCACATGATAACTCACCATGATGACCAAGTGAGAGGTGGAGCTCACTCCATGATAAGGATTAGATACATTGCCCATGACATTGCTCCCTCATGAACACATGAAGTAGGATGAGGGTGACATCCACCTAGTCCATTCCATGAATACAAAAGACATCCCAAAACAAGGATAACACTCACTCGTGGGATGGTCCAACAAGGAGGTACAATTCCTTAATACACTAGAATGGTCACTAGATGAACTCATGTAAAGGCACACTACCCAAAACAAAAGAGGGAAACCATTCAATTTTGTAAAAACTTAAAAAACTATAAAACACTCACTAGGGTTTACTTCTGGATGGCAAAAGTACCACCTCCAAAAAAATTATATGCACAAACTAAAGGCACTAGAAGTACCGAGCATCCCAGGGGTGTATGGAACCCAAAGGACAAGCACTCTGCTATGAACACTAATGCCCAATGCTGGGGTCCTTAGGACACTAGTGCCCCAACAAAGTATTCCTCTGGACTCTAGCGCTCAATGTTTTAGTCCTCTGGACTCTAGCACTCAACATTGCCATCTGTCCGAGATAGGGTCAAAATCACCAAAACAACCTAAATCTGGTCAAAATAGCCTAGAAATCTAGGAAATTAAATGTGAATATTCTAAATATGACTAAGCATCATATCCAATTATCAAATTACAAAATTTGATTCTTTTTAAGAACCAAATTAATTTTTTTTGTTTTTCACCATTTGTCACATGCAAATTAACAAAGGAAACACAAGATAACTCAATCATGCCTTCGACACCAACGTCAAAGCACAAACCTATGGTATGATACAACACCACTTAGGTGGTTGATATACACATCCTCAAACAATAAGGATCAAATAATGTCAATGTTCCAATAATCAATTACATTGTTAAGGATACTGACGTCCTTCAAAATTATACAATTATGAAATAATACAAATGCATAAACCACTAAAACCCATCACACTCTCCAAGGTCAACAAGGAACACAACACTGTTGCAAGTATGTGCCTAATCAGTGTTGTCATTGATGTCAACATATTTGTGTTGTCATTGGTGTCAACTATTCTCTTATTTTGTTGCTTTCTTGTAAGGAGTGAGATGCTTTGTCTTTACTTATGTATGTGATCCTGATGTTGAGGATATTGAGAAAATTAGCTCCTCCGGTGGAAACAGTGTGTTGCAGTAGAAACAATGTATTGTATTTAGAAGAACAGTCCAAAAGTTTACTCCACATTTCTTGAAGAATGAATATATTTGTCTGTAGTTTGGAAGTTATTTAAAGTCATGTCTAAAGATGTTATGTTTTGAGTTTGAGCTCTCTGCATGAAGATTTGGGTAAGATATGTTCATCAGAGTAAAAGCTGCTTTTTCTGGGTATTCTCTGGTGATAGGGAGAATGTATTCTGCTCTACATTTCTTTGCATTGATGTTCTATAGTCTGTAGTTTAGGATTAAGTTTGTAGTGATGATAAGTACCTTCAATTCTAATGGTTCATGGCTTGGTGGTCCGTAAGTGATTTTTCTTTTATAGCAGTTGATGATAGTTAAGCTCATGTGCTTCAGATTGAAGAATCTCATGGATAAAGTGGTTAGATGTTGTGTGAATATTCCTGGTGATTACAATGTGCTTGTGGATGTCTCCTGATCATGTTCCTACCTTCAAATAGGTCTGCAGAGAGAAATTTGGATCATGGTTGAAGAATGTTCCTAAAAGACTTAGTGTGAACACCAGTCTTGGCCGACTTGGTTGTTTTCACTAATTATGGAGATGCACTGAAGAGTGTAGAAGCGTGTCATGGCATGAAGGATTGCATTTGAGTCCCAACTAAGGCACGATCTGATCCACATACATCTTTACATCTTTCCCTTAGCAAATTTTTGTATTAGGCCCAGACCTATTTCTATGAATGTTTTTGTAATTCTGACCTTGGAGATTGTTCCAATGGTTGATAAATGTATTGTGGACCTTAATGTATATTCCAAGGTTGATGACTTATTTAAATACTTGTAATGTAATTGCGGAAAATGAAGTGATAATTGCGAAGGCGTAAAAGAGCAGAGCAGAGAATTTATATTGTGCTTCAATGGAACTGAACCTAGGCATGGTGTAGATGCTACCAAATCAGTTTACCATCTTTTGGTAGTGAGTCGTTCTTTGTAGTGAGAAATTTGGGTAGTGAGCCTCTATTTTTTGGTATTTTTATAACTCATATATTTTTGTGGGCTAACACCCACCATGGGTTTTTCCTTTTAGGGTTTTCCACATAAAAATCTAGTGTCTATTGTGTTGGATGTGTGATTGTGATTAAGTCGATCGTTTCATGCTTTCATGATTAAATTTGATTATCAAAAGTTAAGTAGTTGATAGTTTGATATTAATATGAAGTTAAGCTTTTGTGAAAACTAATTCACCCCCCTCTTAGTTGTCTTATGTATTTCAACAATCTAGGTATCAAAGCAAGGTTCCTTGGAAGAAGCCTAATAGCTTGAGGAAGATTTGGGAGAGTTCACTCATGGCTTCCAGGAGATTTGGAAACTTCTTAAACAATGTTGAACTACAAGTAGCTCTTATTGATCTTGAGAAATTTGAAGCAAAAATTAGGGATCTAAAAGATAACATACAAGAAGCTGATGAATGCATTCTAAAGCTAAAATAACAAGTCAAGAAATTCAAATAAAAATACAAAGAGGTTAGTAAACATTGATATCAGCAAATGAAACCCTGGATGATTTGAAAGTGGAAGTTATAGAAAGATCTAAAGTAAAAGAATATCTAAATCTGATGGTAAAAGGCAAGTTATAAGAATGTACCAAACTTGAAAAAGAAGTTGTGAGTCTGAAATCAAACTTGGAAAAAGATAAGAGCTATGAATAAAAGTTCAAGATAAGTTCTGCAAAACTTGATGAGATGATTGCTAGTCAAAAGAGTTTCAATAACAAGCAAGGCTTGGGATTTGAGAAAGGAGAAAGTTCAAAATTAGATCAAGCAAACACTGAGTTGAAGTAAAATAAAATCAACCAGTTCAGGAATCAAAGAAGAAGACCTAGAAGACCTCTAATCAAACAATGAAATGCTCAAAGGTACCCATCTTTCAATGGCCATTGTTTTAATTTTAATAAGTTTGGTCATAAAGCTACTCAGTGTAGTGTTGTGTGGTTACACAACACTCCCCATTTTGACTTGGCAAAACAGGGACCCAACTTTTCTTTTGGCTTGTGTTATCTGCTTTCTGGCGGTTTGGTAAAATCAGTCATGTTCATCATCATGTGGAGTCAAGATGAGGTAAGCCCCAATATGAGGTCAGTCTATCAAAATTCGTATTTCGTATATATGACCACATATTCTGAAAGAGCATTAAAATTCATGCAGGTTTGCTTTTTACATCACTCTGATATTCATCAGGATGTGAGAGTTATGAACAGTCAAAGTCTTGGTCAAACCTGATATTCGCAAAAAGAGGGTCATATTTTATAAACTCAGTTTTGCTGTTTGAAGAACATCATCATCATATTTGAAATGTCCCCCCGATAATATCCTGCAGTTCAAATATCTGGACGTCAACATTAAGTGATAGTAAGTCTTCCCCGTCGAACGGTCTTTTGTATAGCGAGCATCATATTTTGAAAGTAACCCGATATTCGTTAATATCATCCTGATGCAAAATATCACCCTTAACAAACATCCTGATGACATCATCCTCATATTTACATTTCGACAGGATATTTTGTAAACATGATCATGTTCACCCAATGTGACGATGACGTCATAAGACATTTCCAATACGGAGAACAAATATCATGATGACGTCATCCTGATATTCCGAAAGGAGAATGAGTAAGATTGAAGGTCATCATCATATTTTGGAATATCACCTGATAGACCGAAATATCCTCTTGATGTGCTAAAGTGTAAACAAAGGTGCGTTGTCACCCGAATTTTTTGTCGCGATAACAGTTCCAATGCTGGGGAGGATGATATCGAAACTCAACCCGATATTTGTGAAATGTCATCCTGCTCTCATGATATCTTGTCATAGGGATATTCCCCCGCTCCCTTTGCTGCCATTGCCATTAAATGCGCGCAGATATGGTAGGTGATTCCCGCCGATCCTGGAACCCAATGAAACGTTTGGCGAGATCCTGAGTTTTCGCACGAATGATCAAAGATTACGATCTAACTTGTCAGAGTTACCCTAAGTTTACCCTAACTGCGAGGTTAAAAGGTAATTCAACCGCCATTGTTACATTTAACTGCGTTAAAATTGTTTTACAGAGCACTAGCCTCCATTTCTGCATAACAGCTACCGTTGCGCGACTGGAGCTCATAGACTGAGGGAGGAAGGTGATCAGCAGCTGAATCAAGAGCGTCTTAGAGATATACTGGTATAAAGAGAAATCGGCATAACCAGGTAAGTGAACTGAAACCCTCATCATGTTGTTTTTTAAATAATGTTGAAAGTTCTGGTTATGTATCCATGCAAGTAAGTAATGTAGAATTGATACAATAAGCATGATATTTGCAGTATGTTGCATGCATATCCCGTTGTGAGAAGAAATGTTGTTAATTGCAGGTACCCATGGCTGAAAAATGCTTAGTCAAGTGTCAGGAAGAATTCAGCAGGCCTATGTTCTCTTCTCAGAGAGGGGTCCTGTTTAAATTTGGGGCAATTACAGACACCCATCAGGGGAGTACCTACCTAGATGCTTGGTCAGCCAAGCTGAATGACGGGCAGGATAAGAGTCCAGTGCTGGACACTGTGTTTGTATCAGGTATGTGGAACGCTGCTGGCTTCCCCTACTCCATGGAGTCTCCGGAGCTGGTTATTGAGTGCACCCAGAATTACAACCCTCAGACGAGGCAGGTGGTGAAGCATGGGAGAATGTATGCAGACCTATCCAT
The DNA here is from genome assembly GCA_027924645.1 of Cunninghamia lanceolata. Taxonomy (NCBI): domain Eukaryota; kingdom Viridiplantae; phylum Streptophyta; class Pinopsida; order Cupressales; family Cupressaceae; genus Cunninghamia; species Cunninghamia lanceolata. The sequence continues at coordinate 17,692,645 of BSBN01000274.1, forward strand.
CAAAGGTCTATCCCAAACATTTGGACTGCCAATGGGCAGCAAGGTAAAGAGTGTAGACTTGAAGAAGTCTGAAAGAGAATATGAGGCCAACAAGAAGACGGCCAGAAAGAACATGTATGCTTGGCGGGCCGAGAACAGCACATATAATGCAGCGGCCAAGCTCCCTGTGCACATGTTCAAATTTGATTTTAATGAAGAATATCAGTATGTGATTGCCCTACTGAACAGGGTGACTGGCCAGCCTGATACTGGAGAATTCAGAGACTGGATGTACGGCATAATAATGATGTGCCTATATGCAGACATCAGGCCACTGTGGGGCCAAATCATAAGTGATGCTTTGCATGAGCAGCTGCTGAACCTGGGAGGTTTAGATTGTGCCTTCTACATGACCTCCTATATTGTTTATTCCTATGCTTATGGAGGCACTTTTGATGCCCTGGTCACAGATGGAAAACTGACGGGCACGAATGCAGCATATATCTGGGATCATCATCCCCAGCTGCAAAGAACCAAGTATATCAAGGACTACAAATTGGTCAATGATGCATTTTCTATGCATCTGGTAAGGACCATGGAAGATGACAGAACTAAAAGACTGACCATGGAAGCTCAGGAGGCAGTATACAGGCATGGGGCATGGTACATCCAATTTGCCACCTTTTCCTACATCAGGATAGAAGGTTTTGAAGGGCATCCCCTGATGCTGCCAAGGTATCCTACAGATGCAGTAGTTTTAATGGAATTTATCAGGCAGGGCTCCACCATCATACAGACGTATAAGGATGCCAAGAAGCTGCCACCAATTTTGTTCCCAGTCAGCATCTGCAACTACATGTGCCCTGACTCTGACAATATTAAGAAGGTGCTGGTCACTCTAAACAAGATGAATTTACTGCCCTTCCCAGTAACAAGACCATATGATCCTTACGGCCGAATGCAGAAGATCCTAGGAAGGCCTATTCACCAGAGGCACCTAGAAGATTTTTGGGCTGACTGCGAAGATGAGGCAGAGGCCAGGAGGAGGAGGTATCAGAGGTTAACTCTGAACCAGATCAGGACATTTGACTGCATACGCCTCCCTCAGCAGCTGAAGAGTGATGACGGCAGGATCATGGCAGATGAATATGAGCAGAAGAAGATTTACAATGATACCATTTCTGCCCCTGACCTCACCATGCAGGAGGATATGTCCTTGGACCCATTCTTTGCCAGAACCATACACTTGACCCAAGCTTGGGTAGATGCACAGGTAGAGGCATTGAAGAAAAAGGGTGTTGCCATCACAATAGATAGCAAGAAGAAGGGGCAGGACATCCCCACAGATGAATATGATGACTCCTTGCTGGAGAAGCGGAAGACTAAGGGAGAGAGGACCCCTCCACCACAGCAACCTAGCAAAAGGGCCACAAAGGGCAAGAAGGAGGAAAAGGGACCCAAAGGGGTCATAGTTGACAGGGTAGTATTCACAGCGGAGGAGGTAGCCAAATCAGGGTCAGAATCAGATTCTCCTCCAAAGCCCAAGAAAGCCAAGACAGTAGAGGCTGGAACCACAGAGACCCAAGAAGTGGGTCAATCATCCAGACAACCAAGCAAGGATAGCCTCATGGAGGAAGAACCTGAAGAAGAGGAGGAAGCTCCATTGATAATCAGAAGAAAGAGGAGAGCTCTGCAGGTGCTGGTTCCTACCACACCTAAGAAACCAAGAACCTCCATGAGAGGTGAGATGAGTCAACCCCCAGTGCAATTACAAGGGACAGGTAGTGAAGTGCAGAAGGAACTTCAGCACAATGTTCCACTTCCTACCATTGTCAAGTTCAAAACTGAACTGGCAGAAGAGCAACAAAAGGAAGCATCCCAGGCGCAAGCAGAAAAGCATGTCTCACTAGACGAGACAATAAACTTGTCTGATGATGAGGTGGTGCAGGATGTAGCTGCACAAGAAATGGAAACACTTGCAGCTGCTGGCATCAGTGTGACTCCTCACAAGCCTCCAACGGTTCAAATAGTGCTTGAGGAGATGAAACAAGCAGAAGCAGAGCGAGAAAAGAGCCCAGAACTAGAGAAGAGCCCAGAGCAGGTAGCTCAGGACATAGGGCTGGATACATTGATCACTGAGGTGACAAGTCCTGCAGTGGTAGACTTAACAGAGAAGCAGGATGCAAACCCTGAACAGCCAGCAGGATCACCTGATAAGGGTCACTTAATAGAAGAGATAGAGATGGCAGAAACGGAAAGCCACGCTCTTGAATCAGGCCAACAAAGCCCACAAGATACATCAGCAGGACCTGCTATAGTAGAGGTCCAAGAAGCAAAGGCTGATGATGAGAAGAATGAAACGATAGAGGATCCTGCTGATAAGGCACAAGAGGTGGATGCTGCAGATACAGAACAAAGAGCCGCTGCGGAGCAGGTGCCATCACCTCAGGCAGATCCTACAAAATTAAAGGTGGTGGACATACCACCAGAAGTAGAAAAGCAACAGGAGGATGATCAACCTCCACAGGGGGAAGAATTGGGAATAGATGAAATAAGGATGGAAAAAGATCATCATCATCATGATCTACCTACAGGTACACTGCAAGGTTCCCCACATAGAGAAGATGCTCCCCCAGAAAAGGAGGTTCCTCAACAGGAGGAGGCACCACAGGATTCGCAGCAAGGTGAGCATCAAGAGCCAGTAAAAGAAAAGTCACCATCTCCACAACGCTTGTTGGTGGAAACGGGAGATAGAGGTGAACAGCATCATGATGCTGAAAAGCATGATCAGGTGCCTCCATGGTCAGAAAAGGAGGTAAATGTTGAGGAGGAGCTGGAGATTCAAGAGTTCGATGTCTCCACCCTGTTTGCCGCAGATATAATGAAACCCAGGAGGAAGGCCAGAATGACTTCGGCCATCAAAAGAGATCCGGCGATAGGGAGAAGGACCGTACAAATTGCTGTACCTGCGGTAGAGAAAGAGAAAGGCAAAATCACTGTGGATGAATTCCAGATAAGCACAGTTGATTTGGGTTTTGCCAATGAAGAGCAGGAAGGTCAGGACGGAAAGGATATCATTGACTCTCTGATTCAGAAAGTGAAAAGAGAGAAAGAGAAGAATAAGCAACATAAAGAGCACATTGCTCAGTTGCGTGCATATATTGAAGGCTTGACCAACCCTGAAGATACCACAAGCGAAGCTGCAGTCCCATTGACTGCCATTTCTCAGGAAGAAGTGAATAGACTGGACCTCATGAAACATGAGGTTTCTGTAATAAGAAAGTGGGTGTCATCCACATTGGATGATGCCATTGAAATAATGAAAGGTTCTTTGAAAAGATGGAGCATATTGAGTGACTCCAAGGCTAAGGTGGACAGGTTGCAAATGCAGACTGGAAAAAGGTCTTATAAACTGGAGAAAGTCCTCAGCCTGTTGGACGAAATAAGGAAGATAAATCCACAATTGCTTATCAATAAGCAGGTGTTAAATAATAATACTGCATTATTAGTGGATATCTGGTATAAAGATGTACAGTTTGAATGCGGAGTCCTCAAGAGATGCAATAATAAGCTGAGGGAGATCAGCATGAGGCTACGTGATTTAATGGGCATTGAAGCAGACATGCTCGAAACATTAGAAGGCAAGCTGGAAGGGAAGATAGAAAATCAAGATGAAGATTCTGCCCTTAAGGCTCTGCGTAATAACTTCCATATAGAAGATGATGGTCCGCTAGTCCACTTGACAGAAGAGATAATAAATAAAATGATGAGGATCAAGGTCAAGATGGAGACCTACAATGAGACACTGCAGGACAGAGAAAATAAGCTGGATAACAGCAGGGATAAGTATGAAGCGCACAAACACGCCATCATCAAGGCAAAGACTCAAGATGGAGGAGGAATAGACCAAGTTGTGCAGTCATACGAACAGATCCAAAGCAGCATGCAACCCCATATGCAGCAGCGTCATCATCCGGATAGCGAAAGTTCAGAAAGTGTTGCACATGATGATGATCCGCATGAATCAGCTGAAGAGCATGATGAAGATACATCATGAAGGGGAATATCTTGCATATGCAGTATAGATAGTTGCCAGCTGGCAACTTGTGCCTTTTTGTAAAATTGGCAAGTCATGAAATGATGACCGTTGATTTATATTGATAAATCAGATCCGTGGATCTTTTGTAACGGATTCCTCACCTTATTCTATAAAAGTTGGTGGAATGCCTTGTTACATTCATTCAAAACTTAATTGAAATTTGATTACTGAAGTATTCAGGACTTATTTCAAAGCTGCTGTATATGTACATGTCTTTTGCATACTTAATGAAAGGGAAGAGTATTTTGATTACAAATCTTCGTAAATCTTGAGTAATCTGTGTCTGAATTCTGGATATGTGCTTTGATTTGCTGCGTCCCTTGGAGTGCTTATCATGTTGCATGTATTGTTTTCATTCATTATCCTCTGAAGTTTGCATCAACTGTATCTAGCTGTGGAATGTCCTGGTGAACATATGGTTTGATTTCTTCTCCTCATGACAGTATCAAGCATGTATGTGGATCAAAAGCTAAAGGTTCAACTTAATTAGAAACATTTCCTTTAATTTATTTCAATTTCAGAGCATCTCACTATCACAATTGCAAATAAACTAATAATCTTAAGCAAACAACCCAAAATATGCAGACATCTCGTAGATAATCGTAAATATTTAGCATATTTGAACACTAAGCATGCACAATTGAAAATATCATGCAAAGATCTAGGTATTTTACTTCCTTTCATCAAATACCCGCAATAATTTGACTTCTCTGTAAGGAATTTCTGCAGGAACGTCATGATGATAGTGCATTTTCACGTAAGGCCCCAAAATGGAAACAGCAACTCAGATTAACCACTGAGTAACGTCAGTCGATTAAGACCTAATCACCGGAGACTTGGGATCATGAATTCTTTGAATTCACTGTATCTTTCAAGATGAATAAAGGTTAATGTGTACTTTTATTCTATGTTTGTTTGTGACTAACATCATGACCAACATAAATTGGCGCTAGAAGGAGGGCAGAACTAGAAAAGACACCACTGCTTTAGTCATCATTCATTTTTATGCAGGCCCCTCACTCCTAACGCAACATAAATTGGCGCTAGAAGGAGGGCCCGTCCAGAAGACCATGCTCATCATCAGTATTTTCAGGTTTGATGACGCATAGAGTAAGGTACCCTCAAATCGTCTGTGAATTTCAGTAAATTACATAAATATTTACTGTGAAAAGATTGTATATGCACATTCTATGTAAAGATTTCCAGATCTCACATAAATATTGCAAGCTTTATAGTAGATCTCTCTGAATTCACTAATATCGGCTAAAGATACGTAAATTTGTTCAAACTTTGAGACTTTTAGGCCTTAGGCACTCGAGATCTTGTGTAACGGGTCAGGATATCCCAATATCCTGTCACATTTGTAGTGTCTTCGCAAATATTTCATAAATATCCAGTCTGATTTGCAATTTGACCACAAATATCACCTCATCCAGTGAAATCTAACCAATATTTGCAAAGTTTCAGCCAATTTGCCTCCAAATCAAGAAATCCTGGCTCACAGGATAAATACTAGGTCTAGACCTAGTGAAGTTTTTGAAGAATTGCCTGTTAGAGGTTTCAGACCTAGGACTGTAGACATTCACCATACTCCAGGATCAAGCGCGTCTAGAGCTTCACCGGGACCTCCTCCTGTGACCCCTGTCGGTTTGCAAATACCTTCCGGTATATCTGCGACACCTCCTGTTCAAACCCAGGGTATACCTTTAGTTCAACCTCAGCCAACTGCACCACCAGTTCAGCCCCCTCAGGCTGCAATGTCTTTCTTTGCAGCGGAGTCACCCTTGACTTTTACTGCATATCATGAGTTACCAAAGAATCCGGACAAACTTTGTCCAAAGTATCATCCTTATCAAGATGCTAATGATCATATCGGGACATTTAAAGAAGCGTGCTACAGAGCCAGAATAGAACATCAGGACGTGGTGTGCAGATTATTTCCTTTTTCCTTAGGGGAAGAGGCTTATAATTGGTTCATCAGTCTTGGCCAAGCTTCTGTCGGTTCGTGGGCTGTCTTAGAGAAAGCCTTTCTTGACAGGTTCAAGGTCCCTATTGATCCATCCATGAATTACCACATGTTTGCCACAATCAAAAGATTTGAGAATGAGCCTATTGCTAATTTCAATGCTAGGTTCTAGAAAATGTTGTCCAAGCTAGTTGCCCCATATGTGGTGACTGATGCTGCTGCCAGGAGTATCTATTATTCAGCCCTAGATCCATTAACTTCCATGTTCATCAGGAGAACACATCCTGAGATCACTACTTTGACAGGAGCTTTTCAAGAAGCTATCAAGGTAAATCAGCAGTTGATACCTGCTCCTACCCCAAATATAGTATTCCCTACTTTGCCTGGCGTGCAAGCACAATATCCAGCATCATATCCTGCAGCTTATCCTTCACAATATCCTGCACAATATCCTAATGGATAAGTGATACCCCCAGCAGTCATGCCTGCACCTTTGCAAGTACCTCCATTGAGTATTATGCCTCCTCCTAATGGAAATAGCCAATTGCCACAATATCCTGCACATGCTCAGACACCTCAGGGTACCGATCTATCCAACAATAACCATGGATCTTCCTTTTTCAAGCCTCAGACTGAAAATGTAGTGGCCAAAGCTCAAGAGAAGAAGGAGGAAATCAAAGAAATTTCTGCTCAACTCAGAAAACTCACCACAGAAGTAACACATTTGAGAAATCAAGGGTTTTATTCGCAGTCAGGTCAGAATAGAAATTATTCCAATGACAGACCAAACTACCCTGTCAGAGGATATAACAACAACTTCAACAATAATGATGGAAACAATAATAATCCTCCTAGACAGCCCAGAGTGTGGAACTCCAGGCCAAATAATGGTTCATTACCATCACCCCTAGATAATCAGCCTCCTGGTGAAGCCAAACAGACTACTAGAGTCAATCTTGCTGAAGTAGCCCTTACCAATTGGTGCAGGATCCACAATACCAATGCACATGCAGAATTAGATTGTCCACAATTTAGGATTGCTGCCAGCATCTTTCAGACTGAAGTGTCTAACACTTCTAGAAATCCACCTCAGGTAGAAGGAAATGAAATAGTTCCTTGTGGATATGACTCAGCTTTTGTGCTAGAAACGTACATAAATCAGCCTCATCCGAGTTATGATCAGACCTGTGAGGAATCTGCCCTAACCTTTGAAACAAACTATGTTTTCCCCTTTGAGGATGAAAATGAACCTGCAAGAGAGCATGAGGAAGTACATGCATACCAGCAGCAATACCTTGGTAAGCACAATTATAACCTGAGAAGTAGTGCCAACAGACCTGCTGGACCATTGACATCATCTCTACCTCCAAACAACTTCAATACACCTCCTGATCCTAAGGCTAGCAATAACCCTAGGTTCCCTAAGGTGAATGCTCAATACTTGTCTCCTCAAAACACAGTAACAAAAGTCGTAAATGCACCTCAGGAGTCTGACAAGTTAGTCGGCTATTTGGCTGATGAAATGAAGAAAATCAAGATCAGCCTGTCCTTATCGGAGTTACTGAAAACTCTTGCCATCAAAAGGGCATTCATGAAGTCACTAGATGATCCTTCTCCTAAAGAGGATAATCATCTTTCAAGTCAATCCAATGGCAAGGAGCATGCTGTTAAAGATAACATTATCAAGCCCAAAGTGTCAGCTACAGTCCAAGCTGCTGAAACCTCCCACATGACCTTGTATAGAGATAAAACTGAATCACCTCCGTTTCTCCTCACCATAAGAATGTTCAGCAAGAACTTGCACAATTGTTTGGTTGATTCAGGAGCCTCAACGAATGTTATGCCTTTATCAATATGTAACGCATTAGGACTGTATCCTGCTAAATCCTTAAAGAAGGTCACTCAACTGGACAAGACAAAAGTAAGTGTCGTAGGAGAACTAACTCACATTCACATGTAGCTAGCATCTGATCCTAGGAGACAGTATTACATTGACATTCAGGTAGTGGACATACCTGATACATATGGGATGTTGCTTAGCTGAGATTGGTCTAAAATGCTTAACGGATACATGTCCATAGACTTCAGTCACATGTGGTTACCATGGAAAGGTATACCTAATTAGATCAGGATTGATGCTGAGCCTAGGATGAAACATATGATCACGGAATATAACAAAACAAATGAGATCATGTATGTAAACGTAGAACCTGGAGTTTATCACATCAGGCCGCGAACTGTTAAAATAGAAGAGATCCTGATGCTGGATGTTCATCATCATCATGATGATAATTATCATGAGGACATGCCGAGTATGGAATTTGATAATAATCCAGATAATGAGAATGAAATAGATCGCTTCAGAGATTTTGAGATGCATTTATCTACTCAGGTAAAACGTTGCCAATTATTGAATATACCTGCTAATGACATTTTGATTGATGGATGGTGCAGATTACACAGCGAAGCACACTCAGAAAAGACTTGTGAACCATGCTTAGACATAATGATACTGGAGCAAACGTATAGTGAAGCATCATCATCATATTCCGAGGTGAGTGTTACATCTGATGATGACGATAATACTAATTCTTATTTGTCTCCTGCAGGAACAGAAGAGTCGACAGATCATGATGAAGATCATATTCGGAGAGAAGAAGAGGTCCTGGTGTCAGATCTGATAAATGATACGAGAAAAGAAAAGATCACTCCTGGTAGTGATTGCTTCATGGAATTAGATTATGAGTTGTCTGATGAAGATAAAGGCAGTGACCTGACGAAGTTCGAAGAATTTCTGGTAAAAGAAATAGAAAAGATGACACAACAGCGTAAATCTCCCCAGGAGGTTTTAATTAAAGGTTGGTGTAGGCTGCATGAGGCACTTCACTCAGAAACAACTTGCTCACTATGCTTACATATTTTGAAGAAGCATGCAGCTGTATGTGCTGAACATCATCCTCCTGCTGAGATGGAAGAGAAAACAGAAAAGCCATCAGGCTCACCAAATAAAGGAAAGAAGAAACTTGAGGATGACATCCCCAAGTTAAAGTGGATATCAGGCGGAGTAGTAGCCAGAGCTGCAAAGAAGAAAGAAAGTTCAAGTAAATATCCTGTTGAAGACAAATGTCCTGCTGAAGATAAGCCTTGGATCTTAAGGTTTGACGGATCTAAATCCAAGCAAGGTGCTGGGGTAGGAATTGACCTTATTGATCCATCAGGGAAGTCCTACTTAGCAGCTTACAGATTACAGTTCCCCTGCACCAATAATGTCGCAGAGTATGAAGCTCTGATTCATGGACTGTTGTTTGCTCATAAGAAGAAAGTGAAGATCTTGCATGTCTTTAGAGATTCAGAACTAGTTGTGAGACAAGTAAGAGGAATTTACTCCTGTAATTACAGAAAGCTATCAAATTATAGACATCGTGTGTGGGACCTGATTGAAGACTTTGATGCCTTTAATATCATTCACGTACCAAGAGAACAGAACCAGAGGGCAGATGCACTTGCCCAGGCCGCCAGTACGTTGGAACCGCTGTCTATATCTGGTCTGAAGAGATTTTTAGTAGAATTGGTGTCAGTACCTTCAGCACCTGACAATGTGACTAATCTCCAGGTGTTTGATGATGATCAGCACATCCTGGACTTCATATCAAACAGAGACATATTTGAAGCTCAGATTATAGATGAGAATGGTATGGAAGATCATGTCTAGGAAGAAGATGAGATATTAGAGTTACCTAGCAACAGAATTCCCAAAGGTATGATTGAATTAGAAAGAGCCTTTGATCTAGATAATATGCTTAAACATAAAGATCTGCCTAAGGCAGATGGAGGTCAATATTCACAGGTGAATATTGGACAAGCTGATGACAAGAGAAATGTCTTATTGGGTAAGGTTTGTACACCAGATGAGTTAGAAGGAATAACTCAGGCCCTTAAAGATTACATACATGTAATTGCATGGACTTATGATGAGCTAAATACATATGACACTTCTGTCATAACTCATACTATACCTCTCAAGCCAGATGCAAAACCTTTCAGACAGAAGCAGAGGCCAGTCAATGCTCTGCTTGAGCCAATCATCCTTGAAGAAGTCAAGAAATTGTTAAATGCCCGGATAATATTTCCTGTGAGGCACTCCACTTGGGTGGCGAATCTTGTGCCAGTCAGAAAGAAGAATGGAGACATCAGATTATGTGTAGATTTCAGGAACCTGAACAGAGCATCAGAAAAGGATAATTATCCTTTGCCCTCTTTGGATGAAGTTCTACAAATTGTGAATGGAGCCAAGATGATGTCCTTCTTGGATGGTTTTTCAGGATACAACCAAGTGATGGTTGATAAAATTGACAGATTAAAAACTGCCTTCACCACAAAGTGGGGTATATTTGCATATAGACGTATGCCATTTGGACTTATAAATGCTGGAGCTACATTCCAGCGAGCAATGGACATAGCCTTCAGAGGCTTAATAGGAAAATGTATAGTCATCTACATGGATGACCTGACAGTATTCTCCAAGGAAAGGGGAAGTCATGTTGCTGATCTCAGAAGTGTACTGAAGAAATGTGAAGAATATGGAATATCGTTGAATCCTAAGAAGTGCATATTTGGAGTCACAACAGGAAAATTACTAGGCCACCTGATCACAGAAGATGGAATTATCATTGATCCTGACAGGGTGGAATCCATTATGAAGTTACAACTTCCAGGAAGCAAAAAGGAACTTAAATCTTATTTTGGTAAGATAAATTTTGTGAAGAAGTTCATCACCGGCTTTAATGAGATTGTCAGGTCACTGAATGCCATGTTGAAAAAAGATGCACAAATTGAGTGGACACCAGAAGCCAAGGCTGCCTTTGAAGATATAAAGAAAGCCATTTTAGATGCTCCTGTCCTCATTAGTCAAGATTATACAAGAGATTTCTACATCTACTCATTTGCCTCAGAACATACTTCTGCAGCAGTGTTAACTCAAAGAAATGAAGAGAAAGAAGAGAAACCAATTGCTTTCATGAGCTGTCCTTTCAGAGATGCTGAATTGAGATATAAAGATGTTGAAAGACAGGTACTTGCATTAGTCAGAGCAGTAAAAAAGTTTAGACATTATATACTGAGAAGCAAAGTGATTGCTGTGGTACCAGATGCAGCGGTGAAGATGCTGCTGATGCAGAGTGAACCTGGTGAAAAAAGGGCCAAATGGATTACTGTATTACAAGAATATGACATGGAGATCACACCAATGAAGCTGGTAAGAGGACAAGCTCTGAGCCAGATGATATCTGAAACTGATCCAAACATCATCAGTCAGCAGTATGTGATCAATGAGAAAGACAATAGGGAATGGTATTCAGACATCAAGCACATCCTGATCACCGGAGGATGTCCTTCAAGAATGCAAGCCTCACAGAGAAGAGCCTTAAAGATAAGATCCCAGAAGTATATGATAAAGGGAGGAACCTTGTTTAAGAAGAATTATGAAGGAATATACCTGAGATGCTTAGAGAAACCAGAAGCAAATAAAGTTTTAACAGAGTTACATGACAAGTTTGGTACTGCACACGGATCAGCATTGGCCACAACACATGCAATCCTCAGAGCAGGATATTACTGGCCTACAATTTTTAAGGACACGGCTGATCATGTTAAATGTTGTCATGTTTGCCAGGTTGCTACCAACAGAGAAAAATATGCTGCACAACCGTTGCAGCCAGTGATGGAAGAGCGCCCATTTGCACAGTGGGGCATGGATTTTATAGGACCGATCAATCCTCCGTCTTCCTCAGGCCATAGGTATGTCCTAACGATTACTGATTATTGTACCAGATGGACTGAGGCTATCAGCAGCAAAACTTGTACTGCGGATGATGTTATTAAATTTTTGGAAAGCAACATTGTCACCAGGTATGGAATTCCTTATGCATTGGTAAGTGATAATGGTTCTACCTTCATTTCCACCAAATTGTCAAGTTGGGCTTTTGATCATGGGATCATACTTAAGTTCTCATCCAACTACTATCCCCAGGGAAATGGATTAGCAGAATCCACCAACAAGAATTTACTGAGTATAATAAGAAAATTGATAGAGAAAAATCCCAGGGAATGGAACTCATTTCTGAAATATGCCTTATGGGTAGACAGAACTAGAATGAAAACCGCATTAGGAAACTCACCCTTCCAACTAGTATATGGGGTAGATCCTATCCTCCCTGTAAACTTGAAAATTCCTACTCTGCAGTTTGCCCAAGAGTATCTAGGCATAGATAATAAACAGGAAGTCAGGTTGCTTCAGTTGATGCACCTGGAAGAAAAATGAAGTCAAGCGATTGACCAATTTGCAAAACATCAGGCTATTGTCAAACGCTGGTTTGACAAGAGAGCCAGAATTAAAGCTTTCAGGATATCTGATTTAATCTTGATGTGGGATAAGGCCCATGAAAAGAAAGGTGATCATGGTAAGTCTGATAGATTATGGATAGGTCCCTTTCAGATTTCTGAAATTTTAGGAGATAGCACTTATAGGCTTAAGAACTTGACAGGTGAGGATGTCCCATTGCCAGTCAATGGACAATTCCTCAAACATTATTCCCAGGCCTGAATGACTTCATGACAGTCATATGTATCATATTGTATATTTGTATAGTTGTTTGTACAGTTTGTTTGTTGTGTGTTGTTGTTGTTTTGTTGGTTGGGACCTTGTTTTGGTAAGTCAGGATGATGCACTTCATCACCCTAAGAAAATAATTAAATTGTTGGGATTCAAGTGATGTAATCACATTTAACTATAGGTTATAATTCATTCTAGGAAGTATTCATGATCAGGTTTGTGATATCTGTTCATCAGGGTGCTTTTTATTGGTCAAAGCGAATCCATCACAATGAAACACCTAACAGCCTTGGGTTTGTTGAACACACTAGTATAGGTGTTAAGTGAAAAATCTAAAGGGACTCCCTTGCTACCAATACAATCTCCAACCTAAAGCTACAAGTGACTATACCTTGTACAAATGAGCTAACATGATGATATCAAATATAAATATGAAAGAGAAAATCAGAAAAGAAATAAAATTAGGCCATCTAAGTAACTCTACCGGGGCTATAGATGCCTACTGGCAGTGGGGCTCTACTTAGGGAGATTGTATAGATAACCTTGCCGGGGCTATAGACGCCTGCTGGCAGCAAGGCTCTATCTAGGTTGGCTATGAGGGATGATCCCCAACTATGTAGTTTAACACCAGTTACTTATGTTTTCAACTTACTTTCAAGATGAGGATAATTAATCATATGCACACACCTGATCCTTTGTTAGCTTTATCACCATGATGAAATTTTATCATTCAGAGGATTATGATGCTTACACTTAGACAAAATTAGAACACTATAGATGAATGTGATCACATCACTTGAATCATTAGAATTTGTTTATTTTCTTTGGTGGCAAGTTGTTGTGTGGTTACACAACACGCCCCATTTTGACTTGGCAAAACAGGGACCCAACTTTTCTTTTGGCTTGTGTTGTCTGCTTTCTGGCGGTTTGGTAAAATCAGTCATGTTCATCATCATGTGGAGTCAAGATGAGGTAAGCCCCAATATGAGGTCAGTCTGTCAAAATTCGTATTTCGTATATATGACCACATATTCTAAAAGAGCATTAAAATTCATGCAGGTTTGCTTTTTACATCACTCTGATATTCATCAGGATGTGAGAGTTATGAACAGTCAAAGTCTTGGTCAAACCTAATATTCGGAAAAAGAGGGTCATATTTTATAAACTCAGTTTTGCTGTTTGAAGAACATCATCATCATATTTGAAACGTCCCCCCAATAATATCCTGCGGTTCAAATATCTGGACGTCAACGTTAAGTGATAGTAAGTCTTCCCCGTCGAATGGTCTTTTGTATAGCGAGCATCATATTTTGAAAGTAACCTGATATTCGTTAATATCATCCTGATGCAAAATATCACCCTTAACAAACATCCTGATGACATCATCCTCATATTTACATTTCGACAGGATATTTTGTAAACATGATCATGTTCACCCAATGTGATGATGACGTCATAAGACATTTCCAATACGAAGAACAAATATCATGATGACGTCATCCTGATATTCCGAAAGGAGAATGAGTAAGATTGAAGGTCATCATCATATTTTGGAATATCACCTGATAGACCAAAATATCCTCCTGATGTGCTAAAGTGTAAACAAAGGTGCGTTGTCACCCGAATTTTTGTCGCGATAACAGTTCCAATGCTGGGGAGGATGATATCGAAACTCAACTCGATATTTGTGAAATGTCATCCTACTCTCATGATATCTTGTCATAGGGATATTCCCCTGCTCCCTTTGCCGCCATTGCCATTAAATGCGCGCAGATATGGTAGGTGATTCCCGCCGATCCTGGAACCCAATGAAACGTCTGGCGAGATCCTGAGTTTTCACATGAATGATCAAAGATTACGATCTAACTTGTCAGAGTTACCCTAAGTTTACCCTAACTGCGAGGTTAAAAGGTAATTCAACCGCCATTGTTACATTTACCTGCGTTAAAATTATTTTACAGAGCACTAGCCTCCATTTCTGCATAACAGCTACCGTTGCGCGACTGGAGCTCATAGACTGAGGGAGGAAGGTGATCAGCAGCTGAATCAAGAGCGTCTTAGAGATATACTGGTAAAAAGAGAAATCGGCATAACTAGGTAAGTGAACTGAAACCCTCATCATGTTGTTTTTTAAATAATGTTGAAAGTTCTGGTTATGTATCCATGCAAGTAAGTAATGTAGAATTGATACAATAAGCATGATATTTGCAGTATGTTGCATGCATATCCCGTTGTGAGAAGAAATGTTGTTAATTGTAGGTACCCATGGCTGAAAAATGCTTAGTCAAGTGTCAGGAAGAATTCAGCAGGCCTATGTTCTCTTCTCAGAGAGGGGTCCTGTTTAAATTTGGGGCAATTACAGACACCCATCAGGGGAGTACCAACCTAGAGGCTTGGTCAGCCAAGCTGAATGATGGGCAGGATAAGAGTCCGGTGCTGGACGCTGTGTTTGTATCAGGTATGTGGAATGCTGCTAGCTTCCCCTACTCCATGGAGTCTCTAGAGCTGGTTATTGAGTGCGCCCGGAATTACAACCCTTAGACGAGGCAGGTGGTGAAGCATGGGAGAATGTATGCAGACCTATCCATCAAAGGTCTATCCCAAACATTTGGACTGCCAATGGGCAGCAAGGTAAAGAGTGTAGACTTGAAGAAGTCTGAAAGAGAATATGAGGCCAACAAGAAGACGGCCAGAAAGAACATGTATGCTTGGCGGGCCGAGAACAGCACATATAATGCAGCGGCCAAGCTCCCTGTGTGCATGTTCAAATTTGATTTTAATGAAGAATATCAGTATGTGATTGCCCTACTAAACAGGGTGACTGGCCAGCCTGATACTGGAGAATTCAGAGACTGGATGTACGGCATAATAATGATGTGCCTATATGCAGACATCAGGCCACTGTGTGGCCAAATCATAAGTGATGCTCTGCATGAGCAGCTGCTGAACCTGGGAGGTTCAGATTGTGCCTTCTACATGACCTCCTATATTGTTTATTCCTGTGCTTATGGAGGCACTTTTGATGCCCTGGTCACAGATGGAAAACTGACGGGCACGAATGCAGCATATATCTGGGATCATCATCCCCAGCTGCAAAGAACCAAGTATATCAAGGACTACAAATTGGTCAATGATGCATTTTCTATGCATCTGGTAAGGACCATGGAAGATGACAGAACTAAAAGACTGACCATGGAAGCTCAGGAGGCAGTATACAGGCATGGGGCATGGTACATCCAATTTGCCACCTTTTCCTACATCAGGATAGAAGGTTTTGAAGGGCATCCCCTGATGCTGCCAAGGTATCCTACAGATGCAGTAGTTTTAATGGAATTTATCAGGCAGGGCTCCACCATCATACAGACGTATAAGGATGCCAAGAAGCTGCCACCAATTTTGTTCCCAATCAGCATCGGCAACTACATGTGCCCTGACTCTGACAATATTAAGAAGGTGATGGTCACTCTGAACAAGATGAATTTACTACCCTTCCCAGTAACAAGACCATATGATCCTTACAGCCGAATGCAGAAGATCCTAGGAAGGCTTATTCACCAGAGGCACCTAGAAGATTTTTGGGCTGACTGCGAAGATGAGGCAAAGGCCAGGAGGAGGAGGTATCAGAGGTTAACTCTGAACCAGATCAGGACATTTGACTGCATACGCCTCCCTCAGCAGCTGAAGAGTGATGACGGCAGGATCATGGCAGATGAATATGAGCAGAAGAAGATTTACAATGATACCATTTCTGCCCCTGACCTCACCATGCAGGAGGATATGTCCTTGGACCCATTCTTTGCCAGAACCATACACTTAACCCAAGCTTGGGTCGATGCACAGGTAGAGGCATTGAAGAAAAAGGGTGTTGCCATCACAATAGATAGCAAGAAGAAGGGGCAGGACATCCCCACAGATGAATATGATGACTCCTTGCTGGAGAAGCGGAAGACTAAGGGAGAGAGGACCCCTCCACCACAGCAACCTAGCAAAAGGGCCACAAAGGGCAAGAAGGAGGAAAAGGGACCCAAAGGGGTCATAGTTGATAGGGCAGTATTCACAGCGGAGGAGGTAGCCAAATTAGGGTCAGAATCAGATTCTCCTCCAAAGCCCAAGAAAGCCAAGACAGCAGAGGCTGGAACCACAGAGACCCAAGAAGTGGGTCAATCATCCAGACAACCAGGCAAGGATATCCTCATGCAGGAAGAACCTGAAGAAGAGGAGGAAGCTCCATTGATAATCAGAAGAAAGAGGAGAGCTCTGCAGGTGCTGGTTCCTACCACACCTAAGAAACCAAGAACCTCCATGAGAGGTGAGATGAGTCAACCCCCAGTGCAATTACAAGGGGCAGGTAGTGAAGTGCAGAAGGAACTTCAGCACAATGTTCCACTTCCTACCATTGTCAAGTTCAAAACTGAACTGGCAGAAGAGCAACAAAAGGAAGCACAGGCGCAAGCAGAAAAGCATGTCTCGCTAGATGAGACAATAAAGTTGTCTGATGATGAGGTGGTGCAGGATGTAGCTGCACAAGAAATGGAAACACTTGCAGCTGTTGGCATCAGTGTGACTCCTCACAAGCCTCCAACGGTTCAAACAGTGCTTGAGGAGATGAAACAAGCAAAAGCAGAGCGAGAAAAGAGCCCAGAACCAGAGAAGAGCCCAGAGCAGGTAGCTCAGGACATAGGGCTGGATACATTGATCGCTGAGGTGACAAGTCCTGTAGTGGTAGACTTAACAGAGAAGCAGGATGCAAGTCCTGAAGAGCCAGCAGGAGCACCTGATAAGGGTCACTTAATAGAAGAGATAGAGATGGCAGAAACAGAAAGCCACGCTCTTGAATCATGCCAACAAAGCCCACAAGATACATCAGCAGGACCTGCTATAGTAGAGGTCCAAGAAGCAAAGGCTGATGATGAGAAGAATGAAATGATAGAGGATCCTGCTGATAAGGCACAAGAGGTGGATGCTGCAGGTACAGAACAGAGAGCCGCTGCGGAGCAGACGCCATCACCTCAGGCAGATCCTACAATATTAAAGGTGGTGGACATACCACCAGAAGTAGAAAAGCAAAAGGAGGATGATCAACCTCCACAGGGGGAAGAACTGGGAACGGATGAAATAAGGATGGAAAAAGATCATGATCATCATGATCTACCTATAGGTACACCGCAGAGTTCCCCACATAGAGAAGATGCTCCCCCAGAAAAGGAGGTTCCTCAACAGGAGGAGGCACCACAGGATTCGCAGCAAGGTGAGCATCAAGAGCCAGAAAAAGAAAAGTCACCATCTCCACAACGCTTGTCGGTGGAAACAGGAGATAGAGGTGAACAGCATCATGATGCTGAAAAGCATGATCAGGTGCCTCCATGGTTAGAAAAGGAGGTAAATGTTGAGGAGGAGCTGGAGATTCAAGAGTTTGATGTCTCCACCCTGTTCGCCGCAGATATAATGAAACCCAGGAGGAAGGCTAGAATGACTTCGGCCATCAAAAGAGATCCGGCGACAGGGAGAAGGACCGCACAAATTGCTGTACCTGCGGTAGAGAAAGAGAAAGGCAAAATCACTGTGGATGAATTCCAGATAAGCACAGTTGATTTGGGTTTTGCCAATGAAGAGCAGGAAGGTCAGGAGGGAAAGGATATCATTGACTCTCTGATTCAGAAAGTGAAAAGAGAGAAAGAGAAGAATAAGCAACATAAAGAGCACATTGCTCAGTTGCGTGCATATATTGAAGGCTTGACCAACCCTGAAGATACCACAAGCGAAGCTGCAGTCCCATTGACTGCCATTTCTCAGGAAGAAGTGAATAGACTGGACCTCATGAAACATGAGGTTTCCGTAATAAGAAAGTGGGTGTCATCCACATTGGATGATGCCATTGAAATAATGAAAGGTTCTTTGAAAAGATGGAGCATATTGAGTGACTCCAAGGCTAAGGTGGATAGGTTGCAGATGCAGACTGGAAAAAGGTCTTATAAACTAGAGAAAGTCCTCAGCCTGTTGGACGAAATAAGGAAGATAAATCCACAATTGCTTATCAGTAAGCAGGTGTTAAATAATAATACTACATTATTAGTGGATATCTGGTATAAAGATGTACAGTTTGAATGCGGAGTCCTCAAGAGATGCAATAATAAGCTGAGGGAGATCAGCATGAGGCTACGTGATTTAATGGGCATTGAAGCAGACATGCTCAAAACATTAGAAGGCAAGCTGGAAGGGAAGATAGAAAATCAAGATGAAGATTCTGCCCTTAAGGCTCTGCGTAATAACTTCCATATAGAAGATGATGGTCCGCTAGTCCACTTGACAGAAGAGATAATAAATAAAATGATGAGGATCAAGGTCAAGATGGAGACCTACAATGAGACACTGCAGGACAGAGAAAATAAGCTGGATAACAGCAGGGATAAGTATGAAGTGCACAAACACGCCATCATCAAGGCAAAGACTCAAGATGGAGGAGGAATAGACCAAGTTGTGCAGTCATACGAACAGATCCAAAGCAGCATGCAACCCCATATGCAGCAGCGTCATCATCCGGATAGCGAAAGTTCAAAAAGTGATGCACATGATGATGATCCGCATGAATCAGCTGAAGAGCATGATGAAGATACATCATGAAGGGGAATATCTTGCATATGCAGTATAGATAGTTGCCAGCTGGCAACTTGTGCCTTTTTGTAAAATTGGCAAGTCATGAAATGATGACCGTTGATTTATATTGATAAATCAGATCCGTGGATCTTTTGTAACAGATTCCTCACCTTATTCTATAAAAGGTGGTGGAATGCCTTGTTATATTCATTCGAAACTTAATTGAAATTTGATTGCTGAAGTATTCAAGACTTATTTCAAAGCTACTGTATATGTACATGTCTTTTGCATACTTAATGAAAGGGAAGAGTATTTTGATTACAAATCTTCGTAAATCTTGAGTAATCCGTGTCTGAATTCTGGATATGTGCTTTGATTTGCTGCATCCCTTGGAGTGCTTATCATGTTACATGTATTGTTTTCATTCATTATCCTCTGAAGTTTGCATCAACTGTATCTAGCTGTGGAATGTCCTGGTGAACATATGGTTTGATTTCTTCTCCTCATGACAGTATCAAGCATGTATGTGGATCAAAAGCTAAAGGTTCAACTTAATTAGAAACATTTCCTTTAATTTCTTTCAATTTCAGAGCATCTCACTATCACAATTGCAAATAAACTGATAATCTTAAGCAAACAACCCAAAATATGCAGACATCTCGTAGATAATCGTAAATATTTAGCATATTTGAACACTAAGCATGCACAATTGAAAATATCATGCAAAGATCTAGGTATTTTACTTCCTTTCATCAAATACCCACATAATTTGACTTCTCTGTAAGGAATTTCTGCAGGAACGTCATGATGATAGTGCATTTTCACGTAAGGCCTCAAAATGGAAACAACAACTCACATTAACCACTGAGTAACTTCAGTCGATTAAGACCTAATCACTGGAGACTTGGGATCATGAATTCTTTGAATTCACTGTATCTTTCAAGATGAATAAAGGTTAATGTGTACTTTTATTCTATGTTTGTTTGTGACTAACATCATGACCAACATGTAGGAGTAGAATAAATTAGAATGCTCCATCATTCTTTGGTCAATGTTACAATTGCAATAAAATTGGTCATAGATCAAATGAATGTAGAAGTCTCATAAGGAATGGCTCTTACAATGCAAGGAATACTCAATCATTCAATGGAAAGCATTTTGCTTGAAATAGGTTTGGACATATGGCTAATCAATGTAGATCAAGGATGAATTTATTTAGAGGAAGGAATCAAGGACAAGGAAGTATTATGTCCTATAATTAAAACAAACTTGGTCATATGACAAAACTTTGTAGAAGCAAGAATGTGAAAAGAAACTACTATGCTGAAGAAAGGAAAAGAGAGCTCTAGGAATGATAAAGGAAAAGAAAAAGTTGATCTGGTTGAAACTAAGAAAGAAATGGGCAAGATCTTGATCAAGAAAGATGTGATTGAAGTCAAGGATGGATCTGCACTAGCATCTGGTGCAAATACTTCCTCTGGGAAGTGAATTTGTGAGCTCTAGCTTAGGGGGACCTACAATGAAAATCCTAATCCCCTAGCTAGATTCTGAGTGCTGGAATTTGGCATGAAGATATGTTGAAAGGATTCATATTGCAGATCTTTTGAAAGAAATTTTGGAAGAAAAGGAATGGGAGGAAGCATTGGTGATAAGGAAGCTATGATGAAAAATCTTAGATCTCTATAAAAGTTCTATAGTCACAAGGTAGCTGCAATTGAGGAAATAATGATTGTGAAAGCTATTGACAGAGATCAATTGCTTGGAAGGCTTATAGCCTTTCATATGAGAGAGTTTGGTGATGCCCTGCTGAAAGTTGAGACAACTTTTAAAGCCAATAATTCAAAAAAGATCTCCAGAGCTAAGAAATATAAGGTGGACCCCAATGATGACTTTGATGAAATTGAACCTAACTTTGTTGACAGGTTGCAAAGAGGTTCCAGTAAGTTCAAAGGCAAATTGCCTTTAAAATGTTTCTCATGTGGTAAAGTAGGTCATTATGCTTATAGATGTCCTAAAAGAATTGAAAAAAATAGGAGAAGATTTGAGAGGAGGCCTAGAGATCCAAATAAATTCAACTATGTTAGAGACTTTTATGATGAATCTGATGATTCTAGTACTAGTGCAAATGAATGCATGTTTCTTGTTGTTAAATAAGATCCCATGTGTACTAATTCTGCTAGCTATGTGAAGGAAGAAAAACCAGTGGAAGAAAGTGCTTTGGCTATTCAGGTTGAGAAAGATAAAATGAATGGATTATTGATAGTGGATGCTCACATCACATGACTGGTGACAAAAGTAAGTTTGTGAGTTTGGAAACATATGATGGAGGACTAGTTAGATTTGGAGACAATGCAACTAGTAAGATTCATGGAAAAGGATCTATTTTGATTTGATTGACAATGTCCTATATGTGAAGGGTTTGAAGCATAATCTTTTGACTGTTGGTCATATGTGTGACAAAGATTATGATTTGAGATTCAAAGACAATGGGTGCAAGATCATGGAAATCTCTGGAACTATGATTGCTACTAGTAAGAAGACCAGAGGTAACATCTATCAATTAAGAGGAACTAATGATTATTGTTTATTAGCCCAAACAGATGAGAGTTGGTTGTGGCATAGAAGGATGTGTCATATAAACTTTGATAATCTAGTAAAGATAAGTTCAAGTTAGATTGTGAGATATTTACCAAAACTTGTGAAACCCTCTAATACAATTTGTAAGGAATGTTAGCTAGGGAAGTAGACAAGAACAAGTTTCAAAAGCAAAGAGCAATTTTCTACCGATGTGCTATATCCGGTACATACAGATCTATGTGGTCCTACAAGGATAAGAAGTGTACAATGTGACATGTACTTCATGTTTCTTATTGATGATTATTCTAGAATGACTTGGGTTCCTTTTCGAAGAGACAAATTTGAAGCCTAGGAAAGTTCAAATCTTTCAAGGAAATGGTTGAAAATGAAATAGAACTAAAAATCAAATGCTTGATATCTGATAGAGGAGGTGAGTTCACATCAAACAAATTCAATATTTTCTGTGAAGAGAAAGGAATAAAAAGACAATTGTCTGTACCTATGACTCATCAGCAAAATGGAGTTGTGGAAAGAAAGAATAGGACAGTTCAAGAGGTTGCTAGAATAATGATGAAGGAACGAGGTCTGCCAGAAGTCTTCTGGAAAGAAGCTATACATACTGCTATCTACATTCAAAACATAGTTCAAGTGAAAGGTAATGGTACTAAAACTCCCTATGAATTGTGGTATGGAAGAATTCCTACAATAAAATATTTCAAATTCTTTGGAAGCAAATACTATATCAGAAGAGATGAAGATCTAAGGAAATTTTATGCAAGATGTGATGAAGGAATCTTCCTTGGATACTCTACCAAGAGTAAGGCCTACCAGTGCTACAACAAAAGGTTGAAAAAGATTGTTGAGAGTGCAAATGTGAAGGTGGATGAAGGAAAAGGAATAACATCAAATTAGAGTGGCTATGAATCAGATGAACCTACTTCTATAACTTATGAAAAAAAAAAGTTGAACAAGAAGATAGTCAAGATGAAGAAGAAAAGACCTTGAAAGTTGCTGCTAAAACACCCAGGTATGTAAGAATCAATCACTTTAGAGATCAAATTATTGGAGACAAAGACAAAGGAGTACTAACAAGGAAAAGAGCTATAGAAGAATAAATGAACTACTATTTGCGCTCTATAGTTGAACCAAAAATTGTGAATGAAGCTTGCAATGATGAAAATTGGGTAAAAGCAATGGAGGAAGAACTAATGTAGATAGAGAAGAATGAAACTTGGGAATTAGTTCCCAGACCTACTGACAAAAATGTTATTGGGACTAAATGGGTTTTTAGGAATAACCTGAATGGAAATGGAGAAGTTGTAAGGGATAAAGAAAGGCTTGTGTGTAAAGGATATTCTCAAAATGAAGGAATAGATTATGAATAGACTTTTGCTCCAGTAGCTCAGATTGAAGCAATTAGAATGTTTCTGGCATTTGTAGCTCACAAAGATTTCAAGTGTATCAGATGGATGTGAATTCTGCATTTTTGAATGGTGAGTTGGAAGATAAAGTCTACATTGAGTAACCAGAAGGATTCCAACTGGCAATTCAAGGTGATATGGTTTGCTAGTTGAAGAAAGCATTGTATGGACTGAAGCAAGCTCCTAGAGCCTAGTATGCAAGTTGGATAAGTACTTACTGAAGTTAGGGTTCAATAAAGGTACTGTTGATAGTAATCTCTATTTCAAGATTAATGGTGATCAAATCTTGATTGTTTAAGTCTTTGTTGATGATATCATCTTTGGAGGCAATGGAGGTATGTGTATGAAATTTACTGATGAAATGCATAAAGAGTTTGAGATGTCTATGTTTGGTGAGATGAATTTATTTCTGGGTTTGCAAATCAAGCAATCAGATAAAGGAATCTTCATATCTCAGTCTAAGTATGTGAAAGAATTTTTGAGGAAGTTTGGGATGGAAGACTCTAAACTGGTATGTACTCCCATGGTGACTGGTTGGAAGTTGAGAAAAATTGATGAATCATCTAAGTCTAATAAAAAAAAGTACAGATCCATGATTGGAGGATTGCTTTATCTAACTCAAACCAGACCTGATATTATGCATGCAGTTTGTCTTGTTGCAATATTTCAAGCTGATTCAAGAGAATCACATGTGATGGGAGTTAAGAGAATCCTGAGGCATTTAAAACGCACTCTAGATCATGGCTTGTGTTATCCAAAAGATAATGATTTCACTCTTAGTGCTTATATAGATATTGATTTGGCTGGAGATGTTGATGACAAGAAAAGTACAAGTGGAGGTGCTTTCTTTTTGGGTAATAGATTGGTTTCATGGCTGAGTAAGAAACAAGACTCAATCTCTTTATCAATTGCAAAAGGAGAATATATTGCAGCAAAATATTGTTGTACTCAAGTGTTATGGATGAAGCAGACTTTGAGGGACATAAGAGTTGTATATGAAGATCTAGTTGCAATTTTCTGTGATAATACAAGTGTTATAAATATTTCAAAGAATCTAGTGATGCACTCAAGAACAAAGCGTATATCTATAAGGTATCACTTTATGAGAGAAAAGGTGATAGAGAATGAAGTAAAGTTGGAATATGTGCCCACAAAGGATTAGATTGTAGATATCATCACCAATCCTTTGCCTAAGGATACTTTTGAGTATCTTAGAGAAACATTAGGGGTCATTACCCTTCCAATCCTCAACTAAGATGCATGAGAATGCATCATTCCAATGGTGTTCAAAGTCTCATTCTTTGATCTAGATTGATGTTTTGAGAGCTACCTCTCAGGGGGAGTAGATAGATGTGTTGGTAACAGCCCAGTTGGATTAGAGTAACATAATGCAATTATGTGCCCTTTGCCATTGATGTCAAAGGGGGAGAGAAATCATGTGAAAAACTCAGGGGGAGAAAGAATGTAGATGTGTAAAGAGAAAGGGGGAGAATTTTGTCTTGATGGTCTTTTCAGTTTTTTACATCATATGTTGCCATCAATGATAAAGGGGGAGATTGTCGCAAGTATGTGTTTAATCAGTGTTGTCATTGATGTCAACATTTCTATGTTGTCATTGGTGTCAACTGTGCTCTTATTTTGTTACTTACTTGCAAGCAGTGAGATGCTTTGTATTTACTTATGTAAGTGATCCTGATGTTGAGGATATTGAAAAAATTAGCTCTTTCGGTAGAAACAGTGTATTGTATTTAGAAGAACAGTCCAAAAGTTTGCTCTACGTTTCTTGAAGAATGAATATCTTTTCCTGTGGTTTGGAAGTTATTTAAAGTCATGTATGAAGATGTTATGTTTCAAGTTTGAGCTCTCCACGTGAAGATTTGGGTAAGATATGTTCATTAGAGTAAAAGTTTCTTTTTCTAGTTATTCTCTGGTGATAGGGAGAATGTATTATGCTCTGTATTTCTCCGAATTGATGTTCTACAGTCTGTAGTTCTAGAATTAAGTTTGTAATAATGATAAGTGCCTTCAACTCTAATGGTTCATGGTTTGGTAGTCTGCATGCGATTTTTCTTTTATAGTAGTTGATGACAGTTAAGCTCATGTGCTCTAGATTGAAGAATCTCATGAATAAAGTGGTTAGAGGTTGTACGGATGTTTCTGGTGATTACCATGTGCTTGTGGATGTCTCATGATCATGTTCCTACCTTTGGATTGGTTTGCGGAGAGAAATTTGGATTGTGGCTGAAGACTGTTCCTAAAAGACTTAGTGTGAACACCACTCTTGGCCGACTTGGTTGTTTTCACTAGTTGCAGAGATGCATTAAAGAGTGTAGAAGCATGTCGTGGTGTGAAGGATTGCATTTGAGTCCCAGCTAAGGCACAATGTGATCCGCATACATCTTTCCCTTAGCAAATTTTTGTATTAGGCCTAGACCTATTTCTATGATTGTTTTTGTAATACTAACCTTGGAGATTGTTCCAACAACCTTGATAAATGTATTTCCAACCTTGATGTACATTCTAAGGTTGATGACTTGTATAAAGACTTGTAATGTAATTACATAAAAAGTGTGGAATGTGAAAATGAATTGATAAGTGCGAAGGTGTAAAAGAGTAGAGCAGAGAAGTTATATTGTGCTTCAATGGAACTAAACCCAGGCATGTTGTAGATGCTACCAAATCAGTTCACCATCTTTTGGTAGTAAGCCACCCTTTGGCAGTGAGCTATTCTTTGTAGTGAGCAATTTGGGCAGTGAGCCCTATAGGCAATGAGCCTCTTTTTTTTGGTATTGTTATAACTCATATTTTTGTGGTCTAACACCCACAGTGGTTTTTCCCTTTTAGGGTTTTCCACATAAAAATATGGTGTCTGCTGTGTTGAATGTGTAATTGTAATTAAGTCTATGGTTTCATGCTTTCATGATTAAATTAGATTATTAGAAGTTAAGTAGTTGATGGTTTGATATTCATATGAAGTTAAGTTTTTGTGACAACTGATTCACTCCCTCTCTCAGTTCTCCTATGTATTTCAACAAGCACGACATAATCAACCTACAAGAAGATAAGGAAACTACTAGAATAAATAGGGTTTTACCTATTTACATTTGCTTAAGTTTACTTAGACAACTAATAAATAATTTAATAGTTAGGTAGTTTACCATTTAGGTAGTTTTTACCTACTAGCTCCCGAACACACCTAGATATTGTACATTTGTAAATTATTTTGCATCTCATACATCTCAATATATTTTTCATCTTTGGTGAAATATTTATCTCTCGTTGTGAAGGATTATTCTACAGGTTGTGCTCCTGGGAGGTTACCAACTTCAACATGGTATCAAAGTTGACTTCTTGTGTGTCCTTCCATTTTGAGATTTTTTCATCAATGAATTTGTGAGATTGAGATTTTTTTTGGCATTTTAAATTTTATAAATTTCTATTTTACCTATTATTTGCCAAATTTGTAAGCTTGTGTGGTGATTGGAGTTGCATATTGGAGTTTAAATCATAGGCCACTTCTCTGGCATTGTTAGCCCCTCCATTATGATATAACTGCCGGAGAAACAAGATCTAGATTTTCACAAGCTCCAACCCTTTGCAACCCCAAATGAGGCAGGGTGTGAAGCTGGTGACCAGTCCATAAAGGAGAGACCCCTGTGTGAGTGAAGGCACCAACCAAGACCCTCTGCGGACTCCTCTCACTAAGGTAAAATTTATTTTTTTAAGGCTCGTGGCCTATTTGAAGGGCCTACAACTTGTATAAAATCTTGAAGCCTTTTTTGGAAGGTTCATGACTTGTTTGAAGGTAGGTCGTAGTTTTTTTAAGAACAGGGAAAGGCCGATTCACCCAAGCAAGAAGAATCTATTGTAGGGTTTATGGAGGGTGCTCATGCCATACCTACACATACATGAAGTTTATCTCTCACATAAGACAATTTATCTCTCACACCATAGCATTCTGCAAACTACTTTGGTCTCATACTTCAGCATTTGTAAAGTTTTTTACAAAATATTTATTTAGGGTTGCTATGTGGTGGGCCTATTTGGAGGGTGGTTGAGCATTTTTCTAGAACATTTGTCCCACATTCACTGGGCAGGAGTGTTTTTAGAGCTTTATATAGCCCAGCACTCACATTATGTATGTGAAGTACTTGTAAAGGCTTGTGTGAAGCTTATGGAAGTTGACAACCCCTCTTTGGTGGCTAGTGGCTTTGCTCTTGGTGGAGTTTGCTTGGTGCTTGGCGCAACTTTACTGTCAATTTTATTTCCCTAAGGGGCCCAAATTTTTGCCTCCAATGAAGGACATGGTCACATGGGTGACCAGAATTAAGCCCCCTGGTGCATTGAAAGTTCCTTTATAGGACTTTTTTTCATTTTTGCATAACTTTTGCAAACGAAGGTCAATCTTTGCACACCAAATATCGATGGAAAGGTATTTTCATCACCATTGTAGTGGTTGAGGTATTTCTCACTTATTTTGTTATTTGATGGTTCTTTTAATCCATTGAAGTTTGATATTGGTTTTGCTTCATTTCTTGTGAATAAAGGAGTTGGTTGTGTATATTGTGAAAAATATTTGCTACATTCTCTTGTTTCATCATGGATTTGCCTAAAATAGAACTTTTAACTACAAAAAATTATCTAAATGGAAATCTGATATGGAGATTTTATTGTTGAAATTAAAGTTGCAAAGAATTACTTTTGACAAAGATCTTGAACCCACTTGTGTTGTAGAAAAAAGGAAATGGTTTGATCGAAGAGATGAAGCTCTTGGTACTCTCATTATGTCCATTTCTCCTAATTTAAGATATCATGTGTTATCTTATAAGCATCCTAATGATATTCAGACTACCTTAGAGAATCTTTTTGGTAAGTCAAATAAGATTAGGAAATTTCATTTGGAGAATGAACTAATGAATCTAGATCCTAGACATTTTGATAATATCTAGGACTTTTTTACCAAGCTTAATTCTCTTAAATTATAGTAGTCAGAATCTAGGGTTAAGAAAGAAGATGAGAAGTTGATTCTATCTATTCTCTCAAGGTTAGATCTTCATTATTCTATCTTTGTCTTTGCATTTTATGGCACCATGGATGCTCTAGGTAGTGCACACAAAATGACTTCTCTTGATGGTTTTGTAGCACAACTCACAAGGGAACAAGAAAAGTTGGCACAAATGGGCACATTGACACTTACAAAGGCTCAAGCACTTGCAAAAGATACTAAGGCTTCAAGTGCCAAGGACAAGAAGTAGAATAAAGATTTTAAATCAAAACAGAAAGTTAAGGATCCTCCTTCACAGCCTACTCCTAAGACCGAGAACTCTTCTAAAAAGGAACGTGATGGGACCCTATAAAATTTTCTCCCTATTTCTAGTATTTGGCCCAATTCTTGTGTCATCATGGTCTCTAGCCTAGTGTTTTGCCTAATAAAAACACTATGAATAATACCCCTTAAACCCTAAAACCCTAATGTTATTTGGTTGCCGGTAGTGGAAGTTACTTTTGTTCTATTTTTAAATTGACTTCTTATCGCTCATTGCTCAGTTCTTTAAGTGTTATGCTATGTCTTGAGATACATTATTTACCAGCCCCTTGCCATACAGTTTACCACCTCCAGCCTGTGCCCAATTCTTTCAAATGTGTCTAAGTATTTTACATATTTACCCACTTAATAGTCCTGTGGCCCCCTTATTCCTAGTAGATGAAGGTTGTTTTTAAATGAATAGGCTGAGAGTTGAGTCCAACTAACTTTGTTGATAGGTGGCATATGTTGATTTGTTTCTGCCATTCCACAGATGATAAAATATTGAGAAAATTATTGCCCATGGAACTCTAGAAAGGCACCATATGGTAGGAAATATTTTATTGACTATAACATGATGAAGTGGTGGGTCCCAACAGATATGTGGGGACCTCTCAATGGTTTCCACCATTTCATGGTACCTCATCAGGGGGTCCCACAAACATCAATGGAAGAGTAGAATGGTGACATCTAGCATCTAAAGTTCGTGTGCGGTCTTGGTGGACGAAGGTGTTACGTGGTAAAATCTTTGTGGGCCGAGGGGTGTTTTGGGATCCTCCCCATTATATGTGGTAGATCTGACAGTTTCCACCATTCTGCGAGAATCAATCTCCTACCAGAACTTCTTAGTGCAAAACCGCAAAAATCATCCTGGCTGGTGCTGTTTGAAAGATCTTCTTGAGATCGTGGTTAGGGTGGTCATCCAAATGGCTGGATATTATTGGTCAGTGCTCATTTGGCATTAATGGCAGGTTTTCTATACATGTTTGACTAAACTGGTGCCATTGATTCAAGCCAGCTAATACACTGATTGATAGGTCGTATTCAAAATTTGAAGAAGTGATGGGTTGGCATGTAATCTAAGATACAATAGTGTAGAATTAATTTCTTAGGCATGTGCAAGGTCTCCATTTCCACCACTACGAGAGAATTAACTAACTACAAGATTGGCCTGCGTAGAATCGACCCTTGGGGATCTATGCTTCAAACTGAAATGACCCCTTATTTGCTTCATGATGAATTTTGACAGGATGATGAGGCTAAGTGATGGAACCAAAGTAATTGATCTAGTGCCTTCAATGCAAGAAGTGATGTTTTCAGTTATGCAAAGTGATGGAATATTATCTATTTGTTAATTTTTTATATTCATCAAAAGATTTCCATTTATGGCCAGAATACTGTGAAATGACTAGAATTAATTAGCTATGGATGTAGTAGAGTGTGCAAGCTCTTTCAAAATTTCTATAAATAGGTACTCCTGATCACTGCTTCATATATTATTTGTTCATACTAACAATATGGGTACTACATGGATTTGTATGTTCTTTATGCTCCCCAGTTCTGTTGGATTCTCTTCTCTATTTTCATGGCTAAAAATTTGTCCTTACAAAATTAGAAGACTAGAGGATTTTCATTCCTAGAATGGGGGGAATTGGAAAGAATTTGGTGCAGTAGCAGCATCCATTGAGCTCATGTGAGATTTTCTCCTTCCTATCTTTTCATCTAGATGTGGTCTCTAAGTTGAATTCTCTAGCCTCTAGTAGTTTCTACTTCCTTTGAGGTGGCGGATTCTCTTCTTAGGCAGAGAGGCATCATAGCCCTCTCTACCCCTCCCTTAAATCTAATTTTCCAAATAGAGTACTAACTCTAGGTGTAAGAGGGTTACCCCTCTAGATGAAGCATGTGGATGCATAAATACTCACTTGTTGCTGTTGCTACTGCACTCCTAGCTAGATAAATATTTTTTGTTGCTGTTGCTACTGCACTCCTTATGGTTTCTGTCTAGATGATGTTGTTGGAAACCTCCTAATCAGAAGTGAGGAGTCACACCCCTATAGAGGACACTAGAAATAGTGAAGGAGATTCAAGATTCCTATGATTCCTTTCAAAGTTGTTCCTTGGACTTGGATATGCAGAGCAGTGAATCCTCCTGTTGAATGGTTTGGTGGAACTTGAAGGGCATTTGGATCCAACAGCATTTGATAATGTGTCAACCATCAACAATAACTTGGACCCACTCACCACCAAAGTGCTGGAGCATACAGTTCAGAAACAAATACCTTAACATGATGGGGGCATTTTTGTTATAGAGGCATCTCTTATCAGTTAAGAGATGGTTACATATGCATCCTATTAGAACTTCATCTTTGTCAATTGAAAATGTGACATATTTTGTCTTTAATCCTATAGCTTGTCCATTCCCTTGTTCCATAAAAGGGAATTTAGGGCTTATTGACATTCATTGGTTCGAGTTCATATTATCTAGACCTAGTCTGAAGTATGGGATCAATCTGATCATGGAGTTGTGTATAATTAGCATTTGAAAATAGAATTAGTTGTCCCAATTTAGGATTTACTTTGAATTCATATTTTTATATATTTGCAAGACTATCTATAAATCAGTATCAATTTATTTTATAAATTATTGTTGAGTTTCAAATTCTACTATCTCCTACTCATGTATACAATATTACATTTATGAATACAATCTGGTTAAGGATCAATTTATTCATCATCACAGTCTTTCTTGTGTTTGTATATTTTTCTTATGGCATTTACTCAAGTAGTAAAATAATAGCTATAAGAATATATTGAAGGTAATACTAGTATACAAGGATAACTAAGTATGGTTAATTTTGAAGCTAGTGAAATATTATAATGTAAGGCATTGTTTTATCATCACAGTAAACTGAATGTACACTGATCATAGAAGAGTTTTCATTTATATCTTGTTTTGACTCTATGACACGTGATTCTTTGGTAGTGTTATACTGTACAAACCCCCCTAATCATCCTTAGTTAAATATCAAAATAGATTTCCATTTCAATTGTAGGTGTTAGGCATTAGTTTTCTTACAGGCTCTTCTGCAAGGAATTATGTTAAAGCTTGAGAATCTAGCCCATTACTTCACTATATCAGTAATTCTTTAAGCATTTAGAAAAGAACATATCTATTTTAGAGCAGTATTTTGAGAAAATATTGAGAAACCCCTAGTCAAAACACTATTAGGAACACCCTCCTTGGTCTTGCAAAGCCTAAAGTGTAGAGGAAAAGTTTTGAAAACCCCTTTCCTATTCATTGGCCAATCCCTCGAGACAAATAAATTATTAGAAATGGCTATTTTTTAGATTTGTTTTCTTGAGATCAGGTTGGGAATTTAAAACAACCAATAGATCCATCACAAAAGAAGAAGATCAAATGTGCTTATTGCAAGAAATTAGGACATGATGAGCATAGGTGTTATACTAAGAAGATTGATGAGCTTACTCACCTTCTTCAGAAAAATAACATCCCACTGCCCTCATCAGAGTGTCCTTCTTCTTTTTCTTCTTCTTCTCCTTCTTCTTCTCCTTCTTCTTCTTCTTCTTCTTCTTCTTTTGAATTGACAACATCTTCATTTGCACAGTTAGGAAATCTAGGATTTGTAAATGGGATGAAAAGTAAAGTATTCTTGGCTTCCACTATTCTTGAAAATGGGAGATGGCTTCTTGATTCAAGAGAATCTCATCATATGACATCTTCTAAGGATATGTTCTCTTCTTTTGAGCCTTGTAGTTCATCTAATATTTTGATGGTTAACAATACATACATGAAGGTTTATGGGAAAAGTTCTATTTATGTGGGTGAAGTATCTTTTAATGATGTTCTTTGTGTACCCTCCTTGACCACTAATCTCCTTTTAGTTTATCAAATTAGTCATGGTGCACAAGGTAAAACAGTTGAGTTCACTCCTAATCATGTATACATTAGAGACATAGAGACTAGAAAGATCATTGTTACATGTGTTATAGATTATGCATCTCACTTGTATTCTTTTTCTCATTTTGCTCCTAATGATGATATTCCTTTGGCTGATGTTCATACCGTTCCATCAATGGTGAATCATGTTTATGAGGAAAAGTTTGGTCATTTGAATCTTGGTTTTCTAGAGACTAGTGTTGAACTTCCTCCTCCTTCACCTCCTGCTTCTTCAAATTTGAGTTCTTCTCTTGAGCAAGTTGATCATAGTTTTTCAGATCTTGCTTTATTGGATGAGTATTTGGTAGGTATTTCTGACTTGTTTGTAAAGTCCCATCTTGCAAATTTGGGAGACATACTTGAGGCCCAATTTCTCTCCTCTTTGATGACAGTTTCAACATGACTGTTGATACATCTATATCTTCTTTGGAGATTGACATTGATGAGTTTTCTACTTCCCTTGATTTGTCACATTTCTTGGTTGTCTTTGATCATGATTATGTGGTGGATTATTCATGCTTGGAGACTTCTACTCACTCTTCAATGATTTCTATTTGGAGACTTCATTCCTCCTTCTTTCAGTTGGACATGGAGTGGCTTCTTCATCATTTAGTGGATTTGTTTCTTCCTAAGGGGAGAGGTGTTTCTTGTAGGCATTGGATCATCTTTTGTTACCAGGCATACTTCATGGGCATTAGAGCTTCTTCATTATGGGGGGATATCATGTCTCTCTTTTTCCTTCTTATGGGGGATCATTGATTATATACACATGATGTATGTAGTCCTTGGGGGTACTAGTGAGTCCTCCATGTATCATTTTGTTTTCTTTTCTCTCTTTTGGAGAGGAGTTTTGTCCCACTGGGTTTTCTCCTTTCCTCCACTTGTGAGAGATTGCATTGCATTTCATTGTATTTTGCATTGTAAATGGGTACCTAACATGGTTGTGTAGCCAAGACCCATATTGCATCTTTCTCATATTACATAATAATCTCCCTAAGTTGCACTTAAGTGGGGGTGTTGGACTAAATAGGGTTTTACCTATTTAAATTTGCTTAAGTTTAACTTAGGCAACCAATAAATAATTTAATAGTTAGGTAGTGTTTACCTACCAGCTCCTAAACACACCTATATATTGTACATTTATAAATTATTTTTCTTCTCATTCATCTCAATATATTTTTCATCTTTGGTGAAATATTTATCTCTTGTTGTGAAGGATTATTCTATAGGTTGTGCTCCTCGGAGGTTGCCAACTTCAATAGAAACCATCCAGCACATGAAGATCATCACGAAGAACCAAAGGGGAAACATTTGTTGTTCACCTTCCAATCATATTGTCATCATCAGGCACAATAGTTGTCTACACAACTCTAGGCAACCCCTGAGCTATGGAGAAGGTGATCATGGAAAACTCTCTAGAAACATCTCACACAATCTAGGGTATACATAAAAACATATGGCATACACACCAAACAATGCACACAACAGACATGGCATAATGCCAATCTAAAGCATGTAAATAACACATGGCACAACCACTAATCTAATGCATATGAATAACACATGGCACAAATGTCAATCAATGCATTCAAGTAACATGGGGTACACATGCCAAAGAATAATAGAATGACATCACAACATTCAATCATAAGGGAAATAATCACACCTTCAATGCATTGCAAATGAGTGACAAATCATAGTCCATCATAGGCACATACAAGCATGAATCGGACATCACAATGCACATGCAAATTCTAGGGTCACAACACACATCGAGTATAACTCTAACAATAAGAAAAGGAAGAGAGACATAGTAGGCTAGGACAAGGAGTGTTAAAATGAGCGCACATACCTCCTCGTAGCATACATGAGGGCACTACCTCCTCATAGCATAACTATGTATTGAGTCACCACAACATGCTCTTTACACCCAAACCCATAGCTAGGTATTTACTCACCATGATATATTGTTTGGTGTAGATGATCTTATTATTAATTTTTATTTTACCCAATGTATTTAATGTTAATCTTGTTTAAACTCACAATCACTAGTTCCTACAACCACTTTGAATCACAGTGCATAGTGAAATTCACTCCTCTCCTACCTGTTGTGTTACTCACAACCCACTCCATTTTTGCTCCAAAACAGGGGGCCCCCTCATTTTATTTCTTGTCTTTCCTTTGGAGTGTCATGCCTTATTATTGCTTGGGACAAGATTTTAAGCATTTGATCTTGACTATTTCATCTTCCATGACATAGTCCTTTACAATTTCATGTTATCAGATTGTTGGACTTTGCCCTTTTGGAATGATAGAAGGTGGAGGCTCGAGACTCTATGTTTTGTTCCTTTGATTTAGTCATGATTCCTCATTACTTGGCCTTACCATCAAAATATCAGAGTTTGTCATGCTAGCATGTCAGTGGAATCATATCTGATGCCTAAACCTATAGATTGATGCATTGCTTCTATGGACACCATTTGTCAGGTTTGGTCATCTTGGAATGACTGAAGAGCATCTCTCAACAACCCGCTTCTAAGGACATTATTATAGAGTTGGTAGATCACCCATGTAGCATATGAGGTTGGATTTTTGGCCTTCTCATTAGCTAACTTTGTGGTGTAGGAATTTATTTCTATCCACCTACCCTCGGTGACAAATTAATGGTGATCTCTCACATGTGCAACCTGCCCTTTTAATGTTTTTTCAATCTCATTTATTTTTCATTCAAGATTTCTCACAATCAAATTTCCCTCTAAGCTCTGTGTATTTGATTCATAGCCTAAGATTTTTTGGTTCCCTGCTACAGTTTCACATTTATATTGGAGATTTGTTGTTGTTGGAGTGTAAATTTCACATTTTCAACCCTTTTCATTGAGTTTGCATGTTTATTCTAGGTTAGTGTCTTTTTTCCATCTGCTTGCCTTAATCTTTTATTGGAGACCACGGCCTATCATTCATTATTAGTACAAGTTTAATTAGGTTAATTTTAGTCATTTTCATTATGCCCTCATGTTTTACAAGAAAGTGTTTTACTTTTCCTTTGTTGTTTGGACATTGAATCCATTTTATTGATTGACATGTTTTTCGAGGTTGTTTCTACTTGTATTCTTTAAAGTGTTAGAGCGTTGGAGATCTAGCTTCTAATCTTTTGACCTCCCTTTGGACCAAGTAGCATCCCCTTTCCAATTCCAATCTATTCCTTAGTTGTTTTGTAAATTGTTAGAGTTCAAGTTTTGAGAGTTTGGGCTTTTCATGTATGATTTTAGAAAGAAGAACATACTCCCATATTGTGTTCCCCAATTTCTAATAAAATATTAGAGTTTAGATATTGAGTCTTCTGGGGTTTCTCTTCTTCCTCTTTGGTAAGAGGTAGCTTCTCCCCTCCCTGCCTCAATTACTTTGTAAAGTGTCAGAGTTTCAGTATCAGGCCTCCTAAGTTCTCTATTCATATTTCTCTTAAGATGAAAGGGAGAAGGCCCCAACCCTCGACTCTCAACTATATGGATTTTGTTAGATATTAGGCAGTTGCCTTGAGTTATGATTATTTCCCTTGAAGACTAAAGTGTCAGAGTTTTGGCATCAGGTCTTCAACCTTGCTTCTTCCAAATCTTTTGACCTATGAAATAGGTTATGCTTGACCCTTGACCTCTAACAAATTATTAGAAACTATATTTCTTGCTATATTCAAACATTCTAAAAGCATTTGATGCTTTATGATGATATGAAGATAACTAATGTTATAATTACCATGCATCACTAGTGATGAATTATGTGTATGATGCAAAAAATGGCTTAAGCACCACCATTGATACTAGAGAAGGAGTTCAAAGGATTTCTACTAGCTTTTGAACTTGCCAATCCATACCCAAAGATAGGTGATACAAACATTAGTCACCCCAACCCCTAGTGCTACTTGCAATATTTGAGGAATGAGGCCAAAAAGTCATTTCAAACATAGTGTATCGAGAACTCTGGGTTATTCTAGGTTGTGACATTCCCTATCTCTATACAAGCACCTAAAATAATCCTAGCATGTGCCCAAAGATGCAAGGTTAGTAGCAAAAAGGTAGTGGGAACTTTAGGGCATGCAATGTTAGATGTTTCTTTAGATATGATTGACATAGTGTTCGGTTTGCCCACATATGCAGATAATGATAAGATCATAGTGAACGCTACATTGACCTTCTACAATACCAAGAATGGCATATCAACTAGTTACATGAACCAACATCTTCTGGTCACACAAAGAAAGCACCCTTTGAAGGTGGCACCAGTTCAACATTATAGTGAGTTTAAACAAGATGGGAAGAGATTCATGACCCTCCTAAGTATAGTGTTTGGCTTGCCAGCTACAGACAAATGTCACCCTTGGATGTGCCAATTCTACATGAAGGTTGTAGATGGCAAGAGGATAGACTCAGGTACTTTCATCAGTGACAAGCTTGATGAATAGCTATCTCAAGTAATGGAGACTAAAGAATTTTATATGACTTCATAGTTGGTGTACTTGCTAGCATATCAAGCTAGCTTTCCAGGCTTGTTATAGGTGGGATCTCTCCACTAGGTAGAAGTCCTAGTTTATGATTACTTCCCCTACTCAAAATTAATGACCAACATGAAGATCTATTGCATTGTCAACAATGCCTTTGCCTATGCAATGATCAAGGGTCTTGAGAATGACTATTCTCCAAGGTTATGGGTTGAAGTAGTAGAAGAGCTAGCAAGATGGGGTAACTAGTATATCTAGTTCTAGAATTTCACCTACATAAGGGTCATGGGCTTTGACAAAGCCCCTTATAAGTTGCCAAGGTACCCTAGTGATAGGGTCATCTTATTGGAGACATGTAGGTAGATCTCTGCAGTCTACAAGCTGATAGCTAGAAAACATAAGTCCAGATTAACATTTCCCATTAAGGTAGTAGAGTATGCTTTACAAAATATTATCATCACCAGAAATGTTGAAGCTAAGTTAGCTTCCCTATCTTTGA
Organism: Cunninghamia lanceolata; assembly: GCA_027924645.1. Lineage (NCBI taxonomy): Eukaryota > Viridiplantae > Streptophyta > Pinopsida > Cupressales > Cupressaceae > Cunninghamia > Cunninghamia lanceolata. The sequence goes on from BSBN01000274.1 coordinate 17,730,145, forward strand.
GCTCATTTAGGAACATTAGAAGTAGTATTGATTCAATTGGATGAGTCAATTCTCTGATAGGGAGCCGGTATGTCCATGAATATGTCCTTGAGGACCGTTGGGAGAATTGTTTTGATGATCATGAGGTCTACAAGTGGGACTAGATTACAGGCTTAACCTTCATCTGATTAAGAGGTTGGACTTCTTAGGGCCCCCAAAAGTCCCCAAGGGTATGGAGGAAGATGGTGCAGTGTTAGATCATGTTTATGAGGCACAACTGATATATGAACTTCCCTTGGCCCCTCTCAAATGGGATCAACCTGAAGACACCTCAATGGAGAATATGGATAAAGAGGTGTTAAAAAGAGTGAAGGCTTGGATGAGAAAGCCCTATCCAATTCTCAACCCCAATCTAACAAAGGGGGTAGAGAGGTCTGAAGGAGCTATGAAGAAAGGAAAGAAGACACAGAAAGAAACCATTATTGTAGCATCGAGTGCTGAGGTGACTAACCCTACTACAACTAAGGGCAAACAAAAGATAGTGGAAATTAATGTGGATTCTAAGGAAGAGGAAGAAGGGGATACTATTCCCCTAGCTAGGAAGGTTTCAACAAGGTCCTCAACCATTATTTCCAGGGGTGTCACAATGACATCAACTCTCGGTCCTACCATCACAACCACCTCTCCCCCTATCCTCATCGCCACTGCAGCTACAACTAAAATCAAGATTGCTCCATCTTCCACCTCACCACCTTCATTCCCAACACAACAAACTTCATTTCCATCACCCACCCCACAATCACCTTCCATTTCCCTACCTTCCATCTCTTCTTAGCCTCCATCTACATCCCTTCCTCCCCCTTCTTCCATTGCTCCTCCTAGTGTTGAGGCTCCATTGGCATCTAGCCAAATAGTTTGGGAGCAATTGGAGAGAGAAGATGTGCCCCCAATTGATGAAGAAAAGGAGAAAGATGGCACTTACCTAAAGTATGAAAGGTAGGGGTACCTACAATATCAAAGGAGAAATAAGTAGAGGTTCCTATAGTGGTAGCCAAGGATAAAACATAGGACATACTTGCAGAGATATTAGGCAACCAAGGGCCCACTTTGGATGATCTTATTGAGAATATTTATTTTGGGTAGTAGGAATAAATGGGTGGGAAGTTTGATGAATCTGGAAAAACTCAAGTCCTGACTCCTCCACCAAAAAGATCACCATTTCCACCTTCAACTCCTTCTCCACCAAAAGATGCTAGAATTGAGTTAGGCCTCTCGGTTTGGCTAAATAAAATAGTGAAGAGAAAGAAGACCTATGTTGAGGAGGAAGACTTGACTACTATTGCTCAAGTGCTTGGGGTACCTCGTAAGAGTAAGAGGGCTAGGACCCTCTCCCATATATCAACCGATGAGTAAGGAATCAGGATTGCTCTCATAGTAATGCCATTGGTTGATAAAGAAGAGGTTTTAATGACCTCCACGGACTACAACATGTAGTAGGTGATCCTAGGTTCAAGGACCCAGGAAGGAGACAAAGAAGCTTTAACTAATCTTGTGTCTACCATTTTGGATAGGATGAAGAAAGATGAGGTCACCCAGGAAGAGCTAAAAATGCACGTGACACAATTGTCAGCCTACATCACACACCTAGTGGGACCTATTGACTCCTCTGCCCTGTTGCTACCCTAATGGGAGCCATCAACAAAGAGAGCATAGTCACTTAGCCCTTGGGTATTCTAGATGCAACTACAACTTGGAAGGATTGATTGGAAAATCTTGGCAAGGATACCATTAGGCAAGCTCTAAAACTGTATCATAGTATTGAAGGTGAGTTGGAGGCAAATGACAGGTTGATGAACAATATTGATGATGAGGTTTTGGTTTGGGAAGAGTATCTCCCAATGTTCATAAAGATGGAGGCTACACCTCCAAACACAATTTTGTAGTTGGAAATTTTGGATAAAGGTGATCTGGGGGTAATACTGGAGTGGATCAAAGCTGGGAAGCTCTAAGTCAAATTATTGCAAAAATGCAAAGGTAAATTGCAGAAGAGGATTGATGTAGCTAAGCAAGGCACATGCATGGTAGAGGCCCTAATGAATTCTATCCCTTGTCATATCAAGGATGAATCTTTAGTGGTCCTGCCTATAGTGAGAATAATGAAAGAGTTTTCAGGTATCTTTTGGTAGTAGCTTATATAACATGGCATTGATAGCTTGGTAAGTTTGAAGACCCTCTTCACTGAGTTCCAAGAGTAGTTGGTTGGATTGCCAAGGATTTAGGACAAGATTAAAAGGTCACCATATTCATAGTAGATCAAGTTCAAATATAACAATAGACCAAATATGAATGACAACCAGGAGGCCACCAACAACTTCAAAGTCATTTTGGAGAGGAAGTATAATATCCTTGTTCTTCACTCTCACTTATTCTGTAATTCTTTCTTTCTTTCTTTTATTCCTTGATTGGGCTGACCTCATTTGCACTAGATGATACTACTTTTGCTGACAAGGGCTAAGACATGTAATGTAATGTGTAACATGGCCAACTGAGGGTCAAATTGTATAAGGTAGTCAAAGGAATCCTCATACATAAAGGGGAAATTTTGAGCATTGTCAAAGGGGGGGAAACACAGAGAGTTTGTGCAAGAACAAGCTATACTTGTATTTTGGTGGCATGCAAGTGGAAAACATGATAAACATGTAGGGTGTGTGAATAATTCTCTTCTGTAATCAACCATCATTTTTTTCCTATTAATGAGAAGACAAACTTTGGGACTTATTCTCATGTTTCTACCCTAATGGTGGTAATGTACTTGTGTTTTTTTTTCTTGCATATGGCATTGTATTGGTGAATCATGGATTTAATTGTTGAAATTATAAGTTTGATGGATGAATAAGGGTTTGAATTCTGTCCATGTAATATGATGTTTTCAATTTCTTGTTCTTCTACTCATTTCCCTTAGAATATCACACTTGCAATGGTTATGATTGTGTGGAGTATTAGTCATTCATTGCTTGTTTATTTTGATCTCACTGATATTCATTATATGAAGTGAATAGGTAGGTATAGAGGCCATCCAAATCATTTTTATTTCCTTTTATTCTAAACCCTAACCCTCCTATTTTGTTTCTCTTTTCATAGTATAGAACCAGGTTAGCACACTATACTTATTTGAATATCTACCTATCAGAGGATACTTAGCATCCAGATTGATATTACTAGCACAAGCTCCTTGAACAAACACTCATATTGTCCATATGTTGTTCCAACACTTCTATGACCTAGTGAAATAGGGACCTTGGGGTAAACTAGAAATCATTAGGTTAGCTTTCAGGAGAAGTAGAGTGATCACTCATTCTACTTGAGTTGATGAGCCAAAACAACCCTCAATAGAACTAGCACTAAAAGGAGGGCCTAATCAATTAGATCCAACTAGGGTTCCCTTGACTACTAAAAGAACAAGACTAACCATATCTTGGTTAGTTGGAGAAGCTGAACTCCAAGAGCTCCAACATCACCAAAAGATTAGGAGTGACCATCGTAAACGGTGAAGGTTAAACTCTAGGTCAGTTAGCCCTAGTAGATATGAAAACATAGAAACCTTCCTTGAAGCACGACCTCAAATACCAATGGCTTCTTACTTTAGGGTGAACCATTCACTCTTATCCTTAGTAGCCCCTCTCAATGACATGCCCAAGAATCATGAGAACTTTTTCCCTTAATTCATTTATGGAGAGAGTAGAAGTGCTAAAGAGCATATTCAAGCTTTTAAGGAAGTTATTAGTAGAGCTACTATTGCTCATTTGGATGTGGTCCTGCACCTCTTCCCTTATTCTTTGGGAGAGGTTGCCTATAACTTGTATTTACATTTACCTATAGGATCCATTGACAGTTGGAATAGGTTAGAGACTACTTTCATAGAATAATTTAGGGTATACACTGACCCTTGCACCATATATCAATAGTTTGGCTCTTGCAAGATTCATCCAAATGAGCCCTTGACTATGTTTAACACTAGGTTCCACAAGTTGTATGGAAGGCTCACCAACCCGTATGTGGTCACTATGGCAGCTGTAGTTCAGACTTATCATAGGGCTATTAATCCTTTCACAACTATCTTACTTAATAGAACATAGAGGAACCTAGACACTTTGGCAAAGGTCTATTTAGAAGCCCTGAAATTACACAGAGAATTATACCCTATTACTACAGGAGCCTTTGGAACTTTACCTTCAGTTGGTTTTCCAGGGATGCCTAATCAAATTCCTATAATAAACAATGCTCTTATTAACAACACTCCCCTAATGAACCCAGTTCCAAATGGAAGTATGCAGGCCGGGCTATAGATAAACTATGCTTAGCCTATCAATTAGATCAACCCAAACCCTATTCTACCTACACCAGGAAAAATTTAGAATAACCAATCTACAAAAGAACACCCTGGAATCTATTACTTTGATCAACATCAGCATCAGAATACCTCAGTCTTTGATCAATGTATAGTGAATCATACTAACATAGTTAACTTCTGATACACTCACCAGGCTAATACATTTGCAGTAGCTTCACAACCTTGCACAACCCAAAATTCACAATTAACATGTGAATTAGAGGCTGTGAAGAAGGCACTAGCCTAGGTCACTAATGAGTTCACTAGATTGAAGGTCAACAATCATGGATATTCATATCAAAATCAAAATAATCAGAATCATGGTCACAATAGGAATTTCAATTCTCAAAGGAAAAACAGGCCTTGGAACACAAAACCATAAAATGGTGGAGTACCTTGTCCACTGGACCCAGCAAATTTAGTGAACTATGCTGAAATAAAACCATTGCCACATTGGTGGACTTCATGATACCTCTCAACATTCTGAACTCAATTGTGCTGAAATGTCCAAGATAGCCCAAATTTTCCTGGCTGACCAATAGATACAATAGGAAGAAAATGAGTCATAGCCCGGGGATATAGGGACTGCTATGCAATTTGACATATTTTTTTTCTCATATGAGGAAGATAACGAACCTAAAACTTATGTCCAAGCTTATCAATAGTTTAAAAATAATTACTACTTAAGGATCAAAGGAAAAGAGTCTCTCACTACATCTACCCCACCAAACTATAGTAGTGTTCCACCTAATCCTAATACAAATAATAATCTAGCCCCTCCAATGGGGCCTACCACTGGAACATTCAAAGCCAACCAATACAGAGGACAAAATTTGACAACATCCAAATATGATCTAGTGGATGACCTAAAGAAAACAAAAGCTAACATGTTTATCCTGGATGTAGTGTAGGAGTTCCCTAATCAGAGAGAGGCTTTACTTTATGTCCTACAAGTAAAAGATAAACCCAAACATACAGAGGTGAAGGTTGTAAATGATGATGTCTTGGTAGCTATGTATAAAGAAAAAATAGGTAAACCACCATTCTTTCTCAATCTCAGAGTGGCTGGGAAAAATCTACACAACTGTTTAGTTGATTCTGGAGCTTTTGAGAATGTGATGCCTTATTCTTTATGTCAAAAACTTGGCCTTACGCCTACTAAGACCAACTGAAAGGTGGTGTAGTTATAAAAAATAGAGGTAAAGGTTGTTGGTGAAATCAAAGATGTTCACATATAATTGGTGTCTGATCCCTACATTCAAAGCCATATTGACATCCAAGTGGTTGATATTCCTAAATCCTATGGTATGTTGTTGAGTAGGGATTGGACTAAAAGTTTAAATGGATACTTTGATATAGATTTCTGACACATGTGGATCCATTGTAAAGGAAATTCTAATAAAATTTAGATCCTTAGTGAACCTAGATTGAAACATCTAATTACTAAGTATAATGCTCCTAATGAGGTAGTTTTTATAGATGTCAACTTGGGTGTTTATAAAGAAATCATGATGGGACTAACCATTGAAATTTTAGATGAGTGTCACCTACAAGAATTCATGTAGAAGTTGTCACATGATAAAGAGTTCTTAGGTCCATAGACGCAAACTGCAAAGCTTCTACTTCCAAGTTGGTGCAAATTTCATCAAGAGCCCCATTCCAAACTATCTTGTCTTGAATGCCTTACAATGGTAAGCCTCATTGAAGCCAAGGTAGAGATGGATATAATACTTGAGAAAGAAGAAATCAAGAGTGTAGAAACAACCTTGGAACCTCTTGAGAAGATAACCATGGTCGTACACACTAAGATTACTAAAGAGACTGAGTGAATAAAGAAGGATAGTTCTAGCCCACCCAAATCTAGTTTAGAAGGCATTCCCTCCTTAGGATAATGAGTTGTGGACTGTCAGGTTTGATGGTTCTAAGTGCAAGCAAGGATGTGGTGCTGGAGTAGAACTAACAAACACTAAAGGAATATCATTCTTTGCATCATATAGATTGCAGTTTGCCTGCACTAATAACATGGTTGAATATGAAGCCTTGGTAAGAGGATTATTGCTAGCTCATAAAAAAGGAGCTAAGATGCTACAGTTTAAGGAGTCTCCCAACTAGTAACTAGACAAGTACAAGTCAAATATGCTTGTCATGATAAGAAGTTAGTCACATACATTAAAAGAGTTTGGAATCTGATTGAAGATTTTGATGCATTTGACATAAGGTCCTTATCTAGATGCTAAAATTAGACAGTAGATTCTCTAGCAATTGCAGCCAGCACACTGGAGCCAATGGAAGATTCAAAGTTGGAGGTCTTAGTGCAATTAATGCCTAGCTTAGTGGTTCTAGATAATGTCAGACATTTCTAAGTATTTGAAGATGACAAACATATCCTGGATTTCCTTACTGACACTAGTGTCTTTGAGGCACAAATTATTGATGAATGTGAGAGAGATCCTTTTGAGATTGATGAAAGAGAATTTATGAATTTGAAGACTAATAACATACCTAAATGCCTAATCACACTAGACAGACTCTTTTATATGGACCAAAAACATAAAAGAACCTAGGAGAATTTGGAAGGTGGCAAATATGACACTATCAACCTGGGAGATGAACAACACGTCAAGAATGTTTTTGTTGGGAAGGTCTGTAGACCTAAAGAAAAGAAGGAATCATTCAACCACTAAAATAATTTGGAGATGTCATAGCATGGACTTATGAGGATTTGAAGACCTTTGACATGTCCATCTTCAAACATTATATACCTTTGAAGCCCAATTATAAATAATTCAGGCAGAAACTTAGACCTATTAATGCTTTTTCGGAACCACTAATACTCAAGGAGGTGCAAAAGATTCTATCCACTAGAATCATATCTCTAGTTAGACATTCTACTTGGGTGGCCAACCCGGTTCCAATCAGGAAGAAGAATTCAGAGATAAGGATTTGTGTGGACTTCAGAAACGTGAACAAGGCCTCTGAAAAGGACAATTACCCACTCCCTTCTCTTGATGAAGTTTTACAAATAGTTAATGGTTCTCAAATGATGTCCTTTCTAGATGGATTCTCAAGCTACAATCAAGTTATGATTTAATAAGAAGACCGATTGAAGACTACTTTCACTTGCAAATGTGGTAATTATACATACAGAAGGATGCCTTTTGGTTTAATCAATGCAGTTGCTACTTTTCAGAGGGACATGGATATTTCCTTTAAGGGCTTGATTGTTAAATTCATGATAATATATATGGGTGATTTGACTAGCTTCTTAAAAAATAGATCTAATCATCTAAATGACTTAAGGAAGATACTTCAGAGATGCAGATAGTATGGAGTTTCTTTAAACCCTAAGAAGTGCATATTTGGAGTAATAGAAGGAAAGTTGCTAGGACACATTATTTCTAAGGAGGGAATCTCCATTGATCCCAAGAGAGTGGAAGAAATCTAGAAGATCCCATTTTCTAGCACTAAAAAGGAACTCAAATCCTTCTTTGGTAAGATCAATTTTGTTAGAAAATTTATCACTAGGTTTGCTAAGTTAGTTAAGCCTTTGAATGATATGTTAAAGAAAGATGCTAAAATTGAATGGCCTAATGAGACTAACCAGGCCTTTTCAAAGATAAAGGGTGCTATTGCTTAGGCTCATGTGTTAACTAGTCCAAATTACACTCTTCCCTTCTACATTTATCCTTTTGCATTTGAGATTTCTTATGCAACTATTTTAACTCATAAGAAGGGAGAATGAGATGAAAGACCTATTGCATTCATTAGTTCTTTTTAAGGATGTAGAGACTAGATACCCATATATGGAAAAACAAGATTATGCTTTGGTCAAGGCTATAAAGAAGTTCAAACACTACATACTGAAGAGCAAGGTCATGACAATCATTCTTGATCTAGTGGCTAAATCCCTGTTGATGTAGAATGAACTGAGAGAAAGGAGAGGTAAATGGACAATGATCTTGCAAGAGTTTGATATGAAAATACACCCTATGAAACTGGTCAGAGGACAAGGTTTGTCTAAGACCATGACTGGATCAAATCCAACTATTGAATGCCATCATTATTCAGTGGAGAGAATTACTACATACACATTGTAGCAGGACATAGTACAATATCTGCTAAGCAATAAGTGTCTTGCACATATGAACTTTACTCAGAGAAAAGCCTTAAGCATTCATAGTCATAAGTACATGATTAAATTAGTATTCATATATAGGAGAAATTTTGAAGGAATATACCTTAGATGCTTGAATAAACAAGAGGTAGAGTAGGTCAAGTGACTAAATTCCATGATAAATTTTGGATAGGTCATGGATTTGGAGACGCAACAACACACAAATACTTAGAGTAGGTTACTACTAGCCTCATGTAATCAAATATTCCCATCATCATGTAAGAAGATGCCGTACCTTCCAAACATTAGCCTCTAGAGAAAGAAATCCTACCATGCACTTACACCTAGTGTATTGTAAGGCCCGCCCTTGTCCGACTGGTGAGTATCCTATGATTTGCCTAGTTCTAGATTAAAAAGATAAAATGATTGATTATTCTATTATATAGTTACAAGATGAATACATGTTGTGATTGGTTATGCATCCTCATTGGTATATTGATGTCGCTTCGGCTATGATTGTGTTATGGGATTTGATGTTTGGTTTGAGTGTGCAAGATAAACTTGTGCAGGTATTGACCAATGGGTGGATGTGGAGGAGGAGACATGGGATCACTTAATCACTTGGCCATCTCGCCTTACCTTGTCCTATAGTTGGGTTACTGTCATTGGGTTCTTGTGGTATGTCGATCATGTAACCCATTCTATTTCGGTTGAGAGTATAGGGATGTACTAATGTCTGCCCTATTACCTCTTAGTGGAGTCACTTATGATTTTGAGTCCTTGAGGTGGGTGTAACTCTTTTTGTATTATGTGTCACACTTGTGTGTGCTTTTACTCATTTGTTCCCCCCCCCCCCAAAATGCCTTGATGTCTACCGGGTGGCCTTATATTGTTGCAAGTAGCATCCATGCTTAGAAGCAAGGCAGTTTAGTTGTATATTCCTTTTTGTTGGAAGTTATTGCATTTTGATGTAGTGTGAGGTCAAGAAAGTTCTCAACCATTGGGGTTGGATCCCTTGCATTTGATTTTTATGTCATGACTTTTCAAGATGCTTGCAAGTTAAGGATGGATTGAGTTTGAGCAAACAGATAGATTTTGTTTAAATTATGTATTGAAAGTTAGTTGGGGGATTAAGAGATAGTTAAATTAGTTAATTGTATTGTTCGTTTATTTTAGATAGGGGATATCTATTACTTTAATTTGGATATGCTTATCTTATTGGGCTCATATTGAGAGTGGACCTTGAGTGTCAAACCTTATGTTCATAACAATTATCTATCCTATGATGCCTTTTGAATACTTGGCGTGTCTTAGTACGTGTAAGTCTTATGACCAAATATGCTTAGATATGGATAAATTAACCCTATTTTTTTTTAACCTTGGTAGTTTCCATGATCTTCCTTCTTCTAGGATTACGGCCAAGACCTAAAACTAACAAGCGATCTTGTCGGTCAAACACTCCCTTCATGCTAGTTATTCTTTCAGTTGTATAATTATAATACTATGGCTTAATGTAGTATGAGTAAACGAAATAATTACCTTGGCATATCTTAACATGGGTGTATTATACAAACCATATTTTGTGATTATCTTTACCAATAATATTTATTATTACAAATTTATGTGAAAACCGTATCATTACAATTACATTCCTAATTTCAACATTGTGCTTATCCAAATTCTTCCCTTTCTTATGTTTTGGTCTCTTCACAACTTCTTACATCGTTGTCAATGGCTTTATGGTTGAATCTATATTCCTTTGAATATGTACCCTTGTGATCTTAATCGAACATAACCTTTTATTTTCTACATTCGACTTGTGATGATTTTGATAGCACCTTCTTAGCGACAACTATCCTTTCAATTGTGCTTGTGGAACACTACAGCATACTTTGATTTCAACAAATTATTTAGAATCCAAATATCTTAAGGGAGAATCTGATGTTTTATTTTTTTAGGGTTGTTTAAGATCTCTTCTTCTTGGGGATGCTGGGGGAGGACTCAGTTTTCTTTTTTTTTGAGGTGTGGAAAGTAGGAAAAGGGGGCCTACTTCATGTGCATATGTTTTCCTGGAGGAGAGGGGAGGGGCAGAATGGAGGGAGGCAGCACAGCAAAAGAAAAAGGGGGTTGGGCGGTGGAGAAGGGGGTGCTCCCAAAACCTCGAGGGAGATTTGGAGGGGGAAAGAAAATAGAAAATGGAGGAGGGGGGCAACACAGTAGAAGAGAAGATGGAGGACGACCCTCTCTCAGGGGCAGAGGCACCTTCCCTAATAAAAAAAAATAAGAGGATAATAACAACAGAGCCCAAACGATAAGAGGAAGGACGACTGCTAAGACTGGGGCTTGACCTTTTGAGCAGGAGGTATTCCCCTGCATATATCCTTTCATTATTTGCTCAAAAGACTTTGTCCTTGTGTCCTCCTTTAGAGGAGGCAAGAAAATACGTTTTAAACATTTTAGTCTGTAACATTTTTTGATCACGTAAACATAGACAGCTGGGTAGTAGCTATTTAAAGAGTTTTGATAAAATAGATAGAGGTAGTTTTAAACCGAGCCGCTATAGCAATAATATGTGGCACTAACAAAACTAGTTTATAGAAAAGAAAAACATAGCATATTAGTTATTGAGGCCAAGCAACAGTATGGGTGTGGCTATAGTAAGTAGGCACGATACTCATCTTATGAGGCACAACACCACATAGAGGCGTCTAGTCATCACTAGACGAACCATAGACTTGTCATTGAATTAAAAGATCCTTTTGTTTCTGCCAGGGCTTTGTATTAGGAAGTTCATGACCTATTGTGGGGAGTAGAAATGTGGTCCAACAATAGGGTGTGAACCATTTCCCTAGTAGCGTGGCCTCCTTGGGTCTGAACTGCAACCTCAAGAGGCTCAACCTTGTTGGAGGCTATACCCTTTGTTGAAGGCACCTCCCTTCAATCTGCCTATGCCCCCTTAACATGCAGTTCATGTTTTATTTTATGTACTGCAATGGTAATTTGACTTTTACGCTATGGTAAGGTAGCATGAATTCGTTACCTCTCCCTCTCTCTCAACACCTTAGATTAATAGTTTCATGTATCCTTCCCTTCAACAGAAATTTAGGGTATCTTTTTATTTATGATCAGTCATGTGACAAACCGACGGCTACCTCTTTGGTGCTCACACTGAGCAGATTTAAAACAAAAAGGGGTTCAAACAAGTTTTTAAGACGACCTTTGTTTTGAGAAGGAAGAAAATAAAAGAGTATTTCATTAACTTCAAACATTCTAAGCTGAATGACATAATCGATCTTTTGGTTATGAAATTTTCTAAAACCATGTATATGTTAGATGTATGATCAGCAAATCCCCAAATTTTAAAAGAAATCTTTATCGCAATGGATATAAATGAATACATTATAAATAAATAAATATATTTATATATGGGTGTTTGAGATTATAATGATTCCCGAGGTCCTTTTCTTTATAACTACCTTGTTATTTATTCAAGCTATATTTTTTTTAATTTTATTTACAAATTAACATAATGAATTTTAATAACTGAAGGTTATCTAAAAGAGAATTAGTTAAATTATTTTTGGTAACTACTAGACTTTTTTTTTTAATTCTTTGTAACCCATAAATCTAATGAATGGAAATTTTGTTGGTAAATAGTTATAGTGCCTTGTTGTGTTGTGATTTATCCTTTTATCGAAAATGTTAGTTGAGCATGCATAAATGAGTGACAGGTTTTGTTGTCTTGGGAGTTCTCCCCTCTTTAGTACTGCATTTGAACAACATGTATAACGATTTTTGTTTATAGGAAGTTATGTTGTAATCAAGAATAATGGTGTCCTTCGAATTAGTCCATTTACTTCTCCTTGTTGGGGCCATGAGTGTCCTTATGGTGATTTTTGTGTGGTATTGTGATTTGTGGGTATGTTGTGCATCGAACAACTCTAGTCCTATCAACCCTCCTTGGTGACATGTTGAGTGTGTGAGCCTCATGTCTATTTTTTTTGTGTGGAAGAACTTGTTGTCTGCCTTGAGACCCTAGTCATGTGAGTTGGCCATGTCAGCTCTGGCTCCATCATCTCCTCTCTCTATAGCTCGGGGGTTGCCTAGGGTGCAATGGATATCCATTGTGCTCAACGATGGCAATATGGTTGGGAGGAGGGCAACATCCCCCATTGGTCTCTGTTCAGATGATCTTTGACGACTTGGCGAGTTCCTTGTATTGGACCATTGAGATGTACTCATGTTGTTCATATTGTCGATGGACCACCTTGTTATTTATTTTGTGTATTACTATTACTCTTTGTAATTGATACTTGAAGTGCAATTCTTCCATATTGGGAAGTAGCTTTCATATTGTAACTGTAAAGTATTATCATTTGGTTTAGAAATTGATTTTTGAAGTGTAGTAGAATATAAGGTGGTTTATGACCTTAATTATGCTTTAATGTTCCATGCTAAGTTTCAGAGTTGGTTTCTATTCTTTTGCCTAGAAAATCTCATGATGCTCTAGTATGTTGGAAATGAACAAGGTTGAACCTCATCTTCTTACGAATAGATTAATCTATATGTAAAGGTCCTCGTACTTTTAGTAATGTTGCTATGCTATGTCTTGAGTTAGATTCTAATCTTTTTGTCAAGAAATTCTCTTAATGTACTGATATGATTTAATGATCGAGATGGTATCGCTTCTACTCTTGAATGTACTTTTTGTGATTCATTGTGCTGTTGGAGCACCTGGGTTGTACTTAATTATTAGATGTATATTTCTTTTCTTTTTCAGTGTAAATTATTGACCTTTGTGATGTAATCTTGGAGCATGACTTTACCATGTATTGGGGAGAAAGCTCTGCCTTGTAAAAGTATTATGTTATAATTAGATGGGTAATCACTCTTGTTTGTAAAGGAGATAAATTCTTTTGGTTATGTCGATAATTAAGTTATGTTCGATTATTTTGGTTGATGGAATCCTCATACTTCCATTTTGATGTTTTGTTATGTTTTCAAAGTGGATTCAAAGCTTTTTGCCTAGATTTTCACCTAACGTTCTTGTATGTTTGAAAGAACGAAATGGTATCTCATCTGCATTGAAGGTATTTTGTTTTATACTATCTAGAGATGAAAGGTTGATTGAATTCATTCCTTCTATTTTGATATTTGTGATTGATGCTTGGGTTGTTCTTCTTGCTTTTGGTTCACCTGACAAGGTGTCGTGGATATCATATCCTTCACCTTGTTTGCCTTCCTCGCCTTGTGCAACGGGGCTTTAGGGACAAGTGGAAAATTTTTGGTACTTCATGTCGTTACCACATGGGCAATGTGGCATGACATGGGTTTTCTCGTGTCGTGGCCACTCGTAAAAAGTGGGCATGACATTTGGTATCAGAGCCCAGGTTTCAACATTGGGAGCTCTGGAGTTTGTGTTTTGTTTGGGCTGACATGGAGTGGATTGAGGGTGGTTTGACCCTTGTCCTACTCCATGTAGTTGTGTGAGAGTGAGGTTATGGTTTGTCGACTAGCCTTTATGTTGGAGGAATATCCATCCTCTTGTGTTTTGGGGATGGTTGTGTTCCTCTTGTCGACCCTCCTCTTGAGTAGGTTGGTCTAGTATGAGAAGGTTGTATTGGGCCCTTTCTCACCCTTGTGTTCTTTTTGTAAAGTGTGGTGTTGTTCTCTAGTATGCACTATGTGTGACTGGGTTTAGAGGTTAGCATCATGGGAACAGATAGTCTTGTGTTGCACCTTGATTTATGTTATGAATTTGGATGTGAAAGAGATGATGGTGCATTGTTATGCTTGGGTTCTTTGAATGAATAATGTAGTCTTAATGACTTGTTTGATTGTTCTTGCCTTGTGTACCTTGCGTGTGTTTATCATGATGTTTGAATAGCAGATCTTCTTGACTCTTAACCCTAGTTATCATGTGGGTTTTGGCATTGTCTTCCTTGGGCTGGGTAACCAGAAATGCTTGCATGAAATGTATCTACTTTGAATCTCATGAGTGCAAGTCATTGAGTGATGGTTACATCGCCTTTGAGTGTAAAAGGTTATGAAAGAAATAGGAGTAAACGTGACTTATGCTTAGAATTGTTATGAAATAATTTATGTTCTTGAGAAGATACAAGGGTAAATGGTGTGCTTGTTGAACATTGTAAAGTACTTCCTTAATGAGAATTTTGCTTTTTATAAATTTTCCTTGTGTAAAATAGATATCAAGTTGCACATACCTTGTGTGGGGATAATGTTTGGCATCTTTTGGTAAAATACTAAATTAACAACTTAATCTTTTAATTAGATTCTCCTTATGATATACATTCTCTTTACAAGCTTGTTGTCAGATAAGTATATGTAAGGTTCATAATTCATATCTAGTATTTTATGTTTTTTTTTTTAAAACTCCATGACGTGTGAGGTGTTGTGAGACACCATCTCATGAGTTGACATAATGTTGCTTTGATTCAATTATGACTTATTATGCAAATGCTAGCATGTTGGTATACTTGTTTGGGGTGTATTGCCTATCTCTAAATGTGAAGTCATGGTTGGATTCCATTTATGCCTTAGAAATGTTAATACTAATTGATGTTTGGTAGACTTCTTAGAAATTTTTATGGTAACTCTTATGTGACCTTGTGAATGAAAGTTGTTCTTCACCAAGTAAAGAATGATAGAGGAGAACTTGTATTATGTGTTACCTTGTGGATATGAATACTGGTTATGAGCATGTTTGCTATGTGTTGTGATTGTCCCATACATGCCTAGTGTACTCATAAACTTTTAATAATGGGTATCCATCCATGGGTTGAGTGTATAACTACAAGTATGATGGACTCATGCTTGTGTGGTTGTTTGTATGTGTACCCTGTAAGGTCCAATCTTGGAGTTGGAGACCTTCCATGTGTGGAGTTAAGTAGTGGAGAGGAAGAACTTAGGAAGCTATGGTGACATGTTGTGACATTGGTTTGGGATTACCAAACCAACCATACCTTCCTATGCCAGAGTACCCCCTACTTCTCCTTCGTAAATGGACCTTTGAGAGGCCCATCGTGCTATCCTATCATGCTATATTTCCCTAATGGTACTATTGACATTTGACTTGGGTTCTTGGTTATGGTTTGGTATGGGCATGTGAATTGCTCGAGGCCATGCTACTTGGTGCAGATTTAATCTTACTCTTGGTATCTTATTTGAGTGGATGCATAGAATCCTAGAGACATTTACATTATGATGATGACGTGTACCTTTGAGAAGGGCATGATGTACTATACTGATAACGTGTTACCTTTGAGAAGGGCACGATTCCATGTAAGAGTACATGAAGGCACATTTGATACTACTACCTACATGATGTTATTGCATTGGTTGTGTTTGCATAACACATGTAGTGATCGTGTTTCCCTCCTTCCTTATTGGTGACTTAATGTTAGTCACATAGTGATGTAATGTGCACTTTCATGGATTACGATCATTTTCTTTTGGTTGTTTGATGACCTTTTTGTCTCTTGCCTGTGTGGACCAACCAAGTTATTTAATCTTGTTTGAAAGTAGCTTAGCCACAAATCTTTGATTTCGCCATTTTTCACGTAACCCTTGTGGTTATGGTTGATATATTGTTGGAGTGGCATGCATTTATTTATTTTATTATTAGATTTTGAAACTCCTTTCTTTTGGCATATCTGTTATTTGTGGTGGCTAAGCTAGATTATTTTGTTTGCAAGTGTTGGTCATGTGTTGTGATGTTCTTCTCGCCATGTCGATGGAGCGACCTTTAGTAGAGTGTATATAAGGAAGCAAACATGGGAAACTTATGAGGATGGGGGTAGGTGTGGACTAGTATGGGCTGGTCATTATCCACTTACCTTCCTAGTGATCTTGTTCTTATGTTGGCTATCTCTTGGAGGCTAAACCCCTTATACAAACAAGAGGTAGGCCATTGTGGGAATGTATGGCAAGGCCCCCAGGCGCATGGCCCTGAGACCATCATTCTACCTGGTTCTTGGATCTTTGGATACTTGGCACTGGTTATTGGTTACTTGGTTCTATGATGAGACTATGACATCCCCCTAAACCTTTATGTGAGCCTTGTGAAGTTAATTCCTGTAATGTGGATGAATGAAATATGTGTTTATATGTAAGATTTGTAATTGTTGTATCTGCTTATGAGTTGATGTTTTCCTTTATAAACATGTTGAACGATGTGAAGGTTCCTCTATGCATGTGTAATAATGATTGATGAACATGAAAATTCTTCGTGTTGAGTTTTGATCTATAGAATGTGTTTTCTGAAAAGAATTTAGCCTTTATATCATTTAGTTAACATGTTTTAAAATCTTATGAGATCTTTATTGCATATGTATCTTTTGTACTTACCTCATCTGCTGTAAAGAAGTTTAGGAAATTATTTCTATCCTTCTCTTCATGACTTCCTGGAGTAAGTCATATCCTAGGGGGGTAGAGTGTAAGGCCCACCCTTGTCTGACTGGTGAGTATCCTATTATTCATCTAGTTCTAGATTAAAAAGATAAAATGATTGATTATTCTATTATATAGTTACAAGATGAATACATGTTGTGATTGGTTATGCATCCTCATTGGTATATTGATGTCGCTTCGGCTATGATTGTGTTATGGGATTTGATGTCTGGTTTGAGTGTGCAGGATAAGCTTGTGTAGGTATTGACCAATTGGTGGATGTGGAGGAGGAGACATGGGATCACTTAATCACTTGTCCATCTCACCTTACCTTGTCCTATAGTTGGGTTACTGTCATTGGGTTCTTATGGTGTGTTGATCACGTAAACCATTCTATTTCAGTTGAGAGTATAGGGATGTACTAATGTCTGCCCTATCACCTCTTAGTGGAGTCACTTATGATTTTGAGTCCTTGAGGTGGGTGTAACCCTTTTTGTATTGTGTGTCATGCTCGTGTGTGCTTTCACTCGTTTGTCCCCCCCCCCCAAATGCCTTGATGTCTACCGGGTGGCCTTATATTGTTGCAAGTAGCATCCATGCTTAGAAGCAAGGCAGTTTAGTTGTCTATTCCTTTTTGTTGGAAGTTATTGCATTTTGATGTAGTGTGAGGTCAAGAAAGTTCTCAACCATTGGGGTTGGATCCCTTGCATTTGATTTTTATGTCATGACTTTTCAAGATGCTTGCAAGTTAAGGATGGATTGAGTTTGAGCAAATAGATAGATTTTGTTTAAATTATGTATTGAAAGTTAGTTGGGGGATTAAGAGATAGTTAAATTAGTTAATTGTATTGTTTGTTTATTTTAGATAGGGGATATCTATTACTTTAATTTGGATATACTTATCTTATCGGGCTCATATTGAGAGTGGACCTTGCGTGTCAAACCTTATGTTCATAACAATTATCTATCCTATGATGCCTTTTGAGTACTTGGTGTGTCTTAGTAGTTGTAAGTCTTATGACCAAATATGCTTAGATATAGATAAATTAACCCTATTTTTTTAACCTTGGTAGTTTCCATGATCTTCCTTCTTTTAGGATTACGGCCAAGACCTAAAACTAACAAGTGATCTTGTCAGTCAAACACTCCCTTCATGCTAGTTATTCTTTTAGTGGTATAATTAAAATACTATGGCTTAGTGTAGTATGAGTAAATGAAATAATTACCTTGGCATATCTTAACATGGGTGTATTATACAAACCATATTTTGTGATTATCTTTACCAATAATATTTATTATTACAAATTTATGTGAAAACCATATCATTACAATTGCATTCCTAATTTCAACATTATGCTTGTCCAAATTCTTCCCTTTCTTATGTTTCGATCTCTTCACAACTTCTTACATCGTTGTCGATGGCTTTATGGTTGAATCCATATTCCTTTGAATATGTACCCTTGTGATCTTAATCAGACATAACCTTTTGTTTTCTACGTTTGACCTATGATGATTTTGATAGCACCTTCTTAGCGACAACTATCCTTTCAATTGTGCTCGTGGAACACTATAGCATACTTTGATTTCAACAAATTATTTAGAATCCAAATATCTTAGGGGAGAATATGATGTTTTACTTTTTTAGGGTTGTTTAAGATCTCTTCTTCTTGGGGATGCTGGGGGAGGACTCAGTTTTCTTTTTTTTTGAGGTGTGGAAAGTAGGAAAAGGGGGCCTACTTCATGTGCATATGTTTTCCTGGAGGAGAGGGGAGGGGCAGAATGGAGGGAGGCAGCACAACAAAAGAAAAAGGGGTTTGGGCAATGAAGGGGGCGCTCCCAAAACTGTGAGGGACATTTGGAGGGGGAAAGAAAATAGAAAATGGAGGAGGGGGGCAACACAGTAGAAGAGAAGATGGAGGACAGCCCTCTCTTGGGGGCAGATGCACCTTCCCTAATAAAAAAAAAAGAGGATAATAACAACAGAGCCCAAGCGATAAGAGGAAGGACGACTGCTAAGACTGGGGCCTAACCTTTTGAGCAGGAGGTATTCCCCTGCATATATCCTTTCATTATTTGCTCAAAAGACTCTGTCCTTGTGTCCTCCTTTAGAGGAGGCAAGAAAATAAGTTTTAAACATTTTAGTCTATAACATTTTCTGATCACGTAAACATAGACAGCTAGGTAGTAGCAATTTAAAGAGTTTTGATAAAATAGATAGAGGCAGTTTTAAACTGAGCCGCTATAGCAATAATAGGTGGCACTAACAAAACTAGTTTGTAGCAAAGAAAAATGCAGCATATTAGTTATTGAGGCCAAGCAACAGTATGGGTGTGGCTATAGTAAGTAGGCACGATACTCATCTTATGAGGCACAACACCACATAGAGGCATCTAGTCATCACTAAACGAACCATGGACTTGTCATTGAATTAAAAGATCCATTTGTTTCTGCCAGGGCTTTGTATTGGGAAGTTCACGACCTGTTGTGGGGAGTAGAAATGTGGTCCAACAATAGGGCGTGAACCATTTCCCTAGTAGCATGGCCTCCTTGGGTCTGAACTACGACCTCAAGAGGCTCAACCTTGCTAGAGGTTATACCCTCTATTGAAGGCACCTCCCTTCAATCTGCTTATGCCCCCTTAACATGTAGTTCATGTTTTATTTTATGTACTGCAATGGTAATTTGACTTTTACGCTATGGGAAGGTAGCATGAATTCGTTACCTCTCCCTCTCTCTCAACACCTTAGATTAATAGTTTCATGTATCCTTCCCTTCAACAAAAATTTAGGATATCTTTTTATTTATGATCAGTCATGTGCCAAACCGACGACTACCTCTTTGGTGCTCACACTGAGCAGATTTAAAACAAAAAGGGGTTCAAACAAGTTTTTAAGACGATCTTTGTTTTGAGAAGGAAGAAAACAAAAGAGTATTTCATTAACTTCAAACATTCTAAGTTGAATGACATAATCGATCTTTTGGTTATTAAATTTTCTAAAACCACGTATATGTTAGATGTATGATCAACAAATCCCCAAATTTTAAAAGAAATCTTTATCGCAATGGATATAAATGAATACATTGTAAATAAATAAATATATTTATATATGGGTGTTGGAGATTATAATGACTCCTGAGGTCCTTTTGTTTATAACTACCTTGTTATTTATTCAAGCTGTATTTTTTTTAATTTTATTTACAAATTAACATAATGAATTTTAATAACTAAAGGTTATCTAAAAGAGAATTAGTTAAATTATTTTTCGTAACTACTAGACTTTTTTTTTTTAATTCTTTGCAACCCATAAATCTAATGAATGGAAATTTTGTTGGTAAATAGTTGTAGTACCTTATTGTGTTGTGATTTATCCTTTTATCGAAAATGTTTGCTGAGCATGCATAAATGAGTGACAGGTTTTTTTTCTTGGGAGTTCTCCCCTCTTTAGTACTGCATTTGAACAACATGTATAATGATTTTTGTTTATAGGAAGTTATGTTGTAATCAAGAACAATGGTGTCCTTCGAATTAGTCCATTTACTTCTCCCTATTGGGGCCATGAGTGTCCTTATGGTGATTTTTGTGTGGTATTGTGATTCGTGGGTATGTTGTGCATCGAACTACTCTAGTCCTGTCAACCCTCCTTGGTGACATGTTGAGTGTGTAAGCCTCACGTCTATTTTTTTTGTGTGGAAGAACTTGTTGTCCGCCTTGAGACCCTAGTCATGTGAGTCAGCCATGTCAGCTGTGGCTCCATGATCTCCTCTCTTCGTAGCTCGGGGGTTGCCTAGGGTGCAATGGACATCCATTGTGCTCAACGATGGCAATATGGTTGGGAGGAGGGCAGCATCCCCCATTGGTCTCCATTCAGATGATCTTTGACGACTTGGTGAGTTCCTTGTATTGGACCATTGTGATGTACTCATGTTGTTCATGTTGTCGATGGAGCAGCTTGTTGTTATTTATTTTATGTGTATTACTGTTACTCTTTGTAATTGATACTTGAAGCGCAATTCTTCCATATTGGGAAGTAGCTTTCATATTGTAACTGTAAAGTATTATTGTAGACACCCAAAATTGTCCCAAATTTGTGTATGTCTAGCAACACCTAGTTAAAAACATTATCCTAGACATCTTGTAGCATTTTGTCCTAATTTCCCTAATCCATTAAGCCAATTAATTAAATAAATTTTATTTATTTAATTAATTTCACATGGATAATCCCATTTATCTTATCCTCATCCCAATTAATTAAATAAATTTTATTTATTTAATTAATTTCCACATCATATCCTAATCCCACTATCCAATTAATTAAATAAATCTTATTTATTTAATTAATATCCAACTCATATCCCAACTAATTCAAATATTTTATTTGAATTAAGTCCTCACCTTTTACCACATTCCAACACTTGTCCATTTCCAATCAATCATGTGTTGTAGTACAACTTTTATCTTTCACATGCACAACTATTGGGACCTAATTTTGGTATTTATCTACACAAGCACACCTAAGCCTTATCTTTCCTTGCCACATGTCAATTCACTACAATTTCTTGATGTGCAAGGAAACCTAACTTAATCCTATCCATCCATTTCATCTAAAGCCCTAATTGATCCTAGCCATCCATTGGAACTAAGCCTTTCCTATAAAACAAGCATCTTTTGATCCATTAGGAGAATTCAAGATTCTTCTTCATGCAACCTCACTCTGCTGAATATTCATCTCAAGCCATTATCCATCATCTTCAATCCATCTAGCTTGCATCTATCATCTATCAATCACCATCACCTATCTCTCTATCAATGTTATGCTGCGGAATCAAGCAACCAACACAACAAAGTGATCAATCAATCGAGCTCATCTTACATCTTCGAGGTATTGAATTATTTGGGTTTAGGTTATTGCATTTCATTGTTTGAATCATTTCCATTTATAAATCTAAATTTTTCGATATACATTTTGGCAAGCCCGGTGGGACTCACTTCGCTTGAAATTTTTTGCAGGTTTTTGTAGTAAAAATTTGCATTCATATAACTCCCATTATTGAGTTTTGCAGGTTTAATTAACTTTTTGTTGCAGATCTGCTACTTTTTGGACAAAACCATAGGTTTTAAAGATTTCATCATATCTTCCAAATAGCTATGAATTTTCCTACAAGATTTTAGTAGAGGTTTGCCCATTATATAAGGAAGCTACAGCTAAAACATTTTGGGTTTATCACTGTTTTTGCGGGATTTATCACGTTTTTATGTTTTTTTCATAAAATCATAATTCTGGGCACAAATCAACGAATTGTTTGGAAATTTTTATATTTCTGGAAATCTCTTGAAATTATAATAGAGGTCTATGTTTTACAGATTTAATTTGGAGCTCATGTACAATGCAAAAAAATTAGATCTATGTTGACTGTACTGTTTCCATAAATCCACGTTTCTGGGCGTAAAACAAGGAATTTTTCTGATTTCTTTACATTTTCAGAAAGCTCTCTAAAAATTAATAGGGGTCTCTTGTTTGATTTTTTTAATTTTTGAAACAAAAATGTATCAAAATAATCAAATCTAATTCGGCTATGCATCTAAAATTACAATTTTTCTTGCCTGATGAGCCTATTTTTTATGCCTGCATTATAATATCATTTTTTTTTATGTTGTAGGTGATCATAAGGAGCTGGAGCAACATTGACATCAACATCTACAGCAATTTGGATAGAAAATTAACCAGATGCAATCATTTCATTTCTCATCTTCTAATCATTCTTTGCAAACACATTTGGATTTTGGGCATAAAACGAACAACTTGTTTGCTATCACATATCAAAAGTTGGGCTTAAAATGAACCAGTGTTTTCTACATATTTGGATTTGGATCTAAAACAAACAAGTGCTTGAATTATCTTCCACGCATTTTATTTTCTAAGGGGAAATTAACAAGTGTGAGTGTGAATCAAGTGATAGCTCACTTGATTTATTTTTGTAAACCCTATCTAGGAGGCCTGCTTGGAGAGACACCACTCCAAGGGATGACCTCAATCGAGGCTGAATCGAAAGACACCCTCATTGGGAGTTGGAATCTTGTCACTCTTGGCTAAGCCCCAAAGAACTTTATACCTTTGGGAAGTGAAGGTGAAGGGTGGGTTACCCCTTTCTCCTGGCTGTGTGGCAGGATTTCGCTTTCAATTCCTAGTCAACCTTGTGTAAACATAGCCCAAAACCTAATTGGCCATACCCACTTGACTAGACATTATACTTGTGATGTGGTTTCAAGTGCTTTCTTAATCATTACATTCTTCATATTTCAAAATTAAACTTGCTTATGTGTCTTGCGTGAGTGATTCATGTGTGTATATGCATAATCATTTGTTTGAATATTACCACATCAAGCTCTAAACACTCAAACACATAAAGACAAGTCATCCTACACATTCTTCCAATAACATTTAAACCCAATCACTTTCATCCCAAACATAGCCAAGTCATCCAAACAAGCCACATCATCATCCAAATCCCTAAACAAGCACTTGCTAAAAGGACTTAAGACTTAAAACACTTGTGTGAGATCATGTCAACCTTAGAGGACCTCCAAAAACTCCTTCATATGCTTTGCCACATGCATGCAAGCCAATCACCTTTAGAGCAATGAACATTTCAAAGCATTCAAGAACTGATTCACATATATCGAACAAACCAATCCTCACACATACAATACCTCTTGGCCACTTGCAAAGTCCAACAACCATCCTATCTAGCACCTATCCCTTCATATCTATCCACTCATCAACCCAATTCGATACCAACTTATTCCATTTCTTCTAATGTTATCCCTTATCCACATCAACACATCACATCACAACAACAACCCATTCAACAATTCCAACAACAACAAATCATATCACAACAAAAAATCCAAACACCATCTCAACCTCAACAAATTCCACCTCAACCCTATGTGTCATCCGCCTCAACTTCACACCAACCTAATCCATCCACCTATCATGTCAATGCCACATCAACCTATGAACATCCACCTCAATCTTATTCAATCCCTCATGCTGACATTCCAATGCACTACCAAGCCCATCCACAAGGCAATCAAGTGATATCACATGAACAACAATCATGTCCAAATGGCATTTTGTATATAAATCAAGTGAGCACAAGTCAACCTTGCCAACAAGATCAAATGCCCGCATCTTTGGGTCCACCTCAAGATATTTTGTCTACATATCCTACCATTACACCTAGCTACCAAGACTATCAATAGCCTCCCCAACAAGCACAAATGAGCTCAAGTCCACCTTTGCAACAAGATGCACATGCAACTCCAAGTGGCCCTTTGTACATAAACCAATTGAGCCTAATGCAACAAGACTTAATTACCTTTGACAAGGGAGATACCAATCTAGTCAATTCATCCTATGAATACCCTCCATCATCCAATCACATGCCAACACATGAGCCAACAAGTCCTATCCCAAAACCACCATGTGATCCTATTCATAGTTCATTAATCCCTCCATCTTCTAAACCACCAAGCCCTATATTACCTTCATCACCAAGTCATTCGAATCCTTCACCAAAGGATGCGGCTGAGATAGTTCTACAAAGAATGCTTGAAGAAAAATTCATTGAACTTCCTGAAGTCAAACCATGTGAAGAAATTCCATATGATGAACCTGATTATTGTGCATACCATAGGACCAAAGGCCATAATACAAATCAATGCCCAATATTTGTCCCAATTGTTTATAAGGTGTACCCACCTATAATGGGAAATCATGCCACATCATCCCAATCCCATGTGTCACCCCCATCTAGTCCAAATCCTAATCCACCCAATCCAATTAGCCCCCAACCTAATCCTAGTCCTAATCCTGCAACATCATCTGCTATTATTGCTCATTCATTATATTGTCCATCCACTCATACCCTTGCAAAGGATGTGATCCATTGGCTACTAGCTAGGAATAAACTACCCCCATGTCAAATACCCATTCATGAGCCTACCAATGAACTTCCAAAGGTCATGTCTAATCCTATAATCTCATCATGTGGTTCACATATCCTTGAGCCTCTTCAAGAGCCTTCCATTAACACACCTAGCCCTTTGAGCCCATCATGTGACCTAAAAACTAACAAGTCTATTCAAGAGTCTCCAAACACAAGCCTAAGTCAAGAGCCATCATGCTGTCATGTCGATAACTATCAAGAGCTTATCAAGTCCACTCAAGAACCTTCCAGTTTCATCCTAAGTCAAGAGGTATGTCAAGAGAATAATCTTAAACATGTGGAAATATTAAACTCTAATCTTAATCAAGTTCAAAGCACCTCTAAGTTCCACCTATCCATGACCTACATATGGTTTGCCCTCAAGCTATTAGCCATCACGATGACCTCATTCATGAGCAAATTTATTCCTTTTATAGCCCACTTAATCCTCTTTTTGCTCATATTTTTGATCAAGGTTCTAGCTAAGATCATGAAAACCATGATGATCCATTTGGCCAAACTTTATCTATCTCATGATCAAGATTATATCTATGATGAAGCACCTATTCAAAAGCACCTTGATTATATCCATAATCTTATAACCATCCATGAGCAAGATATCCAAATTGCTCCTAGTCATCCTCCATCTAGCCCTATCCATAATGAGCAAACATCTACTTTTCATAATGAGACATGTGCCACACAAGAACACATAAGCATAGAAGATCAAACAAATAGATTGGATCTTATTAAGCACAATGCTAATCAAGATCCTAATGATCCTTCATCCCCATCTACCATCGACCCCATTTCAAGTCCACCTTTTCCAATGGGTTTATCTACATTCATCCATGAATGTTTTTCCTTAGGACAACAACAAGCTTTGTCCTCCACTTCATCTTCTCCATCCAATAAGTAACTCAAGACTAGTTCCCAAAACACATCTAGTCCCATAGTCAATCGCATCCTCTAAAACATGAACTACCAAGGTAAAGGCCTAGGCCTTTATGAACAAGGTATTTTGGAGCTGATCCATGTCAAGATTCCTCCATGCTCATATGGACTTGGATACACACCCCAAGGTAAACAAGGCCAAGATGTTGGTAATCCCTTCATGCATCCTAAGTCTACCACTTTCCATCACAAACCCCATCATATACCCAAAACATATGTTGCCATTCCAACTCCATCATCCTATAAATGTCAAAAGCATGTGACCATACACCTTCTACCATCCACTTTGCCTCCACTTTTACCAACTCCAAATATCCCTCCATGCACCTTGCCACCATTGCTTCCAACACCTAACATACCTATCATTCATAAGTATCCTTACATCCCTAATCATGGCCAACAAAAGCACACATTGTTTAAACATAAAGCTTCCAATCGTTCCATCCACTCCACCCACCCCATGGGATTCAAAAGCAAAAATTTTGATGCCTTTACCTATAAAGCTAAAAATCCTACCAAAAATCCTAAAGGTCTTCATACCTTAGGACATAAGGAATCAAACTCAAAGCAAAGTTCATCTAGGCAGCCATCTAAACCCTTACCTCCAAAAGCAAATCCCAAAAGCAAAATGGTTTGGGTTCCTAAGCAAAAAGCTAGCAAAGTGAATGAGGCATCCTCATCCACATCTCAAGAATCCCAACCACCTATCTCCATCCAAGAGCCTATTTCCATCCAAAACTTCCATTCCCTTAAAAAATCCCACAAGCAAAGAAAAAGCACTAAACATACTAAATCTATGTGGGTTCCTAAATCACTTCATCAACCATCTCCTAAGAAAACAACCCCATTGCTTCCTACACCACCATCCAATCAAAAGATTCAATGTTTATCACACTATGTGCAACCGTTGGTCATGGTTCCCTTCCACTCCACAACACCTCCACATAACATCTCCCCATCTTCCATCCATTATCCTACATATCTCCCCCATGCTAACCCTATAATCCATGCTTTGGCATAAACTTTTCATCCATCTTCATTCCATAAGCCTATATAAATCCACACCATAAGCCACTAGCCTACCCTACCATAATTCCACGTCATAATCCACTATCCACCTAATCCATCTCCCTCTCATGTAATCCCCTTATCAACATCTATGAGCACACTTGACATGGTCCATGCGAAGACATCATCAATCTCTAAAGGGACACTATCGACCTTCATAGCACTAGCCACTTGAGTCCCTCCTATCCATTACCATGGTGAAAACCTGGCAAATAGGCACCATGTGTAATTGTCAACCCATCTAAAAGCAAAAAAGAAAAAAAAAGAAAAAAAGCAAAAAAAAAAAATCAAAATAGTAAAGAGAAATCCCTTCATCCAATGGTGAAAACCTGGTAAACAGGTGCCTTGGATAAGTACCATGATGAAAACCTAGCAAACAGGCATCATGTGTAGGTTGATCTTCTATGTCACTTACACTTGGGGGCACATTGTCTTATCTAGCCTATCCATTTCCAAACTATCTATCTCATTATATCATTTTACATCCTATCATGTCCTACCATTACCATACCATCCTACCATCCTTAGCCATTACATAAACAAGCCTATCCTATTGAACCCATTTATCCATCCTCCCGCCTTTTGATTTTGATGAAGACATAGGGGCAAAATGTTGAAACATGCTTTGATATATCTTGATATACCTTATCCTTTTCCAAACAATCCTATCATTATCCACCTATCATAAGCCTTTTCATCCAAATCCAATCCATCATGTCATCCTATTTTCATAAGCATTGTCATGAAAAATCCTAAGTCTTCTACCTAGAATGGTTCAAGTTCTTCCTATGCAACATAGCCTTTGAAGATCACATCCTAGCTCCCTTATGCTCCATCCACTATGGCGTATCCTTATCACGAGCTTTACATATATCATGAGCTTTCCACTATAGCCTACCTATCCATTTATCATGAGGCATGCATCCATCCCTTATATGGCCTATCCTCTCTTCTATCCATCCAACTCTCATGAACCTTCCATCCCATCCAACTCTCATGATCTTGCCATCACATTTACTATGAGCCCATCCTTTCATCCATCCTTTTATCCATCCTTTGCACCTAGACTTGGTTTTCTCCCTTGTCATTGGTATCTAGCACAAAGTCTACCCAAATTGTAAATCCATTGGCATTTTCCAAAACTTGTCAAAAAATCCAAAAAAAACAAAAAAAATCAAAATATTCAAAAACACAAAAAAATCAATATCCAATGAAAAATCCAAGCAATAAAACCAATCATCATCCAAAACAATCCACTCCATTAACATTTAATCAAAATCAAATCATCATCATCATCAATTATTCCTATCAATAACATTCATTCATCCATTTCAATCAATCCATTTCCAGCCATATCAATCAAATCAATCTAAGCAATGATCTTAAATCCAAGTCACATTAATCCATATCAAGCAAGCTAATCAATCAAGGAACATTATGCAATCAAATCAACAAGTTTTTTATCCTAATCTTTTCATGAACCAAATCAATCAGCATCAATCATCATCAATGGGATATAGCGTTCCCACATCCTTGTGTTGCTCTAGGGATATAGATTTCCCCACAATGACAACACTATCCTCATCATCAATCAAACAATCAATTATTGGTTTATGACTTGACAAGGGCAATACCTTGTTTGTTTTACATCCTTTGAGCACACTGAGAACACTTGCTTATGCTTAGATTGAGTGGATATTCTAATCATCACACCATATCATCAAAATAATCAACCTAGCAATAACAAACATCACAACCAAAGCACATCAAGCAAACCATCAAAATAAATCCTATCAATCATCAGCATAACACCAAAGTAAATCAACTCAATCACATCAAATCCAATCAAGACAAATCCAATCAAGTTATCAAACAAGCAAATCATCAATCAATCAAAATCACATCAATCCAATCCATTTTCATCATCTCATCAACAAAAAATAGAACTACATCTCATTTCCATCGTTACGTGCCTTGATCTCGTGGATACAGGGTATGTAGGCAGTCTAGAGTACAAAGGAAGTGCCCAGATTTAGGCACAAACGATTTTTTTCCTCTTTCTCCTCTTATCATTTCTTATCATCTATCTTCTACAATAAACAACTTTTTCCAATCAATCTATCATTCAATCAATCCATTTATAGCAATCCATCATCATCAAAATCATAGCACATCAATCCAACCATCAAATCAATTCATCAAACCAAATCAATCTTCATCCATCATTTTATCATCCTAAAAATCATTCAAAGCAATGATCCAAATACAAATCACCCTTAATCCATACCAATCAAGCTAATCAATCTAGCCAAGTTATCCAAACTCAATCCATGGTCTTGATCCTAGCCTTGTTGTAAGCCAAATCACTCAGCCAATTAGCCAACCAACTCAGCAAACAACCTTGTGTTGATCTAGGGATATAGCTTTCCCCGCAATGACAACACTCTCAACTATCATCAATCAGCAACCAATCATTGGTTTACAGCTTGACAGGGGCAATACCTTGTTTGTTTTTGAATCATTTGCGCATGCTTGCTTGCTTTCTTGTGTGTGTTATCATTTTATCTTGCATTTGTATCACATCAGTATCATTTCCAGCTAATATTCATATCTTGTGTATGTTGGAATAGCTTTTTGCACTATCCTTTGCATCTAAGGTCATATCATACCTTTTGTATATTAGGACTTCAATGCTCTAAGTTACTTCCTCATACGTTAGACAAGGTTGTATTATGCTGGGGCACAAGACACATAGTCACCCTGGTCCTTATACCTTGGTGCATAATGTCTAGTGCTATATCAAACATCATGGTTGGTCACCTTCATTGCAGAATAACACATCATCCATTTCTTCTATCCATTCCCTTATATTTCTTTTGTAGCCAAGCCATTTCTTTTCGAGAGCATACCCATGTTTGTCCAACCCACCTATCCTCTCGAGGGGGCATCACCAACCTATCATTTCTACCATCATCATCATCATCATCATCATTAGCATCCCTATCCTCTATCCATACCTTAGCTTCTTTGAAATGATGTTACTCGACATAAATCTCATCATCTCAAACATCATCTCAAAGAGGGGCAAAATGTAGACACCCAAAATTGTCCCAACTTTGTGTACGTCTAGCAACACCTAGTTAAAAACATTATCCTAGACATCTTGTAGCATTTTGTCCTAATTTCCCTAATCCATTAAGCTAATTAATTAAATAAATTTTATTCATTTAATTAATTTCACATGGATAATCCCATTTATCTTATCCTCATCCCAATTAATTAAATAAATTTTATTTATTTAATTAATTTCCACATCATATCCTAATCCCACTATCCAATTAATTAAATAAATCTTATTTATTTAATTAATATCCAACTCATATCCCAACTAATTCAAATATTTTATTTGAATTAAGTCCTCACCTTTTACCACATTCCAACACTTGTCCATTTCTAATCAATCATGTGTTGTAGTACAACTTTTATCTTTCACATGCACAACTATTGGGACCTAATTTTGGT
This sequence comes from Cunninghamia lanceolata, assembly GCA_027924645.1. Classification (NCBI taxonomy): domain Eukaryota; kingdom Viridiplantae; phylum Streptophyta; class Pinopsida; order Cupressales; family Cupressaceae; genus Cunninghamia; species Cunninghamia lanceolata. Next base: position 17,760,570 of record BSBN01000274.1, read on the forward strand.
ATTTATCTACACAAGCACACCTAAGCCTTATCTTTCCTTGCCACATGTCAATTCACTACAATTTCTTGATGTGCAAGGAAACCTAAATTAATCCTATCCATCCATTTCATCTAAAGCCCTAATTGATCCTAGCCATCCATTGGAACCAAGCCTTTCCTATAAAACAAGCCTCTTTTGAGCCATTAGGAGAATTCAAGATTCTTCTTCATGCAACCTCACTCTGCTGAATTTTCATCTCAAGCCATTATCCATCATCTTCAATCCATCTAGCTTGCATCTATCATCTATCAATCACCATCACCTATCTCTCTATCAATGTTATGCTGCGGAATCAAGCAACCAACACAACAAAGTGATCAATCAATCGAGCTCATCTTGCATCTTCGAGGTATTGAATTATTTGGGTTTAGGTTATTGCATTTCATTGTTTGAATCATTTCTATTTATAAATCTAAATTATTCGATATACAATTATCATTTGGTTTAGAAATTGATTTTTGAAGTGTAGTAGAATATAAGGTGGTTTATGACCTTAATTATGCTTTAATGTTCCATGCTAAGTTTTAGAGTTGGTTTCTATTCTTTTGCCTATAAAATCTCATGATGCTCTAGTATGTTGGAAATGAACAAGGTTGAACCTCATCTTCTTATGAATAGATTAATCTATATGTAAAGGTCCTCGTACTTTTAGTAATGTTGCTATGCTATGTCTTGAGTTAGATTCTAATCTTTTTGTCATGAAATTCTCTTAATGTACTTATATGATTTAATGATCGAGATGGTATTGCCTCTACTCTTGAATGTACTTTTTGTGATTCATTGTGTTGTTGGAGCACCTAGGTTGTACTTAATTATTAGATGTATATTTCTTTTCTTTTTCAGTGTAAATTATTGACCTTTGTGATGTAATCTTGGAGCACGACTTTACCATGTATTAGGGAGAGAGCTCTGCCTTGTAACAGTATTATGTTATAATTAGATGGGTAATCACTCTTGTTTGTTAAGGAGATAAATTCTTTTGGTTATGTCGATAATTAAGTTATGTTCGATTATTCTGGTTGATGGAATCCTCATACCATTTTGATGTTTTGTTATGTTTTCAAAATGGATTCAAAGCTTTTTGACTAGATTTTCACCTAACGTTCTTGTATGTTTAAAAGAATGAAATGGTATCTCATCTACATTGAAGGTATTTTGTTTTATACTATCTAGAGATAAAAGGTTGATTGAATTCATTCCTTCTATTTTGATGTTTGTGATCGATGCTTGGGTTGTTCTTCCTACTTTTGGTTCACCTGACAAGGTGTCGCGGATATAATATCCTGCACCTTGTTTGCCTTCCCCACCTTGTGCAACAGGGTTTTAGGGACAGGTGGAAAATTTTTGGTACTTCATGTCATGACCACATGGGCAATGTGGCATGACATGGGTTTTCTCGTGTTGTGGCCACTCGTAAAAAGTGGGCATGACATGTATGGGGTAAGACCTTTTGCCCAAAGGGTGATGGATTTCTTTGGTATGATTAACCCATGTTCTTTTACATGACATAGATTCATCTTAATAGCAATAGACTACTGCATGCGTTGGAGTGAAGCATTGGCTTGCAAGGATTGCACTAGTGACACAGTTATCCAGTTTTTGGAAGAGCACATTATCACTAGGTTTGATATGCCTTTTGCTCTGGTATGTGACAATGGTCGTGCTTTCTCCTTTGCTAAATTATTGTAATGGACTCTAGAAATGAGGTAATCATTAAGTTTTCTTCCAATTATTATCCTCAAGAAAATGGTGTCTTTGAGTCTACTAATAAGAACATGATAGATGTCATTAGGAAACTCTTGGAAAGAAATCCTAGGGATTGGCACAATCAACTTAAATTTGCATTATAGGTTGATAGGACTCAAGTGAAATCCTCATTGGGTACATCCCATTACCAACTGATATATGGCCAAAATCTAGTCTTCCCTATGAACCTGATAATTCTTACTTTACAATTCGTTAAGGATTACCTAGGGATAGAGAACAAGATATAAAATAGATTGCTAAACCTCTTAAACCTAGAAGAAAATAGAGATGCTAGCTTAGAACACTTTATGAAGCACCAAGGGATAGTTAAGAGATGGTTTGAAAAAAGGGCTACCATCAAGGCTTTTAGGATCAGTGACTTAGTTGTCATGTGGGATAAAGCCAAAGAGAAGAAGGGAGACCATTTGAAATTTGATAAACTCTTGTTGGGAACCTATCAAATTGTTGAGATTCTTGGAGAAAACATGTTCCGTATCAGTTCTCTCTCTGGGGAAGGTGTCCTATTGCCTATTAATGGGTGGTACCTCAAGAATTACTTTCGAAACTAAGAGAGTCTGATGGAAAGGCCTCTTGGCCTCTTTTGTACATTAGGAACCTTGTTTACAATTTGGTGTTTTTATCTCATTTTATTTTTTGCTTTTGATGATTTGTTTAGGACTTCTGGTGTCTTAGGTTGGTTGATTGTCTTGTTAGTTTTTGTTTCTTATTTTTTCCTTTCTATTCAAGTTGTTTAGTTTTTTCTTTGTTTACAGTTTGTTAGATCCTTCAATTCTAATTTGACTATTAAAGAATTCCTTTTGGAAAGTAGTATATTCAAGCATCCTTTTCCTTTGTCTATTCTTAAATGCTTTTTTGTTTTGGTTGGCAAAGGCTTGATTGTAGATTCAAAGGTTGCAGATCATTCTTTGGTCATGAGGCCAATCTTTCTTGCAGGGTTTTCATTTTGTCTTCCATCTTAGTTGTGGGTTTACTAGCTTAACTAGAGGCTTGAATGGGTAATGCACATGAGATGACGTTATCTTGGAATCTTATATATACTCACACACTAATGCTTATTTCAATATACCTGAGAATTGATTGCAGTTGGGAGTTGGGTGAAATTTATTATCTTAACTTTTTAGGTCACCACTTCTAGTTTAACTTAGGGGCTGTGTGCTCTATATAAGGTTGACCTTGAATCCCAACCTAGTTGCGAGATTCATTTCTTGCGAGTTGAGAAGGATTTCATGAAAAAAAGAGTGATAAAATAATATTAAAAAAAGAAGAGAGTAATAAAAAAGAGAGAAAAAAAGAGAGCAATGAGAGAAGTAAGGATGATTCAACTTTTTGGGTGATTCGACCATCTCTATCTAGGCTATAGATGCCTAGTTGGCAGTAGAGCAATGCCTCAATGGGATCATTGATATCTCCATTGGGGCTATAGACGCCTAGCTTGGCAGCAGAGAAATGTCTGGGTGACCACATGAGAGCTATATTTACCTTACCTAGCCCAATTCTCAGTTCATGATTGATGAGTTCTTGTATGCTTAAGGAATGTGAATGAATCACGTGCACACACCTGGATTTTGGATATATTGGACCTTGTGCTTGTTCATCCTTGCTAGTGGTTGGGCTTAGTATCATGCTTTTGCTATGGTTCATGAAACTAGAGTTCTGAGTCCTTAATTGATCTTTAGTATCTAAGAATGCTCTGGAGCATTCTTTTAGTTTGATTGGCATCTTTTGTGTTACTCACAACCCACCCCATTTTTGTTCCAAAATATGCCCCTGTTTTTATTTCTTGTCTTTCCTTTGGAGTGTCATGCGTTATTATTGCATGGGACACAATTTTGAGCATTTGATCTTGACTATTTCATCTTTAATGACTTAGTCCTTTGCAATTTCATGTTGTTAGATTGTTTGACTTTGCCCTTCTAGCATGATAGAAGGAAGAGGCCTGAGACTCTGTGTCTTGTCCCTTTGATTTAGTCATGATTCCTCATTACATGGCCTTACCATCAAGATATTGGAGTTTGTCATGCTAGCATATAGTAGAATCATCTTTGATGCCCCGACCTATGGAATGATTTATTGCTCCTATTGACACCATTCGTTGGGGTTGGTCATCTCATAATGGTTGTAAAGCATCCCCCAACAACCCAGTTCCAAGGACACTAGTTTGGATTTGGTAGATCACTCACGCAACATTAGATGTTAGATTTTTTGACTGTTCATTGGCCAACTTCATGGAATGGGAATTGATTTACATCAACCTACCCTCAACAGTGCATTAATGGTGGTCTCCTACGCATGCAACCTACACTTTTATTATTTTTTCAATCTCATTTATTTTTTCATTCAAGCATTCTCACAATCAAATTTCCATCTGAGCTCTATGTGTTTCATTCATACCATTAGATTTTTTGATTCCCTACTATAGTTTCCTATTTAGATTGGAGATTTGTTGTTGTTGGAGTGTGGAATTCATGTTTTCAACCCGTTTTGTCAAGTATATGTTTTTATTCTAGGTTGGTGTCATGTTTTTCCCTTTGCTTTCTTAAATCTTTTAGTGGAGACCATGGCCAATCTTTCATTGTTATTACAAGTGTAATCACATTAATTTTAGTCATTTTCACTATGCCCTTGTGTTTTATGGGAAAGAGTTTTTCTTTTCCTTTGTTGTTTGGCCATTGAATCCATTTTATTGATTGACACATTTTTTGAGGATGTTTCCACTTGTATTGTTTAAATTGTCGGACCATTGAAGATTAGCATTTTGATCTTCTGACCTCCCTTTTGGACCAAGTAGCCTCCCCTTTCGAATTCATATTTGTTCCTTAATTGTTTTGTAAATTGTCAGAGTTTGGGTTTTAAGAGTTTGGGATTTTCATGTATGATTTTAGAAAGAAGAGGATACTGTCATCTTCTGTTCCCTAATTACTAATAAAATATCAAAGTTTAGATATCAGGTCTTCTTGGGTTTCCCTTCTTCCTCTTTGGTAAGAGGTAGTTTCTCCCCTCCGTACCCTAATTGCTTTGTAAAGTGTTGGAGTTTCAGTGTTAGGCCTCCTAAGTTCTCCGTTCCTATTTGTCTTGAGATGAAAGGGAGAAGGCCTCGATCCCTAAGTCCTGACTATATGGATTTTGTCAAAGTTGGAGCCCTTTCCTTGAGTAATGATTATTACCATTAAAGACTGAAGTGTTAGAGTTTTAGCATTAGGTCTTCCACCTTACTTCTTCTAGATCTTTTGACTTATGAAATAGGTTAGGCCTGATCCCTGACCACCAAATGTTTTTTAGAAACTACATTTCTTGCTATATTTAAACATTCTAAACAAATTTGATGCTTTATGATGATCTAAAGATAACTAATGTTGCAATTAACATGCAGAACTAGTGATGAATTGTGTGTGTGATGCCAAAAAATGGCTAAAGCACCACCACTAATAGTAGAGAAGAAGTAGGAGTTCGAAGGATATCTACTAGATTCTAAATTTGCCAATCCATACCTAGAGATAGGAAATATAGACATTGGTCACCACAACCCCTTGAACTACTTGCAACATTTGAGGAATGAGGCCAACAAGTCATTTCAAATATAGTGTATGGAGAGCTCTGAGTTGTTCTAGGATACTCCATTCCCTATCTCTGTAAAAGTACCTAATCTAATCCTAGCATGTGCCCAAAGATACAAGGCTAGTGGCAAATAGGTAGTGGGACCTTCAACGCATGCATAGTTTGACATTTCTTTAGATATGATTGATAGAGTGTTCAGTCTACCCACATATGAAGATTATGAAAAGATCAAGGAGAACACTACATTGACCTTCTACAACACCAAGATTGGCACAACAACTAGTTACATGAACCAATGCCTTCTGGTCACATAAAGAGAGCACCCTTTGAAGATGGCACCGATTTAGCCTTAAAGTGAGTTTAAGAAGGATGGGAAGAGATTCATCACCCTCCTCAATAGAGTGTTTGGCTTGCCAGCTACTTACAAATGGCACCCTTCGATGTGCCAATTCTACATGAAGGTTGTAGATGGCAAGTTGATAGATTGGGGGACATTTATTAGTGACAAGCTTGATGAACAACTATCTGAGGTAATGGAGACTGAAGAATTTTATATTTCATATTTGGTGTACTTACTGGCATATCAAGCCAACATTCCAGGCTTGTTACAGGTGGGCTCTTTCCAACAAGGAGAAGTCCTAGTTTATGATTATTTTCCTTAGCTAGAATTAATTACCAACATGAAGAGATATTGCATTGTCAATGATGCCCTTGTCTATGTAGTGATTAGGGGTCTTGAGAATGACTATTCTCAAAGGTTATCAATTGAAGTAATAGAAGAGATAGCTATATGGGACAATTGGTATATCCAGTTCTAGACTTTCACCAACATCAGGGTCATGGGCTTTGACAAAGCCCCTTACAAGCTGCCAAGGTACCCCTGTGACAGGGTCATCTTATTGGAGATAAGCAGACAGATCTCTGAAGTCTACAAGCTAATAGATAGAAAAAAATAAGTCCATCTTCAAATTTCCCATTAAGGTATGAGACTAGGCCTACCAAAATATTATTAATGCTAGACATTCTAAAGCTATGTTATCTTTCCTATCTTTGAGCTCATTTGACAACATCAGAACTAGGTTTGACCCAATTGGATGGGTCAGTCCTCTGATAGGGAGTTGGTACATCCATGAATATGCCCTTGAGGACCATTGGGAGAATTCAATTGATGATCATGAGGTCTGCAAGAGAGACTATTAGAGGCTCAACCTTCATCTACTCAAGAGTTTGGACTTCTCAAGGCTCCCAAAAGTCCCCAATGGTATGAAGGAAGATGGTATGGTGTTAGATCATGTGTATGAGGCACAAATGATATACAACCTTCCCTTGGACCCTATAAAATAGGATCAACCCTGAAGAAACCTTAATGGAGAATAGGGATAAGTAGGTGTTGAAAAGAATGAAGGCTTGTATGAGAAAGCCCTATCCTATGCTCAACCCCAATCCAATAAAGGGGGAAGAGAGATCTAAAGGATCTATGAAGAAAGGAAAGAAGATAGTGAAATAATCCCCTACTGTAGAACTGAGCATTGAGGAAACTAAGTCTGCTACAACCAAAGGCAAACAAAAGGTAGTGGTAGTTAATCTGGATTCTAAGGAGGAGGAAGAAGAGGATAATGTGCCCTTAGCCATGAATACTTTAATAAGGTCCTCAACCATTACTTCCAAGGGTGTCACAATGGCATCAACTCTCAGTCCTACCATCACAACCACCTCTCCCCCTGTCCTCATCTCCATTGTAGCTACAACCAAAATTAGGGTTGCTCCATCTTCCACCTCACCACTTTCATCCCCCACACAAAAAACTTCATTGCCATCACCCACACCTTAATCATGTTCCATTTCTCATCCTTCCTTCTCTTATCAGCCTCCACCATCTACATCCCTTCCTCCCCCTTCTTCCCTTGTTCCTCCTAGTGTTCAGGGTCCATTGGCATCTGGCCAAATAGTTGGGGAGTGACTGGAGAAAAATGATATACCCTCAACTAATGAACAAAAGGAGAAAGATGGCACTTCCTTGGGTGTAGAGAAAAGAAAGATAGATATGCCTGAAGTAGCAAAGGACCAATAATAAAGGGTACCTGTAATCTCAAAGGAGCAACAAGTAGAGGTTTCTGCAAAGGTAGCTAGGGATAAAACATAGGACATACTTGAAGAGATATTGGGAAACCAAGGGCCCACTTTGGATGAGCTTGTTGAAAATATTGCTTCTGGGCAGCAGGAAGAAATAGGTGGGGAGTCTGATGAATCAGGAAAAGTTCAAGTCTTGACTCCTTCACCAACAAGATCACTATCTCCACCTCCAGTTCCTTCTTTAACAAAAGATGCTACAACTAAGTCAAGCCTCCCGATTTGGTTATATAAAATAGTGGAGAAGAGAAAGAGGACCTATGTTGAGGAGGAAATCTTGACTACTATCACCCAAGTGCACTAATTTGACCAATTGGGCATGGAATGGAAATCGAGGTGACAAAACTCACAAAAATCACAACATAGGTTTAAAAGATGCAAAACATGCATACATTAAGTAGGCAACTCATCTCACAATTCAAATCAAGCATATAAGGTCTAAAATGTAGAATTAATATTTTCACATTGCACAAAATAACCATAAGGCCTAAATCCACCATTAAAGCTCCCTATGATACCTTATAATAGTTTATAACTTTCATTCTACAAGTTTTATGGAGAAATAGATAACAATCCTTTATAGTTAATGTGAACAACACCCCAAATCTTCAATAAAAATGAGTTGGTTAGCTATACAAAAAAATTACACGGTTTTGTTTGTTTTACCATGTTTCCAATGGATGAACATGTGTAAATAATACAACTACAGCTGTAACTAAAACTCATGCTATCTTTCTACTAAAAAAATCCATTAACAACCATTCTAGATGGCATGACGAGAAAAAGAAGCAAAAAATAAATTTATGGAAGAAGTTTGAAGCACTTACCTTTCAAAACAAGCAATGGAATCCAAGAAGAGGAGGGTTGAAGATGATCTTTGAACACACAACTCCAAGAATTAACAAGAAGACTCCAATCCAATTCCAACTTCTAAGAAAACAAAGAAATCCTTCCTTCAAGCACAACAAAATTCCATATTTTGCAAGCAAGAGAGGGTTTCAAGAGTTGGAGAGTAATTTTTGAGAAGAAAGAATGAATAAAATGAGTTCATTTTTCCCTTTTGAAGCCAAAAAGCCCTAATTTCTTTTAATTGAATTATAATAAATTTAATATATTTATTTTCCAACATAATTGAATTACCATATTTTCCTCTCAACAAATATAACTTAAAACATTAAATCATTTTAATTTCCAATAACATAGTGAATTATCTAAAATACTAAGGATATTAAAATTGATTTGACAATATTTCAACTCCCAAATACCTTTTAGATAATACATTTAGTAATAGAAAATTAGCTAATTAACTTATTGCAACTATTCCCAAAAGGTAATTTCCTTTTTACTCGATCTTATTCTAAAAAGTTCAAACACACCATATTAGGAATTCCATTTTCCAAATAAATTCAATTCTACCTTTTTTGACAGAAAAATATCAAATTTTGAAAATAAATGAATTCTCTTAAATTCACTCCTAAAGCATAATATGATGCAATAAATGGTTTTTCTAAGGTATAAATAATAATTTTCAATCTAAAATCATTAAAATAATCTAAAAACATGAAAAACATGTATTTTGAAACAATTTAAAATAAAGTACAAAATGCTAAGGAAACGCACACAATTGACTTCAACAACACTTTATGCATTTCCAAAAAAACAATGATAAGGGTGAGATGGCTTAGCATTCCATGTCAACATTCTCCACATTTCCCACATTAGTTAACACCTATAATTACCTACACACTCAAGCCATCCGTTAGGCATACCTGATCAACATATAATAGTTGAAGCAACATAACCCACTCCAATGTGGAGTAATAACACATGATATAAAATAATCACATCCCCTAAAATCATCTATGACTAGCATGATCTGAGAACATGATGCATTAACAGAAACATTGCACAATGCAGGAATAACATGATAATCACAACTATAATGGGTATAGTGGAAATAGTGAAGTTGAAGTACTACAATATTCTAACATACACAATCACAATGTATGCATCCCACAATTCATAGTTGAAAGCTAATTACAAATAAAAATCCCATTAGAAATACCTCAATGGTCACGTAAAATACACCCTCAAAACCCCTTGATGATACCATAGACCTCATCGTCGACAAGTTTTGTGCAATGCATCAAAGCATAATAATCACATAATATACTGAAAAAAACTCAGAACAACATATAACACATGAATCAAAAAGTACACCAGACACAAACTAGGGTAGGCATTACATCCTCCACCACAAGCATTAGGCTTACTCTTGGAATCCTACAACAACTCAAGAATGAAGTACCCTATGTACACAATCCTTTGCAAACAAAGTAGATCTCAAAAGATCAATCCTCCTAACCATGATCAGGTTGAGATCTCAAAACACAAAACAAGTCTCCAAAGGTGCACCAACTAGGTCAAAGCCAACCATCATGCATGCAAGCTCCTTTAAGAATACACCATTCCATCCTCCAACTACCATCGTAATGAGAAGAGGATCTATCCAAAAGTCACAATAGACCACAAGCAAGATAAAGTTCATGAAACTCAGGACCACAACTATTCTGGGATAAGCTCTCAAGCTCTCAATAAAGCCCAAGAAAAAAATGTCACAATGCTAGAATTTCCACTACCAAGGAAAATTGCTAACACAAGGTTACACTCTCAACAATCCTTCCTTGGACAATACTCACAACACTAGGACTTGAGGATCAGGGAAAGTAGCTCTTAAAGGATATAGGCACCACTACCTCACCTACATCCTTACCAAAACATGCCTCAACTCTAGACATGGTTCCACTACATGAAGTACTTCCTCATGTATAACTCCTAAAAGAGAGGGTTCTTCTTAACACTCTAGCCTACACCACCAAAACTAGGATCAACCAAATAGGTTCTTAGAGGGAAGAATCTAAATCACTTCCTCTAATAGCATAAGCACTTCCAAAAAGCAAGGCTTAGCAACCATCTTCTCACTAGGAACACATCTAAGTCATTAACAACATGCAGAACAAAGGTATAAGACTACTCTCAACACCACGTTAATGCTCAACTATCCTAGGCCAAAAGGTCAAAAAACACAACATGATCATGAATTCATGATCAACTAGGCAATTCAAGGCTTCCTCATGGCCTAAAAATAAAGTATCCATAAAATGGAATAGAAAGGACAACTTCTTCACTGAAGAATTTCATCCCTTCCAACATCAAGCTAGGAAACCTCCAAACTACCAAGGAGAAACTCCTGAAGCGACTGAATTCACAAGGTTAGTAACTCAACAAGAGAAATAAAACAACTATAAAATACAATACATATATAAATAATACGTGTACATGTATTAACCATGCACCATCATACCCTACACTATGTGAAAACATAAGTGTAGTTATGGAACTCACATACAAAAGACACATCATACACTCCACTAAGGTCAAAACACTAGAAACATGACATCACATCCAAGACTAACAGGAACAAGACAAATTATAAGAACAACCATAGTTGGTGGACTAATTCAAAACTCAACCAAATGCAATCTACTAGAAGCAAGATTCAATCTAAACAAGTTCTCTACATATCTCATCTGCATAGACACAGTCAAGAATCAACATTTTAGATCATAATTGAATTCAATTTCACATCACTCACTAATAGCAAGGCATGAAAACACTTCATTCAGCAAGATAACTCACATCAAGTGATCCATAGCAACATAAAACTATTTCAGAACTTTCTCAATACTTCACAGAATATTCACTTACTTCTAAGAACAAACCAAGGAATTCAATCTACCATAGTTCTAGTAACATGCACACCAAGAACTAATACATTCTCTACATTCTACTCCCTTATAAAATCCATCAGAGGCCCATCATGGACATGATAGAGAACATAACATGATACATGACTAGTAGTTTGAAGCATTCAAGCATAGCCACCAATAATCAATAAATAAAAGAAATACCAAAGTGGAAGAAAATTTGATTCCAACAATAAGGCATAAAATGATCTCAATTTCAACAATAAATGAAGAATGACAATAAAGGTTACAAGATAAATAAATATAAAAAGTTGATGGCTATACTTATTCAAAAACAAGAATAAAAATTCAATTCTGACCCTTACAACACTTAGTGAATTCACCAAAGTCAAATAAATAGAGAATCAAATTTCAAAAGTTCCACATTACATTTGTTATGTCGTAAATTGTGCCCGTTGGTTGTGTAAGCATAATTTCACTATGTTTAGCTCCTCCCTTTAGTGATCCCAAGCCTAGTTAATTTTTAGGTCTACCTTGAAGTGCTATTTGGGACCTCGTTTATAGAAAATGTTGTAATTGTGGTTAAAGTTTCATCATAACCTAGAAACTAATTTGAGATTTGGAGTTAGCACTGCATTAAATATAGGCTTATGACTTAATTTTCCCAAATGGCCTTGGGTACCTAGTGCTCTAGTCCCTCCCATGTTTTTTGGGAGGCAAATCAAGTCCACAAGTTGACTTCTATGATTGTTAGGCCAACACTAAACTCAAATTTTCTTTTTGGCGTGTGATGCTAGCTCTTTAATTAAAATTACTCTTTTCTTAAGCCTTGTATAAAAGTAACCTACTCCATTTGAAACTAGGTGTTATCTAGATCTAAGTTTTATACAAGCTCTCTATTCAAGTGTTATGCACTCTATGCTATTGAATTATTGTAGGTTTCTATTGATCAAGTGAAAAGACTTTTCTCTTGGAAGGATTTGTATGAAGGCTAGGAAGTGAAATCTTGAGTCTATCTCATTATTCTTAGGTTGAAGCACTTTGCATGATTGGGAGAAGGGTTGGAGCATCCAACTTTATATTGGATTGAGTGCCCTCCAAGGGTATGGTTGTGTCACCTTCTTATTCATCAAACCTTCATTGAATCATCATCCTTGTGGTGAAGTTGTATGTTTCCTTGTGTGAAGCATATCTTTGATCATCGTATTCCTACTGTCTTGAGTCATCTAGGGCTAGGGTTTGATATATTTGATTATATCTTGCATGTTACTGCTCACACTTAGGGTTTCCAAGCACACACAACATCTAGTTCTAATATTGGCTATCTATGAGGTAGGAATACCAAAATGAGGGCTTGAATAAAGAAAGCTCCTATATAGCTAAACCAATTCCTTCTTCTTTTGTGTGTGCAGGTTGAAGGAATAGGTTTCAAAAGACAACAGTTAGAAAGATAGAAGGTTATGTAGGTACAGATTTGGTGCAGTTCTCAAGTTGTACAAAACCCTAAATAGGGTCTAGGGCACCTAGTGCCCTAGTACCTTTGGCATTTCCATTCTAGTTTCCTTCTCTACTTTGTTTTCTCATCTCTACTATCTATTTAGATTCTCTATTTGTATTTCAGACAGTCCTCTATAGGTCAATCTTGTTCATTTAGGGTTTGATCTTTTGCCCTAGCTATATTGGTTGAATTTGGTTTGACACTCATCTATATAAAAAAGAGACAAAACCCCTATAGTTTGGCTCTCCCTCAAGGGTAAAAGCCAAGCTCATTTGGTGTCTCAATGTTAATGGAAGAGGGTTTGACTTAGTTTAACCTCTTGAGCTAGGTCTCTCTTTTCCATACAACATTTTGGTGAACCTAAAACTTCTTACACTCTTGCATCCTTATTCATCTAAAAAAAGCTTTATTCTTTGTCTTATATGTGATTTCTATTAATTTATTTCATCATTTTCTTGCTTACATGTAATAAGTTTTGCATTTAATCCATCATTAGGGTAACAAAATTCTTTCATTTCCCTAAAAATCTAGCTAGTCTTAAACCTAGGGTTTCTAGATTAGTGTGTTGTTTCAGGTCTTTGTAGCATTGTTAGGTTGATTAAAGTAAATTCATTTGATTTACCTTGTCATTCTTTGTGTTTTATAGCATCCGTTACATCTTTATATGTGATTCAAAAAACAAGTATTTGATTTAGATTAGAAAAAACTATACTTGTCATATTGTTTAAGCTTCATGAGATTAGATCATTATAGTTCAATATAAATTTTTGATATGACTCTTTAGATCTGATTATAACTAAGTTTGATATACATTTCTTTGTTATACATCTTGCATTCATTCAAATACATTGATTAGGGTTATCTAAAATCTCATTTTATGGTGATTTTAGCTTGAAAATTAAAACATTTTGATTATGTTTTTGCTAGTCATTCAATAATATAGTTAAATCATTGTTGTTCATATCTTGGTATATTTCATATTGTGCATAAAGAAACTTCTTTTCATTCCCTCTCCTTTACTTTATTACCATAAATTTTGAAAAAGTAGTGTATGTAAATATGTCAGATTTCCTTCTTCAAAATTTTAATGCATTTGACGAGTCGTTTAGTACTGATGATTTTGACATGTTAGATGAAGCCTTGGATGACTTCATCTCTATAGAATAATCCTATACAACTCCTAAACCATCTCTATTTCAAAGAACCATCAATACAATTTATGTTTTTGATTCTCCAAAAGAGCCCGAGAAACCCAAAATTGTTGTGCATCTTCATAATGATGTTCCTCAATCACAATCTCTCACAATTAGAGGTTCTATGAAAACACCTATACCTCCTAGTTATATCTTAAATTTTGCAAATAAAATCACTGTAAATAGTCCAATCAATCAAAATGTGTCACAGCAACCCATTCATCATGAAGTTGCTCACATGTACAACACTAGAAACAATAAATAAAAGAAACAAATACAATTTGTTCTAGCTTCTCTTCCACCTTCTCAACATATTCTTCCTAAAGCACCTCATCTTCCTACTCATACTAGTAGAGATTTAATCTTGTTGAGAAGATCCATGCTACTACAACAAAGATCTCTCTATGGGAGTTTATGGTGTTGGGAAAATGTGTCTCAACCTTGCAATTATATAAGGCTTATTATTGATAGGGTATATATATTTATATATATTTCCTAGTTACAGTGATAGGTGTAATATATAATGGGAGCATGAGGTGGAGTGGGATGTGTGTTAAATTTTTTTTGTTAACAAAACTATTAAATGGCTGACATACATTAAATTAATGATATATTGTAAATCTAGACCATTCATTATTAGGTTTTAGATCTGATGGTAGATATTTTGTTGGCTTGTCTTGCCCTAGAAGGTAACCCTATTTTATGAGGGTGTTGTATTACATCTACTATATCATGATGTATTCTAAGAGTTTGATAGTGGTCATGTTGTCTTTGGACCTCTGGTGGTGATACTCCTATGAGAAGCTTTCTCTACAAGTATATTGTAATCTTTGTGATTTCTGAATAATATATTGGGTGGCTTTTGGAGTGTGTGTTTTTTCTCCTAAAAGGGTTTTCCCCACGTATATCACTGTGTTGTGGTATGCATGATATCTATGTTTATTTCTATTTATGTTTCTATAACTATTAAAGATCTATAATGTTTTGCATTATCCTCCTCCCAAGATTAGTGTAGGAAGTTGTTCTACTACCTTAGCTTCCTTATAAGTGGTATCAAAACCTGATCACCTTTGGTTTCAGTTGTGGGTTGTTAGGTTTTTTGAACTAATCTAGATTTGAGTGGGAGCTTGTGTAGAAGATAGTTTTTGATCTTATTGTAGGAATTTTTAGATGGCAAGTGCATCAAGGAGAATAGAGGTGGATAATTTTTTTGGAAATAATTTTGAAATGTGGAAGCTGAAGATGGATGATCTATTGGTAGATCAAGATTTATGGGATGCTGTTGATGAGAAGGTTTCAAGGATTGTAGATCTTACTTTGGTTGCTCAATATGATGTTATCAACCATAAAGCCAAGGGTCTAATTAGATTGTGTTTGGAAGACTCTATTTTAATCAATGTCCATGAAAAGACCTCCGCACAGAAACTATGGAAGAAGCTTGGTGAGATGCATCAAGCAAATTATTTAGTGAACAATATTTTCTTGAGGAATAAATTGTATTCCTTGAGAATGGAAGAGGGTGGACAAATTACAGACCACCTAGAAGCATTCAATATGTTGGTGGCTCAATTGGCGTCAGTTGGTGTCAAAATGGATGAGGAGGAGAAATGTTAGATATTGCTTTGTTCTTTGCCTGATTCATGGGATTATCTTGTTATGGCTATTGGGAGTACTTCTATTATATTGAAGACTGAATATGTGGTAGGTTCTTTTCTTTCTAAAGAGATGAGGAGGAAGATATCCATTAGTGCCAAGGAGGCCCTAAATATTCATGGAAGACCTAAGCGAAAAGGCAAGAAGAATGAGAAGCATGATAAATCCAAGTCCAAGGGGAGATCCAAATCTCCTGGAAAGTCCAAATTTGTTTGTTGGAACTATGGTAAGCCTAGACATATTCATAAGGAATGCAAAGAAGAAAAGAATAAGAAAAAGAAGAGATTTAATTCTAATTTTGAGCCTCAGAAGGAAGATGGTGATGCATTCATTACAACTTTGGCAACTCATGCCGGTAATGATGCATGGTTAATTGACTCAGGTGTATCTTTCTATATGACCTTTAATAGAGATTGGGTTTCTAAATATGAAAAATTTGATGGAGGTAAGATGTACTTGGGTGATGATTCTTATTTAAATATTGTTGGACATGGTAAAGTTAGAATCAGGTTTCTTGATGGTAGAATAAAAAGGATTAATGGTGTGTTACATATCCTTGGATTAGCACAAAATTTGTTATTTGTGAGCAAACTAATAGATGTAGGTGTGTAGGTGGTATTTTACAATGCAGGATGCCAGATGGTTAGAGGTGCTATGGTGATTGAGCTAGAGGTTTTAGCTATGACAGATTATATAAGCTTGATGCGTGCACTGTTGAGTGTAATAGTACTTCTATGAAAAGCAAGTCTGTGGAAGAGGTGAGGGTTTCATCTTCAATAGATGGTCATGGATTTTGGGTATCCAAGGGTTCTTTTTCTTCTGAATCAAAGTTACTTGTAGAGAAAACTATGTTATGGCACCAAAGACTTGGCCACACTGGAGAAAAGGGTCTAAGGACCTCGAAAAATAAAAACCTTATTGAAGGGTTGTCTGATTGTAATCTTGAGTGTTATTTTTGTGAGCATTACGTTTATGGAAAACAAAACTAAGTTTAGTTTTACATGAGTTCTAATAAATCTTGTGGTGTATTAGATCTTATTCATTATGATGTGTTTGGTCCTGTAGATGTTCCTCCAATTGGAAAATCCAAATATTATGTTTCATTTATTGATAACTATAGTAGAAGCACACAGGTATACTTTCTAAAGAGTTAATCTAAAGTTTTCAGCCAATTTAAAGAATTTAAAGCAATGGTTGAGTTGTAGACTGGAAAGAAAATAAAATGTTTGAGGATTGATAATGGTGGTGAATTTTGCTCTAATGATTTTAATAGATTTTGTAAAGATTGTGGTATTCATATGCAAAAGACAACTCCATATTCTCCACAACATAATGGAGTTGTAGAAAGATTAAATGGGACACTGATGAAGAAGGCTAGGAGTATGTTGAGTGGTTTTGTGTTACACAAAAGACTTCTAAGGTTGTCATTGATGTCAACACCATCACAAGGTTGTCATTTATGTCAACACTATCATGGATGTGTGATGATGTTCATGGTTGAATGTCATGTCTTATGTAGTAGGGAAGATAATGTTCATGGTTGGATGTCATGCCTTGATCAATGAAGAGATGAGTATGAAGACATATTAATATGGGAATTAGAAGAACAATGATGATCAGATGTGTTGTTGATGTTATTGATGGCCTAATCCAAGTTTCATGATGATTTGAACATCGAAAGAGTGTTTTGCAGTTTGAAGGTAGTGTTGAAGACAATTACTATATGAAAATAGAATGCTCCACATTCCTATACATTTGTAGATATGGCTATGTGGTTTTGGAATTATATTTAGGGTGCAATGAAGGTGTTAATTCTAAAGTTTCAGATCATTTGTTCTTCCACTAAGAAAGTTATGCATGGTAGAGTACTAGCATGTGTTCTAGCAGAGTAAAGTAGTGTTGAAGGCCTGTTGGAATGCTATGATGAAAGTAGTTTGTCATTGATGTCAAAAAGGTGATAAGTGCATAGTCAGATATGTGAATATGGTTAGAGATGCTTCTGTTTGATCAAGATCAGGATGAATTGTTTCATATGATCTTCATTGGATTTATTGATATACTTTCACAGTTGGTAAGTGTTTGTCAGATTTTGTTGCTCAGGAAGACCTCAAAGAAGATCTTAGCTAGTATTAGATTGGTTCATATCTCTAATGCTTTGCTTAGAAGGATCTCAATTGATTGAGACAATGTTTGGTATCATGATGTTCAAAGTTAGATCAGCATGTTTGGTATCCTTTTCATATTCTTCTACCATTTGAAGGCTCTTTTCCTTATGAGATTGATCATATATTCGAAGGACTTGGTTTATAGTGGAGATGGCATTTTATAAGATATTGAATATTCTTTATTTAAGGTGGAGAGCTTGATTTGCAAATAACATTGAATATAAAATATCAAAGGGGGATGATATTTTTATTAAAAAGGCATCAAA
The DNA here is from genome assembly GCA_027924645.1 of Cunninghamia lanceolata. Lineage (NCBI taxonomy): Eukaryota > Viridiplantae > Streptophyta > Pinopsida > Cupressales > Cupressaceae > Cunninghamia > Cunninghamia lanceolata. Next base: position 17,778,603 of record BSBN01000274.1, read on the forward strand.
ATTCTTGTTCATAAAAAAACATCATATATCATATAGCATTGAAGGTTTTATTTCTTATAAGTGGGTTGAATGCCTTTATAAAGTGGAAGCCATCCTATGGAGAGTTTGATTTTTTCAAAAAAACCATTGAATATTATAATACTCATTCAAAGGTCTTATATTCGAAGGGGAGCATGAAAAGCATTCAAATGTCTTTGTTTAAGTGGGAGCCAAAAAGCTTTAAAAGTTTTTATTTATTTTGGGGAGCTCAATTAATGAAGACCATGATTTATGGAGAGCACATGAGTTAAAAGCTTTTGAAGATCTTGCTTTATTTTAAAAAAATCATAGAATATTCTTAATTTATGAAAAGCCATCGAATGGATTTGGAGAGCCCAAAAAAGCTGTTTAATGGTTTTTTTTTTTTAAATTAGAAAATTTGTTTTTTGCCTCCTATTTTGACGGCCCCAAGAGATGATGTCATGTAAAGTGAAGTTTATAAGTTTATTAAGGAGATTTTTGAGGATTTTTAAAGTTGTTTTTTTTAAGAAGACTTTTTATGGAGTTTTATTTCGATTCTCGTGGCAAGTGAAGTAAGGAGGTGTTTTTTTTTTTTAAAGGGGCATTTTTTTTAGTGGAAATTTGCTTCCTCTTGTAACTATTGTTAAGATATTTTTTATTATTCTAATCTTTATAAAGAGGAAGATTAGTATGGGGTCCAAAGATAGAAATGATTTATTTTTTTTAAGGATAGGTGCATTATTGGATGAAGATATTATTTTTGAAGACTATTTTTTTTGCAGATTGAAGTTGAAGGGGTTGACAGAGAATTTTGATTGAAGACACAAAATATTGAAAGAAATTTTATTTATGAAGATATTTGTAGAGAAGAAGAAGATGAAAAATGTTGAAAATATAATATTTTTTATGGAGCCATTTACATATAATTTGAATATGTTTTTGAAGCATTTTTGCAGGGGAAGATGAAATTGAATGCAAAATTGATTAAAGTATACAGAGAGAGTTGAAAAACTATTCAGAGAAAATATCAATGGAATATGAAAAGTTTTTATTTTCTCTTACATGGATACAGTGAAGAAGATTTATATGATTTATTTTTACAGGTTCCAGATTGAGGTGTGTGTGTGTCATTGTGTATGTGAGATCATGTTTTGATAGAGAGAAGAAGATGAGCAGAGAGATGAAGAGTTTACAAATATAATCAGATGATCAGATGATTGGAGATGTGATCACAGAGATGGTGTAGGAATTATCACAGAAAGAATTTGTTTTTATGATTTGTTTCTTTTGCACAGATTGAAGAATATAATTTTGTAGTGAATTTGTTGTGAAAGATAAAGGGGAGATATAAGGTTTTGCACTTGATTGAAAAAGGGTAATCCCATGATAATATTTGTATGTGGACCCAAAGTGTTTGTAAAAAAGTCAGTGAGACTTTCTGTATGCCAGTGAGGCTTGTAAGTCAGTGAGACCTTACATTTGTTAGTGAGACATATTGTAGCCAATGAGGCTTGCCTAGTTAGTGAGACCTTCATGTAACCAGTGAGGTTTTGAATAAGCCAGTGAGGCAGTTTTAGAGTGGTTTTTATTCCCCTTAAGGGTTTTCCACTCATCATATCTTGTGTTATATTTCTTATCTGTCTTCATGATCTATGTTTAATGTCCTGATTCATGCCTTCAATATTATAATTGTACATCTACGAGTTAATAAATAACTTTGTCTTTCTCTCTAATTGTTCTGTAAGTCAATGATTAAAATTATAAAATTTATACAACACTGATTCACCCCCCTCTCAATGTTGTCTTGGACTCTAACAAGTGGTATCAAAGCATAGGTTCCCTTTTGAAGCTTAATCAGCTTAGGTAGGTCCTGTGTGTGGAATTCAATGGATAAGTGCAAAAGAAATAAGAACATGAAAAATGTCAAGTCTCATTATGATCAAAAGCTGTAGTCTCTATCAAATTTAGATGTTGATCAAAAAGTTCAATCTGAATTAGGCATTAAAATAGAAAAGAAGTTTTCTGGAGTTCCTCTCTTTGATGGTTCAGACTTTTCTATTTGGTATGTTAGAATGCATATTTATTTATCCTCTTTAGGATATGGTGTTTTGATGTTAGTTGAGAATGGGCATTGTGTTACTACAAATGACAAAGAAGCTCTTGAATTTAATCATATTGCAAAGAAGGCCATATTATCTGCTCTATCTAATGATATTTCTTGTAAAGTTGTATAGTGTGAAACAACTCAGGATATGTGGAAGAAATTGATAAGAATTTATCAAGATGATGGTGTAGAAGAAGACAACTTGGTGTCTAAAGAAAGTGACAATAAAATAAGACAATCACATGAAGAAGTTGAGACTCAATCAGATTCAGAAGAGACTATCATCATGAATATGATGAATAAGAATTTGAAATTGATATAGAACGAGAACTTATGTGTGATTTGGGTGAAGTTAAGAAATACAAAAAGGAGAACCAAAGATTAATGTGGCAGCTGCAATAAGAAAAAGACTTAAAAGATAAAGCTCTTATAGACCTTGAAGATGCTAGAAACCTGATTATAGATTTGAGTAATCAAGCAAGTGAATCAGATAAATTAATCACCAGTTTGAAAACAGAGGTTGAGGAAGCTAAGAGAATAGCTAATGTAACAAAGTTAGAGTTAGAAGCTAAATCACTTGAATGTCAAAAACTTGAAGGAGAAATAGTTTCTTTAAGAAAATATCTTGAGGAGAAGCAATTAGAAAAGAATCTAAAATTTGAAGAGAGCACAAGCAAGTTAAATGAGATGTTGGGAAAACAAAAACAACATGGGGATACTTTTGGACTTGGTTATGAAAAAGGAGAGTCTTCTAAAGCTAGAGATACTCCTAGAAGAAAAATTGATCTTCATCATGCTGCTCTTGAAAGAAAAATCTACAATCAAAGGAGAAGAATTGCTTCTATAAGACAAGCATACATGTACAGGTATAATTATTCATTCAATGGTTATTGTTATACTTGAAATCATTTTGGGCATAAAGTAGTTGATTGCATAAAGAGTACTAATCTTGTGTGTTTTAAGTGCAATGCTCCTGGTCACAAGGCATATAGTTGTAGATTGTATGGAATAATAGGATCACTTGGTTTGATTGGTTGGAAAAAGAAAAATGTTGAAAAAGTTTGGGTGAAGAAAATTGAATAGAAGAAAGAGTCTGTTAAAGTTTGGAAGCAGAAACAAAGTCAAGAGAAGACAAATTCTAAGCTTGTCCATTTTGCACAAGTGACCTCATTAGTTGCATAACATATGGGACAAAGTGAGGGGGAGTTGTTCATGGTCTATTAATTATCTCCAAAAAGTTTTAGGAAGGAGATTGTTTGATTTGTCTATATATGTGCTACAAGTGATTAGTGGTTTGTGATGTCATGTTGCAGATAAGATGTTTCAAAGAGTTTTTATTAAATATTAGCATATGTTTGCTAAGATAACTAAAAATGAAAAAGTTATTTCATAGCACTTATCTCTGCATTTGATTTTGTAAAGTTCTGTTGCAAGAAGTGCTTGATGGTGAAGTGAATTTATTGATGTGCTTATTGAATGAGCTGATGTGAATGATATAGTCAAGAGTCATCATTCTTGTTGATTGCAATATATATCAGTTTTGACATTATGTTGTAAAAGGTGTCATGTGTAGAAATAAGAGGATAATATTCATGTTTTATCATGTCAAATAGTGTGTACAGGATTAGATTGGTTGCAGATTAATTGTTCATTTTGTTGTCATTATTATGGAAGTCTTGGCAAGGTCTTCTCAAGAGTAGTCATCATGCTATCATGAGTTGTGTATAGTGTGTTGAGTCATCTTCATGCTATTAGAATGTTACTTGTTAAGCCTGCATTATTGTGCATCATGAGTATTGAAGTGGTTATGTGTCTTGTCAAAGGCTTGATTCTTCAAAATGAAAGAGTTAATTTTATGCCTCATTCTTTATGTTTTAGGAGATCTTGGAGGTTTGTCATTCAGGTCAAAAAGTGTTGGTGGTTGTAAAAGAATTGTTTGGCATAAAAATTTGTTTTGCAATCACAAATCATGTCATAAGGAGTTTGTATTTGATAAGAGAAGTATCTCAGATTTTCAGCTTGTTAAAGGAAGTAATTAGAGGATCTCTTTGATGTCAGTTTTCTTCTTCATCTTCATATTTGTGTTGTGATAAGAAGTGGTATAGTGCAGTCTATGGACAACTTCTAACAATGATTTGATGCTTGGTTTGGTATGTCTTACATGGTGTTTGATGCCTTATTGCTCACAAGTTAAAAAGTTGTTCAATATGTAGATGAACATGGACAGGGCTCTTAGGATAAGTTTTGGACAGCAAATTACAAAAAATAATTAGTGCCTTAAGTGGTATTTTAATTCTTGGTTGGTATGAAGGATGACAAGGGGGAGATAATAGTCTTTGTCATCAGATGTCAAAAAGGGGGAGAAAGAAAAAGAGTATCAGGTAGTTTTTCCATTAATGACAAAGGGGGAGATTGATGAAAGTAGTTTTTCATTGATGTCAAAAAGGTGATAAGTGTATAGTCAGATATGCAAATATGGTTAGAGATGCTTTTTTTATTAGGATCAGGATGAATTGTTTCATATGATCTTCATTGGATTTATTGTTATACTTTCATAGTTGGTAAGTGTTTGTTAGATGTTGTTGTTCAAGAAGACCTCAAAGAAGATCTTAGTTGGTATTGGATTGGTTCATATCTCTCATGCTTTGCTTAGAAGGATCTCAGTTGATTGAGACAATGTTTGGTATCATGATGTTCAAAGTTAGATAAGCATGTTTGGTATCCTTTTCATATTCTTCTACCATTCAAAGGCTCTTTTCCTTATGAGATCGGTCATATATTTGAAGGACTTGGAAGGACTTGGTTTATAGTGGAGATGGCATTTTATAAGATATTGAATATTCTTTATTTAAGGTGGAGAGCTCGATTTGCAAATAACATTGAATATAAAATATCAAAGGGGGATGATATTTTTATTAAAAAGGCATCGAAATTCTTGTTCATAAAAAAACCATCATATATCATATAGCATCGAAGGTTTTATTTCTTATAAGTGGGTCGAATGCCTTTATAAATTGGGAGCCATCATATGGAGAGTTTGATTTTTTCAAAAAGCCATTGAATATTATAATATTCATTCAAAGGTCTTATATTCAAAGGGGAGCATGAAAAGCATTCGAATGTCTTTGTTTAAGTGGGAGCCAAAAAGATTTAAAAGTTTTTATTTATTTTGGGGAGCTCAATTAATGAAGACCACAATTTATGGAGAGCACATGAGTTAAAGTTTTTAAAGATCTTGCTTTATTTAAAAAAAAACATAGAATATTCTTAATTTATGAAAATCCATTAAATGGCTTTGGAGAGCCCGAAAAAGGTGTTTAATGTTTTTTTTTAAATTAGAAAATTTGTCTTTTGCCTCCTATTTTGACGGCCCAAAGAGATGATGTCATGTAAAGTGAAGTTTATAAGTTTTTTAAGGAGATTTTTGTGGATTTTTAAAGTTGTTTTTTTAAGAAGATTTTTTATGGAGTTTTATTTCTATTCTCATGGCAAGTGAAGTAAGGAGATGTTTTTTTAAATAAAGGGGCATTTTTTAAGTGGAAATTTGCTTCCTCTTGTAACTATTGTTAAGAGATTTTTTATTATTTCTAATCTTTATAAAGAGGAAGATTAGTATGGGGTCCTAAGATAGAAATGATTTTTTTTTTTAAAGATAGGTGCATTATTAGATGAAGCTATTATTTTTTGAAGACTGATATTTTTGTAGATTGAAGTTGAAGGGGTTGACAGAGAATTTTGATTGAAGACGCAAAATATTGAAAGAGATTTTATTTATGAAGATATTTGCAGAGAAGAAGAAGATTAAAAATGTTGAAAATATAATATTTTTTATGGAGCCATTTACATAAAATTTGAAGATGTTTTTGAAGCATTTTTGTAGGGGAAGATGAAATTGAATGCAAAATTGATTAAAGTATATAGAGAGAGTTGAAAAACTATTTAGAGAAAATATCAATGGAATATGAAAAGTTTTTATTTTCTCTTACATGGATATAGTGAAGAAGATTTATATGATTTATTTTTGCAGGTTCTAGATTGAGGTGTGTGTGTCATTGTGTATGTGAGATCATGTTTTGATAGAGAGAAGAACTGGTGCAGGAGCACCCCTTCGACAAGTCAAATATACATTTAAGGGAGAAGATTAAAGTTTCGATATGTTTTATACATTTCTATGTAATAAGGTCTGTTTGACCAATGCATGCTATTTTTAGTATGTTTCTATTTTTAGGACACTTGTCAATCTGTCATGACAAGGTTGTTAGAGTTTGTTAGGCTATTATTTCTCCCAGCCACCTGGAAGTGTCTCCCATCCATTGGGAATCCAGTCTGTACTACTCATGTGAGTAGATAAATACCCTAACTTGGATCGATTAGATCATACAGAGATAAAGAGAGACAGGCGAGACAGAGTTGTAGAACTATGAAGTCAAATATCTGTATGCATTTCTAAGAGAATTAAAAAAAGATCCTATTTATTTTTGTTTCCTGGAATTCGATCCCACTGTGTAATCAATTTGTTGGTTTGTTCTTGAGATGGATTTTTAAATCCATTCCACTGGTTCATTACTTCGTAATCGGTGGAATGGCTGTGTATATTAGTTTATGTTTTTGTTTTCTATTTTGTGTTTGCTCAGTTCAGGTTGACAGGATCATTTACAGCATGCTCTGAAAAACCCTAGCATCCGCATGTGCTAGGTTGGCGAATTGGAAAAGTTTGTTTGATGATAGGAGAAGCGAACTGTGGAATCACAAGAGTTTCAGCAGAGGAATTGGTGACATCGAAGTGTTTGTGTTTTGTAAGCCTTTGGTTGAACCAATGCTTGAACCCGTCCAAAGGTTCAAAGGGTCAGGCGGTTCACTCGTTCATCGGCATAAGCTTTGCTATCGGGTTTCGTCGATAGCCTAAATCGGTAGACAAACATTTGGTTAAACCATTTTCAAAAGGTTCAACAATATGAGGTTCATCGGTTCGACAGAGTTGAAGTTAAGTAATTGGCATGTTTAAGTTTGGCGATGAAAGTCTTAAGTCAGTGGAAGTGTTTGATTGAACATTTCAACTGGTTCAACAGTTTAAAGGGTTTGAAGGTTCAACAATGCTATGGATGCATCAGTGTAAATAGCACATGGGCTGAAGGAAGTTTAAGTAGCTGATAATAACGCTAAGTGTTAGCAAAAGTTGAACTGATGGTTGAACCGGTTGAACGGTTCAATGATTCAGCAGTTCAAAGGTTCAGTGGTTGCGCCAGTTCAGTAAAGTTGATGGGTTCCAACGGTGCGGCAGTGCAACAGTGGGTTGCCGATAGTCTTTAAAGATAGCGATAAGAGTGTATTGAACAGATAGCATTGGTTCAATGGTAAGTGTGGTTCAGAGGTTGAACCACAACATTAAAAAGTTGGTGTTTTAAGTGGGTTTCCACCTATCCACTGGCAGCTTTGCATCAAGAAGATGAGCAGAGAGATGAAGAGTTTGCAAACATAATCAAATGATCAGATGATTGGAGATGTGATCATAGAGATGGTGTAGGAATTATCACAGAAAGAATTTGTTTTTATGATTTGTTTCTTTTGCATAGATTGAAGAATATAATTTTGTATTGAATTTGTTGTGAAAGATAAAGGGGAGGTATAAGGCTTTGCACTTGATTGAAATAGGGTAATCCCCTGATAAGATTTGTATGTGGACCCAAAGTGTTTGTAAAAATGTCAGTGAGGCTTGTAAGTTAGTGAGACCTTACATTTGTTAGTGAGACACATATTGTAGCTACTGAGGCTTCTTTGTAGCCAGTGAGGCTTGTCTGGTCAGTGAGACCTTCATGTAACCAATGCGGTTTTGAATAAGCCAGTGAGGCAGTTTTAGAGGGGTTTTTATTCCCCTTGAGGATTTTCCAATCATCATTTCTTGTGTTATATTTCTTATGTGTCTTCGTGATTTGTGTTTAATGTCTTGATTCATGCCTTCAATATTATAATTGTACATCTATGAGTTAATAAATAGCTTTGTCTTTCTCTCTCTTTATCCTGTAAGTCAAAATGATTAAAATTGTAAAATTTATACAACACTGATTCACCCTCCCTCATAGTGTTGTCCTAGACTCAAACATGCTGCATATTCCTTTGGAAACAAATGGTTGCATTTTTGGTTTTGAGGACATGTTTGTTGGTTGTTTTAAATTCCCAACTTGAACTCAAGGAAAACAGATCTATAGAATAGCCATTTCCAATAACTGATCTACCTCAAGGGATTAGCCAACGAATAGGAAATTAGGGTTTCAATCCCTCTTTCCTCTACACTTTAGGCTTTGTGAAACTAAGGAGGGTGTTCCTATTTTGGATCTTTCCCTTTTACGGAAAACAATGTTCTATTCAAATGGATAGGGGGTCCCTGAGATACTTGCTCAATAACACTGTTCCTATAAAAGATGTGTTCCTTCTAAATTGCTTAAAGAATGTCTGATAAAGTAAAGAGATGGGCTAGATTCTTAAGCTTTAGTCTTGTTCTTTGCAGAGGAACACATAAAATGAATTTAACTTCTAAAACCTATTGCTGGAAGGGAAAATGTGTTGATTTTATTAAAAATAATGAGGATGATTAAAGGGATGTAAGCTTAGTATAGTATTCATGAATAGATCAGTGCCTATCCAAGGGCCATAGAGTCAAGAAAAATTTAGAAACTTTAAAGAACTATGATGTAAAAAAACTTAGTTTATTGTAAAGATATAATACCTCGCCAAAAGGTGCCTGTATTATCCCATCGTATATACCTCACCAAAAGGTGCTTACACTCTATTTCACTATGCATTTACTCATTTAATGCATTTATATCATATTCCTAGGCTTTTGACATCTGTCTTAGCGCATCTGTACAATGGTGCATGCAAGTTCTATTTCTGTGCATTCAAGCTACATAGTGGCACTTCTATTTTGCATTGTGATTTTAGAGTTTCATCTATTTTTTTGTTGGAGCTAACATTTTGTCTTACAGGATTAAAGGCTGGATTAGGTCATTTAGCTGCATTGATTAGTTAATTTAGACTAACTAGGTGAAAAAGTAACAAAAAAGAATGCATGCATGCAAATTTCAAGTAGTCCATAACTAGGAAGAGAGTAATTGAACCATTTCTATATCTGCATATTGCTATCTTCTTTAGTTAGATCATTGATGTCTTACAAATGGGAAAAATGAACATTGCTATCTTTTTAACCACTTCAAAGTTAACAAACGTGTGAGTGCCCAAAGTAGATAGCCCATTTAGTTTTTTTACTTTTAACTAGGTTAGATTAATCAGTGTTTTCTGTGTTTATCGAATGACAATAGGCTTATGCTCTCCCCTTAACTGGGTGACCAGAATGCCAGACTTGTCATTCCATTTGTTTAACCTTTAGAGGGGCCTGCCCTTGGATGCATGCCTATCCAGGTGGGAATGACCCTAAGTGGAAATAGGCTAAAGCCAAGCCCTACCAATCCACTTTAAATAAATGTGCTTGAGCTAAAAACCTCCTACAATGAGTGTTGTTGTGTTACACTGATGGCCAACCTCCCCCAAAACCCTCTATGGCGTAACCCTTTGAGGTTGGGAGACTCCATAACGGAGATTAGTGCCGCCACATGTGTAACCACTCCAACGGTTGCCTTGACTATGAACCAATTGTGTAGTATACCAAAAACCCCTATTTGATGACACAAAGGGTGGAGCCCCTGAAGCAGCCTCGATTCATGTGATTCTTAGTAGAGGTAGCAGGGACAACCCTATGGTTTGATGGGGGTACAAGCCTAAGGAAATTTGGATCTGGTATGTGTGAGAAGTGAGTGCCATGGAGGGGAGCTGGTGCTACCAGATCTTGGAGCTACACACTTTGAATTTGCATAGTAGAGGATTCAACAAATACTGTCCTATCTAACCTAGGGTGTACTTGTTTTTGAGTCAAAAAGTCCATAAAATACAAAAAAAAAACAAAAGATAAAATCATGAAAACTTCCATGTGTTTGCTGTGTCTTTGCCATAATTGAGAATCAAAATTCAAAAACAAACCAAGTTTTCACCCAAAAATAGAAAAATATTGAAAAACATTCCAAAATTCTACAAATCCAAGCCAAAAAACCAGAACGACACTTTTGTATCGACCTGCAGTGCATTTGCATAGACTTACAGTGCATTTGATATATGTCGCAGTGCATTGAAACAACCACCAGAATTATGCATTTGATCTGACTTATAGCACATTTGTCCTCTGTACTAGTGCATTTAAGTGCTACACATCTAAACCAGAGAGTTAATCTGTACCTTCCAAGAGAAAAATTTTCAACTTTTGAAAAATCATTTCAAACCTATCTCAATTTTTCCAAAAATCTGATTAAGATCTTGCAAATCAACCATTTCCCTCTCTTTCCACGCCATATCTACTTTTTCATCCAAAAATCTCACCAAATTCTTCCAAAATCCAAGAAGATTAGAACCAAGTTATTCTTGATTACATCAAAATCTTAAACAAACCTAGTGAGTCTCCACTATCAGGGATCACTTATCCTTCTCTCTAGGAACTCCACTAGTGGTTTGTGCAAGACTAGTGACATCAAGTAAATAGATTTCTATCATCCTTTGCTTTGACTATCATTTTGTTCACCCATCTTGTTTGATACCAACTGATCTAAGGAGAACCTTGCTCATAATCTTGAAACATTCTTTCAACACCTTGTTCGAAACTTTCTCATTCCATCCCATCTCTAGTCACCTTGCATGGTCTTAACACGGTCTCAAAAACAAAAATAGATTGAAATGGATGAAAAAATTGTTCCCAATGCTCACGAAAGTGATGAAGAACTTTCTATGGAAGAGATCCTTCAATCGTAGCATGACCCAAAATTTCAACGCCTAATGGATAGAATACTTGCCCAAGACCCTACCAAATTCTTTCTACACCTAGCACATCTAGGAGTCAAGCTCCCTAAAGATTTTGACGTAGAGGCTCTAAAAGAAACTGAGGAAGCAAGTAACCCTAAGGTAAGTAGACATGAAGAAGTACCCATGAACAAAAGCAAAGCAACCATTGATTCCATGGATGCCCTAAGTCTAGTGAACTGACAGATCCAAGGCTTACAGCAAGTCACATACATGAAAATAGGAGCATCAACCAAACATTACACCCAAGAGGATATTTCACCATATCCTTTTGATAGGACCTTGATCATGATACCTTTCTCCTCTAAATTTGAGGTGCCAAAATTTGATAAATATCGAGGAAAGGGTGATCCAAGGGACCACATTAGGGAATTCAATGATGCATGCCTTGGTGTCGCACACAATGACACTTACCTTATGCGACTATTTCCATGAAGCTTGGGAGGACAAGCCATGGAGTACTTTTCTAGACTACCACCTAACATTAAAACATTCAATGAACTTGTAGACTAATTTGTCACCCACTTCTCCTACAATATTGAGCACGACATCTCAATATTGGATCTTTGTAACACCAAGCAAAAAGGTAGGGAATCTTTCGCCACCTTCCTACAAAGATGGAGACAGTTGGCAAGTAAGTGCCCACACCAAATGCCTAAAAAACAAATGCTAGAAATGTTCGTCCATAATTTGCAAACCGATCTAAGCTATTAGATACAAATCCAATGTCCTACTTCCTTTAGCAAGGTCATTGAGATGGGTCTAATCATTGAAAAAGCTTTAATCGCAAAGGCTCAAATAGAACTCTATAAGGACACTCCTAGTACCAACACCAACACTAATAACTGAGATTCTAGACAAAGAACAAAAACATTGTGAATGATGGGGTGGTGGATGCCAAGAATATGGCACCTAAACAACCAATCTTCAACTTATCAACTCCTCAAAACAACCCCCCACAAAACAAACCAAGAAACATGGAATCACGGTTTACAAACTTTCAACCTAGGAGAAAATTCATAGCTTTGGGAGAATCATTGGAAACTGCCCTACAGAAGTTAATCACAAACAAGATCATCACACTTCCCTCGGCATGAGAATACAAACCAAAAGTCAAACCCCATTGGTGGAATGACAATGATTTCTGTGAGTATCACCGAAACAGGGGGCACAAAACCAACGACTGCATTGCCTTAAAGCACACTATCCAAGATCTGATTGAGCAGAACAAAATATCCCTTGATGGACATACCTCTAACAATGATCACCAGGCATTCAAGGATCCTCTTCCTAACTACGAGCAGGGAGGACCTTCTAACCGAAACAACAGTGGAAATAACAATGCCAATTACACAAACGTCGCCTTTGACTATGTTGTTAACCACATATTGGAGAGTGATTCACACATCAATGTGATCACTATAAACAAGGATCCGAATTGTAACAGAGTCACTCTTAGAGGAGTCCCCACCACTCTGGCCAATCAGTATAGTATCTTGGATCAACTCCATAAGACACTGGCACATATCTCCATCCAGGAACTTCTGCATCTATTCCCGTCCCATAGGGCCATTCTCAATAAAGCCTTAGCAGAGGCCTCTGTTTCCACAAACCTCGCTAAAGAATAGTTTCAAACCATGGTCGGTCACATTACCTCACCTCACTCCCTATCATTCACTGAAAAGAATGATATGTCAATAACCCAACCTCATAACGCCTCTCTCCATATTGAAGCTTTCATACACAAACACAAGATCAAAAGAGTCCTAATTGATGGAGGAGCTGGTTTGAATATTTGCACCTTAAAGCTAATCCTTGCATTGGGGTTTTCAGAGAAAGCTACAGATTCAAAAAAGAAAATCACTATCAAAGCCTATGATGAGGAGGAGAGAACTTCCAAAGGAATTGTTACTTTACCAATCAGAGTGGGACCTATAGTAAAAGATGTGGCTTGCCAAGTCCTTGATATGGAGCTAGCATATAACATCCTTCTTGGGAGACCATGGATACATGCTCTAAAAGTAGTACCATCAACATACCATCAATGTATCAAATTCCCTTACGAAGGTCAAGAGATCACCATCCAAGGTGACCCTAATCCATTTCAGTACTGCAACTCCATTCAATCTAAACCTAAAGTTGTGATCCCCAACAACCGTGCCTCTACTTCATCTTCATCTTGTGTTGACCCAGCTACACTTGCTTCCTCTTCAGGAGCATCTCAACCTAAACTCCAACTCAAAGATAAGGGCTTGGGTGAGTACACAGTTTCCCAATCCCTCTGTTTGGCACAACTCCCCTTATCTCCCAAATCCTATGGGAGACCTATCCTAAGCAAGCCCATAGTAGAGAAAGCTACCAAAGGACTGTTCGTGAAATGGGGAAGCCTTGAAGATGAGAGCGATGAAAAATATATCATGCAATGGTTATACAAGGATGAAGGCAATTCCTCAACACAACACGACCATCCCACTATACCAACTACATAGTATGGTCAAGGATTCCAAATGCTACAAAGAATGGGGTATGAAGGGCATGGTCCACTCGGTTCAAGAAAGGATGGTATCACTGAACCCATCCAACCTCATACCTTAATAGCCCGAGACACTATAGGGCTAGGTTACACTGGCACATCATGAACCAACAAAGTGAGCAAGAATAAAGGCAAATAACTAGAAACATCTACTAGCAATCTAGTCGAGCAAATTTAGTGAATGCAACTGGGGAGTGAGATTGATTCTAATGAATATGAATGGGATAGCCTCTCTGAGCTATCTTGTGATGAAAAAGATATAGACATTGTCCACGAGTATGACCCAAGCCACGCAAATGAGGAACAAGGTCCAAGGGCTAGACCGCTAGAGTTTGACCCACATAATAACGATAGTGTCGTGAGGAAAGAATGATACCTCCCTTGACAAATCTACTAATAGAAAGTACCATCATAGACTTTGTCCGTGCTTTTAACAACTCTATCCTCACCATCAACACCACTGAACCAAGCCAACCCAATGAACCCTTGCCATTGGTGCACCCTAAACTTATAGACTGGGACTTAGAAGGTACTACCCCTGAGCTTGATACCTTTGAAAATGATGAAGCAATTATAGATTATCTTGAGCTTAGAGATCATATACCTGCAGGGGACCACAAAGCTGGCTATGCTATAGAACTCAACGAGAAGGCCTATTTTGGAGAGAGTGCCAAGCCTTTTAGTCTCAAAAATGTAAACATGAAAGAATGATCTAATGGTGAAAACCACTCTGTGGCAATATTAGATCATGAAAAACATAAAAATAAAGATGTATCCAATGGTGAAAACCTCTCTAAGGCACTGAAGGATGGAAGGCTTGACCCTCACCCAATCTTATACATCAGGAGAGATCATCAATCTTGATAGAATCAACAGAGCTGATCAATTTCAGCACAGGTGATAATCCCAAAATGATCCACATGGCAAAGGCTTTAACAGAACAAGAAAAGCCAACATTCACCAACTTCTTCAAGAGAAAACAAATCAAATTTGCGTGGACATATGCAGACATGCTACAACTAGATCTAAATCTCATAATGCATCACTTATCTTTAGCTCCAGGAGCTAAACTAGTAAAGCAAAAACTCAGAAAGATGCACCCACATGTGGCCCTCATGGTAAAAGAAGAGCTAAAGAAACTGTTAGATGTTGGATTTATCAGACCAATAGACTATCCTGAGTGGATTTCAAACATAGTACCAGTGGCCAAACTAGATGGCAGAGTCTGACTATGTAATGACTTCAGGGATCTGAACAAAGCTTGTCTGAAAGATGATTTCCCCTTGCCAAACAATGACATGATTGTAGATCTCATGGCAAGGCACACCATGTTGTCACTAATGGATGGTTTTTCTAGATATAACCTGATAAAAATTGTACCTAAATACCAACACAAGAATGCATTCACATGTCCTTGGGGCACCTACTATTGGTGTGTCATGCCATTTGGTTTGAAAAATACCAGTACAATGT
Source organism: Cunninghamia lanceolata (assembly GCA_027924645.1). Classification (NCBI taxonomy): domain Eukaryota; kingdom Viridiplantae; phylum Streptophyta; class Pinopsida; order Cupressales; family Cupressaceae; genus Cunninghamia; species Cunninghamia lanceolata. Next base: position 17,793,611 of record BSBN01000274.1, read on the forward strand.
ATCAGAGGGCTATGACCACAATCTTCCATGACATGATGCACACTATAATGGAAGATTATGTTGATGACATTCTGGCAAAATCACTCACAAGAGAAGGACACCTAGCAGTACTAGGCAAAATCTTCACAAGACTAGAATAGTTTAATGTGTGCCTCAATCCAAAGAAGTGTGTGTTTGGGGTTACCTTAGGTAAGCTACTGGGATACATAGTGTTTGCAAATGGAATCGAAGTTGACCTAGCTAAAGTGAAGGTCATCATGGAAATGCCACCTCCCAAGAATCTCACACAGCTAAGATCCCTAAAGGGAAAACTACAATCTATCAGAAGGTTTATTTCTCAGTTGGCAGACAAGTGCAACCCATTTTCCCACCTTCTACATAAGAATGTCCCTTTCAGATGGAATGAGTCATGTGAGCAAGCATTTCAGCATTTAAAAGAATATTTGATGAAACCACCTATTTTGATGCCACCAATTTAGGGTAAGCCTCTACTACTGTATATCTCAGCTACACCAATAGCTCTATGAGCTCTTCTTGCACAACAAAACTATGAAGGGAAAGAACAAGCAATATACTATCAGTCGAACACTTGTTGGATATGAATTGCAATATACGCCCATTGAAAGAGCATGTCTAGCTGTGGTCTTCACCTCACAAAAGTGGAGACATTACATGTTGTCGCATTCTGTCAAACTGGTAGCAAAATTTGATCCACTCAAATACTTACTCAACAAGGCAGCCCTAATAGGTAGATTATCAAAATGGGTCATGCTTCTCAGTGAATTCGATATTGAATATGTGGATAGGAAAGAAATAAAAGGCCAGGTACTTGCAGATTAACTGGCAGATGCACCTCTCATAGATGACAGCCCTTTGAGCTTTAAGTTTCCAGATGAATCTATCTTTCATATCACTACAACAATCTAGAAAATGTACTTCGATGGATCTTACACTCAGTATGGATCGGGGGCAGGTATCTTTTTAATCACCCCTAGTGGTGACACCATTCCAAAGTCGTACAGACTACTCTTTCCCTACACTAACAACGTGGCAAAATATGAGGCCCTAGTCATTGGTATCAAGCTAGCAGTTGAATGGAATATCAAAGAACTATAGGTGTATGGTGATTCACAGCTGGTCATAAATCAAGTGAATGATGACTACCAAACAAAAGATGAGAAATTGATCCCTTACAAACAGATAGTAGATGACTTCAAGGAATACTTTGACTAGATCTCTTTTGAGAAGATACCATGGATAGAGAACAAAGCTACAGATGCAATGGCAATGATTGCATCTCTCCTCAATATTCTTGATAATCAAGCACACTATGAGTTCTTGGTAGAGCTAGTGTCCTGTCCTGCATATGACACCCCTAAATCTCATATCATTTGCCACATTGTTGGAGTTGATTCCCCCCTTTATGAAAAATCTTTGCCTACCTTAAAGAGAATACCCTCCCACCTGATCTCTCTAGTAACCAAAAATGAACCTTCATTAGTTAGGCATCTCGGTATGCCCTTGTCACCAATACCCTATATCACCAAGGTCTCGATGGTACTCTCCTTAGGTGTCTCGATAGTGAGGAATATCAGACCACCCTGAGTGAAGTGCATGACAGTATATGCAAGACCCACTCTAGTGGCCCTACCTTGGCTAAGAAACTCATACGCATGGGATGCTACTAGCCAACTATGGAACAAGATTCCTATCATTTTGTAAAGAAGTGCAAGAAGTGCCGAATCCATGGGAACTTGATACATGCACCAGCATAGGAGCTCCAACCATTAACGACTCCTTGGCCTTTCTATCAGTGGGGACTCAACTTAGTGGGCAAGATTCATCCTCCCTCATCCAGCAGCCATAAATTCATAATCACTGCCACTGAGTACTTTAAAAAGTGTATTGAAGTCGTGCCTTTAACCAACATCACAGGTAAGAAGATTGCCTCTTTTATCCTGAACTATATCATTTGTCGCTATGGTATCCCTTCATCCATTGTCACGGATAATGGACGACCCTTCAAAAATTAGGATGTCAGAGAACTATGTGACAAATTGCATATCCAACACCGCTTTTCAACTCCATACTACCCCCAAGGCAATGGTCAAACGGAGGCATCTAATAAAACTATCTTAAAAATCCTAAAGAAGACTATCAATGATGTCAGCCATGATTGGCATGTCCAACTAAATCCTGTGTTGTGGGCCTACTGTACAAGCATTCACACACCCATAGGTGTAATACCATACTCCCTAGTCTACGGATCTGAAGCTATCTTTCTCATTGAAGTCAAGATCCCATCCTTGAGAGTTTCGTTAAAAGGTCTCATACCTAATGAAGAATATAGAGTGACAAGAATTCAAGAGTTAGAGCTGCTAGAAGAGAGAAGGCAATAGGCCTTTAACCACCTAAAAGCATATCAGCAGTGAATGTCCAGAAGCTACAATCATAGGGTAAAGCCCCAAGTCTTCCAAGTTGGTGATCTTATCCTTAGAGAAAACCCCAGAAATCAGCAAGACCAAGAAAAGAAAGGAATGTTCAAACCCAACTGGATAGGTCCCTATGTCATCATTGTAGCCTATGGTTTTGGAGCATATCAATTGGCTACATATGATGGGGAATTGTTTGATGATCCTATCAACAACATGCATCTCTGAAAGTTCTACACCTAAACCCCAATGCAAGGGAGTCCTTAAAAAAAGTCAAAAAAATGGAAAAATAACAAAAAAATCATCCTATGGTGAAAACTTGGCAAACAGATGCCTAGGATAGGTGCCATGATGAAAACCTGGCAAACAGGCATCATGTGTACTCTTAGCTTTCATGCAAATAAATAGCAAGTGGTGAAAACCTAGTAAACAATTGCTATCTACAACAAACCAGTTCCTCCATCTGTTGTGACCTCATGTCTCTTGTGTCTTCCATACTGTTCATCTTGAACCAATCCTTTGAACCATTATTGAACTATGTAGTCTCTGAGTTATCATGTAAGCAAGGCCATTCTCAATGCGCCCCTGAGGCTCCCTTATCCTGTCCGTTCCATATCTGGTCCTTCTATCTATCTAAGTCCATACCATTTCTGCATCTTTGCCATCGCCTAGGTCATGGGTCCATCAGGTTCACCTCAAACTATGTTGCCTTTGCGTCATCACATAGGCAAGGCCATTTAGTAATGAGCCCCCGAGGCACTAGGTCAGTCCCTTAGGGTCCATCTCTTAATGTATGTTTGTCCTATCACCCATAATAAGTCAATCCTTGTCTAAACTGGGGGCAACTCCTCGACCTGGTTAAGGATTTGGATTCTTGAATGCCACACGTTCTAAGAGGATACCAATAAAGGATTGTGATACCTTCATTACACAAGCGCACACATTAAAGCAAGCTTCCCAAAACAAAATTCTTGATGCATAACATCAACCTATCCAAAGCAAAAGAAGAACACCATACCAAAACACTCAGACTAATTCTATAACAATTATGGCAAAAAGACACATCTAATGCAAAAATGTTTTGTGAATCAGGTTAACTTACAGAGTCTTGGATTTTTCTCTTCCTATGCTACTCAAGGATGCCAAAAGCTAGAGATGCTATGATGGGGGCATAATCTTTTTCTTTTTCTGCTGCTTATGGATTAAACTTTAGTAATGTGACGACTTCTATCTAACAACATGATCAGCAAAAAATCATCGAGGACTTCGAAGGTCTGAACATGAAAAGGGGCAATCCTTGTCTGTTGAAATGCAAGAAGTACTTAGGTCATCTAGATTCAAGTTTGACTAGATGCTTGTATCAACTTGCTATATCAAAATCCATGTAAGGAATGCTCAGGTCATCTCGGTCTAATTATACCTAGATTCTTGTATTCCCTTACAACATTTCAAAAAGTGAAAAATACCAAAAAGTGCCCAATGATGAAGGAAAAGTACTTGCAATTTCAAGATGACAATCCGCATCCATTCCATATCTAGAAAATCCATATCAACCATGCAATAAAGGAAATCCTGCAATATATCAAATCAAATCTTCAATTTCTTCATCTCTTTTCTCCCACTCGTCCATATCATCTCTGTGTCGATTGAGTACATTGGAACATATCAAAAACATAGCATATAGTTGCATATCATATCACATTAGATAGTCATTCACATGATTATATTAGTTACATACATAATAAAGTGCATTAGGTCATCCATATACAATCATCGTATAGTGTCAACAGAAAAAAATCAAAAACATACTGCATCACATAAATTGCATAATCATATAGATACCATCTGCATTCACACACATTAGAAGCATATCAAGTAAAACATCGAAGGTCTACATTAGATCATATAGCATCACATGGCATCATATCAAAATTAGCATTAGATAAACATCTCATAGCATATCAAGTAAACCATCTAAGTCTGCATTAGATAAACACATGCATCACATCATATAATAGAAATGCATCATACACTCATACATATAGAGAGAATCAAATAGCTGCATCATCATTTAATCATCAAAAATATGTCCAAATGTACAACATATCAAAACATCTATCCATCTCTCACAGTCATATCATAAAAGGTATACAATAGATACATCCCAAGGATGGTGATACATGTCTCAAAAAAACAAAAATGGTACAAGTCTATCCAGCTATCTGAGCCATCAAAATGTGCATAAGAATCTAAAAAAGGTACATGAGTCTCTGCTATCCCTGCTGCTGTGGACCGCTGCTCCTAGTAGTGTCTCCTCCCCCTCCTCCACTAGCACCTGACTGCTGTGGGCCCATCAAAGAAGCCCTTGACCTCGATGGACCTGCTCTCTGGGAGGCTGGAGACTGGCTTCTATAGCTCAAAGCCCTCTGACTCGCTGGCACTGCTCCATGGTATAAACCCCTATAATACTGAGCCTAGGCCTATGCTCTAGCAATCTCACTCTGTACCCAAGCAGTTGAGTCTGTGCCTGCTGCACCTGCAAAACCAGAAAGCTTGATGTACCATCTATACCCATAGCTATCATAGCTGCATCTCTCTTTGCTCTCATAGCCTACATGCTAGCTAAGGTTGCGTCTCTCTCTCTAGTCAACTCTGATATCCATCCCACATTTGCATCTCTACGAGACTCTACTACTCTTAGATGTGCCCTCAGATGCCTAACCTAGCTTTGTAATGTGACCATAGCCTGCTGCTGTAAATTAGGCTACGGAGCCTGCTATGCCTATCCCGGTGCCACCTGCTGTGTTGGCACCTGTCCCTGTATCGGTTGTGCCACCTGCTATGGTAGCGGCATCTGTCCCTGTACCGGCTATGCCACCTGCTGTGGCAGGGGCATCTGTCCCTATGGTGCCACTAGTTGTACTAGTACCTGTGCCTGCACCTGTCCTGCAGCCTGTGGCTACACCACTACCTGCTTACCCGAAGGTCCCTCTCCTGAGCTCCGCCTCTGTCTTAGTCTACCACCACCACCTCCTCCTCCTCCTCCTCCTCCTCCTCCTCCATCTTCTCCTGCTCTACCCTCATCGTCTGAATCCTCCTCATCTATCTGAGGAGCCAACTCTCTAGGCCCTAAGTATCTGGGGAATGGGTGGGCCGCAAACCACTCCTCATAATTTGGTGTTATGCCAGCATCCACTATACCCCTCCTCATGGGCCAAGCTATATAAGGAATCTGCTGGAAGTCAGCTAACATCTCCTCATATGATGCCATAGGACCCCACCTGTATCTCTCTGCATGGGTCCTATCAAAATGTGCCTGCCCCTGTGGCCTGCCCTATACTCGGCCAAACTGCCCTCTGCACCCTGCTAACAATCTGTCACTCCAGAATGTACCTAGTCCTGCTAATGAGCCACCGTTTCTAGAAGCAATACGGAAGCTCGTCTGCCTCATCATCCCATACCTCACAGTCTAGGTATGGATGCTAGATAACCTGATCTACATTGTCAAATGCATGTCTCCAGTATTCGAGCTTCCCCAGCCTGTACTAGGAAATCACACCTGCATAGCCATAACTATAGGGCTCACCCCTCTGCCTGTGAAAAAGACAAACTAGCCGTATGATAGCTATGTGCTCCCACAACCAAAACTACAAGAGAGACATGCCTCCGGACAAACTGGCTCCTCTGTGGTACACCACCTGGTGCATATCCCTGTATAGATGTGCAAGCATGCACACACCCCATGCATACCGAGTCCCATTGGTGAGCATGCTCTCTAACACCTGCCCCCAGCCAATCGGGAAGCTATGTGACCTCCTATTGGGGCATACTATGCCACTGATCAATCATACCACTAACCCCGGGAAGTAGTCATAGCAGTCATGGATGTCCTACCACGATATCACCTACTCCACCAAATCCAGGTCATCAAACACCCGTCTACACTCAGCTAATCCAGCATCCTGCTGTGACTCATACTCAACTAACTCTCCCTAGATAGGGAGGTATAGAATCCGATACACGTCCTCAAGAGTGATCGCCATCTCCCCCGTCAGAAGATGGAATGTGCCATCCTCGTTGTGAAATCGCTCCATAGCTGCAATCAACATAGCTCAGTTCGCATGAACCTCAGGCATGAAGCAAATGTAATGAAGCCCCATAGCACCTAGAGCCTCTCGATCAATCTCAGTCAGCATGTACCATTGCAACAATGGCAAAGGGAACTACTCATGTGACATAATGGTATCCCAGATATCCTCCTGCAATCAGGAAAAACATAACGTCAAAGAAATCCATATCCAAAAAAACCTACTCAAATTATCAGACTATCCTATCATTGACTTAGCATATCAAATTAATCAAAACAGCATATCATCTCTTGACTAGATTCTCAGCAATCTCAGAGATCGCTTATCAATTGATGCATCGATCAAGGTGCCAATTGGGTTAATTTTGTTAAGTCAACTGATTGTCCTAGTGCAAATGCGTTGCTCCAGGTGGCAGATGCACTGATCCATATCATATGCACCACTTCACCATGAATGTGCCACTAATTGACGTGTATGCATTGTTCTGGCATATGTGCTACTTCTCATATCACATGCGCTGCTTAGCAGTACATGCGCCAATTCAGAGCTTGTATGCGCCAAACTATCATATGTGCCATAAGATTGAGCACATGCGCCACATCGTATCATATGCGCCGAAAGATAGTTCGGCGCATCTGTTCTAGTTATTTTCCCTAGCCATTAATGGGCCTAATAAATGACTTCTAGCAATTTTTTAAGAACTACATACCGGGGGTCCTACCTCCATTAGTCGATTGAACTGTCAGACTCACTCAAACTGGTGCTCCTTGCATGGAATATCCATCTCTTTGGCTGCCATGCTCTCCTAAGCTCTCAAGAAGACCAATCACCTATAGACAAATGTACAAATGAATAGACCTTGTGGACCCAGTGATGGTGATAGTTTGTCATTGATGTCAAAAGGTATTGAGAGAGTTGTGTAAGTGTGCATCTTCACAAGGTATCATCAAGATTGTAGGTCATTTGAGGATCACTTGAGGATCACTTGCACTATTGACATAGATTGTTCTAAATCATGTCTTTCATAGCTGAACATCAATCAGGAGTTGCATAAGTGTATTGATAATGTTCTTACAAGAGTTGTTGTTACAAGTGATGATGATGCAGGATTGTTGTTACAAATCAAAAGATCTTTGTGGTATCATTACAGATTGATAGGAGCAGTTTGGTTCTTTGGGATGTCATTGTTCTTATAGTAAGTTTGATAATGTTCAAGTTAGCATGGATGGTTTGATGTCAGTAATTGGATGGTTGATGTTCATGGTTTGTTTCATGTTGGGCTTAATATACTTCAGAGTTGAGTAGGTTGATGCTTAATCTTTGTGATGTTCAATGTTTTTCAAATTAATGAGTTGGTGGTTGGTGTCTGTCATTAATATTGCAAAGAACCACAGAATTAGATTTTTGATGGAGTTGAAGGAGGTTGTTGTTCATCAGGTTCATGACAAGATTGATGATGTCAGATGTTGGTCATTGAAAGGTTTTTTCTTCATCCCATTATGTTTATGCTTGGTTGATCTCAGTGGAAGTTGATTTCATTTGATGATTCAGGGCAGTCTGTTCATATCTACAATAGTATTTTATGGTGTGGTGTGTTGAGGCATTTTTTTAAATGTGTGTATTTAAGTTGATAGGAAATCTCAAATAATTCCTATGTATATGCCTTGTGAAACCTGTCATTTGAAATGCACTTTTCTTTATATAAAGAAGTTGACCTACAATCAGAGGTCATTCCACTTAAGTGGACTTGCTAGAGGGGATATAAGTCGTTGTTGTGACCGGTCACTTCACCCACCTTTACCAAATACATCGGTCTTCTTTTCCTTTTGTTATGGGTGCTAAAAACAAATCTAAGTCTATTTTTTAGTGTGGAGCACCAATATCATGGAATTTGAATAAGATATAATAATAGCTTAGAAACCTTGTTTATTAGGTTTTATTTATTTTTATGGGGGCCATCAAATGCATATATGGAAGCATTTTTTTATGAATTGAAAAAGGCATCAAAATTTATATACAAGATATGCCTTGTAAAGTGGAGCACGATTTAGAGACCATGCTTTAAGGAAATTAAACAAAGCTTTATGAAGCTTGAAAAAAATGGAGGTCTCTATTTATTTTTGACTGAGCATTATAAATTCAAACGGTTGCTATTTGAAGGGGAATGCTTTATTCATGAAAAAGCTTTGAAATATTTAAGAAACTTGTTGAATATTCCTTTTTAAGGAGGAAGCCCGATTTGTAAGCCTTTTATGGCTTTAATTTTTTTTTAGAAACTTTGTTTAAATCACTAAGTGGTTGGCCCTCCCTTTTATGTCATATTTATGACATTAAATAGAGTGGTTTGTTCATTGGTTTTTTTGAGATCTTTTTTAGTATATTAAGGAATTTTTTAAGGAACATCTTTATGAGATTTCCTTCTTATTTTATCTCAGTGTATATGATGAAACAAAAGAAATTTTATTATTTCTTTTTGAAGAGAAGATTTAATTTTTTTATAGAAATGAAGAGTTGTCTGAGGTAAAAAAAATTTTGGGAGGCAGATTGGTTAAAATTGTTGAAGGTGTTTTATGGTGGATATCATTCATTTTGTTTGGAATCAAAGAATGTGGTTTTTCACAAATTGAAGTTTTTCTTGAAGAAAATGAAGGGTTATTTTGTTTTTGAAAAGAAATTACAAGAGGATCGGAGAGATGATTTATTTGCAGATTGGAGAATACAAAAAGAATATTCAAGATGAAAATTGAAAAGTTATACAGAGAAAATATAAATGGAATATGGAAAGAAATTGATTTTATTTTGCAGAGATGTAATTTGTTGGTTCAGGATTTCTTGTAGTTTATGAACATGGTGGATATGAAGAGGATACAAGTAAAAGAGATTTTATTTTCTCCTACAGGGCACTGATTGATTTTATTGAAGATTTTTGTATGACCTTACTATTGTTTTTAGATGAATTGTTTATGCAGATGTCAAGGGTCAGAAGGTGAAATTGAAACAAAAATAAAGAAGAAGCCATTTATTTTGGAATATGAAAGGTCATGAAAAAAAATGAAAATGATTTTGCAGAACATGGAGAGGGATCTTATTATTATTGGCTTCACAAGTACATTGACAGGGTGTGTGTATGGAATTATATATAGAAATGAAGACATTTTCTATGATATTCTCTTGAAGAGAAAAGAAAGATGATAATATGATACTGGGTATGTGATGCAGAGATAATTAGATGAATTACTATGCAGATGTGAATGAATTGAGAACCGAATGGAAACAGAGTATCCCTCTGATCTTGTTTATTATTTCTATTGATGATTTGGTTTGCTAGTGAGGCCTTGTATTAGCCAGTGAGGCTTGTTGGTTAGTGAGACCTATTTGTTTACCAGTGAGGTATATCTGTGTAGGAAGTGGGTACTTCTATTTGGTATTGGAGTTGGTGCTCCATAAGGTGTTGGTGCTCCTAGATACATTTTGTAAGCCAGTGAGGCAGTTTTGAGTGGTTTTTCTACCCTGAGAGGGTTTTCCACTCTAGTAATTCTAGTATTAATGATATGCTTCTATGTGTGTATTTGCTTCTATCTTAAGATTTATCTCTATATGGTCCTGTGCATAATTTTCATTATCAAACTTGTACATATATGTGTAATAGTTTATTGATGACTTGCTCTTTTTGAGTCTTGTAAATTAAAAGTTATAATAACTTGCAAAAATTTACACAACACCGATTCACCCCCCCTCTCATTGTTGTCCTGGACTCCTACACCCAGCTCCTATATATAGCAAGTGAACCATATTTGACTGTATATCCACTGTGACTACTTCCCATGTCTGTTTCTCTGAACCATATCCTATTTTTCTCCATCCTAACTCACTTTTCACCTTCTTCTTCATGAGATTGTCTGTCTCACGCCTTTTGCCTTCTTCTTGTCCAATCTCCCAAGGGGGCATCTGGTTGTCAAACTTGTACTAGGGGCAAATTGGGGCATGTATCATTGTCAAAATTTTTTATTCTTTGAAACAATGTGATAAAACACATTGCATCAAAGAGGGGCAAAATGTATACACCTAAAAATGACATGACTCTACTTAAATAAATATTTTTAATATTTATTCCATCTTCATATTCCTCTATCAATAAATAAATAAATTTATTTATTTATTTGATTCATCTCCTCTTATTTAATTAAATGAATTACATTTATTTAATTAATTAAATTCATCTGCATCATCTTCATTCCTCTAAATAATTAAATAATTTTAATTATTTAATTAAAACCTTTTATTCTTCCAAATTTAAATAAAATGCAATTTTATTTAAATAAAATCATAAATCTTCACAAAATAAAATATATTTTTATATTTTATTTATTCCTCCAAATTATCTACAAATAATTAAATAAATCTTTTTATTTAATTATGCTTTCTTATCTTCTAAAAGTCTTCATATCTTCGAAAAATACATTCCTCTTGTCATACAAAAGCAAAAGCAGTTTAAAGCAACTTTAAAGCAAATCTGCTCTTAAATTAGAAAAATAAAATCTAATTTAAGAAAAATAAAGCTCATCCTCATCAAGAAAGCAGTTAACTCAACAAAGTTTCTTTTTGAATGACATGTGTCCTTCTTCTATTGGTTGCACGTTCCTCAACCATCCTCCTCCGTTGATCTTCTCATTTCTTCTCAACCATTGATCTTCTCCCACACAACTCTATAAATACAACCCTCTTCTTCTTCATTTCATATCCATCGCTTGAGTAAACTTATGCTACAGAAACACTAGCACACCTTTGGCACCCCCATCTCCATAGTACTTCATTATCATCCACTCACATTTTGTGTTTGAAGCTCATCTTCAAATACAAGCAAGTATCCTACCCAACTTCTCCTTACCATCTTGAGGAATCAAAGTGAGGAAGCAAGCTTCCTGAGGGCCATATTCATCTCCAACAAGATCAAGACACAAAAGGCATGCAATGGAAGACAAAAGGTAAAAGGTTGTAAGTATCACTTTATTGTTATTTAAAATCCTTTTTTCCTTCATATTCTATTGATGTTTGGGTTTATTCTTGTTATTGATTAATCCACATTTTACCCTTACAAATGCCGCAAGAAAAATATACAAACATAGGAAAGACTGTGATGATGAATAAAAAATTATCCTTAATCAAATATATATTCATAAATGTAGAACTATATACATGAACTAGGAAACAATACACTTCAAAACTCAACAAGATTTGTAAAGTAAACTATTTAGTAAATTATAACACAACCTTTGTAGCTCTATCAAGACATCTTAAAACTTAGAATGAAGACTTGAAAAATAGATGACTAATTCTATTAGTGGAAAACAAACTATTTACAACTCCTTAACTAGATTGATCCCATATTTCCAACTAAGTCTAGAGACATGACCTTGAACCAATAATTTTCACAAGCCCTAAATTCCCTTTTATAAAGATAAGGGAGTAGACAAACTTCAAGCTACAAGACAAAAGAAGTTACAAATTTGAGTAACCAAAAGATGAAGCCATTAGAGGAAGTTGGTGTAACTGCTTCTCAACTGTATGCCTAGTTTCCATGGTATATGGTGAGGTACCCATAAAACTGTGTGTCCTCTCAATTTAGGCAGGAAAAATAGGCTACGATGTTGATGGGGGACCATTTGTTAGATGTTGTTAGAGCTCACATACCCATCATATGCCACCTATTTGTTCTATAGGAGCATTCACTGCCATGCTTATCCACCTCAATTGGGAACAATTGCAAGTGTCAACATCAGAAGGAAACCCCATTTACTAGAGTTCTTTGCTTTATGTCTATTTCCATTTGCAAGGATGTGATTCCTCTTTCATAATTGAGTGGTCACCAACCAACTCATCTAGACAAAAACTGAATGAAATCACATCAAGCTAGATGTGGCAATGCCACCCATCTAATGGAAGGGATAGAAGCAACAACAAAATGGGAGAACTCTGTCTTCATAAGCTACATCTAGAGAGGAAACATCCCTACTATTGAAGCTGATGCTTTGTTAGGAAAAGTAGAAGAGGGATAAAGGCAGAGAGAGAAATGATTTCCCTCTGCACTTGATTCTAATATGCCAAATCATAGACATAAGGAATGACCAGAATTTGGAAATTAAAACCCGTGGTTGAAATCTAGATGAAACAGTAGGAAGAAGAAAAGCTCATAGGGATTTATAACATATTGCTACTGCTCCCAAATTTTCCCTACACCACCTATTCCAAAGGGAAAAACTCCAAGTCTCCTAATTCTATAAGGACAAGTTAATAGCCATGAGAACAAGGAAGAGAATCTGATAGAATAGGGGAGCAAATAGAACACACAAGAGCAAGGGAGAGCCATACTAGCAGCACGTTTTAAATATATAAGGGGTAACACCAGTACTTGTCTATTTCTAGAAATTTTGGGATGCAAACATACATCCACACATCTTTAGTCTAATTAATTCCAGTAATTTCATGGTATTCCTGTCATAAATGGAAATCTTTTGGAGATTGTCATAAATGAACAAAAATATTGGATCTCATAATTCTGCATAACTGAGAACATCACTTCTTGAATTGAAAAGCCCAAGTCATGTGTCTTGATTTCCTCAATTTAGCACAGTTATCATGTCAAATTTCATCACATAGTAGATGAAATGTCATTCCTGGTAGAAGCACAGATTTCCAAAGGTCAAGCTTGTATAAGCCAAATCTTTCTATTAGTTAATTCCTTCATAGTGGTGGCGATGGAGACTTTGCACATGCCTAAGTAGTTAATGCTTGCAATGAAGCATCATCAAACACAGGGCCAACTCATCTCTGTCACATTTTTTAATTCTAGCCGTCGATTGCGATCCTAGCTAGCTCAACCCAACTGTTGCAAGTATGGGCCTAACTAGTATTGTCATTGATGTCAACATACTTCTATTGCATTAGTGATAAGGATTGGATGAGTAATATGTTGAGGATATTGAGAAAATTAGTCTCAATCAGGAACAGTGAAGAACAGTGATAATAGCAAGGTAAAAGCTCAAGACAAGTTAAGCATCAGAGGATGCAGATTAAAGGGTTTGTAGATATGTGTCTTAAGATGTTCCAGTAAAGCTTTCAGAGGTTCGCATGAAGATATGAAGAAGTTATGATATTTCAAGTGAAATCGGTTCCGACAGGTGTTCAGTGGTGACAGAGTAAGACAAATAGGTCCGGTGAGATCTGGAAATGTAGTATCCCATTCTGTGGATTGGAGGAAGTGTTGAGGATGTCCTTGTGAAGTGTCAAGTAGATTGGTTTGTGGTTTGAAGGTCTGAAAGAACCTATTCCTTTGTGACAGTGATGACAGACTGTGTTCTTGAGGTTCTGGATGAAGGATAGAAGGATTTCAGTAAGTAGAGGAAGTGCGGATGTTCCTGATGTTTCAGGAAAGCTTGTGGAGGTCCTTGGATTATGTTTAGTTCATGTTGATGGTCCACATTAGAGTTTGAGCCTAGAATTGAAGAAATATTTTTGGATAAAGGTGTTCTTTCGGTGATTGGCTGACCAGATGAATTATACACCTTGCGAATGTTTTTGTGGTTGTTTTCTGACTTAGATGTTTGTTCCTAAGTTGATGTTGTGTATAAATAAAAGATTGTGAAGTCATTTCAAAAGTGTATGGGTGAAGATGAGTGTGTGGTAGTGAGGAGAAGAGCGAAAAGCAGAACAAAAGGTTTGGGCTTAAATGGAATTGACTCAAGCATGGTGAAGATGCTATTTACTAGTTCAATTATGTAATACTTATTCTTTTGTAGACAGTGAGTCTCTTGTAGGCAGTGAGCCTCTTGTGAGTAGTGTGCTCGGGCAGTGAGCCCTAATTGGCATGGGCCATTTTGTTCTTTCTATTCTTCTAACAGAGAATACATTCTTGGGTTAATCACCTTGTGGTTTTTCCCTTAACCGGGTTTCCCACATCAAAATTCTTGGTGTCTCATGTGTTGATATGTTTCTACTCTTGATTTGTTGCATTGAGCTTTCATGATTAATCTTCTATTATGCTGCTAATTAACAATGTGGAGTTATGTGTTTAAAGAAGGAGAAAGTTTTGTACAACTGATTCACCCCCCCTCTCAGTTGTGCGCCCTAAATCTAACACTTGGTATCAGAGCCAAGTTCCTCTAAAAGGAGCTTAACGGCTTGAGGAGATCTAGGATGTCGTCTTACAAGAAGGACAGTCCAAAGTTTGATGGAACCAACTTTGCTCTTTGGAAAGGTCACATGAAATGTCACTTACAGTGTATGGGATTTGCATACTGGTCCATGGTTACAAAAGCTTATATACCTCCACAGGGTGGTTTGACAACCCTAAATGAAATCACAGATGCTGAAAATAATCTGTGGACCAAAGAGGCTCTTTTAAGCGCATTATCTGACTCAAAACTCTCAAATGTTATTGATCTGCCAACTGCCTTTGAGATTTGGAATAAACTGGAACTTTTGCATGAAGGAGACTAGTATGTTAAATGTGCAAGGTTACAGAGTCTAAAAGGGAAATTTGAAAAACTAAAGATGAGAGATGATGAAAATATTTCCTCTTTTATGCCAAGAGTGAATGAGCTGGTTTGTGAAATTAGAAATACAAGTGGAATCCTAAGTGAAGAAGAGATCATTGGAAAAGTTCTCAGATCCCTTCCTGCCTCTTATAAAATCAAGGCTTTTGCAATCGAAGAAATCAGAGCTCACACAATAGTCACAAGAGATCAATTGGTTGGTAAGTTGGCTACTTTTGAAATGGCCGAGTTTGGAGATGATCCTCTAAGGACTGAATCTGCATTCAAAGCCAGTGCCTCTGTGAAAGGGAAACAAAGGTTTGATCCGAGAGAAAACTCTTCAAGGAACCTATCATGGTATGAAAAAGAAAGAAAAGACTTGGAAGAAGAAGAAGCTGAAACTGCTCATCTTGAAGCTCTTATTGCAAAAAGACTACCAAGAGGATCCAGTAAGCATGAAGGAAAATTACCTTTTAAGTGTTTTAACTACAATAAAATTGGTCATTTTGCCGCAAGATGTCTGGAAAGATTTTCAAGACCAAATCCTAACAGACCAAGGTTTCAAAAGAATAGTTACTATGTTCATGAAGAAGATGATAATGAAGGAATAACAGATGATGAATCAAAGATAGGAAACAAATCCAGTAATGAATGGGTGTTTATTGCCATCAAAGAAGAGGAACCAATATCCTCTGTATCTATCAATCATAAAGTTGAAGAAAGAGCTCTGGCTGCCCAAGTTGAAGCAAAGGAAGATTGGGTCATTGACAGTGGATGCTCTCACCATATGACAGGTGACAAGAATAAGTTCTTAAATTTGGAAAAGTATGAAGGAGGAATTGTAAAGTTTGGAAATAATTCTGCTGGCAGAATCAGAGATAGAGGAACTATTTCTCTTGATGGAAAGAACAAAACTGGTAATGTACTATATGTTGAAGGATTAAAGCACAATCTTCTGAGTGTTGGATAGTTGGTGGACAAAGGCTATGATCTCAGATTCAATAATGGAAAGTGCATAATTTTTCAAAGTTCTGGAACATAGATTGCATCTGGTACCCAAACAAAAGGTAACATCTTTCACTTGGCTGGTACTGGTAAAAGTTGTTTATTGGTTCAAGTTGATCAGAGTTGGTTATGGCATAGAAGAATGTGTCATGTGAACTTTGATAATATCATCAAGATAAGCAATACTCAGGTTGTAAGAGACCTTCCAAAATTGGTAAAACCTACAAATAGTTTGTGCAAAGAATGTCAGTTGGGAAAACAAAGCAGAATCTCATTCAAAAGCAAGGAACAATCTTGTACCAATTTATTAGACTTGGTTCATACTGACTTATGTGGTCTGGCAAGAATTAGGAGTGTACAAGGTGATAGATACTTCATGTTGCTAATTGATGACTATTCCTAGATGATGTGGGTAACCTTTCTGAAAGAGAAATCAGAAGCTCTTGAGAAATTCAAAATATTAAAGGCTATGGTGGAAAATGAGACCGGATTAAAATTGAAATGTCTGAGTTTTGATAGAGGTGGAGAATTCACATCCGGTGAGTTCATAGACTTCTGTGAGAAACATGGAATAAAGAGACAGTTGTTTGTCCATTGAACTCCACAGCAGAATGGAGTAGTTGAGAGAAAGAACTGGACCATCTAGGAAGCTTCTAGGACCATGATGATGGAAGCAAATGTTCCTCGGATCTATTGGAGAGAATTTTTAAGCACTGCAGTCTACACTCTCAATTGAGTTCAAATTAGAATCAATACCGGTAAGACTCCTTATGAACTTTGGTTTGGCATTACTCCCACTGTGAGATATTTCAGAGTCTTTGGTAGCAAATGTTACATCAAAAGAGATGAAGATCTAGGCAAGTTTGATGCTAGAAGTGATGAAGGGATATTCTTGGGTTACTCTACTCAAAGCAAAGCATACCGGTGTTATAATAAGAGATTGAGAAAGATAATAGAAAGTGCAAATGTGAAGGTTGATGAGGGAATGGAGAAACCCTCAAGGTTTTATGAATATGATGAAGATGATCATAATGGTGTTCTGGTTCAAGGAGTTCAATCCTCTTCTGAAAGTCAGATCCAAACTGATCTGGTAAATCAAGAAGAAGAGACAGGTTTGAATAAGCCTGATCAAGAAGCAAAAGTGCAAGAAACTCCCAAAGTTCCAAGGTATGTAAGACTAAACCACCTTGAAGATTAGATCATTGGTGACAAAAGCAAAGGTGTGCAAACTAGAAGGAAAGTTGCTCAAAATTCAGATGAATATTGTCTAATTTCAAAGATTGAACCTAAGACAATAAATGAAGCCTACAATGATGAAAACTGGACCAAAGCAATGGAGGAAGAATTGATGCAAATTGAGAAAAATCACACTTGGGATCTTGTTCCCAGACCTAGAAACAAGAATGTGATTGGAACCAAATGGGTCTTCTGGAACAAACTAAATGAAGTTAGTGAAGTAATCAAAAATAAAGCCAGATTGGTTTGTAAGGGTTACTCCCAAATAGAAGGAATTGATTTTGAAGAAACTTTTTCTCTGGTGGCAAGAATTGAAGCAGTCAGATTATTTCTTGCATTTACTGCCTTCAAGGATTTCAAGGTATATCAGATGGATGTCAAGTCTACTTTCTTGAATGGTGACTTAGAAGAAGAAGTGTACATTGAACAACCAGATGGATTTCAATTATCTGAGCATGGTGATGTGGTCTACAAATTGAAGAAGGCACTGTATGGACTAAAGCAAGCCCCAAGAGCATGGTATGAAAGATTGGACAAACATCTTTTAAAGATTGGTTTCAACAAAGGTACTACTGACAGTAACTTATATTTCAAAATTGATCATGAAAACATCTTGATTGTTGAAGTATTTGTTGATGATATCATCTTTGGAGGAAGAAATAGTATGTGTAAAACTTTTGCAAATCAAATGAAAAGTGATTTTGAGATGTCAATGCTTGGTGAAATGAATTTCTTCTTGGGTTTGCAAATTACTCAAACAAAGAAAGGAATCTTCATTTCTTAGACCAAATATGTGAAAGAACTGTTGAAGAAATTTGGGATGGAAGATTCAAAGCCAATGAATACTCCCATGGAAACCAGAAGTATGTTGAGCAAAGATGATGACTCTCCTAAGGTAGACCAGGCAAAGTATAGATCAATGATTGGAGGATTGTTGTATCTCACTCAAACTAGACCAGATATTATGCAAGCTGTTGGTCTTGTTGCTAGATTCCAAGCTGATCCTAGAGAATCACATGTCATGGTAATCAAGAGGATCTTTAGATATCTAAAAGGGACGGTTGAGTATGGTCTGTGGTATCCTATAGATCATGATTTCTCTCTTCATGCATATACAGATGCTGATTGGGTAGGAGATGTGGATGACCGGAAGAGTACTAGTGGTGGAGCTTTCTTTTTGGGAAAGAGATTGGTTTCTTGGCTAAGCAAGAAACAAGAGGCAATATCCTTGTCTACAACTGAAGTAGAATACATTTCAACAGTAGGTAGTTGCACTCAAGTTTTGTGGATGAAGCAGATGCTAAGAGATATTAAAGTAGAGTATGAGGAGCCTATCACAATTTTCTGTGATAATTCAAGTGCAATAAATATTTCTAAGAATCTGGTGTTGCATTCTAAGACTAAGCATATATCTATCAAGTTTCACTTTCTGAGAGAGCAAGTGAACAAGGATGAAGTCAGACTGGAGTTTGTGCCCTCCAAGGATCAGATTGCAGATATTTTTACTAAACCTCTTCCCAAGGACTGTTTTGAGTATCTCAGGGAGAAGTTAGGGGTTATTGCCCCTCCAGTGATGAACTAGGATGCACTAATGTGCATCAATCCGGTGGATATCACAATCACATCTTGTGGTTCAGACTGATGATGAGGAGTTGCTACTCAGGGGGAGCATCAGGCATGGTTCTGAAGTGGTGGAACTGCAAGTATGTGCCCTTTGCCATTGATGTCAAAGGGGGAGAAAAGAAATGTGAAAAACAAGTCATTTCTAATCAAAGGGCGAGTAGTAAAGGGAGAGAAGACATGTGAATGGTTGTTCCTGATAGGGGGAGTTGTGACAGTAAGGAAAAGTTCTTGTCTTGATGATCAAATCAGTTTTTCACATCATATGTTGCCATCAATGACAAAGGAGGAGATTGTTGCAAGTATGGGCCTAACTGGTATTATCATTGATGTCAACATACTTATGTTGCATTAGTGATAAGGATTGTATGAGTTATATGTTGAGGATATTGAGAAAATTAGTCTCAATCAGGAACAGTGAAGAACAATGATAATAGCAAGGTAAAAGCTCAAGATAAGTTAAGGATCAGAGGATACGGATTAAAGGGTTTGTAGATATTTGTCTTGAGATGTTCCAGTAGAGACTTTAGAGGTCCGCATGAAGATATGAAGATGTTATGGTAGTTCAAGTGAAACTAGTTTCGGCAGGTGTTTAGTGGTGATAAAGTAAGATAGATAGGTCCGGTGAGATCTGGAAATGCAATATCCCATTCTGCAAATTGGAGGAAGTGTTGAGGACATCCTTGTGAAGTGTCAAGTAGATTGGTTTGTCGTTTGAAGGTCTAGAAGAACCTATTCCTTTGTGACAATGATGACAGACTGTGTTCTTGAGGTTCCGAATGAAGGATAGAAGGATTTCAGTAAGTAGAGGAAGTGCGAATGTTCCTGATGTTTCAGGAAAGCTTGTGGAGGTCCTTGGATTATGTTTAGTTTCTGTTGATGGTCCACATTAGAGTTGGAGCCCAGAATTGAAGAAATATTTTTGGATAAAGGTGTTCTTTCTGTGACTGGCCGACCAAATGAATTATACACCTTGCGAATGTTTTTGTGGTTGTTTACCGACTTAGATGTTTGTTCCTAAGTTGATGTCATGTATAAATAAAAGATTGTGAAGTCATTTCAAAAGTGTCTGGGCAAAGATGATTGTGTGGTAGTGAGGAGAAGAGTGAAAAGTAGAACAGAAGGTTTGGGCTTAAATGGAACTGACTCAAGCATGGTGAAGATGCTATTTACCAGTTCAAGTATGTAATACTTATTCTTTTGTAGACAGTGAGTCTCTTGTAGGCATTGAGCCTCTTGTGAGTAGTGTGCTCGAGCAGTGAGCCCTAATTGGCATGTGCCATTTTGTTCTTTCTATTCTTCTAATAGAGAATACATTCTTGGGTTAATTACCCCATGGTTTTTCCCTTAACCAGGTTTTCCACGTCAAAATTCTTGGTGTCTTATGTGTTGATATGTTTCTGCTCTTGATTTGTTGCATTGATCTTTCATGATTAATCTTCTCTTATGCTGCTAATTAACAATGTGGAGTTAAGTGTTTAAAGGAGAAGGTTTTGTACACCTGATTTACCCCCCCTCTCAGATGTGTGCCCCAAATCTAACACTAATGACGCTGATTTGGCCCTTTTTGTGGTAGGAGAGTATTGTTTGTTTTTTCCAATGATGACCTACCACCTAGATAGTTCTCCCAACCACGATCCTGAGAAAATATCCTCTTTACAGTATAGTTAAGACAACATCTTTAATTCTACACTCGAAGGATATGGCTGAAGATATGATCTCGGTAGAATGGCGGATGACCATTAGATCAGCAGCACGTAAATAAGACAACTCTCCAACAAGTGGTCATGTCCCATAGGACTATAACACGTTAGTTCCTTAATTATTTAATGCACTAGTCCCATCCCTCAGAAAGCAACACATCAAGATTCTATCATTTTGTGATCCAACCAGGCACATTGATTAATAACCTAGAGAAATGGCAGAGGAATGAAAACCATATCATCAGAACATGCCCCTCTCTAGCTAGATCATTTCTTGTATACACAATAGCCACATGTCAAACTTCTGCCTTTCCATGATCCTCAAAAAGACCTTTTGGTGAGGTATGTCAGAATGGCAAAAATATAAAGAAACCAATTTATATTATCTACGGCCCACCATCCTTCCTTCCTTGATAATCATTGACCAACTGTCACCCTTTCTGAAGTTCTGCAAATGCCAACTCCATCAATATTTTATTACTAACGAAATGGCTGAAATGAATCCACTATCGCCACCTGTCAGAAAAAGAGTTAGTAGGACTGGACTTTGGCATATATGCTTTTAGAAATATCTTTACCTTCTAGGAAAAAGGGGGCCAATGGGTCGACTTCTTTCAAAATAAAGATTTTCTAGGTGCGGACTATAAATAGTAACAACATGGCGAGGGGATGGTCAAATGACGTTCAAGGGGACATAAGGAAGCAACTTAAACTCTTGATAATAGGAGATAGGTAGTCATTGAAGAAATATAATGAACGTGACCTTTACATTTTACTTTGGCATGGTTTAACACTTCCTTTGGTATGCAAAAAACCCTAAGTATGGAAATCTTCCAACATAATGACATAACCCTGAGGACAAAAATACCAGAATTATGAAAAATTTTATATGGTTTTGAGGACATGTTTATGGATGTGCATTACATGCTTCCTTGTAGTGTCAAGTGTCTTGGTGATCTACAAGCTCATTTTTTCAATGATAGTATATAGCAGTGTGTTCTAGATGGCAGGGTGTTCCCAAAGTTCATGATTGAAGATGTGCAACACAAATTTTTGATGTGCAGAGGTAAAGGGGTATTTGGAGATGCTTTATTAGTCATGTAGGCTCATCTAAAAAGTTTTCATGAAGATCTTTCATGTTTTGAGTACCGCACAAGGTTCTCAAGTTGTTGTGGCCATTATGCTTAAGGCTGTCCTATTTTCAAATGAGAAGATTGTGCAAATGTAATTCCTTGGTGTTTGAAGCTGTGAAGGATGTTTTAGACCTAGTTAAGAAAGTGTTGGTGTCCACAAGGCATGGGTCTTCTGCTAGTGTAACATGTGGTCTTATTTAGGACCTATCTTCTACATGTTTCATGTTGTGTACTAATTGGCCAACTTGTAAATGTATTTTTCATATTCTCTCTAGCTGAAAAGAAATGTAATCAATGTAATATCATGTATAAATTGTAAATTAATTTGAGTTAAGTGAAGTATGATTGCAAATTGATTGATAGGGATCGCATGCAAGTGAGTGCATTATGATGTATGACTGAAGTAGAAAGAGAAGCACTTGTAGATACTATTTTGATTCATCTTAATAACATATTTGTGACAATGATCAAGTGTAGAGTGTGCCTAACTGATATGATCATCAGAAGGAAGTATTGCAATCATCAAAGGTGTGAGTTTCAATGTTAGTTTTCAGATAATAGGATTGTCATACTGTAATCTTTTGTAAGTGTGTTCTCAATTCAAGGAGTAGTAGCTTCCTTGGGAGTGACCCTAAAACAAAGTCTTCAGGGAGTAGAATCTTCCTTGGGAGTGACCCTAAATCAAAGTTATCGGGGAGTAGTAGCTTCCTTGGGTTATAACCCTAAAACAAAGTTATTATTTTTGAGCTTCATATATTGTGAGTTAATCCTCACCGTGGTTTTTCCCTTCTAGGGTTTTCCATGTATATTTGGTGTTATGTGTTGATGTGCATTGTGTTAATATTTAATGTTCATGTTGATGCTTTAATTCTTAAGTTTTAATATACTCTAGAGAAGTTGAAGTTTTCTTAGATACAGATTCACCCCTCTCTCAGTATCTAGGTATGTTCAACAATTGGTATCAAAGCCAAGTTCCTTTAAAGGAAGCCTAACCACTTGAGAAAGGTCCAGGATGGAACTTAATGGATCCAACAAGATACCTAGATTTGATGGAACAAATTATACTTTTTGGAAGCTAAGGATGAAATCCTACATCAATTCTATAGGGTGTGGTGTTTAGGACTATATCAAGTTTGGTTACAAAGTTCCTGCTGCTATTCCTATAGACACAGATGAAGTCAAGTTGTATGATAACAATGCCAAGGAAAATTTTTCTATTATGAGTGGGTTAGCTAATTCAAAACTTTCAAAGGTAATGAGTTGCAGTTTTGCTAAAGAAGTTTGGGTTAAAATTGAAACCATTTATGAAGGAGATAAGAAAGTAAAGCAAGCCAAGATGCATATCTTTAAGAGTAAATTTGAGAGCCTAAAAATGGCAGAGGATGAAGACATTGCTGGATATATGCTCTGAGTGAATGGATGGTCAATGGCATCATAGATCTTGGTGGAGAAGTGAAAGAAGATGAGATTGTGAAGAAGGTTTTGAGACCTCTTCCCAAATCTTATAGTCATAAGGTATCTACTATTGAGGAGAATGTAGACATAGATACATACACTGTAGACAAATTTTTTGGTTCCCTTACTGCCTTGGTAATTAGAGAGTTCGGTAGTGATGCTCCAAATAAAGAAGCTACTTTCAAAGTCAGTATGAAGACAAAGGAAGAAGTTGCTGATGAAAATGAGAGTTATGATGGAGTAGAAGCAAATTTTGTGTGAAGACTGAAGAAAGGCACTAGAAAATATGAAGGTAAGTTACCTTTCAAATGTTTCAATTGTGGAAAGGTTGATCATTTTTCTTCTAAATGTCCTTTTAAAGAATCAAGGGGTAGTAACAAAAAAGACAAGTTCAAGAGAAGTCAATATTCCATAGAGAGCAATTATTCTTCAAAAAATGAGGATCATGATGATTCAAATGATGAAACTCTTCTCATGACCCTAAGTTTTGGTGACAAAAAGGATGATGTTGGAAAATGTGAGAAGACTGATACCTTGCAAGAAAATCAAAACAATGAAAGATCAATGGTTGTATGGATTGCCTTTCATGCAAGAGAAGAAACCAAGGCTTGGGTAATTGATAGTTTATGCTTAAATCATATGACTAGTGACAAGGACAAGTTTATCATCCTTGAAAAGTGGGATGGTGGTGTTGTCATGTTTGGTGGTGATGAGTTAACATAAATATGTGGAAAAGGTGCTATAACTATTGATGGGAAAAATAGGACTGAGGATGTCCTTTATGTCAGAGGGATAAGACATAATCTTCTTAGTGTTAGTCAGATGTGCAACAAGGGTTATAATCTTGCCTTTCATGCCAAAGGCTATGAAATCAGGAAGGCAGGGTCTGGAAAACTAGTTGCAGATGGTACCAAGACATATGGTGATATCTATCATCCAAAGGAGGTAAATGGAAGAGCATGTCTGTTGGTTCAATCTAGTGAGTCTTGGCTGTGGTACAAAAGAATGGGATGCAACAATATTTATAATATGGTAAAGATTAGTTCTACTTGTGCAATGAGAGACATGCCTAAGATAATCAAGCCTAGAAACATAGTATGTTGGGAATGTCAAATGGGAAAGTAGAAAAAGATAAGTTTCAAGAGAAAGAAGTATTCTTCTTCAAATCCATTGGAGTTGATTCACACTAATCCATGTGGCCCTACAAGAGTAAAAAGTCAACAAGGTGAGAGGTTTAGATGCCCTTGAAAAATTTAAAGTCTTCAAAGCTATGGTTGAGAATGAAGTAGAAGCTAAGATCAAATGATTAAGGTCTGATAAAGGGGGTGATTTTACTTCAAATGAATTTGAAATATTTTGTAAAGATCATTGTATTACGAGACATCTATCAGTTCCTAGGACCCTCAACAAAATGGGGTAGTGGAAAGGAAGAATGAGACTATGCAAGAGATGTCTAGGGCAATGATGAAAGATGTAGATCTGCCTGATATGTACTAGAAGGAAGCAGTTCACACTACTATCTATCTAATTAATAGAGTGTAACTGAGGGTCAACAACACTAAGACCCCTTATGAGCTTTGGTATGGAAGACCTCCAATTATCAGATACTTTAGGATCTTTTGCTATTAGGAACCTTATTAGCCATTCTCTTTACTTTGTTAGTATATTAGTTTCTATGGATGCATATTCTTTGTAAGTTATCTTGTGAGCATATTGTTTTATCCCACATTCATGGGAAGTAGTAGTTGTTTACATTAGACTTAGTATATAAGTAAGTGTTGAGGCCAATTAAGGCATCCATAAATTTATTGTATTGAGCTTGCTCAAAGGAGGTTGCCTCCTCGAAGTGGCATGTGATCAATAAAATGTATTTTATGTTTCTGCTATATAAATAAATCTATTAATATGTGCATTTTTGTTAAATTATTGTGGGAGGTTCCTATCATCTAGTATTAGAGCACTTTCTTCACTTCTATTGGGTATATTTTTAGCTAAAATTTTTTTTGTAGTGGTGCTCCAACCCCTGTGATTGATGCAACCGTATCATTTATTTTGCATCTATATTGTCATTTGGATTATAGGTTCATATCAGGGAACATCCCTATCTAGTTAACTGTAGGAAGTACTTGGACATATAGCCCTAAAACACATTGTGAGGAGTACCATAGGAACCCTGAAGTAGTTGTCCCATTGAGAGGACATGCCAGCAAAAAGGGCAATGACCCCTACCCCATAGACTGGTTCCCAACCGTGAGGTAAACAAAGAGTTGTCATTTGTGGAAAAGTGTTTATCAGTTTTACCTAAGCCATGGAGTGAGGGGTACTACCCAATACACAAGATGTTAGACAACATTGGTGCCCTAAGTGACACCTTTTAACCTTTAGGAAGCTTAATAGACTTGGGGTCCATTTCTATTGATAGTAGGCAAACAATAGATTGAATCCATCCAAAACAGTTGTTGACAGACCATTTCCAGAACAACTCAAAAGCCAGTTCAAGCTGAAAGTTTCCAAAGAAAAACTCAAAAACCCAGTTCTAGCTAAAGGTTTCCAGTGAAAAATGCAAAAATCTAGTTCCATCTGCAAGATTCCAAAAAAGTAAAAAGTAAAACAATTTCTATTTTTTCAACATATCTTTCATGTTTTAGCTCTGTTCCCTCTCAAAATTCCCTAGAACATCTAAAATTTCATTCCACACATTTCTATCCTTGAGGACCCCTTTTCCAATTCCACCTCTATTCAGTTGAAATGTCACATTTGGCTATTTTTAGAGATTTCCATAACTTCTTCAAATATCACCCAGTAGCTTTGAGATTTTACCATAGTATTCCTTTCATATTTATGTCCCTTTGTCCCTCTTGGACAAATTTTCCTATTCTTTCACCCTGCTTTTGAAATCACCATTTCCTTCACCCATATCCCTCAAAAAGTGTCTAGAAGCTAGTCAAAACCCAATTACCCATTGTATTTTTTCCCAAATTAAAATTTTTCTTTACTAAATGTGTTTTAGCACATTTTTTGTACCCATTTAACAAAACAAAAATCAAAAAGAAAAAATCAAAACATCAAAATAATCTTATTCTAGTCATGGTAGTAACCCAAATAGGAGAAAAAAAATGGAGGATGAAATTGCTAGCCTCAAGACCCAAATCAAGGATCTTGATGAAAAAGTTCTCTAACTCAATCTTCAGTTTTCAACCTTGAACAATAGATAGCATCAAGAGTCTACTTCAGACCCCAGGTTTTCTTCTAGAATTAATTTTCATGGGCCGAAGCTTGATTTTCCTAGATTCAATGGTGCAGATCTGAATGGATGGATATACCAGGAAGAACACTATTTTAGTCTAGATAATATTTTTGATGTCAACAAAGTCCCACTTGCATCCTTTCACTTGGAACAAGAAGTCCTTCAATGGTTCCATTGGTATATCAAGGCTCATGACGAGCCAATAAGGACAAATTTTTGCAAACTCATTTTAGAACTATTTGGCCCTAGTTCTTTTGATGACTTCACTGGATCTCACTAAACTTCACCAAATAGGCACTGTGAGAGAATATCAGATAAAATTTGAAAAATTGGCCAATCACACAAAGGGATTTTCTGATGAATTCAAGAGTTGCTTTGTGGTGTGAAGGATGCAATTTGATTTGAGGTTAAAATGTTCTATCCCAACACAATGATGGAAGCCCTAGGGTTTCCTAAGTTGGAAGAGGAAAAGATCACAACTCAACAGTGATCCAAATCTAATTTTGTTCCATTTAGAAATATAGCACCACAAAGATCTCAAACAATGACAGCCCCAAGAACAACTCCTATCAAGCATTTGACTAAAACAGAGATGCGAGCACGTAGAGAAAAAGGACTATGTTATAATTGTGATGACAAGTTCACTCGGTGACATCGACATGTCAAGAAAAAGATCTACTTATTGGATGTGGAATCTTTGCCAAAAACTAAAGTTTGGGAAGATTCTCAGGATACAACAGATGATCAAGAAAAAGCTCAACATTCGATTGTGGAACTTGATTCTCAGGAAGACCAACAAGAGATCTTCGTCCATGTCTTAGAAGGAATCACCACCCCACAAACCATGTACATTAGGGGTTACTTCAATAAGATCCCTCTTACAATACTCATTGATTCTAGTAGCAGTCATAACATCATTGACCCTTAGATTGCCAAACAGGATGATTGTTTTGTCCATCCTTTCTCAAAATTTGAAGTCATGATTGCCAATGGGGGCACATTACCTTGCAAAGGGAAGTGTCTCAATGTGTGTATCTCTATTGGAGATTATAACTTGAGCTCTGACATGTTTGCCTTGCCCTTAGGTGGATGTAATGTGGTTTTGGGAGCCCAATGGTTACACACACTTGGACCCATCTTATGGGATTTTGCTGAACTTTGGATGCAATTTTGAGAAAATGGGAAAAAATACACATTGAAAGGATTACAATTGGGGTCTCTCAACATCATAAGTTCACATTGTGTGGAAAATCTTATTAAGAATTCACACAATGCCATTGTCCAGCTCCATTCTATTCAGATGCAACCATCAATGGTCTCCAGTACTCCTTTTGATCTACAAAGAGTTTTGGATAGGTATGCATGTGCCTTTGCTAAACTAGTGGGATTGCCACCTTCATGGCTAGAGGACCACTGTATTCAACACCTTCTTGGAAGCATTCCTCCCAACATTAGGCCCTATTGCTACCCATTTCAGCAAAAGATAGTTATTGAGATGCTCATTAAAGACTTATTGAAGCAAGGCATTATTCACCCTAGCACCAACCCATATTCTTCACTAGCTATATTTATCTAGGAAAAATATGGGTCATGGTGCCTATGCATTGACTTCTAAGCACTTAATCACACCACAATCAAGGATAAGTTTTCAATCCCTATTATTAATGAGCTTCTTGGTGAGCTTCATGGTGCTCATTTCTTTTCTAAGTTGGATCTCCGCTCTAGGTATCACCCAATCCAGCTTCATGAGGAAGACATCCATAAGATGACTTTCCACACGCATGATGGCCACTATGAGTTTCTAGTCATGTCATTTGGCCTCACTAATGCTCCTTCAACATTCCAAGCATTCATGAATAAAATATTTTGGCCCTACCTATGAAAATTCATTCTGGTCTTCTTCGATGATATCCTCATCTATAGTAAAATATGGGATGAGCATCTCCAACACCTGAATCTTGCATTGCAAATTCTCTCTAATCATCATCTCTATGAAAAACAATCTAAATGTGCTTTTGGCCAGGCCAAAGTGGAGTATCTCGGGCATATTGTTTCTGCCCAAGGGGTTTGAGTATATCCCGAAAACATAGCCTCCATGAAAAATTAGTCTCATCCTCAGATACTTAAGAGCCTCCATGGTTTTTTTGGGCTGACGGGCTACTATCATAAGATTGTCAAGGATTACAAGAAGATTGGAGCTCCACTGATAGCTATGTTGGAAAAGGATGCTTTTACATGGACACAAGTTGCTAAGCATGTATTTGAAGAATTGAAATAAGTTATGTGTACTACACCTGTTCTAGCTCTGCTAGGTTTTGTCAAGACATTCACTATCAAGAGTGATGCTTGTGACAATGGACTTGGTGTTGTTCTCCTCCAAGAAGGACGGCCCATTACGTTCACCAGTAAAGCCCTTTTTGGAAAGAATTTAGTAGTCTCTACTTATGAGAAGGAAATGCTGGCCATTTTGTACGTAGTACAAAGGTGGCAGCCATACCTACTGGGGAATCATTTTTGTATAAAAACTAATCACCAGAATCTAAAATATTTCCTAGAACAATGGTTCTCCTCCCCAACACAACAAAAATGGGTCAACAAACTCATGGGTTATGACTATGAAATCACTTACAAGAATTGTAAGGAAAATATTGTGGCTGATGCTCTTTCTCGTACATTTGAGGACCAAGCCTCCCTTTCAACTATTTCCATGCCTATTCTGAATCTGTTGGATTCTGTCTAGCAAGGGTATGTCATTGACTCTTATTTATCTCAAATCATTCAATAGTTGGTAGCTAACCCATTTGAGTACCACATTATTCTTGGGATGGTGCTTCTTTAGAGCATAGATCTTCAGCAAGCTCTAATACCACTTGGTGCAGTCATGGATGGAGGGTTCAAAGAATGAACTATCCAAACTATGTAGCTAGAGTAAACACAATGACAACAACACAAATATAGAATGAAATGGAAGATTCAAATGCTCAATATATCTGATAATCAAAATGCTTATATTCCAACAACATGTGGGATACAATCAAAGGGTTCATAGGCTTGCTTTCTGGGTTACAATTGATATGCAAGATATGGCATTGAAGTGCCTTTTGGAAAGAACTTATCTTCAAAAACTAATCAACTAGAGAACTAACTTCCTAATGCATCTGAGATATCTATATATATCATCTTCAAGCTCATACAATCCTCCACGTTGGCTACAAGAGGTTACAAACTCCAATGAATGATGAAACATGTAGAAACATGTAGGTCAGCCTACAACATATGACATTGCTCCACAAATGAATGAAACTTGGTGTGGACCTCAAGGAAGGTTTATCAGGTCCATATGTGCCATGTATGATGTTCCATTAGGTTCCACAAGTCACGGAAGTGCTCCACAAAGCTTCTCCTTCAATTGATTGCATGAATGCTCAGCTCTATGAAGACTGATGATCCTCTGATAGTAATAACTTTCTTTAGACAAATCCAAATCTCCTAAAATCTGAATATGATGTAGCTAACATGCTCTTATATGAAGATGTAGTAAAATACGGTAGAAGATGTTGATTTGAAAATCATTGAACTACAACTAAATTGAAAGAAAAGAACATAATGAAAATGTTTTTGGTTGATGCAAGATTAAGCTCTACAACTTGGGATGCTCCTACATTAGACACCTAAGGTTGTTGAAAAGGTGAGTCCCTTACTTTCTTAGGGCTAGAGGAAAACCTAGGCGGTCTACCTTAGCATGAGAAATCCATGATGAATCTTTTTCCGGTCTTCATTTCCACTTGACCAAATATTCTTTGTACTACTTGCCTCTAGTACTATCTCCAACTATGTTATCTAAGATCTGTTCTATCTACTCTAGTTGTTGTTGTGGTAACTAATTCTTCAAACCATATTTAATGTTGTTACTTGACTCTCCTTCATGATATTGATATAGGTCTACAATATTGAATATATGTGACCTACCAAATGTCTCTGGTAGCTCTACTTCATATGCATTCCTTGAATCAAACTTCTTAAGTATCCTACATGGTCCAAACTTCTCCATCTTCAACTTGTTGTATGTCCCTACTAGAAATCTCTTCTTTCTTAGATATACCATAACCTCATCTCTAATTGAAAATTCTTTATGTCTCCTCTTCTCATATGCTTTCTTCTTATACTTACTATTCATCTCCTCCAAATTCTTCTTGACCTGATTATGTATTGTTTCCATGTATCCTATAAATTCTCCTACTTCTACAATCCTCTTATTCTCCATACTGATGTCTCTCAGCTCTGCAACTCCTCTAGGTTGTAATCCTATCACAATCTCAAATGGTATCTTCCCTGTACTCCTATTTACTAAATTATTGTATACAAACTCTACTTGCAGTAGAATTAGATCCCAATTTATTTCCTTGTATCCTACTAAGCATTTGAAAAAGTTACCTAAACTCTTATTTACCACTTTTGTTTGTCCATCTATCTATGGGTGAAATGCTAAACTAAACTTTAGGTCTATCTTCATCTTCTTCCAGAATGTCCTCCAAAAATATCTAATGAATTTTGTATCCCTTCCTGAAACTATACTCTTAGGTAATCCATGCAATCTCACAATATCTTTGAAAAATATGTCAACAACATGCATTGCATCATTTGTCTTTTTACAAGGAATAAAATGTGCCATCTTTGAAAATATATCCACTACTACAAATATATAATCATATCCCCTCTGTGTTGTTGGAAAACCCAATGACATCCATGCTTATATCTTCCCAAGGTCTCTTTGGTACTATCAAAGATTTGTACAAACTAGTATTCTCACTACTCCCTTTTGTAACTTGACATAATCTAAAACTCTGAACAATTTTCCTTACATCCTTACACATCTAAGGCCAAAAACAATGTTCACTTACCAAAGCTATGTTAGGGTTAGCTAGCAAAAGATATCAATTAAATTCCGAAAGTTTGTCCTCCCATCATGAGAAAAATAAAGATTAAATAGAGGAATGAAAATACACATAAATAATAATAGCGAGAGACAAGTTTTAACGTGGTTCACCCAAACTCAGGCTACATCCACCAACAGAGAGTCCTATTAGAACTAGAAAAATTTCACACTCTTCATTTGCTATAAATCCACCTATCCTTCACATTCCTTGAATAATATCCCTCATGTTGACTTCTTGATCAAAACTGATTACCAAACTTTGTGTGACAAGATCTATCTCATATCCCACAAAATAACAATTTCATAAATATATCCTTTCAGATACATAGTCCTCTAATCACAACTTAATTCTGATAGCAATTCCTCTCTATCAATAAGACCCTAAACACCTCTCTCTGAATAACAAGATATGCTTTTAAGTCTGATATACATATCGGCAAGAAATAATCAATGTATTAATGATCAAAATCTCATATGTAAAAGTTACCTGATGATCAGGGAGACATTCCATATGTATTACCAATGAAAGCTCATCGGTGTGAGTAAATCAGTTGGAGTGAAATCCTAGAATCATACCAAGTTTATAAGTCATACCAACTGATATCTTATCATCAAGAAGCAAGTGATCTTTCCTTGTCATAAAGTGATAAGTTCATCGGGATGACATATATAATCGAAGTAAATTGTTTAACTCCTCCCGACCATATAAGTCACCCTGACATGAGAAGACAGAATGTTTTCGGTAAAAGTCTTGCCAATATGTTCCAACAAAGTCTGGTGATAGAGCCAAACCATCGGAAAGACTTAACACATCAAAAAATTATTATATTTTCTTAAAAATAATGTTTGTCAGCTCGATAATAGTAAAACAACTTCCATTTGTTGGAGAGACACTCACCGACACCCAGAAGAGTACTCATCGATTCTAATCACTGTGCTGTCAGGATGAGAATCATAATGTCTCCCCAAATCGATGAAACTACTAAGTGGTCTCCCTAATCAAAACAAAAATCAAAGGGACACTTCGTAAAGACACCAACATAGTCTTGATAACTAAGTTATGAACATATGAAAGAAAATGGCACTAAACACAGCATACTGATTGACATGAAACTAAAGAAGTCTCACTGATATAAAGAAGCATCACCCTGACATTTTGAAACTTGTGAACTTCCTACATTCAATTCTAGTGGTAGCCATTAATGGCCAATTGAACATGATGTTATATGAGTTATTCTGAACCTTATTGAACCAAAGTTAGAAATTAAAGGGTTGCACACGAGGAGTAAGGAATTCATCAAAGGACAAGAAATTCACGTAGAAAATATACAAGTAAGTCCTCTGAACCTCCTTGCAATTAAAATACAGTTAAATTTTGGTGTTTATCACAAAATGGAAAGTTATTCGAAGTCAAAAAGAAGACAATAGACTAAAATGAGCCAAACCAAGGATAAAAAACAAAAAGTTGAAATAGAAAAATGGGAGAAAACACAAGAGAGAAAACTTAACTAAGATCTCATAGACTAATTGCCCTGTTCTGTACCCAAAGCTAGGAGAACTGCGCAACTAAGAGTAGATGTTGAAAAAATAGAAGACAAATATAAGTATGTGGGGAACATATCGACCCCTATCAGAGGAAATGAGCTATTCATGTTCCATTACTATCAGAGGAATAGGATGGAACCTATGTGCAACCCTTGGCAACTTAATTTAGGGAAATTGGTTGTCACAAATGTTTTGGTGAATATAGACCTCTTGAAACTATTGGCATACCATTACAATCCCGATCAAAAAGCTATATGCAATTTGCAAGGAGAACCATTTATTCATATATCCAAAAATGTAGTCTGTGAGGTGTTTGGTTTGAATGACACATATAATACTCCTATTTCACATGAAGAATTGGAAAAGGAATATTTGAGATTGGACACCACAAAATAAGGGATGGAGACTACCACTGCATGGACCATGAAGTAAGGAATATTTAGTACCATTTGAAGAAGAGGATGGACCACCATTCCATGTTGACTTATTTGAACCTTACATGAGATTTACATATTATTCAGTGGGATAGGTGTTGGGAACTGAAGTTCCAGAGTTCATGTCCATAGCACCCATGTTCATCTCAACTAACATTCAGTGCCACCAAGCAAGAACATTTGACTATGCTATGTATCTTTTTTATGGAATAGATTCAAGTCTGATGGGTGTTAAGAACAGTTCCCCAACAATAAGCTTCAGACATTACTCTGCTCTCATGCATATGATTTTATATTATGGTCAATAGTTGAATCTATGGCCAGAACAAATAAAAATTTCATAACTTGATAAGGATGGTCAACCACAGCCCATACAATTATGGACTTCTATATGGGACAGTAGGTTTGTAAATTCTAGCTATGCCCATTTTGAAGAATTCTTTGTTAAGACTTTGTACAGATGTTATGGTTATCCCTGCAGTTATTCCTTGTCAGATGAAATAAAGAGATTTTTAAGACCCAAGGATTTTGATGGGCCACCCACTTTAAACCACAATTGGGGTGATTGGTATTGTTTTCTTGATTCCACTATGATCAGGGTATATGGGTTTGAAGATACCCTTTTTTTGTTACCAAGAATTGTGCCAGACATAGTGGCACACATAGAAATAGTTAGACAACTTGATTACTCCAATGTGATGAATCTCAGTGCATATGACAATCATTTATGCCAAGTACACTATGTTTCAATGATTTTACTGTGTTAGCAAAAGAGGGTTCTGATCGCTTTTTTTACAAATTATCACATTTTAATCTCAGGAGAGCAGTACATAGGAAAGGATTTGACCCAAAAGGTTTTATTCATTATGCTAGGAAAAATTAAAATCTGAGTGGATATGCTCATGTGCCCTTTCCTCTTGATGATGTTATAAGAAATTTAGAGGAAGTAGATGCTGAAATGGCTATTGATGAATATAACCAGGAAGTGGAGAAGAGGAGGGAAGCATAAGAGGTTGAGGTATTTTCCTATGATAGTGAAGGGTTTGTTGCATCAAAAACCCATGACCTGTCTGACACAATTCCTAAGTTTAGAATTGAACAATATTAGCCTCTAGAGAGAGGGTTATAAATTGAGGAGACAGGTGATAATACTGCTAGGTAGATAGCTTACAAATCCTTCATCTCAGATGACTAGTTTATTCACACTCCTAAATTCAAGACTTTTTTGTATAAACACAAAGGCAAGGCTATTAGGGAATCAGCCTCAAACATTACACTGAATAATGAGACACAATTATTAAATACATTAAAAATGGATGTGGAGAATGAGATGAGAGATATGACTCTAGGAAAGGGAAGAAGATTACTAGAGAAATCTAGTGTGATGATATTTCCTAGTCTTGATTTGAATTCAACACTTGTCTTTGATAGTTTCTTGCATAATGATAATCCAAAACACAAGCTCAGTTCTAAAGGAGTGATTGAAGTGTATATTGGGACAAAATATAATCTGGATGAAAATTCTCTCATGATCTGGGCTTTGTACCCAAAACACAAAAGGCTTGCTGTTATGACACTGAAAAAACTTTTGGCCATGTAATCACATTGAAGGTTGGGGAAACTAATTCAGTTGTCATAGCAGACCTTGGAATAAATGTGGCTAAGTTAAATAAAGCTCAAATTCAGATGTTGATTAAAGAAAGGGATATGTGTAAAATGAGATGGGAAAGAACAAAAATGAAAAAGATTTCTCAAAGGATTCGATCCCTCCCAAAATGTTAATCCAAGGAGAAAGCTCATGAACAATGGACATTGGTGAAACAACATAGGTAAACACATAGGTAACATAGGCCAGATTTGATGTACTCACTATTGTGTTCAAAATAAGGCATAATAATATGATGGCATGGATTGATAAATTCTGGATCACTTATTCAAAGAATTAAAATGCTATTCAAGAACACAATAGGTTGGCTAGCAGACTTGAGAAAAAACTCCAAAAGATATAGGGCAGAGGTACTTTGGACATTGAGGGTATCTCCAATACTAAGGGCTTGATTAAGGTTCACACAAACTTCCACAGAGACCTTCAAGAAGAAGTTGATGCATTTATTGAAGCTTCCCAAATAGTGCCTACATTGTTCAAAAATTGATAATAGCCTGAAGTACAAGCAAGATTGGATGAAGGAGTGCCAGATGATCCTACATGAGGCCTTGGAAGCTGTAAAAAGTGATGGTCAAACATTGGAGGGAGCCTGTGCATGCACGGAAAGAATGATTGCCATGGAGTTCACTGAAAAAGTACTATGGAGTGTGTTGATACACATTTGAGCCAAAGGTACCTAGATCATATCACTAAGATCCATTTATGGCTAGTTAAGGCCTAGTTAAATTGTGTAATTGTTAATTAATGTTCACAAGACACTTATGAAGAGATGTATCTCTTCTGAATCTAACTATTTATGTCAAGACATTGTGCAGAAAAAAGATATAGATAGAAATACAATTATATACAATAGACTTTTAGCAACACATCTTTACATGCTTCAGACTTTTTTGCAATTAATGTTAATATTTTGAGGAAATACAATGGAGCAGAATGTTCTTGAATGTTGATTCATTTCTAGTGTTCAACTGTTGTGATTGAAGTCTTATAATTATATGCTGCTATACTATCTCCAAAGTGGTTCCTTCAAATTATTCAAATTAACATAATTTGGCACAATACATTTGCAATTGGTGTGTGGTCAATTTGGTTGGTTTCTAAAGAGAAGTTGATTTAAGTCCTCCCAACTAAGTTTATGTTCATTGGTCTCTGCCTGGAGTTAAAAACCTTTAAACAAACTGTCTTCGTTAGGTTTCCTTCTTATCAGGATTAAAATTCCTTTTAGTTGCTCACAACAGTTTAGGGGAATATCACTGGGAATTGGTAAGAAAAGCATAGTAACTTACAAATTTGCACATCTACATAAGGTGCAGACACATAAAAGGTGACCAACAGTTAGAGTTAAGATGAGAAGTAAACCAACCAATCCTATGCATCTGTCTCCATAATCATCATTTATCCACTAACTCTATCCACCCAATAGGTTAGGCACTGATCCATTTTAGAACTCTTTACACAAATTTAATTCACATCTTCTATACTTCAAGATTATATTAGGAATTAGAAAATAGAAAACAAGCTATGCAATTTTCTGACACCTGCGTGCCATAGTGAGTAAATTGCCTCAATTAGAATCTATTCATATTTCCAAATCTTTCTTATTGATTAGGTATACCCGCCTAGGTCTGGTAGTGCCAAAAGAGTAGGGATTTTATTGTATAAACCCTATTTTGTTGATAAAAAAACGTATCAAGGGAGTGGCACCCTCTTGTGGTCTAAAAACCTACATTTTTTAGAACCAACAAATTAGCAACTCTGCTAGGGAATAAGCCCACTTTGTACCTTAGCCTTCCATTATAGAATTATCTCAAAGCATCATAATATACTTAAGACTCTACTAGGAAGAAGTGCAATCATTTTCCTACAAAGAGGTAGGTGGTGACTCTATAATTTTATGACTGATGAAATAAATATCATATTAGAAAAAATAGATGATAGACATCAGAGATATACTATACCATCAAACATGAATGGGAGGAGATCTATGCATCAAGAAAGCCCCAAGAAAAACAATGTTAGATTCACAGACAAGCAGGGACATCCTCGAGCAAAGAATAATACAAATAAGGGTGAAGTAGTACCCAAATAGCCTGAAGATAGTATAAACACATCAAAACAACCTTTTATAGTGTTCAACTCCCCAGTATACAATGATGGTAGAAATCCCTCAACACCTCCTAAAAAGATCAATACAGATGATAATATCCTCAGTTACATGACATATTTTCAAGAAGTAACTTAATTTGAGGAAAGGTTGAATGAAGAAGGGGGTAGAAACATGCAGAGCCTGATAGGGGATTTTTATCTCAACAAGGAGAATAAAACCAAGAAGGGTCTATAGACCATATTATTGATTTTGATGCTATGAGTAACCAAGAAATTGAAATACATTTGGAGTGGCAAAGGCAGCAGCTTAGGAGGAGACAACAAATGTTACAGGAAATCCATGAGATAAACTGACAAATGGCACAATTAAATATCTAGACAACAAAACCTCCAAAATATGTCCCTCCACACAAACAAAGTAATAATGCCAGTTCATATGGGATATCTCATAATACAACTGCTCTGATTACTTCAAGAATGCCTCCTAATGCATGAGGAAATTCAAGACAACATGCTCAATATAGCATGCCATCACAGAGACCCCAAACACCAAATACTAGTGGTATCCCCCAATATCACCCACCTCCAGGTCATCATGGCATTCCACAACATCAGCAGAATATACCACCCTAGCATATACCACCTTAGAATATACACCCTTAGCAACCCGTACGACAACATACTTACTATCAGCCTCCATATGGATATCAATATTAACCCAATCCACCACCAATGAATATGCCTCCACAAAATCTCATGAGTGTATGTAGACAATTTGATCTAACATGATATCAATTATTTCCATACCCCATAGATAATAGTTGGAGAAATATGGTCTCCAAATTCACTAGAAATAATGCAATATCAATTGAAGATCACATTAGAAATTTCAATGCCTTTGTACAAGACATTGGTATAGAACATGAGGACGTAAAAATGAGATTATTCATGATGTCTCTAACTGAAGATGCGAGGGATGGGTTCAATAATTTATTAGATTCCTTAATTTATTCTATAGTAGATTTCCATGACAAGTTCAAAGAACAATATGGAAATCAGTATGCCCCTAAATTTGCCCTACATGAGCTAATAAGCATCCAGAAAAATCAGAATGAGTCAGCATATGACTTCAATCAAAGATTTTCCAAATTGCATAATAAGATACCACATGGATCCAAATTGACTGATTCAGCAACTCTGAGTATTTATCTAAAGGTTTTTGACCCAAAGACTGGGTATGAACTCAGGAATAGGGCTCCCATGACCTTGACAGAGGCGCAAAAAGCATCTATCAATATTGAAAATAATAGGAAAGTTAGAGGGATGATTGGCAAAATAGATAGCCTCATAATTCCTTAAAACTCTAATAATCTCTAAAATAAATAGGAGAGTCAATACAAAAATGAAAGACCAAGGTTGCATGACGTGCCATATCATACCAATTGGAAAAATGGAAGACCTGTGGAGAATAATACAAGGCAAAATTATGGCAAGGACACTCCTGAACCTCTAAAAGGAAATGGAACACATGTGGTCAAAGATAATCCATGGTGCTTGGTATGTAATTTCTCCCATTCACCTGAATATTGTATAGAGGCCAAATCGGTACACCAAGAAGAAATATCTTCTGGCTATGAAAGAGACAACCATACCATAAATATGCTAGAAATATCATCTTACCAGATAAATGAAGAATATTCCTTTGTGGAAGAAGATGGATATGAGTATGATGTAGGGAATCAAAAATATAATGTTAATATGGGAAGACAAGAAGTCTTCTCAGATCAGGAGGACACCTACAGGGAAAGTACTTATAATTCTAACAAGCCATGACATTGTCAATGGAGAAACCCTACTAAAGAAGAAAGGAAAGCTCTTACAATGGATGTAGTGGCACAGGCTAAGAATAATTATAATCTAAGAAATAGGACGGTCAATGCAGATCAAGGAACACCTGGGAGTGTCTTTATAAAAGACCAAAATTATAATAAAACTAATATGAAAAATACATCAAAAGAGCCAGAAAAAACTGAGCAAGGCAAGGTAAAAGACAAAATACCAGTTGGAGAAAAAGGGCATAACAAAATATAAAAAGTTGATCAAACAATAACTCCCTCGTTTGACATAGCTTAGGCAATATCTCAAGTGAAAATATCAGTACCACTTCTTGAAATGATGAAGATAGATCAATATAGGAATACAGTGGTTAAGATGATTTCAGATATACTAAAAAAGAAACAAGAAAAACTTGAAATCACAATAAATAATGTTCAAACTGAGGCTACTAAAATTCCAAAAGTATATTTGGGTGATACATTGACAAAAAATCCATCTCAAGTAAATCCTTTCTATACTACCTTGTTGATAAAAAACAAGTTGGTGAGGAACTGTATGATTGATTCAAGGGCAGCCATGAACATCATGCCGATAGCAATCATGAAGGAATTAGAAATGTGGGTTGACACTACATATGGTAAATGTTACACTATGGACAACAGATCCATCCCAGTTGTAGGTATTATGAGGGATGTAGAGATAAAGTTAGCTGCCTATCCTGAAGCAGTTTATAAGATTGACATCACCATAGTGGATATACCACCTTACTATGGGATGCTGTTATCAAGACATGGGCTGCAATGGCAGGGGGGAATGTTCAGTTAGATCTATCCTATGCTACTATTCCCATGGGAGAAAAGGAAATTAGGTTATGCAAAGAACCAAGGTATGAGAACATCATAGAACGCATTGACCAGAATCAAGTAAATTTCTTCTGTGATACAGACCTTGGTGCATTTAAAATTGAAAATGGTCAACCAAAATTACAAAACACTGACCCAATGCACCAAGAAGCCCAAACTGATAAATATGATATATGGAGAATGCATTTTGATGGTGCGTGTAGTAAGGCTGGTAATGGAGTAGGAGTAGTGTTTATCTCACCAACTGGTAAAACTTTCAAATACTCATTCATGTTGACATTTGAGTGTACCAATAATATGGTGGAATATGAAGCTTTGCTCATCGAACTAAACATTGCCATAAAGCACAAAATAAAATGCCTTGCTATGTATGGAGATTCGGAGCTAATTATATCTTAGGTTAGAGAGAAGTATTCATCCAAGAATAAAAGATATTCTTTGATGCTTTCTCCATTAATTGGATAGATAAATCAAAAAATATAATGGCAGACTTCTTAGCAAATATAGCCTTGAAAATGGATGATATCACATTGGTAGGCATTACTGAAGTTGAGTTTAAAACTAGCTTGCAATACCAGACAATGTCTATAATTGGCAAGTTTGCAATGATGATACTGATTTGCTAAATTTCTTATAGTGCATCGACCAATATGATGCCCAAGAGATTGATTTCAATGCATTTGTGGAAGAAGTAGATTGCAAACTTTATTTGGTAAAGAAATTGTCCAACGTAAAACTAATAAGATACCCAAGGGGCTTGTGGCACTAGAAAGGGTGTTTGATGGACATGACCGAGCTCTTATGAAGTAGATACCAGTGAAGAAAGAAGACCTTGAATAAATCAAATTGGGTACTAAAATGACACCGGAAAGGGTAATATTGGGAAAAAGAGA
Source organism: Cunninghamia lanceolata (assembly GCA_027924645.1). Lineage (NCBI taxonomy): Eukaryota > Viridiplantae > Streptophyta > Pinopsida > Cupressales > Cupressaceae > Cunninghamia > Cunninghamia lanceolata. The sequence continues at coordinate 17,834,340 of BSBN01000274.1, forward strand.
AGCCCTACAATCAGGAAAATGCTAATTGCTCTATTGAGAAAATATAAACATGTCTTTGCTTGGTCTTATGATGACCTTAAGGCATATAGGGAGGATTTGTTCAAATCCCACCCAGACCTGATGCAAAACCTTTTAGACAAAAATAGAGACCTATAAACCCAACCTTGCAGCCCAAAATGTATGAAGAACTTGTGAAACTTAGGGAGGGAGGTATTATTAAGCCTATTAGACATTCTACATGGGTTTCAAACCTAGTACCAGTCAGAAAAAAGAATGGTGACATAAGGTTATGTGTAGATTTTAGAAATCTAAATATCTCATCCCTTAAAGACAACTATCCACTCCCAAATATGGAGGCAGTTTTACAAAGAGTCATAGGATGCGAGTTGTTATCTATGATGGATGGGATTTTGGGTTATAATCAGGTGAAAGTGAAAGAATTAGAACAATATAAAACCACATTTACCACTCCTTGGGGCACTTATGTGTATGTTAGAATGCCATTTTGACTCACAAATGCTGGTGCTACCTTTCAAAGAGCTATGGATGTTGCTTTTGTTGATTTAATCAATATCATAATGGTAGTATACCAAGATGATCTTACTACCTATTCCAAAAAAAGTAGAAGACCACTATGCACACCTTGAGCAGATCTTTTTGAAAGCATTAAAGTATGGTATTTCCTTGAATCTGAAAAAGTGTCAATTCACAGTAATAGAAGGAAAGCTATTAGGGCACATAGTGTCCAAAGATGGAATTAGGATTGATCCAGAAAGAGTGGAAACTATAGACAAGATTCCTACTCCTAAAACAGTCAAAGCCATTCAATCTTTCTTTGGGCAGATTAATTTCATAAGAAGATTTATATCAAACTTTTCTGAAATAGTAAATCTAATATCCAAAATGTTAAAGAAGGATGCACAAGTTAACTGGACAGACGAGGCCCTAGATGCATTCATGTCAATAAAAAGAGAAATCAAGGAAGTCCCAGTCCTAATATCCCCTGACTTCAGTAAACCATTTCATATTTTCTCATTTGCTTCCTATCATACAGTTGTAGCAGTGATGTTACAAAAAAATAATGAGGGGTATGAACAACCCATCTCATTCTTTAGTAATTCCCTCCATAATGCAGAGTTAAAATATGATGTAATTGAGAATCAGGTATATGCATTAGTGAAAGTAGTCAAAGCATTTAGGCCATACCTAGTGGGAACAAAACTAATAGCTCATGTACCTAATGTTGTAGTGAAGGATGTATTTGTTCAGACTGAAGTTATTGGTAGAAGGTGCAGATGGATTAACAAAATTTAGAAATTTAACATTGAAATCCAAATTACCAAGCTAGTAAGAGGACACCGTCTTGCTAGACTAATGGCCGAGACCAATTTTGAAGCTGCTTAGATATGTAATTCTAATGATGAAGATAACATGATTTCTAGCATTGAGTGTACATCATGGTATATTGATATCATATACTATCTAAAATATATGAAGTGCCCTAAAGGATATGATGATAACAAGAAAAAGGACACTTAAATTACAAGATTCAAAATATGTGTTCATAGAAGGGGGTCTTTATTGGAAAATTAGGATGGTATTTTGTTATTATGTTTGGATGAATATCAAGCCAAACATGTTATGAAAGAAATGCACAAGGGGATATGTGGAGGGCATTTTTCAGCCAAAACTAATGCTCACAAAATATTAAGGGCAGTATACTACTGGCCTAAGGTTTTCAACGATGCATATAATTTTACCAGGAAGTGTGAGGCATGCCAAAGATTTTCTAGGAAATTTTAATACCAAGGGGCAGTACCTTTAAGGTCTGTGCAAGTTGAGGCTCCATTCCACCAGTGGGGGATAGATTTTATAGGAGAAATCATAGAAAGATCCATTGGAGGATATAGATGGATACTAGTAGCTATAGATTATTTCACGAAATGGGTAGAAGCTATACCCACAAGACAAGCAACCAGTAAAGTTGTAATGAATTTCCTACTTGAAAACATTATCACTAGATGTGGTGTGCCGGCAAGGTTTATAACTGATAATGGAATGTGTTTCAGATTAGAGGAGTTCAAAACATTTGGCAACTCTTATGGAATAATGATTTTATATTCTTCACCATATCACCCACAAGCAAATGGGCAAGCTGAATCTAGTAACAAAAGCATCTTGAAAATCATAAAAAGAATGCTAAATAATAATACAAAGGCTTGGGATTCTAAGTTAAGGCTAGCCCTATGGGCAGATAGAATCACTATAAAAAAGGCTATAGGAAAATCACCCTTTGAGCTAGTGTATGGAACTCAAGCAAGACTCCCTCTGCATAACTTATTGCCAGTGTGCAAATTCATTTTACAAGAAGATTTGGAAATTCATGAACATATTGATGGTAACAGGTTGTCATTGATGCCAAAAAGGTTCATCAAGAATGTGCTTGATTAAGATGTCTTGATCTTGTTTGCAGGATGATATTGTGGACTTATATTCTTGATCTTCATAGATGTGGTCTTCAATTAGAATATCTCCAAGCATGACAAAGTTAAAATGATAAGATTCTATCAAGAGATAGTATGATGCAATGTTATGGTTTGACATTGTATGACAGGTTGAGTATGATGTCTGATTTTGTGATATTTGTTTAAGAACATCATTAGGTTATCTTCATTGAGGTACTTCATTGATGTGATCATTGAATTAGGTTCTTCATTCTCTCAAGGATATGTTTGTAGTTCTTATAAGGTCCAAATACCTTGTTCAAGGTATGATGTGTGTCTTGTTGACATAATTAGGAGTTGCATAACAAAGGGTCTCAAAACATAGTTGATACTTTGTGAGAATATGTTTGATTATGATATTGCATGTTGCTAATGCTTGTGAGAAAGGGTCATCATCATTTTGATGGAATCAAGGATTCTTTGATGTTAATAATTGAAGTGGAGATAGTATATTCTTCATTGGAGAACATTAGGTTATGCTTCATGCTTCAGGGTGATCTTACTTGTTGTATTGATTTGGTAAAGAATGTTTGGTTACTATGAGGGCTTTCATGCTTCTACCTCAGTAGGTTATCATAGCTTTTGCTTCATGATCTTGTTAATAATGTGTTGAGGATAGTCTTGTTCTTTAGATATTGATCTTATAGGAACTCACATGTTTCACATGCATGATGCATGTTTATGATCAAGCAATAATGATGCAGTCCACATACTCTTGCCTCATACTTCATGTCATCATTGGGTGTACTATTAGTTGAGTTGGTACATGAAAGAGATGTCATGCTTCATCTTCAAAGGACACATTTGATGTTGGTTTCATTAAGTTATATGAATATAAGGATATGATGTGGTACTTGCATCCATGGTTCTCATAGGATTTATTTGATCAATTTGATCATAGTTTGATCACAATCAATGGTGATAGTAATTATCAAGTTCACACAATGCATGTTCATGGTATAGGTTGTGTTCACAAGTTAGAACTTGGTTTGGAGTTGTTTTCATGGATTTGATGTTTATCTTCTTATGACAAGAAATTTCAGGAGTTCACTCATTCATAATCAAGGCATTTCATTGTCATTGGTATTCAATGAACCTAAGCCATAAAACTCTAAAGTGCTTTCATGATATTTATTCATTCTCTGCCTGTCATATAACATGTTACAGTTTTTGTCTATTATATCGGTGACCTGCTAGTGCAGGTTGTAAGTGACTTAAGTCACAACTAAGGGTTATGAAGATCGTTGTTTGACTAGCCCCAACAGTATATCAAACCTTTTGTTTCGGTCTTCATCCCAATTCATCAGGTGACAAATGTGAATCAACGATGGAGTTTAAAAGTAAAATGGTTGATTAGTAGTTTGAATTTGAATTTAGTTCTCCTCCATGTGCATCCTCTTTGATGTGCTTGAGGACATCATCTATTTTAAATCTGCAATGATTTTTGTTTTAAAAGTTTTTAAGAATGTTTCTAAAGGAACTTAGTGAGATAATACTTAAAGCCATGATTTAAGGGAATTCTTTCTATTTCTCGTGGCAAAGAGATTAATAAGAAAATGTTTTTTTGGAAGTTGATTTTTGAGTATGATATATGTTTTTTGAAGATATTTTTTGTGAAGGCAAAGTTCATTATGAAGGAAAATTTTTTTGAATATGAAAGATATGGAAGGAATTTCTTTTATGAACAGGAGCTGAATGAATGAAATTCATTCTGAAGATATATTTTTGAAGAATAGATTTCTGATAGGGAATAAAGAAAAATGAAGACATTTTTATGCGGGACATCTTTTATTTTGCATAGAAGATGAACAAATATTTGCAATGCAAAAGAAATTGAAGGGTCATTATTTTTCTGAAATATTGAAGTCATGAAAGGCATATTATTGAAAGATTTTTTGTAGATTGAAGAGTCAATTTTATAGATGAAGATAAAATTGCACACAGAAGAATATCAAAGTTTGATCATTTATTTTGAAAGAAATTTTTTGAAGATTTTCTTTTGCTTAGAAGATGAATCTTTGAAGGGATAAAATGTTATTTTATTGATCATTTATTTTGTGAATAAGATTTTCTTCTTGTAGATGGATTGGCGTTTGGATTCCTTGAAGTTTTTATTATTACAGATGAAAGGGTTTTGATTTTTTGCAAGAAGAAATTTTGCAGAGAGAATGTGAAAAGTTTTTGGTTCTTCATTAAGAGAAGTTGAAAATGATTATAAAGAGGGTGGGAAGTCATTTAATATTAATAGGCTTCACAGGTGGATTGATAGAGGAGTTGTTGAGTGGATCAGAATACAGGATTGATTATTTTGAATATCCTCTTGAAGAGATAATTTAGATGAGTTTTGTATATGATTTGTGTTGATGAAAAGAATGGTCATTTGACAGACACATGTGAAAGAAGAAGTGTTTTGTATTGAAACAGAGAAACCCTCTGAGTTCTTGTTTTTAATTTGTTCTGTATTAGGGGTGGTGCTCCTTGAAGTTGGTGCTTCTAAATATTGTAATCAGTGAGGTTTTTGATAAAGCCAGTGAGGTAGTTTTGGAGTGGTTTTTCTACCCCTAGTTTTCCACTCATGCAAATCTTGTGTCTTGATTCATATTGATCTTCTCTCTATGTGTGTGTATGATTTAATCATTAGGTTTTATCCTCTTCCTTCATTCTCAATTATGTGCACATGTGTGTAACAAATCAATGATATCTTTCTTTCTTCATGTCTTGAAAGTTAAATTTGCAAAAGGTTCAAATTTATACAACACTAATTCACCCCCCTCTTAGTGTTGTCCTGGACTCTTACACATATGGAAAAAAGGATTGAAGAATTAATGGATCTTGATGAGGTTAAAAATCAAGCACAAGAATGCAATAGAAGGAAGCAATTGCAAATGAAGTACTTGTATGACAAAAGAGCTACAAATAGAAAGTTTGAAATAAATGATATGGTCCTAAATGTGGAATGCCAAGATTCAAGACAAGGGAAAGCATGGAAAGTTTGAATCTCTATGGTTAGGACCCTTTGTCATTGTTGGAAAGGCTGGGGGAGACCCATACTATCTTTAAAATATGTTAGGAGAAGATTAGGAATTACCAGTGCATGGATAGTTCCTGAAGCAATTCTTTTCTTAAAATTTCCATGCACAGTAGTATAGGATTTTCATTCCATTTTCCATTCCTCATCCATATCAACTCCCATTTCAAAAATCCATCACTCCATCCCATCTCCCTTCCATACCAACTCCTATTCCATGCAAATTTGTTCTGCTTAACCTAGAAATCTCAAACCTTGTTATAACCATAGGAGGTATACATTCCCAGAAAGAGCTACTATTAGAACTGGAAAAAAATCACACTCTTCATTTGCTAGAAATCCACCTATCCTTCACATACCTTGAATAATATCCCTCATGTTGACTTCTTGATCAAAACTAATTACCAAAATTTGTGTGACTAGATCCATCTCATAGCCCACAAAATAACAATTTCATAAATATATCCTTTCAGATACATAGTCCTCTAATCATAGCTTAATTCTGATAGCAATTCCTCTCTATCGACAAGACCCTAAACACCTCTCTCTAAAAAGGAAGATATGATTTTAAGTCTAATATACATATCGACAAGAAATAATCAATGTCTTAATGATCAAAATCTCATATGTAAAAGTTACCTGATGATTGAGGAGACATTCCATATGTATTACCAATGAAAGCTCATTGGTGTGAGTAAATCAGTCAGAGTGAAATCCTAGAATCATACCAAGTTTATAAGTCACACTGACTGATATCTTATCATCAAGAAGCAAGTGATCTTTCCCTGACATAAAGTGATAAGTTCATCGGGATGACATATATGATCAAAGTAAACTCTTTAACTCCTCCCAACCATATAAGTCACCCCGACATGAGAAGATAGAATGTTTTCAGTAAAAGTCTTGCCGATCTGTTCCAATAAAGTTGGGAGATAGAGACAAACCATCGGAAAGACTTAACACATAGGGAAATTGTTATATTTTCTTAACGATAGCATTTGTCAGGCCAATAATGGTAAAACAACTTCCATTTGTCAGAGAGACACCCATCAACACCTAGAAGAGTACTCATCGATTCTAATCACCGTACTATCAGGATAAGAATCATAATTTCTCCTCGAATTAATGAAACTACTAACTGGTCTCCCTGATCAAAATAAAAATCAAAGGGACACTTCGTAAAGACACCAACACAATCTTGATGACTAAGTTATGAACATATGAAAGAAATGGCGCTAAACACAACATACTGATCGACATGAAACTAAAGAAGTCTCACCGATATAAAAAAGCATTTCCCTGACATTTTGAAACTCATGAACTTGCTACATTCAATTCTAGCAGCAGCCATTAATGGGCAATTAAACATGATGTTATATGAGTTATTCTGAACCCTATTGAACCAAAGTTAGAAATCAAATGGTTGCACACAAGGAGTAAGGAATTCATTAGAGGACAAGAAAATTTCATATAAAATATACAAGTAAGTCCTCTAAACCTCCTTGCAATTAAAATACAATCAAATTCTGGTGTTTATCACAAAATGGAAAGTTCTTCGAAGTAAAAAAGAAGACAGCAGACTGAAACGGGCTAAACCAAGGATAAAAAACAAAAAGTTGAAATAGAAAAAGGGGAGAAAACACAAGAGAGAAAATTTAACCAAGATCTCATAGACCAATTGCCCGGTTCTGGACCTAAAGATAGGAGAACTGCACAGCTAAGGGCAGATGCTGAAAAACTAGAGGACAAATATAAGTATGTGGGGAACATATGGACCCCTATTAGAGGATATAAGCTATTCATGTTCCATTACTATTGGAGGAATAGGATGGAACCTATGTGCACCCTTAGCAACTTAATTTGGGGAAATTGGTTGTCACGGATGTTTTTGTGAATATAGACCTCTTGAAACTATTGGCATACCATCACAATCCCTATAAAAAAGCAATATGCAATTTGCAAGGAGAACCCTTTATTCATATATCCAAGAATACAGTTTGTGAGGTGTTTGGTTTGAATGACACATATAATACTCCTATTTCACATGAAGAACTAGAAAAGGAATATTTGAGATTGGACACCACCTATAAGGGATGGAAACTGCCACTGCATAGAACACAAAGTGAGGGAAATTCAGTACCATTTGAAGAAGGGGATGGACCACCATTCCATGTTGACTTATTTGAACCTTACATGAGATATACATATTATTCAGTGGGACAGGTGTTGGGAACTAAAGTTCTAGATTTCATGTCCATAGCACCCATGGTCATATCTCAGCTAACATTCAGTGCCACCATGCAAGAACATTTAACTATGCTGCTTATCTTTTTAAAGGAATAGATTCAGGTTTGATGACAATTAAGAACAGTTCCCCAACAATAAGCTTCAGACATTACTCTTCTCTCATACATATGATTTTATATTATGGTCAAGAGTTAAATCTATGGCTAGAACAATTAAAAATTTCACAACTTGATAAGGATGGTCAACCACAACCCATACAATTATGGACTTATATATGGGATAGTAGGTTTGTAAAATGTAGGTATGCCCATTTTGAAAATTTTTTTGTTAAGACTTTCAATAGATGTTATGGTTATCCCTACAGTTATTCCTTGTTAGATGAAATAAAGAGATTTTTAAGAACCAAGGATTTTGATGGGACACCCACTATAAAGCACAATTGGGGTGATTGGTACTGTTTTCTCGATTCCACTATGATCAGGGTATATGGGTTTGAAGATGCCCCTTTTCTGTTACCAAGAACTATGCTAGATAGAGTGGCATACTTAGAAATAGTCAGATAGCTTGATTACTCCAATGTGATGAATCTCAGTGCGTATGACAAACAATCATTTATGCCAAGTACACTATGTTTTTGTGATTTTACTATGTTGGCAAAAGAGGGTTATGATCTCATTTTTGACAAATTGTCACATTTTAATCTCAGGAGAGTAGTGCATAGGAAAGGATTCAACCCAGAAGGTTTTATTGATTATGCTAGGAAAAATCAAAATCTGAGTGGATATGCTCATGTGCCCTTTTCTCATGATGATGTTATAAGAAATTTAGAAGAAGCGGATGTTGAAATGGCTATTGATGAATATAACCAGGATGTGGAGAAGAGAAGGAGGGAAGCACAAGAGGTTGAGGTATTTTTTTCTAACAATGAAGGGTTTGTTGCATCAAAACCCCATGACCTATCTAACACAATTCCCAAATTTAAAATTAAACAATATCAACCTCTAGAGAGAGGTTTAGAAATTGAGACAGGTGATAATGATGCTAGGCAAATAGCTTACAAGTCCTTCATCTCAGAAGACTAGTTTATTCACACTCCTGAATTCAAGACTTTTTTGTATAAACACAAAGGCAAGGCTATTAGGGAATCAACCTTAGACATTACACCGAATAATGAGACACAATTATTAAATACATTAAAAATGGATGTGGAGAATAAGATGAGAGATATGACTCCAGAAAAGGGAAGAAGATTACTAGAGGCATCTGGTACGATGATATTCCCTAGTCTTGATTTGAATTCAGCACTTGTCTCTGATAGTTTCTTGCATAATGATAATCCAAAACACAAGCTCAGTTCTAAAGGAGTGATTGAAGTGTATATTGGGACAAAATATAATCCTGATGAAAATTCTCTCATGATCTAGGTTTTGTACCCACCACACAAAAGGTTTACTGTTATTGACACTGAAAAAGCCTTTGGCCATGTAATGACATTGAAGGCTGGGGAAACTGATCCAATTGTTATAGCAGACCTTGGAATACATGTGGCTAAGTTAAATAAAGCTCAAATTTAGATGTTGATTAAGGAAAGGGACATGTATAAAATGAGTTGGAAAAGAGCAAAAAAGGAAAATGATTTCTTAAAGGATTCAATCCCTCCCAAAATGTTAATCCAAGTAGAAAGCTCAAGAACAATGGACATGGCTGAAACAAAACAAGTAAACATGTAGGTAACATAGGCCAGATTTGATGCACTTGTCGCTATGTTTAAAAGAAGGCATAATAATATGATGTCATGGATGGATAAATTCTAGATCACTTATTCAATGAATCAAAATGCTCTTCAAGAACACAATAGGTTGGCTAGCTGACTTGAGGAAAAACTCTAGGAAATACAAGGCAGAGGTACTTTGGACACTGAGGCTATCTCCAGTACTAAGGTCTTGATTAAGGTTCACACAAGCTTCCACGGAGACCTTTAGGCAGAAGCTGATGTGTTTATTGAAGCTTCCTAAACAATTCCTACATTGTTCAAAAATGATAATAGCCTGAAGTACAAGAAAGATTGGATCAAGGAGTGCCAGATGATCCTACATGAGGCCTTGGTAGTTGTAAAAAGTGATGATCAAACATTGGAGGGAGCCTGTGCATGCATGGAAATAATTATTGCCATGGAGTTCGCTACAAAAAGTACTGTGGAGTGTGTTGATATGCATTTGAGCCAAAGGTACCTAGATTATATCACTAGGATCCATTTATGGCTAGTTAAGGCCTAGTTAAATTATGTAATTGTTAATTAATGTTCACAAGACACTTATGAAGAGATGAATCTCTTCTACATCTAACTATCTAAGTCAAGACATTGTGGAGAAAAAAGATATAGATAGAAATACAATTATATACAATAGACTTTTAGCAACACATCTTTACATACTTCAGACATTTTTGGAATTAATGTTAATATTTTGAGGCAATACAATGGAGCAGAATGTTCTTGAATGTTGATTCATTTCTAGAGTTCAACTATTATGATTTAAGTATTATAATTATATGCTGCTATATTGTCTCCAAAGTGGTTCCTTCAAATTATTAAAATTAACATAATTTGGCACAATACATTTGCTATTGGTGTGTGGTCAATTTGGTTGGTTTCTGAAGAGAAGTTGATTTAAGTCCTCCCAACTAAGTTTATGTTCATTGGTCTCTGCCTGGAGTTAAAAAACCTTTAAACAAATTGTCTTGGTTAGGTTTCCTTCTTATCAGGATTAAAATTCCTTTCAGTTTCTCATAATAGTTTAGGGAAATATCACTGGGATTTGGTAAGAAAAGTATAGTAAGTTACAAACTTGCACGTCTGCATAAGGTGCAAACACATAAAATGTGCCCAACAGTTAGAGTTAAGCTCAGAAGTAAACCAACCAATCCTATGCATCTATATCCATAATCATCATTTATCCATTGACTCTATCCACCCAATAGGTTAGGCACTGATCCATTTTAGAGCTCTTTACACAAATTTAATTCACATCTTCTATACTTCAAGATTTTATTAGAAATTAGAAAACAAGCTATGCAGTTTTCTCACACCTACATCCCATTGTGAGTAAAATTGCTTCAATTAAAATCCATTCATATTTCTGAATCCATCTTATTGATTAGGTATACCCACCTACGTCTAGAAGTGCCAAAAGAGTAGGGGGTTTTGTTGTATAAACCTTATTTTGTTGACCAAAAATGTACCAAGGGATTGGCACCCTCTTGTGGTCTAAAAACCTACATTTTTGAGAACCAACAAGTCCAATATTAGTATCGAGTAAATCAAATAGATTACAACCAGCAATCCTTGCAACTCAATATTGTTGCAAGATATATGGCACTTTGACTGTCTGTATACAAAGAACTGTTAGCCTATTATTTGCCTAATTCTTGCTTGAAAGATTGCAGCCATATCATCTCCTTGCTTGGCTCTTTTGCAGCTACATACTCTGCCTTCGTGGTGGATAAAGCAACCACCTTTTGTAACCTAAAGATCCAACTCACCATTGTGCCACCTACAGTAAAGACATAACCTGTAGTACTCCACCTAGTATTAATATCTCCTGCCAAATTTGAGTGTACATAACTTGTTAAATTAGTATTAGAGCCCCCAAAACATAAGTGTTTATTGGATGTGCCTCTCAAATATCTGAGAATCCATTTTACTGCATTCCAATGCTCCAATTTGGGATGACTCATATACCTGCTTACTGTTAGGTATTGCATGCAAAAGATATCAATTAAATACAAAAAAGATTAAGTAGAGGAATGAAAATACATAGAAATAATAATAGCGAGAGACAAGTTTTAATGTGGTTCACCCAAACGCAGGCTACATCCAGCAATAGAGAGTCTAATATTATTATCCAGTAAATCAAACTAATTACAACCAGCAATCCTTGCAGCTTAATATTGCTACAAAATGCTACAATGCATCAATGAAAACCCTAACCCTTAGCCACTTTCATCAAGCCTTATGTTGGTTACAAAATAGGGTTTTTTTTATGGCGCTGCCCCCAAACCCTCACAAGGGGTGCTGCCCCTTGACCCCATTAAATAATTTAGGGGGAAACCGCACCGATAAAAGTGGGGTAAATTGAACCTCCGAGTTTGATTAGGCTCCATATAACAAAACTTATGACTTCTACAGTATGTGCAATATCTAGTCTCGTGCATGCCATGGTGTACATTAAACTTCCTATATGTGAAGCATATGGTACCTTGGACATTTTTTCTTCCTCCTCTTGTGTCTTTGGACACATCTCCTTAGTCAATTTCAAATGACTAGGCAAAGGTGTGCTGACAACTTTTGCATTCTCCATATGGAATCTCTACAACACCTTTTCAACATAATCAACCTGAAATAGAGTCAGTTTTCTTCCTGTCTTTGCAAATTTTCATACCAAGGATTTGTTTTGCTGCCCCCAAATCCTTCATAGAAAATGATTGTGCTAACTATTGTTTTAACTCTCTTATGTGATCCCTGTTAGACTCTGCTACAAGCATGTCATCAACATATAAACATAAAATAATGTAGCTGTCATTGTCCAACCTCTTAAAATAAACACAATGGTTAGAATTACACCATTTGTAGCCTTGCTCAGCCATAAAACTATCAAATTTGAAATATCATTACTGAGGTGCTTGTTTCAGGCCATACAAACTTTTCTTCAATTTGCACACCTATTTCTCCTTACCTTTGACCTCAAATCCTTAGGGTTGTTCCATATATATCTCCTCCTCCAAATCACCATGGAGAAAGGTAGTTTTCACATCTAGCTATTCCAAATGCAAATCTTTAGCAACCACAATACTTAAAATAGTATGAATAGAAATCATCTTAACAACCGGAGAAAAAATCTCATCAAAATCAATGCCCTTTTTCTATCCAAATCCTTTTACAAACAACCTAGCTTTAAATATTTTCTTACCTCCATCTTCTTCTTTTAGCCTATAAACCAATTTGTTTGGTAAGGCCCTTTTACCTACAGGCAACTTACATAATTCCCAAGTCTAATTTTTCAGCAAGGAATCCATTTCTTCTTTCATTGCAAGCTCCCATTGAACCTTTGTATCCACCTGCATAGCTTCATCATACCCTTGAGGTTCACCAGCATCTATTAACAAAATAGAATACAAAGAGGGAGAAAACCTTTCAGGAGGTCTACTTAGCCTTGTTAACCGTCTAACATTCACTAGAGTTTGTGGTATTTCTTGTTGCTGTTGCGAAGCATGAGGAACCACTGGAACATCACTATTTGGAGTATCATCTAGCACCACATAATCCTTTTCTTTCTTCTCATGCTATTGCAACTGATCTTTGTACAACACCTTCTCCTTGAATACAACATCCCTACTTCTCACAAAAATTTTCAAAATCCCAAAGCCTATTGTTATCAAAAAATTGGAGGAATAATTTGATTTAATTAAACAATTGAAATTATTTAATTGCTTGGAAAAATGAAATTGACTTTGATGAAATTAATTAAATAAAGGTAATATATTTAATTAATGAGAGGAATATGAACCAAATAAATAAATTGATTTATTTATTTATTGATGGAGGAATTTAGATAAAATAAATATTAAGAATATTTATTTAGACAGAGTCGTGTCATTTTTAGGTGTATACATTTTGCCCCTCTTTGATGCAATGTGTTTTATCACGTTGCCTCAAAGAATAAGATTTTTTTGATAATGATATATGTCTTAGTTTGCCCCTGGTACAGGTTTAACAATGGTAGGATGCCCCCTTGGGAGATTGGATAGGAAGAAAAGTTAGAGGGCGTGAGATGAACAATCTCACAATGAAGAAGTTGAACAGTTAGGTTAGGGTGAAGAAAGAGCTGAAGTGATATGCTACACAAGATAAAATGATAACACACACAAGCAAGTAAGCAAGTATGCACAAATGATACAAGAACAAACAAGGTATTTCCCCTGTCAAGTGGTAAACCAAATGATTAATCGATAATGATTGATGATAGTGTTGTCATTGTGAGGAACGATAGATCCCTAGATTAAGACAAAGGATAGTGTTGTCATGGCGGGGAACGATATATCCCTAGAACAACACGAAAGATGTGGGAAAGATACATCCCACTCATAATTATGATTAATTGAGTTGGTTTACGACTAGATTAGGATCAAGACCACTAATTTCTCTCAGATGATTTGACAAGATTGATTTAGTTGATTGGTATGGATTAAGGATAGACTTGCATTTGGATCATTGTTTGGATTTGATGGGTAAGGATGAAAGACATAATGATAAATAGAAATTTGACAGAAGATTGACTCGACAGAAGGACTCACAAGCTTTTGTAAACACTTACACTGCGAACAAAATCTTTATTGATGGATGGTAATATGGAATGCAAATGGATATGATATAGATGTGGATACTTTTCATCTTGATGCTACAAGTAATTTGAAGTGCTTATTTAATCATTGGGCTTTTTTTGTTTATTTTCTCTTTTGAAATGTTGTAATAAAATACAAGCATCTAGGTATAATTGAACCAAGATGATTTGAGTATCACTTACATGGATTTTGATTTAGCATGTTAATACAAGTATCGAAGTATAATTGAACCAAGATGACCTGGGTTGATCATCTCATTAGACAAAAGTCATCACATTACTAAAGATTAATTCACAAATAGAAGACAAAGAAAAGGATTATGCCCCCATCATAGCTTCTCTAGTTTTTGACATCCTCGAGTAGCATAGAAAGACATAATAACAAGAATCAAGACTTTGTAAGTTAACTTGCCCAAAAACATAAAACATTCTTGCATTAGATGTACCTTTTTTCCATAATGTAGATAAAATCATTTTGAGTGTTTGGGTACTTTGTTTGTTTTTCTTTGGATAGGTTGACGTCTTGCATCAAAACTTCTGTTTGAAAGCAAGTTTTTGAATTGCACTTGCTTGTGTCTGGTGAAAGTCTCCATAATCCTTATTGGTTAAATGGACCCTAAGGGACTGACCTAGTGCATCAAGGGTGCATTGATAATGGCCTTGCCCACGTGACGATGCAAAGGCAACATAGTTTGGGGTGAACCCTGATGGACCTAAGACCTAGGCAAGGAGAGATGGTGTGGACTTAGATAGATAGAAAGATAGATGACATGTATGAGAAGTAGAGCCTCAAGGGCAGATTGATAATGGCCTTGCCTACGTGATAACATAGAGGTGACGTTGTTTGGGAAACGGTACTAATGGATTGGGTTTGTAGATGATTTGATGTTTTCAGGATATTTGGATAGCAAATTGGATAGCCTAAATGTTGGATACTGATGACAAGAGAACACCATGGATAGGTAAATGGATGGGTGATAATGGATAATGGATGGGTAGGTAGAAGGATGGGCAATACTAGATAGAAGGAACACATGCAGAAAAGGGGAAGGATGTGATCTCCAAGGACTAAGTCGCATAGGAATAACATGCCCCATTGTAGGTAGGATACTTAGGATTTTTCATGACAATGTTTATGACGATAGGAGGATGGGAGGATAATGAAGGATTTGTGTGGTTTAGAAGGATAAGGTATGTCAATAGACATCCAAAATATTTGTCAACATTGTGCCCCCAATCTTTATCAAGATAAAAAAATAGAGGAAGGGAAGATTAGGATGGATGGATTTGACAGGATAGGTATGTAATGGATAGAAGGATAGGATAGGAAATGGTATGGAAGGAAATGATAGGAGAAAAGTAACCATGCTGATGAGATAAGGTATCCCCAAGTGTAAGTGACGTAGGAGATCAACTTACACATGACGCCTGTTTGCTAGGTTTTCATCATGGTACTTATCTAAGGCACTTGTTTGCCATATTTTCGCCATTGGACGAAGAGATTTCTCTTTACTTTTTTTTTTTTTAAAATAACATTTGGATGGGAGAAGGTGGATATGGATGGGAGAGACTCAAGTGTCTAGTTCCATGAAAGGTGATAGTCCTGTGAGATGGATGTTGTCACATGGACTATGCTAAGTGTTCTCATAGATATTAGTAGGGGATTGCATGGAAGTGAGATGTAGAAGGTAGATAGCAGATTATGGAAGGTGCGATAGTGAATTATGAGTTGGATTATGTAAGAGTTATGTAAGGATAGAGGCAAGGCTTATGCAAAAGCATGAACCATAGGAATAGGATGGCGAAGATATGTAGGATAATAGAGGAAGGGGATATAGAGGTATGTGGAAGTGTCACGGGATGGAAGGGAATCATGACCAACAGTTGCACATACCATGATAAACATTGAAGCTTATGATGGGAAGATGCGGTAGGAAGCAATGGAGAGTTTTTCTTGGTGGATGAATGATTTAGGCATTTAGGGACCCACATAGACTTAGTATTTTTCTAATTTTTGTTTGTCATGTGGGATGGAAGGATTTGAAACTTTTGGATGGAAAAGAAGGAAGTGAATGGTTGGGATTCTTGAGAGGTGGATGCCTCATTTGACTTGATGAATTTTTTCTTAGGTACCCAAACCATTTTACTTTTAGACTTTACTTGTGAAGGTTGAAAGGAAGCAAGGTGTACAGAAAATGCTTCCTACACTAATCTAATGAGGAGAGGCTATGCAAATTCAAAACTATCCTAACTATTATAGCAATGCTAAGGCATTAACATGAGATATTGCAGCAAAACACAAGAACCAGAATGCAAACAGAAGAAGAGAGACAAAGATTTACGGTGGGGAAAACCCTTATCGGGTGAAAAACCCCACACTCAGAAACTTGTACAATGTATTAACAAATCTGAAAGAATGTTTACAATACACTTGCAATGCAAGCTTCAATGGATTTCAACACTCATGTCTGGAGTCAATCTGGTAGCATAACAGTACCTATAAACCTGTGATACAAACTCCATCTCCAAGCACCTGTTTAAATAGAAATTACAAGGCAATTTTGGACCTTTCTTGGAATGGGCATCCAATATGGCATCTTGGACCATAACCCATCCCTAGGGATAGCTAGTCAACATTGTAGAATGTATCTGACACTTGTCCATAGCTCCCATCCCAAAGAGGTCACCTATTTCCAAAATGGGCTATGACAGATGCTCTTATGACACTTACGACCGTCATAGAATCTGTCATAGTGGTTACAACTTACAGCTGTAAGAGAATCTGTCATACACATGCTAAAAATAGCGTATTCTCTTACAACATGTCATATTCCACCTTGGGGCACCCAAATATGCCTCATTCAAAGATGCTTCATGACACATGTCATCACCTATCTTACAGCCTTCTATTTCTGACTCTTACATGTCATAGATTCGTCGTAGGAATCCATCATAACTGTTTCGGTCAAACATTCCTTACACAACATAGAAGATGCCAACACATGGCAGAATATTCCTACCACTAAGTGGGACACCTCTCTCCTCATGTGAGGATAAAATAACAAGTTGTCATAATCCATGTAGGATTGACACATCACCGTGCCACATCCCACAATATGACAAAGTGGAATTTCCAATTATTTACAACATAGGCAATTAAAAAATAAATACAAACATTAGGAATGCAAATAATTACCAAGGTTGAGACACCTTAATTCCCAACATTCTCCCACTTTTTAAACACCTTGTAAGAGCCAATAGAAAAATAGGATTTAACTACTATAGGCGAAGAGGCTCATAGACTCCGAACACCATCTGAACTTCTTTATGCTCACTGGTTTCGTCAATGCATCTACAACATTCTTCAAAGTATCTACCTTCTCCAAATTTACCTTTCCATCCTCAACCATGTCCCTCATGAAGTGAAACTAAACATCAATGTGCTTGGTTCTAGCATGGAAAGTTGGATTCTTTGCAAGGCAAATTCCACTCTGACTGTCACAACTAATCATGATCTGACTTGCATCAACACCAATATCTGAACACAATCTCTTAAGCCAAATGGCTTCCTTACAAGTGTGAGTTTCTACCATATACTCAGCTTCTGTCATGGAGAAAGCAACAACAGGTTGTCACTTACTCATCCAACTAATAGCACCACCAAATAGTGTAAACACATAAGCACTGGTGGATCTCCTGTTGTCAATGTCACCTACCCAATCTAAATCCACAAATCCACAAATATCAACATAATGCAGAGGTCCTAAAACATTAGCATGATAGAAAATGGAATACTCGGAAGTACCCCTCAAATTTTTGAACACTCGCTTAACTGCATCCCAATGAACCTGTCCAAGATTAGCCATAAAATGACTAAGGACTCCCACTTCTTGGGCAATGTCTGGTCTTGTACAGACCATAGCATACATCAAACTGCCAATAGCACTAGCATAAGGAACTCTGCTCATGTCCTCCACCTCACTAGGAGATTTTGGACAATCATCAATAGACAACTTTGTCCCCAAAGAAATGGGAACACACAATGGTCTACAATCTGCCATGCCGAATCTATCCAACATGGTCTTCACATACTTACTCTGGCTTAACCAAAGTTTTTTGTTGGTTTTGTCTCTTCTGATTTTCATTCCTAGAATGTACCTGGCTGCCCCTAAATCTTTCATTTCAAACTGTGATGACAACTGAGATTTAAAATCAGAAATCATATTCTTACCCTTCCCAATGAGCAACATATCATCAACATACAGTGCAACAATGAGAATACAATCACCATCAGACTTATAATAAACATAGTGATCTGATTTTGATCTCACAAATCTAATAGACAACACAAAGGCATCAAACTTCAAGTACCATCTCCTAGGGGATTACTTCAAACCATACAAAGACTTCTTAAGTTTGTAAACCAAATTTTCTTTACCTTTCACCATGTAATGCTCTGGCTGTGACATGTAGATTTCTTCCTCCAAGTCACCATGAAGGAAAGTTGTCTTCACATCCATCTGTTCTAACTCCAAGTCATAAGCTGTTGTGAGTGACAACAGGAATCAAATGGATGTCAGCTTTGCAACAAGAGAGAAGATCTCACCATAATCTATACCCTTCACTTGTGAATACCCCTTTGCAACCAATCTAGCCTTACGCTTTTGAACACTGCCATCTGCACCAATCTTCTTCTTGAACACCCATTTGCATCCAATGGGTTTTTGTCCCGGAGGCAAAGGCACCAAGTCCCAAGTTTGATTCTTTTCCAAAGAAGTCATTTCTTCCTCCATGGCCTCCTTCCAGAAACCTACATCCTTCATATCCAAAGCCTCTGATATAGTTCTAGGTTCATCACTGTTAGTGATTAAAGCATAAGCACAACTAGAATCAAGCAATGTAAAACCAAACCTTTTAGGTTGCTTTCTTATCCATGTAGACCTCCTCAAGAGCTGAGGTTGAGGTTTAGCTTCTTCCTCTGAGCTTTCAGAGCTGCTAGAGCTCTCCTCATCATCAGGTCCAACATTGTCTTTCTGTTCAGTCTTCTCAGGGGTGAGAGGAAACTGAACAACATCCTCTTTCTTTTCTTTTTCTTCTGGCTGCAAAATAGTGGAAGAAGGTGTAAGCTCTCTGAAGATGACACTTTTGCTATACAACACTTTTTCAGCCACAGGATCCCAAAGCTTGTATCCTTTCACACCAACACCATAGCCGATGAAGATACACTTGACAGCTTTGTTCTCCAACTTTGACCGCTTCTCCCTAGGCACATGTGCATATGCCTCACAACCAAAAACATGAAGATGCCTTACTGAAGGCTTTCTACCAGACCACACCTCCATGGGTGTCTTTCCAACAAGAGCTGATGCAGGAGATCTATTTACCAGATAGTAGGTAGTGGCAACAGTTTCAGCCCAAAACTTTTGTTCTAGACTAGCTCCACTAAGCATACTCCTAGCCTTCTCCATCAGTGTCATGTTCATCTGCTCTGCAACTCCATTTTGCTGTGGGGTGTATGGAGTTGTCTTATGCCTTTCAATCCCAAGTTCCTTGCAATACTTATCGAATTCTATAGAATAGAACTCACCAGCATTGTCAGTTCTCAAACATTTAATCTTTTTACCAGTCTAATTTTTAGCAAAGGCTCTAAACTCCTTAAACTTGCTATAAACTTCAGATTTGCTTCTAAGAAAATAAATCCATGTCCTTCTATTGTAATCATCTATAAAAGATACAAAGTATACAGATTTTGATAACGAAGGAACATTAACAGGACCAAACACATTAGAATGAATAAGGTCCAACACACTAGAAGACTTATGAGAACTCGAGTAAAACTAAACACGGTTTTGTTTTCCATAAATGCAATGTTCGCAAAAGTCAAACTCAAGATTACAATCATCTAACCCCTCAACGATGTTCTTATTTTTTAGGGTATGCAGACCCTTCTCACCAATGTGGCCAAATCTCTTATGCCATAACATTGTCTTTTCTGTAGGAAGTTTAACTTCCAATGCACGATTACAACCATCAAGATTAGAAACAACAGATTTCTTCACTGCTCAATCAGATGGTGGGGATGAAGTGACTTCTGCCCTCTTCCTTGAGTCAGAAGAACTATTGCATTGTGAAATACATTCCTCCAGAAGAAACAGAGTACCTCTCTGAGTACCCTTAGCAAGCACCATAGATCCTCTAGTCATCTTGCATCCTTCTTTCGAAAAGACAACTTGCACACCTGCATCATTCAAACTACTTACAGAAAGCAGGTTTTGTGCTAATCTTGGGATGTGCATAACCCCAAAGATCCCCTTCACTCGACCATTAGGGAATTGGATAGAGACTCTTCCACGACCAATGATCTTTAGATGAGATTCGTCACCCAGATACACCTTTTCACCATCGAACTCCTCATACTTAGTGAACTAGTCTCGATGTGAGGTCATGTGGAATGATGCACCAGAGTCGATTAGCCACACATCATCAGATGCATGGGTTGCCAAGGCTGTGATGAAGGCATCAACATCACCTTGAGATTTGTCAGAATCTAAATTAGGAGCTTTCTTCTTTTTCTTCTTCTCCTCTTTGTATTCCTTTCAGAAATGCCCAGTCTTGCCACAGTTCCAATAAAAAGCCTTGGACTTTCCAGGAGATTTGGATCTCCCACAGGATTTGGATCTACCCTTCTTAGCTTTCTTGTCCTTCTTCTTCCCTTTCTCCTTGGGTCTTCCATGAACTGCAAGGGCTTCTTTGGCTACCTCAGAAGACTTTCTACGCATCTCTTCAGATAACAGTGAAGAAACCACCTCTTCCATTTTGAATGTGGATGTGGTGCTTCTGATTTCTGTGACAAGATGATCCCATGAGTCTGGTATAGAACAAAGCAAGGTCATACACTGATCCTCCTCCTCCATCTTTAAACTGATAGATGTTAATTGTGCAACCAACATGTTAAAGGCATTCATATGCTCAGCTACAGATCCTTCATCCTCCATTCGAAGAGAATACAACTTCTTTCTTAGGAAAAGTTTATTGACAAGGGATTTGGCTTGATACACATCCCCCAACTTCTTTCAAAGGAGTTTTGCAGTAGTCTCCTCATGGACATTTAACAACATAGAATTGGCAAGACTAAGTCTTATGAGACCCTTAGCCTTCTGATCCTTTTGATCCCAATCAGCTTGTGACATTGCAGTTGGTTTAGTTCCATTCACACTATCCCAAAGGTCTTGGTCAAATAACAAGTCTTCCATTTTGAGCTTCCACAGCTCGAAATTATTGTCGTTGAACTTCTCTACTTCAAACCTTCCTAATGTGCCTGCCATCTCCTTGCTGCAATAAGATACAGAATGTTCTATACAGACTCCCACTCAACCTAAGATTAGCTCAAAAAACCCCTACCCAACAACTAGGACCAAAGGTGATCAAGCTCTGATACCAACTGAAAGGAAGCAAGGTGTGCGGAAAATGCTTCCTACACTAATCTAATGAGGAGAGGGCTATGCAAATTCAAAACTATCCTAACCATTATAGCAATGTTAAAGCATTAACATGAGATATTGCAGCAAAACACAAGAACCAGAATGTAGATAGAAGAAGAGAGACAAAGATTTACGATGGGGAAAACCTTTATCGGGTGAAAAACCCGACACTTAGAAACCTGCACAATGTATTAACAAATCTGAAAGAATGTTTACAATACACATGCAGCATAACAGTACTTGTAAACCTGTGATAGAAACTCCATCTCCAAGCACCTGGTTAAATAGAAATTACAAGGCAATTTTGGACCTTTCTTGGAATGGGCGTCCAATATGCATCTTGGACCAAAACCCACACCTAGGGACACCTGGTCAACATTGTAGAATGTATCTAACACTTGTCCACAACTCCCATCCCAAAGAGGTCACCTATTTCTGTAATGGGCTATGGCAGATGCTCTTACGACACTTATGACCATCATAGAATCTGTCATAGCGGTTACAACTTACAGCTGTAAGAGAATATATCATACACATGCTAAAAATAGCATATTCTCTTACAACATGTAAAATTCCACCTTGGGGTGCTCAAATATGCCTCATTCAAAGATGCTTCATGACACATGTCATCACCTGTCTTACAACCTTCTATTTTTGACTCTTACATGTCATAGATTCGTCATAGGAATCCATCATAACCGTTTTAGTCAAACATTCCTTACACAACATAGAAGATGCCGACACATGGAAGAATATTCCTACTACTAAGTGGGACACCTATCTCTTCATGTGAGGACAAAATAACAAGTTGTCATAATCCATGTAGGATTGACACATCACCATGCCACATCCCACAATATGACAAAGTGGAATTTCCAATTATTTACAACATAGGCAATTAAATAATAAATACAAACATTACGAATGTAGAGAATTACCAAGGTTGGGACACCTTAATTCCCAACAAAGGTGTGGGCTTGGGTATATATAGCTTTTGTGTAGCTTTTGAGGTATTAAATTATTGTTTGGGGACCCACACCTTTTTCAATTTTACTTTGAGGTGTGTGGGTGTATGCAGCTCTTGAGATGGGTTTTTGTTTGATTCTTGGCTTTGTATCTGAGGGCATGAGGACCTTTAGGATTGATGACTTTATAGGTAGAGGCATCCAAATATTTGTTGTTGAATTCCCTTGGGATGGTGGAAGTGGAGTTGGTGGAAGCTCTTTGTTTAGACAACATGTGCATTCATTGGCCATGACTGGGATTTTTAGATGATTTATGGATGGATGGATAAGGTGTTTGAAGAAGTGATGGTAGAAGGCATGGAGGGATGTTAGGAGTTGGAAATAGTAGAGGTAGATTGGATGGTGGAAGGTGTATGGTCACATGCTTTTGGGATGTATATGATAAGGGAGGTGGAATGGCGACATATGTTTTGAGAATATGATAGGGTTTACGATGGAGAGTGGTGGATTTGGAAGGCGTAGAGGAAGTACCAACATCATGAGATTGCTTTTCTTGGGAGATATAACCAAGGCCATAAGAGGGTGGAGGAACTTCAACATGGATAGGCTCCAAAGTACCTTTTTCATGAAGGCCTAAGCCTTTACCTTGATAGTTCATATTTTGGAGTATGCGGTGGACAATGGGATTATGGGTGCTTTGGACACTAGCAGAAATCTCCTTATTGGATGAGGAAGGTGAGATACATGATAATGGTTGTTGGTGTTCTAAGGAAGAACATTCATGGATGAAGGTAGTGAGACTAAGGGGATAGGATAACGGATTTGCGATATGGTCGATAATGTATGGTGGAGGATCATTAGGAGCTTGATTATCATTATGCTCACTAAGATCTAAGTTATTGGTTTGATCATCTATGTGCACTTGGGAGGCAAGTGTCTCATCATGGAAAGCGGCCATTGTTGGATCATGGATAGATGGGGTGATATACTCATGACCATGGGATGTATGAAGTTGGCTGAGAGGATCATCATGGTTCACTTGATCATAGATAGGATTAAGCGTGATGGGATCAATGTGCTCATGTATAGGTTCTTCATCAACGATAATATCTTGATCATAGAATAGATATAGGTTATGGGTGGGTTGGATTTAGATTTCTTTCTCATGTATGAGTATAGGATCAAGTTGCTCATGGATAGTTTCTTCATAGGGAATATCTTGATCTTAGAAAAGATATAGGTTATGGAGGGGTTGGATGGAGGTGCTTTGATCTTGATTTAGATAAAGAGTTGATGTTTCCACATGCTCTAGAGTGTACTCTTGACATAACTTTTGATTTTCTTGGATTGAAGTGTGCAAATCTTAGATAAGCTCGATAGGTTCTAAGTGGTTAACAACATGAGGGTACGATGGACCTTGACTTTGGTTCATGATAGGAGGTTCTTCAATAACTTGAGGGGTTGTGGATTACACAACAATGTTGTAGGATTTGACATGGCGTTGGAAGAATCTTTTGTAAGTTCTGTTGTGTGGTTACACAACACGCCCCATTTTAACTTATCAAAACAGGGACCCAACTTTTGGCTTGGTTTGTGTTGTTTGTTTTCTGGCAGTTTGGTAAAAATGAGTCAGGTGCATCATCATCATGATATTCGATCATCATCATGAGGTCAGTTTGTCAAAGTTCATATTTTGTTTCTGTGACCTCATATTTAGAAAGAGCTTGAAATTCCATGCAGGTTTGCCTTTTACATCACCTGAAAATTCATCCATATGAGGGAGTTATGCACAGTCAAAGTTTTGGTCAAACCTGATATTCGCAGGAGGATCATCATATTTATATCCTCAATCATGTTGTCAAGGTCATCATGATCTTTGTCTATCACCCGATAAAAATCATGCACTCCCAATATCCGGACGTCAATCTTAGGTGATAGTGTGTTTTACCCGTCAAATGACCTTGGGCGCATCGTGAGCATCATGATTTTGGAGGGTCATATTTCAAATTATACGAGCATCATGATATTCTTAACATCACCCGATATTATAATATCATGTTGATCTTATAATATCACCCTGCTTAGAAAATCCACTATCTGCATAATTTGCATGCGCATGTCAAAGTCCCGGATATCCTGATGAGGGTCATCATCCTGATCTTTCAAGAGAGGGTCATATTTGCTGATATTCACTAATATGATGATGACGTCATCATATCCTCCTGATCTCCTTTTGCATGATCCTGATGATCACCATATCTTCTAAGGGAGGGTGATATTCCATTCCTTAGCATGATCATATTTTATAATATCACCCTAGCGCTAACCTGATGATGACCTCAACTCATCCTCATGCTTCGAAGACGGAATATGATGGCTACGTCATCATGATATTCGATGAGGAGGATCATCATATTTTTATCCTGTCATGTTGTCAAGATCATTATGATCTTGTTTGTCTACCTGATATTTAGTAATGTCCTCCTGCCGAGAAATATGACCTTTTGCAAATATCCTGATGACGTCATCCCGATCTGATAAACGAAGAAGCAAATATCAGGATGACATCATCATCACATTTCCCTTCGGCAGGATATTTTCTAGAACATGATCCGGTTCGCGAATATGACGATGACGTCATGTTCTAAGTTTAACAAA
This sequence comes from Cunninghamia lanceolata, assembly GCA_027924645.1. Taxonomy (NCBI): domain Eukaryota; kingdom Viridiplantae; phylum Streptophyta; class Pinopsida; order Cupressales; family Cupressaceae; genus Cunninghamia; species Cunninghamia lanceolata. The sequence goes on from BSBN01000274.1 coordinate 17,859,621, forward strand.
AGCCCCGGATATCCTGATGATCATCATCATCCTGATCTTTCGAGCGGGTTACCTTGGCCGCAAAGGGGTCATATTACATTCACCACCTGATCATCTTCCTTAGGTGACCCGATATTACATTTATCCCCTGATCTTAACTAAACATGACGGTGACGTCATCTTTTGCATTTTAATGAAGCTCGGATATGACGATGACGTCACCATGATATTCCATTCCTCAGCAGTAGGATCATATTTCATATCCTCCTATTTTCCTTCGACATGATGATGACGATGATGTCATTCTTTTCCCCAATATGCAGAAGCGAAACATGACGGTGACGTCATCTGGACATTCGGAAGGGGGAGCATCATATTTCCAAAATATCATGCAGACGAAAGTTTTAAGCCTTGCTGTCGGCCTTATCTTGAGTTATCATGCCGATAGAACATGTCTTCCCGATGGATGGGCATCATCATGATTTTTGGCATCGGTATAAGTTTAGGCGTCGGCCTAATGTAAAATTTGTCATCCCGACCGTGTGTAGTCACGCCGATACATGCATGATCATATTTGAACCCGATATACAAGGAAATGGGCGGGAAAATGAAACGATGGTTGACCCGAGTGTTTTTTGATGTTGTTTATGCATTTAGTGCATAATTTCCACTAATTTGGAGCCCGATTACCTGTAGCTGCACATTTTGAGGCCTGGTTAATAAAATGTTTAACTTCCTGTTGTTTATCCACATGATGATGAACTTAATGTTTGTCTGTTTACTTGCAGGAAGTCATGATGCTGTTAGAGCTGTTGCTGAGCATTGTATAGTTGCACATAGAGGCAACATGAACCAGAAGTGAGGAGGATATTGTCAAATATGTTGTTTGCCAGCTGGAGACCGAATCAAATCAAAGATGCTGGAATATTCTGTGCCAGCTGTACATTTGCCAACTGGCGAAGCATGTGCTTTTCATCTGGACCGTTGTTTATTATGAGAGGATCCTGATCCTTGGATCATTGTAACTATTTTCTGGCATTTGTTCTATATAAAGGCCAGAACCTGAGGGGAATATATAGAAGAGGATATACACAGACGCATCTGGCGCATTAAGGCTGATTACTGTAGAGTCAATTAGGAGATCAGATTACTGAGACTAATGAAGATAGAATTGTTGAAATGTCAAGGTTCTTTCTTCAGATCACTGTAAATGTACCTATTCTTGAGCATACTGAATGGATATGAAGTTTCAAATTACATCTTGATTGTAAATTTTACGTAATCTTCATGTTGATTTCTGGATATGTACTGGTGAATGCTGTGTTCAACTGGAAGCGCTTTCATTTCATTACATGTTGTTATCAACTTTTCCTTTGAAGATTTGCACTGGATCATGCGGATTTGTGGAATGTCCTGGTGAAGTATGATTCTAGTTTCCTTCTTTTCATTGCATGTATGGGAGCTTGTATGTGGATCAGTGATCTAAGTCAAGTAGTTTTGGGAATCTCATTCTTTAACCCTTTTCCTTTTTTTAATTTCATAAATTCATCACCATAACTACAAGTCATGATAAATAATAAGCAGAAACAGAGAAATATGCTGAAATCCCGTAGGTAACTGAAAATCCTTAGCATATTTGAGTTAAATGCATGTAGTATTGAAAATATCATGCAAAGAATTGTAAATAATGGTAGAAATCATGCAAATATCAGCCTGTAGGCACATTATTTGACTAAATTCACAATACAGAGGTAGAATTGTTGGAGATTTATGCAGAGCAGACATACAGAGCAGGATATTTGGAGGAATAATGATGAACTTTGCAGAAATACGTAAGGCCCCTGAATGGAAAACAGCAACACACATCAACCACTATGTAACGTCAGTAGATTAAGACCTAATCAATGGAGACTTGGGATCCTGAATTCTCTGAATTTATCGTATCTTTCAAGATGAGTAAAGGTTGTTGTGTAAATTTTATTCTATGTGTGTGAATGAGTAACATCATGACCAACAAGTTCAAGGGTAGGAATTTGATGACATGGTTGACTCCTTGCTAATAGCCCTTGGATCACATCATTTGTAGGTGTATGGGTATATGAATGAGGTAATGGATGAGTGGATTTGGAGTTCTCCATGGCTTTTCTTTTGCTTTTAGATTCTGTAAAGAGTCTTTCCATGAAATCATTGAAGGACTCCTTGGTTGATGGATTAGAGCTTGGGGAACTAGATGGTGGTGTTGGTGTAGAACTAGTATTCTTTGGGATATGTATACTAGGGGATGGTGAAGGAGGACTAGTAGATGGAGTGGTATATGATTTCAAACTTAAGGTGGTGCTTCCCTTGTCAAGAGTACCATTAAAACTGACAAAGAATGAACGATCTTGATGTGAGGCATAGCTAGTACTGGCATACTCATGTTGGGAGGTATTTGGTACACATGGATAATCTATTTCCCTGTATTTGTCAGATTTGGGCACATTAAAAAAGAAGGGGAAGGTATGTTGGCCAAGCTTTTATCAGATGGATAAAGAGATATGCCCTATGGTGAATATTGCTTTTTGGAAGATTCAGTTTGGAAGATCACTAATTATTGTTGTATGGCTTGGAGTTCTTGAGCAAGTTCTTCTAATTAGTTTGTCATATCCTTAGAAACTGACACAAGACAAAAATGGTTACCCGGAAAGGTTGATACTTTTCTCACAAAAAGACCTGGAAGTGCTCACTATGATAAACACATAGTAATAAATGCACCAGAATAGAAGGTAAATGCATAGTAAGTGGTAATGTATGCGTAGCTCTGGTGAAGGACAAAAAGTGTAGGAATAGACAACATAAGTGCAGCAAGTCAAAATAAATGCACAGCTCTACATAACAAATGCATAGCTCTGTGTTTTTAACTGATTTTGCAATGTTTTTTGATGTTTTTGGTTCTATTTGGCTGAATGTAGGTCTTTTTGATCTGATTTCTCAATTATATGGCAAGTAAGACATAGAAAACACAGAGTATTTTTATGATTTTTTTTGTAATTTTTAGACTCTTTTTGACTAAAAACAAGTACAAATCCTATGCTGGCAGGGGCAATATAAACCAAATTCTCACTATTATGTGAGGCATCTTTGGAAGGTGATAATCACCCTTTTCGGCACTGGTTTATAGGGATTTTGGCTTCTAAAACAAAGGATGATTAGTCATTGCAATCGTTCGAGTGGTTATACATGTGGTGGTGCTACTCTCCGTTATGGAGTCTTCCAACCTTCAAGGGTTATACCTTAGAGGGTTTTGGGGGAGGTTGGCTATCAGTATAACTTAACAACACTTGTTGTTTGAAGCTTTCACTTCAAACATAATTTATTTATAGTTCTAGGTAGAGCTTGGCTTTAGCTTGTTCCCACTTAAGGTCATTCCCACTTGGACAGAAGGATATCCAAGGGTTGGCCTCTCTAAAGGAAACACATGCGAAATGATTGGTTTGACATTTTGGTCACCCAAAAGAGGGGAGAGCATAGGCCTACTATCATTCCAAAAACATGAAAGACAATGGTTTCTTTCCCCTAGTTAAAATGAAAAATACTAAATGAGTTATGCTACTTGGGCACACACACGATTTGTTAACTTTGAAAAAAATTAAATAGATAGCAATGGTTCAATTTTATATCCATCTAGTAGGGACTATGTTTGAGTTGTTGATGGAACAAGATCAAATTACAATCCTCCTAGTTAGATCTAAATGAGATTTTACATGAAAAAACCATTTACTTTCCTTTGGATAATTAGATCTAGAGATGAGTTAACAAATGCAGCTATATGACTAAACCAACCCCTAACTTGCAAGTAGATCAAAGAATATTCCTGTAAAAAGTGTTAGCATTAGTAAAACCACAAGAAACAACCCTAAAAATCACTATCAGAACAGATGCGTAGATACAAAACTTATATGCACAAGTACATAGTACAAATGCGTAGAATTAAAAATGCGCTGAGATAGAGGTCAAAAGCACAGAATCAGAGAGTATATGTGTAGAAGTATCAAATGTGCCGATTTAGAGGTCAAATGCATTGAAACAGAGCATGGATGTGTCGATCTATCAGATGTGTGGAAATAGAGCTTAGATGTGTGTTAGAAATGATCAGATGAGTAGAATCTCCTTGTGTTCATAACCTAAGCACAAAAACTTATTTTTTGGGTTAAAGAAACAAAGAAGATCAAACAAACAAAGAACTCAAACCTTGCAAACTTTTTTACTTTGTAGCTTCCATTGGTCACCTATCTCAAATTATCTTGTGTATGAATATGGCCCTCACAAGGTGCACTTCCCTACTATTTTCCAAGATGTCAAGTGGGAATGGCTGTAATAGGTTTTGTAATGAAGAGATTCTTCAACACAATTGCAATGATAAAAGGGTGATTGCAAGCTATGGAGGAATTTGGTGCAAAAGGCGTGCTATAATTCTTGCAGAGTAAGGGTACTAAAAGCTTGGATGATAGAAATGGAAGAATAGGGTTTAATTTATAGACTTGAGAAAGAGAAGATCAATGGTATAGAAAGAATAAGAAGATCAACAGTATAGAAGACTTGAGAGGATGTGCGTGAATAGAAAGAAGACAAGTGTCACACAAAAAGCTATTTTGTTTGAGTTAACTGCTTTCTTTTATAAAGATAAGATTTGATTTCATAAATTAGAATAATTTTTTTCTAATTTAAGAGTTGTTGATAAAAACAAGATTGATTAAATCAATTAACTCAACTTGTGATTTGCTTTTTGCATGATTTTAGAGAAATTAAATAATAAATTATTTAATTTTGTGTGCATGAAGAAGAAGATTTGGAAGATTTTTGAGGAATATGAAGATAAGAAAGAAAATTAAATAAATAAATTTATTTAATTGTTTGTGCATGATTTGGAAGAATAAATAAAATATTTGATTATATTTTATCTTTAGGAATTTGAGAGAATTCAAATAAATTTGATTGATTTACTTAAATTTGGAGGAATGATTTGACTTAATTAAATAATTAAAATTATTTAATTGCTTGGAAGAATAAGGTTGACTTCGATGAAATTAATTAAATAAAGGTAATTTATTTAATTAATGGGAGGAATATGAACCAAATAAATAAATTGATTTATTTATTTATTGATAGAGGAATTTAGATAAAAAAAATATTAAGAATATTTATTTCGACAAAGTCGTGTCATTTTTAGGTGTATACACCTATAACCAAATTCATCAATGCCATATCCAATGAAGATACACTTTTTTGATTTTCCATCCAGCTTGGTTCTATTTTCAGAATTTAAATGTGCAAATGCTTCACATCCAAAGGTTTTTAGAAAAAAACAACTCACCTTCTTACATGTCCATACTTCCTCTAGAATACCACAGCCCAAAGAAACTAAAGGATCTCTATTAATTAAATATACAGCAGTATTGGCAACCCCTGCCCACATGTTTAAAGGAAACCCAACATGCAATCTCATGGTCCTTGCACACTCCATTACTGTCCTATTCATTTGTTTAGCCACTTCATTCTCCTGTGGATTTCCTTGAACCATTTTCTTTCTACGAATTCCATTAAAGGAACAATAATCCTCAAAATCTTTACTGTAATACTCACCACCATTATTAGATGTGAGACATTTTAATCTTTTACTTGTCTCATTCTCAACCAAGCTTCTCCATTTATTAAATGTTTCAAATACATCAGATTTCTACCTAAGGAAATAAATCTAAACCTTCCTAGTTGCATTATCTATGAATGTAATATAGTACCGAGAGCCATCGAGAGAAGATATCTGAGCTAGTCCCCATACATCTGTATGCACAAGCTCCAACTTTTCATCTTTCTTTTGCTTCACATCCTTGAGAATACTAACTCTCTTTTGTTTTCCATACACACAACTTTCACAGAAATCCATATTAATACATTTCAGACCTGGTAAAACTTTCTTAGAATGAAGTACCTTCATGCCTTTTTCACTTATATGTCCAAGTTTGTTATGCCACAATGTTGTCTCAGAATTTGTAGCAACTATTTCAATCTCTTCCTACGAACCTACAACAACTGTTCCTAAACATGTTTATTTTTCTTTGCAACAACTAAAGTAGAAGGAATAGGATGACCTATACAAAGATATAAGGTGCCTATTTTCACACCTTTTTCTACTCTTAAGGCACCTCTTGAAACCTTCTAATTTTTATCAATAAATGTAACAATGAAAACTTCATCAGCTAGCTGCCCTGCTAAAATTAAATTCATACTCAGCCTTGGAACATGCCTTACCTCTTGTAGTAGCCAATGATTCCCATTCTGTAACTTAATCTTGATTCTTGCCTTTCCAACAATCTGACAAGGTTCATTATCTCCCAAATAAACCAACCCAAAATCCCCTTGGACATAATAAAAAAAATAACTTCTATGGGGTGTAGCATGAAATGAGGCCACTGAATCTAAAGCCCGGGAAAGAATCAAAGCATCATCTTTAGATTTATTACTCACCACATTTGCCTCCTCATTGCCTTCTTGTTTGTCTTCCTCTTTATTCTTCTAAGACCAGTAATCTTTCTTTAGATGACCTAGTTTCCCACAATATCAACATTCCTTTTGTCCTCTAGATTGGGACCTCTTGTCCTTTGATTTTCTTTGTGACTTCCCATGACCTCTAGAATCTTTTCCTCTCTCCTTTGATTTGCCCCTACTTTCTGCATTCAAAACACTACCTGATGTGGAGCCTCCTGAGCTTTTCCATCGCATTTCCTCACTAAGGGTAACACCAACAACATCATCAAATTTTAAAGTGTTTGAACTAGAGACAGAGTTACTTACATCCATTACCAACCTATTCTATCTTTCTGGCAAAGAATATAAAACCAAGAGAGCCCTCACCTCTTCATCAAATTTCACTTTTATAGAAGTTAATTGACTGGTAATCATATTAAACTCATTTAAATGATCTTTCACAGATCCACCTTCAATCATTTTCATATTAAATAAATTCTTTATGAGAAATACCTTATTTGAGGCTAAAGTTTTTTCATATAATTTAGCTAAAGCTTTCATCAATTCATCCGTTGTCTTCACTTCTGTTATATTGAATGCCACTGATGGTGCTAGGTACAATTGAATGGTTCTCAGTGCCTTTCTATCTAGAGGATTCCAATCTTCATCAGTCATTGTTGCTAGTTTCTTGGTAATTCCTTCCAATGGCCTCCATAAATCCTTTGGATAGACATAATCCTCCATCTGCATCTTCCATAATTGATAGTTTTTCCCATTGAATTTATCTACCTTTAATTTACCCTTGTCTGCTATTGCTCCCACTCAACCATGAGACCTTCCTACAGATGATAATCAAACACAACCCACTCTAATACCACTTGTTAGGGTTAGTTGGTAGAAGATATCAATTAAATGAAAAAAAAGATTAAACATAGGAATGAAAATACATAGAAATAATAACAGCAAGAGACAAGTTTTAACGTGGTTCACCCAAACTCGGGCTACATCCACCAATAGAGAGTCCAATATTATTATCCAGTAAATCAAAATGATTACAACTAGTAATTCTTGCAACTCAATACTCTTGCAAAATGCTACAATACATCTCAACGGAAAACCCTAACCCTTAACCACTTTTATCAACTTATTTCGGTTACAAAAATAGGGTTTTTTTTGTCGGCCAATAGAAAAAATAACTCCCGACACCTTAATAAAATAATAAAAATCATGTGAGGTTTCAGGGGCGCTACCCCTGAGCCCCCGTGAGGCTGCTGCCCCTTGACCCCACCCTGTATCATGATAGGGAGTACATCAGGGGTGTTGCCCCTAGACCCTACAAGGGGCACTGCCCCTTGACCCCATCTTGGGGGTGCTGTCCCCAAACCCCTGCAAGGGGCACTGCACCTTGAACCCATTAAATAATTTGGGGGGAAACCACGTTGATAAAAGTGGGGTAAATTGAACCTCCAAGTCTGATTAGGCTCCATATAACAACAAGCTACTATCTTGTCAATCCCAAAATGTCTTGCCAATCCACCACTATGTTTCTCCTTTATCAAATTATCTCTCATTGAACTCCTAGGTATACACAATTGATTTCCTTTGAATAACATATCCTCTTGAATAAAATAATCCAACCACTTACTTCTATCTATCACAACAGGTTTCTTAGATGCTTTCCAAGCCCCTACAAAATCAAGATCCTCTTCATACATATGCTTTGGTTCCTCAAAACCTAATACTTCTACTCTCATCTCTATCAGTAAATTCCTTCTTTTGGTCAATGCATTAGAAACTTTGTTTGACTTTCCACTCCTATGCTTGAATACAAATGTGTAACTCTGCATAAACTCTACCCATCTCATATGTCTCTGATTCAATTTTCCTTTACTATTCAAATATTGCAAAGCTTGATGATAACTGTACAACACAAATTCCTTGGGCAACAAGTAATGTCTCAACTTCTTCAAAGATTGAATTATGGCATAGAACTCCTAATCATAAATTAGAAATCTTTTACTTGCATCATTTAACTTCTTACTAAAATATGCTACTGGTCTCCCTTCTTGACTTAGCACTACTCCTATTGTACTTCCACTAGCATCACAATCAACTTGAAATACTTTGTCAAAATCTGGTAGTGCTAACATTGGTTGTTCTGTCACCATTTGCTTCAATAATTCAAAACTCTTATCTACTCTTGATGTCCATTTGAAATCCTTTCTGTCACCTCTCATTGTCTCTATCATAGGTGCGCATACTATACTAAAAATTTTGGTGAACTTCTGGTAGAAACTTGCTAATCCATGAAATGATCTTACCTCCCCAATGTTCACAGGTGTTGGCCACTTAACAATTGCTCTTTCTTAGGGTCCATCCTAACTCCTTCCATAGAAATCATAAATCCCAAATATACCAATTCTTCCTTCATGAACCTACACTTCTTGATATTTATTAGTAGCTTTTCTTCTCTCAACCTTTGCAATACTTGTCTAATATGCCACAAATGTTCTTCTTTTGTCTTACTAAAAATTAGAATATCATCCAAGTATACAATAACAAACTTATCCAAGAATTTCTTCAAAACCTTATTCATCAACCTCATGAAAGTATTTAGTGCATTTATCAATCCAAAAGGCATCACTAATCATTCATGCAATCCCTCCTTTGTCTTGAATGTAGTCTTCTACTCATCTCCTTCTCTGATCATGATTTGATGGTATCCACTCTTCAAGTCTATCTTTGTGAAATATTTTTCTCCACTCAAATAGTCTATAATGTCATCCATCCTTGGCAATGGAAATCTATACTTAACAGTGTGTTGGTGCTCGTTTTGACTTGGAGGCTGAGCTTGCTTGTTGGAGGGTTTCTTCATTTAAACCCTATGTTTTCTTGCCCATCGGTGTGACCTCGTAGGCTTCTTGGCGATCAGGTTGGCTTGGTGTTTGGCATCGAGGTGACCTGTGTGGTTGGGTGAACGGGCAAGTGTTGTGTCGACAGTTAAGAGTCTCGCCGACGGAGGATGTGTTTTATTTGTAGGCATCGGCGTACCATTCTTCATCGGCTGGGAAGTTTATGGTTCCACCGACGGCGTTGGTCATGCTGATGGGGGGTGAGTCAAGTGTTCGTTGGCGAGATTTAGCATATCGGTGAAGGTCTTTTGCAGTTTGCTGATGGAGGGAAGTCACCCCGATGGGGAGTGCCATCGGAGTGAGATTGAGTATCAGGTCGACTTTGAGATGCTTGGCCAATAATGTATGTCTTGGCGATGGGTATTTGGTGGATGGTCGTGTGTCGAGCGCAGCAAAAGGCGTTCGACATCTATTGAGCTTGTGGCCATGTTTTTAAAGTGATGATATGAACTCCTCACCATGCATATGGGATTTTTCCCCTTGCATTATTTTTGAACCTGTGAAGGACGCGTTTTGGCGGGAATTCCTTTTTGAATGCAGCGACAGTTTTTCAGGTGACCGCGGGTGGTTGAGACCCTTAATGGTGACTGTGCTAGGGCATGGGCGAGTTGTTGCACAGTCAGGTACCAGATTTTTGACATGAAGACCCCAGATAGTGGCGCGTGGCTCGAGGCCCCCCTTTGTATGCTGCATTAACATTTTCTGAGCGCCATTCCTTCTGAGGACTGTATCTGGCGGATTTTTTGAAAATAGCCATGTAATTAATTACTGTGGTACACTCTCTAGCTATTATAAGCAGACTGTGTTACCATTTTTAGAGGTTGTTGTTGAAAGTTGAACATTTTGGCTCTGTAACACAATACAGTTCATTTTGGTTGCTCTGTACAGCTAAACCTGTGAGTTTATGTATCTCCAGTTGTATGTTTTTGCATGAATCCACTGATTTCATGGTTAAATTTATATGAGAAATGCTATGTTAGCATGTGTTTTGTTAATTCTGTCTCCAGTATTGCATGTATCTTTCTTCTGAGTCTGGGTATTTAAGGAATGTTGAGACTCTAGAACATAGAATTCCTGTGTTGAATGTCTGATCTTTTAACTTCTGCTCAAAGGTAGATTAAACTATTTTCAGATTAAACATTGGGAAGGGTATACTGCAGTAGGGATGCCATAAGTAGAGATAACTTAACACTCTGTGTTGGGAGATATCTGTAAGGCAGGTATCATATATATCCCCCTGAAATCTAGTTTTAGCTATTCATGCTGATCATTTACAGGTGTATGTCTACTGACTCCAGGCCCTGGATAGGCACCAATCTTGCTTTGTGTTTGTGTTACAACCATGTCCAGCTTTGCATCCAAACTTAAAATCATAACCAAACTCTAAAACAACCATTAGGACTTTAGAATTAGTTTTAGGATCCTCAGTCCTCTGTCTACAACTACAAATAGGCCCAAAGCTAACCCCTTTGCTCTTATCTTTCAGTTTTGGTCTACTTACAGGAGGACTTATCTGCTTTCTGACAGCATCCCAATCCTTGTATGCGTATCTCATGGATGTTGAGTAGGGAATACCCCCTAGGTCTTGCAAAGCCTGAAGAAGAAGAGGAGATAAAATATAGAGTCTATCTCCTACACTGTTGGCCCCTGGCCCAGAGATCTTGTTGATCACTGATGGCTACCTTGTAGGGAAATCTGGGAATAAGCATCCAGTCTGGGAAAAAACCAACAGAAATTGGTGACTCCGCTGGGGATTGCGAAGTAAAAGTACTATCTAATCATCTCCAGTAATATATCTGTGACCCATCCGAGTCACCAACAGAAATTGGCGACTCTGCTGGGGATGGTGATTTGAAAATTGTTATTTGTGAAAGAACCCTGGTTTACAAAAAGAAAATAGTTCCTAGTAATAGGTGGCGACTCCGAAGTAATCTCCCAACCGGTCAAAGTAAAATTTATATGTAGGGGAGAAGATCCCAACAAAATCCTTTATTTGAAGAGTTACCAGTAACAAGAAGAATGATGTACAGAAGAAAGGGAGCTGTCTCAGTTAGTCATGAGGGTTCCCCCAGAAAAAATGATGATATGCAAGACAATCCAAGGTCTTCAGACAAGATAGTACCTTACTTTTCAAATGCAGAAGCTGATATTCAGGGTGCATATGAGAGGTAACAGGGTGGTAACATGAGAATAAGGTCAGAGGTGTTCCAAGAATGCCCATTTCTAGACCCTAGTGAAAGATTTGAAGAGGCAGAATCTTTGAGGGATGATGAAGACAAAGATCAGAATATGGTAAAACCATCCTCCTCTAGGCCCAGTGAGGAGGAACTAGCTGATGAAATTAGGAGCTTAAGGGCCGAGTTTGAATATCAGTAGGCAATATCAATCGAGATGACTTGAGGAAGAAAGTGCAAGCTTTGAGGACTGCCCAGAATAATTCAATTCCTACCCTTGAGAATGCAAATGTGCAGAGACATCAACAGAGAAATGAAGTGCAACATCAGCATAATGATGAGAGACAAAATGTGAATGATGCTAGGATACCACTGAACAATGTAAGAAACCAGAATGCAAACAGAAATATTAATGTTAATCAGTTAAACAGACAGCCAATGCAGCTAGATAGATTCAGACAGTTGGTATTTGATGGTATTCCTGGGTATCCTAACCCCATTGACAAGCATCTAAGGCTACAAGTGCCTAAATTTTTAGGAAACAACACTGTGTCAGGAGAAGATCATCTAAAAGCCTTTCAAAATGTCATGGATAACTTTGAGGTTGAACATGAGGATGTTTTCATGAAGTCATTCATGCAATCTTTAGTAGATGAGGCAAGGAAATGGTACAAGAATCTGCCTGACCGGAGTATTTCATCATGGGATGGTTTTAAAAGGATGTTCAAGGAGCAATATGGTGACAAAACTGACCCTAGCTTTTTTGTAAATGAGTTTACCAGTATCACTAAAGGGTCAAATGAGCAGGTTGCAGATTTTAATGCAAGATTTACTAAAGTGTTAAACAAATTGCCACATCACATGAGGCCAAATGAACCAATGTGCATAATATTGTATATCAATGCCTTTGATGCAAAAACTGCATATGGATTAAGAGATAAAGGTCCTGCTACTCTCAGGGATGCTTTCAGAATTGCAGTGAATATTGAAAACAACAGGAAAGCATCGGGAAAGACAAATAGAAGGGATGATATAAAAATTCTGCAGAATCCAAACAAGCCTCAGAACACTCAAGGTAATACATCTACTCCTGAATATAAGATAGACAAATTGGCAAATGTTGTTAAGGACCTAAGCTATAGATTAGCTAGAAGTGAAAAAGGGATAGGTCCTGATAGGCAAGTCTATCAAAGGCAGGAAAAGAGGCCATCATTGCATGATATGCGTTATAATACCAATTGGTATAATGGTAAGCCTATATTCCCACACAACAACACTAATCAGAGAGCTCAACATGTTAAAGAAACTCCTAATCCTCTAAAGAAAGCTGTAAATATTGTTGATGATGCTCCATGGTGTATAATTTGTCAGATGCCACATTCACAGTCACAGTGTATGATTGCTCAGTCCTTGTGTGATAATACTACATCTTGTAATGAATGCAATGAGCCACATTATGTGCAAGATGATGATGTAAATATGATGTCCATAAGCAATGGATACACTCTTTATGATGTAGATGAGAGTACAAATGATGGAACTCAGGCCTGCCAACAGTTCCCATATGATGAAGATGATGAAGTTAACTATGCCTATGCTCAGAACTCACACAATTTTCTGAGTAACTTACAACGACCTTCTGATGAGGAAATTAGGGCCTTCACAGCTGCAGCAGTTGCTCAAGTCAAGAGCAACTACAATCTCAGAGGTAAAAATCAAGTAAGCAGCCCACATCAGCCAAAAGATGTTACTATAGGACAGCTAGTGCATGGTAATAAGGGGATGGAATTACAAAAAAGGCAGTGGAGTAATAATAAATAGAATTTCAGACATAGAACAGGTCATGAATCTCAAGGACCAGAAAATAGAATCCCTCAGACTGAAGATCAAGGTAAAGGTTCCCAAGACAAGAATGATGATCAGGGAACTATGAAAGTAAAAGCTAAATCAGTTCAGGATAAGAATAAGATTGTGGAGCAAGCTACAACTGTTGTACAAAATTATGCTCCATTTGATATAGCTCAAGTCCTCTCCCAGGTAAAAGTCTCTGTTCCACTTATGGAACTGATGAAAGTGGAAGAAATTAAGAATAGGACAATATCCCTAATTTTAGGGGTACCTTTTCAAGCTAAACAAAATGTTCAGATCCAGGGTGAGAAACATGTCATGTGTAATGAAGAAGATGAGGCTCCTGAGGTTTATTTAGGAGTGACTATGACAAAGTGTCCTTCACAAGTGGAACCATTTTATGTTTCCCTGGTTATAAATGGAAAAATAATCAGAAATTGTATGCTTGACTCTGGAGCATCTACAAATGTCATGCCTTTGGCCATCATGCAACAAGCTGGATTGAAAATTGACAAGGCATGTGGAAAATGTTATGCTATGGATGCCAGAGAGGTACCAGTTATTGGAATCATGAAGGATGTAGATTTCAAACTGGTAGCATTTCCTGAAAAGAGATATAAAATGAATATAATAGTGGTTGACATCAAGCCACAGTATGGTATGTTGTTGTCAAGGAGATGGGCAGCACTAATTGGTGGAAGTATGCAGCTGGACCTGTCATATGCCATGATTCCAATGAATGGCAGGGATGTTAAGCTAATCAGAGAACAAAGATCATCAGAGACAGTGGAAGACCAAGAAGCAGAGGAATAGATATGCTTTGTAAACACTGACTGTGATAACTTCAAGGTTGTCTCAGATGATAGAGAAGATAAAAGGAAAAATGTCTGCATTGAAGAATTGGATCAGCAAGGTTTGTGGACCATGTTTTTTGATGGAGCTTGTGCAAAAGAAGGCTCTAGAGCTAGAGTTGTTTTCCTATCTCCAACTGGTAAGCTCCTCAAATTCTCTTTCTTGCTAAGGTTTGTTTGCACAAACAACATTGCAGAATATGAGGCTTTACTCTTAGGCCTAAATATTGCTCTCAAACATGGAATCAAAATGCTAAGAGTATTTGGGGATTCTGAGCTGATTGTATCCCAAATTAGAGATAGGTATGCTTCAAAAAATAAAAGTTTGAAACAATACAAGCATGCTGTTTGGGATACCATTGAACTATTTGATGCATTTTCAATAGGCTGGGTAGAGAGGTCAAAGAATGTTATGGCTGATTTCTTAGCTAATGTTGCAATAAGGCCAGATGACATCACTCTGTCAGATGTTACAAATGTAGAAGTTAAAATTAGGCTTGCAGTACCAGAAAATATATGCAGTTGGCAAGTGTTTAATGATGATAGGGACTTGTTAAAATTTTTGCACTACATAGGTGAATATGAGAATCAAGAAATTGATTTCCAAGCTTTTGTAGAGACTATAGATGGAAAAGAAACTCTTGTGGGAAAGGAGATAATTTAGTTGAAGACTAATAAAATCCCTAGAGGGTTGGTAGCTTTGGAAAGAGCTTTTGACAGTAGAGACCAATTGGTCACAAAGACATCTCCCACAAACAAGGAGGATTTAGAAGAGATAAATTTGGGAACATCTCAGACCCCCAAGAAAGTATATATTGGTAAACAACTCAAACCACACATCAGGAGTATGCTGATTGCATTACTGAATAGGTACAAACATGTTTTTGCTTGGTCATATGAGGACCTAAAAGCCTACAGGGAAGATTTATTCCAGCATGAGATCCCATTGAAGCTGGGAGCTAAGCCATTCAGATAGAGGCAAAGACCTATTAATCCTACCTTGGCTCCAAAGATGCAGGAAGAACTTAAAAAGCTTAGGGAAGCTGGAATAATTGTGTCAATTAGACATTCAACTTGGGTGTCTAACCTTGTCCCAGTTAGAAAAAAGAATGGTGATATTAGGTTGTGTGTTGACTTCAGGAACTTGAATGTATCCTCTTTAAAGGATAACTATCCACTGCCTAATATGGAAGCTATGTTGCAGAGAGTGACTGGTTGTGAACTCTTATCCATGATGGATGGATTTTCAGGTTATAATCAGGTGAAGGTAAAGGAATCAGAACAGTATAAGACTGCCTTCACCACTCCATGGGGAACTTATGTGTATGTTAGAATGCCCTTCGGACTAACAAATGCAGGTGCTACATTTCAAAGAGCAATGGATGTTGCTTTTGCAGGGTTGATTGATTCAATCCTGGCTGTATATCAGGATGACTTGACTGCTTACTCAAAGAAAGAAGAGCAGCATTGTTTACATCTGGAGCAGATTTTCATAAGAGCACTAGAGTATGGTATTTCTTTAAATCCAAAGAAATGTGCCTTTGGGGTAGTTGAAGGAAAGCTCCTGGGACATATTGTTTCCAAGGATGGAGTCAGGATAGATCCAGAGAGAGTGGCTGCTATTGACAGAATTCAAATGCCAAAAACTGTAAAAGGAGTTCAGTCCTTCTTTGGACAGATAAATTTTGTTAGGAGATTTGTTCCCAACTTTGCAGAAACCACAAGGAACATTTCCAAGATGATGAAGAAGGATGCGACTGTCCACTGGGAAAGTGAAGCAATTGAATCATTTCAGAGTATCAAAGAGGCAATCAAAATGGCCCCTGTTCTTAAATCTCCTGATTTTTCTAGGCCATTCTAATTGTTTTCATTTGCTTCCTTTCACACTGTTGCTGCATGTTTGCTACAGAAAAATGAAGATGGTTTTGAACAACCCATAGCTTTCTTCAGTATGTCCTTGTAGGCTTCTGAGTTGAAATATGATATTATGGAAAAATAGGCATATGCGCTAGTCAGAGCCATCAAAAGTTTCAGACCATACTTGGTAGGATCATATATAATTTCATATGTACCCCATGCAGCAGTCAAAGACATATTCACTCAGCAGGAGGTGACTGGAAGAAGGTGCAGATGGATAAACAAACTGCAGGAGTTCAACATAGAAATACAAATTACCAAGTTGGTAAGAGGGCAAGGATTAGCCAAGATGATGGCACATTCAAACTTGGAAGCATGCCAAGTTAATGTAGTCCAAAATGAGAATGTAAATGTATCAAGATCTGAATGGTACAAGGATATTATCTGCTACTTGCAAAATCTGAATTGTCCTTCCCATTTCAGTGACAGTCAAAAGAGGACTTTAAAGTTACATGCAATTAGGTATGTTATTGTTCAAGGTGAGCTATACTGGAAAAACCCTGATGGTGTGCTGCTGAGATGTGTGGATGAGGATA
Organism: Cunninghamia lanceolata; assembly: GCA_027924645.1. Taxonomy (NCBI): domain Eukaryota; kingdom Viridiplantae; phylum Streptophyta; class Pinopsida; order Cupressales; family Cupressaceae; genus Cunninghamia; species Cunninghamia lanceolata. The sequence continues at coordinate 17,876,342 of BSBN01000274.1, forward strand.
TGGCTAACAATGTTTTGATTGATATGCATAAAGGATTGTGTGGTGGACATTATACTGCCCAAACAACAGCTCATGAGATTCTCAGAGCAGGATATTGGTGGCCTACTCTCTTTTCAGATGCACAAAGGTTAGTGAGGAAGTGTGACCCTTGCCAAAGATTTTCAGGAAAGCTGAAATATGATGGTGCTTTACCCCTCAGGACTGTAACTGTGGATGCTCCATTTCAGCAATGGGGAATTGACTTCATAGGGGAAATTGCAGACAAATCAAGTGGGGGACACAGTTGGATTTTGGTGGCAACAGATTACTTTACCAAATGGATTGAGGCTATTCCAACTAAGAGAGCTACAAGTAAGGTGGTGACGGATTTCATGCTAGAAAATATTATCATCAGGTTTGGAGTACCATTCAAGATAGTCACTGATAATGCTATGTGCTTCAGATCAGGTGAATTTGTTGATTTTTGCAACAGGTATGGGATAAATCTATCATATGCATCACCATATCACCCACAAGGGAATGGTCAAGCAGAATCAAGCAATAAAAGCATCATAAAAATTATCAAGAGGATACTGGACAAGAACAAGAGAGCTTGGGACTCAAAATTGAACTTAGCAATATGGGCTGACAGAGTGACAGTGAAAAGGGCTATTGGAATGTCACCCTTTGAGCTAGTATATGGTGCATCAGCCAGATTGCCCATAAACAATCTCCTACCAGTTTACAAGTTCATCCAAGAAAATGATGAGGAGATTGAAGATTCCATGACAGAAAGAGTGAACCAGCTGGTTGCACTAGATGAAAACAGAAGGAAAGCCCACCAGATTAATCTCAAGAGACAACAAGATGTGAAATATCAGTTTGACAGGAGAACTACAAAAAGGAAGTTTCAGGTTAATGATCTGGTGCTCATATGGAATGCGAAAGATTAGGACAAGGGTAAACATGGTAAATTCGAACCCTTATGGATGGGCCCATATCAGATTTGCAGTGCTCATGGGGAGGATTCTTATTTCCTGCACGCCCTAGATGGTAAAGTTCTGGAATTGCCTGTGCATGGCCAATTCCTTAAGTTCTATTTTGCATAGATGACTTGTCGCTGTGCACATTTGTAAAAACATGTATATAGTGTAAATGCCTTGTACAGTTCGTGCTTTTTGGTTTTTTGCCTGGTCTGCCCGGAGATCTGGTTCTCGTTGCAGGTTTTCACCTGCACGTCCCCATTCGGAGCCAGTGTTGGTGCTCATTTTGACTTGGAGGCTGAGCTTGCTTGTTGGAGGGTTTCTTCATTTAAACCCTATGTTTTCTTGCCCATCGGTGTGACCTCGTAGGCTTCTTGGTGATTAGGTTGGCTTGGTGTTTGGCATCGGGGTGACCTGTGTGGTCGGGTGAATGGGCAAGTGTTGTGCTGACAGTTAAGAGTCTCACTGACGGAGGATGTGTTTTATTTGTAGGCATCGGCGTAACATTCTTCATCGGCTGGGAAGTTTATGGTTCCACCGACAGCGTTGGTCATGCCGATGGGGGGTGAGTCAAGTGTTCGTCGGCGAGATTTAGCATATCGGCGAAGGTCTTTTGCAGTTTGCCGATGGAGGGAAGTCACCCCGATGGGGAGTGCCATTGGAGTGAGATTGAGTATCGGGTCAACTTTGAGATGCTTGGCCGATAATGTATGTCTTGGCGATGGGTATTTGGCGGATGGTCGTGTGTCAAGCGTAGCAAAAGGTGCTCGACATCTATTGAGCTTGTGGCCATGTTTTTAAAGTGATGATATGAACTCCTCACCATGCATGTGGGATTTTTCCCCTTGCATTATTTTTGAACCTGCGAAGGACGCGTTTTGGCGGGAATTCCTTTTTGAATGCAGCGACAGTTTTTCAGGTGACCGCGGGTGGTTGAGACCCTTAATGGTGACTGTGCTGGGGCATGGGCGAGTTGTTGCACAGTCAGGTACTAGATTTTTGACATGAAGACCCCAGATAGTGGCACGTGGCTCGAGGCCCCCCTTTGTCTACTGCATTAACATTTTCTGAGCGCCATTCCTTCTGAGGACTGTATCTGGCAGATTTTTTGAAAATAGCCATGTAATTAATTGTTGTGGTACACTCTCTGGCTATTATAAGCAGACTGTGTTACCATTTTTAGAGGTTGTTGTTGAAAGTTGAACATTTTGGCTCTGTAACACAATACAGTTCATTTTGGTTGCTCTATACAGCTAAACCTGTGAGTTTATGTATCTCCAGTTGTATGTTTTTGCATGAATCCACTGATTTCATGGTTAAATTTATATGAGAAATGCTATGTTAGCATGTGTTTTGTTAATTCTGTCTCCAGTATTGCATGTATCTTTCTTCTGAGTCTGGGTATTTAAGGAATGTTGAGACTCTAGAACATAGAATTCCTGTGTTGAATGTTTGATCTTTTAACTTCTGCTCAAAGGTAGATTAAACTATTTTCAGATTAAACATTGGGAAGGGTATACTGTAGTAGGGATGCCATAAGTAGAGATAACTTAACACTCTGTGTTGGGAGATATCTGTAAGGTAGGTATCATATATATCCCCCTGAAATCTAGTTTTAGCTATTCATGCTGATCATTCACAGGTGTATGTCTACTGACTCCAGGCCCTGGATAGGCACCAATCTTGCTTTGTGTTTGTGTTACAACCATGTCCAGCTTTGTATCCAAACTTAAAATCATAATCAAACTCTAAAACAACCATTAAGACATTAGAATTAGTTTTAGGATCCTCAGTCCTCTGTCTACAACTGCAAATAGGCCCAAAGCTAGCCCCTTTGCTCTTATCTTTCAGTTTTGGTCTACTTACAGGAGGGCTTATCTGCTTTCTGACAGCATCCCAATCCTTGTATGCGTATCTCATGGATGTTGAGTAGGGAATACCCCCTAGGTCTTGCAGAGCCTGAAGAAGAAGAGGAGATAAAATATAGAGTCTATCTCCTACACTGTTGGCCCCTGGCCCAGAGATCCTGTTGATCACTGATGGCTACCTTGTAGGGAAATCTGGGAATAAGCATCCAGTCTGGGAAAAAACCAACACAGTGATCTTATTGATTTCTCTAGAGTCTATACACATTCTCCATTCTCCATCTTTCTTCGGTGCTAGTATTGCAAGTACTGCACATGGGCTCAAACTTTCTCTGATCAATCCTTTCCTCAACAACTCCTGTATTTGTCTATTTAGCTCCACATTCTCTACTGGTTTCATCTGGTTTGCTACTTTGTTAAGCAAACTAGCTCCAAGTATAAGGTCAATATGATGACTGATACTCTGAATTGGTGGCAATCCTTCCAACACATTATCTTATATGATATCTTGGTACTTTGTCAACAATTTAGTTATCTCCTCTGGTAGTGGTTCTTCTTCTTTTGTTGTGGTGTTCTCTATACTTAGGGTTCCACATTTATTAGGAATAAAAGCAAAACACATATTCTCATGTCTCAATCCATCCAAGAATTTCCTTCCATCAACTAAACAAATTCTAGCATTCCCACATACTTCACTTTTAGGTTTATCTTCCAAAGGTATCAATATATGTTTCTTCCCATTGGATGTTATGGTGTAAGTATTCTTCTTTCCATCATGTATAGCCTTGCTATCATACTTCCATGGTCTCCCTAACAATATATGACATACATCCACTGGCATAATATCACACAATACCTCATCATTAAATGATCTTATATGAAATTTAACCAAACATTGTTCACTCATCAGTACCTTGTGTTCATCTTGAATCCATGTTATCTTGTAGGTCTTTAGATGTTTCAATATCTCTAGGTTTAGCTTTGTGACCATCTCTTTTGAAACCAAATTATCTGTGCTTCCACTATCAATGATAACTTTACAACATTTACCTCCTGATTTGCATCTTGTTTAGAACAAACTTTTCCTTTGCTGGTGCAGTCACGGTAGGAGGGTTCACAGAATGAATATTTGGACCATGCAACAAGTGTAAACACAATGGAAACAACTCAAAGAATAGAACAAATGCAGGTTCAATCATTCAATATATCATAGAATTAAAATAGAGATCGGTCGGCAACATGCAGACTTATAATTAGGGCTCACAGGCCTGATTACATACATGTGCAAGATAAAGCTTTGAAGATACAGGCTTGATTATTTAGCAAATCATCAATTGCCTTCCTAAGGATCTATTACATCAATATATATCTAGTTTGGATCAATAGATTCCTCCGCGTTAGCCATGGAAGATCACAAACTCTAATGAAGAGCTATAACGTGTGCATACAAATAGGTCAAACCTAAATGCATAGAACACTTCCAAAAAATGAATGAAATGAAGTGCGGATCTCTGAGGAAGGTTGGCCATGAACCAAAGATCATTGAATGATGTGTCATTAGGCTCCAAAGATTGGGAAAAGCTTCCACAAGTTTCTCCTTCAGCTGACTGTTAGTGACTATCAAGATGCTTTGCTCTGAGAAACAATCAATCTTTAGATAGCGTTATCTTTCTGGTATTGACATGCGTATCTTTAAATTCTAGATATGATGTAAATGAATGGACATAGATACTAAGTCTAGCTCCACAAGATCTGAAATGGCACTAGACCAAAGATACAGAAACTGCTTTGACTGAATTGCCTGAACTAAACTGGAAAATGAAAGAAACAAACTAAACTACAAATAAACTGAAATGCAAATGTTTTTGGTTGATGCAAGATTTCTCTTGAACTAGGGATGCTCCTACATTAGACATCCAGGGTTACTGAAAAAGTGAGTCCCTCACTTTCCTAGGGCCAGGGGAGAACCAAGACAGTCCACCTCAGCTTGAGAAATCCATGATGAATCTTCTTCTGGTCTACCTTTCCACTTCACAAGGTATTCTTTGTATTGTCTTCCTCTAGTGTTGCATCCAACTCTACTGTCCAAAATGGTTTCAATCTGCTCCGGTACTTCTTGTGTAACTGCTTCTTCAATTCTTCTTCCATGTTGTCACCAAAATATACCTCATGATACTAATAAAGGTCTGCAATGTTGAAAATAGGTGATATACCGAATGTCTCCAGTAACTCCACTTCATATGCATTTCCTAAATCAAATCTCCTGAGTATCCTACAAGGTCCAAACTTCTTCATCTTCAACTTGTTATATGTCCCAATTGGGAATCTTTCTTTTCTCAAGTACACCATCACTTCATCTCCAACTTCAAATTCCTTATGTCTTCTCTTCTCATCTTCCTTTTTTTTGTACTTATTGTTCATATTCTCCAAATGCTTCTTAACCTGATCATGCACTATCTTCATGTGATCTGCAAATTCTTCTGCTTCTGCACTTCTATTTTCTTCAATACTGACATCTCTCAATTCTGTAACTCCTTTAAGGTTTACTCTGATAACAATTTCAAAAGGTGTTCTTCTAGTACTCATATTTACTGAATTATTGAATGCAAACTCTGCTTGTGAAAGAATCAAATCCCAACTTCTAGCTTTCTCTCTAACCAAACATCTCAACAAGTTTCCCAAACTCCTATTCACTACCTCTCTTTGTCCATCAGTCTGTGGATGAAAAGCTAAACTTAACTTTAAATCTATCCTCATCTTCTTCCAAAGTGTCCTCTGAAAGTAACCAATAAACTTTGTGTCTCTGTCTGAAATTATACTCTTAGGTAATCCATGCAATCTCACAATCTCCTTGAAAAATAGGTTAGCTACATGCACTGCATCAGTTGTCTTCTTACAAAGTATGAAATGAGCCATCTTTGAAAATCTATCCACCACTACAAATATTGAATCATGTCCTCTTTGTGCCTTAGACAATCCCATCACAAAATCCATGCTTATGTCTTCCCAAGGTCTCTCCGGTACTGTCAAAGGTTTATACAATCCAATATTCTGACTACTCCCTTTTGGAACTTGACAAACTCTACAACTCTACACAAATTTATGAACATCCTTATGTATCTAAGGCCAAAAGTAGTTTTCACTCACCAAAGCCACTTTCTTATCAATGCCAAAATGTCCTTCCAATCTACCATTGTGTTTCTCCTTGATTAGATTATCTCTCATTGAACTCTTAGGTACGCACAACTGGTTTCATCTAAACAACATATATTCTTAAATGAAATAGTCCAACCACTTAGTCCTATCTATCATAATAGGTTCCTTACATGCTTTCCAAGGTTCTATAAAATCAATGTTTGTCTCATACATGTTCTTCAATTCATCAAAAACCTAACACTTCAACTCTCAATTCTATCAACAAGTTTCTTCTCCTACTCAAGGCATCAGCAATTTTGTTTGATTTACCACTCCTATGCTTCAACACAAAAGTATAACTCTACATGAACTCTACCCACATCATATGTCTCTGATTTAACTTACCTTGACTATTCAGATATTGTAAAGTTTGATGATCTGTATACAACACAAACTCCTTAGGCAACAAGTAATGTCTCCACTTCTTCAAATCTTGAATTATGGCATAGAACTCTTGATCATAAACTGAATATCTTCTCCTTGTATCATTCAACTTCTCACTACATTAAGCTACATATCTACCTTCTTGACTTAGTACCACTCCAATTGCATTTCCACTTGCATCATAATCAACTTGAAATACCTTATTGAAATCTAGTAATGCCAAAATAGGTTGCTCTGTCACCTTTTGTTTCAATAACTCAAAACTTTTGTCTGCTCCATATGTCCACTTAAAATATTTTCTGTCACCTCTCATTGTCTCTATCATAGGGTTACAAATTGAACTAAAATTTCTAATGAACTTCTGTTATAAAATAGCCAATCCATGAAATGATCCAACTTCTCCAATGCTCTCCAGTGTAGGCCATTCAACAATTGCTCTCACTTTCTCAGGGTCCATTTTCAATCCTTCTGTAGAAATCACAAATCCCAAGTATATCAACTTTTCCTTCATGAAACTACACTTTTTAATGTTTATCAGTAATTTCTCTTCTCTTAACCTCTACAAAACTTGTCTAATATGCCACAAATGTTCCTCTTTTGTCTTACCAAAAATTAGAATATCATCCAAGTATACAATCAAAAACTTACCCAAGAATTTCTTCAAGACTTCATTCATCAACCTCATGAAAGTACTTGGTGCATTTGTCAATCCAAAAGGCATCACCAACCACTCATACAATCCTTCATTTGTCTTAAAAGTAGTCTTCTATTCATCACCTTCTCTTATTCTGATTTGATGGTATCCACTCTTCAAGTCTATCTTTGTAAAATATTTTGCTCCACTCAAACAATCCATGATATTATCCATCCTAGGTAAAGGAAATCTATACTTAACTATGATCTTGTTTATTGCTCTGGAATCAGTACACATTCTCCATTCTCCATCCTTCTTCAGTACTAGCACTACAGGTACTGCACAAGGATTCAAGCTTTCTTTGATCAAATCTTTCCTCAACAACTCTTGTATCTATCTATTCAATTCTTCATTCTCTACCTATGTCATCTGGTGTGCTGCTTGGTTAGGCAAACTTGCTCCAGGTATAAGATCCATGTGATGACTAATACTCCTTGTAGGTGGCAATCCATCATGCACATTATCTGATATGATGTCTTCATACTCTATCAACAACTCTCTTATCTTCTATGGTTCAATCTCTTTCCTCAATGCTTCAAGCTTCTTAGGGATCAAGGCATAACACATATTCTCCTATTTCAAACTATCCAGAAATTTCCTTCCATCTACCAAAGAGATTCTAACATTCCCACACACTACATCTTTAGGATCATCCTCAAAAGGAATCAAAGTAATTCATTTTCTATTTGTTGTTATAGTATATGTATTCTTTCTCTCATCATGTATAGATTTTCTATCATACTATCAAGGTCTACCCAACAAGATATGACATACATCCATGGGCATAATATCACACAAGATTTCATCATGATAAGAGCCACTATGAAATTTCACCAAACATTGTTCACTCACCAGTACTTTATGATCATCCTAAATCCATGCTATCTAATATGGCTTAGGGTGTTTCAATCTTTCCAACTTTAGCTAAGTCACCATCTCTTCTGAAACTAGGTTATCTAAACTACCACTATCAATTACAACTTTACAACACTTACCTCCTGATTTGCATCTTGTCTAGAACAAACTCCTTCTCGATGGTGGTTCCTCATTTGTTTCTTCTTGAAATAGTTCTCTCCTCATCACCAATGATTCTCCTTTCTCCAGTTTACCAATAGAACAAGGGTCATCTAGTTCAACAGGTTCTTCAACATAGGTTGCTCTTCCACTATTTTCTGTCCTCTTACTTGTACTACCCTAATTACATTCAAATGCTCTATGTCCTTCACCTCCACACTTGAAACAAGTACCTCTAAATGTTCTCTTATCCAATCCTCTTCCTTCTCTTCTATACCCTTCATTCTGGTATGAATTATAGTTGCCTTTGGGATGAAAATTTCTGTCACTTCTTCGATATGCATTAGTATCTCTATCATCCTTCTTAAATGGGTTGTCAAACTTGTTTTGGTCCAAAAATGATCTGTCTCCTTCAGGATAAGTCCTACCTCTCTAAAATTTACCTCCTCTTCCTCTGTATCTCTGATCATACTTCTTATTTAGATTCTCTTCAACTTTCAGGGCAAACTGATATGCTTCTTCCAAAGATGTCATCCTCACAAAGCTTAGTTCCTCTTGAATGTTCAATCTCAATCCATTTATGTATCTAGCCACTTTCTCCTTGCCTACTTTACTATGACCTATTCTTATGATCATCTTATAAAATTCTTCAGTGTACTCCTTCACAAATTTCTCCTTTTGTCTTAGGTTTTGCAATCTTTTCAATAGTTCCAACTCATAGTCAGCAGGTATAAATTGATTCTTCAGTTTGGTGACCATCCTATGCCATTTTGTAATATTTTCTTTCCCTCTTCTATTTATTTCCAACTAAACTTCTTTCCACCATATAGTAGCATGTCCTTTCATTTTTGTCTTTAGAAATTTCACCTTCTTCAGATCTTCAACTTCTTCATATTTGAAATACTCTTCCATATCATTTATCTAGTCAATCAATTCTTCAGGGTTCAAGTTACTAGTATAGTTCAGCACATCAACTCTAGGTCTTTTTCCAATCTTTTAAATAGCTTGCAACATCTTTACTTAGTCTAATTCTTCTTCTTCATCACCTCCTAGGGTTTCGCCAGTTTGTTCAACAAATTGAAATTCTTCTTCATCATTGCTTTCAACAGTAGGTCTCAGTGTCTATCCTCTTCGCCTATCTTCTTCAACAACATCCAATTAAATTTACATTGTTTTCATTATCTCCATCAACTCATCTATTCTACCCACCATTGTTCCAACAACAACAACTCTCCTCGGTGGCATTCTTCATAGGATCAAGTGCAAACTACCTTAGGTTCGATGATTGGGCTACAAGGTGACAACTACCTCACAATTAGTGATTGGTTGTAACACAAGTAACCTGCCTCAATTCAGCGATCTGTCTACTACAAGATCTTACAAAATTTCCTCGCCAACTTCACTCAATTTGCTCCCAAAGATTCAAACTTTTGCTCTGATACCACTTGGTGCAGTCGCGGTAGGAGGGTTCATAGAATGAACTATCTAGACCATGCAAAAAGAGTAAACACAATGGAAACAACTCAAAGAATAGAACAAATACAAGTTCAGTCATTCAATATATCATAGAATTCAAATAGAGATCAGCTAGCAACATGCGGGCTTATAATTAGGGCTCATAGGCCTGATTACATACATGTGCAAGATAAAGTTTTAAAGCTCCCTTGCCAGAATAATGAATAATGAATCTATCTAGAACTTAGTAAATCATGAACTACCTTCCTAAGGATCTATTACATCAATATATATCTAGTTCAGATCAATAGATTCCTCCACGTCGGCCAAGGAAGATCACAAACTCCAGTGAAGAGCTGTAATGTGTGCATACAGATAGGTCAGACCTAAATGCATAGAACACTTCCAGAAAATGAATGAAATGAAGTGTGGATCTCCAAGGAAGATCAGACACAAACCAAAGATCATTGAATGATGTGTCATTAGGCTCCAAAGATTGGGAAAAGCTTCCACAAGTTTCTCCTTCAACTAACTATCAGTGAATATCAGGATGCTCTGCTCTGAGGAACAATCAATCTTTAGATAGCAATATCTTTCAGGTATTGACATGTAGATCTCTGAATTATGGATATGATGTAAATGAATGAATGTAGATTCTAAGTCTAGCTCCACAAGATATGAAATGCTACTGAACCAAAGATCCAAAAATTGCTTTGACTAAATTGCCTAAATTGAACTGAAAAATGAAAGAAACAAACTGTACTGCAAATAAACTAAAATGCAAATGTTTTTGGTTGATACAAGATTTCTCTTGAACCAGGGGTTCTCTTGCATCATTTGTGGTGGCTCCTTAGTTGTCTCTACTTGAAAAAATTCTCTCTTCATGACTAATGATTCTCCTTTCTCTAGTTTTCCAATTGAACTAGGTGATCCAATAGGTTCTTCCTCTATATAAGTTGCTCTTGCATTGTTCTCTGTCCTCTTGCTTTTACTTCCCTAATGACATTCAAATGCTCCATGTCCTTTACCTCCACACTTAAAATAGGTTCCTCTAAATGATCTCTTATCAAACCCTCTTTCATATCTTTTGTATCCTTCATTGTGGTAAGAATTATGATTCCTTTTGCTATTGTGGTAGAAACTCCTATCATCTCTTCGGTATGAATTGTTATCTCTGTCTTCCTTCTTGTATGGACTATTTTGCCTATTCTACTCCACATAAGGTCTTTCTCCTCGAAAATGTGTAACCTCTTTGAAATTTGTCTCGTCTACCCCTCTGTCTCTACTCATGCTTGTTATTCAACTTATTTTCAACTTTCAAGGCAAATTGGTATGCTTCTTCTATTGTTGTCATCCTTACCAGACTTAGTTATTCTTGAATGTTCATCCTCAATCCATTTATGTATCTTGTGACTTTCTCCTTGCTTGCTTCACTATGTCCAGTCCTTATGATCATAGTCAGTATACTTCTTCACATATTTCTCCTTTTGACTTAGGTTTTGCAATGTCTTCAACAATTCCAACTAATAGTCAACAGGTATGAACTAATTCTTCAACTTTGTCACCATCCTCTTGTTGAAATGAACTAGACAACTGAGAGGGGAGTTCAATTAGTTGTCACAAAACTTAATCAATTATGCACCTTAAATCATTAAACACTTATCCACTATTTGTTATGATTAAATCATGAATGCATAATCACAAAACCATAAACACAATTGCAAGATCATACACAAGTGACGCTAGATTTTTACATGGAAAAACATGTTAAGGGAAAAACCATGGTGGGAGTTAACCTACAAGATATATATGTAAAGCACAATGTTGAAAATTAGAGGTTCACTACCAATAGGGCTCACTACCCAGAAAAGGCTCACTGCCAAGGGGTGGCTCACTGCCAAGGGTTTTGAATTGAGATGTTAGCATCTACTTCATGCTTGAATTTAGTTCCATTGAAGCGGAATATTCTTCTACTCTACTCTGCCATTTCTCTTACTTATCTTCTCATTTTTCAGACAAGGACACCTTTTTCTTGACTCAATTGTAAGTATTTATACACTACATCAACCTTGGAATGATCATCAAGGTCAGCATTACAATCATCAACCATTAGAACAATCTCCAAGGTCAGCATTACAAATATACATAAAATAGGTCTGGACCTAATACAAATTAGTGAAGGAAATGTAGTTAAGATGTATGCAGATCACACCATGCCCTAGCTAGGACTCAAACATGATCTTCCACACCACAACATGCTTCTACAATCTTCAAGAGATCTTCGCAATCACTAGAATTAACCAAGTTGGCTAAGATTGGTTACACGCCACATTATCTAGAAGTAATATTCAAACATGATCTCAATTGCTTAATATAAACCAATGCAAAGGTAGGAACATGATTAGGAGGCCTCCACAAGCACGTGGTAATCACTAGGAGAAACCGCACAAAGTCTAACCACTTTATCGATGAGATTCTTCACTTCAGAGCACATGAACCTCACTGTCTTCAATTATCATAAAAGAAAGATAGCTTATGACCACCAAATCACAAACCATTGGAGTTGTAGGCACTTATCATCATCCCAAACTTCCCTCTAGCACTACAAAGCAAAATACTTCAATGCAGAGAAATGCAGAGAAAAATACTCTCCCTATCACCAGTGAGTAAATAGAAAAAGTAGGTTTTACTCTGGTGAATGTAACTCACTCAATTCTACATGTCAGAGGCTCAAACTTAGGATTTAGTATCTTTAGACATGCCTCTAAATAACTCTAATCCACAGACCAAAATCTTCATTGTCCAAGAAATGCGGAGTAGTCTTCTGGACTATTCTTCAGTATGCATCTCACTGTCTTCACTGTGATTCACTGTTCGCTTTTTGATTCTTCTAGAGGGGCTAATTTTCTCAATATCCTCAACATATAAAGCTTCTAACCAGATAAAAAAATAGGATACAGTTGACACAAATGACAACAAAGATATGTTGACATCAATGACAACACTGATTAGGCATATACTTGGAACAATCTCCCCGTTTGTCATTGATGACAACATATGATGTAAAAAACTTCAACAGCCATCAAGACAAGATTCTCCCCTATCTCTTTACACATCTACACTCTTTCTTTCTAAGTTTTTTACATGATTTCTCTCCCCCTTTGACATCAATGGAAAAGGGTACATACTTGCACTCTGGTTCTCTGATCCAGTCTCTCTTCTAAACTATCTTCATCTGATTACTCCCCTTGAGAAGTAGCCCTTATAAGCATCAATCTGAATCTAGAGATGGATTTTACCTCTGAACTAATACACTTCTATGCATCTTAGTTTAGAGCAGGAGGGGTGATAACCCCTAACTTTTCTCTGAGATACTCAAAAGTATCCCTAGCTAGAGGCTTAGTGAAAATGTCTACAATCTAATCTTTTGTAGATACATACTCCAACTTGACTTCATTCTTTGTCACTTTTTCTCTTAGAAAGTGATATCTTATGGATATGTGTTTTGTCTTTGAATGCATTCCTAGATTCTTTGGTATGTTTATGGCACTTGTATTATCATAAAAGATTGCAACTGGATCTTCATACACAACTCAGATGTCCTTCAATGTCTACTTCATCCATAACACTTGAGTGCAACTACATGCTGCTGTAATGTATTCTGCTTCTGTAGTAGATAGAGATATTGAGTCTTGTTTCTTGCTTCCATAATCCATTGTGCCTTTCAAGTATCTCAGTATTCTCTTGACTACCATCACATGCGACTCTTTAGGTTCTTCATTGCCTCTAAAGATAATGTCATCAACAAAGAATGCAACAATTAGGATTTGTTCATTATTGATCTTGACCTTTTTATTCCAGATTTTCTTCGATGAGCTTCTTCATATTTGATTTCACATCAGCTCTTTATTCTAGATTCCTGTATTAACTAACTATTTGGGGGGTTTTTAATTTTCAACATAGCTCTCCTAAACCATAGCTCACAATTTAATTCATGGAGGAAGTATCTGCACTAGATGCTAGTGTAGATCCATTTTTGATCTCATTGACATCCTTTCCAATCCAGATCTTGCTCATTTCATTCTTGGTTTCTATTGGATCAACCTTGATCTTGTCTTTGTCATCTTTCTGCTCTATTTTCCTCTTCATTGTGAGATAGTCTCTCTTTGCATTTCTGCTTCTGCAGAATCTAGCAGAGTCTATGGTCTTGTTGTAGTTTAGACAAACAATATCTCTCTAACCTTGAGTTCTTCTATAGTTTGAGTTTCGCCTAGATCTGTACTGATTAGCCATATGCCCAAATATATTGCATACAAAGCACTTTCCATTGAAAGATTGAACATTCTTTGGATTGATTTGATTTGACATATTTTTGCACTTATTTGCTTTATAACCAATTTTCTTGCAATTGAAACATTGACCAGAGAAAGATGGAACATTTTGATTCATTCTACTCCTACATTGAGTAGCCTTATGACCATACTTATTACATTTAAAACAATAACCATTGAAAGATGGATACCTTTGAGCATTTGGTTATCTGATCAGAGGTCCACTAGGTCTGCCTTTTTGATTTCTTACCAGATAGTTTCTGCCTCTTTCTTTCTCAGATCTAACTTGTCCTAGAAATGAACTTTCTTTCCAAGTCCCAAACTTTTCTTGTCATCTAGATTCTTTTGGCTCGAAAGCAGTTCATTAGAGCTTATTTTGGGCTTTTCTTTATGACTATTAGCTGCCTCTAGATCAGACTTCAAAAGCATAATATCTTTTTCCAATTTCTTGAACATTCTTCTAACTTATCTTTTGTAGCTTTGCTCAGATGATCCTCCATTCTTATTTTATCTTCAATTGCCAGACTCAATTCTTCACTTTTCTTTTTAATACTTTGTTGGAGTTTCTTGATTTCCTTACTTAGCTCTTAGATGCCACCATTTACTTCTACCATATTTTCTTTTGAGTCCATGTTTTCTTCCTTAGAATTCTTAATGTCTTTTAGAGAAATTTGGTACCCTTTAGATTCAACACTGGCAATCAAGCATAGATTCATTTTATTCATAGTAGCTTTGTGTCCTTTCACATCACATTTTGTTTTATCACTGATGGTCTGTGAATCTTCTAGTGCTTCATTCTACTGTTCCTCATTGATTGAATTAGAGTACCCTTGAATGTTCTCATTAAGCTTGACATTTGTTCTTTCAACAATCTTTCCCAATCTATTGTTGTAGCAGTGGTAGGCTTTGTTCCAAGATGAATATCCAAGAAAAATGCCTTCATCATACTTAGCATTTTCCATTTTGATAAGGCATTTGCTTCGAAAAATTTTGAAGTATTTCACAGTGGGTATTGTTCCATACCATAATTCAATGGGAGTCTTTTCATTTTTGGCTTTTACCTAAACTCTGTTTAGTGTGTAGATAGTAGTGTGGATTGCCTCCTTCTATAATGCTTCTGACATATTTGCTTCTTCCATCATTGATTTTGCCATTTCTTGAATGGTCCTACTTGTTTCTTCCATTATCTTATTCTTTGCAAAGAGTTTTTTTTCTATACCATGAGTCTCACAGAACATATTGAAATTGTTGGAGGTAAACTCTTCTTTGCCAATCCTTAAACATTTGATTTTCATATTTATCCCATTTTCAACCATTGCTTTAAAGGCTTTGATTCCATCTAGAGATTCTAATTTTTCTCTGAAATAGCTAACCCACATCATTCTAGAATAATCATCAATAAAAAACATAAAGTACCTATCATCATGGAAGCTTCATATTCTTGTAGGACCACAAATGCTTGTATGGATCAATTCCAGTCGTTCAATGGAAGATTTTTCTTTACCTTGTAGTATTACTCTTGACTACTTTTTATCTTGACATTTTCTACAGATGATGTTATTTGAGTAATCAATTTATGGCAGATCTTTTACAATTTGGACTGAGCCCATCTTTACTAAATTGTCAAGATTAATATGACATAGTCTTTTATGCCAAAACCAACTTTCATTGGTCTAAGTTGTGATCCCAAGAATATCAGTTTTTTGAGATGATAAAGATTATTTTCTATCCTTTTTCTAATGTCCATTGTAGTTCGATATTTCTCTTTGATTACAAAAGTATCATTCTCAAATACAAGACTAAAACCATTTTTACATAACTGTCCAACACTTAAGAGACTTTGCTTTAGATCATCAGTGATTTGTCTGTTGCCAAGCTTGATTGATCCTTTTCCACATATTTCAGTAGTGCAGTCATCTCCAAATCTAACTAGCCCTCCATAATATCTTTCCAAACTTACAAACTTACTCTTGTCACCAGTCATGTGATTTGAACAACTACTATCAATAATCCAATAGTTCTCAGCTTGAAACATAGCTTTATTTATGGTGCTTACCTCTGAATCAAGGCACCTTAAATTATTGATGTTCTTTAGGAGATAGTCATCATCTTCATAAAATGCTTTCTCGGACAATCTAGCTTTATCTTTTAGTGAGCATTCAGGTGCATCAAAATCAGTATGTAGTTGTTCATCTTTTAGCTCCATTTGGGATCTCCCTCATTTGTTAGACTCTTTACAAAGGGACTTGGCTCTGATACCAATTGTTGAAATGAACTAGACAACTGAGAGGGGGGAGTGAATCAGTTGTCACAAAACTTAATCAATTCTGTACCTTAAATCATTAAACACTTATCCACTATTTGTTATGATTAAATCATGAAAGCATAAACACAGAACTATAAACACAATTGCAAGATCATACACAAGTGATGCCAGATTTTTACATGGAAAACCCTGTTAAGGGAAAAACCATGGTGGGAATTAACCCACAAGATATATATGTAAAGCACAATACTGAAAATTAGAGGCTCACTGCCAATAGGGCTCACTGCCCCAAAAAAGGCTCACTACCTTTGAACTAAGATGTTAGCATCTACTTCATGCCTCAATTCAGTTCCATTGAAGCATAATATTCTTCTACTCTGCTCTACCTTTTCTCTTCCTTACTTATCTTCTCATTTTTCCCACAAGGACACCTTTTCCACAACTCAATTGCAATTATTTATACACTACATCAACCTTGGAATGATCATCAAGGTCGGCATTATAATTATCGATCATTGGAACAATCTCCAAGGTCAACATTACAAACATACATAAAATAGGTATGGACCTAATACAAATTAGCTAAGGAAATGTACTAAAGATGTATGTGGATCACTCCATGCCTTATCTAGGACTCAAACATGATCTTCCATGCCACAACACTCTTCTACAATCTTCAAGAGATCTTCGCAATCATTGGAATTAACCAAGTCAGCTAAGATTGGTTACATGCCATCATATCTGGAAGTAATCTTCAAACACGATCTCAATTCCATAACACAAGCTAATACAAAGGTAGGAACATGATCAGGAGGCCTCCACAAGCACATTGTAATCACCAGGAGCAACTGCACAAACTTTGACCAATTTATCCATGAGATTCTTCACACTGGAGCTCATGAACTTCACTGTCTTCAATTGTCATAAAAGAAAGATAGATTGTGGACCACCAAATCACAAAACGATTGGAGTTATAGGCTATTATCATCATCCCAGACTTCCCTCTAGAACCACAGAGCAAAATACTTTCTCCCTATCACCAGTGAATAAATAGAAAAACCAGGTTTTACTCTGGTGAATGTAACTCACTCAATTCTTCATATCAGAGGCTCAAACTTAGGATTTAGCATTTTTAGACATGCCTCTAAATAACTTCCAATCCACAAACCAAAATCTTCACTCTCCAAGAAATGCAGAGTAGTCTTCTAGACTATTCTTCAATATGCAGCTCACTATCTTCACTATGATTCACTGTTTCCTTTCTGATTCTTCTGGAGGGGCTAATTTTCTCAATATCCTTAACATATAAAGCTTCTAACTAGATAAAAAAATAGGATATAGTTGATACTAATGACAACATAGATATGTTTACATCAATGACAACACCGATTAGGCACATACTTGCAACACCTATCTCATTTTATGATCTTCTCGTTTTCTCTCCTATTTCTATCCTATAGACACCTAAAAATGTCCTTATCATCAAACTGACTCCCCACATCCCTAAACATACCAATTTTCCTTCTAATCAATTAATTAAATTTTTATTTAATTAATTATCCCTTCATCACCTAATTTTTCATCATTCTATCCGCAACAATTGGATTAATTCTATTAATTCAATAGTTCAAACTTTAGCCAATTGATTAAATAAATATGCAATATTTATTTGGTCAATTTCTCCCTCCTCACTAAACCCAATTAATTAGCTAAATCATGTTTAACTAATTAATTCAGCCTATTAATTAACCTATCCCTACCCTAGGTAATTAAATAGTCATTATTTAATTGCCTACTCTAGCCTATCCCATCCTAGCCTTAGGATTAATTAAATAAAACTTTATTTAATTAATCTTAACCTCTCATTTAAGTGGTCAAACCTAGCTTAACACCTTTCCCCACATCCTCCAAATAAAAAATTGAAATATATCCCACATAAGTCCATTTTTTATAAAAATATGTCCAACATCACATTCAATACCTCTTACACCCTTACCCATGCCATACCTCATTTATATCCACTCATCCCCAAATGAATTTTTAATTCATTTTACCTTTCCCCATGTGAATTTTTAATTCACAAATATTCCATCTCACCCAACCTCATTAACTCCACCCCTTCCCCAAGATGAATTTAAAATTCATCTTTATTCCTAGCCCTCCATTCTTCCAAGATGAAATCTATGCCCTCCACATCATCTTCATCCTCCACCATTAATCTCCCAAATCAATCTCAACCCTTGGATCAAAATCTCTCCAAAATGTCTATAAATACAACATCCTCTAACCCATTTTAGAATCCAAATTTTCAAGTGATGTTACAATGCACAAAAATCTCTTGAGCTAGCTTGTGAGTTGCATGTGAGAGAGCACTTCACATTGAATTCATTATCTATGGTACAATCTAAGGAGTTTGGGTGCAACTCCTTCCACCCAATCAAGGATTTGTGACTCATTGTGAAAGGTATAATGCTTGTTTATGCACTTGTTTTATGTTTTCTACTTTCATTTTGAGATCACTAATCTACATTGGCACGCCCGGTGGGATCCGCTAGGTCTAAATCTAATCATTCTTTTGTGAGTTTTGTTGTTTGCCACATGCTTTTTAGGTGTGGCTATCTACCTACGTAGTGGCACCATCTATGCAACATTATAGCGCTATCTGCTATTTTGGCGCTATTAGACACAACACTTTCACTCAAACATTTGTCTGATTTTTTTTGTCTTCTTGCTATTTTCTGAGGTTATGTGCTCTCTATTTTTGCAAGCATCCATGAACAAGGTGTTGCAAGTATGGACCTAACCTGTGTTGTCATTGATGTCAACATACTCCTGTTGTATTAATGATAAGGATTGGATGATCTGTTTGCTGAGGATATTGAGAAAATTGGTCATATCAAGAATAGTGAAGACAGTAAGGTAAAAGTCCAAGTTAAGATGAGTAAAGGATGCGGATTAAAGGGTTTGTAGATATGTGTCTTAAGGTGATTCAGTAAAGATTTTAGAGGTCCACATGAAGATCTAAAGAAGTTGTGGTCGCTTAAGTAAAACTGGTTACGGCAGGTGTTCAAAGGTGACAAAGTCTCACTAATAGGTCTGGTGAGCTCCAGAAGTGCATTTTCTTGTTATGTGGATTTGGTGGAATGTGTAGATAGTCAATGGGAGTTGGAAACTCAGTTGGATCATGGTCTAGAGGTCCAAAAGCATCTATTTTAGTATGACAGTAATGACAGACTATGGTCTTGAGGTTTCGGATGAAGGAAAGAGTGATTCCAGTAAGGAGATGAAGTGCGGATGTTCTTGGTGATTCAGGCAAGCTTGTGGAAGTCTTTAGATCATGTCTAGTTCGTGTTGGTGGTCCGCATTAAAGACTAAGTCCGCTTTTGAAGATTTACTTCCGGATGATGGTGTTCTTGCCAAGACAGGCTGACCGGATGGGTTACACCTCCTGCAGATGATCTTGACGATGTTATGTAAGGATTGCCGTGTTCCTAGAAGAAGATTGAAGTCCTGGATCTATGTGGCTAATAGTGTGTTGATCCGCATGAAGTCCTTTTTTAATTAGACATGTTGTATTTGTATATTTGCTCTGTAATATCTGCCAACTTAGATGATCTTTCCTAAGTCAATGTCTTGTATAAATAAGGAATTGTGAAGGCATTTCAGAGTGTGTGTCTTGTGGATATGAGTGTGTGGTAGTGAGGAGGAGAGCGAAAGGTAGAGCAGAAGTTTTGGGCTTAAATGGAACTGACTCAAACATGGTGAAGATGCTATTTACTAGTTCAAGTATGTGATACTTATTCTTCTGGAGACAGTGTGTCTCTTGTAGGTAGTGAGCCTCTTGTGAGCAGTGTGCTTAGGTAGTGAGCCCTAATTAGCACGTGCCATTTTGTTCTTTCTATTCTTCTAACAAAGAATACAATCTTGGGTTAGTCACCCCTTGGTTTTTCCCTTAACTAGGTTTTCCACATTAAAATCTTGGTGTCTCATGTGTTGATGTGTTTCTGCTCTTGATTTAAATACATTATGTTTCATGATTGATTTATTGTCATGCTACTAAATAACAAAGTGGATTTAAGTGTTTAATTTAAGGAAAGTTTTGGACAACTAATTCACCCCCCCTCTCAGTTGTCTGCCCTGAATCTAACAATTGGTATCAGAGCCAAGTTCCTCTAAAAGGGCTTAATCGCTTGAGGAGATCCAGAATGTCGTCATATAAGAAGGATAGTCTGAAGTTTGATGAAACCAACTTTAATCTTTGGAAAGGTTGCATGAAATGTCACTTGCAGTGTATGGGAATGGCATACTGGACCATGGTTACAACAAAGTATACACCTCCACAAGGTGGTCCAAAAACTCCAAATGAAATCACAGATGCTGAAAACAATTTGCAGACTATAGAAGCTCTTCTAAGCGCATTATCTGATTCAGAGCTCTCAAATGTTATTGATCTACCAACTGCTTCTAAAATTTGGGAAAAATTGGAACTTCTACATGAAGGAGACAAGTATGTTAAAAGTGCAAGGTTACAGAGTCTAAAAGGGAAATTTGAAAATCTAAAAATGAGAGATGATGAAAATATTACTACTTTTATGCCAAGAGTAAATGAGATTGTTTGTGGAATTAGGAATGCTAGTGGAGTCTTGGATGAAGATGAGATTGTTGGCAAAATTCATAGATCCCTTCCTACTTTTTATAAAATCAAGGCTGATGCCATTGAAGAATTCAGAGCACATACAACTATCACAAGAGATCAATTGGCTACTTTTGAAATGGCCAAGTTTGGAGATGACCCCCCCAAGACTGAATCTACATTCAAAGCCAGTACCTCTGTAAAAGGTAAACAAAGGTTTGATCTAGGAGAGAACTCTTCAAGGAAATTATCATGGTATGAAAAAGCAAGAAAAGACCTGGAAGAAGAAGTTGAAACTGTTCACCTTGAAGCTCTTATTGCAAAAAGGGTACCAAAAGGATTTGGTAAGTATGAAGGGAAATTGCCTTTTAAGTGTTTCAACTGCAATAAGTATGGTCATTTTGCCTCAAGGTGTCCGGAAAGAGTTTCAAGGCCAAATTCTAATAGATCAAGGTTCCAAAAGAATTGTTACTATGTTCATGAGGAATATGATAATGAAGGAGTAATAGATGATGAATCAGAGATAGGAGACAAATCTAGAAGTGACTGGGTGTTCATTGCCATCAAGGAAGAAGATCCAATGCCCTCTGAATCTGTCAATCATAAAGTTGTGGAAAAAGCTCTAGCTGCCTAAATCGAAGAAAAGGATGATTGGGTCATTGACAGTGGATGCTCTCACCATATGACAAGTGATAAAAACAAGTTCATAGATTTGGAAAGATATGAAGGAGGAGTGGTAAAGTTTGGTGATAATTCTACTAGTAGAATCAAAGGAAGAAGAACTATCTCTTTTGATGGAAGGAACAAAACTGGTAATGTACTATATGTTGAAGGATTGAAGCATAATATTCTCAGTGTTGGATAGTTGGTGGACAAAGGCTATGATCTCTGATTCAAGAATGGAAAATGCAAGATCTTTGAAAGTTCCAGAACAGAGATTGCATCTGGTACTCAAACTAAAGGTAATATCTTCCACTTAGTTGGTACTGGTAAAAGTTGTCTATTTGTGCAAATTGATCAAAGTTGGTTATGGTATAGAAGAATGTGTCATGTGAATTTTGATAATATTATCAAGATAAGCAACACTCAGGTTGTAAGAGATCTTCCAAAATTGGTGAAACCTACAAATAGTTTGTGCAAGGAATGTTAGTTGGGTAAACAGAGCAAAGTCTCATTCAAAAGAAAGGAATAGTCTTCTACCAGATTACTGGACTTAGTTCGTACTAATTTATGTGGTCTGGCAAGAATCAGGAGTGTGCAAGGTGATAGATACTTCATGTTACTAATTGATGACTATTTCCGGATGATGTGGGTAACTTTTCTGAAAGAGAAATCAGAAGCTCTTGAGAAATTCAAAATATTCAAGGCTATGGTAGAGAATGAAACCGGATTAAAATTAAAATGTCTGAGGTCTGATAGAGGTGGAGAATTCACATCCGGTGAGTTCATAGAATTCTATGAGAAACATGGGATAAAGAGACAATTGTCTACTCCTAGGACTCCACAGCAGAATGGAGTGGTGGAAAGAAAGAACCAGACCATCCAGGAAGCATCCAAGACCATGATGATGGAAGCAAATGTTCCTCAGATCTATTAGAGAGAAGCTGTAAGCACTGCAGTCTATACTCTCAATCGAGTTCAAATCAGAAGCAATACCGATAAGACTCCTTATCAACTTTGGTGTGTTATCTCACCTACTATAAGGTATTTCAGAGTTTTGGTAGTAAATGTTAAATTAAGAGAGATGAAGATCTAGGCAAGTTTGATGCTAGAAGTGATGAAGGAATATTCTTTGGCTATTCTACTCAAAGCAAAGCATACCGGTGTTATAATAAGAGATTGAGAAAGATTATAGAAAGTACTAATGTGAAGGTTGATGAAGGAATTGAAAAACCCTCAAGGTTTTATGAATATGATGAAGATGATCTGAATGGTGTTTTGATTCAAGGAGCCCAAGTCCCTTCTAAAATTCAGATTCAAACTGATCCGGTAAATCAGGAAGAAGAGATAAGTTTTGATAAGCCTGGCCAAGAATTAGAGGTGCAAGAAACCCCCAAAGTTCCAAGGTATCTAAGACTGAACCACTCTGAAGATTAGATCATAGGTGACAAAAGCAAAGGTGTACAAACTAGAAGAAGAATTGCTCAAGATGAATATTGTCTGATTTCAAAGATTGAACCTAAGACAGTGAATGAAGCTTGCAATGATGAAAATTGGACTAAAGCAATGGAGGAAGAGCTGATGCAAATTGAGAAAAATCACACTTGGGATCTTGTTCCTAGACCTAGAAACAAGAATGTGATTGGAACCAAATGGGTCTTCCAGAACAAACTAAATGAAGTTGGTGAAGTAATCAGAAATAAAGCCAGATTGGTCTGCAAGGGCTATTCTTAAATAGAAGGAGTTGATTTTGAAGAAACTTTTACTCCATTGGCAAGAATTGAAGTAGTCAGATTATTTCTTGCATTTGTTGCCTTCAAAGATTTCAAAGTGTATCAGATGGATGTCAAGTCTGCCTTCCTAAATGGTGACTTGGAAGAAGAAGTGTACATTAAGCAACTAGATGGATTTCAATTGTCTGATCATGGTGATATGGTTTGCAAGTTGAAAAAAGCACTGTATGGACTGAAGCAAGCCCCAAGAGCCTGGTATGAAAGATTGGATAAACATCTTTTGAAGATTGGTTTCAACAAAGGTACTGCTGACAGTAATTTGTATTTCAAAATTAATCATGAAAATATCTTAATTCTTGAAGTGTTTGTTGATGATATCATTTTTGGAGGAAGAGATGGTATGTGTAAAACCTTTGCAAATAAAATGAAAAGTGATTTTGAGATGTCCATGCTTGGGGAAATGAATTTCTTCTTGGGTCTACAAATCACTCAAACGAAGAAAGGAATTTTCATTTCTCAGACCAAATATGTGAAAGAATTGTTGAAGAAATTTGGGATGGAAGATTCTAAACCAATGAATACTCCCATGGCAACCAGATGTAAATTGAGCAAAGATGATGACTCTCCTAAGGCTAATCAGAAAAAGCATAGGTCAATGATTGGAGGACTGTTGTATCTCACTCAAACTAGACCTGACATTATGCAGGCTATTAGTCTTGCTGCTAGATTCCAGTTGGATCCTAGAGAATCTCATGTCATGGTAATCAAGAGGATTTTTAGATATCTAAAAGGAACACTTGAGTATGGTCTGTGGTATCCTAGAGATCATGATTTCTCTCTTCATGCATATACTGATGCAGATTGGGTAGGAGATGTGGATGACTGGAAGAGTACCAATGGTGGAGCATTCTTTTTGGGGAAGAGATTGGTTTCTTGGTTGAGCAAGAAATAAGAGGCAATATCTCTGTCCACTACAGAAGTAGAATATATTACAGCAGCAGGTAGTTGCACTCAAGTTTTGTGGATGAAGCAAATGCTAAGAGACATAAGAGTGGAGTATAAGGAGCCTATCACAATTTTCTGTGATAATTCAAGTGCAATAAATATATCCAAGAACCTGGTGTTGCATTCAAAGACTAAACATATATCCATCAAGTTTCACTTTTTGAGAGAGCAAGTGAACAACAATGAAGTTAGATTGGAGTTTGTGCCTTCCAAGGATCAGATTGCAGACATCATTACTAAACCTCTACCTAAGGACTCTTTTGAGTATCTCAGAGAGAAGTTAGGGGTTATTGCCCCTCCGGTGATGAACTAAGGTACACTGATGTGCATCAGTCTAGTGGATATCACAGTCATATCTTGTGGTCTGGATTGATGATGGGAAGCTGCTACTCATGGGGAGCAGCAGGTATGATTCTGAAGTTGTGAAGTTGCAAGTATGTGCCCTTTGCCATTGATGTCAAAGGGGGAGAGAAGACATGTGAAAAACAAGTGGTTACTGATCAAAGGGGAAGCAGAAGACATGTGAATGGTTGTTACTAATAGGGGGAGTTGTGACAGTAAGGAGAAGTTCTTGTCTTGATGGTCAAATCAGTTTTTCACAACATATGTTGCCATCAATGATAAAGGGGGAGATTGTTGCAAGTATGGGCCTAACCTGTGTTGTCATTGATGTCAACATACTCCTGTTGCATTAATGATAAGGATTGGATGATCGGTTTGTTGAGGATATTGAGAAAATTGGTCATATCAGGAACAGTGAAGACAGTAAGGTAAAAGTCCAAGTTAAGATGAGTGTCAGAGGATGTCGATTAAAGGGTTTGTAGATATGTGTCTTAAGGTGATTCAGTAAAGATTTTAGAGGTCCACATGAAGGTCTGTAGAAGTTGTGGTTACTTAAGTAAAACTAGTTCTGGCAGGTGTACAGAGGTGATAGAGTCTCACTGATAGGTCTGGTGAGCTCTGGAAGTGCATTTTCTTGTTATGCAGATTTGGTGGAATGTGTAGACAGTCAATGTGAGTTGGAAACTCAGTTGGATCATGGTCTAGAGGTCCAAAAGCATCTATCTCAGTATGACAATAATGATAGACTATGGTCTTGAGGTTTCGGATGAAGGAAAGAGTGATTCCAGTAAGGAGATGAAGTGCGAATGTTCTTGGTGATTCAGGAAATCTTGTGGAAGTCTTTAGATTGTGTCCAGTTTGTGTTGGTGGTTCACATTGAAGACTAAGCCTGCTTTTGAGGATGTACTTCTGGATGATGGTGTTCTTGCCAAGACAAGCCGACCGGATGGGTTACACCTCCTGTGGATGATCTTGAGGATGTTATGTGAGGATTGACGTGTTCCCGGAAGAAGATTGAAGTCCCAGCTCTATGTGGCCGATAGTGTGTTGATCCAAGTGAAGTCCTTTTGTAATTAGACATGTTGCATTTATATATTTACTCTATAATATCTGCCAACTTAGATGATCTTTCCGAAGTCGATGTCTTGTATAAATAAGTGATTGTGAAGGCATTTCAGAGTCTGTGTCTTATGGAGATGAGTGTGTGGTAGGGAGGAGAGAAAAAGGCAGAGCAGAAGTTTTGGGCTTAAATGGAACTGACTCAAGCATGGTGAAGATGCTATTTACCAGTTCAAGTATGTGATACTTATTCTTCTGTAGACAGTGTGTCTCTTGTAGGTAGTGAACCTCTTGTGAGCAGTGTGCTTGGGTAGTGAGCCCTAATTGGCATGTGCCATTTTGTTCTTTCTATTCTTCTAACAAAGAATACAATCTTGGGTTTGTCACCCTGTCATTTTTCCCTTAACCAGGTTTTTCACATTAAAATCTTGGTGTCTCATGTGTTGATGTGTTTTCGCTCTTGATTTAAATACATTATGTTTCATGATTGATTTTGTTGATAACTGAGAGGGGGGGGTGAATCAGTTATCCTAATTATTTCTTCTTTTGAACTTACTTATTAATCAATGCAGCATTGAATCAATCAAACAAACATTACCATGAAATGAGAAACACATGACATAGTATTTTGACATGGAAACCCTGTTAAGGGAGAAAACCATGGGGTGATTAACCCAAAGATTATTCTCTATTAGAAGAATAAGGAATTACAATATGGCACTTGCCAATTAGGGCTCACTGCCCGAGCACACTGCTCACAAAGAGGCACACTGCCTACAAGGAGACACACTGTCTACAAAAGAATGTTATACAGTACTTGAACTGATTGGAAGCATCCACATATGCTGGTTAGGCTCAATACACTGATCTGCTGCACTTCATCTTTCCTCTTCTCTTTATTCTGCTTTCCTTTCACATATCGGATCTACCCTACTACTTCTGCTCTGCTCTGCACTTCTTCGCATTCACACTTAACCTACAACGACTCTCATAGCTAAATCCATCATGCATATATATCCGCACATGTAATTTCATCACCTTTCTAGTCGGCATCCGGAACAGTCTATTTTCTTACAAACTCTGTTCTGTCAGCTGAATCCTTGCACATCAAGTAATACGGATCAAGCACATACTTGTAGATATCATTAATCATGTCGGCCAAACATGATTCATGCCTTCACAACCTTTACCATCAATAATAACACATCCAGAAAATAGTCTGATGCTCTGTCAGTCACTTCTTCCTCTGTTCACACTATCACTCAGTACTCAACTGTTCATATCTTTTTCTTTGTCCATCACCGGGGGCTAAATCCTTGGAACATAGTACTCAAGGTAGTCCTCTTGACTTCCCCAGATCCATACTGCACCAAGATACTTCCTCTGAGAGATCCGGACCAATCTGTTGGACCTTGCCACATGCTCTGTTCTTGTTCACCGGATCACAACAATCTTCATTCTGACTTCTGGTAGAGACACACCATGACTTGCGGCTATGTGGGATGATCTTTGTTGCCATCAATGACAACAACCATGAATCCATATAATGTCTCTTGCCAACAATCTCCCCCTTTGGCATTGATGGCAACACTTAGTGAAAAATGACTAACTGTTTACACTATGCTCCCCCTTGGCTGATGCTCTATCTTTATATACAATTTCTGGAAGTCCCCCTTAGTTGGATTCCTCATTTTTCACTACTCCTTACTCCCCCTTTGACATCAATGGCAAAGGGTAGGGCCCGCACACCAAAATTTTCAAAAATTTACTATACTTAGCCGCATATTACATACTTACATAAACTGAAGAATGTCTGCAAAGGATGTCTTCAATTGGACCAGTTCTGTAGCCCAACTTTGCTTCATTCTTTCCAAAATTGAAATGTGACCACTCAACAAAAATGCAAAAGCTTCTGCCCTCTTGAGATCTGTCGGATCATTTGTTTGGGCGGTAGTCTGAGCATCACTGATGGCCTCATGCATAGTTTCTAACTTAGGGATTATAATCCTTCTAAGTTCTCCCATCCGGTTAGTTATATTCTTCCTTTCCTTCTCAAGGTTCTTTATTGAATTTGTGATTGCAATAGTTTGACATTCTTGATTTACTATGGAGGAAGAGAGAGGATCAAAACTTTGAGACAAACTTTGTGGTTTGTCCTGTTCCTCTTTTATTTTATTATCAATTTCTACTGTTGCCTTTGACCAGGAGATACAAAATTTGTAAATGTCACCACCATCCTTAAGAGCATTTTCTAAGCTCTTAATTCCAATACTCATATTTCTCCTATCATTAGAGATTAAGCCTAGTACTTCTGAAAATCTTTTGTTCAAAAACTCCTTCCAGACCTTTTCTTCAGCTGATTTTTCTAGAGAATCAAAATGTGTATCAACACTGTTGACTAAGGTTTTGAGATTACCAGAAGAGGAGGCTATCAGATCTATCTGGACTGATGGCATAATCTTTTCAAGCACTTCGGAAGTAGCCTCTATCAACTCACAGTCTTCCATATGAGACTTTAGGAGTTTTTCATTTGCCTTAGCATTTGCAAATGAAGCTATCTTCATTGTCTGTACTGGAGAGAGGGAGTCAAAGTTGAATGGGCCTTTTAGAAGCTCTAGTTCATCAATCTCTATTGTTTCTTGGCTCAAAAATTTTTGAACTGTTTGTGCAGTGTCTCTTACCGGAGACAGATGTTTCTTCTCAACTGCAGTCTTGTCCTTTGGAATTTTCTCTCCTTCCACATTCTTACCACTTTCAGTTGTGATTTTCTCTGTTGGAATCTTCTCTTTCTCTACATCCTTGGTATTGTCAACTTCTTTTTCTTTTACCGCTGCTTCTTTCTCCTGTAATTTCTCTTCTTCTTTGGATCCGGAGACTGTAGGGGAAACTAGAGGAGAAATGTTGGTTTGTTCAGGGCCCACTTCTTCTGTTGCTTTCTTAGAAGTTTCTTCTGCAGCACTTGTGGATGAGGGATTAGTACCCAAGTCCTCCACAACAGGAAGATTAAACCTTTTGAAGGCCTTCTAGAGGATCTCTTCTGTCTCTGTGGCCACCTTGTCAGTCTCACCAAGCATGAGTTGATTCATCCTTGCTTTACTTCTGAACTCATCTTTGCAGTCTTTGAATATTATGTTCATTATCTTGGGATCAATTTGAGGATATAGCTGAATAGCTATCTACTCCTAGATCTCAAGATCTTTTGCCTGGGCATTGTTCTTTCTTATTTCTAATTCCTTTTCTATGCTTTTAGGAATTAGGGATATAATCTCTATGAAAGCCTTATTGTATATGTTTAGATACTTGATTGTGGCTTCCTGCAGAATCTTTTGATCAGCCTCATTGTAGTCATCATAGAATTCAGTCATTGGTTGAAGGTTTCCATCCACCGTGACTGACTTGATTACACTCTCTAGAGATAGGGTGGGCTTTTCAACAAATACCTCTACCATTTCTTCCTTGTCTTGGCCTGTGGAGGGTTTACCGGATCCTTTCTTCTTTTGTTTCTTTATTTCTTTTACCCCCTCATCTGATTCCGTTTCCTCTTCATCTTTATGACTTGTATAAGCCCTTGTGGCTTTTATTTTAGACCTTTTCTCTCCTTTACCAGATGTCTGACTTTCTGGTTTAGATATTTTTGAGCTTTTGGTTCTGACAGGTGTAGATCCTTTTGATGATCTGGTCCGGGTTGAGGTTTCCACCGGAGCACTTTTCTTGCTTTTGTTTTCTGCCTCTTTCTTTTCTTCCTCAGCCTTTCTCCTCTTTTCCTGGTTGGCATCAAGTGCCTCCTTTGGGATGCCTAGGCCTTGAGCAATATGCTCTACTTCTTTTCTCACCTTCCTCTTTATCTCAGGTTCTTTGAGTTCCACATGGATCTTCACACTCAGCTCCTCAAAGGTTCCAAACCTTTCTGCCTTTGGATCTTTGGGCTGACTAAGCATGTGTTGAACATGCAGTTCCACAATCTATTCATCAACCTCATACCCCATGGGCATGATCCAGACTGCCCTTGGCTCCACTGCCTCCATTAGGCACTGATCAGTATCCACCATAAAGCAAACTGAGTCATTGTATTTTTCAACAACGGACCGGGGAATTCTTTCTCTTGCTTGCATCGTGCTCTGGAAGTTTTTGAAATATCCCCATAGGGCTGTATTCCTTGCTTTGGCATCCCCAAGCCCATGTAAATAATCTCTTATCTGGACTGCAACAGGTTTGTCATTCTGCCATACCCATCCACTTGATCCGAGCAGCTCATTCATGAAATAGAAAAATAGACATAATATGATAGTACCATACTTAAAAGAATTCTTTTTGTCCTTTTTGATCTTCTATATATTTTCCATTAATTGGCTTAAAAGAAGTTCACAGAGATCATAATCTGCATTCTTCCTCAGCATCTCATAAGCAGTGTATACTGCAGTTCCAGATACAGAATTTTCCCTACTGGAGTGATAAATCTTGTATCCTATTATCATAGATGCATACTTGATATCTGGATCAGAAATATCTTCAATGGTCATTGCCCTCTTATCAAATTTTGATCCGGTGGCCTCAGTTACAATGTTATTTTTGACAGATTTGAGGATAGGTATCCCTCCGGAGGAGTATAGACCAGTCACTGCCCTAATTGCCTCTTTTGTGATCTTGCAGGGTCTATCCAGCCATAGGAAGTTGTCATGCATCCTACTTAATACGTACCGGACCCATTCTTCTTCTTCAAAGAAGGGGAAATGAATGAATTGATCAAACTGTTTCTTCTGGATACCCTTATACTTAGGTTTAAGCTCAAAAGCATTGTCTATCAGTTGTTTGTGATAGAAATCTCTCAATTTGAATTCCCCAAATTCCTCAATGCTTGGATGTATGTAAACCCTAATGTCTTCTGTGTGTAAAACGCCATGAGGAACACTAGAGAATGCTCCTAAGGGATCTACCTCCAATGACTTGTATGGGTGTTTCTTAAATTTAGGTCGAGGCCTATCTGAGATCTTTACTATATTCGGAGTAGCCATTTCTCAAAAGATTTGTAGTAAGATATCAAAAATGGAAAATACCTTATGCGCCTTCGGTTGCATGGAGTGGTTGGATTGATTTCTGTATGTAATGACTTCGGCAGGAGATCTTTGGTGAGCTTGATGAATCTTGTTGCAGAGCTCCACTTTTCGCTTCTTCTTAAGTGCAGAATGAACAAATGATTTATGAGAAATCCCTTATATTGCTCCGCAAACCCTAATATCTGATGGCAATAAATGCTCGACCTATATTATTCCAGTTTGCCTTATTCGAAAAACTTTGAAGAACCGGATCAGTCTCGTTCTATGAACTTCATGCGGATCTTCCAATCATGAACAAATCAAGATGACACATCACAAGGACATCTCAAACACTCTGTCCAATCCGTAGAATAAGACAATGTACTTTTGGATCTCTCCGGGCCCTTTTGGTAATCTTTTGTCATTCCAGAGCATCTCCCGGAACAGGTCTTACTTGATCAATCACAACTTCTTCACATCTTCATGAAATCTTATCTGGATCATCTCAAGACTTATATCTACAAACCCTTTACTCCACATCTTGTGCCACATCTGGCACCACTTGATTGGCTGGGGGAACAGGATTTTCTTTGAGTCTCCCCCTGAGCCAGAGCTCACCTTTTAATTTTTGGAAGGAATATCAACACCAGAGTCTGGTGCGGATCCAACCTCTACATTCTCTGAACTTTTCTTCACCCAAATCTTGTTCATCTGATTCCTAACTTCATCCGCATTCATCTTTTGTTTACCCTTGTCTTGATTCTGATTATACACCGGACCTCTTTTGTCCTGATTCTTGCTTCTGCAGACTTTTGCATTATGACCGGACCTATTACAGATTTGGCAAATAACATTTCCTTACATATTTGACTGATAACCTCTTGATCTGCATTGATTAACCATATGACCTACTCTATTGCATGCAAAGCATCTACCATTGAATGATTTGTTTATTTGCATATTTTTGCATTCATGAGATTTGTGTCCATACCTTTTGCAGTTAAAGCACTATCCGGAGAAGGATGAATTAGTCTGATTCATTCTCTTTCTACACTGATTAGCTTTGTGACCAAAGTGATTGCAGCTGTGGCAGTATCCATTGAAGGATGGATATCTTTGAGCATTGGGCTGTCTTACCGGAGGTCTTCTAGGCCTATTCCTTGGATTTTCTGATCCAGAATTCTTTTGATCGGATTCAGAGCTTTCTCCTTTCTCATATCCCAAACCATACTTGTCATCTGTCCTCTTTTGACTTCCAAGAAGAACTTCAAGTTGAGCAGAACTTATCTTGAATTTTTCTTTATATTCATTTGCTGTTTGAAGATCTCTTTTGAGAGAGACAATTTGATCCTCATGTTTTTCTTCATTATCTTTGGCATCTTCAAGATCAGATTCAAGATGTCTGATAATCCTGTCCATCTGGTGGCATTCTTCTAATTTTTCTTCAAGAGATTGTCTTAGATTGTCTTCATCTTTTCTTTTCTTTTCAAGAGATAGTGACTTCTTTTGATAACTTTTCACATACCTTGGTTTTCTCAGTCAATTCTTCATTTGTATTACTTTCTTCACTTTGTCTTGCCAATTGTTGGAGTAGCTCCTTTCTCTTTTTCATAGAGAGACTTAATTTGTCCTTTAGCTCTCTCATGAATTCATCAGCCTATTTGAGTCTTTCCTTTAATTCGTTGACTTCAGAGTTTGACTATTCAAGATCCTCAAGAGCAGTCTTGAGTTGCTCCCTTAAACCATATGCATCCATTTGAACTCCTAGATCTTCCTCAAGCTGTTAGGCTTTATTAGGAGGAACTTGGCTCTAATACCAATTGTTGATAACTAAGAGGGGGGGTGAATCAGTTATCTTAATTATTTCTTCTTTTGAACTTACTTATTAATCAATGCAGCATTGAATCAATCAAACAAACATTACCATGAAATGAGAAACACATGACACAGTATTTTGACGTGGAAACCCTGTTAAGGGAGAAAACCATGGGGTGATTAACCCAAAGATTATTCTCTGTTAGAAGAATAAGGAATTACAATATGGCACTTGCCAATTAGGGCTCACTGCCCGAGAACACTGCTCACAAAGAGGCACACTGCCTACAAGGAGACACACTGTCTACAAAAGAATGTTATACAGTACTTGAACTGATTGGAAGCATCCACATATGCTGGTTAGGCTTAGTACACTGATCTGCTGCACTTCATCTTTCCTCTTCTCTTTATTCTGCTTTCCTTTCACATACCGGATCTACCCTACTACTTCTGCTCTGCTCTGCACTTCTTCGCATTCACACTTAACCTACAACAACTCTCATAGCTAAATCCATCGTGCATATATATCCGTACATGTAATTTCATCACCTTTCTAGTCGGCATTCGGAACAGTCTATTTTCTTACAAACTCTGTTCTGTCGGCTGAATCCTTGCACATCAAGTAATGCGGATCAAGCACATACTTGTAGATATCATTAATCATGTCGGCCAAACATGATTCATGCCTTCACAACCTTTACCATCAATAATAACACATCTAGAAAATAGTCTGATGCTCTGTCAGTTAGTTCTTCCTCTGTTCACACTATCACTCAGTACTCAACTATTCATATCTTTTTCTTTGTCCATCACCGGGGGCTGAATCCTTGGAATATACTACTCAAGGTAGTCCTCTTAACTTCCCCAGATCCGCACTGCACCAAGATACTTCCTCTGAGAGATCCAGACCAATCTGTCGGACCTTGCCACATGCTCTGTTCTTGTTCACTGGATCACAACAATCTTCATTCTGACTTCCGGTAGAGACACACCATGACTTGCGGATATGTGGGATGATCTTTGTTGCCATCAATGACAACAACCATGCTTGGGGAAATGAATTTCTTCTTGGGTCTACAAATCACTCAAATGAAGAAAGGAATTTTCATTTCTCAGACCAAATATGTGAAAGAATTGTTGAAGAAATTTGGGATGGAAGATTCTAAACCAATGAATACTCCCATGGCAACTAGATGTAAATTAAGCAAAGATGATGACTCTCCTAAGGCTAATCAGAAAAAGCATAGGTCAATGATTGGAGGACTGTTGTATCTCACTCAAACTAGACCTGACATTATGCAGGCTATTAGTCTTGTTGCTAGATTCCAGTTGGATCCTAGAGAATCTCATGTCATGGTAATCAAGAGGATTTTTAGATATCTAAAAGAAACACTTGAGTATGGTCTGTGGTATCCTAGAGATCATAATTTCTCTCTTCATGCATATACTAATGCAGATTGGGTAGGAGATGTGGATGACCGGAAGAGTACCAATGGTGGAGCATTCTTTTTGGGGAAGAGATTGGTTTCTTGGTTGAGCAAGAAACAAGAGGCAATATCTCTGTCCACTACAGAAGTAGAATATATTGCAGTAGCAGGTAGTTGCACTCAAGTTTTG
Organism: Cunninghamia lanceolata; assembly: GCA_027924645.1. Lineage (NCBI taxonomy): Eukaryota > Viridiplantae > Streptophyta > Pinopsida > Cupressales > Cupressaceae > Cunninghamia > Cunninghamia lanceolata. Next base: position 17,910,405 of record BSBN01000274.1, read on the forward strand.
TGGATGAAGCAAATACTAAGAGACATAAGAGTGGAGTATAAGGAGCCTATCACAATTTTCTGTGATAATTCAAGTGCAATAAATATATCCAAGAATCTGGTGTTGCATTCAAAGACTAAACATATATCCATCAAGTTTCACTTTTTGAGAGAGCAAGTGAACAACAATGAAGTTAGATTAGAGTTTGTGCCTTCCAAGGATCAGATTGCAGACATCATTACTAAACCTCTACCTAAGGACTCTTTTGAGTATCTTAGAGAGAAGTTAGGGGTTATTGCCCCTCCGATGATGAACTAAGGTGCACTGATGTGCATCAGTCCAGTGGATATCACAGTCATATCTTGTGGTCTGGATTGATGATGGGAAGCTGCTACTCATGGGGAGCAGCAGGTATGATTCTGAAGTTGTGAAGTTGCAAGTATGTGCCCTTTGCCATTGATGTCAAAGGGGGAGAGAAGACATGTGAAAAACAAGTGGTTACTGATCAAAGGGGAAGCAGAAGACATGTGAATGGTTGTTGCTGATAGGGGGAGTTGTGACAGTAAGGAGAAGTTCTTGTCTTGATGGTCAAATCAGTTTTTCACAACATATGTTGCCATCAATGATAAAGGGGGAGATTGTTGCAAGTATGGGCCTAACCTGTGTTGTCATTGATGTCAACATACTCCTGTTGCATTAATGATAAGGATTGGATGATCGGTTTGTTGAGGATATTGAGAAAATTGGTCATATCAGGAATAGTGAAGACAGTAAGGTAAAAGTCCAAGTTAAGATGAGTGTCAGAAGATGTGGATTAAAGGGTTTGTAGATATGTGTCTTAAGGTGATTCAGTAAAGATTTTAGAGGTCCACATGAAGGTCTGTAGAAGTTGTGGTTGCTTAAGTAAAACTAGTTCTGGCAGGTGTACAGAGGTGATAGAGTCTCACTGATAGGTCTGGTGAGCTCTGGAAGTGCATTTTCTTGTTATGCGGATTTGGTGGAATGCGTAGACAGTCAATGTGAGTTGGAAACTCAGTTGGATCATGGTCTAGAGGTCCAGAAGCATCTATCTCAGTATGACAATAATGATAGACTATGGTCTTGAGGTTTCGGATGAAGGAAAGAGTGATTCCAGTAAGGAGATGAAGTGCGAATGTTCTTGGTGATTCAGGAAATCTTGTGGAAGTCTTTGGATTGTGTCCAGTTTGTGTTGGTGGTCCGCATTGAAGACTAAGCCTGCTTTTGAAGATTTACTTTCGGATGATGGTGTTCTTGCCAAGACAAGCTGACCGGATGGGTTACACCTCCTGTGGATGATCTTGAGGATGTTCTGTGAGGATTGACGTGTTCCTGGAAGAAGATTGAAGTCCCAGCTCTATGTGGCCGATAGTGTGTTGATCCAAGTGAAGTCCTTTTGTAATTAGACATGTTGCATTTATATATTTACTCTATAATATCTGCCAACTTAAATGATCTTTCCAAAGTCGATGTCTTGTATAAATAATTTATTGTGAAGGCATTTCAGAGTCTGTGTCTTGTGGAGATGAGTGTGTGGTAGGGAGGAGGAGAGAAAAAGGCAGAGCAGAAATTTTGGGCTTAAATGGAATTGACTCAAGCATGGTGAAGATGCTATTTACCAGTTCAAGTATGTGATACTTATTCTTCTGTAGACAGTGTGTCTCTTGTAGGCAGTGAACCTCTTGTGAGCAGTGTGCTCGGGTAGTAAGCCCTAATTGGCATGTGCCATTTTGTTCTTTCTATTCTTCTAACAAAGAATACAATCTTGGGTTTGTCACCCTGTCATTTTTCCCTTAACCAGGTTTTTCACGTTAAAATCTTGGTGTCTCATGTGTTGATGTGTTTTCGCTCTTGATTTAAATACATTATGTTTCATGATTGATTTTGTTGATAACTAAGAGGGGGGGTGAATCAGTTATCCTAATTATTTCTTCTTTTGAACTTACTTATTAATCAATGTAGCATTGAATCAATCAAACAAACATTACCATGAAATGAGAAACACATGACACAGTATTTTGACATGGAAACCCTGTTAAGGGAGAAAACCATGGGGTGATTAACCCAAAGATTATTCTCTATTAGAAGAATAAGGAATTACAATATGGCACTTGCCAATTAGGGCTCACTGCCCGAGCACACTGCTCACAAAGAGGCACATTGCCTACAAGGAGACACACTGTCTACAAAAGAATGTTATACAGTACTTGAACTGATTGGAAGCATCCACATATGCTGGTTAGGCTCAGTACACTGATCTGCTGCACTTCATCTTTCCTCTTCTCTTTATTCTGCTTTCCTTTCACATACCGGATCTACCCTACTACTTCTGCTCTGCTCTACACTTCTTCGCATTCACACTTAACCTACAACAACTCTCATAGCTAAATCCATCGTGCATATATATCCGCACATGTAATTTCATCACCTTTCTAGTCGGCATCCGGAACAGTCTATTTTCTTACAAACTTTGTTCTGTCGGCTGAATCCTTGCACATCAAGTAATGCGGATCAAGCACATACTTGTAGATATCATTAATCATGTCAGCCAAACATGATTCATGCCTTCACAACCTTTACCATCAATAATAACACATATAGAAAATAGTCTGATGCTCTGTCAATCAGTTCTTCCTCTGTTCACACTATCACTCAGTACTCAATTGTTCATATCTTTTTCTTTGTCCATCACCGGGGGCTGAATCCTTGGAATATACTACTCAAGGTAGTCCTCTTGACTTCCCCAGATCCGCACTGCACCAAGATACTTCCTCTAAGAGATCCAGACCAATCTGTCAGACCTTGCCACATGCTCTGTTCTTGTTCACCAGATCACAACAATCTTCATTGGGACTTCCGGTAGAGAGACACCATTACTTGCGGATATGTGGGATGATCTTTGTTGCCATCAATGACAACAACCATGAATTCATATAATGTCTCTTGCCAATAGATTTATTGTCATGTTGCTAAATAACAAAGTGGATGGTGCAGGAGCACCTACCTGACAGCTGGCCTCCATGAGGCAGTTAGTTTGTTTTGAGTCTTGTTAATGTTTCCAAGAAGGTCTGATAAGACCAATGCATGTAATAAGGTCATGTTGACCATGCTTTACTATTTTTAGTTAGTTTGTTAAGACAACTGTTATGCTGTAGGTCCGGTTGGATCTCCCAGCCGCCTGGAGAGATTTCCCAGCCGCTTGGAGTCGGGTCAGTAGTACTCGCCAGAGGTCCTATATATGCATGAGGATCGGTTGGTTTTAGATCATCGAGCTAGGTTGCACAGAGTGAGACAGAAAGAGAGACTGATCATTGTATTGCATCTTTTGAAATCAATAAAGATATTGTTTGTGTTCATTTTTTGTTTGATCTCCATTGTGTGATCGATTTGCTGTTTTGGTGGTTTCATGGATTCACTGATCCATTCCACCAGTTGATTCGTCGAATCAATGGAATGGCTATGTACAGTAGTTTGGGGTTTAGTCTGCATTTTGTGTTCGTTTGCATGCAGGTGTGTAGGATCGTCATCGAAAGGTGTTGAGAACCCTAGCATGGGTATGTGCTAGGTCGTGCTGGTTGTTAGAGTTTGGAAGATCACCCTGAAAGTAGATCAGGTCATCCTAGGAGCTTCGGCGGATCAAAATTCGCTAAGGTTCGAAAATCTGTCACAACGGCATCATCAGGATATTTCTGTGTATATCCTGCAGTTACTTCGGGAGTCATCCGAGTAAGTGGAGATGAGCATGATGCAGTCGGTTGCATAAGGTGAATGTGCGTTGGGGTGATCATCATCAGGTGTTGCCAAGGAGGAGCGTATCGGCATAAGGTAGAAGATCGGGTTGACAATTCCTTCGCGGGCCGATAATGTTAAGTTTGGCCAACAGCAGGATATTGAAGGAACTGCATGTGACGTCATCGTCATCAGGATATTCGTCATTAGGATATCGGGCAGCAGGATATTGAAGGAGCTGCATGTGACGTCATCGTCATCAGGATAATCATCATCAGGATATCGGGGTGACGTAAGCATCGAAGGAAGGGTGCATGAGGTTGTCATCATCAGGATATATGGGAGGAACCGGATGTTCTATATCCTGCTAATGAACATGATGTTGAACATCATGATGATGATGATGATGAAGGGTTGCGGACATCCATGCTGTATGTCAAGGTTTTAGTGTGGATGCCTCTGCATCATAGTGGTATCAGAGCTCAGCAAAAGGTCTGGGCTGTTGTGTGTTGATTCTGTCACCGAAAGGACAGAGGTAGAGAAGTGAGAGGTTGACAAAATGCCTCCGAAAGGTAGTGGTACTACAAGGGAATTGCAGGAGATGAAGGAAAAACATGCCAGAGAGATGAGGAAGATGAAGGAGCTTGCTAAAGCACTTCAAGCCAGGCTTGTAGCCCTGGAAAAGAACAAAAAGAGGGAAGTGGAAGACAGTGAGTCTAAAGAAGATGAAGATGCTGTGGAAGAGTATGAAGAGGTAGCTAAAGATCTGGATGCTGAAGACCAGAAATTTGCAAAACTGTTAGAGGTAGTGTAGAGTGATAAACCTAAGGTAAAGGTTGATGTTTCCAAGTATAATGGAAGTTTGAATGAAGATGAGTTGCCGGATTGGATTGCTACACTTGATAATCACTTTGAATGTGAAGATGTTGCTGAGGATCAGAAGGTAAAGATTGCAAAGACCAAGTTAGGAGGTCATGCTTTGGTATGGTGGGATTATGTACAATCTGAGAGAAGGAAACAAGGAAAGTCAAAGATCACTTCATGGGATAAAATGGTAGCAAGGATCAAAGGTAAATTCTTGCCCAAGGATTATGAAATTCAGATGTTTAAGAAGCTGCAATTTTTAAGGCAGAAGGAAATGGATGTGAAGGCATATACTGAGGAGTTTTATAAGTTGAGTATGAGATCTGGTCATCATGAGAATGAGGTAGAAAAGGTGGCTAGGTACTTGGCTGGTTTGAGATTGAACATACAGGATGAGTTAGTTTTAGCTAACCCTAAGAATGTGGAGGATTGTTACCAAATGGCAATCAGGATTGAAGAAAAGATGAATAGAAGACAAGATAAGTCCATGAGAGGAAGAGGCAACAATATGAGGGGAAGAGGAGCAGCCCCTACAACAAGGCAAACCAATGAGGGTCAAGAAGACACTGGTAAAGGACAGGGACAGTCTGATTTCAGAGGTGGATGGAAAGGTAATAGAGGCAGATTTGGAGGTGGTAGAGGTTCTACTACATTTTCAGGCAAGTGTTACACCTGTGGTGAGTTTGGGCATCCATTTTTCAAATGTCCAGAAAGCAAAGGTTCATCATCCAGAAATGATAGAACAAATGACAAGAGAGTACAACTTGTGCAAGAAGAGAAAGTAGAGCAAAGTGTGCAGAGTTCAAACACTTATCAAGGAGATAGAGTTCCTGACAATTATGCATATCCTGAGGATGGAGAAGCATTGATGCTAAGGAGAATTAGTTTGCAGGCATCAAAGGATATGATGCAAAGAAGAGCTCTTTTCAAGACCACATGCAAGAGCAAAGGTAAGGTATGTAAGGTTGTCATTGATACTGGTTCAACAGACAACATGGTATCTCAAGAAATGGTGGATAAACTGAATTTGGAAAGGATTCTACACCATCACCCTTACAAGGCATCTTGGGTGAGTGATAGTCAATCACTTTTTGTCTATGAACAGGCATATGTGGATTTTCAGATTGGAGCATATCATGATAGAGTTTTGTGTGACATTTTGCCCATGGAATGTTGTCACCTACTGTTGGGTAGACCATGGCAATTTGATAGGAGGGTACTGTATGATGGGTATGCTAATACCTATACCATCAAGAAAGTTGGGAGGACTATTATGTTGATGCCATTAAAGGAAAATGCTGCAGCACAGGGGGCAGCCAAAATCATTTTAGTGGGAAAGAAGGAGTTTGTGCAGATGCCTCTAGGAGCAGGCATAAAGGTAGTTGAGGACACTGCAGGGAAAGAAGTTGTTAAAGACAACAGGTTGAAGAAAGTTTCAGTTTTGACTTACAGAGGTCAGCAGCAGGTGCAGAAACAGGTTTGCAAATAGCAACCAGTTGAGAGGAATGACAAGGATGTTGTCATAGTTGGGACTATTGCTTGTCCTATAAAGGTTGAAAGGAAGATAGAGTTGAACATGGCAGAAGTTCAAGAGGCAGTTCAGACAGAGGTTCTGGTCAGACAACCTGACAAACACAAGGTATGTGAGAGAAGGGCCTACATTGACAGGCATGAGGGTTTACTTGCAAGAAGGCAAGTTACAGTTCAGCAGTCTTGGAGCAGCCAAGAGACAGCAGAGGACAAAGCTGGAATAGGTCAGAACACTGACATGACAAAGTGTAAAGGTGGAGGACTTCCACAACCAAACTCATGGGACATGAGTTCTTTTCTGTTGGGGAGTATGGTGCAGGAGCACCTACCTGACAGCTGGCCTCCATGAGGCAGTTAGTTTATTTTGAGTCTTGTTAATGTTTCCAAGAAGGTCTAATAAGACCAATGCATGTAATAAGGCCATGTTGACCATGCTTTACTATTTTTAGTTAGTTTGTTAAGACAGCTGTTATGCTGTAGGTCCAGTTGGATCTCCCAGCCGCCTAGAGAGATTTCCCAGCCGCTTGGAGTCAGGTCAGTAGTACTCGCTAGAGGTCCTATATATGCATGAGGATCGGTTGGTTTTAGATCATCGAGCTAGGTTGCACAGAGTGAGACAGAAAGAGAGACTGATCATTGTATTGCATCTTTTGAAATCAATAAAGATCCTGTTTGTGTTCATTTTCTGTTTGATCTCCATTGTGTGATCGATTTGCTATTTTGGTGGTTTCATGGATTCACTGATCCATTCCACCGGTTGATTCGTCGAATCGGTGGAATGGCTATGTACAGTAGTTTAGGGTTTAGTCTGCATTTTGTGTTCGTTTGCATGCAGGTGTGTAGGATCGTTGTCGAAAGGTGTTGAGAACCCTAGCATGGGTATGTGCTAGGTCGTGCTGGTTGTTAGAGTTTGGAAGATCACCCTGAAAGTAGATCGGGTCATCCTAGGAGCTTCGGTGGATCGAAATTCGCTAAGGTTCAAAAATCCGTCACAACGGCATCATCAGGATATTTCTGTGTATATCCTGCAGTTACTTCGGGAGTCATCCGAGTAAGTGGAGATGAGCATGATGCAGTCGGTTGCATAAGGTGAATGTGCGTTGGGGTGATCATCATCAGGTGTTGCCAAGGAGGAGCGTATCGGCATAAGGTAGAAGATCGGGTTGACAATTCCTTCGCAGGCCAATAATGTTAAGTTTGGCCAACAGTAGGATATTCGTCATCAGGATATTGAAGGAGCTGCATGTGACATCATCGTCATCAGGATAATCGTCATCAGGATATCATGGTGACGTAAGCATCGAAGGAAGGGTGCATGAGGTTGTCATCATCAGGATATATGGGAGGAACCGGATGTTCTATATCCTGCTGATGAACATGATGTTGAACATCATGATGATGATGAAGGGTTGCAGACATCCATGCTGTATGTCAAGGTTTTAGTGTGGATGCCTCTGCATCAGTGGATTTAAGTGTTTAATTTGAGGAAAGTTTTGGACAACTGATTCACCCCCCCTCTCAGTTGTCTGTCTTGAATCTAACACAAGGAGGGGTAGGTCATGCCAAAATTTTATTATGAAGCAAACATATATTTTGGCTTTCATCTTGTCTTTGTTTCCATTCATTAGGCTAACAAGACTAACAAGACTCTTTCCTTTACATTCTAACCCTTTGTTTTGGTTAGGAAGACCTCTATTTTGTAGGCCTAAGTTCAACCTTGTATCAGTGCTATCAGCACCTAGAGCGGTGCTATTTTCAACTGTTGACTAGACCAATTAGTCTCATGCATAGTGGCACTTTGTTACCTAAATATTAGCACTATTGTCTATTTTAGTACCTTCTATAATCTATTTTAGCGCTATATTATGCTTTGGCGCTATATTTGTCTTATTTTAGCGCTATCTTCTATTATGGCAGATTCTGTATCTTGTTTTAGTGCTTTTTTGTAAATCAGTGCTATCTATATGTACATCAACACTATTGTCCAGGGTAGTTAGGATTCAGGTCAATTTCTGTTAGTAGCGCCATTGCAGTCTGCAGTGGTACCATTTGGTCTCTGGTTTAGAGCTATTTTTACAGGCTAACTTTAGGTTTTGTGCAGGGGCTGGTAAGCTATTTGCAGGTCATCACCATCATTCTATAGCCACTAACAAGTTCTTGCAAGGTTTTTTATCTTTAGTTTAAATGACGACTTCAATTAGTGCTTAAAAGGAACCCTTTTATGTTAGCATAAACAAATATTTCAATTTGGTGCATTAAAATTGATCAACAAACAACAAACAAATCTTTGTGTGCCTTAGCTTAGAAAATATTTGAATTTGGTGCTCTAAAATTAACAAGTGTTTTCCAACAAATCTACAAAAATTTTGATTTTGGGTTTAAAAAGAACCACAAAGTGCATCATAACTCATTGGATTTAAAAAAACAACAATCTGCATTTTTCACTCATCTAAACAAGAAAAGAAATCAAATTATGTGAAGTGTTTTGTGATGATGTTTGTGTGGTGAAAAGTGTATGCTCTTCCCTTGCACCATTGGTGATCTTGGGAATCAAAAGCGTCTCACAACAATTGCGTAAATCACCCCCAACATAATCCAAAGAACTAAAATGAACCTTGTTTAGTGTGACCCAAGCACAAATATACGTATGCTCTCCCCTCGCATCCTTGTATGAACTTGGGGATCAAAAGTATTTTTGTGGTTGTGTTGCTTTTGTTAATCCTTTAGAGGGCCTGCCACCCCGCTTCGAAAGGTGGGAACGACCCAAGCGACAACAAGCTAAAGCCAAGCTCTTTCAAGCCACTATATAAAATAATGTGGTTGTGATGAAAGTCACAAGCAATAGGTGTTGTTGTGTCATACCGACAACCAACCTCACCCAAAACCCTCCAAGGCATTACCTTGGAGGCTAGGAGACTCCATAACAGAGAGTAGCACTGCTGCACATATGGCCACTTTAATGAATGCACTTACTATGAACCTTTGTTTTAGTAAGCCAAAAACCTTCTATTTGTTGACGTAGAAGGGTAACCTTTGAAGTGGCCCCAATTCATGCGGTTTTTAGCTGAGGTAGTAGGGACAATCCTAAGGTTTGGTGAGGGACAAGCCTTGTGGAAACCTAGATCTTGGTATGTGTGAGAAGTGAGTGCACTATAAGGGGGAGCCAGTGCTACCAAGATCCTTGAGCTACCCACTTTGAATAGGTGCAGCTAGGGGATTCAACAAATACTATCCTATCTTTGCCTTAGGTTGTGCAAAGTGCTTGTTTGAGAAAATCACGCATCTTTTCACAAAGAAAATCTTAGTTATTGTGTGTTATTGTGCTTAAAGTGCTTTTAAGAAAACTTGCCAAGAGACAATAAATATCATTTGATCAAACTTCATATCAAAACAAATTCAAACTTGACATCAAAATCCACCTTTTTTAGAGCCTCGACCAACATTGACTTGTTTTACCACCATCGCTATCTACTTTTGGTGCCATTTCACCTATGGATTGGCGCTATTTGCAGACTGACCTGCCTAAAACTAAGACCAATCCCATTGTGATCTTTAGGACCTACTTCACCATAATCCATAATCAGCTTCCAAAAATCCATCAAATACCCCACTCATTTTATCTTAATTTTTCCAACCATACCTTCATTTTGACCTTAGAGAATCAATCATTATCATTATCAGACCCCTTGCTATATCATAATCCACTCAATTTCATATCCATTCATCCTCATTAATCTTTGCATACCTTTTGGACCAAACAAACATCCTTGTCACAAGAAATCATTCCAAGATCCTTTCGCTTCTCTCACCAAAAACATATCCAAAATCTTCCAAATCCAAACACCCATCAAAAAATTATCAACCAAAACTCATCATCCCTTTGAGCTAAACCTAGATCTAGATTTCATCTTTTACATCATATTTTTCTTGGAGAGTCATTAGTCAACCTTCTAAGTAAAATAATCATCCTTCTTTGTGTAAGGTCATTAGTCTACCCCAAACAAAGAGAAACATCCATTTGTGCAACACAAAAACTAGATCTTACTTAAGCTCATCCGCCAACCTTTAAATCTTTTTCAAAAACATCATCCTAATCTCTCATCTAGTTAATCTAAAAATTTCACCATCCAAAATCAACATCAAAATCCCTTCCATCAAATCATCCTCAAGCAAACATCATCTATCTTTTGGTCCAAATTTGTGCAAAAAGTTAATACCATCCACTCTTATCATCCTTAGATTAACACTTTTTTGAAGACTTATCTCTTAGAAGTGAGAATCAATCCTTTATCACACTACAATCACCCTTCCACTTTTCTTTGTACTCCATCTCACTACCACATCCATCTTTGGGTCCAACAAACTAATCCAAATTTCTAAGGTCTCTATTCCCATTTCACTCCACCACAAAATCAAATTCATAACTTGCATGCCCATAACTAGATCACAACACAAGCAAAATCAAGAAATGGCAGACTTCAGACAATATATGGGCATAGGAATGCCTAATACCAACGAAAACAACCTACCAATCAACCAAACACATAACCTACCTTCGGTCTTCCAAATCCTGACATACAATCCCAATGAAAACCCCTTCCATTTCTTGCAACCACCACCACCACCATCCACCCACCCTTAGCCAAGATGACCAAGATGTCTTGAATTTTACACAAGATGCTGACAACATAGACTTGCTTGACAAAATCCTAAGGTCAAATCCAAATAGATATCTTAACTACCTCCTCAAAATTGGTGCCCAACCACCCCACAACACAACATCGTCTCAACCATCCACCTCTAACATCAATCCTACCACATCCTCCCAACCATCTACATCAAACACCCAACCTATCGTCTCTCAAACCTCAACACCCATCGTATCTACCACCCCCACAAGCTCTAATGTTACCACATCTATGATTCCCACAAGTGTCTCTAATCCTACCACCTCCCAACCCATCATCACATCCACTACCACAACTAACGTAAACTCTTCCATTCCGCAAATAACCTTAGGCATCCAAGGGAACCTCAAGAAGGCAAGTACCTCCATGAGTGTGTCTCCACTCAATCCTCAAACCATAGCCTACATAAGAGAATTCTTTTCACAACCACCTTACAACACGACCAATGCATCCAACGTCAATCCATCTCATGTCAACCCATCCAATGTCAATCTGTCTAATCTCACGTATCTACAAAACCCCCTAGCGTCATCAACACAACATAATCCCAATCCTCAAATACCTCCACATATTCTCTAACAAATCCACATTTATCAACAACATCTCGCACAACTCAACCAAAACACCACTCCACAGTACCAAAACACGATCTCCTAAAACCTCCAACACCAAATCCCACCCAATCTCCAACATCTTATCAATTAGCAAACCTTCACACCACAACTGCTGCCAACCCCAGATCTAATGAGCATTGTACAAACCTTGATTCATAAAGTAGATGATATACAAATTGGGGGCAAATGCAAGCACTATTTTTTGAAGATATTTGTCCCTATCCATTTGATCAGACATTGTACATGCCCCCTTTCCCCAAAAATTTTGAAATGCCCAAATTTGACAAATAAAAGGGAAAGGGAGACCCTAGGGATCATCTTAGGGAGTTCTACCTCTCTTGGTTAGAAGTCTCAAACAATGATACATATTTAATGAGATTGTTTCCACGAAGCCACAGTGGTCAAGCCACTGAGTGGTTCGCACATCTTCCCTCGGGCATTAGGTCTTTCCCTAAGCTTGCAAAAAAAATTGTCAATCATTTCTCCTATAATTTTGAACATGAAATATCTATGACAGACCTTTGCAATACAAAACAAAAGAGTGGAGAAGCTTAGCAGGCAAACTCCCGTAGCTAATTCTTGAGAAATAATTAGTCACCATGTTTGTGACTAACCTAAATCAAGAAATAGGGTTTCACCTACAGATCCTTTGTGCGTCTACCTTCAAAGAAGTCATTGACAAATGTACTACCATAGAAAGGGCCCTTATCACCAAGGGCTCAATCAAATTATATGACAAGTCCAACAACAACAAGAAACTCCATATCAACGTCCCCAATACAAACAACAACAACAACACACAGTCAAACGAAAAGTCACGCTATTGGGGAAGGAACAAAAACACCTTGAATGATGGCATCATTGATGTGAAGGTCGTCCAACATGTACCGAATCAAACATATGCCACCAATGTAAATATCCCAAAGGGGCAATCTACACAAAACAAACCTTAAATACAATTCACACCCTTAGGGGAACCAATCGAGGATATCCTTGACAGATGTCTAAAGAAAGGTTTAATAACTCTCCCACCTATTAAACCCCATCAAGAGAATGAGCTCAAAGTTGCATGGTACAACAAGAATGATTATTGCGACTACCACCGCATTGTGGGCCATAAAACTGTTGATTGCATGAAATTAAAGCATTGTGTGCAAGACCTCATAGATCAAAATCAAGTCAGCCTTGACCAAAGCACCCAACCATTGCCCAATGCTAATCTAGGAGTTTACAAGGATCCACTGCCTAATCATAACAAGGCCTCATCATCTAATCAAGCCTACAACGTCATCCCACCACCCGCATCCTATAACTCTATTGTAGAATAGATAGAACCATCATTTAACCATGTCAACACCATCACCATTTGGGCTCAAGAACCTGATTGCACCATCACAACTCATCGTGGCTACGTATCCATCCGCACAGCTCCTACCACTGATCAAACGCCTGTATCCACGTTAGAATCCCTACCCCCTCATCCAACCATATGTCCATCGCCTACCAATCAGTACAACCTCCTAGAATCTAGGAAAGACCCCTGCACAAATCTCCATACTTGAGCTACTCCGCACGTCACCTCTCCATAAAGAAGTCCTTGATAAAGCACTCTTAGAAACCCAAGTTCCCACCAACCTAAATGTGAATCAATTCCAAGCCATGGTGGGCCATATCACCACACCTCATCACATCACATTTTTAGAAAAGGATCTTCCCGCTTCACAACACTCACATAATGACACCTTACACATCGAAGTCCACATCCCTAAGTATATCATCAAGAGATTCATAATAGATGGTGGCTTCAGCCTAAACATATGCACTCTTAAATTACTAAAACACTCGGTATACTCGGATGTGGTTGTAGACACCAGGGAATGCATAACAATCAAAGGGTATGATGACACTGAATGACTATCTGAGGGTACTATCAAGCTTCCTATTCAAATGGGATAAAAGATAATGGAAACAAAATGTCAGGTCCTTAATTTTGATCTCTCTTACAACGTTCTCCTCAGTCGACCATGGATCCATGCCATGTCCCCTCTACATTCCATCAATGTCTAAAGTTCCCTCACAATGGCTTGGAAGTAACTATCTACACTGACCCCTGCCCCTTCCAATATTGCAGTTTCTTGGAAGGCCATGACCACACCTTCTATCCGTATAACAAAGCCATCACAAAAGCCAACCCCACAACATCCACCTCATACATCAACCCCGCCAACATTGCCACCACTTCATCCCAAACACCTCCACCACTCGATGTCAAGGTCAAGCTCAGTGACATGGGATGTGGGGAATACGACATACACGGTACCTTTTGTGTGGGCACATTACCCAACCCTAAAATGTTTGGCATCCCAAAGAAAGAAGAAACCAATAAAGTTGTCATCAAATGTCAACCATCACCTACCTTTGAGAAGAAACATCTCCTGCATCAAGATGTGCTCAAAGACATATCATCCTAGCCATATAAAGATAAAGAAACTAAGCAAGAAGCCCCCACAATACCAACAAAGATCTATGGTAAAGGGTCAAAAATTGTCAAAAACATGGGCTATAAAGGACAAGGCGGTATCGGCCTTCATGAAAAAGGGATCGTGGAACCAGTCCAAGCGACAATAAATCCTTATACTCAAGATTTAGGCTATGGTCAACAACAACGTATCCTTGCTACTGGCAAATGTATCCTAGTCGAGGTTGCTACGGTCTCCCCTGAAGTTGATAATGTCAACAAAACGGGCCTTCAAGACTCCTTTAGTGACTTCACTAATTTCTTTGACTCATCCATATGTACCATATACACAGTCACCACCCTAACCTCATCATCCAATGACTTACCCCTTGTATACCTAGACCTAATAGACTGGGACCAATAGGGACCTCCTATCTTTGACATAGCACCGAATGATGAAGCAATCGTTGAAATGATGGGGGTTAGAGATCACTTCCCCTTGGGAGATCATAGAGCAGGATATATTATGGAACTTGATATGGTTGTCTATTTTGGGGAGACAACCCCTGCTTCTAGTCACAAAAATATAAAAATCAAACATGGATCTGATGGTGAAAACTGTTCTGCAGCAGTGTCAGATCCCAAAAAAGTAAAAATAAAGGATGTATCTCCTGGTGAAAACCTCCATGAGGTGCTAGGAGATGGAAGCATGGGCCTTCTCAAGATAGACAATGTCTATCCTAATAGATCACCCATCCTAGTAGAGCCAGCTCAGGAGATGAATCTTGGCATGGAAGAAGAGCCAAAAATCACCTTCAGGGTAGAATCTCTCAATGCAATAGAGCAGGAAAACTTTTTATCCTTCTTCAAATGCCAAAATCACAATTTTGCGTGGACTTATGCCGACAGGCCAGGGCTCAATCCTGCTTTGGTCATCCATCATCTTACAGTACACCCTGATGCAAAACTAGCGAAACAGAAGCTCAAAAAAATGAATCCCCAGGTAGCCCTCCTAGTCAAAGCAGAATTGAAGAAACTACTGGACGTCGAGTTCATCCAACCAATTGATTATCTTGAATGGGTTTCCAACCTAGTACTAGTAGCCAAACCTAATAGCTGAATCCGTTGCTGCACTAACTTCTGAGATCTTAACAAAGCCTTCCCGAAGGATGACTTCCCTTTACCAAACATTGACATGATAGTGGATCTTACGGCCGGACACGAGATGTTATCTTTAATGGATGGCTTTTCAGGGTATAATCAAATTAGGATCACAGAAAAGGATCAACATAAGACAACCTTTATATGTCCATGGGGGACATACTATTGGGTGGTAATGTCGTTTGGCCTAAAGAATGCTGGAGGCACATATCAACGAGCCATGACTGTCATCTTCGATGATCTTTTCCACCACATCATGGAAGACTAGGTGGATGACTTGCTAGGAAAATCAAAGACATGAGAGGAACACCTGGATGTATTAGCAAATATCTTCGACCGGCTGGAACAATACAATGTTCGCTTGAATCCAAAGAAATGCGTCTTTGGGGTCACCTCTGGAAAACTTTTGGGATACATTGTCTCCAGAAGGGGAATTAAGGTAGACCCCACAAAAGTCAAAGCCATCATCGAAATGCCTCCTCCGAAAACCCTAAAACAACTAAGAAGTCTATAAGGGAAACTCCAATGCATTCATTGGTTTATTACTTAACTTGCCGATAAATGTCAATCGTTCCAACATCTACTTAGAAAGGATACAACTTTTGTATGGAACACTCAGTGTTAGGCTACCTTTGACCAGCTAAAAGATTATCTAGCTAATCCCCCTATTCTAACTCCACCAAGGCAAGGAGAACCCCTCCTATTATACATCTCAGCCACAGAAATAGCTATTGGAGCCTTATTAGCACAACATGATGAGCAAGGGAAGGAAAGAACCATATATTACATTAGCCGCACCCTAATATCCTATGAGCTAAACTACACACCAGTTGAGCGAGCATGTCTAGCCCTGGTCTTTACTTCACAACAACTAAGGCACTACATGCTCAATCACAAAACTAAGCTCATTGCCAAAATTGACCCACTAAAGTATCTACTAAATAGAGCTTCCCCTACTGGGAGAATGGAAAAATGGGTCATGATCCTCACTAAATTTGACATTGAATATACTGAGAGAAAATCCATCAAAGGACAAGTTATCGCTGATCAGCTGGCTAAAGCAACTATTCCTGCAGAATATCCTACACTCACAGAGTTCCCTGATGAAGCCATCTTGACAATAGCACCGGCAACAGAAACATGGAAAATATACTTCGATGGGTCATACACGCACAGAGGCTTGGGGGCAGGCATCTTGTTTGTTACCCCTCAAGGTGACACCATCCCCAAGTCATTCAAAATTACATTCCCATGTACCAACAATGTGGTAGAATATGAGGCCCTTATCACAGGTCTCTGAATGGCAATCAAATGGAGAATTGAGAAGCTGACACTGTATGGAGACTCTCAACTGGTCATTCCATAGGTAAACAATGAGTACAAGACCAAGGATGATAAAATCTTGCCTTATAAAAAGATGGTCGATCACTTTAAAGACTATTTTGATGACATCCACTTCAAACAAATCCCAAGGCTAAACAACAAAGCTGCAGACGCCATGGCCACCATCGGATCCCTGGTCGACATGAAGAAAGACAACAAGAAGTGCAAATTCATGATAGAAGAACTCCCTATTCTAGCATATGATTTTCCCCAATCGAAGTTCATGTGTGAAGTCATGGGTCCCCTATCCCCGTGGTATCAAGAAACCTATCTATATCTCCATGATAACGTCATCCCTCCTAACCTATCCACCTCACAACAAAAGTATTTCATCTGCCAAGCCTCCCACTTCACTCTTGTAGGAGATACCCTATACAAAAGGAGTCTTGATGGGGCACTTTTATGATGTTTAGACTCTAGGGAAGCTGAAGTGGCCTTATAAGAGGTACATGCAGGCATCTGTGGGGCACATTCAAGTGGACCAACTCTTGCTAAAAACATTCAGAGGACTAGATACTATTGGCCAACCATGGAACGATATGCCTACCAGTTTATAAAAAAATTCCTACCATGTCAATAGCATGGAGATCTCATTCACGCACTAGCACAGGAATTGCAACCAATCATGATGCTGTGGCCTTTTTCACAATGGGGACTTGACCTCATAATCAAAATACATCCACCATCATCCAATGGCCATAAGTTCATCATCACAGCTATTGAATACTTCACTAAGTGGGTGGAAGCAATACCACTCACCTTCACCAATGGAACCTAGATATCCAAGTTCATCCTCCATTATATCATCTATCATTATGGTATCCCTCATTCCATTGTCATCGATAATGGAAAGCCATTCAAGAATTAGGAAGTCTGCACTTTGTGTGAAAAATTCTAAATCCAACACCATTTCTCCACTCCATGTTACCCTCAAGGAAATGGTCAAGCAGAAGCTTCAAATAAAACCATCCTCCACATTTTAAAGAAGACGGTTAATGAAGCTGGTTGTGACTGGCACCTTCAGCTCAACCTCGCCCTATGGGCCTATTTCACAAGCATCCATACCCCCAAAGGAGCCACTCCATATTCCCTGGTCTTTAGATCTAAAGCCATTTTACCTATTGAGGTCAAGCTCCCATCCCTAAGAGTATCTCTACAAAATATAATCAATGATGAGGAATATCGAGTCACAAGGTTGTACCAGCTAGAATTACTAGATGAGAAATGTCTACATACGTTGAACCACCTATAGGCCTATCAAAATTGCCTTAGAAGAAGCTATCACAAGAGAATCAGAAACTAAAAATTTGAAGTAGGTGACCTTGTTCTTATGGAAAACTAGAAAAAACTTACAGGAGTGCCCTAAGAAAGGAAATTTTGAGCCAAATTGGCTAGGGCCTTATGTCATCACAACTAGCTCAGGAGCATACCAGCTTGCAACACTTGAGGGGCAGCCTCTGGATGAGCCTATGAACATTCTACACCTAAATAAATTCTATGCATAACCCATTGAGTACGCCAATTGAAAAAATAAAAAAATTGGAAAAATCAAGAAAAACCTGAGTGCAATAAAGACTTCCAAATGGTGAAAATTACTTTGGTGACACCTTGGATTGGTACCATGGTGAAAACCTACTTCAGGCACCATGTGTAGTGGCTGGTTCTACCATCTAATAAGTCTTCTTTCCGTCCAACACTCCATATCGCACACATCCCATGGCTTGGAATTTTGAAACATCAAATCCTATCACCCACCCCACAATATCCCAACCAAGGCTAATTCATGGAACGAGGATCCTTGTAAGCTTCCTTTTGTATAGCTTCAAAAATTAGAAAATCAAAAAATAATACAAAATCAAAAAATCCAAAAACAATAGAAAATAAAAAAAATCTGAAAACAATAGAAAATAAAAAAAATCCAAAAACAATAGAAAATCAAAACATCAAAAAACAATAGAAAATAAAAAAAATCCAAAAATAATAGAAAATAAAAAAAATCTAAAAATAATCAAAAATCATCAAAATCCATCCTTCCTAAATAATTCACTGCAAATCACCCCCATACATGGATCTTGCTGCAACTCGCAACCGTCAACATCGATCAACTCTCAGCATCACACCCATCCTAAATCATTCCCACATCATCAAGTCATGCCAAAACTACATATTCATCTCACCTGCATCTTGAAAGTACCTTGATCACGTGGACACAGGGTATATAGGTAGTCTAGAATACGAAGGATGTATCCAGTACTCAGGTACATAAGATGCACCCATCCAACCCATTTGGATGGTCCCCATTCACTAAGCTTGCTGGACCTAATAAATGATACACATGCTAAGTATACACTTGAAGCACAGTCCCTAATGCAAAAATCATCAATCAACATACCAACTATAATCCCACACATGACTTGACTATCCTTTTTCCCACCTTTCAAAAATTATCCAACTAGATCCAACCGATTTGCGTCCTAGGATATATTGTTCCTACAGTGGACAAGAATCTGTCATCCTATCAACATGTATCTTGGCAAGAGCACACAAAGGCTATTTGTATCTTTTTGTTGGTAATTTTGATTATTGATTTTTATCTTTTTGTCTCACTCTAGGTCATTTCCAAAGCTACCTTGATCTCATTATATCATGGAAAGTGGCGGACAACACCTAGAGTAGACATAATCATTGTTTCTATATGTTGTGCTTGTGGGTTGGTTTCATTACTCCAAGTATAGTATTCATATCTTGAAGCCTGGGTCGGTTCTAGCATGATGTGCCTCATTTGCATATATAGGCATAAATACCCTATATGTACTATTAGCACTCATCGCTATGAGTCCCCTTCCTAGGCCAAGCAAGGTTATACTACCTTGGGCACGTATGAAATCAACCTATTGTTTGCGGGTCTAGTCCATGCAATCGTGGGATATACATCGTCACCTAGGTTATCTCACACTTTGTGACCTGTATCCTACATTGCTATAATAAACTAAGAAATACTCTCAATTAATGTTATGCAACTATTATTACTAGCTCAAATCATCATGCTAATCATCTATTCAACTATACCATATGGGCCTAGATTTCATAATCACCTAGCCTACTCCCATCCCTCCAACTTATTCCCACTCAACACATCCCAAACCAAACCATCCCCCCTCAATTATGTGGTGTTTCATGACCTAGCAACTCCCTCATTAATCATCCCATCCCCCCCCCCCCAATCTAGCCGCAGCCAATCATATTTGTACCCTATCCATTCACCCTTATCCTCTCCCCACCTATTCCCCTATCACATAGCCCCACCACCCAGGGTCCAACAAAGAACATCATGTGTATCAAGACTTAAGCATCTCACATATCACCTAGTTTGCATCTCACATATCACCTAATTTGCATCTCATTCAAGAACATTTTATAATCATTTAATTTGCATATCATATATTATTTGCATTTCATATCATTTAGTTGCATATCATATATCATTAACATTTCATTAGGTACATTTTAGAATCATTTAATTTGCATATCATATATCATTTGCATTTCATATCATTTAGTTGCATATCATATATCATTGACATTTCATTTAGTTTCCATATCATAATCATTTAATTTGCATTTCCTTTAGGTGCATTTTAGAATCATTTAGTTTCCATATCATAATCATTTAATTTGCATTTCATTAGGTCCATTTTAGAATCATTTAGTTTCCATATCATATACAATTTAATTTGCATAATCATTTAGGTGCATTTTATAAACCTTTAGTTGCATATAATAATCATTTAAGTTGCATTCCATAATCGTTACATTGCATCCCATATATATAATATCATAATCATAATCATGATCATTTAGCTGCATTTTTAAACCATATGCTATTTCCATACATAACATGTGTTTATTTAGATAAACATACATTTCCATTAAATTACAGTTTGCATCCATAATAAATGTTTTTTAATCTAAACATTTATTTGCATTATACATCATAGTTCATAGATCATAAACTTGCATATATCGAAACAAGTAAACCATCATTACATCTATCATAATACACCAATAGGTACATCCATAACATCAATGTAATAAAATTGCATAAACACAACACATCCATAGCATATAATCCATAAAGCATACTGCATCCATCAACATAAGCATCATCATAATCAAAGCATAATCAATAAACAAGTAGGCCATCAAACAACATCATATCATATATCGTCATCGCAAAAAAACATACATCACTCATATATATACATCAAAAAATATAATAACATGTCATGATACAATGCCTCCAAGGGCCAAAATGATACAACTGTCACATAGAGGACCCTCTCTCTGATGCAGTGGGGGATCTTGGCCTTGGTGGTGGCTGTGGTCCTGCCTGTGGTTGTGGTTGCGACTGTGGCTAAACTTGTACCTGTGGAACCTGCTGATGAACATGTGATGGGGGACCCATCGCCTGCTGAACAGACTGAACTGATCTAGATCTGTGTGACCTAGACACCCTGGATCCACTAACCTGACTATAACTTGGTGCATGCTGCTCTGTAGGGACTACCATGTGATAAATGGCCCAATAATAATCCATCTGTCCGCTAGCCTCCAACAACTCTCCCTGTACCTAAGACAATTGTGTCTGCATCAGTGTCAAAACTGGGGCCATACCAGCACTTGAAGCCTGCAAACTACCCACTATAGCCTCTGCCTGTTGTACCCTCACAATTGTCGCATCCCGCTCTTTGATCAAAACCACTATATCACCCTGAGCCTGGGCTAATTGTGCCCACAAGGCAACCACCTGTCCATCTATCCCATCTAATAAGGCCACTATCCCCCGCAACTACACTAACTCTGCCTCGCGAATCTCTAAAGCCTCCTACAAGCTGGCTACCTATGCCTGTAGAGTCTCAACCTCCTCCTCCTCTCCACCCCAAGGCCGCCAATGAGATGAGGATCATCAAAGCCCTGAATCTCCACCTGCCCCTGAGGTGCCCGCCTCTGCCTACTATCCTACTGTAATAGCCTACTATTGTTGTGATACCTGTGGTGGGGCTAGAACACCCCTACCTACCCTTGATAGTCCCCCATGCTGTCGAGGTCTTCCCTACCTCTGTACCACTCCAATCTAGACCTGTGCAATAGGTACTTGCTATATAAGTACCTGCTATCGCACCTGTGAACCACCACCCACCTGCCCCTCTCCCCTGAGTCCAACCTATCCATTTACCGCTACTGCTAGCACATCCATCGGTTGCTGATCCCCACCAATCTCCCTCTCCTCCCCATCCCCTCCAACCTCCACAAGGTAGTCAAAAATAATCTCCTCACCCTCCTCTAGGAAATCATCTCCATTGAAATCATCATCCCCATCCTCCTCAGACTCCTCATCCCCTGACCCCGCCACCTCCTCTGCAGGGACTACCTCATCTGCCTGGTCGGTGAACTGAGTCAGTCGCCACATCTACCACCATGTCTCATATGCAGGAGTAGTGCCTGCATCCCTGACAGTACTCTACCAATCCCACCACAATGGCAACAAAGCTACAAAATCCTCCAGGGCACCCCGCAGCTATATGGCTGCAAGCCAATAATGAACATCTCAACGGGTCCATGCAAAAATCACCATCTATTGTGGGGCATCCTGTTGTAACCCGAACTATCACATAACTCATGATGGTAGATACATGTCGATCATATGGTCTCCTTGACCTATCAAGTAGCACTGCTAAAAAGTAAAAGGTATGTGCACATCATCATCTGGCCATGGCTCCACTCTGATGTAGGGTCCCTAGGTAACCCAAATGACATCATCCAACACCCACCTCCAATACCAAACTAGTCCAGTATATGTGTACTCAGCATCCTGATATAGGAACACAAAGGCCTTAAATGGACGGCGATAGTACCCACATCTCAGCTGAGTGACTGCAATATGCTCCCAGATCCACACATGCAGCAAAGTAACCCAGCTGATAAAGTTGAATCATAATGATAGACAACTATATGCAACTCATGATAGACCTACGCCAGCATCGTCGGTCCCCAGGCATACATGGTCTCATGTTTGACCATCCCCTCAATCATCTATCCCCAACCAACTAGAAATCCCCTGCCCCTCCTATCGGGCATCACTATGCCACCAATCAATGCACATAGGAATAAGACAAAGTGGTCTGCACTCACCACCAGTGTCCCCTCATAGTTCATCTCCCTACCATCTGCTGACAACACCATGTGATCACGGCCAAACAATCTGATCAAGGTCCTCTGTCCCCTCCTTGTGTCATATGTCACCTGCTGGCCATGAATAGGTAGCTTGAGGATGTGATAAACATCCTCAAGAGTGATAGTAATCTTGCCAATAGGAAGAAAAAATGTACAAGTCTCTGGCCGGTACTACTCTACAACCACGGTAATTAGAGCTCTATGAGCTTGCAGCACTGGCATTGACGCAGCTGTCAAGAGCCCTAACCTCGCCAGTCAGGCCCGGGTGGCATCATCAAATAGATCAAATAGCACCATCACAGATGGCATGAGTCGCTCCTACGAGGACACTATAAAGGACCTCGTATCCTGCATCCACATTTTTCTGGTAAAAAATCTACCTATCTTTTTCTAAATCAACCCTTTCTTCTAATGTTGAAAGCCAAAAACACTTTAGCGCCACAACAGACCATGTTTCACGCCATTTTTAATGATGGTGCTACCACATCTCCCCAAGGCACTAATACACATAATAGCACCACTGCACGGCCTCTTCGCGCCATTTTCACAAATGGCACCACCCCTCCACTTGGTGCCAATATAACAAATTGTGCCAGCTCTCCAGATAGCGCATATATCCAATATAGTGCTACTCCTTCACATTGTGCTAATCCTAAATATAGCTCCACTATCTAAAATAGCACTAGTCTAGAACATAGTGCTACCCTAACACCCATTTGGCGCCAAAGCACCAGAATCCAAAACCCTGCGCACATTGCGCCAATATAGAGGATGGTGCCAAAATGCTAAGCATTTGGTGCCAATCCACCTCTATTCTACCCAAGTGAATAGCACCAATCCAGAGGATGGAGCTAATTTGCGTACTTTTGGCACTGCGCAATCTTGCGATAGCACCACAATGCCAATACCTAATTCCCGAACACAAAAAATATGACAAAATCAAAAAATACAAAGCCAGGGTTAGGCCCTACATGGGGTCCAGCCTTCAGTGCCTAACCATATGATCAGAAATGGTCAGAAATGTGTGTGAGTCGTTGGAATCGGGGATTGCACTCTGCCATCTCTCCTTTGCTCCTTCTTCTCACGGGTTCAATGTGTACAAATGTGGCACCCTTAAGGCCCACTAGTCTAAATATAGTAAGCCATGTCATCCTTTCGTCCCCTCTTTTTCCCCTCCAGGGTGCAGATCACAACCTTTTTCCATCCTCTATCCAACCTTTGCTCCCGTCATGTCCTTTCGAGAGCTCGCCTAATTTTTTTTTATTTTTTTGGCAACCTCTCGAGGGGTAATCCCTCACCCATCTTATTCCTTCTTGGCAGCTAGGGCATATTTTTCTTTGACCTGACACCATTTCCCTCCTATGTCCTGACACCACGTCAAAGAGGGGCAAATGTAGACACCTAAAAATGTCCTTATCATCAAACTGACTCTCGACATCCCTAAACATACCAATTTCCCTTCTAATCAATTAATTAAATTTTTATTTAATTAATTATCCCTTCATCACCTAATTTTTCATCATTCTATCCCCAACAATTGGATTAATTCTATTAATTCAATAGTTCAAACTTTAGCCAATTGATTAAATAAATATGCAATATTTATTTGGTCAATTTCTCCCTCCTCACTAAACCCAATTAATTAGCTAAATCATGTTTAACTAATTAATTCAGCCTATTAATTAACCTATCCCTACCCTAGGTAATTAAATAGTCATTATTTAATTGCCTACTCTAGCTTATCCCATCCCAGCCTTAGGATTAATTAAATAAAACCTTATTTAATTAATCTTAACCTCTCATTTAAGTGGTCAAACCTAGCTTAACACCCTTCCCCACATCCTCCAACTAAAAAATTGAAATATATCCCACATAAGTCAACTTTTTATAAAAATATGTCCAACATCACATTCAATACCTCTTACATCCCTTACCCATGCCATACCTCATTTATATCCACTTATCCCCAAATGAATTTTTAATTCATTTTACCTTTCCCCATGTGAATTTTTAATTCACAAATATTCCATCTCACCCAACCTCATTAACTCCACCCCTTTCTCAAGGTGAATTTAAAATTCACCTTTATTCCTATCCCTCCATTCTTCCAAGATGAAATCTAGGCCCTCCACATCATCTTCATCCTCCACCATTGATCTCCCATATCAATCTCAACCGTTGGATCAAAATCTCTCCAAAATGTCTATAAATACAACATCCTCCAGCCCATTTTAGAATCCAAATTTTCAAGTAATGTTACCATGCCAAAAAATCTCTTGGGCTAGCTTATGAGTTGCATGTGAGAGACAACTTCACATTGAATTCATTATCTAGGGTACAATCTAAGGAGTTTGGGTGCAACTTCTTCCACCCAATCAAGGATTTGTGACTCATTGTAAAAGGTATAATGCTTGTTTATGCACTTGTTTTATGTTTTCTACTTTCATTTTGAGATTACTAATCTACATATCCAATTGAACTTCTTTCCACCAAATAACAACATGTCCTTTCAACTTAGTTTTTGCAAATCTAACTCTCTCTGGATCTTCAATTTCCTCATATTCAAAGTATTCCTCCAAGTCATTTATCCGGTTAATCAATTCCTCAGTATTCAAATTTTTAGTATAGTTCATTACTTCTACTCTAGGTAACTTTCCCATATTAGAAATAGATTTCAACATATTCACCTGATCTGATTTTTCTTCTTCTAGATTCTTCATTCTGGTCAGCTGTTTGAAATTCATCATCATCACTTTCATCTTTATGTCTAGGGTTTAGTCCTCTTCCTCTTCTTCTACAACATCCAATCTAACCTTCATTGTCGTCATCATCTCTATCATTTCTTCCATTCTTCTAGAAACATTGGCCATAAAAGGCATCCTCCTTGGTGGCATCTCTTCCTAGGATCTGGTGGAACTACCTCAATTCAATAGTTTCTCTACAAGGTAGCAACTACCTCACAATCAGTGCTCTGTTGACAAGCACAAGTGGAATGCCTCAGTTTGGCACTCTATTCACCACAAGATCTTCTAAAATGCCTTCACTTTCCAAAGGATTCAAAACTTCACTCTAATACCACTTGGTGCAGTCATGGATTGAGGGTTCAAAGAATGAATTGTCCAAACCATGCAGCTAGAGTAAACATAATGAAAAAACACAAATATAGAATGCAGTGGAAGATTCCAATGCTTAATATATTTGACAATCAAAATACTTATATTCTAGCAATATGTGGGCTACAATCAAGGGGCTCACAAGCCTACTTTTTGGGTTACAACAGATATGCAAGATATGGCATTAAAGTGCCTTCCAGAAAGAATTTATCTTCTAGAACTACTCAACTACAGAACTAACTTCCTAATGCATCTAAAAGATCTATATATACCATCTTCAAGCTCATAGAATCCTTCGCATCAGCTACAAGAGGTTACAAACTCCAATGAATGATGAAACATGTAGAAACATGTAGGTTAGCCTACAACATATGGCATTGCTCCGCAAATGAATGGAAATTTTGCAGACCTCAAGGAAGTTCTATTAGGTCCATATATACCATGTATGATGTTCCATTAGGCTCCACAAGTCATGAAAGTGCTCCACAAAGCTTTTCCTTCTACTGATTGCATGAATGCTCTACTCTGTGAAAACTGATAATCTTTTGATAGCAATAACTTTTTGTAGACAAATCCAAATCTGCTGAAATATGAATATGATGTAGTTGACATGGCATAGATGATAATTCCTATTTCATGAGCTCTAATATGAAGTTGTTGAACTGCAAATCACTGAACTACAACTAAAATGAAAGAAAATAAAAGAATGTAAATATTTTTTTGTTGATGTAAGATTGTTCTATAACCTAGGATGCTCCTACATCAACGATGTAACTTCTTTTGGAAGGGAATGAAAAAGGTCCATTAAATAAACAAAGTTTGAATGTGATACCTACCAATCCAACAAGGGTGAAACAACACTCATTCCTAGGTTTCTTGAACCCTTTCCCATCCCTACAAGGATTTGGACAAATATTTCTATGGATTTCATTAACGTGCTCCTTAAATCCAGAGGGAAAACAACGATCTTGGCTATGGTTGATCACCTCTCCAAATATAGCCATTTTGTGCCCTTAGCCATCCCTATACCACCTCCATAGTCATGTTAGAAATATCATTGTTAGAGACACTACTGGTATGTTGATGTGCATGATATTCAAGAAGTGTTGTCATTGATGGCAACAAAGTCTAAAGGCTTATGGCAACAAAGTATTGAAGGTTTGGTAAAAAGGTTCAAATGTCAGTAATCAAAGATTGCATCAGAGATATGAATTAGAGACTAAAATTGAGTTGTGAGGTTATAGTAATATTCCTCACTAGATGTTCCTATCCTCATAAAGTTACCTATACATAAAGTTTTGATCCAGAAGAAGACTTGGTGAAAATTGGCTAAGTGTCAGAATGTTGCATTTAGTGTATAGAACTATAGTATTTTTGTCCACTTTTGTCAAACACTAAAGATCTTGTTCTATGGATTTGGTAAGTTGTTATGGATCACTAGAAGCACCTAAATCCAAAATTTCATACTCTTAAGTGTTTCAGAATGAAGGTTGCATGTAGAAGAAGTTTGGTATGTCAAAGTTCAGGCTTAACCAGTGTAGAGTATATGATTGTTTTGGTCTACATGTTTTTGGTATGAAACAATTCTTTCTATGGTTCTAAACTTTTATTGGCATATTCTTAGAGATCCTAAATCCAAATTTTTAGAGTTTGAAGTCCTCTAGAATGATAGACAAGTTTGTCAAAATATCGTTGCATGGATAAAGAGTGTTTGAATGTGACAAAGACCTAGTTCCAGTACTCTACATTTCTCTGCACAGAAACATTTTGTAGTCTGGATCTAGGGATGTGATTACAGATGTCTAAAGATTGTTTATTCCAAATTTGAGATGATTTGGAGGTCCAGATGTTGAGTTATGTTCTGACAGTCAGTGTGCTCTTGTGTTTGTGAAGCCATCTTGAAGAAGTGTATTGTGTGTAGAGCAATCCAAGGATTAGAGTGTTATCTTAAGAGGTTCTATAGGTCATGTTGACCTAGGAGAGTGTGTTTCATGTTTTGGTTCATTCGATAATGTAGTTTGGTTAATAGGTTGAGGTTGACTAGTGCTATTCAACACATTACATCCAATTAGGCCAACCTAGTTGATAATATAAGTAAAGCGGATATTAAAGAAGGTATGATTTTAGTATTTTTATGATGATGATGATTAGATCAGATGAGATGTGATGATAAAAAGGTGATAAATTATGATCAGAGTATAGAATGTGTGAGTGCAAAATAGAGCATATAATGTGATTGCAGAGTAAAGCAGAGTTACAATTTAGATCAGTAGAAGAAGATTTTGATTGTGCTTCATTGGAACTATATTTCATGCATTTGTAGATGCAATTGTAACAGTTCATCATTGGTAGTGAGCCACCCTTCATTTTCTCTCTTTTCTCTCTACACTTTCTTTCAATGGGTAGTGAGTCCACTTGGATAGTGAGTCCATCTATAGTGAGTAATTCTATAATATCTTATAATTGATTATAATTTATTGTGAGCTAATCCTCACTGTGGTTTTTCCCTCTTTGGGTTTTTCGCATAAAAATCTTGGTGTTCATGTGTTATGCTCTGTGGTTGTATATTTTGTGCTTTATTTTCTTTATATTCATTAAATTTAGAAAATAGATTAAAGGTTTAATATGTTAATGGTTTTATAGAATATTGATTCACCCCCCTCTAAGTATTTTGGGTGTTCAACAATTGGTATCAGAGAAAGGTTCCTTGGAAGAAGCTTAACCACTTGGAAAAGATCTTGGAGGTTGAACACATGGCATCTAGAAAGTTTCCTACTACTCTGGAAGAGATTCTTGCTATTTAATTTTTATAAGATGAGTACATGTCTGCAAATAGTGAAGAACTTAAGGTTGCTCTTGAGGACCTAGAGAGAACTAAAGAAGAAATCAAAGATCTAAAGGAGACTGTCAAAGAAGCAGATGAATGCATTAGGAAGTTGAGAGAACAACTCAAGAAGTTTAAAGAAAAGCATAAGGAAGTCAATGAACAATTGAGGATAGCAAATAAATCCTTGAATGATATGAAAGTGCAAGTTGAAGAAAAAGCAAGAACTGAGGATCATCTAAATTCAATGGTGAAAGGCAAATCTGAAGAATGTACAAGGCTTGAATAAGATGTTGTAAAAATAAAATTAAATCTAGAAAAGGCAAATAATTATGAAGAAAATTTAAGATAAGTTTTGTAAGGCCTAATAACATGATTTCGAGTTAGAAAGATCCCAATGATAAAGAAGGCTTAGGGTTTGAAAAAGGTGAAAGTTCAAAAATAGGAGCTAAAAAAATGAAGAACAATGGCAAGCAGATCAGTAATCAGAAGAAAGGAGGTAGAAGACCACTGGTTAGACAACCTAATGCACAAAGGTATCCATCTTTCAATGGTTATTATTTTTCCTGCAGTAAATTTGGACATAGGACTACACAATGTAGAAGCAAAATGAATCAAAATGGTCAATCTTTCCCTGGACAATGTTTTACTTAAAAGAAAGTTGGTCATAAAGCTTATGATTGTAGAAGTCAGAGGATGAATGGCTATAACAATGGAAGGAATTATCAATCTTTCAATGACTACTATTTTACATGCAATAGATTTGGGCACAAAAATAACCAATGTAGATTGAGAGTGAATGGAAGGTATACAAGTTAAAGGAATGTTGTGTGCTACAATTTTAATAGACATGGACACTTTGCAAAGTTTTGCAGAAGAGGAAGCATGAAGGACAATCCAGTAGAGAAGAAGAAACCAGTTCAAAAGGTTAGTTTGATAGAATCTAAGGAGATGAGCAAGATTTGGGTTAAGAAGGATGTAACTAAAGTCAAAGATGAGTCTATACCAACTTCTAGTGAAGATGGTTCCTCTGGAAACTAAATTAAAAACTTTGTCTCATGGGGAGCATTAATGGAATCCTTTCCTCCCTCAACTAAAAGAGTGGTGTTGAGGTAAGCATTACAATATGAGTCAAAGATTGATATGCTTGATCATCTGAAGAAAATTCTGGTAGAAAATACTCTATTATAGAAGATTGTGGAGCAATTAAGATTGATTGTGAGTTACAGTTGAAGTGTTAGAAGATTTCTGGAATAGAGCATTTATGACAGATTAGGTTTTGATAGAAAAGGGTTATAAGAAAATTCATTTTATTAACATTCATATTGCAAACAATTTTTCAAGTGAAAGAGAGCTGAGTAAAGCGGTGAAGAAGAATTCATAGTGTCCTAAGATTCAGTGCTTCAAAACCCTAGCCAGAATTGTCTGAAAAGGTATTTATAGTTTTCTACCCTAGAATGTTCTCTGTTGAATTTTGAAGATGTTTACTCCTCAAGTGATTGAAGCAGTAGATAGACCTTGACCTAAATTTAAGAAGCAACCATTGAAATCAATGGAAACAAAGTGAAAGGTACATTTTCAAGCATACCCTATGGTGTGTTGCATAGTGAGGACATTAGACTATATAT
Source organism: Cunninghamia lanceolata (assembly GCA_027924645.1). Taxonomy (NCBI): domain Eukaryota; kingdom Viridiplantae; phylum Streptophyta; class Pinopsida; order Cupressales; family Cupressaceae; genus Cunninghamia; species Cunninghamia lanceolata. The sequence continues at coordinate 17,940,628 of BSBN01000274.1, forward strand.
TCATGTGAATATGGAATAATTCAATCATATGAAGTTAGGGAAAGTCAATTTTGATGAATTAACATATGATAATTTTGATCTAAAGATGGAATTCAGTGCCCTAGTGGAGAAAAAGTTGAATGTATGGAATAACTTTCCCATTTTCCCTTATTAAAATGTTTTGGTGGAATATGTCCTAAGAAGAATCCATGACAAGTTCATGTGTTTGGTTGTCCCTCATATGATTAGGAAGGAGGCCATCAAGGCTGTTACAGGTTTACATTCCACTTGTATTGTACCAGCACTAAAATCTATGAAGAATGACTTGGTGATGAAGCTCACAAGAGCTAAGTTTGACAAGAGATCTTTAACAGTGAATGACATAGAGGATCTGACAGTCGAGTATGCCTCTATGATGATTGGCTACAAAATTTACTTCACCAAAAGAGAAAACTCTATGTTAGCTACATGCATTTATACTACATATCAGATGGTGAATGAAAATGTGCACTATGATCTTTGTGAGTTGCTCTGGCAACAACTTTTGGAGAATTTGAATAAAACCAAGGAGTCCAAGTTGAAAGGAAGCTAGGTGTGCAGAAATCGCTTCCTACACTAATCTAATGAGGAGAGATGGGTGAAAATTCTTTTCAAACTTTACAATTACAGTGTTATTAACCCAATAACTAAGATATTGCAGCAAACACATACACAAGAATGTAAGACAGAAGCAGAGAGAGGCAAGATATATGTGGGGAAAACCATTACGGGTGAAAAACCCCACACTTCAAAACACAGCTCAAATGTATTATCTAAACAATAAGGTTTCCATTATAGTTACAGAGCCAATGCTCTTGTAGGAGTCTTTGACACTCATATCTAGAGATAATCCAGTAGCATAACAGTACCTATAAATCACATAATACATCTCCTCTCAAAAGCACTTGTTTATATAGAAGATACAAGGTAAAAATGACTCTATCTTGGGATGGGCGTCCAACATGGGCTCATGGCCCAAAATCCATTCCTAGGGACACTTGTCCAACACTGTAGAATGCTCATGACACTTTTCATGTCACCCGATCCCAAAGAGGTTGGCTATTCCCAAGTTGGGCAATGACAGATACTCTTATGACACTTACGACTATCATAAAATCTGTCATAGCTATCATATCTTATAGCTATAAGAGAATCTATCATACGTAGGCTATAAATAGTATATTCTCTTACAACATGTGATAACCCTCCTTGGGGCACCAAAGATGCCTTCTTCCAAGATGCCTTGTGACACATGTCTTCACCTGTCATAGAATCTTCCATTTATGACTCTTATGCATCATAGATTTGTCATAGGAATCTGTCATAACCGTTTCAGTCAATATTCCCTTACACACTATCCAAGATGCTGACACATGGAAAAATATTCCTACCACTAAGTGGGATGGTTATCTCCTCATGTGAGGACAAACTTACATGTCACCTTCTACATAGGATGACACATCACCATGCTAACTCCCACAAGATGACAAAATAGAATTTGCATCCTAATTACATAATAGGCAATAAATAAATAAATACAATGAAATAATACAAGGAATTACCAATGTTGAGACACCTTAATTCCAAATATTCTCCCACTTGTCGAACACCTTGTAAGAGCCAATGGAAATAACAAGATTTAACTGTTATAGGCCAAGAGGCCCATAGACTCCGAACACCATGTAAACTTCCTTGTGCCCACTAGTTTCATCAATGCATCCTCAACATTCTTCAAAGTGTCTACCTTCTCCAAATTCACCTTCCCATCCTCTACCATGTCTCACATGAAGTCAAACTGTACATCAATATGCTTTGTTCTGGAATGGAAAGTTAGATTCTTTGCTAGGCAAATCACACTCTGACTGTCACAACAAATCATAATCTATCCTGCATCAACACCAATATCTGAACACAATCTCTTAAGCCAAATGTCTTCCTTACAAGCATGAGTTTCTGCCATATACTTAGCTTTTGTCATGGACAAAGCAACCACAGGTTGTCTCTTACTCATCCAAGTAATTGCACCACCGAACATAGTGAACACATAAGCTCTAGTGGATCTCCTACTGTCAATGTCACCCGCCCAATTAGAATCAACAAATCCACGAATACAGACTAAATGAGGAAGCTCTGTAGGATTACCATGATAGGATATGGAATAGTCAGAAGTACCCCTCAAATATATGAACACTCACTTAACTACATCTCAATGTACTTGTTTAGGATTGGCCATAAATTGACTAAGGACTCCCACTGCTTAGGCAATGTTTGGTCTTGTGCAGACCATAGCATACATCAAACTGCCAACAACACTAGCATAAGGTACTCTGCTCATGTCTTCCACCTCACTAGGAGATTTTGGACAATCATTAATAGACAACTTTGTCCCCAATGAAATAGGAACACACAATGGTCTACAATCTTCCATGCTAAACCTATCCAACACGGTCTTCACATACTTACTCTAGCTTAACCAAAGTTTTTTGTTAGCTCTACCTTTTCTGATTTCCATTCCCAGAATGTACTTGGCTACCCCTAGATTTTTCATCTCAAATTATTCTAACAACTAAGACTTCAAATCAAAAATCATATTCTTACCATTCCCAATCAACAACATATCATCAATATACAATGCAATAATGAGTATACAATCATTGTCAAATTTATAATACGTGCAATGATTTGATTTCGATCTCAGAAATCTAACTAACAACACAAAGGCATCAAACTTCAAGTAACACATCCTAGGAGACTGCTTAAAACCATACAAAGACTTTTTCAACTTGCAAACAAAATTTTCTTTACCTTTCTCTATGTAATGCTCTGGATGTGACATGTAAATCTCTTCCTCCAAATCACCATGAAGGAAAGTTGTCTTCACATTCATCTTCTCCACCTCTAAGTCATAAGCTACAACAAGAGATAATAGGAACCAAATAGATGTTAGCTTTGCAACAGGAGAGAAAATTTCACCATTATCAATTCCCTCCACTTGTGAATACCTCTTCACAACCAATCTGGCCTTGTACTTTTCAACACTGCCATCTGCACTAAATTTCTTCATGAAAACCCATTTGCATCCAATAGGTTTCTGTCTGTCAGGGAAAGGCACCAAGTCCCATGTTTTATTCTTCTCCAAAGAAGCCATCTCATCTTCCATGGCCTCCTTCCAAGAACCTACATCTTTCATGCCCATAGCCTCTTTCACGGTTCTAGGCTCATCAGTTTAGTAAGAAAAGCAAAAGCACAACTAGAATTAATCAATGAATAACCAAACCTATCAGGTTACTTCCTTGTTTGTGTAAACCTCCTCAAAGGCTAAGGTTGAGGTTTTGCTTCTTCTTATGAGCTTTCAGACCTGCTAGAGCTCTCATCATCATCAGGTCTCATAGGGTCTGTCAGTTCAGTCTTCTCAGGGGTAGAAGGAAACTAAACCACATTTTCTTCCTTTTTTATCTCTTCTGGCTGTAGAACAATAGAAAAAGGTGTTATCTTTCTAAAGATAACACTTCTGCTATATAACACTTTTTTAGTCACAAGATCCTAAAGCTTGTATCCTTTCACATCGACACCATAGCCAATGAAAATACACTTAATAGCCTTGTTCTCTAATTTAGACCATTTTTCCCTAAGCACATGTGCATTGTTGCAAATATGTGTCTAAGCAGAGTTGTCATTGATGTCAACATATTCTTGTTGTCATTGGTGTCAACTATGCCTTATTTTGTTGCATGTTCAGGAGACTAGAATGTTGAGGATATTGAGAAAATTAATGAAGACTCAAGGTTCCCGGACCTTATGGCTGTATAGAGGATTGTCAGAGGTTGCTCCAGTTAAGAATTGAGAAGTTTGCATGAAGATTTGAAGAAGTTATGGCCATCTGAATAGAACCAAATCTTGTAGTATTCAGCAGAACGATAGTGAGTTGGTCTGGATTGCTCCACAGTGAAATATTATGATCTGAGGATCTAAAGGCATGTTTGGGAAGTCAGTGTGTATCGTCAATTCTAGTGGTTCATGGTTTGGAGGTTCCTAATCCATCATTCTAGTTTGACAGTCATGGCAGACAATGTTCTTGAGGTTCTGGAGGAAGATACAAATGATTCTAGTAATTTGGTTTAGAATGGATGTTATAAGTGAGATTAATGTATTTCAGGAAGTCTCGGAATCATGTGGCTACTATGTTGGAGGTTTGCATTGGAGTTTGAGCTTGTTATTAAAGATTTCCTCTTTGAAGTTGTTCTTCCTAGCTTTGGCTGACTAGATGTTCCTAGCATGTTGCAGATGATCTAAAGATCATTTTATGAAGCATGGCATGTTAGTAGAGGAAGATTCAAGTCTTAGCTATGATTGGCTAATAGTGTAAAGATCTGCATTAAGTTTGGCCGACCTTGTTGATCATTCTAAGATTGATGAAGTCTATAAATACTTGGTGAAGAGTTGTTAAACAATCATCCTTGAGCACAATAGATTAAATCTGAATAAAGGATCAGAAGAAGAGCAGAGAAGAAAAGGAACGAGAGTAGTATAGAGTGTGAAGTTAGTAAAGAAGAATTTGGGGAAAAGCAGAAGTTTATGAGCATTCATTGAAACTAAACTAGGCATGAAGTAGATGCTATTTCTTAGTTAATTCTTTCTATTCTAAATAAATTCTATAGGCAGTGAGCCTCTCTTTTTAAGTAGTGAGCTTTGGGTAGTGCACCTGAAGGCATGTGCCTTCTATTTTTCTAAAGTACTTTTAACAGGGTACAAATCTTTGTGGGTTAACCCCCACTGTGGTTTTTCCCTTAATTGGGTTTCCACATCAAAATCTTGGTGTCAAGTGTGGTGATTATGTTTCTGCTCATATATTGTTGATCTATGTTTTAATGTTTACATCATTAATTTGGTAGTAAGATAATAAAGAAGGATAAAAGCAGAAAAAGTTTATATTGTGTGACAACTAATTCACCCCCTCTCAATTGTCTAGTTTAATTCCAACAATTGGTATCAGAGCCAGATCCTCTTTTAAAAGCTTGACTGCTTGAGGAGATCCAAGATGTTGACCTACAAGAAGGATAGTCCAAGATTTGATGGAACAAATTATTCTGTTTGAAAGAATTGCATGGAGTGCCATTTGCAATGTATGGGCGATGCCTATTGGATGATAACCAATGTTGAGTATAAACCTCCGGCGAAAGGTCCTTCAACTCCATATCAAGTCAGAGATGCTAAAAATAACCTTCGAGCTAAAGAAGCCTTGTTGAGTGCCTTGACTGATTCAAAAATGAAAAATGTCTTTGGTCTAAAAACTACTTATGAAATCTGGAAAAAATTGGAGAATTTGTATGAAGGTGATAAATTTGTCAAATGTGCCAAACTACAAAGTCTGAGAGGAAAATTTGAAACTCTGGGGATGAGAGAAGATGAAACATCACAATCTACATGCAAAAGACAAATGAACTTGTGTGTGGTATCAGGTGTGCTGGTGGAACTTTGGAAGAATAAGAGATTGTATCAAAAGTGCTCAGATCTTTACTTGATTCATACAAACATAAGGTTGCTACTATAGAGGAGATTAGAACTATCTCAGAAGTTACAAGAGATGATCTGGTTGGAAAAATTTTAGCTTTTGAATTGAGTTTGGTGATTCTCTTCCCAAGTCTGAATCTACATTTAAGGCTAGTGTATATGGAAAACAAAGATATGATCTAGGTGAAAGCTCTTCTACAAGATCAAATAGATTCATGAAGACAAGGAAGGATCTTGAAGATGTTGAAATTGAAATTGTAGATCTTGAAGCTCTTCTTGCCAAAAGATTGCCAAGAGGATCTAGTAAGTATGAAGGAAAATTGCCACTCAAATGTTTTGCTTGTAATAAGATTGGTCATTTTGCCTCAAGATGTCCAGAGAGGTTTTGAAAGCCAAACCCTAACAGATATAAAAATAAGAACAAATGTTACTATGTCCAAGAAGCTGGAGAAGAAGGAGTCATAGATGATGAATCTGATCATGGAGGTTCCTCTGAAAATGATTGGGTGTTTATTGCCATCAAAGAAGAAGATCTAGTGTCTACTGAATCTACTAGCTATGAAAATATGGAAAGTGCCTTGGTTACTTAGGTTATTGAGAAAAGATGAATGGGTGATTGATAGTGGATGTTCTCATCATATGATTGGAGACAAGAATAAGTTTGTGAATTTTGAAAATTATGAAGGAGGGCTTGTGAAATTTGGAGATAACTCAACTGGCAGAATCTGAGGTAGAGGATCCATCTCTTTTGATGGTAATAATAGCACAAATTATGTTCTATATGTGGAAGGACTGAAACATAATCTTCTCAGTGTTAGACATTTGGTTGATAAAGGTTATGATCTTCAATTCAAGGATGGAAAGTGCAGAATCTTGGAGAGTTCTGGAACTGAAATTGCATCCGGTACTCAAACTAGAGGTAACATCTTTCATTTAAATAGCTCTGGAAAAATTGTTTGATTGCTCAGATAGATCAAAGTTGGTTATGGCATAGGAGGATGTGTCATGTGAATTTTGATAACATTGTCAAAATAAGTACCACTCAGGCTGTAAGAGATCTTCCAAAACTTGTGAAACCTAATAGCTTGTATAGAGAATGTCAATTGGGAAAACAAAGAAAAATTTAATTCAAAAATAAGGAACAAACTTCAAGTGGACGATTGGAACTGGTACATACTGATCTCTGTTGTCCTGCTAGAATTAGGAGTGTGCAAGGAGATAGATATTTCATGTTGCTGATTGATTATTACTCTAGGATGATGTGGGTAACCTTCCTAAAAGAAAAATCAGAATCTATTAACAAATTTAAGGTGTTCAAAGTGATAGTGGAAAATAAAATTGGTGAAAAATTGAAATGACTAAGATCTGATAGAGGTGGAGAATTTACTTCCCATGAGTTTGATGCTTTCTGTGAAAAGCATGGCATAAAAAGATAGTTATCTGCTCCTAAGACTCCCCAACAAAATGGAGTTGTGGAAGGAAAGAACCGGACCATTCAAGAAGCCGCCAGGACCATGATGATGGAAACAAATGTTCCTCGAGTTTATTAGAGAGAATCTATAAGTACTGTTGTCTACACTCTTAACCGGGTACAGATTAAAGGCAATTCTGGTAAGACCCCTTATGAACTATGGTTTGGTCATCCTCCTAGGCAAGTTTGATACAAGAAGTGATAAGGGAATATTTTTGGGATACTCTACTCAAAGTAAGGCTTACTAGTGCTTTAACAAGAGGTTAGAAAAGATTGTTGAAAGTGTAGACACCCAAAATTGTCCCAACTTTGTGTATGTCTTGCAACACCTTGTTAAAACATTATCCTAAACATCATAAGCCATTTTTGTCCTAAATCCCACTCTTAATCTCATTTATCCATTAAGCCAATTAATTAAATAAATTTTATTTATTTAATTAATTTCACATGCATAATCCCACTTTCCAATTAATTAAATAAATCTTATTTATTTAATTAATTTTCAACTCCTATCCCAACTAATTCAAATATTTTATTTGAATTAAGTCCTCCATATCTTATCCCATCCTATTCATTTATCCAATTAATTAAATAAATCTTATTTATTTAATTAATTTCCAACTCATATCCCAACTAATTCAAATATTTTATCTGAATTAAACACTTATCTTTCATCACATTCCAACACTTGTCTAGTCAATCATGTGTTGTGTTACAACTTTTATCTTTCACATGCACAACTAATGGGACCTAATTTTAGTATTTATCTACACAAGCACACCTAAGCCTCATCCTCCTTTGCCACATGTCATATGACTACAATTTCTTGATGTGCAAGGAAACCTAACTTAATCCTATCCATCCATTTCACCTAAATCCCTAATTGATCCTAGCCATCCATTGGAACCAAGCCTTTCCTATAAATCAACCCCCTCACAAGCCATTAGCATGCATTGAGCCTTAAGCACCCTTATTCTGTCAAATTTTCTAAAAGGGCATTGAGCTTCAAGTAACATTATTCTGCCAAATTATCATTAGCAATGCATTGAGCTTCAAGTACCATTATTCTGTCGAAATATCATTAGAGCCTTTGCATCCTTCAACTATCATCCTCATATCATCTTCATCTTAATGTTATGCTGCAGAAGTGAGCATCCAACATTCCTCCAACAATAATCCTTCAAAATCTTGCATGCTCATGCGGGGTGGAGAAGAGCAATGGAGATAAATCGACCATAGCATGGAGATCAGTTTGCATTTACATTTGTTATTTTGATTTTCATGTTGTCTTGTGCTTCATTATGCATTGCTAGGGTTTTTATCATTGCTGTTTATTCATTTGCCCTGATTTGCAATTTTACCCTAACTATATTTTGGCACGCCCGGTGGGACTCACGTCCCTGATTAACCCTCTTGTTTGAGTTGTTTTTGTGAAGATCAGATTTCTTGGAGCGTCAATCATTCACCTTTGCATGTTTATGCACTTTGATTTGTAGGTTGAAGATATTTTATATTGCTGATTTTTTTTATTTTAGGACCAGATCTGTTGCAGAGGGTTTTTTGTTTTACACAGGTCCTGTAAAAAGGAGATCTTAGATTCGTTGGAAAGAGGACTTCGAGAGCTTTCCGAAAAGTGGTTACATTAAAGATTTGGCTCAGTATTCAAAGAGTTATGACGATTTGAAGTTGACCCTGCGATTCTAATTTTTCAGAAATTTTTGACGCGCGACTTTTTGCTGATTTTTTTTATTTATGACCAGATTTGTTGCAGAGGGTTTTTTGTTTTGCACAGGTCTTGTAAAAAGGAGATCTTAGATTCGTTGGAAAGAGGACTTCGAGAGCTTTCCGAAAAGTGGTTACATTAAAGATTTGGTTCAGTATTCAAAGATGACTTGTAAGTGAATCAAAGGAGCTGGAGCAACATTTGGATCAATCATAATAGCAAATTGGAATGCAATTTTTATGAGGTGCACTCATTCTAATCTCTCATCTCTAATCATTATTTGATCACACATTTAGATTTTGGGCATAAAACAAACAACTTGTTTGTCATCACACTTGGATTTGGGCTTTGAAATGAACATTTGTTTGCTATCACATATTGAAGTTGGGCTAAAATGAACCATTGTCTTCCATCACATTTGGATTTGGGTCTAAAAAGAACAAGTGCTTGAACTGTTTGTTACACATTTCAAGTTTCTAAGGGGAAATTAACAACTGCGAGTGTGAATCAAGTGACAGCTCACTTGGTTTGCTTTTGTCATACCCTTCTTAGGAGGCCTGCTTGGAGACACACCACTCCAAGGGACGACCTCAATCGAGGCTGAATCGAAAGACACCCTCATTAGGAGTTGAAATCTTGTCAGTCTTGGCTAAGCCCCAAAGAACTTTATACCTTTGGGAAGTGAAGGTGAAAGGTGGGTTACCCCTTTCTCCTGGCTATGTGGCAGGATTTCACTTTCAATTCCATAGTCAACCTTGTGCAATAGATAGCCTAAGACCTAATTGGCTATACCCACTTGACTAGACATTAGGCTTGTTGATGTGTCTTCCATGTGTGCTTGCATAATCATCACATTTCATTTTCAAAGTCAACAACTTGCTTATGTGTCTTGCGTGAGTGATTCATGTGTGTATATGCATAATCATTTGTTTGAATATTGCCATATCAAGCTCTAAACACCCAAACACATAAACAAATCAATCTAAACACATCATCTAAACATTCCACATCATCATCCAAATCCCTAAGCAAGCACTTGCTAAAAGGACTTAAGACAAACACGTGGTGACAACATGTCTACACTAGAGGACCTAGAAATCAAATTCCAAAGATTCCTCCAAAATCTTTATCAAGGATTACAACCCCTAAACCAAGACGTCATTGAAATATTACAATTCTTCATCCAAAAAGCTCAACCCCACGCAAGCCAATCACCTCAACTACAACACTCCATAGCCCAAGTCCAACACCTTTTAGCCACTAGTCAAGCTCAACAAGTACAACAATCCTTAGCCACTTCCTATCAACCTAATCCACCTTATAGCCACATGTCATATCCATCCACTTCCTATCAACTTAATCCACCTATCCACCAAGTCAATGCCACATCAACCTATCAACCTCCACCTCAAGCTTATCCAATCCCTCATACCACCATTCCAATGCACTACCAAGCCCATCCACAAGGCAATCAAGTGATATCACAAGAACAACATGCAAGTCCAAATAGCCCTTTGTACATAAATCAATCAGGTCCAAGTACACCTTTTCAACAAGACCACCAAGCACCATTGATAGACCTAAGTCCACCTTTGCAACAAGAAGCACATCCAAGTCCAAGTAATCCCTTGTACATAAATCAAACAAGCCCAAGTTATCCTATGCAAGACTTAATTACCTTTGACAAGGGAGATACCAATCTAGCAAATGCATCTTATGAGTGGCCTTCATCATCTAATCACCCGCCAACACATGAGCCAACAAGTCTTATCCCAACACCACCATGTGATCCTATTCCTAGTCCATTGGTCCATCAACCCTCCAAACCACCAAGCCCTTCATTACCTTCATCACCATGTCATTCTAATCCTTCACCAAAGGATGTGGTTGAGAGAGTTTTACAAAGGATGCTTGAAGCAAAACTCATTGAACTTCCTAAAGTCAAACCATGTGAAGAAAGTCCATATGATGAACATGATTATTGTGCATACCATAGGACCAAAGGCCATAATACAAATCAATGTCCAATATTTGTCTCAATTGTTTACAAGGTGTACCCACCTATAATGGGAAATCGTGCCACATCATCACCCCCATCTAGTCCAAATCTTAATCCATCCAATCTAATTAGGTCTCAACCTAATCCTAGTCCTAATCCTAATCCAACACCAACTACCATTATCATACATCCATTATATTTTCCATCCACCCATACACTTGCAAAGGATGTGATCCATTGGCTACTAGCTAGGAATAAACTACCTCCATGTCAAACACTAATTCATGAGCCTACCAATGAACTTCCAAAGGTCATGTCCAATCCTATAATCTCATCATGTGGTTCACATATCCTTGAGCCTCTTCAAGAGGCTTCCATTAACATACCTAGCCCTTTAAGCCCATCATGTGACCTACAAGCCAACAAGTCTATTCAAGAGTCTCCAATCACAAGCCTAAGTCAAGAGCCATCATGCCTTCATGTTGATAACTATCAAGAGCCTATCAAGTCCACTCAAGAACCTTCCACTTCCATCCAAAGTCAAGAGGTATGTCAAGAGCATAATCTTAAACATGTGGAAACATTAAGCCCTAGTCCAACTCAAGATCAAAACACTTCCATGCAACCCATCCATAACATTTACCTTCTTTATGATCAAGATGATACCTATGAAGAAGCTATCCATGAGCACCTTGATCCTATCCATAATCCTATATCTATCCATGACCAAGATATCCACATTGCTCATAGTCATCTACCATCTAGCCCTATCCATAATGAGCAAACATCAACTTGTCATGATGAGACACTTGTCCCCCAAGTAAGCATAAAAGATCATACCAATAACTTGGATCAACATGAACATAAGCAAGATCCTAATGATCCTCCTTTCACATTGACCATCGATTCCACTTCAAGTCCACCATCATGTCCTATTGGTTTTACCACCTTTGTCCATGAATGTTCTTCCTTAGGACAACAACGACCTTTATCCACTTCACCTTCTTCATCCAACAATGAGCTCAAGTCTAATGTTCACAGCACACCTAGTCCCATTGTCCATCGCATACTCCAAAACATGAACTACCAAGGCAAAGGTCTAGGCCTTTATGAACAAAGTATTTTGGAGCCAAACCATGTCAAAATCCCTCCATGCTCATATGGCCTTGGATACACACCCCAAGGTAAACAAGGCCAAGATGTTGGTAATCCTTTCATGCATCCTAAACCTACCACTTTCCATCACACCCCCCATCATATACCCAAAACATATGTAGCCATTCCATCTCCATCATCCTATAAATGTCAAAAGCATGTGACCATACACCTTCCGCCATCCACCTTGCCTCCACTTTTACCAACTCCAAATATCCCTCCATCCACCTTGCCACCATTGCTTCCAACACCTAACATACATATCATTCATAAGTATCCTTACATCCCTAATCATGGCCAACAAAAGCACACATCACCTAAGCATAAAGCTTCCAATCATTTCATCCACTCCACCCATGCCATGGGATTCAAAAGCAAAAATTTTGATGCCTCTACCTATAAAGCTAAAAGTCCTACCAAAAATCTAAAGAACTATCATGCCTTAGGGCACAAACATGAAAAATCAATGCAAAGAACCAAATCAAAGCAATCCAAAAAGCTATCCAAGCCCATACCTCCAAAAGCAAAGCCCAAAAGCAAAATGGTTTGGGTTCCTAAGCAAACAGCTAGCAAAGCGAATGAGGCATCCTCATCCACATCTAAGCAACCATCCAAACCCTTACCTCCAAAAGCAAAGCCGAAAAGCAAAATGGTTTGGGTTCCTAAGCAAATAGCTAGCAAGTCAAATGAGGCATCCTCCTCCACATCTCAAGAATCCCAATCACCTACCTCCATCCAAAAGCCTATTTCCATCCAAAACTTCCATTCCCTTCAAAAATCCCACAAGCAAAACAAAAGCACTAAAAATACTAAATCTATGTGGTTTCCTAAATCACTTCATCAACCATCTCCTAAGCAAACATCTCCATTGCTTCCTACACCACCATCTCATCAAAAGCTTCAATGTTTATCATAGTGTGTGCAACCATTGGTCATGATTCCCTTCCACTCCGCAGCACCTTCACATATCTACATCTACCCATCTTCCATCCATTATCTTGCATATCTCTGCCATGCTATCCCTATGGTCCATGCTTTTGCATAAGCCTACATAATCCACATCATAGTCCACTATCCCGATCCATCTATCCTTGCATGAACCTTTCATAATCCATTTCATCATCCACTATCTACCTACTCCATCTCCCATCCATGCAACCCCCTATCAACATCTATGAGCATAATGACATGGTCCATGTGAAGACATCATCCATTTCTAAAGGGACACTATCAACCTTCATAGCACTAGCCACTTGAGTCCCTCCTATCCATTACCATGGTGAAAACCTGGCAAACAGGCGCCATGTGTAATTGTTAACGCATCTAAAAGCAAAAAAAAAAAGGAAAATAAAGAAAATAAAAGAAAAAGAAAAAAGTCAAAATAGTAAAGAGAAATCCCTTCATCCAATGGTGAAAACCTGGTAAACAGGCGCCTTGGATAAGTACCATGATGAAAACCTGGCAAACAGGCGTCATGTGTAGGTTGATCTTCTATGTCACTTACACTTGGGGGCACATTCTCTCATCCAACCTATCCATTTCCAAACTATCTATCCCATTATATCACTTTCAATCCTATCCATTTCCAACCTATCATATACCATTCTATTCTACCATCCTTAGCCATTACATAAACATGCTTATCCTATTGAACCCATTTATCCATCCTCTCGCCTTTTGATTTTGATGAAGACATAGGGGCAAAATGTTGAAAAATGTTTGGATATTTCTTGACATACCTTCTTTGCAAACCAAGTCCTATCCAATGACTATTTATCCATCCCATTCAACCCAATCTATCATGTCATCCCTTGGTCATGAACTTTGTCATGTAAAAATCCTAAGCATTACCACCTAGAATGGGGCAAGTTATTCTTCTGATGCAACATAGCCTTTGAAGATCACATCCTAGCTCCCTTATGATCCATCCACTATGGCGTATCCTTATCATGAGCTTTCCATCTTATAGCTTATCCCCATCTGTTTATCACGAGCTTTCCACTATAGCCTACCTATCCATTTTTCATGAGACATGCATACATACCTTATACAGCCTATCCTCTTATCTATCCATCTATCATGAGCCTTTCATCACATTTACTATGAGCCCATCCTTTTATCCATCCAAATCCCATTCATCCATCTTTACACCTAGACTTGGTTTTCTCCCTTGTCATTGGTATCAAGCATAAAGGCTACCCAAATTGTAAATCTATTGACATCCCAAAACATTGAAAAACACAAAAAAAAAAGAAAAATATTCTCAAAAATCCAAAAAATCAACTATCCAATGAAAACTCCAAGCAATAAAACCAATCATCATCAATCCAAAATAATCCACTTCATCAACATTCAATCAAAATCAATTCATCATCATCTTCAATCATCAATCATCAATTCTTCCTATCAATAACATTCATTCATCCATTTCAATCAATCCATTTCCAATCATATCAATCAAATCAATCTAAGCAATGATCTTAAATCCAAGTCACATTAATCCATATAAAGCAAGCTAATCAATCAAGGAACATTATCCAATCAAATCAACAAGTTTTTGATCCTAATCTTGTCATGAGCCCAATCAATCATCATCAATGGGATATCGCATTCCCACATCCTTGTGTTGATCTAGGGATATAGCTTTCCCTGCAATGACAACACTATCATCATCAATCAAACAATCAAATATTAGTTTATGACTTGACAAGGCCAATAACCTTATTTGTTTTACATCCTTTGAGCATACTGAGAACACTTGCTTATGCTTAGATTGAATGGACACTCTAATCATCACACCATCACTATCATCATTCAAAACAATCCAATCATCAAAACAATCAACCCAGCAACAACAAACATCACAACCAAAACACATCAAGCCAAACATCAAGACAAATCCTATCAATCATCAACATCAAAACCAAAGCAAATCAACTCAAAGCACGTCAAGCTAGCCATCAAAACAAAATCCAATCACTTCAGCAAATCAAAAGTAGCTCAATCCACCACATATCATCCATTCATATCAATTCAATTCAAATCATTATCCTTCATCAATCTTCATCCATCACTTCACCTAATCATCCATCCTTCATCAAATCAATCTAATCAACATTTCATCATCTTCCAACCATTCCAAACAAAGATCCAAATGCAAGCCCATCCTTAATCCATACCAATCATGTTAATTAATCAAGCCAAGTTATCCAAACGCAATCCATGGTCTTGATCCTAGCCTTGTTGTAAGCCAAATCAATCAATCAACTAGCCAACCAACTCAGCAAACAACCTTGTGTTGATCTAGGGATATAGCTTTCCCTACAATGACAACACTCTCAACTATCAACAATCAGCAATTAATCATTGGTTTACAGCTTGACAGGGGCAATACCTTGTTTGTTTTTGAATCATTTGTGCTTGCTTGCTTGCTTGTGTGTGTTATCTTTTTATCTTGCATTTGTATCACATCTATATCATTCCAGCTAATATTCATATCTTGTGTATGTTGGAATAGCTTTTTGCACTATCCTTTGCATCTAAGGTCATATCATACCTTTTGTGTAGTAGGACTTCAATGCTCTAAGTTTTCTTCCTCATATGTTAGACAAGGTTGTATTACGCTGGGGCACAAGACACATCGTCACCCTGGTCCTTATACCTTGGTGCATAACGTCTAGTGCTATATCAAACATCATGGTTGCTCACCTTCATTGCAGCATAACGCATCATCATTTCTTCTATCTATCCCCTTATCTTTCTTTTTGCAGCCAAGCCATTTCTTTTCGAGAGCCTACCCGTGTTTGTCCAACCCGCCTAACCTCTTGAGGGGGCATCATCATCCCATTTCATCCTATCTTTCCACCATCATCATCATCATCATATCTTTCCATCATCACTATCATTTTCCTCTATCCATACCTTGGCTTCTTTGAAATGATGTTACTCGACACAAATCTTATCATCTCGAACATCATCTCAAAGAGGGGCAAAATGTAGACACCCAAAATTGTCCCAACTTTGTGTATGTCTTGCAACACCTTGTTAAAACATTATCCTAAACATCATAAGCCATTTTTGTCCTAAATCCCACTCTTAATCCCATTTATCCATTAAGCCAATTAATTAAATAAATTTTATTTATTTAATTAAAATCCCCATCTTTATCCTACTTAGCCAATTAATTAAATAAATTTTATTTATTTAATTAATTTCACATGCATAATCCCACTTTCCAATTAATTAAATAAATCTTATTTATTTAATTAATTTTCAACTCCTATCCCAACTAATTCAAATATTTTATTTGAATTAAGTCCTCCATATCTTATCCCATCCTATTCATTTATCCAATTAATTAAATAAATCTTATTTATTTAATTAATTTCCAACTCATATCCCAACTAATTCAAATATTTTATTTGAATTAAACACTTATCTTTCATCACATTCCAACACTTGTCTAGTCAATCATGTGTTGTGTTACAACTTTTATCTTTCACATGCACAACTAATGGGACCTAATTTTAGTATTTATCTACACAAGCACACCTAAGCCTCATCCTCCTTTGCCACATGTCATATGACTACAATTTCTTGATGTGCAAGGAAACCTAACTTAATCCTATCCATCCATTTCACCTAAAGCCCTAATTGATCCTAGCCATCCATTGGAACCAAGCCTTTCCTATAAATCAACCCCCTCACAAGCCATTAGCATGCATTGAGCCTTAAGCACCCTTATTCTGTCAAATTTTCTAAAAGGGCATTGAGCTTCAAGTAACATTATTCTGCCAAATTATCATTAGCAATGCATTGAGCTTCAAGTACCATTATTCTGTTGAAATATCATTAGAGCCTTTGCATCCTTCAACTATCATCCTCATATCATCTTCATCTTAATGTTATGCTGCAGAAGTGAGCATCCAACATTCCTCCAACAATAATCCTTCAAAATCTTGCATGCTCATGCGAGGTGGAGAAGAGCAATGGAGATAAATCGAGCATAGCATGGAGATCGGTTTGCATTTACATTTGTTATTTTGATTTTCATGTTGTTTTGTGCTTCATTGTGCATTGCTAGGGTTTTTATCATTGTTGTTTATTCATTTGCCCTGATTTGCAATTTTACCCTAACTATAGAAAGTGCTAATGTTAGAGTTAATGAGAGCAAGGAATGACATTCCAAGTTCTATAGATATGATTCAGACGATCAAAATGAAAGTCAAAGTCAAGGAAGGTTAGTTCAAACTCTGAATCAGATTTAGATTGATCTAAAAACTCTAGAAACTCAAGGAATTAGTATAGATGTTGAAGAACAAGCTCAAGAAATAGAAGCTCATGAAATTCCCAAAACCCCCAGGTATGTAAGAATGAATCATCCTAAAGATCAAATCATAGAGGATAGAAATAAAGGTGTTCGAACTAGGAGAAGAGTTGTTGAAGATCAAGAAGAGATTTGTTTGATTTCAAGGATTAAACCTAAATCAATTAGTGAAGCCTGCACTAATGAAAACTGGTTTAAAGCAATGGAAGAAGAATTAATGCAAATTGAAAAGAATTGCACTTGGGATCTTGTTCCTAGACCCGAGGACAAAAATGTGATTGGAACCAAATGGGTCTTCTGGAATAAACTAAATGAAGATGGTGAAGTTGTAAGAAACAAAGAAAGGTTGGTATACAAAGGCTATTCTCAATTAGAAAAAAATGATTTTGAAGAAATTTTTTCTTTGGTGGCAAGAATAGAGGC
Source organism: Cunninghamia lanceolata (assembly GCA_027924645.1). Classification (NCBI taxonomy): domain Eukaryota; kingdom Viridiplantae; phylum Streptophyta; class Pinopsida; order Cupressales; family Cupressaceae; genus Cunninghamia; species Cunninghamia lanceolata. Next base: position 17,958,254 of record BSBN01000274.1, read on the forward strand.
AGTCAGATTGTTTCTTGCATTTGCTTCTTTGAAAGATTTTAAAGTGTATTAGATGGATGTTAAATCAGCATTACTAAATGGAGATTTGGAGGAAGAAGTCTACATTGAGCAACCAGAAGGATTTCATTTGTCTAATTAAGGAGACATGGTTTGTAGACTAAGAAAAGCCTTGTATGGACTCAAGTAAGCTCCAAGAGCCTAGTATGCAAGATTGGATAAATATTTTCTTAAGATAAATTTTAGCAAAGGTACTATTGATAGTAATCTTTACTTCAAGATTAATCATGAGGACATCCTGATTATTGAGGTCTTTGTTGATGATATCATTTTTGGTGGAAATGAATGTATGTGCAAAGCATTTGCTAACCAGATGAAAAGTGAATTTAAGATGTCAATGTTTGGAGAGATGAATTTCTTCCTAGGTCTACAAATTGTTTAGTTAGATAAAGGTATCTTTATATCTCAGTCCAAGTATGTGAAAGAATTGCTAAAGAAGTTTGGAATGGAAGATTCAAAGCCAATAGGTACACCTATGGTAACTGGATGCATGTTAAGTAAAGATGATGATTCCCCAAAGGCAAATCAAAAAAGGTATAGATAAATGATTGGAGGATTGCTCTATCTAACCTAGACTAGACCTAACATCATGAATGCCATTGGACTTGTTGCTAGATTTCAAGTTGATCCAAAAGAATCCCATGTTGTGGCAGTCAAAATAATTTTCAAATATCTCAAGGGGACAATTGATTATGGATTGCGGTATCCAAAAGACAATGATTTCACTCTTCATGCATATAGAGATGTTAATTGGGAAGGAGATGTGGATGACAGAAAAAGTACTAGTGGTGATGCATTTTTCTTGGGAAGAAGATTGGTCTCTTGGATGAGCAAAAAGTAAGAGGCAATATCTCTGTCCACTATAGACACATAATATATAGCAGCAACAAATAATTGGGCTTAGGTTTTGTGGATGAAGCAAATGTTGAAGGACATTAGAGTTGTGTTTGAGGAGCTAGTCACAATCTTTTGTGATAATTCTAGTGCAATAAGCATCTCAAAGAATCTAGTATTGCATTCAAAGACAAAGCATATATCTATAAAGTTTCATTTCTTGAGAGAGAAGGTAAATGAGAATGAAGTCAAGTTGGAGTTTGTGTCATCCAAAGATCAGATTGCAGATATCTTCACTAAGCCTCTTCCCAAGGATACCTTTGAATATCTTAGAGAAAAGTTAGGGGTTATTACCCCTCTGAAACGAAACTAAGACACACTAAGGTGCATCAGTTTGGTGGAATTCTCAGTCATATCTTGAGATCCAAATTGATGTTAAGAAAATACTACTGTAAGGAGTAGTCAGTATGCAAACATTGGAGATCAGTCTAAAATAAAAAGGGGGAATAAAGGTTGCAAATATGTGCCCTTTTCCATTGATGTCAAAGGGGAGAGAAGACATGTGAAAAACTAATTGCTGATGACAGGGGGAGCAATGAAGGAAGTAGTTGTAGAAGTCAGGGGGAGAAGTTTCTGTCATGATGGTTGAATCAATTTTTCACAACATATGTTACCATCAATGACAAAGGGGGAGATTGTTGCAAATATATGTCTAAGCGAAGTTGTCATTAATGTCAACATATTCTTGTTGTCATTGGTGTCAACTGTGCCTTATTTTGTTTCCTATTTTGGAGACTAGAATGTTGAGGATATTGAGAAAATTAATGAAGACTCAAGGTTTGCAGACCTTATGGCTATATAGAGGATTGCTAGAGGCTCCTCTAGCCAAGAATTGAGAAGTCCGCATGAAGATTTGAAGAAGTGATGGACATCTAAATAGAACTGGATATTGTAGTATTTAGAAGAGACAGAGTGATAGTAAGTTGGTCTGGATTGCTCCACAATGAAATACTATGATCTATGGATTTGAAGGCATGTTTGGGAAGTCAGTGTGTATCATCAACTCTAGTGGTTTGTGGTTTGGAGGTCCGCAAGCCATCCTTCTAGTTTGACAGTCATGGCAGACAGTGTTCTTGAGGTTCCGGAGGAAGATATAAATGATTCTAGTAATTTGGTTTAGAATGGATGTTATTAGTGAGTTCAATGTGCTTGTGGAAGCCTCTAGATCATGTGGCTACTATGTTGGAGGTCTACATTGGTGTTTGAGCTTGTTATTGAAGATTTCCTCTTTGAAGTTGTTCTTCCCAGCCTTGGCCAATTGGATGTTCCTAGCATGTTGCAGATGATCTAAAGATCATTTTATGGAGCATGGCATGTTAGTAGAGGAAGATTCAAGTATCATCTATGATTGGCTGATAGTGTAAATATCTGCATTAAGTTTGACCGACCTTGTTGATCATTCCAAGATTGATGAAGTGTATAAATACTTGTTGAAGAGTTGTTAAACAATCATCCTTGAGAAAAACATATTAAATCTGAGTAAAGGATTAGAAGTAGAGTAGAGAAGAAAAGGAGCGATAGTAGTATAGAGTGTGAAGTTAGTAAAGAAGAATTTGGGGCAAAGCAGAAGTTTTTGAGCATTCATTGAAATTGAACCAGGCATGAAGTAGATGCTATTTCTCAGTTAATTCTTTTTTTTCTAAATAAATTCTATAGGCAGTGAGCCTCTCTTTTTTAGCAGTGAGCTCTAGGTAGTGCACTTGAAGGCATGTGCCTTCTATTTTTCTAAAGTACTTTTAACACGATACAAATCCTTGTGGGTTAACCCCCACCATGGTTTTTCCCTTAACTGGGTTTCCACGTCAAAATCTTGGTGTCAAGTGTGTTGATTATGTTTCTGCTCATATATTGTTGATCTATGCTTTAATGTTTACATCATTAATCTAGTAGTAAGATAATAAAGAAGGATAAAAGTAGAAAAAATTTATGTTCTGTGACAACTGGTTCACCCCCCTCTAAATTATTTGGTCTAATTCCAACATGCATATGCGTCACAACCAAAAACACAAAGATGTCTAATTGAAGCCTTCTTACTAGACCACACCTCCATAGGTGTCTTACCAACAAGAGCTGATGTAGGAGACCTATCGACTAGGTAGCAAGCAGTGGCTACAGATTCAGCCCAAAACTTTTGTTTAAGGCCTGCTCCACTAAGCATACTCCTAGCCTTCTCCATCAGTGTCCTGTTCATCATCTCTGCAACTCCTTACTGTGGGGTGTATGGAGTTGTCTTATGTTTTTTAATCCCCAGCTCTTTACAGAACTTATCAAACTCTACCAAAGAAAACACACCACCGTTATCAGTTCTCAAACACTTAATCTTTTTACTAGTCTGATTCTCAATAAAAGATTTAAACTCTTTGAACCAACTAAAGACTTCAGCCTTGCTTCTAAGAAAATAAACCCATGTCCTTCTACTATAATCATCTATGAAAGATACAAAATATACTGATTTAGAAATCAAAGGATCATTAATAGGACCAAATACATCAGAATGAATAAGATCCAATACACCAGAAGACTTGTGAGAACTAGAGTAAAACTAAACATAGTTTTGCTTTCCATATACACAATGTTTGCAAAAGTCAAATTCTAGATTACAATCATTTATCCCCTCAATGAGGTTTTTATTTTCAAGGTTCTAAGACCCTTCTCACCAATGTGGCCATATCTCAAATGCCATAAAATAGTCTTTTCAGTAGGAAGCTTAACTTCCAAAGCATGAGCACCCTTGGGTACACAATATGCACTACCATCAAAATTTGTTACAATAGATTTCTTCATTGCTTGTTTAGATGGTGGGGATGAAGTGACTGCAACTCTTTTCTTCGAGTCAGATGAACTATTACACTGTGAAGTGCATGCCTCCAGCTGAAACAGAGTACCTTTCTAAGTACCCTTCACAAGCACCATAGATCCTCTAGTCATCTTACATCCATCCTTTGAAAAGACAACCTACACATGTGCATCATTCAAAATACTTACAGAAAGCAAGTTCCATGCAAAGCCTGGGATGTACATAAACCCAGTGATCCCTTTCACTCATCCATTAGGGAATCAGATTGAGACTCTTCCACAACCAATAATCTTTAGATGAGAATCATCACCTAGGTACACTCTTCCACCATCAAACTTTTCATACTTCATGAACTAGCCTCGATGCAAGGTCATGTGGAAAGATGCACTAGAATCAATCAACCACACATCATCAAATGCATGGGTGGCTAGGGCTACGATGAAGGCATCACCATCATCTTGTGACTTGTCAGAATCTAAATCTAGGGCATTCTTCTTTTTCTTTTCCTCTTTGCATTCCTTTTAGAAATGCCCAGTTTTGCCACAGTTCCAATAGAAAGCCTTAGACTTTCCAGGAGATTTGGATCTACCATTCTCAGCTTTCTTGTCCTTCTTTTTCCCTTTCTCCTTGGGTCTTCCATGAACTACAAGAGCCTCTTTGGCTTCCTCAAAAGACTTTCTCCACATCTCTTTAGAAAAAAAGGAAGATACCACTTCAGCCATTTTGAATATGGATGTGGTACTCCCAATATCCATAAAAAGATGATCCCACAAGTCTGGAAAAGAACAAAGCAAGGTCATACAACAATCCTCCTCCTCCATCTTGACACCAATGGATGTCAATTGTGCAACTAACATATTAAAAGCATTTAGGTGATCTGTAACTGATCCTCCATCCTCCATCCTTAGAGAAAACAACTTCTTTCTTAGAAAAAGCTTGTTCACTAGGGATTTGGCCTAATAAACATCACCCAACTTCTTCCAAGCGTCTTTCGTGGTCTTCTCCTCATGGACATTCAACAAGATAGAATTAACTACACTGAGTCTTATGAGACCCTTAGCCTTCTAATATTTGAGATTCCAATTAGCTTGTGTCATTGCAGTTGGTTTTATGCTGAATATGGTTTCCCATAGGTCATAATCAACAAGCATGTCTTCCATCTTAAGTTTCCATAACTCAAAATTTGTGCCATTGAATTTCTCCACCTCTAATCTTCTGGATGTGCGTACCATCTCCTTCCTATAACAAGATTATAGAATACTCTACACAAAACTCCCACTCAACCTAAGATTAGCTCAAAAAACCCTACCCAACAACTAGGATCAAAGGTGATCAAGCTCTGATACCAACTGAAAGGAAACTAGGTGTGCTAAAATTACTTCCTACACTAATCTAATGAGGAGAGATGAGTGCAAATTCTTTTTCAACCTTTACAATTATAGTGTTATTAACCCAATAACTAAGATATTGTAGAAAAAACATACACAAGAATGCAAGACAGAAGAAGAGAGAGACAAGATATATGTGGGGAAAACCCTTAAGGGTGAAAAACCCCACACTCCAAAACACAACTCAAATGTATTATCTAAACAATGAGGTTTACAATATAGTTACAAAGCCAATGCTCTTGCAGAAGTCTTCGACACTCATATCTAGAGATAATTTGGTAGCATAATAGTACTTGCCAATCACATAATACATCTCCTCTCAAAAATACCTGTTTATATAGAAGATACAAGGCAAAACTGACTCTATCTTGGGATGGGCATCCAACATGGCCTCATGACCCAAAATCCATGCCTAGGGACACTTGTCTAACACTGTAGAATGTTCATGACACTTTTCATGTCACCCCATCCCAAAGAGGTCACCTATTCCCAAGGTGGGCAATGACAGATACTCTTACGACACTTATGACTGTCATAGAATCCGTCATAGCTATCATATCTTACAGCTATAAGTGAATCTATCATACACAGGCTATAAATAGCATATTCTCTTACAACATGTCATAACCCTCCTTGGGGCACCCAAAGATGCCTTCTTCCAAGATGCCTTGTGACACATGTTTTCACCTGTCATAGAATATTCCATTTACGACTCTTACACATCATAGATTTGCCATAGGAATCTATCATAACTGTTTCGGTCAATATTCCCTTACTAACCATGATGCTGACACATGGAAAAATATGCCTACCACTAAGTGGGATGCCTATCTTCTCATGTGAGGACAAATTTACATGTTGTCACCTTCTACGTAGGATGACACATCACCGTGCCGACTCCCACATGATGACAAAACAATATTTGCATCCTAATTACATAATAGGCAATAAATAAATAAATACAATGAAATAATACAAGGAATTACCAAGGTTGAGACACCTTATTTCCCAACAGAAGTACCCATTCAAATATGGTACTCTCGTTATTTGTTTATTGTTTTACTATTTGGAAGAGGTACGTGGAGTATATAATGTTCTGTGGTTGAGAAATATTCTAGTTGCTACACAAATTAGAGATCATCTCTAAATGATTGGTACTAATGATGCACAAAATGTAGCTCTGTGGGGTTATTTCAAGGTATTACGGGAAAAGATGCAAGCTAGGCAAAGAATCCCTAGAAATGTTGTTGAAAAATACAATGATGACATTCTTTTTTTGGTGACAAATGATGAATGTTTGACAGAAGTAGTTGAGCCTAGAACAATGTGGATTCTAGAGATGGGATATGAAGTTTTAGAAGATACTCTTGTAGGTCTGGCAGATCTAATGCATAGTAAACCTCATGATACCATAGAAGAGAGGTTTGGCACTTATGAGGAAAAGTCCATGAAAATCCATCTTGAGAAAACCAAGCCACAATCTCAGAAGAATGTTCAGAAGATAGTTGATGAGTTTGCTGAGATCATAGGCCTCTCTAAAGAACATGTACACCAAGCTAAAATGAATAGAAAAGCTACTGAAGAGGCTACTATTGTAGAGGAATAACAAGAGAAAATTGAAGGAATGAAGCCTACACCTAGTACTAGAAGGACAACAAGGACCTCATCCTCCCCTACTCATGCATCCAAGGCTTTTGGAACCCCTACTATTGATGTTGTAGAGAAGAATATTGAAGCTAGTGCCTCTGAACTAGTAAAGAAGAGAAGAGTCAAGAGAAAAGGACATAGAGATGTATATGTCATCCATGGTGGTGGTGAAGGAGAAGAGGAAGAACAAGAAGAAGAAGAGAAATTTGTTTGGAAAGGAAACTATTCTACTATTCTTGGAGAAGGAACTCAGGAAAAAGGAAAGGAAGAAATTTCTGAAAAAGTGAAAGAAGCACAGTCTTCGAAAGCCCGGGAGAAGTAGTTATTTCTAACAAAATTAGTAAAGGAAAGAAAAAGAAGAAAGACAAGAAGGATGATACTTCTCTAACACTTGAAGCTACAAATATGCCATAGTTGAGCATGGCAATCTGAAGCAAGTGGCAGACTTGTATGATGAAAGCTCAGACAGGACAAAGCAACTATTGAAGAAGCTATCATTAGGTACTTGGATGTGTTCAATAAGGATTTAATTGAAATAATTGATGACTTACCTGATAGCTTAGCTAGTATATTAACTGCCAAAAGAGATGAGGCTATGACAAATAATGTTGAAATAAAGGAAAGAATTTTGCAGAAAATTTATCCAAACCTTTTTGGATAAAATAGAACCAAAGCTATTTAGAGACTCAATAAATATTTCAGAACCAAAAGAAGAGTAAATACTCTTATGGTTGGAGACAAGAAAGAAATTGAGAGGTTGGAAAGGGAGACTATAGAGATAACCATTAGTGTTCTTGATGAACTTCAAATGCCAACTATTGCGAAAACAAATGAAGAGGAATAGATGAACCTTGATGTACCATCTCCATCGCCTCCCTCAAATACATTGGATCAAGGTGTGATTCCCCCTTTGGTAACCTTAGAAAACACTGAAGAAATAAGGAATTTAGCTAAGGAGAAGACTACTGAAGAACAAGAAAAGTAGGAAGAGGAAGATACAGAACAAGTGCATGACACTTTTGTTCTAGAGAATCTAGTAGAGCAACAAGCACCTATTGTAAAAAATCCAAAGGAGATTCTAGCTACACAAGTGTTTGTTGGAGATGAGAGAAGAGACACTACTAGTGAGAGCTCAGAAGCATCACCTTTGGACTCTGTTAGAACTGTTTAAACTCCACTTAGTCCCATCTTGTTGCATAGTCCTCATTTCCATAAATTCATCCTAGGAAGCAATATTTTCTTCAATCCATGTCGAAAAAATCACTTAAGTTTCCTTCATGTATTTTCCATATCATATCTGTGTAAAAATCCTTGTATTCCTATCCACATAGGTGTTTTTATCTATTACCGCAATCCTGAGGCTTGTCCTAATTGCCCTTGTAGGTGAGTGGGAGTCTAAGAAGGTAGATGTGTGATTATCGCATCCCCGTAGCACAAGAAAAGCTCACTTACAATATCATGGTAAAAACAAAGGCATTTCCAAGTACCCCGCAGTCCCGTAACCATTCCAAAACAGACCTATAGTAATGCGGCATGAAATTCAAAGCAAAAGGTAATGTGCACCATGGTTCTACAATAGTTTCAAGATGGTCTTGTGGGTTGGCAATAACGGTTTCAAGCAACAAATGCTATATACTATAGTCCTGCAGTGGAGATAATGTCGACTAGCGGTATTGTGACATGAGGTTCAAGGTAACAAAAAAGTGTGTACATTGTTGTCTCTCTATGGTTCCAAAACATACTTATGGGCTAGTTGTAGAGTATTCAAGTAAGATAAAATTCATACTGTGACCCTGCAGTGGCTAAGACATTTTCCTGTGGTAATGCTATAAAGGTTGAGTCAAGGATAAATCAGGCACCATAGTCCCGTGACAATTGAATGGATGATATGTGGTAGTGTGGTAAATGGTAGAGATGGTGCTAGAGGTCACTGTGGTTCTGCAGCCAAATTTAGTCTGACCTGCGGTAGAGCAATAAGGGTTTAAGTGATAAGAATGGTACCATGGTCCCGCAGTAGCAGCCTATAATGCTTGCAGGATAGCAGTAAATGTAAAACATAACTCTTATCTAATCACAATGTCCAACAATGAGTTCCAAAATAACCTATGGTAATTCAGTAAAGAGGAGAAAAGGTAGGGTTTTTAACCCTGCTACCCCATAGAGTTAATTAACCATCTGGGTGAGGTTGAGAGACAACTGGCCTTTACATTTAATACAGAACATATGGACCATCAAATCATTCTTGATCAAAGGTGTATATTCAAAACATGATTCATAATGATTGAAGACTATCATCCTAAATGAAGCAGAGTAATGGCAAGGTGACTAGCTCAAAGACTAAATAAAATCTAAATTTTCCTTGCATTTCTTCATTCAAACAAGTTCAGAGGCATTTGGCAGTAGAAAATTCAGACTTTGTGTGTGCTTTACAAATTCCATTTGACTAGGTAAGTCAATTCCATCAAGCTCTCTGTCAAAATTGATATTTGATTGCATCATTCTTTCAAGTTGATTCAATAGATCAAAGTAGTGTCAAAAACCCTAGTTCATAGAGGTATCTGTCAAACCCTAAAACTCCATAATGGCACCTAAAAAGATAGAGTCTAGTAAGAAGGGAGAACCCTCTACTCCTAAAGACAAGAAAAGATCTCTACAACAATCTATATTTGGTCAAGACACTATATTTGGTAAGGAAGTAGTACAATTAAAGACAAATAAAAGACAAGAAAAGATAAGGAAAAGGTTGATGATAAGGACACTTTATTTGTTTAGTAAGTAGTACAATTAAAGACAAATAAAATTCCAAAATGTCAAGTGGCTTTGGAGCATGTTATTGATGGAAATCATAGATGAACCTTGATGAAAACACCAGTTCATCAAGATGATCTCAAAGAGGTGAATCTTGGCACCAATAATGCTCCAAAGAAAGTTTACATTGATAAGAAAATAAGTCCAAGAATCAGGGACATGCTAATAAGCCTGCTAAGGAAATATAAACATGTATTTGCATGGTCCTATGAAGATTTGAAGGCCTATAGAGAAGACCTATTTCAGCATGAAATCCCATTAAATCTAGATGCCAAAGCTTTCAGGCAGAGACAGAGATATATCAATCCTAGTTTGGAACCAAAAATGCAAGAAGAATTGATGAAACTTAGGGACGCTGGCATTATCAAGCCTATTAGACATTCTTCTTAGGTCTCAAACTTGGAACTAGTCAAAAAGAAGAATGTTGATATATAAGATTGTGTGTTGATTTTCAAAATTTAAACATCTCATCACTAAAAGATAACTATCGGCTCCCAAATATGGAATCTATGTTACAAAGGGTAACACGTTGTGAACTACTTTCCATGATGGATGGGTTCTTTGGTTACAACCTGGTTAAGGTTAAGGAGTTAGAGAAATACAAAACTACTTTCACTACACCTTGGGTTACATATGTGTATGTCAAGATGCCTTTTGGTCTCACAAATGTTGGTGCCACTTTTCAAAGAGCCATGTATGTTGCATTTGGAGACCTTGTAAATGTCATAATGGTGGTATATCAAGATGACTTGACTGCATATTCAACAAAAGTAGAGGATCACTGCTTACATTTGGAGAAGATATTCATAAAGGCACTGGAATATGGCATATCATTAAACCCTATAAAGTGTAAATTTGCTATCACTAAGGGCAATCTTCTTGGGCACATTGTTTCCATAGGTGTAAGGATAGATCCAAAAAGATTTTCTGCAATTGATAAAATTCCCATCCCAAAGATAGTGAAGGCCATCTAGTCATTTTTTGGGCAGATAAATTTTGTAAGAAGGTTTATCTCTAAATTTCCTAAAATTGTTAAGCCCATTGCTAAGATGTTGACGAAAGGATCCAAGATTGACTAGATGTTAGAGGTAGTTGAGGCATTTGCATCAATCAAGAGGGTGATCAAAGAAGCTCCAGTCCTAAAATCCTCTAATTTTGGTATGTCATTCCAAATTTTTTATTTTGCTTCTTTTCATACCATTGCTATTGTCATGTTGTAGAAAAATAAAGAAGGGCATGAACAACTAATATCATTTTTTAGCAAATCACTTTAAGGAGCTAAGCTAAAGTATGATGCCATTAAGAATCAAGCTTATGCTCTTGTCAAAGTAGTTAAAACATTCAGACCCTATTTGGTAGGGGTACAGGTGATTTCCTATCTACCAAATGCAGCAGTCAAGGATGTCCTTATATGTAAACGGAAGTCACTAGAAGAAGGTGTAGATGGATAAACAAAATTCAATAATTCAACATTGACATCTAGATCACCAAACTTGTAAGAGGACAAGGCTTAGCTAGATTGATGACTAAATCCAATTTGGAGGTTGCACAAGTATGTGAACTTGAACAAGAAGAAGGTATGGTATCAAGCATTGAACATACACCCTGGTACACAAATATAGTTCACTACCTCAGACACATGAAGTGTTCAGATGGTTTGAATGAAAATCAAAAAAGAACACTGAAGCTACAAGCATCTAGGTATGTGTTCATGAAAAGGTGATTTATTCTAGAAGGATGAAGATGGTGTTCTCCTTTTTTTTCTAGATCAGGGATAGGTAGAGAAAGTTCTGAAAGAGATGCATGAGGGTGTTTGTGGTGGACATTTTTTGGCTAAGACCACTACACACAAGATTCTAAGAGTAGGCTATTTTTGGCTAATTATTTTTGTTGATGCTCATAGATATGTAAGAAACTGTGAAGCATGCTAGAAATTTTCTAGTAAATTGAAATATCAAGGTGCTTTACCTTTAAGGCCCATACAAATTGATGCAGGTCCTTTTATCAACGGGGTATTGATTTTATTGGAGAGATAGCTAATAAGTCTATTGGTGGCCATAGATGGATTCTAACTGCCACTTACTACTTTACTAAATCGATTGAAGCAGTTCCAACTAAGAAAACAACTATTAAAGTAGTCATAAAATTCTTATTTGAAAATATTATCACTAGATTTGGAGTTCCTGTAAGAATTCTCATAGATAATGGTATGTGTTTCAGATCAGATAAATTCAAGAACTTATGGAATTGTCATATCATATGCCTCTCCATATCATCCACAAGCTAATGGTCAAGCAAAATCAAGTAACAAGAGTATCATAAAGATAATTAAGAGAATGCTTGATAATAATAAAAGGGCATGGGATTCAAAGTTGAAGCTTGCATTATGGGTAGATAGAATCATAGTGAAAAAGGCTACTGGCAAGTGACCTTTTCCGTTGGTCTATGGAGCTCAAGCAAGAATGCCAATACACAATCTTTTACCTGTGTATAAATTCATATTGTAGGAGGATATTGATGTGCTTGAGCCAATGGAAGAGAGGATGGAGTAGCTAGCATAACCGGATGAAATCAGGAGCCAAGCACAAAAGAAAAATGAAAAGATGTAGGTACAAATGAAGTATCTTTTTGCCAAAAAGGCTAGGCCAAGGATTGGAAGTTCCAGGTTGGTGATATGGTCCTTATGTGGAATGCTCAAAGCCAAGACAAGGGAAAGCATTGAAAATTTGAGGCTCTATGGTTGGGACCATTTGTCGTTGTTGGTAAATGTGGTGAGGATTCTTACTACCTAGAAAAACATGGTGGATGAACGTCAAGAATTGCCACTGCATGGACAATTTCTGAAGCACTTCTTTTCTTATAGAAAATAAATTCCATGCATAGTAGTTTAGGTTTTCCCTTTTCCTAAAATTTTTGGTTTTGTTTATTCTATACAGTTTTGTGTTTTGGTTTGCACCCCAGAGAAATGTTGTGGATCCTTGCAACGTTTGGTTAGTCATTCATCCTAAATAGGATCTACTGTTAGAACCAATCAAACTCCACTTAGTCCCATCTTGTTGCATAGTACTCATTTCCATAAATTCATCCTAGGAATCCATATTTTCTTGCATCTATGCCCAAAAAATCACTTAAGTATCCTTCATGTGTTTTCCATATCATATCCATGTGTAAAAATCCTTGTATTCCTTTCCACATAGGTGTTTTTGTCTGTTATGGCAATCCTGCAGCTTGCCCTAATTGCCCTTGTGGGTGAGCGTGAGTCTAAGGAGGTAGATGTGTGATTATTGCATCCCCGCAGCACAAGAAAAGCTCACTTGCGCTATTGCGATGAAAGCAAAGGCATTTCCAAGTATCTCCCGGTCCCACGACCATTCCAAAATAGATCTGTGGTAATGCAACATGAAATTTGAAGAAAAAGGTAATGTGCACTGCGGTCCCACAATAGTTTCAAGCAATAGATGTTATATACCGTAGTCTCATGGTGGAGATGATGTCGATTAGTGGTATTGCGGCATGAGGTTCAAGCTAATAGAAAAGAGTACACCATTGTCCTGCTATGCTTCCAAAACATACCTGTGGGCTAGCGGTAGAGTATTCAAGTAACATAAAATTCATATTGCAACCCCGCAGTGGCTAAGACATTTACCTATAGTAACACGGTAAAGGTTGAGTCAAGGATAAATCAGGCACCACGGTCCCGTGACATTTGACTAGATGGTGTGTGGTAGTGCAGTAAATAGTAGAGATGGTGCTAGAGGTCACTACAGTCCCATAGTTGAATTCAGTCTGACCTGCGATAGAGAGGTAAGGGTTTAAGTGATAAGATTGGCACTGTAATCTTACGGTAATAACCTATAAGGTTTGTGGGATAGCGGTGTTATCTCTGAAAGTTGCACCCTACCAATTTGCAAAAAATTGGTACTCTAGAGGAACATGGAAACACTCCTTTCTAATCAACAACTAATGCATTGCATGATGATATATTGCTGAAAGAACATGAAACACATGCAAATATTCAATAGACTATTGCAATGTTTCATGAAAGGTGCAAATAAACTCACTTACACCTTGATTTTGATCATGCCTATTGTTGTCCTGGACTGGACAAGTGAGTTGAATTTGATCACTTTCAACTGCAACTCCAAAATTAGTTTCTTCTTCAGTTACATCCTCATACTTGGGTGCAAGCATGACCTCTGGTACTTCAATAGTCTCCATACTAGCTAAATATTTGATTGGACAGCCACTAGAGTGAATAAAACTTGGACTCCCATTGATTGCTGCTTCACATTGTTCCTGCTTTTCATGGTTGTCTTTCTTTGTGGCTAAGTTTGGACTATAAAGAGAATAATTTGGATGCTTAAAAAAAAAAACATTACCTTCACCTTGCATAATAAGTTGCCATGTTGATTCCTCCTCCATGGTCAATGGACAATCCTCTTCCACTATGGTGTCTAACAACTCTTCAAAGCTATCAGCTCTTGGAAGGCTCTTAGGGACAACTGGTTCAAGCTCAAAATCCTCATTATCACTCAAGGAGGTATACTTCAAATCAAGACTTTCTTCTTCAATGAAGGAAGGAAATAACTCAAACATTGAAGTAGCCTCTTGAAGCAAACTTTTAATTGATGTGTCAGCCTCAAGTTCTTTAGTACAGCAGAAAGGAAGTTCCTCTAACCAACTAAGACCTTGCAAATTAGATTCATGAGAAGTTTCATGACTTGAGAGAATGAACTCCTCTCTATTAGGACCATATTCCTCCTCTTGCTTCAACACTTGTTCAAGCTTATGAACTTGCTATTCTAGTTCATCATGATTATCAACTTCTCCTAAATGATCTGATTCCTTGTCACTCAACATTGAACAAATCTATTCAATTATGCCTATGCACATCTCTCCAAAAAGATCAACATTAGCTTTCTCATGCATAACATGCCTAAATATATCAAAGCTCATAACTTGGAAATGGTGTTACATTCAGATTTATGCTCTTCTTCATGGTCCAAGGCTCCATTTTCATACTGATTATTGTCAATCAGCTACTTCTTAGATTGTTTGATGTCCTTTTGCTGATCTAAAACTATTGTTAGAGTGGAAAAACTCACACCTTCTTCATTCTAAACTGTAAACTACTTTTTTTGGCCAGCCTCTTTCACCATCTCACCTTGCTATCCTATTGGAACATTTTCACCATCTTTTATGAAACAAGGAAGCTGATAAGTTAGAGCATTCAAAGACACTTCTTGAAAGGTCTTTTCCTATCCAATATTCTTCTATTCTAATCTATATTCCTTCGTAGGTAAATGTAGCAATTTTATATTTCTATTTTCCTCCATGTTGAGTGAGCTATACTGGTCAAAAGTCTGCTCTTCTTTTGCTTTTTGGATGTTAAGAAGAGTTGAGATGAAACTAGGAATGGAAATGGCTGCCTGGGTTTCACACTCTTTTTGGCATTGATAATCTGAGTAAGCTCCACTACTTTGCACCTGAGCAAACAAAAACTTCATTTTCTCCTTTTTAGCAGCTATCTCTCCTTCAAGACTTCTTTCAAACTGTATTCTTTTTGTCACCCATTCTTGATCATAAACAAAGGATTGCTCAGCCAACCCTTGCTACTGCAAGATAATATTTTTTTGCTTCTTGATGTCAACCAACATCCAATACATGTGTGAGAACTCCTTACTAATGTCACTAATCTTCATATGGTCAAGCTTTTGGCTCAAATCCCACAAAACATAGTCAAACATTCGGATCAGATCCAACACATTCTGGTAAGGGTGCTCTTGAGGCTAATTGTTGAATAATCATGTTGGTTGGCATAAAAAACCTCTTTTTGGGGTTGAATTTGATCATATATCAGCTGATATTGAGATTGAGTCGAGATGGGAGGGTGGAAAACATGAGAGGACTGCTGGTAATCTACTGTTACAGGATCATTTGGAATAAAACTAGCAAACTGTTCTATGTGATATGGTTGGTAAGGGGGCATATATGCATGATTTTCATGGAATGGAGGTGACAAACCATCGCAATGCTGATAACTAGACATTACAAGAGTAAAATATGAAACATAGACAAGTCTAGATAACTGATTTGGATTGTATATAGACAACAAAGTTTTGAAACACTAAGAAATGAGTTATAACACCAAATAGAGTCACCAAGTGCTAAGAAAATACTTTCAAATGGTAGAAAACTAACAAATAGCACCAACCTCATTAGTTGCTTGTGCCTGGACTGCTAAAATGAGTTGATTCTTCACTTATAGAGTCGCCAGGTGTTTGAATATTGCCTCCAAAGGCTGATGTTGTTAACATACACACCAAATATCAATAATGAACAGAGGACTTGTGGACTATGATAGTCCAATCTGTCCCACCGGGCATGCCAAAAATTATTATCTCTGAAAGTTACACCCTACCAATTTGTAGAAAATTGGTACTCTAGAGGAACATGGAAATACTCCTATGGTTGTGGGTCACCTAGAAATTGGAGTGAAACTCCAGAGAAGGCTGGCTTCCTAAACTTTGTATCACCTAAGACTTACTACTCTATGGTCTTGACAAGGAAAAGGGTAAGAAACATTTGCATTAAAACTGAAACTAAACTCTAATGGGTGATATACCTGATTAAAAGGAATATGAAACTCAGATACATGCACATGCTATAATGATAGAGAAAATGTTTGTACAACTTGCTACTATATACTTTTGCATAAAGATTTCACAAACAAGTCTTGGTGTTCAGACTTTCAAAAGGAAAAATATCTTCACATTCAAAAGCAATTCACATCTTTTGACACAATTTGCAACCTACATTGGTATAATTTTTGCATAAAGGCTCTAAAATCTGAGACAAAGCTACAAGTAAATAAGTATTACCTCATAGATAACTTAATCGACTAGTTGGTAAGCACAATAATGCAAAAACAAGTATGCAGAAATCCAAGTCAATGATACTTAAGGCCTTCACTCTATTTCATATCAAGTAAAATGAGTTACAAAAATATGTCAAAATCTAAGCAAGGATTGCAAAATCACAAGTCTCCAAAAGTTGCATAATCAGAACTGAGTACAAATGAGTCACAAAAGTGACTATATCCACCACTATCCAATTGGTTCCACCATACAAGGAGCTAGAAACAACTCTAGGTCGGATGGCCACAAAAAGCCTAAAAAATAGGACCTAAATCCTCTCGACAAGAGCTCATAATGAGGGAAAAAGTCCATCATGACCTAGTCTAACATGATGACTCATGAATACTACTCCAAAAGGACTCTAAAAGCAATAAAACTCTCCTAGATACTCTCAAACACTCAACTTAACCACTAATTGCCTCTATAACTTGTTCAAACCATTCATCTTTTAAGGCAACTTAGTGGTTACATACTTGGCATGTGTCTACCAACTTCTTCCATTTTCCTATATACTTGGCATAATCCAAGGCATGAGGAGATCACTTATCTCCACATGTGCTTTATAACCTCTTTTGCATTTAAAAGATAACAATAAACTATAAATGGTTTATAACTTCACCATTTAAGTCTAAATGTTTTACATTCTATATGTGCAAAGGTAATAAACGATAATAAGCACCTAGATGTTGTTCCTAGAGCATAAGGAAAAAAACATTACAAAAGTCCTAAAAGATCTATGTTTCATTGTGGCACGCATTACAAGTCTTAGCTAAAAGTCTTGGACCATAGCTATACTTATAAAAAGATGTAAAAGTCTAAAAGAAATGTGCACTAAAACCCATCAGGTCTTACAGTTGAAACCCTAATATGCAAAAAGACAATTTTAACACTTTACTTTCAATCTTGCAATTTTGCATTTATTTAATTTTTTTGTATGCACCACCATGGAGGTCTTCTTCCATAGCACTCTGTAGATCCTTTGATGAATTTTGAAGGCATTTCTCATTGGGTTTTATGATTAAAAGGCTTCAATAGCCACGGGTAAGTTCAGCAAACTAGTTTTCTTGAAACAAAATATGCAAATCTCTATCATTTATGCTATTATTCTACACTATATATGACAAATGTCTCATTTCCTATCATATGCAACCTTTATCAATTGTATTTCATGCCCAAATGACTGTATACTTTAGGTAAAAAGATACAAAAATAGCAAAGAGGGTTAAGTTGTTCTAGTGCATGACATGCTTCTATAGTTGTTATATTCTCATGCTTTTCCTCTGTCATCTTTTGTTGTTGAAAAAGAATGAAATATAAGGGTTTGTCTTCATCAAGTTTTTATTGAAAAACCCTTCACTGTATATGGCATATACTCTCTATCTGTATATATACTCCTGTAGCTCCATATCTGAATATTTATATCATTCTAAGCATAATGTATTGTCTCTGGGTTACTTCTGAAAATATGGAGTTTTCCCATAGAGAAACCTGTAACAGCATACACACAAGCATTGGTGGTAGATACTCATCTTGGTTTGCATGGTTGTTTGCATTTACTATACTTTTGATGACAAAAGACACCATATGTCACTTCTATGATCTCATTAGGGTTATTTTTATAAAACCCTAGTTCTCTTCTGCACTAGATGTCTCTTGAAAATAATGAATACACTAGTTGTTTCTTTGTTCTTTAGACTGCTTGATGGCTGCTTTATTGACTTCTTTATTGTGACAGTCATGGACTATTGTATGAGAAAGACGTGACTGTTGTTCCTAAGCTTCATTGCTAACTTTGGCTATGTTGTTTGATTGTTGTTTTTGTTGATAACTGAGAGGGGGGGTGAATCAGTTATATTAATTGCTTCAACTTTTTGAACTTCCTTAATAGTTAATGCAATATGAAATCAAATGAATTAACATAACCATGAAATGGAAATAACACCAATACACATGACACAATGATTTTGATGTGGAAAACTCGATTAAGGGAAAAACCACGGGGTGATTAACCCAAGATATTATTCTCTGTTAGAAGAATAGAAGATACAAAATGGCACTTGCCAATTAGGGTTCACTGCCCAAGCACACTACTCACAAGAGGCTCACTGCCTACAAGAGACTCACTGTCTACAAGAAAGAAAGGTAACTCAATGCTTGAACTAATGAAAAGCATCCACACATGCTGAGGTTCAGTTCCAGTTAAGCTCAATAAATTGATCTGCTGCACTTCATTCTTACTCCTTTTCGGTGTTGTTGTCCTGTCACATTCCGGACCTGTCTTACTATCTTCACTCTGCTCTTCTACTTTTCTTCACACAACACCACACACACACACACCTTCACATCGAAATCCATCTTGTATATATATATCCGCACAAGTAATCTCACCACCTTTCTAGTCGGCATCCGAAATAGTCAATAGTTTCCCAAGCTTTGATCTATCGGCTGGATCCTTGCTTACCAAGTGATGCAGATCTAGGAGATGCTTGTAGAAGTCATCAATCATGTCAGCCAATCATAAATGATACCTCAAGAAACTTAGTCATCAGCAATATCTCTTCCATAATTGGGTCTGACACTCTACCGGTACAGTTCTTCCTCTGTCTACTCTACCAAACAGGAACCCAACATTCAAGTGCTCATATCTCTTCACCCTTTCATCACCAGAGGCTAAATCCTTGGAATCTATTAGTCAAGGTACTCCTCTTGACTTCCCCAAATTTGCACTTCACTGAGATACTTCCTCTGAGAGATCTGGACCTGATTGTCAGACCTTGCTGACTGCTCTGTCCTTGCTTACCAGATCATAACACTTCTTCAATCTGACTTCTAGTTGAGACTCATCATGTCTTGCGAATGTGTGGGATAACCTTTGTTTCCATCAATGGCAACATTCATGAATCCATATAGTGTCTCTTGCCAACAATCTCCCCCTTTGGTATTGATGGCAACACTTAGTGAAAAATGACTGTCACACTATACTCCCCCTTGACTGATGCTCTATTTTTATATACATTTTTTGGAGCTCCCCCTTAGCTAGATTCCTCATTTTTCACTGCTCCTCACTCCCCCTTTGACATCAATGGAAAAGGGTAGGGTCCACACACCAAAATTCTCAAAAATTCAACTATACTTAGCCACATAAGTATATATATAGCATACTTACATATACTGAAGTATGTCTGTAAAAGTTGTCTTCAATTGGATGAATTCTATTGCCTAACTTTGCTTCATCCTGTCCAAAATTGAGATGTGACCACTCAACAAGAATGCAAATGCATCTGTCCTTTTTAGATCTGTCAGATCACTGGTCCGAGCTGTGGTCTGAGCTTCTTTTATGGCCTCATGCATGGCCTCTAACTTAGGGATAATTATCCCTCTAAGTTCACCCAACCTGCTTATTCTATTTTTCTTTTCCTTCTCAAGCTTCTTGATTTCATTCAAGACTAGAATAGTCTGACATTCTTGATTTATTATGGAAGAGGAGAGAGGATCAAAATTCTTAGAGAGTTTAGTCAGTTTGTCCTCCTATTCTTTCACTTTCTTCTCAATATCCAATGTTACTTTGGACCATGATAAACAAAATTTGTACATTTCCCCTCCATCTTTAAGAGCATTTTCTAAGCTCTTTATCCCAATATTCATATTCCTCCTATCATTAGTTATTAACCCTTGTACCTCTGATAATCTTTTTGTCAAAAATTCCTTCCAGACCTTATCTTCTACTAACTTCTCTAGGGAATCAAAATGTGTGCTAACACTATTGACTAGAGATTTGAGATTACCGGATGAGGAGGCTGAGGGATCCTTCTGAAAAGATGGCATGATCTTTTCTAATACTCCAGATGCAACTTCTATTAGCTCACAGTCTTCCATGTGAGACTTCAAGAGTTTTTCTTTTGCCTTTACATTAGCAAATGAAGCTATCTTCATTGTTTGTACTGGGGAAAGAGAATCAAAATCAAATGGTCCTTGTAGAAGTTTCGGTTCATCAATCTCCATTGTCTCTTTGTTTAAGAATTCTTCGACAATTTTTGCAATGTCTCTTACTGGAGACAGATTCTTCTTCTCTTCTACAGTCTTAGAGCTATCTCTTGGAGCTTTCTCTTCTACACTCTTACCACTAACAGCTGTGGTCTTCTCTGTTGAAGTCTTCTTTCCTTCTGCAACCTTAGTACTGTCATCTTCTTTTTCTTTCACTTTTTTTTCTTTCTCCTCTATTCTTTCTTCTCCTTTGGATCTGGAGTCAGCAGGGGAAACTAGAGGAGTGATGTTTGTTTGTTCATGGGCCACCTCTTCTGGAGTAGAGGATTCCAAGTCCTTATCTTTATCTTCACCGGTGTCCATTACTTCTTCTGTCATTGCCTCAGTAGATTCTTCTTCAACACTTGTAGCTGAGGGATCAACACCCAAGTCCTCTCTAATAGGAATGTTGAATCTTTTGTATACATTTCAGAGGATCTCTTCTATCTCTTTTGCTACTTTGTCAGTTTCTCCGAGCATAAGTTGATTCATTCTTGCTTTGCTCTAGAACTCATCCTTGCAATCTTTGAAGATCATATTCATTTGGTTTGAGTCAATTGAAGGATATAGCTGAATGGCTATTTGTTCTTGGATCTCTAGATCTTTTGCCATAGCATTATTCTTTCTTATTTCTAACTCTTTCTCTAGGCTTTTGGGAATAAGAGATATAATTTCAATAAAGCCTTATTGTAGATATTCAGATACTTGATTGTTGGTTCCTACAAGATCTTTTGGTTAGCCTCATTATAATCATCATAGAATTCAACTATTGGTTGAAGGTTTCCATCCACAGTAACTAATTTGATGACATCATCTAATGATAGAGTGGGCTTTTCAACAAACTCTTCTGCCTCTGCCTCCTTGGTTTCACTGGATACTTTCCTTTTCTTGTTCATCTTCTTGATTTCTTCATCAAATTTTGTCTCTTCTTCATCTTTCTGGCTTGTATACAACCTTGTTGCCTTTTTCTTTGTTCTCTTTTCACTTTTACTGGATGATTTTTCTTCCAGTTTTGATGCCTTGGTGTTTTTAGCAGTGATAGGTATAGAGCTTCTAGAAGATCTAGTCTGGGAGGAGGATTCTACCGGAACACTTTGCTTTTCTGCCTCTTTCTTCTCTTTCTCAGTCCTTTCCTTCTTTTCCCTGTTGGCATCAAGTGCCTCTTTTGAGATGCCAAAGCTTTTGGCAATGTTTTCTACTTCTTTTCTTATCTTTCTTTTCATCTCTGGTTGCCTTAGCTCAACATGGATCTTCACACTCAATTCTTTAAATGTTCCAAACCTTTCTACCTTGGGATCCTTTGGTTGACTCAGCATGTGCTGAACATGTAGCTCTACAATTTTCTCATCCACCTCATACCCCATTGGCATGATCCACACTGTTCTTGGTTCCACTACCTCCATTAGGCACTGATCAGTCTCTACCATGAAGCATATTGTATCTTTGTATTTCTCAACTAGAGATTTGGAAATTCTCTCTCTAGCTTGCATCATGTTCTGGAAGTTTTTGAAGCAACCCCAGAGAGCTATGTTTTGTGCTTTGTCATCACCAAGTCCATGCAAATAATCCCTGATTTGTATGGCAACCGGTCTGTCATTTTCCCATACCCATCCATTGGATCTAGGTAGCTCATTCATAAAGTAGAATAATAAACACAATATTAACCCACCATACTTAAATGAATTCTTTTTATCTTTCTTTATTTTATGTAGATTCTCCAAGAGTTGGTTTAGAAGGAGATGACAAAGGTCATAGTCTGCATTCTTTCTTAACATTTCATAAGCAGTGTCGATAGCATTTCCAGGTACTGAATTCTCCCTACTAAAATGATATATCTTGTATCCGATGATCATGGAGGCAAACTTGATATCTGGATCAGTGATATCTTCTATTGTCATTGCTCTTTTGTCAAACCTAGATCTAGTAGCCTCACTTATAGTCTAATTCTTGACAGATTTGAGAGTAGGTATCCCACCAGATGAGTACAAACCGGTAACTACCCTAATGGCATCTTTTGTGATCTTTAATGGTGCATTCAACCACATGAAGTTGTCATGTATTATGCTCAAGACATACCAGACCCATTCATCCTCAGCAAAACAGGGGAAATGTATACAATGTGCAAAGTGCTTGTCCCGGAGGGCCTTGTATTGGGGTGCGAGCTCAAATGAATCATCTATTAGTTGTTTGTGGTAGATATCCCTCAATTTGAACTCTCCAAATTCTTCAATGTTTGCGTGAATGTAAAGCCTAATATCTTTTGTATGCAAGACACCATGCGGAACACTGGAAAATGCTCCTAGGGGATCTACTTCCAAGGATTCGTAGGGATGTTTCTTGAATTTGGGGCGAGGCCTATCAGTGATCTTCACAATATTCGAAGTAGCCATCATTCAAGGATTTACAAAGAGATATTTAATAATGGAAAATACCTCTTGCGCTTATAGGGTTCGTGGAGTGAACTTGAATGATTTGCTGATTGAATCAACTCCAATGGTTGGTCTTTGAGAAGTTTGAACTTATTTGTTGTGGAGCTCTCCTTTCTTTCTTTTCGAATGCAAATGTGCAAATGACGAGCACATGAACCCTTTTAATTGTGAGAAAAACTCTAAATTCATACTGCAATAAATGTGCAACTTAAGTTATTTTGGTTGCTCTGTTCTCCTTATTCTGAAATAGATCTCTTCTGGATTACTAAGATATGCTTAGAATTATGCTTGATGAATATTGTCAATCTATCTTTATTTCACTAATCATTTGATCTATCCACAGATCAAGATACCTCGATTTGGGATCATACCGGATCAAATTGTGATGATCTTGTTTTACCGGATGACTGTTACACCAGATCAATCTAGAAGGATTAGACTTTTCAAATTTTCTTGTGGATCTTCCAAATCTTGATCAGGACTTATTTAGATGTTTCTCTGAAAACCCTTGAATCCGCAACCTTTCATGTGCCATTTTTTAGGCACCAGTTGACTAGCTAGGGGAATTGGCTTAACTTATGTTGCTCCCCCTAAGCCAGAGCTCATCTATTTAGTTTTCGGAAGGAGTATCAGCACTAGATTCTGGTGTGGATCTATCCCCTACATTCTCTGTACTTTTCTTCACCCAAATCTTGTTCATCTCACTTTGAACTTCATTCGCATTCACTTTTCTTTTGCCTTTGTCTTGATTCTGATTATGATGCACTAGACCCCTTTAGTCCTGATTCTTGCTTCTACAGAATTTGGCAATATGACCGGATCTATTGCAATTGTAGCAAACAATTTTTCTTTGCATATTTGATTGATATCCTCTTGATCTGCATTGATTAGCCATATGTCCCATTCTATTGCATGCAAAACATTTACCATTAAATGGATTGTTCATTTGCATATATCTACACTCATGAGATTTGTGACCATACCTTTTGCAATTAAAACACTATTCGGAGAAGGATGTAATAGTTTGATTCATTCTTCTTCTACACTGATTTGCTTTATGACCAAAGTTATTGCAGTTGAGGCAGTATCCATTGAAGGATGGATATCTCTGAGCATTTGGTTGCCTTATCGGAGGTCTTCTAGGCCTATTTCTTGGATTTTCTAATCTGGAGTTCTTCTGACTTGATCCAGATCTTTCACCTTTTTCATATCCCAAGCCACAATTGTCATCTATCCTCTTTTGGCTTTGAAGAAGAACTTCAAGTTTAGCAGAGCTTATCTTGAATTTCTCTTTATATTCATTTGTTGTTTGAAGATCCCTTTTGAGAGTGTCAATCTAATTCTCAAGTTGTTCCTCATTTTCTTTGGCTTCTTCAAGATCAAATTCTAGATGCCTGATTATTGTATCCATATTGTGACAGTCTTCAAATTTCTCCTTAAGAGATTATCTTAGGTTATCCTCGATTTTCCTTTTCTCTTCAATCTCTTGGGTGAATTTCATAACTTCTGATTCTATTTCATGTCTTACCATAATGATCTCTGTTGATAACTTTTCACATAACTTGGTTTTCTCCGTTAGATCTTCATTTGTATCATTGGCTTCACCTTGACTTGCTAGTTGCTGGAGTAGATCCTTTCTCTTTTTCATAGAGAGACTCAGTTTCCCTTTTAGCTCATTTATGAAATCATCAGCTTGTTTGAGTCTTTCCTTCAATTCATTGACTTTAGAATTAGATTGTTCAAGATCATCTAGGGCAGACTGAAGTTGTTCCCTCATACCATACATATCCATTTGAATTCCCAGATCTTCCTCAAGCTGTTAGGCTCTATTTAGAGGAACTTGGCTCTGATACCAATTGTTGATAACTGAGAGGGGGGGTGAATCAATTATCTTAATTGCTTCAGCTTTTTGAACTTCCTTAACAATTAATGCAATATTAAATCAAATGAATAAACATAACCATGAAATGGAAATAACACCAATACACATGACACAATGATTTTAATGTGGAAAACCCGGTTAAGGGAAAAACCACGGGGTGAACCCAAGATATTATTCTCTATTAGAAGAATAGAAGATACAAAATGGCACTTACCAATTAGGGCTCACTGCCCGAGCACACTACTAACAAGAGGCTCACTGCCTACAAGAGACTCACTATCTACAAGAGAGAAAGGTAACTCAATGCTTGAACTGATGAGAAGCATCCACACATGCTGAGGTTTAGTTCCGGTTAAGCTCAATAAACTAATCTGCTGCACTTCATTCTTACTCCTTTTTGGTGCTATTGTCCTGTCACATTCTGGACCTATCTTACTGTCTTCACTCTTCTCTTCTACTTTTCTTTACACAACACCACACACACAAACCTTCACATCTAAATCCATCTTGTATATATATCCACACACGTAATCTCACCACCTTTCTAGTCGTCATCCAGAATAGTCAATATTTTCCCAAGCTTTGATCTGTCGGCTAGATCCTTGCTTACCAAGTGATGCGGCTCTAGGAGATGCTTGTAGAAGTCATCAATCATGTCGGCCAATTATAAATGATACCTCAAGAAACTTAGTCATCAGCAATATCTCTTCTGGATTTGGGTCTGACACTCTGCCGGTACAGTTCTTCTTCTATCTACTCTACCAAACAAGAACCCAACACTCAATTTCTCATATCTCTTCACCCTTTCATCACCGGAGGCTAAATCCTTGGAATCTATTAGTCAAGGTACTCCTCTTGACTTCCCCAAATCTGCACTTCACTAAGATACTTCCTCTAAGGGATCCGGACCTGACTGTCAGACCTTGCTGACTACTCTGTTCTTGCTTACTGGATCATAACACTTCTTCAATCTGACTTCTGGTTGAGACTCATCATGTCTTGCAGATGTGTGGGATAACCTTTGTTGCCATCAATGACAAAATTCATGAATCCATATAGTGTCTCTTGTCAACAGTTTTTGCATTACAAATTGTTCCTCTACAACTACATGGTGTTGTCCCCAAACAATTGCATGCTATTATTCATACAATCATTGTGACTGTGCCTTTACTGTAATAGTCATCATAGACTATTAGTCTTACCCTTATGAACTATGAACTTAAGTGCATGTACCATCCTACCTTGATCACATAAGAACAATGTATATAGATATTGAAAGCATTTGATCTCTCTGTTGAAACTCAGGTTTGTGTCGATGCCCTTTTGACTTCCCTTGTTAAGGCCAGTCAAGGTCTTCTTGTCTGTCATCTTTAACTATCATTGCTCCTTCTTAGACTATCATCATTTCATTGTTAACACTGTCCTTGTCAAAACATAGCATACTGTATGTCTAAGATCATTGCATATGATAGTTTAGGGAACTGTATAGGACTGCTTACACAGTCACTGCTCTATATGTTTATAGGATCTTCTATTATAGATATATGTTTAGGGTCTCTATATACATAGCTTCCAACTACCACACCTTTGATGCCTCAGATAACCAACATTCCTCTTCAACACTTGTAACCATATAGCTCTATTAGCATCAACCATCATTAAGATCTATGTAGGTGATAATACCTCAGACTAATGCCTCTTTTCACCTCCCTTGGAAAAGTTATGATGAGATCATACTAACCACCTTCAGAGAACCTTACATGTACTCTCACATCTGCACTGCTCATCATTATATTATATCTCTACAAACTAAAGTATGTCCTCTTTAATAGCTTCTCTAGATGCTTTCACAAACCAACCTTCAGCATTAGTTTTAGAAACCTTGAAGCTCTTTACAAGACTTAAAGCTACATGCAAAGATTGATTTGAATGTAGGGTTTGATTTCACACCTCTTCAGAATTTTCATGAGAGCTTGAAACAATGATATACAAGATCCCACAAACCTTTACTAAACCAAGTCAATATTATATAACTCTAGAGGAAATGGTTGTGCAGGCTTAAACTGTGTTAAGAGATTGAAAATATAGAAAAATGGCTTGAAACTATTAGCAGTCATCACAAGAAGGGGAAAATAAAATACTTACACATGGCCTTCTTTGAAGTCATTAAGACTCATCACTCTAAAATTGCCCAACTCAAACTTGATCAAACCTCTCTAATCTAAAACCCCTACCCTCAATGCAGTTCTCTGTCCTCTGGTAGAAACCTCTCCATCATAGCATCTTTCATACCTTGCATGGGACTATAGCTCCAGTAACCCTATTCTTATAACCCTCTGTCAAATCAAACATGCATGTTGGTTGACTGATATCATTGTTCTCCTCCATGCATTGATGACTATCTTTTTTCTCTTTAAACATGACTGTTCTTTTGTATCAGTAGTCCTTGCTCTGTCACACAATGTCATGACCCTTAAAGCAAACCCTTTGAATTCTATTGCTTCTTTTACATACCCTAAGGTTGATGGGGTTTTCAAAACTTTAACAAGACTCTTAAGTGACTACAAAGTAGTCTACTCTACTAGCTTTCATAGGTATGATTACTATCAAGACCTTGTTCTATTGCACCATGGCTGCTATGACGAATGCTGTATCTTCTAGTTAGACTACTCCCATGTTGATCATGACAGTCTCTCTTCCAATTTGTCATTGTATCTTATATGTATACAAGCTTGAAACCTACTGTAGATGTGTATTTCATTCTTTTATACTATTTAAAAGAATTAATGTTTCTCAATTAGACATGTTGGACTCAACCCTCATGGGAGCCACATTTTCCCCACATGCTAAAGTGAAATGAGTGTTAAATGAAACCTATATCTACACATGAAACAAATATGTTAAGAAAAACATGAGCATGTGATTGATATTCTGGATTATCTAATTTCTTTCTCGAAGGTCCACATGATATTAACTGGTTTACTGCATCTGAAAGTCAAACTGTATATTTGTAGATGTATATCATATGATGTATGATGCCTTGTCATTTCTCTAACATCAATTTTTTCAAAAAAATTATGCAAGTAACTAGGGGCAACAGGGAGTCAGCAGCTAAGTGCATGACAAGTGGACAACACAGGATGACACAAGACATGACAAACAGGACCAAGACTCATCATTCAGGCAATGACGAGTCACCCTACCTCATATGCATATTTATCTCTTTAGTTTCTATAAATGTATAGTTTCTCTTTTCATTTGCAATGAAATAGTTAGTCTCATGGCTTGTGTGAGACCTTATAATTTATTTTATCAATAAAGATTACTCTTACAGAAAATATTTGTGAAATTATTTCTATTTTGTCTGCATTTGCATAAATACAATCTAGTGTAATGTAATCCTTCTAATTCAATTTATGGACATGCATGTAATGTAGCAGTAGAAATAAAATGTACCCTTCTTTTTCCATTTAAGACATAAAAGCTCTACCTGATTGAGCTGTAGTGAAATTAGGTAACAAGTGGTAAATGTAAAACTTAACTCTTATCTGATCCCATGGTCCTATGATGTGTTCCAACATAACCTACGACAATACGGTAAAGAGGAGAAAATGTAGGATTTTAACCTCGCTACCTAGCGGAGTTAATTAACCATCTGGGCGTGGTTGCGAGACATCTAGCCATTACATTTAATGCAAAACATATGGACCATTAGATCATTCTTGATCAATGGTGTATATTCAAAATTTGAGTTATAGTGATCAAAGACTGTCATCGTATATAAAGCAAAGTAATGGTGAGGTGACCAACTCAAAGTCTAAATAAAATCTAAATTTTCCTTACATTTCTTCATTTAGATGAGTTTAGAGGCATTTAGTAGTAGGAAATTCAGATTTCATGTGTGCTCTACAAATTCCATTTGACTGGGTAAGTCAATTCCATCAAGCTCTATGTCAAAATTGATATTCGATTACATCATTCTTTTAAGTTGATTCAGTAGATCAAAGTAGTGTCAAAAACCCTAGTTCATAGAGGTATCTATCAGACCCTAAAACTCCATACTGACACCCAAAAATACTGAGTATGGTAAGAAGGACAGATAACCCTCTACTCCTAAAGACAAGAAAAGATCTCTACAACGATGTGTTACCGCAGTCAGTAGACAAGGGGTTTAAAAATGTTTTCAAAGATGAATTCCAAGGGTCTAAAGATGCAATAATCCTTGTCTTGAGTTGTAGTTTGTTTTGGTATTTCTATGAAAAGAAGGATCAACAAGCTCTTGTATGCAATCTATGGATTTTAGACTTGGCAAAGCTGACTGTGCCTAATGTTTTTTTGGACATTGAGCTCATAACAATTATGGCACACTGTTATCATGGAGCTACAAAGACAATAAGGTTACTTGATAGTTCACCACTGGTAACAATCTTAAGGAATGCCATAATCAATTGTTTCATGCTAAACAAGAAAGATCTAGCTATTGTGGATGTTCAAAAGAGTGAGGAAGACTACAACAAAATGAAAAAAACCTATAGAAGTGATGAACTCCCCATGTACATGAGAAAGGGGGCCAACAATAGAAGAATGCCTATCCCTACTTCTATTGAGCCATTCCCTGTGGACAATTTCATTGTATATTTCAAGAAAACATACTTTGCACTATGTCAGATTCTTGGGGTAGATACACAAGAGAAAATGCCAATGGGAATAATGATGATGGCTATGAGAATATAGAACTATGAGCTCAATAATGAATATGATTTTCATACTTGGAGAAATAATTGCATGAAGGATTCCTTCAAATACTTGAGAATAGGAGACCAATGAAGTTTATGCATTATTCTCTATGGTGCCATTTGATTTTGTTTCAAAAAAGAAAGAGGTGGAGTCCAAGGATGGGTTTGGTTATAGCTGATAACCAGGGGTACAGATTGCTTGTGCAGTGTTGGTGTTACCTATGGGATAGGAATTGTAACAAAGGTGACTATGTTTCTTTTCATGATGATTTTTCTGTTAGAATCATGGCTTCCCTTGGGCATGTTGTACTGAGACTAACATCTGAGGTAAGGGAATTGTTGAGACCCCATGTAATGAAGCCAGAGAAGGGGCACACACAATTTTAGTGATTTTTTCTTCTGACCAGACTATACATTGATAAGAGTTTATGGATGCACACAAGCCCCACATATTCTACTCAATTTCTATCCTTCCAGGATAGCATTCCTTGAATTCATGTGGCAGATGCTGTGGATAGAAAGGGACTTGATGAAGAAACAAAAAAAAAACATTTCAGCTAGATTTGGTTGTGTTTGAAGGGTTGTCTATTGGTGATGATACTCTTGAAGAGTTGTAAGAGTATTTGAAGAGCAGATATTCTTTGAAATGTGCTACTGAAAGAGTTTTTGACCTAGAGGGTCATGTGAACGTTTTTAGACAAGTAATCCTTACCAAGTCAGGAATTACTCATCATGTGATTATGAAGAAGATGTAATTAGAAATTGCATCACTCTAGATAAAGTGTATGATAGAAAAAGGAAATGGAAAATTTTAATGGAGATTGGGGATGGAAAAAGGAAAGATAATCCTAATTTTCTTGGTTTTTTCATTGAGGAAAATGATCCTATAAAGAGACTAAATTTGATCATTGATAATTTTGAAAGGATATATGGCAAAGTAGTTGAGAACGAACCTGCTAAGGCTACTAAGCTCTGTGTGAAGAGATCAACTAGAGTTGTGATTCAAGAACTAGCCCCTGATGCCATATTAGTGCAGGATCCTTCAATCCCTGATCAACCACCTTTGAAAAAGAAAAAAGTTGATGATGTTGTTCCATTAGTTTCCCATGAAATGAGTGAGGGTATGGGAGATATAGAGGAGGTGGCCAATATATTGCAGCACATGAATGAGCATGAAGAACTTGATTAGTGGCCCAAGCTAGATGCAGAGGCTCATATGCCAGAAATAAGAAATGAAGATCAAGAGCAAGGAGATAAGGAATGCATGAGGATCAGAGGATTGTTAATTCTTTGAGATTCATTGAAGATGATCAGTTCATACACACTCCTAAATTCAATGATTTTTAGATGAAACTGAAGATGAAAGAGTTTGAAGAGAAATTGGAAATCAACAAAATGGGAAGTGATGAATCCCAACATGAGCAAATTGTTGCTCAAACTTTCAAAGATATGGAAATCAATGAGATAAATGTCACCCCTAAGGAATCTAGACAAATTATTCTAAAAAGAAATATGCTTATCATTCCAGGGATGGATCTAAAGACAATGTTTTTGCTGGATCAAGTGAGAAGCCAAGATGATCCAATCACTGAATTTGATTTTGAAAATGGTATGATGGTGTGGGACATAATCCCAAAATTGAAACTTTGGCCGTATGGAGTATGTAGAAGAGTACACAAAAACCAAGATTTCTTGATGTTGTTCAAGAGATGAGGGGTACATACAAGGTTAAAACATTGAAGGACACATCAGCCTTGGAAATTGCCAATATCACCATGCACTCAGCCATGTTCACCAGAGCTGCTGTGAAAAACATGGAGCAGAAGTTGCTAGAATATGAAAAGACTCAAATTGAGATTAATGAAGAAGTTAATAGACTATATTTGGAGAATGTAAGATTAAAGAAGAAACTCAAAGAAGTTGGTGAGTCTCAAGGTAAATAAATTTTTCCCTATCAACCTTCACAAGCCCAAGACGTTGGTGACTCCATACCTATAGATCAGTTGAATGTTTTGAAGTTGATGTTTGAAAAGGAAATTGATGAATTGAAAAAGCAAAATGAGAAAACAAAAGATGAAGCAAGATTGAAAATTCTTGAAGTATTTGAGAAAATCTTGGAGTATAGAGTGAAATTGGTTGTTGACAAGTTGGGAGATGTGCATGAATGGTATCTTTGTCTTAGACCATTGAACAACTGAAGGTCAATCTTTATCTTTTGGATCTAGTATACAAGTGATGGAAACTAGCACACCATACACTGATTACTCTATGCATAGTTCTACAAAGGAATCCAGGTTTCTTCTAGGTACTTTACTCAAGCCAACAAAGAAAATGGTAAAGTTAATTTTGGATGAATTTTAGCATGTAAATGGAGAGAGTAAAAAAATGCAAGCAAAGATTGATTCTTTTGCTACTTTCAAACACCAATCCATTCCTTCAATTCTGACAGAGGATAAACAAATCAAATGTTTTCAAGAGTGGAAAAATGAGTTTGTTGAAATCGTTTCTCAGGTAATTGATCACTTGAAGAAAGATGAGGACATAAATATTCTTAGTTTCAATGTGATTCTCGATAGAGTAATTGCTCTAGATGCTGGATATGCAAAATCCATCATTGAAGTCAACTTGTTGCTGGGTAAGAGATGGAAGGATCACTAGGCTAATCTCCTCTAGATCTAATAATATAAATGGCCTAGTGATTACATTGTGTACCAATGGGAGCAACAATATATGTCGACTAAAGAATGAATAAGCCAAGCATGCAGTGGAGCAAAGAGCATCAAGCTGGTGTCAATAGTCATCAGATCTTCATCAAGAAAACTTTGGAAGTCCTCTTGTTTTATCTCTTTCTTGTCTTATGCTTTCCAAAATGTATTTAAAATATATGTGGCGGTCTTTTTAAGACTAGTCAAAAAGTAAATATTTTAATAGGTCATAGAAAGGGGTGGGCATATAAAAAGTCATTTTGGAATGTGAAAGGTATGAAGCTTGTAGCTTCCTTCACCCCTATAAGAAGGAGACCAAGACCTTGGGAAAAGTCTCTGGGAAATTGATTTTGGAAAGAGACATTGTAAGGCTTGTTCTTCAAAGCATATCAATAAAGCAAATTGCATTCTCTGGTGCTAGATATCTAGTTCTCAATTGATTGTTTCACTTTATCTAGTCGTCTCATTTTTTTCTTTCTCCTTATTATCTAAATTAGCATATCAAGTATATGTCTAGATTTTGAAGGCATATTTCATGTTTTGGGTAGTTTATCTAATAGGGTTTCCTCAAGTAGGAATTAAATTCCATTGAATAGATCACTGTAATTTGGAGGATCCAATTTGGATAACTAAGTAGAACCATAAAGAAATTATCTTGAATGTTTATTCCAGTCATAGACAATTCCATGTCAAGTAATTCGAGTTGTGACTAGATAGAAAGCACATGTTCATCTATGAATAGACTCCATTTCCCATCTATTCATTTCCTTGTATTATATTTAAAAATCCAAATTTATTTTTCTGTTTGTAGGAGTAGGAGTAGTGTATAGAACAGAAAAAATAACCTAATCAATTCTCATGCCAAATCTAAATTAGGTTAAATTAGATGATTTAATTGATAAAATTTCATATAATCTATAATCTTTTTACGAGTCACCAACCAATTCAAGGATTAATTATTCATTAGTGAATATAAGGTAACACCCACCTAAGAGAAGCATAGGCAAAATTGTAGAGAATCCTAACCACCTAGTTTAATTATGTCAGTTAGCCAAATTGGTTACATAACCTAATCATTAAGTTTGGCATCCTTTTAGGGTTCTACAAACTACAAAATTGAGAACCAACAAAATTGGTGACTCTACTGGGGAGTTACAAAGAATTTTGATTTCATCCTGGAGCTCTGGAATATCAAAAGACAACTTCAATATTTTCCTCTTTTTTGAAAAGGAGGTGGTGGCTCTAGACGTAAATCTCTAAAGATCTGAATTAGAAAACAAAGCAATATAATATCATAGCTTTCCAACATGGATGGCAAAAGATCTCAATAGAATCTAAATAATAAGAACCAAAGGTTCATTGAAAAGAATAAAGAAAGTTCAAAACCTTTGCCTACTACAAGTGCTTCCAATGGTGATGGGATAAATACTATAAATGAACCTGTAGTTTCACAAATCCATGAGAATTTGCAAGATAATCAAATGAATGTTTCTAGAAATAATCTTATACCATATACAATAGCCCTATGATTGAAATGTACAAGTGGGTACAAGTGAATGATTTCAACCTAGGGATATTTTCAATATCCATGAGTCTCAAAAAGAATTTGAAGATCACATGGATGCAAGTATGAGATATAATTCGGCAAAAGGAGACTATGACCAAAGAATGGCACAACAATATGCTGAGAGCTCACAACAAGGGTTTGTGGAACAAACTCCAAGGATAGTGATGTTTACCGATGCTAATGCTATTTCAACTTCCAAAGAAAGATTCACTAACCGAGAGTTGAAAGAAAAGGTGGATCAGTTGCAAGCACAAGTTGAAATGATTAAATTGATGAGAAGACATGAAGAGTTGGAACAAGAGTTACTTCAATTGAATTCTTAGCCTATTACAAATGCCTTGCAACATAGACTTGTCAATAATTAGGTTACTTCTAAAATACAAGTGGCGCTTTGGTTTCATAGGTAACTCACAATACAATTGGAAGGAAGAGAAATGTAAGTTCCACGTGTACAACCTAATTTTCATACAAGGCCAATGTAAAATCCATCAAATATTCTAGTGGTATCGCAGGGAAATGCTTACCCCATTCCTCCTAGTTATAGTCAAGGATACAATCCATATGTAGGGAAATACCAATACCAATATCAAACACCAAATCATAATGTACATGGAAACATGTATCATCCTAGAGGGATGCATCATAATTTGCAAGGCAATTGGAATCCTAATGCAGGGATTAATTATAATGTGCATCCAAGTGTATACTTGCAACCTCAACAACAAGGACCTCAACACAATCATTATTAGCCATATCAAAGGAAAAATCTATTTACAAGAGGGCCCATGAATGTGGATAGATTTAGATATCTAGACTTTTTTGGCATCCAGGGATATCCAAAGAACATTGATAATAAGGTAAGGAAATCAGTTCCTAAATTTTCTTGTAACAATGCTATCTCTAGAGAAGATCATATAAGATCATTTGAAACTATCATGGATAATTTTGAAATTGAACATGAAGATGTATATATGAAATTATTCATGCAATCACTAGTTGATGATGCAAGGGATTGGTATAGAAATTTGCCAAATGCTTCAATAAACTCTTGGGTTGAATTTAAAAGGATATTCAAAGAACAATATGGTGATCATTCTGATCCTAAATTTTCCTGGCATGAACTAATAAATATTCAAAAGAATTATAATGAGTCTGTGGAAGATTTCAATACTAAGTTCATGGAGGTTTTTAAAACAAGATCCCACATCATTTGAAACCAATAGATCCTATGTGCTTAGTCTTCTATTTGAATTCTTTTGATCCTAAAATAGGATATGAGCCCAGAACAAGAAATCCACTAGTTCTCTCTGAAGCATTCAAAGTTTCTTTGAATATAGAAAACAAAAGAAAAGCTTTAGGGAAAGTTAGTAGAAGGGATGAGCCCAGAATATTGCAAAATCCTAAGGCTCATCAAAAGAGGCAACCAAAAGAAGAAGACAAATTGGAAAAAGTCTATAATGCTATCATGGATTTATCATATAATGTGGCAAGAGATGAAAAAGGAATACCTTATGATAAATCAAACTATCCTAGAAATGAAAGACCAAGGTTGCTGGATATGCCTTATAGAACAAATTGGAAAGATGGGAAGCCTATGGTTGAAGGCCAAAAACAAAATGCTAGCAGAGACACACTAGATCCACTAAAGAGACATGGGGCAAATATGGTAGATGATACACAATGGTGTGTGCCTTGCAACTTGCCTCACTCCCATGATTATTGTATTGTTGTATAGTCCATTCAGGAAAATGAGATACCATATGATCAGGAGAGAGATGATCATACAATAAATATGTTGGAACTCAGGCCATATGAGGTTGAAAGAGATTATTGTTCTTCAAAAGAAGAAAATGGATTAGAGTATGATATGAATCATTAGAGGTACAACAGTCATGCTGTCAACAAGAGGTTTTCTCTAATCAAGAGGATAATAGCATAAGAGATACCCAGGTCTACTCTACAAAGTCATAATCAAATCAAACTCAATTAAGGAGGCCTACTAAAGAGGAAATGAAAGTACTTACAGTTCTCACTATAACACAAGCTAGGAGCAACTACAACCTTAGAAATAGAACAGTTAATGTTGATCAAGGTGTGCCAGGGAGTTTTTTCATGAAGAATTCACAAGCTAATAAGAAGATTGCCCTAGAACCTCAAAAGGTAAAGAAACGATATGTCCCAAGAGATGTAGCTAAGGCTGATCAAAACAAGACAAGGAGTGATCTCAAACAATAGATAATAGAAGAAAAGAAACTTTCCAAAGTAGAAGTAAGTAAAATAGAACATCTAATAAGAATGCCCTCTTTTGACATAACTCGGGCTTTGTCTCAAGTCAAGTTGTCAATCCCATTATTGAGATGATGAAAATTGATGAGTATAGGGATAGTTCTATGAAATTGATTTCAAATGTGCCAAAAAAGCTTGAAGTTCACGACAAGGGTCCATCCCAAGTTGATCCCTTTTATGTCACATTGCTGATCAATAATAAATTGGTGAAAAATTGCATGATAGACTCAGGAGCTGTAATAAATATCATGCCAATAGTAGTTATGAAAGAACTGGGTATGTGGATGGATTCCACATATGGAAAGTGCTATGCAATGGATAATAGATCAATTCATGTCATTGGTATTATGAGATATGTGAATATAAAGATTTTTGCCTATACTAAAGCCACATACAAGACTAATGTAACTGTAGTTGACATTCCACCATATTATGGCATGCTATTTTTTGAGACAATGGACTGCTACAGTTGGTGGAAATGTTCAATTGGATCTCTCATATGCAATCATACTTGTGAATGAGAAAGAGTTCAAATTATGCAGAGAACCAAGATCTGAGAAAGTGGTAGAGAGGATAGATCTTAATCAATTGAATTTATTTTGTGATGTTGACTTGGGAAATTTCATGGTGGAATAATCACAACCTCAGCTACAAAACAATGATCCAATTAACAATGTTGTTCAATTGGGTAAGGATGTTGTCTTGTAGATGTATTTTGACAGAGCTTGCAACAAAGAGGGGAATGGAGTGGGTGTAATTTTTATTGCACCTAGTGCTAAAACCTTCAAATATTCATTTCCATTATCATTTGAATGCACAAATAATATAGCAGAATATGAAGCATTGTTGTTGGGTCTTAATTTTGTTTTCAAGAATGGGATCAAAATGTTGACTATATATGGAGACTCTAAGTTAGTGGTATCATAGATAAGATCCAAATATGCCACTAAAAATAAAAGGGTCAAACAATAGAAGCATACTGTATGGGACACAATTGAGCTCTTTGATTTATTTTCAATAGATTGGGAGGATAGGTCATAGAATTTAATGGCCGATTTTCTTGCTAATATTTCTTTGAGAAGAAATGATATTACATTGATTGGTGTCTCAGAGGTAGAGTTCAAGACTAGACCTTACATTCTTGACAATATATATAGATGGAAAGTTTTCAATGATTACAAGGATCTATTGAATTTCCTACAGTGTGTGGATAAATATAAAGCTCAAGAAATAGACTTCAATGATTTTGTTGAAAAGGTTGATGGTAAGGACACTATATTTGGTCAGGAATTAGTACAATTAAAAAAAAAAATTCCAAAAGGTCTAGTGGCTTTGGAGCATGTTGTTGATGGAAGTGATAGAAGCAAACACCAATTCATCAAGATGATCTCGAAGAGGTGAATCTTGGCACCAATAATGCTCCAAATAAAGTTTACATTGTCAAGAAAATAAGTCCAAGAATCGAGGACATGCTCATAAGCCTACTAAGGAAATACAAACATGTATTTGCATGGTCCTATGAAGATTTGAAGGCCTATAGAAAAGACCTATTTCAACATGAAATCCCATTTAAACCAGATGCCAAACCTTTTACGCAGAGACAGAGACCTATCAATCCTTTTTTGGAGAAAAATATGCAAGAAGAATTGATGAAACTCAAGGACGCTGGCATTATAAAGCCTATTAGACATTCTTCTTGGGTCTCAAACTTGGTACCAGTTAGAAAGAAAAATAGTGATATAAGATTGTGTGTTGATTTTAAAAATTTAAACATCTCATCACTAAAAGATAACTATCCACTCCCAAATATGGAAGCTATGTTACAAAGGGTAATAGGTTGTGAACTACTTTCCATGATGGATGGGTTCTCTAGTTACAACCAAGTTAAGGTTAAGGAGTCAGAGCAATACAAAAATGCTTTCACTACTATTTGGTGGAAAATTGGATTTGTTAATATTTTAGTGTTTAGATGTTTGAATCTGCCTTTCCACTTTACATTCAAGGATCTAGGGTCAAGTGGCAATTCACTATCATACCCTAGATCACTATGAGATGTAGGGAAACTTGGATTAGGGAATTTAATTATCAATTTCTCTTCTCTTATGCTTAATTGACCATTAAAACCCTAATTACGTAAATACAGAAATAAACTGACGAATAATGGAAAAAGATCTCGCATACAAAAGTAAAATAGCAAATCATAGAGTACCTATTTTTAGGGTTTTGAGGTGGAAGAGTCAAGGACATTGGTGCAGGAACCCTAGTCCAAGGTGCCAGTTTTTGTGCAAGATTTGAGCCTCCTTCTGACACTGATCAATACTGTAACTTTTGTTTCTAGAAATTTGTCTATGGAGGACACTAGTGCGAGCACCCAAGTCTTAGAAATGCTCTGGTATCCTACTTCTCTTTAGATCCTAAATCCTTGATGTCTTCCAATCCTTTCTGTAACTTCACCTTTCCCAAATGTGACACCTGCAACCTACAATCACAAGACTTTGGGAGGGGGTTGTGGTGTTTAGAGGCTTGTCTCAGTCAAGCCTTGGAGGACACTTAAGTCTCTGAACACTGTTGTCAGATAGAGAGTGCATGCCCTTGTGAGGCAGAGGGAAAAACCAAAGGAATTGATAATGAAAACACAATATTATGTCACCTTGTAGTGAAGATATCGTGGGAGGGAGATACTCTTCATTCCATGATGAAATGGATGCTTAAATCTGCAAATACAAACACACAAACCACACAATTCTACTCTTGCAACACAATAAAAGATTTGAATCACCTTGAGAACACTTGAACATCACAATTTCCATCTAATTGAAATCTACAAATGAATGCCTAAACATGGTTTTATATGCAACTACAAACACTCCCACCAATATTTTCATAATTCAAACTTACTGTGCCGGTAAAGGACCCAAATAACGGTCATAAACTGACACCCAAAAATTGGGGCTGCCCCAAAATAGGGCAGGACTAGGGCACATCCACCCATGTCCTCCCCCTATTTTGGGCAGCGTACAGCTCAAGGGGTCCTCCTAGGTCCCATTTGTCATGTTTCCTAGGGCTCATTCCATCATGATGCCAAATTATGAACTAAGATGTCCTAAATGCATGCAAAAGAACTGGGAGCTAAACCTAACGAGGGAAAAGCCCCAAAGGGGACATTTTCCAACATTACATTTAGCCCCCACTTTAATGTATGTATAGATATGACCAATACATGCATTAAAGTAAGGTCGCAAACACAACAAACACACCAAGCATGGAGAAGACACACCAATCACATAGAAAATAGTAACAGGCATGCAAAACACGGAGAAGATAGTTACAGTCATGCAGAACACGAAGAAGATAGTCGATGCATAGAAGACACATTAATGCATGGAAGACAAGCATGATTTCTTTTCTTTTCTTTTTCTCATATATATGAAATGCAAATGCAAGTAATGGAAAGTAAACAAACCTCCCATAATACAATATGCACTCATCGCACAAGTCTTTGTATATATGGGGCAACACACACTCAAGACATGCAAAACCTCCCAAAATGCATAGTATATATGGGGAAAGAGACATGCCAAACAAAACAAGCACACCAAAACACACACACTTGAAGACACAGAGAAAACATGGTAGACAAGCGATGGTGTGTTCCCTATTTCTAGGCTCATCACCATCTTAGGCACATTACAGGCACACACCAATGATTGGGAATCACCACAACAATCACCGAAGACATGCTTAATGGTTGAGTTAGTCACAAAACCACTCCTTGCCTCCATAGAGGACTTTTAAAGATGCAACCGCACCCACATCACAGAGATGCCTTACAGTGAAAAGGAAGCATGGCATACCACCCCACCCATGTCATGGAGATGCCTTACAGTGAAAAGGAGGTATGACCTTAAAAGTATATAACCCCACCCACATCATGGAGATGCCTTATGGTGAAAAGGAGGTATATGAAATAGATTTCAAGATAGATAGATTGATTGCAAACAAACTCAAGATGCAAGAAGTACTCATCATACTAGTCTACACCTGAGGACAAGCACATTGCTAATATCTACAATAGATAGCTTACCTTATATGCCCCCACCTTAAGGTGGTTGATATCATGAAATGATATCAAGCACGTTAAGGTAGGAAGAAAACACCCAAGGGAACACAGACTTTTGCAAAGGCCATGCCCCCTGAAGGTGACATGTATTTTACGATCGCCAAATGTTCCCAAAAACACATCCCTGCAAGAAACATGTTAGTGTCTACAAAATCATGATAAACAACAACATCAATGCATATGATTAACCACACAAAGAGCCAAGGTTATACAATGAATCCAGAGTTTGAGGATAACTGTAGGGCTATATCATGAAGCTCTCTGAATCAAGTACTGACAAGGCTAGATTCAAAGACAAACAAAGGTAAATAGAGTAGTAGTATTCTTAAGGTTTGTAAATGTGATAGAAACATCATTAAATTCACTACGCAGAAAGCACGAGTGCTTCCACTAGCCAAGCATCGGATAAAATATACAACCCCATCATCATATTAGGAACTAAGTCCAATTTTTATTGCTGTCAAAAGGGACACTAGGTCTGCATAAGTATAAATGTTTGTCGTCATCCACCTGCTAGATAGAAACACTACAGGAAGGGAAATAATAAATAAGAGAGGAGAAACAAGTGTCTTAGGTACAGTCACATAGGAGGGTGCCCCCAATGTCACTAACCATGATGCTATGTCCGTAAGACACAACACACAACAATGAAATTAGAGAGAGAGGCAATATAGAAGAATGATGATACAAATAGAAGAAGGTCACAATAGAGGTGGTCTCCTTGTATCCTGGACCTTACAAGAGAATCCAAGGTCATCCCAGGAGGCCTAAACAACACATAGCACATCACGGGGGAAGCACATCACAAGAGAGAGAAAGGGTTAGAGATACATACCTGTAGGGTCTCCATGCTAAGTCTTATCATCAAGTAAATCATTATCATCCTCCCACTCCCTAATGTTAGAGGAAGGTGGTGTTAGATTTAGGGCACACAACTGAGAGGGGGGTGAATTAGTTGTACAAAACTTACTTGTAATTCAAAACACTTAAATCCTCTTTGTTATTTAGTAGCATATCAATAATCATTCATGAAAGCATAAAGCATAAACACCAGAGCAGATACACATCAACACATGAGACATCAAGATTTTGACGTGGAAAACCCGATCAAGGGAAAAACCACGGGGTGATTAACCCAAGGATTATTCTCTGTTAGAAGAATAAGAAAAAGATGGCACATGCCAATTAGGGCTCACTGCCCAAGCACACTGCTCACAAGAGGCACACTGCCTACAAGAGACACATTGTCTACAAAGTAACAAGTATCACAAACTTGAACTGGAGATTGACATCTTTACCATGCCTAGATCAGTTCCATTTAAGCCTGAAAACCCCTGCTCTGCCTTTCACTCTTTTGCTATCCCACACTCATCCACTCCAAGACACCCTTCAAAATGAATTCACAAACCTTTATTTATACAAGGCATCGACTTAGGAACAATCTTCTAAGTCGGCAATCACCTACAAGATCATTCACAAGACGTGTAATACATCTAGTCAGCCTGTCTCAAGAAGAACACCAATATCCATGGTTATTCTTCAAATGCAAACTCAAACTTCAATGCGGACCGCCAATAAGAATTGTACATGATCCAAAGATCACCAAAACCTTTCCTGAGTCATCAAGAACATCCGCACTTTATTAGATTACTGGAATTCTTCTCTTCTTCATCTGGAACTTCAAGAACATAGTATGTCATCACTGTCATAATGAAAAAGGTGCTTCCAAACATCCAAACCATGAACAAATCTAGTTGTAACTTCACACGGACTTCTTCAACACTCCCTCCAATCCGCAGAGTGAGATAATGCAATTCCAGAGCTCACCAGACCAATCTGTGACACTCTATCACCACTGAACATTTGTCAAAACTAGTTCTACTTGAGTGATCATGACTTCTTTAGATCTTCATGTGAACCTCTCTAAATCTTGACTGGAGAATCTAAAGACTCATATCTACAAACCCTTTAAACCATATCCTTTGATCCTCAACCTATTGAGGACTTTTGCCTTCTTGCCATCACTGTTCTTCACTGTTCCTATTTGAGACTAATTTCCTCAATATCCTCAACACACAGCTCATCCAATCCTTCTCATTAATGCAATATGAGTATGTTGACATCAATGACAACACCAGTTATCCTCATACTTGCAACAATCTCCCCCTTTGTCATTGATGGCAACATATGATGTGAAAAACCATCAAGACAAGAACTCCTTTCTGTCACAGCTCCCCCTATCAGCAACAACTCTTCACATGTCTTCTCTTTCTTTATTGCTCTCCTTTTGATTATCAACCACTTGTTTTTCACATGCCTTCTCTCCCGCTTTGACATCAATGGCAAAGGACTCATACTTGTAATTCTAACACATCAAAATCATACCAGCTACTCCCCCTTTGTAGTAGCTCCCCATCATCAATCCGGATCACAAGATATGACTGTGATATCTGCCAGACTGATGCACATCAATGCATCCTAGTTCATCACTAGAGGGGCAATGACCCCTAACATCTCCTTGAGATACTCAAAAGAGTCCTTGGGAAGAGGTTTAGTGAAAATATCTACAAGCTGATCCTTGGAGGGCACATACTCCAATCTGACTTCACCCTTGTTCACTTGCTCTCTCAGAAAGTGAAATTTGATAGATATATGCTTGGTCTTAGAATGCAACACCAGATTCTTAGAAATATTTATTGCACTTGAATTATCACAAAAAATTGTGATAGGCTCCTCATATTCTACTTGAATATCTCTTAGCATTTGCTTCATCCACAAAAGTTGAGTGCAACTTCCTGCTACTGCAATGTATTCTACTTCAGTTGTAGACAAGGATATTGCCTCTTGTTTCTTGCTTAGCCAAGAAACCAACCTTTTTCCCAAAAAGAATGCTCCTCCACTTGTACTCTTTCTATCATCCACATCTCATGCCCAATCTAC
This sequence comes from Cunninghamia lanceolata, assembly GCA_027924645.1. Lineage (NCBI taxonomy): Eukaryota > Viridiplantae > Streptophyta > Pinopsida > Cupressales > Cupressaceae > Cunninghamia > Cunninghamia lanceolata. The sequence continues at coordinate 18,001,450 of BSBN01000274.1, forward strand.
ATCTGTATATGCATGAAGAGAAAAATCCTGATCTCTAGGATACCATAGGCTATACTCACTTGTTCCTTTTAAGTATCTAAAAATTCTTTTGATTGCCATGACATGAGATTATCTGGGATCATCCTAGAATCTTGCCACAAGACCAATAGCCTGCATTATATCTGGTCTAGTCTGAGTGAGATACAATAATCCTCCAATCATTGATCTGTACTTTGTCTGATCTATCTTAGGAGAGTCATCATCTTTTCTCAACTTACATCCAGTTGCCATGGGAGTGTTCATTGGCTTTGAATCTTCCATTCCAAATTTCCTCAGTAATTCTTTCACATATTTGGTCTGAGAGATAAAGATTCCTTTCTTTGTTTGAGTAATTTGTAGACCCAAGAAGAAATTCATTTCACTAAGCATTGACATTTCAAACTCACTTTTCATTTGATTTGCAAAGGTTTTACAAAAACTGTCTTTTCCTCCAAAGATGATATCATCAACAAATACTTCAACAATCAAAATGTTTTCATGATCAATTTTGAAATATAGGTTACTATCAGTAGTACCTTTGTTGAAACCAATCTTCAAAAGATGTTTGTCCAGCCTCTCATACCATGCCCTTGGGGATTTGCTTTAGACCATACAGTGCCTTATTTAATTTGCAGACCATATCACCATGCTCAGATAACTGAAATCCATCTGGTTGTTCAATGTACACCTCTTCTTCTAAGTCACCATTCAGGAAAGCAGATTTGACATCCATCTAATACACTTTGAAATCTTTGAAGGTAGCAAATGGAAGAAATAGTCTGACTACTTCAATTCTTACCACCGGAGCAAAGGTTTCCTCAAAATCAATCCCTTCTATTTGAGAGTAGCCTTTGTAGACTAATCTAGCTTTATTTTTAATTACTTCACCAACTTCATTTAGTTTGTTCTAGAAGACCCATTTGGTTCCAATCACATTCTTGTTTCTAGGTCTAGAAACAAGATCCCAAGTGTGATTTTTCTCAATTTGCATCAACTCTTCCTCCATTGCTTTGGTCCAATTTTCATCATTGCAGGCTTCATTTATTGTCTTGGGTTCAATCTTTGAAATTAAACAACATTCATCTAAATTTTGAGTAATTTTCCTTCTAGTTTGCACACCTTTGCTTTTGTCACCTATGATCTGATCTTCAGAGTGGTTCAGTCTTACGTACCTTGGAACTTTGGGAGTTTCTTGCACTTCTGTTTCTTGATCAGGCTCATTCAGACCAACCTCTTTTTCCTGATTTATCGGATCAGTCTGAATCTAACTTTCAGAGGAGGATTGAGCTCCTTGAACCAGAGAACCATTCTGATCATCTTCATCATATTCATAAAACTTTGAGGGCTTCTCAATTCCTTCATCAACCTTCACATTTGTACTTTCTATCATCTTTCTCAGTCTCTTATTGTAACACCGGTATGCTTTGCTTTGAGTGGAGTAACCCAAGAAAATTCCTTTATCACTTCTAGCATCAAACTTTCCTAGATCTTCATCTCTTTTAATGTAACATTTGCTACCAAATACTCTGAAATATCTTATAGTAGGAGTTATACCAAACCAAAGTTCATAAGGAGTCTTACAGGTGTTGCTTCTGATTTGAACTCAATTGAGAGTATAGACTGCAGTGCTAACAGCTTCTCTCCAAAACATATGGGGAACATTTGCTTCCATCATCATTGTCTTGGAAGCTTCTTGGATGGTACAGTTCTTTCTCTCTACTACTCCATTCTGCTGTGGAGTCGTAGGAGCAGATAACTATCTCTTTATACCATGCTTCTCACAAAAATCTATGAATTCACCACCTCTATCAGACCTCAGACATTTTAGTTTTAATCCAGTTTGATTCTCTACCATAGCCTTGAAGATTTTGAACTTCTCAAAAGCTTCTGATTTCTCTTTTAGAAAGGTAACCCACATCATCCAGGAATGGTCATCAATCAGTAACATGAAATATCTATCACCTTGCATACTCTTGATTCTTGTCGGACCACATAGATCAGTATGAATTAATTCTAGTAATCTGGTAGAGGATTGATCCTTGCTTTTGAATGAGACTCTACTCTATTTACCTAGTTGACATTCTTTGCACAAACTATTTGTAGGCTTTACCAACTTTGGAAGATCTCTTACAGCCTAAGTATTGCTTATCTTGATAATGTTATCAAAATTTACATGACACATCCTTCTATGCCACAACCAACTCTGATCAACTTGAACAAACAGACAACTTTTATTAGTACCAATTAGATGGAAGATATTACCTTTTCTTTGAGTACCGAATGCAATCTCAGTTTCAGAGCTTTCAAAGATCCTGCATCTTCCATTCTTGTACCAGAGATCATAACCTTTGTCCACCAACTGTCCAACACTGAGAAGATTGTGTTTCAATCCTTCAACATATAGTACATTACCAGTTTTGTTCTTTCCATCAAAAGAAATAGTTCCCCTACCTCTGATTCTACCAGAAGAATTATCACCAAACTTTACCATTCCTCCTTCATACCTTTCCAAATCTAAGAACTTGTTGTTGTCACCTGTCATATGGTGAGAGCATCCACTGTCAATAACCCAATCATCCTTTTCTTCAACTTGGGCAGCCAAAGCTCTTTCTACAACCTTATGATTGATACATTCAGAGGATATTGGATCTTCTTCCTTGATGGCAATAAACACCCATTCATTTCTAGATTTGTCTTCTATCTCTGATTCATCATCTGTTACTCCTTCATTATCATGTTCTTCATGAACATAATAACAATTCTTTTGGAACCTTTGTCTGTTAGAATTTGACCTTGTAGATCTTTCCGGACATCTTGAGGCAAAATGACCAATCTTATTACAGTTGAAGCACTTAAAGGGTAATTTTCCTTCATACTTACCAGATCCTCTTGGCAGTCTCTTTGCAATTAGGGCTTCAGGTTGAGCTATTTCTGCTTCTTCCTCTTCCATGTCTCTTCTTGCTTGATCATACCATGATATTTTCCTTGAAGAGTTTTCTCCCAGATCAAATCTTTGTTTACCTTTCACAAAGGCACTGGCTTTGAATGCAGATTCAGTCTTGGGGGGATCATCTCCAAACTCGGTCATTTCAAATGCAGCTAGTTTGCCAGCCAATTGGCCTCTTGTAACAGTTGTATGGGCTCTGAATTCATCAATGACAGCAACCTTGATTTTGTAGACAGTAGGAAGGGATCTGAGAATTTTGCCAACAATCTCATTTTCATCCAAAACTCCACTAGCATTCCTAATTCCACACACCAGCTCATTTACTCTTGGCATAAAGGTAGTAATATTTTCATCATCTCTCATCTTCAGTCTTTCAAATTTCCCTTTGAGACTCTACAGCCTTGCACTCTTAACATACTAATCTCCTTCATGCAAAAGTTCCAGTTTAATCCAGATCTCATAGGTAGTTGGTAGGAATAACATTTGAGAGCTCTGAGTCAGTTAATGCACTTAGAAGAGCCTCTTTGGTCCGCAGATTATTTTCAGCATTTGTGATTTCATTTAGAGTTGTCGGACCACCCTGTGGAGGTACATATGCTTTTGTGACCACAGACAAGTATGCCTTTTCCATACACTCCAAGTGACATTTCATGCAACCTTTCCAAAGAGAGAAGTTGGTTCCATCAAACTTTGGACTGTCCTTCTTGTATGATGATATCCTGGATCTCCTCAAGTTGTTAAGCTCCTTTTAGAGGAACTTGGCTCTGATACCAATTGTTAGATTTAGGGCACACAACTGAGAGGGGGGGTGAATCAGTTGTACAAAACTTGCTTGTAATTCAAAACACTTAAATCCTCTTTGTTATTTAGTAGCATATCAATTAATCATTCATGAAAGCATAAAGCATAAACACCAGAGTAGATACACATCAACACATGACCAAGATTTTGACGTGGAAAACCCAGTCAAGGGAAAAACCACGGGGTGATTAACCCAAGGATTATTCTCTATTAGAAGAATAAGAAAAAGATGGCACATGCCAATTAGGTCTCACTGCCTGAGCACACTGCTCACAAGAGGCACACTGCCTACAAGAGACACACTGTCTACAAAGTAACAAGTATCACAAACATGAACTGGAGATTGACATCTTTACCATGCTTGGATCAGTTCCATTTAAGCTTGAAAACCCCTACTCTACCTTTCACTCTTTCACTATCCCACACTCATCCACTCCAAGACACCATTCAAAATGAATTCACAAACCTTTATTTATACAAGGCATCGACTTAGGAACAATCATCTAAGTCGGCAATCACCTACAAGATCATTCGCAAGACATGTAATACATCTGGTTGGCCTGTCTCAAGAAGAACACCAATATCCATGGTTATTCTTCAAATGCAAACTCAAACTTCAATGCAGACCACCAATAAGAATTGTACACGATCCAAAGATCACCAAAACCTTTCCTGAGTCATCAAGAACATCTGCACTTTATCAACTTACTAGAATTCTTCTCTTCTTCATCCGAAACTTCAAGAACACAGTCTGTCATCACTATCATAATGAAAAAGGTGCTTCTGGACCTCCAAACCATGAACAAATCTAGTTGTAACTTCACATGGACTTCTTCAAGACTCCCTCCAATCCATAGAGTGATATAATGCAATTTCGGAGCTCACCAGACCAATCTGTGACACTCTATCACCACTGAACATCTGTCAGAACTGGTTCTACTTGAGCGATCATAACTTCTTCAGATCTTCATATGGACCTCTTAAATCTTGACTGGAGCATCTAAAGACTCATATCTACAAACCCTTTAAACCACATCCTCTGATCCTCAACCTATTGAGGACTTTTCCCTTCTTGCCATCACTGTTCTTCACTGTTCCTGTTTGAGACTAATTTCCTCAATATCCTGAGCACACAGCTCATCCAATCCTTCTGATTAATGCAATATGAGTATGTTGGCATCAATGACAACACTAGTTATCCTCATACTTGCAATAGGTGGGATATAAGGTATCATAGCCCAATTCATGTCTTTCTCATCATGTTGTTTATTGTTAGGATCATGTTTGTTTGGTTTAATGCTAGGATCAATGCTTTCTTGTTGAGAGGCAAGGTAAGCTCGCCACCTTCTCTTCCTCCCTTTTGTAAGTTGACGTTGTTGTGCTTTATGACTTAGTTTTTGTAACATAGGGCTTTGCTTTGTTATGGATTTTTGTGTTGTAGAGGAGGAAGCACCAAGATCAAAGGTCCTTTGTGGAATGTTTTCTTGTTGAAGCTTACTATCATACTTATTCTCTATCCTCTTAGTGATGTCCAGATGACTTGAATATTCAAACAAAGGAGGGACATTAAAGGTATTCTCTTCCTTAATGAAATCCAAGGTGTGTGAACAATCTACTAAAGGAAGAAGGTTTGTGGGAGGATCCATAGAGGTAGGAATTTGATTATTTTTAAATGAATGCTAATTTTCTACCCATGGAATTTTCTTTGTTAAAGGGAGCTCTTCATTCACTAATGCTTCATCTTGGCCAGGGAGAGCAGTGGAATTACTAAACCTATCCCTAGTCTTCTCATTTGAGTATTTAGTTATAGGGGAAGTAGGATAAGTTATGGGATCATCATCAGCTTTTTCCTTGCTACTCATGGAGAAGAACTCAGTTAAGCTTTCTAATATCATAGGATGTTCACTCATGAGGGTTAAAAATTGGTCAAACTCAAGATCTTTGATAAATGCATGCAAAGATACAACTGAAAAATGTAAATGAAGGTTCCATGTCCATTTAAGATCAGATTTTGAGAAGCTTTTCAAATTTGATGCAAAAGACAAGTGCAAAAGAATGTATGAAAATGACTTAAAATGCTTGATTTTTTGTATTTTTTCAATGCAAAGGAATGAAACAAAGTGTGTTGTAAGGATTTTGATCAAGGGAATAAAATTATATGTCTGATATTAGTCCAAAATAGAAATAAGATCCTTCCCAACACACTCTTGATGAAAATCCAAGATAATGTCAAGCAAAATATAGTGAAAATATGTCGAAATAGGCACTTTTTTTCACCAAAACTCAATGCAAAAGAGCATAACAAAGGGTGTTGTGAGTAAAATTATGATGTAAAGAAAACAATATAAGTAATAATAGCCACTTGGTGTAAAAATACCCAACACAACATGCTTTTAGTGCCACTTAAGGTAAAATCCTAGTGAAAATATAGCAAATAGGCTATTTTTCATGGTTTTTCAATTCCAAGACCTAGAAAAAGGGGTTTTGTAATGAATTTTAGGAGGTCAAGAAAATAAAATCAATTATTTAGTCACCTCAATCCATAAAATTGATCACAACATGCTTGGAGTGCAAACTAGGTCAAACCCTAGGGCAAAAATAGTCAAAATGTGTAGTTTTTCACTAAATTTTCAATACAAGAGCCCGTTAAAAGGGTGTTGTGAAGATTTTTAGGAGCGATATAAAATTATTACCCTGATAAAATCCAATTAATGCAAAAATATCTTTCACAACACACCTATGGTGCAAGTTTATAGAGTCGATAAGGCCAAATTTAGTGAAAATCATTATTTTGGAGCCCTAGGTTTGATATCTTTACACAAAATGCTATGTGAATATTTTGAAGTCTGATTTATGATAGAAATGAATTAATCTTAGATTTTAAAATGATTTTCAAGCCCTTATATGCAAAATGCCAATGCAAATCTAATGAAAATGCATGAAAATTGCTAGTTTTTGTTGAAATTTTCAATGCAAAAATGCAAATATTTTGAATCTAAATGCAAATTTACACTAAAATGCAAGACTACAGACAAATTCAAATTTGAATGAGCCTCTAAAATTAGTAGAAAAATCTAAAAGAAAATTTTGCCTACTAACCCTAGATTTTGGAATTACTAGGTGTAATGAAATTCTCAAAATTTCTACAAAAGTCTAGCAAATTAATGATGAAAATGCAATGAAAATGATTGTATTTTTGTGTTTTTCTATAGTTTATATCAGATCTGATGCAAAAATCATGAATTAGGAAAATTTAGAAAGAATTGATGCAATTTAGTAAGTCAAACAATGCAATTTTTTTGAATTTTTTTAAATTTTTATTTTTTTTGAATTTTTCTCAATGCAATAAAATGAATGACTATATGAATGAATGAAATCAATCCAAATATGAAGACACACACTCAAAAAGTTATAATTTATGTCCAAAAACATGGGTTCACCAAAATGTTTGGTGGAAAATTGGATTTGCTAATGTTTTAGTGTTTAGATGTTTGAATCTGCCTTTCCACTTTACATTCAAGGATCTAAGGTTGAGTGGCAATTCACTATCATGTCCTAGATTGTTGTGAGATGCAGGGAAACTTGGATTAGGGAATTTAATTATCAATTTCTCTTCTCTTATGCTCAATTGACCATTAAAACCCTAATTACGTAAATACGGAAATAAACTAATGAATAATGGAAAAAGCTCTTGCAAACAAAAGTAAAATAACAAATCACAGAGTACCTATTTTTGATGTTCTGAGGAAGAATAGTCGGGGATACTGGTGCGGGTGCCCTAGTCCATGGTACAAGTTTCTATGCGGGATTTGGGCCTCCTTCCAACACTGATCAGCACTGTAACTTCTGTTTCTAGAAATTTGTCTGCAAAGGACACTAGTGTGAGTGCCTAAGTCCTAGAAATGTTCTGGTGTCCTGCTTCTCTTTAGATCTTGAATCCTTGATGTCTACCAATCCTTCCTGCAACTTCACCTTTCCCAAATGCGACACCTGTAACCTATAATCACAAGACTTTGGGAGGGGTTTTTGGTATTTAGAGGCTTGCCTTAGTCAAGCCCCAGAGGACACTTAAGTCTCTGAACACCGTTGTTAGATAGAGAGTACATGCCCTTGTGAGGCAGAGGCAAAAACTAAAGGAATTAATAATGAAAACACAATATAATGTCACCTTGTAGTGAAGATATCATGGGACGAAGATGCTCTTCATTCCATGATGAAATGGATGCTCAAATCTATAAATACAAACACACAAACAATGCAATTCTTCTCTTGCAACACAATGAAAGCCTTGAGTCACCTTGAAAACACTTGAACATCACATTTGCCATCTAATTGAAATCTACAAATGAATGCCTAAACATTCTTTTATATGCAACTAAAAACACTCCCACCAAGATTTTCTCAATTCAAACTTATTGTGTTGGCAAAGGACCCAAATAATGGTCATAAACTGACACTCAGAAATTGGGGCTGCCCCAAAATAGTGCAAGACTAGGGCATGGGCACCCAAGTCCTCCCCCCTATTTTGGGCAGGGTACAACTCAAGGGGTCTTCCTAGGTCCCATTTGTCATGTTGCCTTAGGATCATTCCATCGAGATGCCAAATTATGAACTAAGATGTCCTAAATGCATGCAAAAGACCTAGGAGCTAAACCTAAAGAGGGAAAAGCCCCCAAGGGGACATTTTTTCACATTACAACTACACCTTGGGGTACATATGTGTATGTCAAGATGCCTTTTGGTCTCACAAATGTTAGTGCCACTTTTTAAATAGCCATGGATGTTGCATTTGTAGACCTTATAAATGTCATAATGATGGTATATCAAGATGACTTGACAGTATATTCAAAGAAAGAAAAGCACCACTGCTTACATTTGGAGAAGATATTCATAAAGGCACTAGAATATGGCATATCATTAAACCCTAAAAAGTGTCAATTTACTATCACTAAGGGCAAACTTCTTGGGCACATTGTTTCTAAAAAAGGTGTAAGGATAGATCTAGAAAGAGTTGCTGCAATTGATAAAATTCCCATCCCAAAGATAATAAATGCCATCCAGTCATTTTTTGGGTAGATAAATTTTATAAGAAGGTTTATCTCTAATTTCTTGAAATTGTTAAGCCCATTGCTAAGATGTTGAAGAAAGGATCCAAGATTGACTAGATGCTAGAGGTAGTTGAGGCATTTGCATCAATCAAGAAGGTGATTAAAGGAGATTTAATCCTTAAATCCCTTGATTTTGGTATGCCATTCCAAATTTTTTATTTTGCTTCTTTTCATACCATTGTTGTTGTCATGTTGCAGAAAAATGAAGAAGGGCATGAACAACCAATATCATTTTTTAGAAAATCACTTCAAGGAGCTAAGCTAAAGTATGATGTCACTGAGAATCAAGCTTATGCTCTTGTCAAAGTAGTCAAAACATTTAGACCCTATTTGGTAGGGGCATAGGTGACTACCTATTTACCAAATGCAGCAGTTAAGGATGTCCTTGTACAAACAAAAGTCACTAGAAGAAGGTGTAGATGGATAAACAAAATTCAAGAATTCAATATTGATATCTAGATCACCAAACTTGTAACAGAACAAGGCTTACTAGATTGATGGTTGAATCCAATTTGGAGGCTGCACAAGTATGTGAACTTGAACAAGAAGAAGGTATGGTATCAAGCATTGAACATACACCCTGGAATACAAATATAGTTCACTACCTCAAACACATGAAGTGTCTATATGGTTTGAATGAAAATTAGAAAAGAACACTAAAGCTACAAGTATCTAGGTATGTGTTCATGAAAAGGTGATTTATTTTGGAAGGATAAAGATGGTGTTCTCCTTTTTTGTCTAGATCAGGGACAGATAGAGAAAGTTTTGAAAGAGATGCATGAGGGTGTTTGTGGTCAGTATTTTTTGGCTAAGACCACTACACACAAGATTCTAAGAGCAGGCTATTTTTGGTAAACTATTTTTGTTGATGGTCATAGATATGTCAGAAAATGTGAAGCATGCCAGAAATTTTTAGGAAAATTGAAATATCAAGGTGCTCTACCTCTAAGGCCCATGCAAATTAATGCACCCTTTCATCAATGGGGTATTGATTTTAATGGAGAGATAGATGATAAGTCTAGTGGTGGGCATAGATGGATTCTTACTGCCACTTACTACTTTACTAAATGGATTGAAGTAGTTCCAACTAAGTAAGCAACTAATAAAGTTGTCATAAATTTCTTATTAGAAAATATTATCACTAGATTTGGAGTTCCTATAAGAATTATCACATATAATGGTATGTGTTTCATATCAGATGAATTCAAGAAATTATGTGATTCTTATGGAATAGCCAGATCATATGCCTCTCCATATCATCCTCAGGCTAATGGTCAAGCAGAATCAAGTAACAAGAGTATCATAAAGATAATTAAGATGATGCTTGACAATAAAAAAAGGGCATGGGATTCAAATCTGAAGCTTGCATTATAGGCAGATAGAATCATAGTACAAAAGGCAACTGGCAAGTCACCTTTTGAGTTGGTCTATGGAGCTCAAGAAAGAATGCCAATACACAATCTTTTGCCTGTGTATAAATTCATATTGTAGGAGGATATTGATGTGCCTGAGCCAATGGAAGAGAGGATGGAGCAGCTAGCATAACCAGATGAAATTAGGAGCTAAGCACAAAAGAAAAATGAAAATATGCAGGTATAGATGAAGTATCTTTTTGACAAAAAGGACAAGGACCAGAAGTTCCAAGTTGGTGATATGGTCCTTATGTGGAATTCTTAGAGCCAAGACAAGGTAATGCATGGAAATTTTGAGGCTCTGTGGTTGGGACCATTTGTCATTATTGGTAAATGTGGTGAGGATTCTTACTACCTACAAAGCATGGTGGGTGAAAGTTAGGAATTGCCAGTGCATGGACAATTTTTGAATCATTCCTTTTCTTAAAGAAAATAAATTCCATGCATAGTAGTTTAGGTTTTCCCTTTTCCCAAAATTTTTGGTTTTTTTGTTCTGTACAATTTTTTATTTTGGTCTACACCCTATAGAAATGTTATGGATCCTTGCAATGTCTAGTTAGCCATTCATCCCCAACAAGAGCCATTGTTAGAATTGTTCAAACTCCACTTAGTCCCATCTTGTTGCATAGTCCTCATTTCCATAAATTCATCCTAGGAGTCCATATATTCTTGCATGTATTCCCAAAAAATCACTTAAGTATCCTTCATGTGTTTTCCATATCATATTCATTTGTAAAAATCCTTGTATTCCTCTCCACATAGGTGTTTTTTTCTATTACTACAATCCCATAGCTTTCCCTAATTACCCTTGCAGGTGAGTAGGAGTCTAAGGAGGTAGATGTATGATTACCACATCCCCGCAGCACAAGAAAAGTTCACTTGTGGTATTGCAGTGAAAGAAAAGGCATTTCCAAGTATCCCATGATCCCGCAACCATTGTAAAATAGACCTACAGTAATGCAGCATGAAATTAGAAGGAAAAGGTAATGTGCACCACGGTCCCACAATAGTTTGAAGATGGTCTTGCGGGTTGGCGATAATAGTTTCAAGCAATAGATGTTATATACCACAGTCCTGCGATGGAGATGATGTCGACTAGTGGTATTACAACATGAGGTTCAAGGTAACAGAAAAGAGTACACCATTGTCCCTCTATGGTTCCAAAACATACTTGCGGGCTAGTGGTAGAGTATTCAAGTAACATAAAATTCATACCGCGACCTTGCAGTGGCTAAGACATTTGCATGTGGTAATGCCGTAAAGGTTGAGTGAAGTGCAAATCAGGCAACACGGTCCTATGATAGTTGAAAGGAGGGTATGCTGTAGTGCGATAAATGGTAGAGATGGTGCCAGAGGTCACCGTGGTCTTGTAGTTGAATTTAGTTTGACTTGCAGTAGAGGAATAAGGGTTTAAATGATAAGAATCGCATAGCAGTCCCACAGAAATAACCTATAAGGTTTGTGGGATAGCAGTAAACATAAAACTTAACTCTTATCTAATCCTATGGTCCCATGATCAGTTCTAACATAACCTATGGCCATGCATTAAAGAGGAGAAAAGGTAAGGTTTTTAACCCCGCTACCCCACAGAGTTAATTAACCATATGGGTGGGGTTGCGAGACAGCTAGCCTTTACATTTAATGTAGAACATATGGACCATTAGATCATTCTTGATTAATGGTGTATATTCAAAATTTGATTCACAATGATCAAATACTATCATCCTACATGAAGCAGAGTACTGGTGAGGTGATCATCTCAAAGACTGATTAAAATCTGAAATTTCCTTGTATTTCTTCATTCAAACAAGTTCAGAGGTGTTTGGTGACAGTAAATTTAGACTTTGTGTGTGCTCTACAAATCCATTTGCCTAGGTAAGTCAATTCCATCAAGATTTGTGTCAAAATTGATATCTGTTTGCATCATTCTTTCAAGTTGATTTAGTAGATCAAAGTAGTATCAAAAACCCTAGTTCATAGAGGTATTTATCAAACCCTAAAACTCCATAATGGTACCCAAAAAGACTAAGTCCAGTAAGAAGGGAGAACCCTCTACTCCTAGAGACAAGAAAAGATCTCTACAACAATCTATTCTAGATGTGTTACCATAGTCAGTAGACAAGGGGTTTAAAAAGGTTTTCAAAGATGAATTCCAAGGGTGTAGATATGTTATAATCCCTGTCTCGAGTTGGAGTTTGTTTTGGTATTTTTATGAAAAGAAGGATCGACAAGCTCCTATATGCAATCCATGGATTTTAGACCTGGAAAAGCTGATTGTGCCTAATGTTTTTTGGACATTGAGCTCATAACAATTATGGCACATTGTTATCATAGAGCTACAAAGAGAATAAGGTTACTTGATGGTTGACCACTGGTAATGATCTCAAGGAATGCCACAATCAATTGTTTCATGTGAAACAAGCAAGCTCTAGTTGTTGTGAATTGTTTAGGGGAAAATTGGATCTGTTAATGTTTTAGTGTTTTGATGTTTAAATCCTAGGATCTAGGGTCAAGTGGTGAGCACTATCATACCCTAAGTTGCTTGTGAGATGTAGGGAAACTTGGATTAGGGAATTTAATTATCAATTTTCCTTCTCCTATGCACAATTGACCTTTAAAACCCTAATTATGCAAATATGACAACAAATTGATGAATAACAAACAAAAGCTCTTACAGACAAGAGTAAAATACCAAATCATAGAGTACTTGTTTTTAGGGCTCTGAAGTGGAACAGTCGAGGACACTCGAGTGGGCACCAAAGTCCAAGCTACTAGTTTCTTCGCGGGATCTGGACCTCCTTTTGACACTAATCAGCCCTGTAACTTCTATTTATAGAAAATCATCTGCAAAGGACACTGGAGTGAGTACCCAAGTCCTGAAAATGCTTTTGTGTCTTGCTTTTCTTTAGATCTCAAATCCTTGATGCCTACCAATCCTTCCTGCAACTCCACTTTTCCTAAATGTGACACCTGTAACCTGCAACCACAAGATTTGGTTTGGGGGTTGTGGTGTTTAGAAACTTGCTCAATCAAGCCCCAGAGGACATTTAAGTCTCTGAACACTGTTGTCAGATAAAGAGTGTGTGCCCTTGTGAGGCAAAGGCAAAAACTAAAGGAATCAATGATGAAAACACAATATAATGTCACCTTGTAGTGAAGCTCTCATGGGAGGAAGATGCTCTTCATTCCATGAGGAAATTGATGCTCAAATCTATAAATATCAACACACAAAACACACAAGTCTACTCTTGCAACACAATGAAAGCCTTGAATCACCTTGAGAACACAATAGCTTGCTAGTAATCATCTAGTTGAAATCTAGTTTACAAATGAATGACTAAACATGCTTTTATATGCAACTACAAGCACTTCCGCCAAGATTTTTGTAATCCAAACTTACTGTGTTGGCAAAGGGACCAAATAATGGCCACAAACTAACACCCAAAAATTAGGGCTGCCTCAAAATAGGGGAGGACTAGGGCACAGGCGCCTAAGTCCTCCCCCCTATTTTGGGCAGGGTACAGCTCAAGGGGTCTACCTAGGTTCAATTTTCCATAAAACCTAGGCCTCATTCCATCGGGATGCCAAAATATGAACTAAGATGTCCTAAATGCATGCTAAAGACTTGGGAGCTAAACCTTATGAGCGAAAGCCCCCAAGGGGACATTTTCTGACATTACATTTAGCCCCCACTTTAATGTATGTATAAATGCGAGCCCAATACATGCATTAAAGTAAGGTCACAAACATAGTAAACACACCAAGCATGGAGAAGACACGCCAATCACATAGGAGATAGTAATAGGCATGCAAAACATGAAGAAGATAGTTATAGTCACGTAGAACACAGAGAATACAATCAATGCATAGAAGACACATTAATGCATGGAAGACAAAAATGATATCTTTTCTTTTCTTTTTCTCATATATATGAAATGTAAATGCAAGTATTGGAAAGTAAAAAAACCTCCCATAATACAAGATGCACTACCTTAGGGCACAGGTCTCTATATATATGGGGCAACACACACACAAGACACACAAAACCTCCCAAAATGTAGGAATTACTACCTGAGGGCGCTGGTCTCTACATATGGGGCAACAAACACGCCACACAAAACAAGCATAGCAAAACACATACACTTAAAGACACAAAGAAAATACAGTAAACAAGCGATGCAGTGTACCTATTTCTAGGTCCAACACCATCTTAGACACATTACAGGCACACACTGATGATTGGGCTTCACCACAACAATCACTGAAAACACATTTAAGGGTTGAGTTAGTCATAGAACCGCTCCATGCCTGCGCATAGGACTTTTGAAAATGACAGGATGTGCAATATGCTCTAAAAAATACACTATCCTCAACTCTGGAAAGGGCTTAAGATAAAAAAAGGATATACATGATATCCCACCTCCACAGAGGGCTTACATGATTGATTGATTGATTGCAAACAAACTCCTGGTGCATGATGCACTACCCTAAGGTGCAGGTCTTTGCATCTGAGGTCAAACACATTGCTAACATCTATAACAAATAGCTTGCCTTATATATGCCCCCACCTTAAGGTGGTTGATATCAGGTATTGATATCAAGCATGTTAAGGTAGGAAGAAAACACACAAGGGAACACCAACTTTCATAAAGTCCATGCTCCCTAGAGGTGACATGTACTTTACGATCGCCAAATGTTCCCACAAACACATCCCTGCAAGAAACATATTAGTATCTACAAAATCATGATAAACATCAACATCAATGCATATGATTAACCACACACAAAGAGCCAAGGTTATACAACAAATCCAAAGTTCAAGGATAACCGTAGGGCTATATCATGAAGCTCTCCGAATTGAGTACCACCAAGGCTAGATTCAAAGACAAACAAAGGTGCACAGAGAAACAATATTGTTAAGGTTTGTAAATGCGATAGAAACATCATCAAGTTCACTATACGGAAAGCACAAGTGCTTCCACTAGCCAAGCATCAGATAAGATATACAACCCCATCATCATATTAGGAACTAAGTCCATTTGTTGATTGATATCAAAAGGGACACTAGGTCTGCATCAGTATAAATGTTTATCATCATCCGCCCGCTAGGTGGAAACACTAGAGGAAGGGAAACAATAAATAAGAGAGGGAAAACAATTATCTTAGGGACAATCATGTAGGAGGGTGCCCCCAGGTCACCAACCATGACGCTATGTCCGTAAGACAACACACAACTATGAAATCAGAGAGATACAATTTAGAAGAATGATGATACAAATAGAAGAAGGTCACAACAGAGGCGGTCTCTTGGTATCCCGGACCTTACGGGAGAATCAGGGGTCATCCAAGGAGACCTAAACAATGCATAACACATCACGGGGGAAGTACATCATGAGAGAAATAAAGGGTTAGAGATACTTACCCGTAGGGTCTTCGTATTAGATCCTGGAACTTGCAAACCTCTTGGAGAGGTATTCGATCATATTTAATGCAAACTTTGAGTGGTTCTTATGAAAGTCTTGTTTGTTAACATATGATGCTTTTTCCTTAAATCCTTGTTTAAATGAGACTTTTTGGTGCTAATGAGGGGGAGAACCACTATTATTTTCAACTATTGATTGTCGTCTTTCTCTTTTCTGATTTTTAGCGAGTTTCTGTTGTTGAATCTTTCTAGAACAATAACAGGAATCATCCTGTACCAGCTTACTCATCTCTATCAGTTGTTGTACTTGCTTTTTTGATGCATTTTGATTATCTCCTGATCCATATAAGGATAATGGAGGAGGAACTTCAGCATAAATTCTATTTCTTCATGGACAAGGTGAATTGTCCACTTGTTTCTTAACTACTTCAATCATTCCAACGATAGTATCATAGTCCAAGTAATCATCCTCATCTGCTTCCACTAAACCCTGTTCCACCATATTATTTTTAGTATGTTTAGGGAAAGGATTAGTGAAAATTTGTAAGATTTGATTTTGCGGAGCAACTAACTTATTTCCATTGTCATTCACACCCAATACCTGGATGACATTTGAATCGATAAGGTCCTGTATTTCATGTTTAAGATGCATACATTGTTTAGTGTCATGTCCTTGTGTCTGATGATAATGACAAAAGGCATTAGCATCGAAGTAAGGTCCTTGTTTATTAGGATCAACAGGCTTGATCAAGGGAAGCTTTAGAATGTTATTACTCACATCTTGATTCATGATAGAATGATAAGACTCAGATATCAGAGTAAACTTTCTTGGTTGGTATGATGCTTTCTTCAGATTTGATATAGCTGAAACATTCGTATTTGGTCCATTTATATTGATGAAACTCCTATTATTGTTTCTCTTAAAATTGTTTTGCGATGATCCACCCATGGATTGACCAACTTGAGTTGATGAGTTTTGGTTTTCATATTGACTAGATGAAAGTTGATAATCACGAAGAGCAGTGCATAAATGTTTAAAGGAGTTGTATTTCATCAAGAGAATCTTATCACAAATATTAGGTTATAGATTTGTAATGAATATCTTTTGAAAATCCTCATCTTTCATCTGATATTGGATCTATCCATAATGTCCTTGATATCGACTAATGAATTTAGTCAACTTTTCTTTGGGACCTTGTTTGCATTGAACCAAGTCAATAAGCATGACTTGGGGTCCAATGTTTGCTTGAAAATGTTGTAAAAATTGATCCATCAACTGCAAAAAGGAGTGTATAGAATTCAGAGGCAACGAGAAAAACCATTCTAAAGCAGTATCTTTGAGAGATCATGGGGAAAGTTTTGCTAACAAATCCTCTTCAAAATAAAAATCACTACACATAGCTATAAATGTTGCCACATGAATATTAGGATCACCTTTTCCATCATATTTTTCAAATCAGGGTGTCTCAAACCTCTCAGGCATAGGAGTTCTCAAGATTTCATAGGAAAGGGGATTACGGGCGTGATATGTTGGTAGACTAGGCTACGAAGAATTTGTCAAGTTTGTTACCTTTTGTTGTAAAGCAATCATGCCCTATAAAAGTTGGTTTAGGATTGCATCATTGGGAGATACGATTTGTTGTGAGGAATTAGAACCAAAGTGAGGAGGTGAATGAGCTTGAGATATGATAGGTGGAGGTTGAGAAAAGGTCAATGGTTGTTGGACATATTGGTAGGTTGAAGATGGTTGTGAGTAGGTAATAGGTGGTTGAGAACAATTATGCATAGAGGAGGTCCCTTTAGGAACCAAATTTTGATAATCAAATCCCAAAGCTTTGTAATTAGTGCCATTAGATACTCCAATATTAGTGGTAGCATAACTACAAGCTTTTCCATTAGTTGTTAAGATCATTGACATAAAAGTAGATATTCCTGTAGTCAGTATATGTGCCGAAACTTGAGTATGAGATGGTGATAGAGTGTTATTTATCACTTGTGCACATTCAGTCATTGGCATAATGTTGGTTTGTACAATATGTGCTAGACCATGAATTGTATTTACACCATCTTGTCCCTCTTTTATCAATTCTCTTATATTATGAATTGTAGGGACAACTTCCTCAGCTATTCTCTCATTTTCCATAAATGATTGAAATTCAGCTAGCTCTTTATCCAATTTTTCTATTTGCTCATCAGATACATATCTTGTTGCCTCAATAGTATTATAAACGTCATGAAAAGGGTGTTCTTCCATTGTGGTTGGAGGATGTATAATATCTTGCACAATTTGAGTTTCTCCCTTTGTAAAGAAGGTGTCCAAAGTACCAATTTCTTCAAGAGCACTAGATACCATTAACCTTTTACTTCTTCTCAAAGGGATATTGTTTTTATGACAGCATGTCATAAATCTTATAAAAGAGCATACAACACACAAATTGAGAGAACAAATCCTAAGAGAAGGATATGATTGACGGCCAAAAATGCTTGGAAATTTGTACTTTTTTTAATGCAAATGAATGAAACAAATGGTGTTGCAAGGATTTTGATCAGGGGCAGCTAGTTATATGTCTGATATCAGTCCAAAACAGCAATAAGATCCTTCCCAACACACTCTTGATGCAAATCCAAGATAATGCCATGTCAAAATATAGTGAAAATATGTCAAAATAGGAACTTTTTTCACCAAAACTCAATGTAAAAGGGCATAACAAAGGGTGTTGTGAGGAAAATTATGATGGAAAGAAAATAATATCAATAATAACAGCCACTCAGTCAACACAAAACACTTTTAGTGCTACTTAAGGTAATGCCCTAGTGAAAATATAGCAAAAATAGGCTATTTTTCACAGTTTTTTAATTCCAAGACCTAGAAAAAGAGGTGTTGTAATGAATATAAAGAGGTACAACAAATAATATCAATGATATTAGTCACCTCACTCCATAAAATTGATCATGTGCAAACTAGGTCAAACCCTAGGGCAAAAATAGTTAAAATGTGTAGTTTTTTGCAAAATTTTCACTACAAGAGCCCAATAAAAGGGTGTTGTGAAGATTTTTATGAGGGGAAACAAATGATTACCCTAATAAAATCAAATTAAGTGTGAAAATATCCTTCACAACATATCTATGGTGCAAGTTTATAGAGTCGATAAGGCCAAATTTAGTGAAAATCATTGTTTTTGAAGCCCTAGGCTTGAGATCTTGAGATGAAATGCTATGTGAATGTTTTGAAGTCTTATTTATGATATACTCTCAGATCTGAAAATTATTTTCAAAGTTGAACATGCAAAATTCCCATGCACATTTAATGAAAATGCATTAAAATTGTTAGTTTTTGTTGAAATTTTCTATGCAAAAATGCAAATATTTTAAATATAAATGCAAATTTACACTAAAATGCAAGACTACATCCAAATTTTAATTTTAATAATCCTCTAAAATCAGTAGAAAAATTTGAAAAAAAGATTTTTCCTACTAACCCTAGATTTTGGAATTACTAGGTTATATGAAAATTGTCAAAATTTCTACAAAAACCTAGAAAATTAACAATGAAAATGCAATGCAAATTTCTGAATTTTTTTATTTTTCTGTAGTTTATATCAGATCTGATACAAAAATCATGAATTAGGAAAATTTAGAAAGAATTGATGCAATTTAGTAAGCAAAACAATGCAATAAAATGAATCACTATATGAATGAATGAAATCAATCCAAATATCAAGATGCACACTTAGAAAGTTGATATTTAAGTCCAAAATCACAAGTTCACCAAAATGTTTAGGGAAAAATTGGATTTGTTAATGTTTTAGTGTTTGATGTTTAAATCCTTCTCTCCACTATACATTCAAGGATCTAAGGTCGAGTGGTGAGCAATATCATACCCTAGGTGACTTGTGAGATTAGGGAATTTAATTATCAATTTTCCTTCTCCTATGCTCAATTGACCATTAAAACCCTAATTATGCAAATACGGCAACAAATTGATGAATAACAGAAAAAGCTCTTGCAGACAAGAGTAAAATACCAAATCACAGAGTACCTATTTCCAGGGCTCTAAAGCAGAACAGTCAGGGATACTAGAGTGGGCACCCAAGTCCAAGGTACCAGTTTCTTCACAAGATCTAGACCTCCTTTTGATACTGATTATCCCTGTAACTTTTATTTTTGGGAACTCATCTGCAGAGGACACTGGAGTGAGCACCCAAGTGCTGGAAATGCTCCTCTATCCTGCTTTTCTTTAGATCCCAAATCTTTGATGCTTGCCAATCCTTCCTACAACTCCACTTTTCCCAAATGCAACCCCTGTAACCTCCAATCACAAGATTTGGTTTGGGGGTTGTGGTGTTTAGAGGCTTACCTCGGTCAAGCCCCGGAGGACACTTAAGTCTTCGAACACTATTATCAGATAAAGAGTGTGTGCCCTTGTGAGGCAGAGGCAAAACCCAAAGGAATCAATGATGAAAACATAATATAATGTCACCTCGTAGTGAAGCTCTCATGGGAGGAAGATGCTCTTCATTCCATGAGGAAATTGATGCTCATATCTGCAAATATCAATACACAAAACACACAAGATTACTCTTGCAACACAATGAAAGCCTCGAATCACCTTGAGAACACAATAGCTTTCTAGTAATCATCTAGTTGAAATCTAGTTTACAAATGAATGCCTAAGCATGCTTTTATATGTAACTACAAGCAATCTCACCAAGATTTTCATAATTCAAACTTACCATGTCGGCAAAGGGACCAAATAATGGTCACAAATTGACACCCGAAAATTAGGGCTGCCTAAAAATATGGTAGGACTAGGGTGTGGGTGCCCAAGTCCTCCTCCCTATTTTGGGTAGGGTACAATTCAAGGGGTCCACCTAGGTCCAATTTTTCTTGAAACCTGGGCCTCATTCCATTGGGATGCCAAAATATGAAATAAGATGTCCTTAATGCATGCTAAAGACCTGGGAGCTAAACCTTATGAGGGAAAAGCCCCCAAGGGGACATTTTCCAACGTTACATGAATGTTTAGAAGAGTGAGGAAGACTACAAGAAAATGAGAAAAACCTACAAAAGTGATGAACTCTCCATGTACATGAGAAAGGGGGCCAACAATAGAAGAATTCCTATCCCTACTACTTCTGTTGAGCTATTCCATGTGGATAGTTTCACAGTATATTTGAAAAAAATAAACTTTACACCATGTCAGATTCTTGGGGTAGATGCGCAAGAGAAAATACCTATGGGAATAATGATGATGGCTATGAGAATATAGAACTATGAGCTCAATAATGAATATGATTTTGCTTCATACTTGGAGAAACAATTGCATGAAGGATTCCTTCAAATACTTAAGAATAGGGGACTAATAAAGTTCAGTCATTATTCTCTATTTTCCCATTTGATTTTGTTTCAGAAAAGAAAGAGGTTGAGTCTAAGGATGGGTTTGGTTATGGTTGATAACCAGGCATACATATTGCCTGTGCAGTGCTAGTGTTACCTATGGCATCTAAATTGTAACAAAGTTGACTATGTTTCTTTTCATGATGATTTTTCTATTAGAATCATGGCTTCCCTTGGGAATGTTGTACCAAGATTGACATCTGAGGTAAGGGAATTGTTTAGACCCCATGTAATGAAGCTAGAGAAGGGGCACACACACAAGTTTGGTGATTTTTTTCTTCTTGCCAAACTATACATTGATAAGAGTTTATGGATGCACACAAGCCCCACAAATTCTACCCAAATTCTACCATTCTAGGCTAGCATTCCTTGAATTCATGTGGCAAATGCTATGGATAGAAAGGGACTTGATGAAGAAATAGAAAAAGGAATATTTTTGCTAGATTTGGTTGTGTTTGAAGGGTTGTATGTTGGTGCTGATACTCTTGAAGAGTTGCAAGAGTATTTGAAGAGCAGATATTCTTTGAAATGTGCTACTAAAAGAGTTTTTGACCCAGAGGGTCATGTGAACTTTGTTAGACAAGTAATCCTTACCAAGTTGAGGATTACTCATCAAGTGAATTATGAAGATGTCATTAGAAATTTCCTCACTCTAAATCAAGTGTCTGATAGAAAAAGGAAATGGGAAATTTTAATGGAGATTGGGGGTGAAAAAAGGAAAGATAATCCTAATTTTCTTAGTTTTTTCAGTGAGGAAAATGACCATATAAAGAAAATAAATTTGATCATTGATAATTTTGAAAGGATATATGGAAAAGTAGTTGAGAACCAGCTTACCAAGGCTACTTAGCTCCCTATGAAGAGGTTAGCTAGTGTTGTGATTCAATAACTAGCCCTTGATGCCATGTTAGTGCAACATCCTTCAATCCCTAAACAACCACCTTCGAAAAAGTAAAAAGTTGATGATGTTCCCTTGGTTCCCTATGAAATGACTGAGGGTATGGGAGATACAAAGGAGGTGGCCAATATATTGTAGCACATGAATGAGCATTAAGAAGTTGATCAGCCCCCAGGCCAGATGCAGAGGCTCATATGCCAGAAATAAGAAAGGAAGATCAAGAGAAAGTTGATAAGGAAATTCATGAGGATGAGAGGATTGTTGATTCTTTGAGATTCATTAAAGATGATCAGTTCATACAGACTCCTAAATTTAGGGATTTTTGGATGAAACTAAAGATGAAAGAGTTTGAAGAGAAAGTGGTGTTATGTTAGAAAAATGCACCCTTGGGGGCCTTTTCCTTCAAGGTTTAGCTCTTGGGTCTTTAGATTGCATTTAGAGCATATTGCATGATAATTCAAGCTCCTGATGAGAGAACCCTTGGCTCTTGTGACAATAGGACCTAGGGAGCCTTATTTAATGATCCTTGAACAAGGACAAGGGGTGGACTTGGGTGCTAGCACCCTAGTCCAGTCCTATTTTGGGTCTGCCCTAAATTTAAATGTCAGGTCTATGACTGTTATTTGGTTTCTAGGCTGACATCATAAGTTTCAAGTACAAAATTCTTGGTAGGAATCTCAATAGTTGCATATATAAGCATGTTTAGGTTATCATTCACAAACTAGAGGATGTTTATGTTTCAAAAGCTATTGGCATACTTGTGATTTTCATTGTGTTTCAGAGCATAGCATTGTTATTGTGTTTATTTTTGTAGGTTGGATTACATCTTCTCCTCATGGCATTGAAGAGCTTATTCCTTCCATGAGAGATTCATCATCAAGGTGACATTTATTGTGTTTTATCATCATTATCATTTGGATTTTTTCCTCTATCCCACAAGGATACGCACTCTCTCTCTGACAACAGTGTTTGGAAGACTTGAATATCTCTTCGGGGCTTGACTGAGGCAAGCCTCTAAACACCACAACCCTGTTGCAAGTATGAGGTGAACTAGTGTTGTCATTGATGTCAACATACTCATATTGCTTTGACAAGAAGGATTGAATGAGCTGTGTGCTGAGGATATTGAGAAAATTAGTCTCATTCAGGAATAGTGAAGAACAGTGATGAGAAGAAGGCAAAAGTACTCAATAGGTTGAGATTCAGAGGATGCAGATTAAATGGTTTGTAGATATGAATCTTGAGATGATCTAGTTAAGATTTTAGAGGTCCACATGAAGATGTGAAGAAGTTGTGATCGATCAAGTAGAACCGGTTCCAAGAGATGCTCTAGAGTGACAGAGTGTTACAAAAAGGTCTGGTGAGATCCGGAAGTGCATTGTCCTATTCTATGGATTGGATAGAGTGTTTGGGATTCCTTGTGATGTCTCATCTTGATTGGTATGTGGTTTGGAGGTCCGAAAGCACCTCTTGCAGTATGATAGTGGCGATAGACTGTGTTCTTGTAGTTCTGGATGAGGAAGAGAAGAGATTCCAGTGAGTAGAGGAAGTGCGGATGTACTTGGTCATTCAGGAAGGCTTGTGAAGGTTCTTGGATCATATTGAGGTTGTGTGGTTGGTCCGCATTGGTAGTAGAGCCCAAAATTGAAGATATTCTTCCGGATGAAGTTCTTTTTCAGACTAGCCGACCGGATGAGTTGTTCATCCTGCGAATGTTCTTGTGGTGGCCGACCGGATGTGTTATTCATCTTGTGAATGTTCTTATGGTTTATTGCCGACTTAGATGATTGTTCCTAAGTTGATGTCTTGTATAAATAAAGGTTTGTGAGTTCATTTTGAAGTGCGGTGTGGAGCAAATGAGTGTGGTATAGCGAAAGGTAGAGCAGAAGTGTTTCAGGCTTAAATGGAACTGATCCAGACATGGTGAAGATGTCATTCTCCAGTTCAAGGTTGTGATCCTTATGATCTTGTAGACAGTGTGTCTCTTTGTAGGCAGTGTGCCTCTTTGTGAGCAGTGTGCTTAGGCAGTGAGCCCTGACTGGCATGTGCCATGCATTTTTCTTATTCTTCTAATAGAGAATAATCCTTGGGTTAATCACCCCGTGGTTTTTCCCTTAACTGGGTTTTCCACGTCAAAAATCTTGGTGTCTAATGTGTTGATGTTTATCTGCTCCGGTGTTTATGCTTTCTACTTTCATGAATGGTTAATTGTTATGCTGTTAACTAACAAGAAGAAACAAGTGTTTGAAGTAGATGCAAGGTTTTTGTACAACTGATTCACCTCCCCCTCTCAGTTGTGTGCCTTAGATCTAACAATTGGTGTCAGAGCTAAGTTCCTCTGAAAGGAGCTTAACTGCTTGAGGAGATCCAGGATGTCATCATACAAGAAGGATAGTCTGAAGTTTGATGGAACCAACTTCACTCTCTAGAAAGGTCACATGAAATGTCACTTGGAGTGTATGGGAAAAGCATACTTGGCCATGGTTTCAAAACCATATGTACCTCCACAGGGTGGTCTGTCAACTCTGAATGAAATCACAGATGCTGAAAACAATTTACAGACCAAAGAAGCTCTTCTAAGTGCATTGAATGATTCAGAGATCTCAAATGTCATTGACCTACCAACTACATATGAGATCTGGGTTAAACTGGAACTTCTACATGAAGGAGATGAGTTTGTTAAGAGTGCAAGGTTGCAAAGTCTAAAAGGGAAATTTGAAAGATTGAAGATTAGAGATGATGAAAATATCACTACCTTTATGCCAAGGGTAAATGAGCTGGTGTGTGGAATCAGGAATGCTAGTGGAGTTTTGGATGAAAATGAAATTGTTTGCAAAATTCTCAGATCCCTTCCTACTGCCTACAAGATCAAGGTTGCTGCCATTGATGAATTCAGAGCCCATACAACTGTCACAAGAGAGCTATTGGCTAGCAAACTGGTTGCATTTAAAATGACTGAGTTTGGAGATGATCACCCCAAGATTGAATCTGCATTCAAGGCTAGTGCCTATGTGAAAGGCAAACAAAGATTTGATCTGGGAGAGAATTCTTCAAGAAGGCTGTCATGGTATGATCAAGCAAGGAAAGACATGGAAGAGGAAGAAGCAGAAATAGCTCAACTTGAAGCCCTCATTGCAAAGAGACTGCCAAGAGGATCTGGTAAGTATGAAGGAAAACTACCCTTTAAGTGCTTCAACTACAATAAGATTGGTCATTTTGATTCAAGCTGTCTGGAAAGATCTGGAAGGTCAAATGCTAACAGACAAAGGTTTCAAAAGAACTGCTATTATGTTCATGAAGAAGATGATAATGAAGGAGTAACAGATGATGAATCAGAAATGGGAAGCAAATCCAGAAATGAATGGGTGTTTATTGCCATCAAGGAAGAAGATTCAATATCCTCTGAACCTGTCAATCATAAAGTTGTAGAAAGAGCTTTGGATGCCCAAGTTGAAGAAAAGGATGATTGGGTTATTGACAGTGGTTGTTCTCACCATATGACAGGTGACAACAACAAGTTCTTAGATTTTGAAAGGTATGAAGGAGGAATGGTAAAGTTTGGTGATAATTCTGCTGGTAGAATCAGAGGTAGAGGAACTATTTCTTTTGATGGAAAGAGCAAAACCGGTAATGTACTTTATGTTGAAGGATTGAAGCACAATCTTCTCAGTGTTGATTAGTTGGTGGACAAAGGCTATGATCTCTAGTTCAAGAATGGAAGATGTAGGATCTTTGAAAGCTTCAGAACTGAGATTGCATCCGGTACCCAAACAAAAGGTAATATCTTCCATCTAGTTGGTTCTAATAAAAGTTGTATGTTTGTTCAAGTTGATCAGAGTTGGTTATGGCATATAAGGATGTGTCATGTGAATTTTGATAACATCATCAAGATAAGAAATACTCAGGGTGTAAGAGATCTTCCTAAATTGGTGAAACCTACAAATAGTTTGTGCAAAGAATGTCAGCTAGGTAAACAGAGCAGAGTCTCTTTCAAAAGCAACGATCAGTCCACTACCAGATTACTAGAATTAATCCATACTGATCTATGTGGTCCGACAAGAATCAAGAGTATGCAAGGTGATAAATATTTCATGTTACTGATTGATGATCATTCCCGGATGATGTGGGTTACCTTCCTAAAAGAGAAATCAGAAGCCCTTGAGAAGTTTAAAATCTTCAAAGCTATGGTAGAGAATCAAACTGGATTGAAACTGAAATGTCTAAGGTCTGATAGAGGTGGTGAATTCACATCCAGTGAATTCATAAACTTTTGTGAGAAGCATGGCATAAGGAGACATGGAGTTGTTGAGAGAAAGAACCAAACCATCCAGGAACCTTCCAGGACAATGATGATGGAAGAAAATGTTCCCCAAATGTTTTGGAGAGAAGCTGTCAGCACTGCAGTCTACACTCTTAATCGAGTTCAAATCAGAAGCAATACCGGTAAGACTCCTTATGAACTTTGGTTTGGTGTAACTCCTACTGTGAGATATTTTAGAGTATTTGGTAGCAAGTGTTATATCAAAAGAGTTGAAGATCTAGGAAAGTTTGATGCTAGAAGTGATGAAGGAATTTTCTTGGGTTACTCCACTCAAAGCAAAGCATACTGGTGTTACAATAAGAGATTGAGAAAGATGATAGAAAGTACAAATGTGAAGGTTGATGAAGGAATTGAGAAGCCCTCAAGATTCTATGACTATGATGAAGATGATCAGAATGATTCTCTGGTGCAAGGAACTCAATCCTCCTCTAAAATTTAGATACAAACTGATCCGATAAATTAGGAAGAAGAGGTTTGTCTGAATGAGCCTGGTCAAGAAACAGTAGTGCAAGAAACTCCCAAAGTTCCAAGGTATGTAACTTTAAATCATTCTGAAGATCAGATCATAGGTGACAAAAGCAAAGGGGTACAAACAAGGAGAAGAATTGCTCAAGATTCAAATGAATGTTGTCTAATTTCAAAGATTGAACCTAAGACAATTAATGAAGCTTGCAATGATGAAAATTGGACCAAAGCAATGGAGGAAGAGTTGATGCAAATTGAGAAAAATCATTCTTGGGATCTTGTTCCCAAACCTAGAAACAAGAATGTGATTGGAACCAAATGGGTCTTCCGGAACAAACTAAATGAAGTTGGTGAAGTGATCAGAATCAAAGCTAGATTGGTCTGCAAAGGCTACTCTCAAATAGAAGGAATTGATTTTGAAGAAACCTTTCTTGCATTTGCTGCTTTCAAAGACTTCAAGGTATATCAGATGGATGTCAAGTCTGCCTTCCTAAATGGTGATTTGGAAGAAGAAGTTTACATTGAACAACTGGATGGATTTCAATTGTCTGATCATGATGATATGGTCTACAAGCTGAAGAAAGCACTGTATGGTTTAAAGCAAGCCCCAAGAGCATGGTATGAAAGATTGGATAAGCATCTTGTGTAGATTGGATTCAACAAAGGTACTGTTGACAGTAACTTATATTTCAAAATTGATCATGAAAATATTTTGATTGTTGAAGTGTTTGTGGATGATATCATTTTTGGAGGAAGAGATAGTATGTGTAAAACTTTTGCAAATCAGATGAAAAGTGAGTTTGAGATGTCTATTCTTGGTGAAATGAACTTCTTCTTGGGTCTGCAAATTACTCAAACAAAGAAAGGGATCTTCATTTCTCAGACCAAATATGTGAAAGAATTGTTGAGGAAATTCGGTATGGAAGATTCAAAGACAATGAACACTCCTATGGCAACCAGATGTAAGTTGAGCAAAGATGATGACTTTCCTAAGGCAGATCAGACAAAGTATAGTTCAATGATTGGTGGATTGTTGTATCTCACTCAGTCTAGACTAGATATAATGCAGGTTGTTGGTCTTGTGGCAAGATTTCAGGCTGATCCTAGAGAATCTCATGTCATGGCAATCAAGAGAATCTTTAGATATCTAAAGGGGACAGTTGAGTATGGTTTGTGGTATCCTAGAGATCATGATTTCTCTCTTCATCCATATACAGATGCAGATTGGACAGGAGATGTGGATGACTAGAAGAGCACCAATGGTGGAGTATTTTTTTGGGAAAGAGATTGGTTTCTTGGTTAAGCAAGAAACAAGATGCAATATCTCTATCTACAACTGAAGTAGAATACATTGCAGTAGCATGTAGTTGCACTCAAATCTTATGGATGAAGCAGATGCTAAAATACATTAAAGTAGAAGATGAGGAGCCTATCACAATTTTCTGTGATAATTCAAGTGTAATAAATATTTCTAAGAATCCGGTGTTGCATTCTAAAACCAAGCACATATCTATCAAGTTTCACTTTCTGAGAGAACAAGTGAACAAGGATGAAGTCAGATTGGAGTATGTATCCTCCACGGATCAGATTGCAAATATATTTACTAAACCTCTTCCCAAGGACTCTTTTGAGTATCTCAGGGAGAAGTTAGGGTTCATGGCCCCTCCAGAGATGAACTAGGATGCACTGATGTGCATCAGTCCGGTGGATATCATAGTCATATCTTGTGATCCGGATTGATGATGGGGAGCTACTACTAAGGGGGAGCAGCTGGTATGATTCTGATGTGTTTGAATTGCAAGTATGAGCCCTTTTCCATTAATGTCAAAGGGGGAGAGAAGACATGTGAAAAACAAGTGGTTGATGATCAAAGGGGGAGCAGTAAAGGAAGAGAAGATGTGTGAAGAGTTGCTGTTGATAGGGGGAGTTGTGATAGAAAGGAGGAGTTCTTGTCTTGATGGTTTTTCACATCATATGTTGCCATCAATGACAACGGGGGAGATTGTTGCAAGTATGAGGTGAACTAGTATTGTCATTGATGTCAACATACTCATATTGCTTAGACAAGAAGGATTGAATGAGCTGTGTACTGAGGATATTGAGAAAATTAGTCTCAATCAGGAACAGTGAAGAACAGTGATGAGAAGAAGGAAAAAGTACTCAATAGGTTTAGATTCAGAGGATGCAGATTAAAGGGTTTGTAGATATGAATCTTGAGATGATCTAGTTAAGATTTTAGAGGTCCGCATGAAGATGTGAAGAAGTTGTGATCGATCAAGTAGAACTAGTTCTGGGAGATGCTCCAGAGTGACAGAGTGTTACAAAAAGGTCCGGTGAGATCCGGAAGTGCATTGTCCTATTCTGCGGATTGAACAGAGTGTTTGGGATGTCCTTGTGATGTGTCATCTCAATTGGTATGTGGTTTGGAGGTCCAGAAGCACCTCTTGCAGTATGATAGTAGCGATAGACTATGTTCTTGTAGTTCCAGATGAGGAAGAGAAGAGATTCTAGTGAGTAGAGGAAGCGTGGATGTACTTGGTCATTTAGGAAGGCTTGTGAAGGTTCTTGGATCATATTGAGGTTGTGTGGTTGGTCCGCATTGGTGGTGGAGCCTGGAATTGAAGATATTCTTCCGGATGAAGTTCTTTTTTAGACTAGCCGACTGGATGAGTTGTTCATCCTGCAAATGTTCTTGTGGTGGCCGACTAGATGTGTTATTCATCTTACGAATGTTCTTATGCTTGATTGCCAACTTAGATGATTGTTCCTAAGTTGATGTCTTGTATAAATAAAGGTTTTTGAGTTCATTTATAAGTGCAGTGTGGAGCAGATGAGTGTGGTATAGCGAAAGAGTGAAAGGCAGAGCAGAAGTGTTTCAGGCTTAAATGGAACTGATCTAGACATGGTGAAGATGTCATTCTCCAGTTCAAGGTTGTGATCCTTATGATCTTGTAGACAGTGTGTCTCTTTGTAGGCAGTGTGCCTCTTTGTGAGCAGTGTGCTCGGGCAATGAGCCCTGACTGGCATGTTCCATGCATTTTTCTTATTCTTCTAACAGAGAATAATCCTTGGGTTAATCACCCCATGGTTTTTCCCTTAACCGGGTTTTCCATGTCAAAAATCTTGGTGTCTAATGTGTTGATGTTTATCTGCTCCGGTGTTTATGCTTTCTGCTTTCATGAATGGTTAATTGTTATGCTGTTAACTAACAAGAAGAAACAAGTGTTTGAAGTAGATGCAAGGTTTTTGTACAACTGATTCACCCCCCCCTCAGTTGTGTGCCCTAGATTAAACAAACCCCCTCCCACACTCCTTGTGATTTCAGGTTATAGGTATTGGATCTAGAGAAAGTGAAGTTGCAGAGATGGGAGGACATTGAAGATTCAGGATCTAGAAAGAAGCAGACATTGTACAGGATTTTGGGACAAGAATGCCATCACCATTGTCCTTCACATCCAAAGCCACATAAATAGATTGGATATTAATCATCATGGTTTGTAGAGCTTCTGACATCTAGAAAGATCTCCCTCAGTGGACTGGGGTGCCATCAACATTGTCCTCTGCTATCAGATCACCAAAAACTGAAGACATAGTAGTGATCAGTACTGGAAGGAGATTGGGAATCTACAGAAAAAGTTGTAACTTGGACTAGGGCACCATCACCATTGCCCTCAACATTTCTATTTTCCAGACTGTGAAAAATAATGAGTTAAGGTTCTCTACCCTTTGTCTAATTCTAGTAGCATTTGTCATAATTTGTAGATTTAATTACTGTTTTGCTTAAATTAGGGTTTCAAGAGCATCAAAGCATTAATTAGAAACATTGTGTGATAGCTTCTAAATTTCCCAACAAAAAACTAAGTGGCAATGCAATCTGATAGATGACTCCCCTCTCGATAGGAGAAGCACTCGGTTGAAAAGCCCTTGGAATGTTTTGTGGAAAGGAGGATTCAAACTAAAACAACCACATTTTATCATCCCCGTTTTCATATTAAAAATTTTGGTGAACCCTTGTTTTGAACTTTTTGGCACCTTTCTGAGTATTGTTTCATAGATTTACATTCATTCATTTTAGTGCATTCAAAAATTTACAAAAAAAAATTGATATATTTGAAAAAAAATGAAAAAATTGCATTCTAGGGTTTGATTGTTGACATAGTTTGCATTCATACAATTGTATTTCATTAATTATCTGATTTTTACATCAGATCTGAAGTTCATTGTCACTCAATTCATTATTTTCAATATTGCATTTGAAAAATTACAAAAAATTTATAAAAATTGGAAAATTTGCAAAAATTGGCATATTTGGCTTGCATTCTTCTAAATTTTGAATCAATTGGCATCTAATTTCAACTAATTTATGTTATTTACATTATTTCTAATAAAAAATATAGAATTTCATCATTTACAATTCATTTGCATTGCATTTGCATGCTTGATTTGTTAGAAATTGCTTGAAATTTTGTATTTTTCATGAAAACCTAGTTTTGCATGAGCTAGGGTTTTAGTCCAAATCTTGTTTCAGATCTTACTACCTTTTTAAAGCATTCATTAGGTCTGATTTATAATTTTAGTGTTGCATCATAGTTGCCTCCTTGTGAAATTTCATGCCTAGGGTTTGAAAACTTGCATTTTTTTTTCACTAGATTTGGCCATATCGTCTTGCTAGATTTGTACTCCAAGCATGTTGTAAGGAAGTTTACTATACTAATTGGCTGTTATTAGTGTTATTATCTGCTTCCCCTTATTAATTTCCTTACAACACCCTTTCTTTTGGGCTTTTGCATTGAAATTTTGGGAAAATTTGCATATTTTTGCTATCTTTGCACTAGGGTCTGATCTAGAGTGGCACTATAGGTGTGTTGTAATGGATTTTTTGGCATTAGGTGGCTGTTATTACTATTATAAGTTTTTTTCCATCATCATTTTCCTTACAACACCTGTTTCCCTACTCTTTTCCATTGAGATTTGGTGAAAAATTGTATATTTTGGCCTATTTTCACTAGGTTTTGGCTTATCAACTTTCTAGAATTGCTTCAAAAGTGTGTTGTGAAAGGTATTTTGCATTAGTGGACTGTTTTTAGGCATATAAATTTCTTTCCCTCTCAAAAATCTTCACAACACCTCTTCTTTCACTTGTTTGCACTGTGAAAAGTTAAAAAATCAAGCAGTTTTATCTTTAAACATTTCTTGCTTCTAGGGTTTATTCTATTAGTTTATGCATGTTGTTGCATGTGTATTATAACTCACTACCCTAATAGAAATATCCCTTTAAGAAGAAGCATAATTCTCATGGGATCTAGTTCTCTTGAGGAAATTGGTACACTGAACACCTTCTTTACAAAAGGAGAGACACAAATGTTACAAGATACTATACCTATCACAAGTACAATGGAAGATGAAACTTTTCATGATGTTGATGATACTATTGAGGTGATAGGACATGTATCTAATGAGCAAATAGATAAACTTGATAAAGAGTTAGCCAATTTCCAAGCATTTATGGAAAATGAGAGGATAGCTGAAGAAGCTATTCTTGCAATTCATAACATAAGAGAATTGATAAAGAAGGACAAGATGGTGTTAATGCAATCTATGGTTTACCACATATTGTACAAACCAATATTATGCTAGTCACTGAATGTGCCAAAGTGATAAATAACACTTTGTCACCATCTCATACGCAAGTATCAGTACCTATACTAACCACAGGAATATCTACATTTACATCAAATATTTTGACAACTAATGCAAATAATTGTAGTAATGTCACCATTGGTATTGGAGTATCTAATGACACTAATCCACAAGATTACAGAGCCGTTAGATTCAACTATCGAAACCTTGCCCCTAAGGTGTCTTCATATCACTCTCAACCACCCATTCAGTCTGTTTTTTCTCAACCATTTTCCACCTATTGCTATGTCCAACCACCACCTAGTTATTCGCAACCTCCACTTATCACTACCCATGCTCAATCTCCTCCACACTTTGGTTCCAATTCCTCACCACAAGCTACATCTCCTAATGACGCCATTCTCAATCAACTTTTACAAGGCATGACTTTTTAACAACAAAATGTGACAAGCTTGTCAAATGCTTCACAACCTAATATACCAACTTACCATGCTTGTAATCCCTTATCCTATGCAATCTTGAGAACTCCTATGCCTGAGAAGTTTGAAACTCCTCGCTTTGAAAAATATCATGGAAAAGGCGATCCTAATACTCATGTGGTGACGTTCATAGCTATGTGTAGTGATTTCTATTTTGAAGAGGACTTGTTAGCAAATCTTTTCCCACGATCTCTCAAAGATATGGCTCTGGAATGGTTTTTCTCGTTGC
Source organism: Cunninghamia lanceolata (assembly GCA_027924645.1). Lineage (NCBI taxonomy): Eukaryota > Viridiplantae > Streptophyta > Pinopsida > Cupressales > Cupressaceae > Cunninghamia > Cunninghamia lanceolata. Next base: position 18,034,587 of record BSBN01000274.1, read on the forward strand.
CTCTAAATTCAATACATTTATTTTCATAGTTAATTGATCAATTTCTACAACATTTTCAAGAAAACATCAGACCCCAAGTTTTGTAATTGATTTGGTTCATTGCAAGCAAGGTCTGAAAGAGAAGTTGACTGAGTTTATTAGCTGGTATCAAGGACTTTATGCACAAATTCAATATTAGATGGATGATGACGATTTAGAAGATATTTATAACAAATTTGCAGCCTAATATCCATGATAAGATTCTCTTGATTAAATATAACTCTTTTCAACACCTATGTACTGCCTTTCATGACTACCAACTTTCTTCTAGTCAAAATGAAAATGAAAATTCATCAGCTCAAGTTGGTCAATCCAAGGGTGGATCATCACAAAACAACTTTAAGAGAAATAATAAGAGTTTTGTCAAGATTAATGGACCAAATAACTTTTCTCAATTGTTTGCTATTACTAATCTAAAGAAGGCACTGTATCAGCAAAGAAAGTTCACTTCGATATCTGAGTCCTATCATTCTATTATGAATCAAGCTCTGAGTAATAATCTCTTGAAGCTTCCCCGATTAAACCAATGGATCCTAACATAATCCAAGGACCTTATTTTGATGCTAATGCTTTTTTTCACTATCACTAGACACAAGGACATGATACTGAATGATGTATGCATCTTAAACATGAAATACAAGACCTCATCAACTCTAATAGTATATAGGTATCTAGTGTGAATGATAATGGGAATAAGTTGGTAGCTCCATAGAATCAGAATTTATAGATCTTCACTAATCCTTTGCCTAAGCATACCGATAACAATCTGATGGAACAAAATACATTAGAGATAGAAGAGGACTAGTCAGATTATGATGAGATAATTTCTACAATTGAAGTGGATAAGGAAAATACTCAAGTATCATCTCATCCATGAAGAAAAGGTATCTACTCCAAAGTTCCTCTTCCATTATCCCTTTGAGGATTGGGAAAAAATCAACATATACCAAAGAGACGAATGAAAAAGCAAAAGCAAGAGATTATGACAATAGAAAAGGTTGAGGTAATACAAGATATTCCTTGTTGTTATGATAGATAGAGCCAACATAACAAGAGAAATACAAGTTAGAAACGAGCAAGACAATTATCATTAGTTGGAAATAATAGTGGTTCTCCTCCTCACAAGCAACAAAAGATTTCACATAAACAAGGAAGTGTTGAGAACATACCGCATGGACTCTCTGATAATAAGCAACAACCTAATAAGAACTACTTGATCTTCTCACAAAACTTGATCAAGTATCTCTCCAAGAGGTTCGCAAGTTCTAAAATTTATTACGATAGTTCTATAGGTAAGTATCTCTAACCCTTTACCTCCATGGTGTGTTTCCCCCATGATGTGTTGTGTTGTTAGGCCTCCTAGGATGACCCTTGATTCTCTTGTAAGGTCAAGGATACTAGGAGACTGCCTCTGTTCTCACCTTCTTCTATTTGTATCATCATTCTTCTATATTTCCTCTCCTCTTATTTCATTATTGTGTGTTGTGTCTTACGGACATAGCATTGTGGTTGGTGAATTGGAGGTACCCTCCTACATGACTGTCCCTAAGGCACTTGTTCTCCTCTCTGATTTATTGTTTACCTTCCTCTAGTGTTTCCATCTAGCTGGTGGATGATTAAAAACATATTATATTGATGCAGACCTAGTGTCCCTTTCACAAGTAATAAAAAAATGGACCTAGTCCATATATGATGACGGGGTTGTAATAAATTATCCAACGCTTGTCTAGTGGAATCACTCCGTGATTTCTCTATCTTGATGTTGATGTCGATGTTATCTCATCTTGCTAACAACACTATAACAATACGACTGCTCTGCATACCTTGTTTAAATCATGGATATCACCTTGCTTGGCTCTTTCATGTAGATGATCATATGCATTGTTGTTTATCATGATTATTTGGACACTAACACCTTTCTTGTAGGGAGGTGTTTGTGAGAACATTTGGTGATCATAAAGTACATGTGACCTCTAGGGGGCATGTGCTTTACAAGAGATCATGTTTCCTTGTGTGTTTTCTTCCTGCCTTAATGTGCTTGATATCGGTACGTGATATCAACCACCTTAAGGTGGGGGCATTTATAAGGTAAGTTGTCTACTTTAGATAATCATAAAGCATGTTTAAACAATCTAAAAATCAATCACAATCATGTAAGCCCTTTGTAGAGGTGGGATATCAAGCATATCCTTTTATCTTAAGCCCTCATCACAAGGTGGGGATGGTGTATTTCTTAGAGATAGTGCAATATCCTATCATTTTCAAAAGTCCTCATCACAAGGGAAGGAGTAATTTTGTGACTAACTCAACCCTTAAGCTTGTTTTTGGCAGTTGTTGTGGTGAAGCCCAATCATTAGTGTGTGCTTGTAATGTGCCTGAGATGGTGATGAACCTAGTAATAGTTTCACTCCATTGCTTGTCTCCCGTGTTTTCTCCATGTCTTTAGCGTGTGTCTGTACAGTGTGTTTGTTCTCAAAGTGCAAGACCAGTGGCGATGAGCTCCTCTACACTTTGGGATTTGTTTGGCATGTTTGTTCTCAAGGTGCAAGACCAGTGGTGAACAACTCCTCTACACCTTGGGATTTTGTTTAGCGCATCTATTCTCAAAAAATACAAGACCGGTGGTGAACAACTCCTCTACACTTTTTGAGATTTGTTTACTTACTTTCCTTGTACTTGCATCTTGCATTTCATATGGAAAAATTAAAAAAAGAAAATAATCACTCCATTCATTGTAATCTCTATGCTCTATGTGTTTTCAATGTTGTATTCTCTGTGTTTTGTGTGTCTGTAATTGTCTTCTCCATGTTTTGTGTGCATGTTATTGTCTTCAATGTGTTTGGCGTGTCTTCTCCGTGCTTGGTGTGTTTGTTGACCTTACTTTAATGCATGTATTGGCCTTTCATTTAATACATACATTAAAGTGGGGGCTAAATGTTATGTCAAAAAAATGCACCCTTGGGGGCTTTTTCCTTCAAGGTTTAGCTCTTGGGTCTTTAGATTGCATTGAGAGCATATTGCATGATAATTCAGGCTCTCGATGAGAGAACCCTTGGGTCTTATGACAAATAGGACCTAGAGGAGGCTATTTTAATGATCCTTGAACAAGGATAGGGGGTGGACTTGGCCGCTAGCACCCTAGTCCAGCCCTATTTTGGGTCTACCCTAAAATTTAAATGTCTAGTCTCTGGTTTTTATTTGGTTTCCAGGCCGACATCATAAGTTTCAAATATGAAATGCTTGGTGGGAATCTTAATAGTTGCATATATAAGCATGTTGAGGTTATCATTTTCAAACTAGAGGATGTTTATGTTTCAAAAGCTTTTGGCATACTTGTGATTTTCATTGTGTTACAGAGCATAGCATTGTTATTGTATTTGTTTTTGCAGGTTGGTTTATATCTTCTCCTCATGGCATTGAAGATCTTCTTCCTTCCATGAGAGCTTCATTATCAAGGTGACATTTATTGTGTTTTATCATCATTATCATTTGGATTTTTTCCTTTATCTCACAAGGATACACAATCGCTCTGACAATGGTTTTCTAAAGACTTGAATGTCTCTCCGAGGCTTGATAGAGGCAAGCCTCTAAACACCATAATCGCCTCCCACACTCCTTATGATTGCAGGTTACATGTATCAAATCTGGAAAAATTGAAGTTGCAGACAAGATGGGAGGATATTGAAGATTCAGGATCTAAAAAGAAGTAGACATTATGTGGGATTTTGGGACAAGGGCTCCATCACCATTGTCCTCTGCATCTGAAGCCATAGAAATAGACTGGATAGTGATCATTAGGGTTTGTAGAGATTTTGACCTCTAGAAGAATCTCTCTTAGTGGACTAGGGTGCCATCAACATTGTCCTCTGCTATCAGATCACCAAAAACTAAAGACACAGTAGAGATAAGTGCCGAAAGGAGATCAGGAATCTACAGAAAAAAAAGTTGTACCTTAGACTAAGGTGCCATCACCATTGTCCCCAACATTTCCATTTTCTGGACTGTAGAAAATAGTGAGTTAAGGTTCTCTGCCCTTTGTCTAATTCTGGTAGCATTTGTTGTAATTTATAGATTTAATTACTGTTTTTCTTAAATTAGGGTTTCAAGAGCATCAAAGCATTAATTAGCAACATTATGTGATAACTTTTAAATTTCTCCGTAGAAAACCAAGTGGCAACCCAATCTGATAAATGACTCTCCTCTAGATAGGATAAGCACTCAGTGGAAAAGCCCTTGGAATGTTTTGTGGAAAGGAGGATTCAAACTAAAACAACCACATTCCATCATCCCCCTTTTCATTTTAAACAAGTGGAAATCAACAAAATGGGAAGTGATGAATCCCAGCATGAGCAAATTGTTGCCCAAACTTTCAAAGATATGAATATTGATGAGATAAATGTCACCCCTAAGGAAGCTAGACAAATTGTTCTGAAAAGCAATATTCTTATCATTCCAGGGATGGATCTGAAGACAATGTTTTTGCTGGATCAAGTGAGAAGCCAAGATTATCCAATGTTGATGTCTAAATTTAATTTTAAAAATGGTATGAGTGGTGTGGGGTATAATCCCAAAATTGTAACTTTGTCCATATGGAGTATGCAGAAGAGTACACAAAAACCTAGATTACTTGATGTTGATCAAGAGATGAGCGCTACAACCATGGTTAAAACATTGAAAGACACATCAGCCTTGGAAGCAACTAATATCACCATGTACTCAGCCATGTTCACTAGAGTTGCTATGAAAAACATGGAGCAGACATTGCTAGAATATGAAAAGACTCAAATTGAGATGAATAAAGAATTCAATAGACTATATTTGGAGAATGTAAGATTGAAGAAGCAACTCAAAGCAGTTGGTGAGTCTCAAGGTAAAGAGAATTTTCCCTATCATCCTTTACAATCCCAAGAAGTTGGTGACGCTATACCTATTGATCAGTTGAATGTTTTGAAGTTGAGTTTGAAAAGGAAATTGAGGAATTCAAAAATCAAAATGAGAAAATAAAAGATGAAGCAAGATTGAAAATTCTTTAAGTATTTGAAAAAATCTTGGAGTATAGAATGAAATTGGTTGTTGACAAGTTGGGAGATGTTCATGAATGCTGCACCTATTTGTCTCAGGCCATTGAATAGCTAAAGGTCAATCTTTCTATTTTGGATCCAGTATACAAGAGATAGTTCTACAAAGGAATCTAGGTGCTCCTATTTCACTCAAGCCAACAGATAAAATGGTAAAGATGATTTTGGATGCATTTCAGTATGTGAATGGAGAGAGTTAAAAAATGCAAGCAAAGATTGATTCTTTTGCTACTTTCAAACACCAATTCATTCCTTCAGTTCTGATAGAGGATAAACAAATCAAAGGTTTTGAAGAGTGGAAAAATGAGTTTGGTCAAATAATTTCTCACGTGATTGATCACTTGAAGAAAGATGAAGACATAAATATTCTTAGTTTCAATGTGATTCTGGATAGAGTGATTGCTCTAGATGTTGGATATGCAAAATTCATCATTGAAGTCAAGGTGTTGCTAGATAAGAGATGGAAGGATCACCAAGCCAATCTACTCTAGATCTAAGAATATAAATGGCCTAGTGATTACACTGTGTACCAATGGGAGCAACAATATCTGTTGACTGAAGAATGAATAGGCCAAGCATGCAGTGGAGCAAAGAACATCAAGATGGCATCAAAAGGCACCAGATCTTCATTAAATAAAATTTAGATGTCCTCCTATTTTGTCTCTTTCTTGTCTTATGCTTTTCAAAATGTATTTAAAATATATTTGGCGGTCTTTTTAAGACTTGTCAAAAAGTAAATATTGTAATAGGTCATAGAAAGGGGTGGGCATATGAAAAGTCATTTTGGAATGTGAAATCTCTGAAGCTTGTAGCTTCCTTCACCCCTATAAGAAGGAAACCAAGACCTTGGGAAAAGTCTCTGGGAAATTGATTTAGGAAAGAGACATTGTAAGGCATGTTCTTCAAAGCATATCAATAAAGCAAACTGCATTTCTCTGGTGCCAGATATCTAGTTCTTAATTTCATGTTGAGTGTTAATGTTTCACTTTATCTGGTTGTCTCCATTTTTGCTTTTTCCTTGTTATCTAAATTAGCATATCAAGTATATGTCTAGTTTTTCAAAGCATATTTCATGTTTTGGGTGATTTATGTGATAGGGTTTCCTCAAGTAGGAATTAAATTCCATTGAATAGATCATTGTAATTTGGAGGATCCAATTTGGATAACTAAGTAGAACTAGATAGAAATTATCTTGCATGTTTATGCCTGTCATAAACAATTCCATGCCAAGTAATTTAAGTTGTGACTAGATAGAAAGTACATATTCATATGTGAATAAACTCCATTGCCCATCTAGAGAAAAAGGCACCGATGAATTCTTTTCTAGAATCATTTCCTTGTATTATATTTAAAAATCCAAATTTAGTTTTCTATTTGTAGGAGTAGGAGTAGTGTATAGAATAGAAGAAATAACATATTCAATTCTCATGCCAAATCTGAATTAGGTTAAATTGGATGATTTAATTGATAAAATTTCATATATTCCATAATCTGCTTACGAGTCACCAACCAATTCAAGGATTAGTTATTCATTAGTGAATATAAGGTAACACCCACCTAGGTGAAGCAAAGCATAAAGTGTAGAGAATCCTAACCACTTGGGTTAATTCTATCAGTTGGACAAATTAGTTGCATAACCTAATCATAAAGCTTGGCATCCTTTTAGGGTTCTACAAACTACAAATTTGAGAACCAATAGACTCTATAAGGGAATTTTTGGCTAAACAAAGAGTCACAAGTTTTGTCTACTCCTGAGTTGTTTCAAGTTCCATCATTGGATGGAAAAATAAATTTGGCTAGTATTTCTCCCTTACAAAAGTTAAAATTGGGGATAATTTTCCAAGCCACCACTCAAGAGGAGATTTTGAAGTCTCATATTGAAGGTAATGAGCTTATAGAGGAAGCAATGATGATTTTTGAGAAGATTATGCTAGAAGTTAAGAGAGATACATCTTTGACTCCCACTCTGCAAATTTAGAAGCTTATGGAGTTAGTGAGCAGTCATTTTGAATCATTTGAATAGGCGGCAGAAAAGAAAGTTAGAGAAGAGATTGATAATAAGAGGTTAGTAGAGCTGATTCACAAATGCTCTAAGGAACAAATTTTGTTAGATAATAGCATTAAGTATGTTGAAACAACTATCAATGATGCAAATTATATGTATAAATTTTCTTTATCATGGCCAATAACAACTAAGGATATAAAGGATAAGATTGCTAGTCTGGAGAATCAGCTTGTTAAAATTTTTGGTACCTATAACTCAATGAAAGATCCTAATGGAAACCTGAGAGATGAAATAGAGAAATCTCATGCATTAATGAAGAATATGTAGAATCAGAAGGAGACAATAAAAGATCAAATGATTCAATTGAGAGAAATAGTAAGCTTTAAGATGGCTTCTATGATGGGTCTGATCAGTGAAGTAGAAAACGTAAGGAAGATGATAGAGGCCCCTGCCACAATAGATAAGGCAAAAGATCTGCTATCTCAGATTAATGGGTATGTATAGTTTTTGAGCTATGCAAAGGCATGATGGGATTCAGATGTTGCACAATTAAAAAATATCTATAGTGCTATGTTTCTTAAGAGTTAGTAAGTTTTTGATTTCTTGTATATACGTGGAAGGTTAAAGAAAACAATTTTGTTGTACATAGAAATCAATTACTTAAGGGGAGTGAATTTCAGTTTGTATATACTCATGTGCTCTAGACAAAGGAAGATCTAGTAAAAAGTTCATATCCTTTACCACTGATGTCAAAGGGGGAGAGAAGATGATGTGAAAAAGTTATTTCTGAAGAAGAGATGCAAATGTGGAAAAAACTTGTCTCAGTGGGAGAATATTCAATGATTTGGTTTTGATGGTTTTCACATCATGTGATGCCATTGATTCCAAAGGGGGAGATTGTTGGAAATATCATTATTAGAGACACTACTAGTATGTTGATGTGCATGATATTCAAGAAGTGTTGTCTTTGATGGAAAAAAAAGTCTAAAGGCTAATGGCAACAAAGTCTTAAAGGTTTGGCAACAAGGTTCAAAAGTCAGTAATCAAAGGTTGCATAAAAAATATGGATCAAAGACTAAAATTGAGTTGTGAGGTTATTATAGCAATATCCCTCACAGGATGTTCCTATCCTCATTAAGTTACCTATATAGAAAGTTTTGATTTGGAAGAAGACTTGGTGAAAATTGGTTGTCAAAATGTTGCATTCAGTGTACAGAACTACAGTATTTTGGTCCTCTTTTGTCAAATACTGAAGATCTTGTTCTATGGATTTGGTAATTTTATATGGATCACTAGAAGTACCTAAATCCAAAATTTCATACTCTTAAGTGTTCTGAAATGAAGGTTACATGTAGAAGAAGTTTGGTATGTTAAAGTTTAGCCTTAAGCAGTGTAGAGTATAGGATTGTTTTGGTATGATGTTTCTAGTATGGAACAATTTTTTTCTAAAGTGTTATTGGCATATTGTTAGAGATTCTAAATCCAAAGTTTTAGAGTTTGAAGTCCTCCAAAATGATAGACAAGTTTGTCAAAATATCGCTACATGGATAAATAGTGTTTGACTATGATAGAGACCTAGTTCTAGTACTCCACATTTCACTGCATAAAAACATTTTGTAGTGTAGATATGGGTTTGTGATTATAGATGTCTAAAGATTGTTTTTTCCATATTTGAAATGATTTAGTGGTCTGAAAGTTGAGCTATCTTATGACAATCAGTGTGCACTTGTGTTTGTGAAGCCAACCTAAAGAAGTGTATCATGTGCAGAGCAATTCAAGGATTGGAGTGTTATCTTAAGAGGTTCTAAAGGTTGGTCTGACCTAGGAGAGTGTGTTTCAAGTTTTAGTTCATTCCACAATGCAGTTTGGTTAATAGGTTGAGGCTGACTAGTGCTATTCTACACATTACATCCAATTAGGTTGACCTGGTTTGGTTTTGGTATTTTGATGATGATGATGATGATTAGATGAGATGAGATGTGATGATAAAAATGCAACAAATTGTGATCAGAGCAGAGAATTTGTGAGTATAGAATAGAGCATATAATGTGATTGTAGAGCAGAGCAGAGTTGCAATTCAGATCAATAGAAGAATATTTTGATTATGCTTCATTAGAACTATATTTCATGCATTTGTAGATGCAATTGTAATAATTTATCATTGGCAGTGAGCCACCCTTCTTTTTCTCTCTTTTCTCTCTACTCTTTCTTTCAGTGGGTAGTGAGTCCACTTGGACAGTGAGTCCACCTATAGTGAGCACTTCTATAATATCTTATAACCAGTTATATTAATATTGTGAGCTAATCCTCACCATGGTTTTCCCCTCTTTGGGTTTTCCATGTAAAAATCCTGGTGTTCATGTGTTATGCTATGTGGTTTTATATTTTGTTCATAAATTTCTTTATAGTTATTTAGTTTGGAAAATGGATTAAAGGTTTACTATGTGAATGGTTTTATAGAATACTGATTCACCACCTCTTAGTATCTAGGTGTTCAACAAGTCACATAAATTTTCTTGGACCAAATCTTTCATCTTCATGGAATCCCTTCTTCCATTGTCTTAGATCATGATGCAATCTTCACCAGTCATTTTTGGACAGAACTCTTTTGATGCACCAACATGCAACTGAATATGAGTTCAGGGTATCATTAACAAATTGATGGCCAGACTGAAATTGTCAACAAATTCTTGAAAACTTTCCTTCATTACTTTACCTCATAACAACAAGATCAATGGACAAAGTGGCTACCTCTTGTTGAATGGTGTTACAATACCTCCTACACCATTTCAACTAAAATGACTCCATATGAAGTAGTCTATGGTCAAGCACCACCAGTGCTCCTTCCATACACCCCCAATACTTCACTAGTTTAGGCAGTCGACATAATTTTCTGAACTTAGGATTAGATTCTTAGCATCCTACATGATAATCTTCATATGGTACAAAATAGAATGAAACAATAGGATGATCAACACTATTCCAAGTGTAGTTTTCATGTAGGTGATATGTTTTTTCTTCACTTGCATCCATACATGCAATCATCCCTAAAACTCAAAGGGCATCATAAGATGGCTTCAAAATTCATGGGACATATAAGGTTCTTCAAAAGATTAGGTCAGTTGCTTATGAATTGGAGATCCCCCCTTCTTCTCAAGTTCATCCAGTATTTCATGTCTCTTGTCTAAAGAAAGTTCTTGGCACAAACATCATAGTGTAAATTGTTTTACTGGAACTTGATAATGAAGGATCCATCCTTCTTAAGCCAGAGGTAATCTTGGATAGGAACACTTGCCAACTTCACTCCGACTCCATCACAGAGGTATTAATTTAGTGGTAAGGAATGCAACCAAATGATGCAACATGGGAACCACTACTTTAGATTTAGCAACAATTCCCACATTTGAAGCTTTGAGGACAAAAATTTTTCTAAGAGGGAGGGTGTGTTAGGAAACTGTGTTAGCCCTTCTCTTTACTTTGTTAGTATATTAGTTGCTATGAACACATATGCTTTGTAAGTTGTCCCATGAGCATATTGTTCTATCCAACATTCATGGGAAGTAGTAGTTTTTTATATTAGACTTAGTAAATAAGTAAGTGTTGAGGCCAATGAAGGCATCAACAAACTTATTGTATTGAGCTTGCTCAAAGGAGGTTGTGTGGGTTGTTTTAAATTCCCAACCTGATCTCAAAAGGGCAATCTATAGAATAGCCTATTATAGTGATGGATTTTCCTTGAGGGATTGGCCAATGAATAGGAAAAGTGGAATGAATCTTTTTTTTCTCTACACTTTAGGCTCTGTAAGACCTAGGCATGTGTGCCCTTTGGAATAAACCAATACTTATTTCAGATCTGATACTACTTATCTTAAATACTATTTCCTAAAATAGATATTGATGCATGAGCATCCAGTGGTGTAAGGGCAATCTTGCATCACTCAAAAAAAAATGTGTTTCAAAATCATCGATGTTCTTTCCATTTATTTTCAAAATTTGTGGTTCTAGTTCCATAATCACTTGAATAATGATGTAGAACTTTCAGTTTTTCCAAACTACTAAAAATAGCAACCTGCTATTTTAGGAAAGTTTGCATTTGGGCATGGATTGAAGTGAAAATTTATAGGAGGCTTTGTAACTAAAAAATAAGACCTTTGGCGAAGGAATCACGCAGAGATCATTTGTGAGCTGAAAGATACTAAAGTTCCTATTTCTTGAAAAATGCCTAAAAATTATTCAAACTCAGGTCTGAGGCACTAAATGGCCCCATATGGGCCTAAAGATGGCTAGAACCAACAAAGCGGGTTCTTAGCACATAGAGAACTCCGTGATCTTTTTGACGCATAAAAGGTTCATCAATCAGACACCCAGATCAAAAGTTATGGCTCCTAAAAGTTGACCTATTTTTGGAGGGAGATGCCAATTTCAAAATTAGGTTGTTGGCCACTAAAAAGGCTATTAATAAATATTTTTGGGAACCCTGGGAAGTAGTAGAGTTAACGGGAAAAGTGTAGAGTCAAGAATAGATGGGAAAACATAAACCCTAGCTGATTTGGGGTTACAGAAGGCAGAAGATTCTAGAGCCTGGTGATGTGTAGCTATAGTATGTTGCAACCTATGGAGGATTGATTCCTCTAATTGTAATTAAGTTTCTATATTGTAATAAGTTGTCCAAATCAATAAAAAAATATTCTATTTTCTATGTTTCATTTCTGTTGTTGTGTGTTTTATGATTTACCTCCTTCATCAAGTGGTATTAGAGCAAGGGTTCCTAAGTGTGTAGACAGATCGCCGACCGTGAGGTAGTTTGTACCAGGACCTGAGGTTGTGGTTTTGCTGTGGAGATCAAGATGCCTCCACGAAGAAATTATATTGGGAGGAATGCTTTGATGGAAGAGGGTTATAGAGCCCTACAAAGGCAAATTGATGCATTGTAAGAGGAGCTATGAAGAGTGTTTGAGCTGAGAACAAGAGAAGAAAGAGAAGATGAAGTTGAAGAAGAGCTATTTGATGAAGAACAAGAAGCTGCAGGAGATCCTACAAAAGTTAAGTTGTTGAGGGCCATTTTGAAGATCAAAAAGAGGTCTAGGATCAAAGTTTCTACATATTTTGGAGATTTGAATCTAGAACAACTTATTGATTGGATCAATGACATGGAGGAGTATTTTGAGTATAAAGATGTGGAGGACCTAGATCGGGTCAAGTTTGACAAAGCAAAGTTGAAAGGCCATGCCAGTATTTGGTGGAAGGAGGTCCAATTATAGAGGAATAGAAGAGGAAAAGGAAAGATCACTAGATGGGATCAGATGGTGGAGAAACTGAAGAAGCAGTTCATTCCTATGGACTATGAGATGGAACTGCTGAAGAAGTTGTAAGGACTAAAGCAAGGTAACAAGTCTGTTAAGGAGTATATAGAAAAGTTTTATAAAATTACTATTAGGATAGGCCATGTAGAGGCCAATAAGGAGAAGGTAGCCCATTACATTAATGGGTTGAGGCTAAGTATTCAAGAGGAACTGAGCCTGGTTAGAATGACCACCATAGAAGATGCGTACTAGTTTTCCCTAAAGGTGGAAGAGAAGCTGAATAAAAGATTTGATAGCAAGCAAAGGGGAAGAGGTCAAGGTAGAAGGACTGGTGGAAGACCCTATGGAGGTCATGTAATGAAGATCAAAAGACAAGTGAAGAAGCTGGAACTAGTTGAAATCAGAGAGGGGATAATGCCTACCGCCCTCATGACCAGAACAATGGTTAGCAAAGAGGAAAAGTAAGAGGTAGACTTGGGCAAGGACCCAGAAGAGGAGGTTTCAAAGGAACCTGTTTCCAATGTGGAGAAGAAGGGCATCAAGCATACGAGTGTTTGCAACATCAAGGAATGACAAATAGAAGACCTGAAGGTAATGCACCAGTTGCACATGTAGATGAAGATGCGCAATCTAATCATTCTGAAGATGCTAAAAGGGGAGAAACCCTAGTTGTCAGAAGAACTTTGTTGAATGAGGAGAAAGAACCCAATTAGAGGAAGAGTTTATTCCGCACAAGGTACAAATGTGAAGGTAAGTGTTATGATATTAATATTGATAGTGGAAGTACTGACAATCTTGTTTCAAAGGAGATGGTTGACAAGTTGAAGTTGACAAGAAAAAAGCATCCACATTCATATCGGATTGCATGGATGCAGAAGGACCACAAAGCTTTGGTCAATGAGCAGTGTTTAGTGAAGTTTGAGATTGGGGACTACCATGATGAGGTGCTGTGTGATATCATGCTGATGGATGCATGTCATATGTTGTTGGGGAGGCCGTGGTAGTATGATAGGAGCGTTGTCCATGATGGTCATTCAAACACATATTCACTAACAAAGGATTGAGTTTGTCATAAGTTGAAACCCTTAAAGGAGGTGGAAGAAAAGGTATGTAGTATTGCCAAAATTTGCTTGGTAGATGGTAGGAAATTTTTGGAGGGTATGAAGCATGAGCGTCATTGCTTTGCACTGATTCCTAAGATTAGTCAAGAGAAAGGTGAAGATGTACCAACAAAAGTTTTAGATATGTTGGAAGAATTTTAGGATATTGTCTCTGATAATGTACCAGAAGGTTTACCACTAGTGAGGAAGATAAGTCATCAAATGGATTTGATACTAGGAGCTAGTTTGCCGAATAAGGCTGCCCATAGAATGACTCTTGTAGAGAGTGAAGAGATGAACAAACAAGTTCAAGAGCTGTTAAGGAAGGGACTGATAAGGGAGAGCCTAAGTCCATGTGTGGTACCTATAGTACTAGCACCCAAGAAAGATGGAGAATGGAGAATGTGTACAGATTCTTAGGCCATCAATAAGATCACAATCAAGTATAGGTTTCCATTGCCAAGAATGGATGACATAATGGATTGTTTGAGTGGAGCCAAGTACTTCACAAAAATTGACCTAAACAGTGGGTATCATCAGATCCGTATCAGGGAAGGAGACGAATGGAAGAAAGTCTTCAAGACAAAGGAAGGTTTGTATGAGTAGTTAGTCATGCCATTTGGGCTAACCAATGCACCGGGCACATTCATGTGATTCATGAATGAGGTACTGAAATAATTTTTGGGAAGTTTTGTTATTGTTTATTTAGATGATATTTTGATTTTTAGTAAGACTTGGGATGAGCAATTGATGCATATCAAATGAGTTTTACAGAAGCTAAGGGAGAAGTTGTTGATTAATTTGAAGAAATACAATTTTATAAAGGAGTTGGTATACTTGGGACTTGTTGTCTTAGAGGAAGGTCTTAAGTTGGACCCAAAAAAAGTAAGGGCTATCATTGAATGGCCTACACCGAGGAGTGCTACAAAGGTAAGATCTTTTCATGGTTTGGCAAGTTTTTATAGAAAGTTTATTAGGAATTTTAGTGGCATTTGTACACCCCTAACTGAGATAATGAGAGGGGATAGAAAAGAGTTTAGATGGACTAAAGGAGTAGATAAAATCTTTGATACATTGAAGCAAAAAGTCACAGAGCAACCTATTTTGGCACTTCCATATTTCAATAAGGTATTTCAAGTAGATTATGATGCTAGTGGCAGTACTATAGGAGCTATTTTGAGTCAAGAAGGTAAGACCATTGCCTATTTTAGTGAGAAGCTTAATGATGCCAAGAAAAATTATTTTGTTTATGATCAGGAATTTTATGCTATAATTTAGGCTTTGAAGAAATGGAGACATTATTTGTTGCCATAAGAGTTTGTTTTATATATTGATCATTAGGCTTTACAGTATCTTAATAGTCAAGGAAAGTTGAATCAAAGGCACTTAAAATGGGTTGAGTTTTTGCAGAGTTATACTTTTATTTTGAAGCATAGGAGTAGGAAGTCCAATAAAGTTGCAGATGCCTTGAGCAGAAGGCAAAATTTGTTGACAGAAATGAAGATAGAGGTTGTTGGGTTTGATGAGCTCAAGAGTTTGTATCCAAAAGATCTAGATTTTGCAGAGGCTTGGAAAGCGTATTTGGAACCTGTTACTTTGGATAGGACAAAATGGTTGGATTTCATAATCCAAGATGGCATGTTGTTTAGAGGAAGCCAGTTGTGCATTCTGAGGAGTTCCATGAGAGAGAACCTGATAAAGGAGGAGCATACTGGGGGATTAGCTAGACACTTTAGTTGAGATAAGACCATTGCTATTGTTGGTGAAAATTATTATTGGCCACAGTTGTAGTAGGATGTGAGGAAATTTGTGCAGAGTTGCCAAGTGTCTCAGATGGCAAAAGGAACAAGTTAGAATACGGGGTTGTATCAGCCACTACCTATACTTGAGAAGCCATGTGATGATATTAGTATGGATTTTGTTCTTGGTTTACCAAGGACACAGAGAGGAAATGATTCCATTTTTGTGGTGGGGGATAGATTCTTGAAGATGGCACATTTTATTCCTTACAAGAAGACTAATGATGCTATTCATATTGCAGAGTTATTTTTTAGGGAGGTGGTGAGATTACACGGTCTACCAAAGAGCATAGTTTCAGATTGAGATAACAAGTTTGTTGGTTATTTCTAGAGGACATTGTGGAAGAAGTTGAAGATAGATTTGAAGTTCAGTTCTGCATGCCATCCATAGACTAAGGGACAGACCAAAGTGGTGAATAGGAGTTTGGGTAATCTACTACGATGCTTAGTAGGAGATAACCCTAAGGGATGGGATTTGATTTTACCACGGGTAGAATTTGTATACAACAATTCTGTCAATAGGAGTACTAGTAAATCACCATTCCAAATTGTATATGGGAATAGTTTAAGAAATGATTTAGAGTTAAGGAATCTGGACAAAGGAGAAAAGACAAGTGCTGAGGCTAAAGACTTTGCAGAACACATGAAGAATTTGCATGAAGAGGTGAGAAAGCACATTAATAAGATGAATATTCAGTACAAGGCTAAATTAGATTAGAAGAGGAGATATAAGGAATTCCAAGTAGGAGATGAAGTCATGGTTCACTTGAGAAAAGAAAGGTTCCCAATTGGAACATACAATAAGCTAAAAATGAAGAAATTTGAACCATGCAGAATTTTGAAGAAACATGATTTAGGAAATACATATGAGGTAGAGCTGCCAAGTGGGATCAAGATTTCCCTTGTTTTCAACATTGCTGATTTATCAGAATATCGTGAAGGTGGAATAGAGGATGGACCAACAAAAGAACAGTGGAGTATTCTGGCATCTACTTCAATAGGTGAGATAGAAGAGATCTTGGATAGCCATGTGGGAAGTACTCAGAATAGGCAATATGAAGAATATCTGGTGAAATAGAAAGGAAGGCCTATTGAAGATTCTTCTTGGTTGTCTAAGGTAGAGGTTGACAATTTTAGTTTTCCTCACACAAACACTTGAGACGTGACATGGTCACTTATCAAATTACCCTGGGTGTCTGATGCAGGAGTATCTAGTGGTGTAAGGGCAATCTTGCATCATCCAAAAAAAGATGCATTTCAAAATAGTCTATGTTCTTTCTATTTCCTTTCAAAATTTGTGGTTTTGGTTCCATAATCACTTGAATAATGATGTAGAACTTTCAGTTTTTCCAAATTGCTAAAAATAGCAACCTCGTGTTTTAGGAAAGTTTGCATTTGGGCACGGATTGAAGTGAAAATTTATAGGAAGCTTCATAACTAAAAAATAAGACCTTTGGCGAAGGAATCACGCAAAGATCATTTGCAAGATGAAAGATATTAAAGTTTTGGTTTCCTGAAAAATGCCTAAAAATTATTCAAACTTAGGTTTGAGGCACTAAATGGCCCTGTACGGGCCCAAAAATGGCTAGAACCCACAAATCTGGTTCTTAGCGCGTAGAGAACTCCATGAGATTTTTGATGCATAAAATGGTTCATCAATCAGACACCTAGATCAAAAGTTATGGCTCCCAAAAGTTGACCTAGTTTTGGAGGGAGATGCAAATTTCAAAATTAGGTTGTTGGCTACCAAAAAGGCTATTAATAACTATTTTTGGGAACCTGGGAAGTAGTAGAGTTAAGGGGGAAAGTGTAGAGTCAAGAATAGGTGGGAAAATAAAAACCCTAGCTGATTTGGGGTTACAAAAGGTAGAAGATTCCAGAGCCTGGTGATGTGTAACTGTAGTGTGTTGCAGCCTTTGGAGGATTGATTGTAATTGAGCTTCTGTAATGTAATAAGTTGTCCAAATCAATAAATAAATATTCTATTTTCTATGTGCCATTTCTGTTGTTGTGTGTTTTATGATTTACCCCTTTCATTAGATATGTTATCTCTAAGATATGCCAAAAGAATTACTGATATACTAAAATAATGGGCTAGATCCTCAGGCTTTAATAGAACTCTCTTCTAGGAAAACATTGGAAAAACATTACAAACTTAATATAGAAATGGAACTTTACTTTGATTTTTAATATGAATAACCAAGGAGTTGTATCAAGACAATAGTTCTAAGAGATCGATGCCTAGATCCTTGATCACAAAGTCAAAACATATATAAATGAAACTAAATATAATAGTATATTCCCAGCTCAGGTAAACACTGCAATAATGTATTACACTATGACACCTTGAAAAGTTCAAAACTAATTCTACGTAGGAATCCCTGCATACATTTACGACATTCAATACCATCTTTAAAGAGTTAAATTTAGTCTTTGAGTAAAATCTATTAAGAAGGATATCCTTACATAGGAAAGACTGTGAAGATGAAAAAACCTAATCCTTAATCAATTTGTATTCATAAATGTAATAAAGAACATAATTTTAGGAGATAATATATCTTGAACTTTGACAATATATTTAAACTCATGAACTGGTACTGTCATACAAAAGATGCAAGTACATCAAAGTATATTCTCAAAATAACAGCTAAAATAGGAAAAAACTAGTCTACAACTATGTGTATTGTGATTCCAAGATCATTGTCTAAAGACCTGGAATGGATGAAAGGGACTAGAGAAGCATATTCTCTTTTGAAAAAGGAATCAAATGATCCATAACAAAATGTTGAATGTTATTACTTTATAGATCAGACAAATTATTGTGTTTCTCATCCCAAGCCTTATACTACTCTTCTGTAGGCCATTGGAATGCCAGAAATTCATCAACACTATTTATATATTTGTTATCATATTTTGCTAGTATTGATTCTACTACTCTCACAAATTCTTCAACATGCTTGCGTGTGTCCCATAGCTTACTCACGTGCTACTTCTGAAAAGATCAATATGAACTCTATTGTCTTTGCATATAAGGAAAGAAAGCATTGAAGTAATAACCTTGAATTGAAAAGACCATATTTGATAAGGCTTAACCTCACCATCCTCTTTTTTTATCTAAGGCATCAATCCTACACTATAATTGTCAAACTCCTTAATCTTAAATAATGCATTTTCTCCAAGTTTGTTGACAAATCCTTGTAACTCCTCAACTGTCTTGACTATAGTTTAGGTAGGCTTAATTTCCCCTAGGGGATCAAGCTCATAGGTTGATCCTTTATACATTCCTAACAATGATTTAATCCTTAGGATCTACCTATTCAAAATGGGCATAGCTCATTCTTTGTCTTCAACAATTTTCTTAATTGCCATTGATAACTTGTAGTAACACTTAGGGACATTTTTTGTTTTTGCAAAAATTTTACTTATTAGAAGTTTGAACACATTTGAAACAAGGTGTTCATTATTTCCTTGTTGATCCTCCCTAAAGTCTACAAAAATTTCTTCAAAAGCTTCAAGTTATCTTCTTAATTCTTTATTTTCCCTCTCAAGATCAGACTTTAGTGGTGGAGATGAAGAGCTACTAACAGCCATGGCTCCTACATCCCTTACTACTATTTAGGGTGAAAATTGGATTATTTAATTTAGTGCTTAAATCCTCCTTTCACCCATTACATTCAAGGAGCTTAGGATGGAGTGGCAGAACACTATCAGGTCCTTGGTCACTTACAAATGTAGGGAAACTTGGATTAATAGGGTGTTTGATTATTAATTTTCCTTCTCCTATGCTTAATTATCCATCAAAACCCTAATTATGTGAAAATGACAGTAAATAGATGAATAACGGGAAATGCCTCTATAGAAAGCTGTAAAATTACAAATGACTGTGCACATTTGGGGTCCCAAGGCAGAAAAGTTGGGGACAAAAGAGCGGGCACCCAAGTCCAATGCCCTACTTTTTGTCAGGATCTATGGACAAGATCTATAACCTGTTTCTACTGCACCGAAGGTTTTTCCATCACAAAACTTGGAGGACTAATGAGCGGGCACCCAAGTCCAAGGTGTCCTTTTCTGATGTTCTACAATTTTGACACTCCAACATGCCCTCCTGCAACTTTACTTTGTCTGCATCATCAACTTGTAACCTGCAACCATAAACTTTGGGAGAGGGTTGTGGTGTTTAGGAGCTTGCCTCAATCAAGCCTCGAAAGGACACTTAAGTCTTCCAAACACCTTTGACAGATAGATAGTGCATGCCTTGGGAGGTAGAGGCCAGAAACCAAATGAATAATGATCACAATAACAATAAATGCCACCTTGTAGTGAAGATCTCATGGGAGGAAGATGCTCTTCATTCCATGAGGAAATGGATGCTCAAATCTGCAAACACAAACACATAGACCACACAAATCTACTCTTACAACACAATTAAAGCCTGAAATCACCTTTAGGATGCCAAAATCAGATGAACATAATCTAGTTTTACAAATGAATGCCTAAACATGCTTTTATATGCAACTACAAACACTCCCACCAAGATTTTTGTAATTCAAACTTACCGTGTTGGCATAGGACCCAAATAATAGTCACAAGATAACACCCAAAAATTGGGACTGCCCCAAAATAGGGTAGGACTAGGGTGCAGGTACCCAAGTCTTCCCCCCTATTTTGGGTAGGGGTTATCTCAAGTAGACCCCCTAGGTCCTATTTGCCAAGAGACTTAGGGGTTTTCTCATTAGGTTGTTTAAATATGATGTAAAAGGTCCTAAATGCACACAAAAGACCCAAGAGATAAACCTAAAGAGGGAAAAGCCCCCAAGGGGACATTTTCTGATGTTACATTTAGCCCCCTCTTTAATGTATGTATAAATGCAAGGCCAATACATGCATTAAAGTATGGTCACAAGCACAGAAAACACTCCAAGCATGGAGAAGACACGCCAACCACATAGAAGATAGTAACAGGCATGCAAAATACGAAGAAGATAGTTACAATCATGCAGAACATGGAGAAGACAAAAAATGCATAGAAGATGCATTAATGCATGGAAGATAGGCATGATTCTTTTGTTTTCTTTTTCTAATATATATGAAATGCAGATGCAAGTACTAGAAAGTAAACAAACCTCCCATATTGTAGGAAGCACTCATCAGGCTGGTCTTTAAACTGCATATATGGGGCAACACACATGCAAGACATGCAAAACCTCCCAGAATGTAGGAAGCACTCATCAAGCTAATCTTTCGACTGCATATGGGGCAACAAACATGCTAAACAAAGAAAACACTCCAAAACACACACACTTGAAGACACAAAGAAAACACGACAGACAAGCGATAGAGTGTTCCTATTTCTAGGCCCAACACCATCTAAGGCACATTACAGGCACACACCGATGATTGCACTTCACCACAACAATTGTTGAAGACACACTTAAGGGTTGAGTTAGTCACATAACTGCTCTCCGCCTCCGTAGAGGACTTTTGAAAATGACAAGATGATGTAATATGCTCTAAGAAATACACCATCCCTACCTTTGCAGAGGGCTTAAGAAAAAGGATATGCTCAATATCCCACCTCTGCAGAGGGCTTACATGATTGATTGATTGATTGATTGCAAACAAACTCAGGATGTAGGAAGCACTCATCGAGCTAGTCTTTAAACTGCATCTGAGGACAAGCACATAGCTAACCTCTACAACAAACAACTTACCTTATATATGCCCCCACCTTAAGGTGGTTAATATCAGGTATCAATATCAAGCACATTAAGGTAGGAAGAAAACATGCAAGGGAACACAAGCTCTAGCAAAGCCCATGCCCCTTGGAGGTGAGATGTGCTTCACGATCGCCAAATGTTCCCACAAACACATCCCTGCAAGAAACATGTTAGTGTCTACAACATCATGATAAACAACAAAATCAATGCATCTGATTAACCATACAAAGAGCCAAAGTTATACAATGAATTTGGAGTTTGAGGATAACCATGGGGCTATATCACGAAGCTCTCCAAATCGATTACTGCCAAGGCTAGTTTCAAAGACAAACAAAGGTGCATGGAGCAATAGTATTGGTAAGATTTGTAAATGAGATAAAAATATCATCATAGTCACTACATGGAAAGTATGAGTGCTTCCACTAGCCAAGCATCAGATAAAATGGACAACCCCATCGTCATATTAGGAACTAAGTCCATTTTTTTGATTACTCTTGAAAGGGTCACTAGGTCCACATCAGTATAAATGTTTTTCATCATCCACCCGCTAGGTGGAAACACTAGAGGAAGGGAAACAATAAATAAGATAGGAGAAACAAGTGTCTTAGGGATAGTCACATAGGAGGTGCCCCCAGTGTCACCAACTGCAACGTTCTGTCTATAAGACACAACACACAACAATGAAATCAGAGAGAGAGGCAATATAGAAGAATGGTGATACAAATAGAAGAAGGTCACCATAGAGGTAGTCTCCTAGTATCCTAGACCTTACAGGAGAATCAGGGGTCATCCTAGGAGGCCTAAACAACACATAACACATCACAGGGGAAGCACATCATGAGAGAGATAAAGGGTTAGAGATACTTACCTATAGGGTTTTTGTGCTAAGTCTTATCATCAAGTAAATCATTGTCATCTTCCCACTCCCGAATGCTAGAGGAAAGTGGGACATAAGGTACCATAGCCCAATTCTTGTCTTTGTTATGATCATCTTTGTTTGGTTCAATGTTTTCTTGTTGAGATGCGAGGTAAGCTCATCACCTTCTCTTTCTCCATTTTGCATTTTGAATTTGTTTTTCTTTACAACTTAGTTTTTGTAAAATAGGGCTTTGCTTTGTCATAGATTTTTGTGTTATAGAGGAGGAAGCACCAGGATCGAAGTTTGTTTGTCTAGGTGGAATGTTTTTTTGCTGATAATTACCTCCTAATCTTTGTAAGGATGATGGGGAAGGAACCTCAACATCATGATGGATTTGTTCTTTTATTGTAGGGAAAGTGTCATTGATTTCATCATTCTGCACCAACATACCCTCATGGGAAGAATCATTTTTGAAAGAATGTCTAGAGGAAAATTTTGTGTCATCATGACATGAAATAGGTATTGAATGCATGAGAGAAGTGCTATCACCATCATCTTTTTCATTGCTACTCATGGAGAAGAACTCAGTTAAGCTTTCTAATATCGTAGGATATTCACTCATGAGGGTTAAAAATTGGTCAAAATCAAGATCTTTGTTAAATGCACGTAAAGATACCATTGAAAAATGACATGAAGATGCCATTTCAATGTAAGATCAGAGTTTGAGAAGTTTTTCTAAAAGTATGCAAAAGACAAGTGCAAAACTATATGCAAAAATGGCCTAAAATGCTTGATTTTTTGTACTTTTTCAATGCAAACAAATGAAACAAAAGGTGTTGGAAGAAATTTGATCAAGGGAAGAAAATTATATGCCTAATATCAATCCAAAACAACAATAAGATTCTTCACAACACACTCTTGATGCAAATCTAATATGACAATAAGTCAAAAAATATGTCAAAATATGCAAATTTTTCGTCAAATCTCGATGCAAAAGAGCACAACAAAGGGTGTTGTGAGGAAAATGATGATGGAAAAAAAATTATATCAGTAATAACAGCCACTTAATGTCAAAATATCTGTCACAACACGCTTTTAGTGCCACTTAAGGTCAAACCCTAGTGAAAATATAGCAAAAATAGGCTATTTTTCATGGTTTTTCAACTCCAAGACCTAGCGAAAGGGGTGTTGTAATGAATTTTAGGAGGTGTAGCAAATAAAATAAATGATATCAGTCACCTCAATCGATAAAATTTGTAACAACAAACTTGAAGTGCAAACTAGGCCAAACCGTAGGGCAAAAATAGCAAAAATGTGTAGTTTTTCACCAAATTTTCAATACAAGAGCCTGATAAAAGCGTGTTGTGAAGCTTTTTAGGAGGGGTAGAAAATAATTACCTTGATAACAACAAATTAGTGCAAAAAGATTCTTTTATATGCAACTACAAACACTCCCGCCAAGATTTTCATAAATCAAACTTACTGTGTCAGCATAGGACCTAAATAACGGTCACAAGCTGACACCCAAAAATTGGGACTACCCCAAAATAGGGAAGGACTAGGGCACGGATTCCCAAGTCCTCTCCCCCTATTTTGGGTAGGGGTTATCTCAAGTAGACCCCCTAGATCCTATTTGCCAAGACACTTAGGGGTTTTCTCATCTGGGTGTTGAAATATGATGTAAAATGTCCTAAATGCACACAAAAGACTCGAGAGCTAAACCTAAAGAGGGAAAAGCCCGAAGGGGACATTTTCTGACATTACAACTACTAATGCCATTGAATGGGGGATAAAGATCATGCATTCTACTGGTGTTGTTGTTGTTGCTACTCCCACTGATCTTCTGATACTTTTAATTTATGATACTCATGCAACACACATATATGTTCCTCCAACAATTTCTCATATTTATTCTGCAGTGCATTAGTAGTTGCCTTACCAAAATTTGGCAACTTCCACCACCATCATTGTTGCATCAGTTGCAGGAGTGTCTAACACTCTCTTAATAATCAAACTTCATTTCAAATCCTGATTTGGTTCAGCAACCTAAGGTTTATCAGTATTAGGGGCCAAAGCCCAAATTGCTAAGGTTTTGCATTTTGGATTGAAACCTACACCAGATAATGCTATAGCAGCTTCATCTTCAGAGGAAAAGACCTCATTATCCTATCTTCTAATAGTGTGCAAGGCTATGGTAGAGGCTATATCTCATTCAGGAAGCAATAGAATACCACTCTCTCTAACCATACACCTACCTTCTTTAGGAGTAATATATTTAACCTCTACCCTCATCTATGTTAATATTTTGTAGGACACTTGTTCCTAAGTTTCTTGAGGAGATTTTGCCATTTCTTCTACTAATCTTCTGGCATACTCTTCTTTTCTGCATCTCCACATGAAATCACTAAACTCTTGAGAATTGATGAATTGATCATCAATCATAAATCTTTGGAAAGCTACAACCCTTATATAATCTGAAATGTCCTTTCCTTTAATGACAATATTTGTCAGCCTATCCAAGGGTGGCTTCACACTTTCCTCACTCTTAGGAGAAATCATCTCTTTATTTATATCATCTCCTGTAATTTCAAACTCATCCTCCTCATCCATTGGATAATCCATTAGAGGGGATTCTTCAAACTTTCTCCTCTTTGGAGATGATTCCCTAGGAGATGAATCCAAATCTACTATTTGTACAGGAGGAGGAACTATTTGCTACACTAGTGGAGGGGACAGGGAGGCTGAGAATGTGGAGGAGACTATTGAACCTGCTCCTTAACCACTACATTTTCAGCTCTACTATTGAATGTATATTTCAATGTCATATCACTAGGAGGCTGATATGATGGCCTCTCTTCTATAATTGAAGATTTACCTTTCTTCTCCTTAGAAACGACTATCCCAATTATTTCATCGATATTGGCCAGAATTGCTTTGATCCTTGTAATTGGGTGGTTGATATTTGCATATGTCCCCTTTGATGTAGAGTAGGGTGGGTGAATATAAACCAACACAAAACTCAAACTTTTCAAATTTAGAACCCTAATTTCATGGGTTTCTCTCACAATTCCCCAATTCCCCTGGTAGGACAACAAACAAGGTTTTTTGCACATAATTCCTAGAGAAGACATCATACCCTAAAACTAATTATATATTTAGATACCCATTAATCCACTTAACAACATACAAAGTTTCTAGGTGGGGTTGTTTTGGAACATGAAGGTCAAATTTCTACTGCTACGTTGGAAATATGCCTAATTAAGACAACAAAAGGGGTATTTTGACATAACTTGAAGGGAACAACTCAAACCCATGATCCAAAAACTGTTTTGGATACCCATTATGGAGTTCTAAAACATAATCAAAATTTAGGGTGGTTGTTTTGGAACAACAAAGCCAAAAATTGACTGTCTTGTTTGATAAAGGCCTAACTAGGCTTGTTTGAATGGCTTACAACTAGGTTTTCAAAACCCCAACCTCAAACCTCCATGAAAATAACTTAGACATGTCACAAATAGTCTGCATAAACATTTCCCACCTCTTCAAATATTTTTTCAAGAGCTTTTCTACAAACCCTAACTCTTATGCATCTTCTATGGCCAAAATATGAGGTTTTTAGACTAGTCTTCAGTAATTTGTCTCTAAAACACTCCAATCTCAATGAAATTCAATGGGACAAGGAGAAACATAAAGTAGACTCCATTCCACATCACCTCCAATTGGTTTCATGTCACCATTTTACCGTACAAGGTCATACAATTCACTACAATAGCAAAATTATAGTGGAAAATGCAGAAAATAGAGTCTTTATTGATGTTCAATCTTCAAAATCACCACCAGCAGCTTGTATTTGACTATTTCAAGGTGTATTTACCATTTTACAAACCATACCCAACCATTTCCAATTGACTTTTGAATCCTAACTATTCAACTTCCTTTATTTACAAAAGGTGACTCTTCATATTCCCTCTTTTTTTCATTTTGCAACAAAAAACAACATTTACAAAATTGAATAACTTGATCCCATAACCCACAGGTAACAAACTAACAAGGACTCAAATACATGAACATGGTATTAAATGACCTTATTACATCTAAATTATTTAACAACATCAAATACTAGCACTTGACCAATTTTTGCATGAAGGCTTAGGTGCCCTACACCATACTCCCCAGGCAAGATGAACTCAAGTCCCCTTGAGGATAGTGATGCAAAAGTAGATTCATTGTGATCTTGTCCTTCTCTAACCTCCAAATGATATCCTTTTGTGGTACACCCCTCCAATGAACCAAATACTAAGAATAGGCATTGTCTTTTGGCTTTGACCGGTTCTTCACTTGATGGATGATCCTTGATTCCTTCCTCATCTAAGAACATTGTCAAATCTACTTCTTCATTTACAACCACATCTCCTTCTACCTTGTAATGCACTACCTTCTTCTTCACTCCCCTTGTGTGTTTGGACTTGTCCACACTTCTTTGCAACTTACCCTTAACCTCTTCACCTTTGCTGCTCACCTCTTCTTTCTAATGTTGTGTCCCTATGACTGCTACTTGACTAGGTATATGAACCTCTAACATGAAAGAAATGGAATGAGAAATATCCCTTTTTGAAAACCATGAATGGAAAACTCCTTCAACCATCTTATCAACATACTCCTTAAACCAGCCTTGGATCTCCAAAATCAAATCATTCTTCAAATCTGTTGTTATAATGTTTCTAGGTTTAGCAGTGGCTGCAAGGTCCATGTGCTTCTCTTCTTCTACTTTGATGAACTCCTTACTTCCTACCATCGTTACATTAGCTCCCTTAGTTTGTATTTTGTCCCCTTCTTTCAATGGTGTCAAGGTATAGAAGACTACATCCTTTTCTATCTCATAAGTATTTCTCCTTCCATCATACATAACATACCTATCAAAATGCCAAGGCCTCCCTAGCAGCAAATGACATACATCCATAGGTAATATATCACACAAAATTATGTCCTTATACCCTCCTATGTTAAACTCCACCCTACTTTGATCATTCACCAAAACATATTGACCCTCATTCAACCAAGAAACTTTATAAGGAGTAGCATGTGGTATCCTAGGCAACTTGAGTTTATCAACCATCTCAATGGAAACCATCTTATCTATGCTTCTTGAATCAATTACAACTTTACATACCTTACCCAAGCACTTACAAGTTGTCTTGAAGAGTGTCCTTCTTTGTGATAGATCCTTGTCTATTGCTGCTTTGATGAGGGTTCTCCTTGCCATGAGTGATTCTCCAACCTCTGGAGCAGCCTATTGTGATGGAGAGTTTACACTCTCATTGTCCTCTTCTTGAACCAATTGAGTTCTTCTTTCACCTCCATGTGAAATAGAAGCCTGACCTTCATTGCATTGATGTCTGACCTACCTCCTCTAAATCCACCTCTCTGATCAACAACTTGTTCTTGCACCTTGCTTGTATCTTCTTGAGACTCATGTGTCTGCCTTGTATCAGAAAATGGCCCTCTTCCTCTTGAATTTCTGCCTCTGCCCTTGTTTTGCTTGTCTTGCCTTCTCTTCAATTTATCTTTAGCCTTGATGGCCAATTGATAACACTCTTCCACTATTCTTGGAGTGGTGAAGTTCAATTCATCTTAGAGGTTGTATCTTAGCCCATTCATATATCTTTCTACTATTTCTTCATCGTCTTCTATATGACCTTCTCTTATACTCAATTTATAGAATTCCTCCATATATGTTTGCACATCCATCTCCTTTTGTTTGAGATTTTGAAGCCTCTTGAACAATTGAATATTGTAATCAGTAGGTAGGAACTTACCTTTGAGTTTAGCCACCATCCTATCCCAAGATATAATTTTGGACTTTCCTTTCTTTCTCCTTTCACTTTGTACATAATCCTACCAAAGCAAAGCATGGCCCTTCAATTTTGTCTTGGCCAACTTCACCTTTTTTATCTTCTGGCACATCTTCATAGTCAAAATAGTTATCCAATGCTCCTATCCAATATAGGAGCTCTTCACTATCCATATTTCCTCCATACATAGGTAAATCCATTTTGATCTTGTACTCATCTCCCTTGATTGTTTTCATGAGTTTTTCCATCCTCAAGTCATTAGGATCCATCTCTTCCTCGGACCCTTGGGAGCTTTCCTCTTCCCCTTCTTCTTGGTCACATCACCTATGACCATACCTCTCTTCTGACTTGTTTCCAAAGCAGCAAGCCTCTCCCTCAACTCTTTAATCTCTTTCTCATCTCTAGCTTGTTTCTCCTTCAACTCAATCAATTCTCTAGCAATGGCATTCCCTTTTGGAGGCATTTTGTTCTTTTTTCAACACAACTTCTTTTCTTCAAATCAGACCTATACTCAAATACCAATTTGATACAGATAAGGGTGGGTGAATACAAACCAACTCAATACTCAAACTTTTCAAATTTAGAACCCTAATTTCATGGGTTTCTCTCACAATTCCCCAATTCCCCTAGTAGGACAGCAAATAAGGTTTTTCCCACATAATTCGCAGATTAGACGTCATACCTAGAAAATAATTGTAGATTTAGATACCCATTAATCCATTTTACAACATACCATGTTTCTAGGTGGGGTTGTTTTGGAACATGAAGGTTAAATTTCTGCTTCTACGCTGGAAATAGGCCTAATTAGGACAACAAAAGGGGTATTTTTGACATAACTTGAAGGGAACAACTCAAACCCATAACCTAGAAACTGTTTTGGATACCCATTATGGATTTATAAAACACACTAAAAATTTAGTGGTGGTTGTTTTGGAACAACAAAGCCAAAAATTGACTGTCTCGTTTGATAAAGGCCTAACTAGGCTTGTTGAATGGCTCACAACTAGGTTTTCAAAACCCCAACCTCAGACCTCCATGAAAATAGATTATACATGTCACAAATAGTATACCTAAAGATTTACCAGCTCTTCAAATAATTTTCCAAGATCTTTTCTACAAACCCTAACTCTTATGCATCTTCTATGGCCAAAATATGAGGTTTTCAGACTAGTCTTCAGTAATTTGGCTCTAAAACACTCAAATCTCAATGAAATTCAATGGGAAAAAGAGAAATAGAAGTTAGACTCCATTCCACATCAGCTCCAATTTGTTTCTCATCGCCACTTGATAGTACAAGGCCGTACAATTCACTGTAACAGAAAAAAGACAGTGGAAAATGCAGAAAACAGAGTCTTTATTGTTGTTCAATCTTCAAAATCACCACCAACAGCTTGTATTCGACTATTTAAAGGAATATTTAACATTTTAAAAACCATACCCAACCATTTCCAATTAACTTTTGAATCCTAACTGTTCAACTTCCTTTATTTACAAAAGGTGACTCTTCATATTCCCTCTTTTTTTTGCATTTTGCAACAAAAAGCAACATTTAAAAAATTGAATAAATTGATCCCATAACCCACCTAACAACCTAAGAAGGACTAAAATACATGAGCATGGTCTTAAATGACCGTATTACATCAAAATGATTTAACAACATCAAATGCTAGCACTTGACCAATTTTTGCATGAAGGCTTAGGTGCCTTGCACTACCCCTGTAAGAGGCATTCTTTCCTTCAATGACAATATTTATTTATATCATCTCCTTTAATTTTAATTTCATCCTCCCCATCCATTGGATAATCCACTAGAGGGGACTATTTAACCTTTCTCCTCTTTGGAGATGATTCCCTTAGAGGTAAATCCAATTATACTATTTGCACACGAGGAGGAACCATTTACTACACTCGTGGAGGAGACAGGGGAGGCTGAGAATGGAGGAGATTGTTGAACCTACTTCTTAACCAGTACATTTTTAGTTCTTCTCTTGAATTTATATTTCAATGTCATATCACTGGGAGGATGATATGCTGGCCTCTCTTTTATAACTATAACTTTACCTTTCTTCTCCTTAGAAACAACTATCCCAATTATTTCATCAATATTGGCCAGAATTGCTTTGATCCTTGTAATTGGGTGGTTGATATTTGCTTATGCCCCCTTGTAAGAGGAATTCTTATCCTTTTTCCTCTCCTCATATTTCAAGAATGTTGTCCATTTTACTCTTCCTAGATTAACTTCTTTTTCATCCATGCAATTTATTATAACATCTTCAACTTGATAGGTGTAGTGGATAAATTAGGATCTCTTTATGCTTTTCCTAAAGCTATTTATGAAACCTTCAGGATCAAAATTTCTTGCACACTCCTACTTTATCCCAAACATCTTGAGCTTATGATTCAATCTATCTAGATTCTGAAATCAGAGAAGACTATTAGTAAAGGAAAGAAATAACCTTTTCTTTGATTCACTAGATGAGCCTTATCTAACTTAGCAGGTTGCAATATGACTTCTATTAAGCTGACCCTCAATAATACAAACTTTGACAATAGATGGGGACCCACCAGGTATTCATAAACCCATAGAACTATGCACTCATGGTGGAAGATGAAATCTCCCTAGTTATGTCAAATATTTAGTGCAAGTATTCTCACCATAGGCCTCAAAAAATACAATATTTGGCTCGGAACCCTGGGAATTGGTTCTTGTAAGAAAGACAATACTCTACCAACAAAGCAATCCCTGAAGATAATGTAACTGGTAGTGGAACAATACTTGTCCCAAATATGTGTCTAACACTGGAGAGGATGTGGATTTTCTTTATTATCAACTTCGCTAATGAATAATCTTGGGTCCCAATTGCCTCTTCCTTCATATACAAACATATGACATAATAAAGAAAACCACCAGAACTTCACAGCTTCTTCCCCCTTCTTAATCTTTATTAACCCTTCATGTATTTTGTTGGCAAGGTAAGAAGCATAATCAATTTGTTGATTTATTGATACATGTTGAACATCAACAGCCATGTAAGTGTATAAAATAGGAAGTATTTCATTCTTGTTTTCCTCCAAGACTTGACACAATGCATACAATGTCATTGCAAAATAATTCTCAAAAGTCTCAAGTCTAAAGGGATCATATTCATTTGGGGGTTTTATGTCATAAATGCCCCCTAGAACTTTTACTTCCTAAGTTTAGCTTCTGAGTCCCTTGTTTTTCATCATGCATGTTAGATTTAACTCTTGAGACAAAATGGCCTGAAACCCATGTCAAGTGGGGCTTGAGGGACATTGTTGAGCATTAACCCTGACCCAAAATAGGTCCTAGGGAAAGGGCATTTGTGCCCTTGTCTTTCCCTATTTTGGTAGGGTCCCAAATTTGAACGTTAGTTTTGTGACGATTAAAAGGTTTCCTTGTCGACATCTTAAGTTTGAATTACAAAATTTATAGCAGGAATACATATATAAGCATGTTTAGGGCTTCATTTGTAAACTATAAGATGACTAGAGGATGATTATGATACTTTGGCAAACTTATGATCTTAGAGCATTCAAAGTATTAATTGTTGCAGAGAAGAATATTGTTGTTGTGTTTGTTATTGCAGATCTGGCTTCATCTTCTCATGTTGTAAAGGATCTTCATCTACATGTAAGCTACACCTCTAAGTTGATATTTATTTGTGTTTGAATCAATCATTTATCAATTTGTTTTTGCCTCTATCTTGCAAGGATACACACTCTTTACCAAATAATCATGTTGGAAGGCTTGAATGCCATTCCATGGCTTCATTGAGGCAAGTTCCTAAACACCACAACCCCCATCCCCTCTCCTTGTGATTGCAGGTAATAGATATTGAGTTTTGTGGAGTGGAGTTGTAGAGGAGTGTGGCAGAGGACAAGCAATCTAGATCTAATAGAAAGAAGTGGAAAAGAGCATAGTCAGGGCTTGGCTGCTAGTCCCTTTGCCCTCCAAGTTTCTGAAGGTAGAAATATCTAGAATAGGGATAATTAGTAGCAGACAGAGTCCAAAAACCCCCGAAGAAAACACTACAATGGGCTTTGGCATGAGCCTCTTTTCCCCTACCATTTCAAGATCCTAAACTTTTGTAACATTGAAAAATGTCCCCTTGGGGGCTTTTCCCTCATAAGGTTTAGCTCCCAGGTCTTTAGAATGCATTTAGAACATTTTAGTTCATATTTTAGCATCCCAATGGAATGAGACCTAAGTCCCATGGTAAATAGGACCTAGGAGGACCCCTTGAGCTGTACCCCACCTAAAATAGGGGGGAGGACTTGGGCACCATGCCCTAGTCTTGCCTTATTTTAGGGCAGCCTCAATTTTTGGGTGTCAGTTAGTGACTGTTATTGGGTCCCTTTGCCAACACGGTAAGTTTGAGTTTCAAATATCTTGGCAGGAGTGCTTGTAGATGCATATATAAACATATGTAGGCATTCATTTGTAAACTAGATTCCAATGAGCAAGCTATTGTGCTCTCAAGGTGATTTAAGGCTTTCTATTGTGTTGTAAGAGTAGACTTGTGTGTTTTGTGTGTTGATATTTGTAGATTTGAGCATCAATCTCCTCATGGCATGAAGAGCATCTTCCTCCATGAGAGCTTCACTACAAGGTGACATATCATTGTGTTTTTATCATTGATTTCTTTGGTTTTTGGCCTTTGCCTCACAAGGGCATGCCCTCTTTATCTAACAACGATGTTCGAAGACTTAAGTGTCCTTTAGGGTTTGACTGAGGCAAACCTCTAAACACCACAACCCCCAAACCAAGTCTTGTGATTGTAGGTTACAAGTGTCTCATCTAGTAAAAGTGGAGTTGCAGGAAGGCTAGGAAGACATCAGGGATTTAGGATCTGAAGGAAAGATAGATAAAGGAGCACTTTTGGAACTAGGGTGCTTGCTCCAGTGTCCTCCACAAACTGATTCATAAAAATAGAAGTTACAAGGCTGATTAGTATTTGAAGGAGGTCTAGATTCCCTGAAAAAGAAAGTAACTTGGACTTGGGTGCCCACTCCAATGTCCCCAACTATTCCACTTTAGAACCTCGAAAATAGGTATTCTATAATTTGGCATTTTACTCCTGTTTGCGAGAGCTTTTTCTGTAATTCATTAATTTGTTGTTGTATTTGCTTAATTAGGGTTTTAATGGTCAATTGAGCATAGGAGAAGGAAAATTTGACAATTAATTCCCTAATCCAAATTTCCCTACATTTGAAAGTGACTCTAGGGTATGATAATGCTTACCATTTGACCCGAGATCCTTCAATGTATAGTAGAGAGGTGGATTTAAACATCTAAACCACAAAAGATCAAAGATTCCATTTTTCCACTAAACAACTTTGAAATCTAATGTGTATTTGATTTTCATTTACGATCTCTGTGTGTGAGCATTTGTTAGAATTCATCTGTTTAGTTATGATTTTGCAATAATTAGGGTTTTGAGCATAATTGGGATTAAATTAACAAATTAAACATTAATTTCCAAATTTCCCTACTATTACAAGTGACAACCAACCTATAGGTGAATCCTCTTGGAAAATTTGTGACTCAACTTGGTTAACTATCCTTGAATGTGTGTAGTGAAACGAGGATCTAGGCATATCATTCAAATCAACCCTATCCCCCTTTTTCTACATAACATTTTGGTGAACCCATGTTTTTATTGAATTTTACACCTTTCAGAGTGTTTTACTTTAGATTTTCATTCATTTAATTCATCATTTCCATATTGCATTTGAAAATCTACAAAAAAATTGAAAATTTTGAAAAAACATTGGCATCCTAGGCTTGCATTTTGACATAGTTTGCATTGCATTTCATCTAAATCATTCTAATCTTTGATATTTGCATCAGATCTGATATAAATTACAGCAGTACATCATTCTATAATCATTTGCATTACATTTTCATGCTTAATTTGCTAGAATTTGTTTAAAATTGTGCATTTTTCATATAACCTAGTCTTGGCAATAGATAGGGTTTGTGGTTAAACTATTGTTTCAGATTTTACTACTCCTTTGAATTCTCTTTTAGATCTAGTTTTTTATTGTGGTGTTGCATTATTGTGTGTCTTTGCATTTACATATAGTCAATTTCAATAAAAACTAGCATATTCACTCATTTTTCCTTAAAATTGCCCTTGCATTAGCATTCTAGGACTTGTGACATCATTTTCAAATCTGATCTGAGCTATTTCACATCATAAATCTGACTAAACTTCATTCATACATCATTTTTCATAACTCCATGCCTTAATTTCACAATTAGGGTTTAAAATCCTTGCATTTTCACTATATTTTGACTTACCTTTCATCTAGATTTGCATGATAGGTGTGTTGTGAAAGATATTTCTGCATTATTGGACTGATAATAAGGATTTAATTCACTACCTCTTTGAAATTTTATCACAACACTACTTCTTTTAGGCATTTGCATTGAAAAAATAGAAAAAATAATCATTTTTAGGTCATACACACATAGTTTCGCATACATTTCATTGCATGTATATCAAAACCTTTTAAAATCAGATTTTGCATCCATTTCAAAACATACACACATCTCTTATAATCATAACAATAACACTAGGTTCCCTCCTAGGCCTTATTTCAAAAGAAAGACTCCTGAACCTGAAATAACATTCACACCTCATGATAAGACATTAAGCAATATTGAAGGACCTCTCTATATTACAGTGAATGTAATGAAGATTCTCGTGCATGGAACACTTATTGATCCTATTTGCATGACTAATGTGGTAACGAAATCTAAGTTTCTTCTCTCACATGATTTTATACAAGATTCTTATAAACCTTCAGATTTAATGATTAAGACACATACTGGAGCTTTCATGCCTACCTTTGGGAAGATATCTTTATTGGTTATGGTATATGATAAAAATGTGGATCAATTATTTGATGTCATCCCTTTATCTTACCGCTTGCACATAAAATTAGGACATCTGTGGCTCAAGGCTATGAAGGTTTTCCCCTCAACTATTCACAAATGCATTAAATTCCCTTTACATGGACAAGTGGGTACTATTCATCGTAATACATGGCAACCCATGGTTATGGAAAAGAACTTTACTCTTGATTATTTTTTGCCACAACTTGATAGAGAACCTGAGCCACGCAGAGATCAAATTTTTTTTAGCATATAGATGATACAAAGAAAAAACTTCTATCTAGTGTGGCCAAACCTTCTATTCAACAAGAAACAAGAGAAGAACAACCCGCATTAGAAGAAATTCCTAGAGAAAAAGGTAAGGGACTCTATGTCAAGGTTCCTCCTCCATCATCCTTACAAGGATTGGGAGTGACTCATGGAAAACAAAGAACTCCATCAAGACAAATTAGGATTGAACAAGCTTCCTCCTCTGAGATACAAAAACCTATGGAAAAACATGAGACTACTTTTTAAGACATAAGCAATAAGAGAAGGAAAAGACAAACAAGAGAAAGGAGGAAGAGAAGACAAGAATTTGCCCAATGAAATGAACTTCAACAAGAAAACATTCTACCACCTAACATTAAAAAAAGCAAAGAAAAACTTAAAGAAAAAGAGATCAAGGACAATGAAAAATGTTGGGCTATTGTACCTTATGTATGTCTTTCCTCTAACATTTGAGATTGGGAAGATGATGATTTGATTGTCGACAACCGCTAGTTCAATTGCACAATAGGTAAGTATTTCTAACCATGGTGGTCACCTATGTCATAGCATTATTTTCTCATTTATGTGACCTCCCCTCTTGTGTTGTGTCCCCACCGTGATGTGTTATGTGTTGTTTAGACATCGTTGGATGACCCTTGATACTCTTGTAGGGTCAAGGATACCATGAGACTGCCTCTATTATGACCCTTCCTCTATTTGTATCATCATTCTTCTATCTTACTTCTCTATTTTTATTGTTGTGTGTTGTTTCATAGGCGCATTGCATTGTGGTTGGTGACCTAGGGGCATCCTCCTACATGATTGTTCCTAAGGAACTTGTTCTTCTCTCTCATTTTATTGTTTACCTTCTTATAGTGATTTTGCCCAGTCGAGGGATGATGAAAACAAATATATACTAATATGGACCATGTGTCCCTTTAGTAAGAAAAGTAAAAAATGGACCTAGTCCATACATGAAGATAGGGTTGATTTATATATATCTGATGCTTGACTAGTAGAATCATTCCATGTGATATTTGATGTTGTCTTATCTTGCTCAAAAATCATAGCAATACATTTGTTTTGTGCACTTTGATTGTTTTGGGTGTCTCGCCTTGTTGTTACACCCAGTTTTGAGATACCTATAGTATAAGCCCCATGGCTATACTCAGACTTGAACCCATTTGTGTATCCTTGTCCATCACAAATATGTGCCTAATTGGTATTGTCATTGATGTCAACATATCCTTATTGCCAATGGTGTCAATTGTATCTTATTTTGTTGCCTATGTAGAAGATTAGATTGTTGAAGATATTGAGAAAATTAATGAGGATCAATGTATGTGGACCATATGGCTGAGTAGAGGATTTTCTAAAGAAGCTCCAGTTAAGCTTGGAAGGGTTCACTTGAAGATTTGAAGAAGTTATGTCCATCTAAGTAAGAACCAGTTTTGTAGTATTAAGAAGAGACAGAGTGATAAGAAAGAGGTCCAGATTATTCCGGATATGGTAAATGATGATTTGTGGATCTAGAGGTATGTTTAAGAAGTTAGTGTGTGTCATCCACTCAAGTGGTTCATGGTTTGGAGGTCCGCAAGCAATCTTTCTAAAGTGACATTCATGGCAGACAGTGTTCTTGAGGTTCTGGAAGAAGATGCAAGTAATTCTAATGATTTGGAGGAGTGTGGATGTTTTTTTTGAATTCATTGTGCTTGTGGAAGTTTCTGAATTGTGTGACTACTATGTTGGAGATCCACATTGAAGTTTGAGCTTGTCAATGAAGATTTCTTTCTTGGTGTTGCTATTCTTCCCAGTCTTGGCCAACCGGATGATTCAAGCGTGTTGCGGATGATCTAAGAGCAATTCTATGAAGCATGGCATATGAAGATTTGAGTCTTAGTTATGTTTGGCCAATAGCTTAGTGATTTGTATTAAGTTAGATGTTTGTAGTGTTGACCTTGATGTTCATTCCAAGGTTGATGAAGCATACAAATACTTGTTGATGAGTCATGTAAAATCATCCTTGTGCAAAAATAATATAATCTAGAGAAAGGATCAAAAGGTAGAGCAGAGTAGAGGATAAGAAGAAGAACAAGAGCTATTTTGATGAAGAGTTAGAGAAGAAGTATTTGAAGCAGAGAAGAAGTTTTGTGAGAATTCAATGAAACTAAACTAGGCATGAAGTAGATCCTATCTCTCAATTAATTCCTTCTATAGTAAAAATAATTTCTATAGGTAGTGAGCCTCTCTTTTGAGTAGTGAGCTCTGGGTAGTGCACCCAAAGGCATGTGCCTTCTATTTTTCTAAAGTAATTTTAACAGGGTACAAATCTTTGTGGGTTAACCCCCACCGTGGTTTTTCCCTTAACTGAGTTTCCATGTCAAAATTCTATGTCAATTGTGTTGCTTATGTTTTTCCTCATATGTTTGTGATCCATGCTTTAATGTTTACATCATTAATCTAATAGTAAGTTAATAAAGAAGGTTAAAAGAAGATAACGTTTATTTTGTGTGACAACTAATTCACCCCCCTCTCAGTTGTTTGGTCTAATTCCAACAATTGGTAACAGAGCCAGATCCTCTAAAAGAAGCTTGACCACTTTGAGGAGATCCAGGATGTCGACCTATAAGAAGGATAGTCCAAGATTTGATGGAACAAATTACTCTACTTAGAAGAGTCACATGGAGTGCCATTTGCAATGTATGGTGATGCTTTTTGGATGATAACCAATTATGAGTATAAACCTTCGGAGAAAGTTTCCTCAACTCCAAATCAACTCAAAGATGCTAAAAATAAGCTTCGAGCAAAAGAAGCCTTGTTGAGTGCCCTAACTGATTCATAAATGACAAATGTCTTTGGACTAAAATTTGCTCATGAAATCTGGAAAAAGTTGGAGAATCTGTATGAAGGCGATGAATATGTCAAATGTGCCTAGCTACAAAGTCTGAGAGGAAAATTTAAAAATCTGAGGATGAGTGAAGATGAAAACATCACAATCTACATGCAAAAGATAAATGAACTTGTGTGTCATATCAGGTGTGCTGGTGGAACTTTGGAAGAATCAGATATTGTGGAATAAGTGCTCAAATCCTTACTTAATTCATACAAACATAAGGTTTCTGCTATAGAGGAGATCAGGAATGTCTCAGAAGTTACAAGAGATCAGCTGGTTGGAAAAAATTTAGATTTTGAATTAAATGAGTTTGGTGATTCTCTTCCTAAGTCTAAATCTACATTTAAGGCTAGTTTATATGGAAAACAAAGATGATCCAGGTGAAATCTCCTCAACAAGATCAAACAAATTTGTGAAAGCAAGGAAGGATCTTGAAGATGATGAAATTGAGACTATAGATCTTGAAGCTCTTATTGCCAAAAGAATGCCAAGAGGATCCAATAAGTATGAAGGAAAGTTGCCACTCAAATGTTTTGCTTGTAATAAGATTGGTCATTTTGCCTCAAGATGTCTAGAGATGTTTTCAAAACCAAACCCTAATAGATATAAAGGTCAAAAGAAATGTTACTATGTCCAAGAAGCTAGAGAAGAAGGAGTCACAGATGATGAATCTGATCATGGAGGTTCCACTAAAAGTGATTGGGTGTTCATTGCTATCAAAGAAGAAGATCTGGTGTCTATTGAATTTGCTAGCTATGAAAATGTGGAAAGTGCGTTAGCTGCTTAGGTTGTTGAAAAGGATGAATGGGTGATTGATAGTGGATGTTCTAATCATATGATTGCTGATAAAAGTAAGTTTGTAATCCTTGAAAAATATGAAGGTGGGC
This sequence comes from Cunninghamia lanceolata, assembly GCA_027924645.1. Lineage (NCBI taxonomy): Eukaryota > Viridiplantae > Streptophyta > Pinopsida > Cupressales > Cupressaceae > Cunninghamia > Cunninghamia lanceolata. The sequence continues at coordinate 18,073,290 of BSBN01000274.1, forward strand.
TTGTAAAATTTGGAGATAACTCTGTTGGTAGAATCTGTGGCAGAGGATCTCTCTCTTTTGATGGTAAGAATAACACTAATGATGTTCTGTATGTGGAAGGGATAAAGCATAATCTTCTTAGTGTTGGATAGTTGGTTGACAAGGGTTATGATCTCTGATTCAAGGATGGCAAATGCAGAATCTTGGAAAGCTCTAGAATTGAAATTGCATCTAGTATACAAACTAGAGGTAACATCTTTCAATTAAGTAGTTCTAGTAAAAGTTGTTTGATTGCTTAGATAGATCAAAGTTAGTTGTGGTATAGGAGAATGTGTTGGGTGAATTTTTATAACATTGTCAAGATAAGTTCTACTCAGGCTATGAGAGATCTTCCAAGACTTTTGAAACCTAATAGCATGTGTAGAGAATGTCAATTGGGTAAATAGAACAAAACATCATTCAAAAGTAAAGAACAACTTTCAAGTGGGTGACTGGAACTTGTGCATAAAGATCTATGTGGTCCTGCTAGAATTAGGAGTGTGCAAGGAGATAGATATTTTATGTTGCTAATTGATGATTACTCTCGAATGATGTGGGTAACCTTCTTAAAAGAAAAATCAGAAGCTCTTGACAAATTCAAAGTGTTCAAGGTCACGGTGGAGAATGAGATTGGTGTGAAGATAAAGTGTTTGAGATCTGATAGAGTTGAAGAGTTTACCTCTGGTAAGTTTGATTCATTCTATGAAAAGCAAGGAATAAAAAGATAGTTATCTACTCCTAGGACTCATCACTAGAATGGAGTTGTCAAAAGAAAGAACCAAATCATTCAAGAAGCTACTAGGACCATCATGATGGAAGAAAATGATCCACAAGTCTATTGGAGAGAAGCTGTGAATATTGTTGTCTACACTCTTAACTGGGTACAAATCAAAGGCAATTCTGGTAAGACTCCTTATGAACTCTGGTTTGGTCATCCTCTTGCTGTGAGATATTCAAAAGTTTTTGGTAGTAAATGCTATATCAAAAGAGATGAGGATCTAGGCAAGTTTGAAGCAAGAAGTGATGAAGGAATTTTTCTGGGTTACTCTACTCAAAGCAAAGCATACTGGTGCTTTAACAAGAGATTGAAAAAGATTGTTGAAAGTGCTAATGTTAGAGTTGATGAGAGCAAGGAAGGACATTCCAAGTCTTGCAAATATGATTCAGATGATCAAGATGAAAATCCATGTCAAGAAAGGAAAGTGCAAACTCAGATTTAGATCCAAATTGATCCAGAAGATCTAGTAACTCAAGAGGATAGTGTAGAAGTCGAGGAACAAGCTCAAGAAATAGAAGTTAAAGCAAATTCCAAAACTCCCAGGTATGTAAGGATGAATCATCCTGAAGATCAAATCATAGGAGATAGAAGTAAAGGAGTTCAAACTAGGAGAAGAATTACTGAAGATCAAGAAGAAATTTGTCTAATTTCAAAGATTGAACCAAAAATAGTGTTCAATTTTTTCCCAACTGGATGCTCCCCAGTCATCCCTACAAGGTAGCCATCATTGATCAACAGGATTTTTAGGCCATGGGCCAACAGTACAGGAGATAGACTCTATAAATATCTCCTCTTCTTCTTTAGGCTCTGCAGAACCAAGGGGGGTATTCCCTACTCAACATCCATGAAATATATCAATGGGCTTGCTGGGATGTTGACACAAAGCAGATAAATTCTCTCTTATGCAAACCAAAACTATGAAATAAGTGAAAAGGGGCTAGCTTTGGGCCTATGCTTAGTTGTGAATCAGAGGATTTTGGTCCTAAAACTACTTCTAAAGTCCTAAATGTTTATATTTGAAGTTTGAGTTTGTTATTGTATTTTGGATGCAAAACTAGGACTTTGGGTTGTAACCTAAATACAAGACTAGATTGGTGCCTATCTCAGGGCTTGGAGTCAATAGACATACACATGTGAATGATTACATAAACTTGGATCAATAACTAGGTTTCAAGGGGATTGTTTAGTATCTGCCTTACAGATACTTCCCAGGACTAAGTATTTAGTTATCTCTCCTTACAAACATCCTCACTGCAATATATTCTTCCCAACACTTAACCCAAAACATTTAATCTACTCCTTGAGCAGAAGTAAAAGATCAAGAATTCAACTTAGCAAACCCATATCCTAGAATCTTAAACACCCCTTGGCTGTTTAGTTTCAGAAGAAGAACAAATTCAATTTGGAGACAAATAACAGAATACATGCAATGAAGCATTACTCATTTAAATCAACATGAAACTAGTAAGCTTATGTATAAAACATACAACATATGATTCATAAACTCACAAGACACCCAAAACAGAGCCACCAACGAAGTTGTATCTTATCACAGCACCAAAATTTTTCCAGTTTTCAACAACCTCAAAATGAATAACACAGTTTCCTTATACATAACAAGGTTGTGTACTCAGCAATTAAGTCCATGACACTTCAAAATTCAAAATTCTGCTAGATACAATGCACCATGAGAATGGCGCCCAAAAATATTCAATGTAGCAAGCAAGAGAAGAGGCAAGGAGTGGTTGAACTCGAGACCCGTGCCACCACTTGGGGATTTCTCATTGAAATGTTAGGTGGCACGTCCATCCATCGATCATGCCCTTGCAACTCTACCATTAATGGTTTACCAACTAGTTTCCTCTGGGAGCATAGCTACTATGTGCTTTGGAAACTTTCCTGCTTGAGATGCAGCTACCAATGCATGAGAGAAACCCTTCCCTTCAAAAATTTGAATCAGGACCATTGGTTTCCTTCCTTCCCGCCGAGATCTATGGCGTTGATTATGCTGATTTGTCTTTAGTCAATCAAATCGCGCCACGTAGGCTCTTCATTTCCCATCACTGACCCTTTAAAACCTTTGTATATGCAGAATGCATATACATTCAAATGTTCACTGTGCATTCAAACTTTTGCATATATGGTTGTATATGCTATTGTATATACATACAACTGCCAAAATACAAGGCAGACCCCAAATTTCCTGTAAAACAAGCTTGAAGGCACCATTGGGTCCGGCTTGTATCTTACCCTTTTGTATATTGTGTTGTATATTTCAAACATATAAACATTTTAACATACAAGCTGCGGACCGCAAATTTTATAAAATATTTTGAAATTTGATTAAGTTTCACCTTATATCTCTCTCTTGTATCTCCATCTTGTATGTCACATATACCAAAGCAAATATACAAGTCACGGATTCCAACTCATTTATCAGCTAGATTGGAAAACCTTTGGAATCTAACTTGTATCTTATCCAATGTATATTCCTTTGTATATCACATATACAAATGTGATATACAACCCACAGACTTCAAAATCCATCAACTACAACACACTATCCTTCTGCATCCAGGCTTTGTACATTTTTTCTTTGTATATTTGCTTTGTACATCGCATATACAAACACGATATACAATCACGCAGGCCCACCATGCTTGAGGAACATTGACTTTATCCGTAACATGCTTGCATATTTTCTTTGTATCTTTTTCTTGCACATTCAATTGTATATTTGGAATGTACAATCCCAAACATATAATGGCAGATTTCAAAATATTCACAAATACTGTTAACTCTTTGGCCGCATCCACCTTGTACATCTTTCTTGTATATGCAAACATACATCTAGTGGACCCCACCAAATGTATCTTTAGGCTATCAGTGAGACCATTACATGAATCGCTGATAGGGAAGGTCTTGGCAATATGAGTGTTGTATGTTGGCCTTGCACATTTGTCTTATACATTTGAATATACATACAATCCCCTTTGTATGTTTGTGGGTCCAAGATCTTGTATCCCTTCTTAACTTGTTTCCCTTAAATGTTTCCTTTGTATGTGCAAACCTACAAGTAGATGCATATACAACTTGTGGAGCCCACCACTTGCATCCCACCTTGCATATATCCTTTGCATTAGCTTGTCAGGGAAATAATGAACTCGGCCACCGATGAGACATGTCACATCGATAGGCACTTTATATGCCACTCTTGCATGTTAAAATGCATAGAATAATATACAAAGGACTTCACCGCTACACAAAGGGCCTTTTGGACTTAGCATTTTTTCATTCTTTTATGTAGCGCAACAGGGGAAAAGCGGTAATGCAATGTATAGGGGTCGATCAACCAATGAACAATGAGGCACGAAAATGCAACTTAAGTGTTTGATGACCTCCTACAGGAGGTCAACGCTAAATTAGAAGATACAAAGAAATAGAGTGTGGGACTTAGAAATTTTTTGCAAGGGTTTTAATGAAAAAGGATTACAGATGTTCTAGCTTGAACCCTAACCATAGGTAGACACCACCAAATAGTAAATGAAGCCTACGAAGATGAAAACTGGGTAAAAGCAATGGAAGAAGATTTAATTCAAATTGAAAAGAATCACACTTGGGATCTTGTTTCTAGACTTGAGGACAAAAATGTGATTGGAACTAAATGGGTCTTCTGGAACAAACTAAATTAAGATGGTGAAGTTGTAAGAAACAATGCAAGGTTGGTATGCAAAGGATATTTTCAAGTGGAAGGAATTGATTTTGAAGAAAATTTTTCTCCGGTGGCAAGAATAGAAGTAGTCAAGTTATTTCTTGCATTTGTTGCTTATAAAGATTTCAAGGTCTATCAGATGGATGTCAAATCAGTATTCCTAAATAGAGTGTTAGAAGAAGTCTACATTGAGCAACCAGAAAGATTTTAGTTGTTTGATCAAAAAGACATGGTTTGCAGATTAAGGAAAGCATTATATGGACTCAAACAAGCCCCAAGAGCATGGTATGCAAGATTAGATAAGTATCTGTTAAAGATAGGATATAACAAAGGCACTACTAATAGTAATCTTTACTTCAAGATTAATCATGAGAATATTCTAATTGTTGAGGTATTTGTTGATGATATCATTTTTGGTGGAAATGAGAACATGTGTAAAACATTTGCTAATCAGATGCAAAGTGAATTTGAGATGTCCATGTTTGGTGAGATGAATTTCTTCTTAGGTCAGCAAATCACTTAGTCTGATAAAGGTATCTTTATATCTCAGTCTAAGTATGTGAAAGAATTGTTGAAGAAGTTTGGAATGGAAGATTCAAATCCAGTAGGTACGCCTATGGTAACTGGATGTAAGTTGATTAAAGATGATGACTCCCCTAAGGCAAATCAGAAAAGGTTTAGATCAATGATTGGAGGACTGCTCTATCTAACTCAAACTAGACCTGATATCATGAATGCAGTTGGGCTTGTTTCTAGATTCCAAGCTGATCCTAAAGAATCCCATGTTGTAACAGTCAAGAGAATTTTTAGATATCTCAAAGGGACAATTGATTATGGATTGTGGTATCCAAAAGACAATGACTTTACTCTTCATGCATATACAAATATTGATTGGGCAAGAGATGTGGATGATAGGAAAAGTACTAGTGGTGGTGCATTCTTCTTGGGAAGTAGATTGGTTTCTTGGCTGAGAAAAAAGCAGGAGGCAATATCCCTAATTACAATAGAGGTAGAGTATATAGCAGCATCAAACAATTGCACTTAAGTTCTATGGATGAAGCAAATGTTGAAGGACATCAAAATTGTGTTTGAGGAGCTGGTCACAATCTTCTATAATAATTCAAGTACAATAAGCATCTTGAAAAATCTAGTGTTGCATTCAAGGACAAAGTACATATCCATCAAGTTTCATTTCTTGAGAGAGAAGGTAAATGAAAATGAAGTCAAGTTGGAGTTTGTATCTTCAAAGGATTAGATTGTGGATATTTTCACTAAGCCTTTTCCAAACGATACTTTTGAGTATCTCAGAGAGATGTTGGGGGTTATTACCCCTCCTAGTCAGAATTAAGATGCACTAGAGTGCATCATTCTGGTAAAATTCATAGTCACACCTTGTGATCTGGATTGATGTCAAGGAGGCACTACTCAGGGGGAGTAGTCTGCTTGTAATTTTTGAGTTTGGTCTGAAAAAAAAAAGAAGAAAAGACTGCAAATATGTGCCCTTTGCCATTGATGTCAAAGGGGGAGAGAAGATCATTTGAAAAACTAGTTGCTGATGAAAGGGGGAGCAGTGAAGAAAGTGATTTTAGAGGTAACAAGAGAAAGGGGGAGAAGGTCTTGTCTTGATGGTCAAATTAGTTTTTCACATCATATGTTGCCATCAATGACAAAGGTGGAGATTGTTGCAAATATGTGCCTAATCGGTGTTGTCATTGATGTCAACATATCCTTTTTTCCATTGGTGTCAAATATATCTTATTTTGCTACATGTGTAGAAGATTGGATTGTTGAAGATATTGAGAAAACTAATGAGGATCAATGTATGCAAACCATATGGCTGAGTAGAGGATCATCTGAAGAAGTTCTAGTTAAGCTTTGAAGGGTTCACTTGAAGATTTGAAGAAGCTATGGCCATCTAAGTAAGAACTAGTTTTGTAGTATTTAGAAGAGACAGAGTGATAGGAAAGAGGTCCAGATTGTTCCAGATATGGAAAATGATGATCTGTAGATCTAGAGGCATGTTTGGGAATTTAGTGTGTGTCATCCATTCAAGTGGTTCATGGTTTGGAGGTCTGAAAGCAATCTTTCTAAAGTGATAGTCATGGTAGACACTGTTCTTGAGGTTCCGGAGGAAGATGCAAGTAATTCTAATGATTTGGAGGAGTGCAGATGTTTTTGTTGAATTCATTGTGCTTGTGGAAGTCTCTAGATTGTGTGACTACTATATTGGAGATCTGCATTGAAGTTTGAGATTGTCAATGAAGATTTCCTTCTTGGTGTTGCTGTTCTTCCCAATCTTGGCCGACCAGATGATTCAAGCGTGTTGTGGATGATCTAAGAGAAATTCTATGAAGCCTAGCATAGGAAGATTTGAGTCTCAATTATGTTTGGCTAATAGCTTAGTGACTCGCATTAAGTCAGATGTTTGTAGTGCTGACCTTGATGTTCATTCCAAGGTTGATGAAGCATACAAATACTTGTTGATGAGTCATGGAAAATCATCATTGTGTGAAAATAATATAATCTGAAGACAGGATTAAAAGGTAGAGCAGAGCAGAGGAGAAGCAAAAGAACAAGAGTTGTTTTGATGAAGAGTTAGAGAAGAAGTATTTGGGGAAGAGCAGAAGTTTTGTAAGCATTCAATGAAACTAAACTAGGCATGAAGTAGATGTTATCTCTCAGTTAATTCCTTCTATACTAAAAATAATTTCTATAGGTAATGAGCCACTCTTTTGAGCAGTGAGCTCTGGGTAGTGCACCCAAAGGCATGTGCCTTCTATTTTTCTAAAGTACTTTTAATAGGGTACAAATCTTTGTGGGTTAACCCCCACCGTGGTTTTTCCCTTAACTGGGTTTCCAAGTCAAAATCTTGGTGTCAATTGTGTTGCTTATGTTTATGCTCATATGTTGTTGATCCATGCTTTAATGTTTACATCATTAATCTGATAGTAAGTTAATAAAGAAGGTTAAAAGTAGAAAAAATTTATTTTGTGTGACAACTAATTCACCCCCCCTCTCAGTTGTCTCATCTAACTCCAACACTGTCTTCATTGTTTTCATTCATAGTTTTAATGTTTTTCTTAGTCTAAGATATGTTTGTGGGAACATTTGGTGATCGTAAGCACATGTCACCTTTGGGGGCATGGGCTTTGTGAAATCTTTTGTTCCCTTGTGTGTTTTCTCTCTACCTTAATGTGCTTGATATCATTACATGACATTAACCACCTTAAGGTGGGGGCATATAATGTAACTTGTTTGATGATTTTGGTACTAATAAAACATGTTTGCATACATTGATCTATTGTGTGTACCTTCTTTTCACTATTAAGGCATCTCTGTGATGTGATTGGGGTTGTATACTTTTAGCACATACTTCCTTTTCATTGTAAGGCGTCTCTGTGATGCAGGTGGGTTACATTTTTAAAAGCCCTCTGTGGAGGTGGGGATGGTGTATCTCTTGAGCTAGTATGCATCCTTTTTATTTCAAAAATCCTCCAAGTAGGCAAGATTGGATCTAAGACTATCCTCCCTTAAGTATGTCTTTGGCAATTATTGTTGCATAATCCCAATCGTCAGGTGTGCCTATAGCATGCTTGAGATGGTGGGAACTTATTGATAGGCTCCTTCGATTGCCTTGTTTTCTGTGGTTTAGACGTATAGTATGTCTTTTGGCATTCTATATGGTGCTCATGTTTTTCATGTGTCTTCCATGTGCTTTCCCCCATGTGTAGTTTCAAGGGTGTGACAAAATGCCCCTCCTACATTTGGGTTTTGTATGACATGTTTTCTCCCAAGCATAGTCTCAAGGGTGTGGCAAAATGCCCCTCCAATGCGTTTGGTTTTGTATGGCATGTTTTTTCTCAAGTGTAGTCTCAAGGGTGTGGTGAAATGCCCCTCCTACACTTTGGGATTTGTTTGGTGTGCCTTCTCCCCCATATGTAGTCTCAAGGGTGTGGGGAAATGCCCCTCCTACATTTTGGGGTTGTGTGTTGTATTTTTACTTTCCATGTATTTATATTTGATATATATATGAAAATGAAAAATAAAATATCAAGTGTATTCTCTATGGTTTCTCTTGTCTTCAATACTATCTTCTCTATGTTTTATGTTCTTGTAATGTGTTTTCTCTAATGTCTACCTAAGACTGGGGGCTAGAAATAGTTCCTCAATCTTTGTGTATGCATTAGCTTCAAGTGTCTAGCGTGTTTGTTATGTTTTGATCATACTTTAACGCATGTATAGGTTATAAGATTATACATACATTAAATTAGGGGGTAAATGTTATGTCGTAAAATGTCCCCCTAGGACTTTTATCTCTGAATTTTAGTTCCTAAGTCCCTTGTTTTTCATCATGCATGTTAGATTTAACTCCCAAGACAAAATGGCTTGAAACTCATGTCAAGTGGGGCTTGAGGGACATTGTTGAGCCTTAACCCTGACCCAAGATAGGTCCTAAGGCAAGAGCGCTTGTGCCCCTATCCTGACCTATTTTGGTGGGGTCCCAAATTTGAATGTCAGTTTTGTGACCATTAAACGGTTTCCTTGCTGACATCTTAAGTTTGAATTATGAAATTTGTAGTGGGAATACATATATAAGCATGTTTAGGGCTTCATTTGTAAAGTAGAAGATGACTAGAGGATGATTTTGATATTTTGGTAAACTTATGATCTTAGACCATTCAAAGTATTAATTGTTGCAGAGAAAAATATTATTGTTGTGTTTTTTATTGTAGATTTGGCTTCATCTTCTCATGTTGTGAAGGATCTTCATCTACATGTGAACTAAACCTCCGAGGTAGTATCTATTTGTGTTTGAATCAATTAATTATCAATTTTTTTTCTTCTATCCTACAAGGACACAAAATCTTTATCAAACAATGATGTTGGAAGGCTTGAATGCCATTCTGGGGATTGACTGAGGCAAGCTCCTAAACAACACAACCCCCAACCCCTCTCCTTGTGATTGCAGGTAACAGGTATTAAATTTTGTAGAGTGGAGTTTTAAAGGAGTGTGGTAGAGGACAAGGATTTTGGATCTGATAGAAAGAAGTGGAAAAGAGCATAGTTAGGGCTTGGGCACTAGTCCCTTTACCCTATGGGTTTGCAAAGGTAGAAATTTTTAGAACAAGGATAATCAATAGAAGATAGAGTCTGAAAAACCCCAAAGAAAACACTACACTGGGCTTGGGCATGAGTCCCTTTGCCCCTAACATTTCAAGATCTTGAACTTTAAAATCTGTTGTGTATCTAATCTTCATTTACCATCTTTATGTGTGGGCATTTGTCAGAATTTATCTGTTTATTTACGATTTTGCAATAATTAGAGTTTTAAGCATAATTGGGCTTAAATTAACACATTCAACATCAATTTCTAAATTTCACTATCATTACAAGTGAAAACCAACATGTAGATGAATCCTCTTGTAGAAGTTGTGATTTAACTCTGTTAACTATACTTGAATGTGTGTAGTGAAAGGAGGATCTAGGGATATCATTCAAATCAACCCTATCCCCCTTTTTTCTACATAACAGGGGGAATTTTCATGCATCTGTTACTTTGATCATTTTATCCATGCCTAGGTAGATAACCATCTCTATAACTATTCTTATCTTGTAGGTACTTTTCTTAAAACCATCAAGATCTATAGAGGTACTGGCAGCCAAATTGAGTCCAAAGATATTATAGTTCAACTCCATATTAATTTCCACCATCGAATGCCCCCTATATTTCTTGTTACCTTAGCAATCTCATCATACTAGGATACTATAGCTTTAACTAAGTCAATGTCTTCAAATACATTTGTGACTACCAATTTGCCCAAGTCAAGGTTCCATACATTTGAGATCAAAGATGATGCATTCCTTTTGCCCCATCAATGGCGGAATAAGTTCCATGTTGTTATCAGGATGTTTACATCTTTATAGGAATATAATTTATCAACTATCCCTTTATTTGATTTAGGGTTGTGGACCTTAACCTTTTGGGTAGAAGAATCATGGAGCTGAACTACAAGATCCTCATGCAAGGCCCTTCTTTAAGAAGAGGAGGCAACTTGGGCTTGCGGAGGGGCCATTATAAAATTTGAGAAACAAGGGTTAAATCCACTATTCTAGGGTTTTTCTTCTTTGTCAATTCAGATAGGAATTCAGGTAGAGATTAGGACAACTAAACATACACTAGTACCCCAAACTCCAACAAACCTTCATAATGCAATTTCAAAGTACTATCAATCAATCAAATGTAGAAGATATAATATATGGGGCCACAAACAACTTACTAAATTTTCTCTCAAACAGACCCTGAGTTGATATAGACAGACTTCAGATGACTACTAATTCTCCTTTCTCAATACTCCAAAATCTTGAATAAGTCTGCAAATAACTCGAATCAGGGGCTTTATAGAGAGAGCCATTACTTCTAGGGCTAAAAATCATCTCTTCTACCATTAATCTTAGCTTGCATGAACTAGATTTCACAATCACTTGTCCTCTGTAATTTTGTATGTGAGCCACTGATCATGGAGAAGAATAATAGATCTGACGACATTGATAATTCAAAAAGATTTGAAAATATTTGACCTACCCTTAAGAAATTTTAGAACCAATGAGAACACTCTAATTCTAACCACCTTTATGACTTAGCAAAAACACATGCTATCAAAAAGATGACTCATGCATAGCCACGCAACAACTTTCTATGGTTCTATGGTCCTCTAAAGAGCCTTATAAAAATGCTCTATAGAATGGAAACAAAGGCCATAAAACACTCCTTGTGGCACCCACTTGAACACCTGGGATGATGACATGTCAAAACTTGCCACATGTCATCCTTCTATGCTTCCGGTCACTGACTGTGGGTCCATCCCATGGGTTCCACAGAATGTAAAAGAGCATCGAGACCAACCACATACCACATGATGGTATCTACCAAAGGGTCCCATAGGTACAACTTGATTACAACCTTGCCAGATGTCATTCCTCTATGATTCCACGTGGCCTCTTTCTTGATGAAAAACTTTCCATGGAATGGTGGAACCAACCGAAATGTGCCACATAGATCTTCTTGATGCTTATAGGGCACAACAAGGGTGAATAAAGAACATGCTTTTAAAACAACCTTCACCTTAATAGGTAAAACAAGGGACCACATTTTCATTAAAGGGCTCTAGACTAAGACTTAGGCTTATGATAAATAAAAATTTCATGTGGGAAAGTCTGATAGTGTAGAGGGAAGGGGCCAATAAAAGAGTGACACCCTAGACATCAAGTTATGACTTAAAGAACTAGTAACATGTAACAAGCAACCAACTACAAGATAGTACAACAAGTAATATAATGCTTGTATAAACCTCTACGTTTTATGGTTTTTGACTCAAGGACAAGATTTTTCAATATTTTCCACATTAAACCCTAGCGAAGGGCTTTCAGATTGTGGCATGAAGCAGGGAAAAGTAAGGAGCCAAGAAAAATTTATCAGAGTCCTATCAATGGCTCTAGTTAGGGATGTTTGTTTTATCGTAACAAAGTGAGAATGTAGAAGATCTCCAGAGAAGTAGACCACAAAACATAACAAGAGGCAAACCAAAAGCAAAACTAAAGTAGGGAACCTAACTATATGAAATACAATATGCATGGAATGGAACCATACCTTATGAAAAGTATGTCTTCAAGAACTATCCATGCATTGGTAGTTCAAGAAGTTCTCTAGTCAGATATTATAGGAAATAAGAGTCTTCTCCATGTGTGTTTCTGATTATATATGGTCCAAGCCAAAGGGCATCAAAATTACCATGCTTTCCTTTCTCTTGATCACTTGAATTCCATAATAATACCATATCTCCAACCTGAAACTTTCTTTTAGAAGCCCTTTTGTCATGTAGATGCTTGACTTGTTGTTGTATCATTATATTTCTTTGTTGTGCCTGCCTCCTTGTTTCATCCAGTTGGGTGACTTGAGTAATTCTATTATGCATTACATTTGAAATATCATCTTCATACTCCTAGATAAACTTATATACTCGTAATAGGTTATTGATATCCATCCTTTCATCTAGGCCATATACCAAATCAAATGGGGATTGCCCAATAGCCTTCTTTATAGTCACCCTGTCATCCCATACAACAAGCTTTAGTTTAGAGTCCTAGGCCCTCTTGTTCTTTCTAGTAATCATTTTAACAATCTTAATTAGGCTCTTGTTGCTTGATTCAACCTACCCATTTCCTTGAGGATGATATGGGGAAGAGTAAGAAATTGATATCCCATACTGGTTGCAAAAAGTTGAGAATTCTTCTGACCTAAAACACATTGCATTGTCTAATATAATCTTTTTAGGTACTCCAAATATGGTCAAAACATTATTCATTAAAAAGACAATCACAACTTTGCTAGTTGCTCTTTTGGTGGGAATGGCTTCAACCAATTTAGTGAAATAGTTAGTGGCGATTAAGATCCAACTATGTCCTCCACTTAACTTCTCACTTAGCTCTCATATGAAATCAATCCCCCATTGCTGAAAAGGAGACTCTACTTTCATTGGTCTGAGAGGCAGATTTCTAAAAAAAATTAATTTTCATGAAAATCTCTATACTAGTAGAGAAAGAGCAATATATGACTGTAAAAACTACTAAAAACTTCTTATAAATGACCAAACATGGTCACGTGACCATTGGTAGTTTATTGTCAGTCATTTATAACATGACCAAATTGATGACTCAACCATTTTTAGTCATTTTTGGGTTGTTTTGATTGATCGATTTGGTAGTGTATTTAATCATTGATTGCTATAATTTGGTTGCTTATTTAGTCATTTATTTTTTACTGATATATTTAGTCATTAATTTAGTCGTTGATTGTTATTAACTGGTCACTTATTTGGTCATTTTTATTCACTAATTTTTGTCCATTGGTAGTGTATTTAGTCATAAATTTTAATCATCATTTTGATCAATTTGGTAATATATTTAGTCATTTTTATTCACTGATTTAACACTGGTCATATATTTAGTCATATTTATTCACTGTTCACTGATTTCTATCAATTGGTAGTAGATTTAGTCATATTTATTCACTATTCGCCAATTTTTGTCAATTGGTAGTATATTTAGTCATATTTATTCACTGTTAATGATTTATGTCAATTGGTACTATATTTAGTCAATTTAATTATTAATTGACATCAATTAGTAGTATATTTAGTCATTTTAATTAACTGATATTTGAGGATTTAAACATAAAACATAGAAATACACATCATAATCATCAATTTATTGCATACAATATAAAGATAGTCATTGAGAAGGTGAAATCGCTGAACTTTATTAAAATAAAGGTGTTCTTACAGCTTGCACAAGTCTGAAATATGTATCTTGCTTGAAAAATGCTTAGAAACAGAGTATTACAATGTTTATTTTTAGTCACAAGCCTGAAAATCTAATCAAGTTACAATGCACAGAAATGACAAGAAATAATATTTAACTTCTCCAATTTTACAATGCTTTGCCAAAAAGTGCCTAACTACTGCCACAGGTCATCTAATCTGCCCCATCAGTCTAGCACTTGTCCTTCTTGACTGCAACCAAAGGAAATACACTGTCATATGTAGTCAGGTCTATGATCGGATATTCATAATGTGAAACATGGATTAAATCAGGCTTCCTTAATGAAACATCACTGTATTCTTGTGTCTTGTACGTTAGGGTTAGCTGGCAGAAGATATCAATTAAATGCAAATAAAGATTAAACAAAGGAATGAAAAATACATAGAAATAATAACTGCAAGAGACAATTTTAACGTGGTTCACCCAAACTCAGGCTACATCCACCAACAGACAGGCCAATATTATTATCAAGTAAATCAAATCGATTACAACCAGCAATCCTTGCAACTCAATACTGCTACAAAAAAGCTACAATACATCAATGGAAACCCTAACCCTTAGCTGCTTTTATCAAGCCTTATGTCGGTTACAAAAATAGGATTTTTTTATGTCAGCTAATAGAAAAAATAACTTCCAAGTCTAATTTTTCAGAAAGGAGTCCATTTTTTCTTTCATTGCAAGCTCCCACTTAACCTATGTATCCACCTGCATAGCTTCATCATACCCTTCTGGTTCACCAACATCTATTAACAAAATAGAATACAAAGAGGGAGAAAACCTTTCAGGAGGTCTACTTAGCCTTGTTGACTATCTAACATTCACTAGAGTTTGTGGTATTTCTGTTTGCTATTGCAGAGCATGAGGAACCACTGAAACATCACTATTTGGAGTATCATCTAGCACCACATAATACTTTTCTTTCATCTCATGTTGCCACAAATGATCTTTGTACAACACCTTCTCATTGAATACAACATCCCTGCTTCTCACAATTTTCTAATTTTTAAAATCTCAAAGCCTATAACCAAATTCATCAATGCCATATCCAATGAAGGTACACTTTTTTGATTTTGCATCTAGTTTGGTTCTATTTTTAGAATCTAAATGTGCAAATGCTTCACATCCAAAGGTTTTGAGAAAATAATAACTCACCTTCTTACTTGTCCATGCTTCCTCTGGAATGTCACAGCCCAAAGGAATTGAAGGACCTCTATTAATTAAATATATAGTAGTGTTGATAGCCTCTACCCACATGTTTAAAGGCAGCCTAGCATACAATCTCATGGTCCTTCTACACTCCATTATTGTCCTATTCATGCATTTAGCCACTCCATTTTCTTGTGAAGTCCCTAGAACTATTTTCTGCCTACGAATTCCATTAAAGGAACAATAATCCTCAAATTCTTTGCTGCAATACTCACCATCATTATCAGATCTAAGATATTTTAATCTTTTACCAATCTCATTCTCAACCAAGCTTCTCCATTTCTTAAATGTTTCAAAGACATTAGATTTCTACCTAAGGAAATAAATCCATACCTTCCTAGTTGCATCATCTATGAATGTAACATAATACTGAGAGCCACCAAGAGAAGATACCTGAGCCGGTCTCCATACATCTGTATGCACAAGCTCCAACTTTTCATCTTTCTTTTGCTTCCCATCCTTGAGAAAACTAACTCTCTTTTGCTTTCCATACACACAACTTTCACAGAAATCCATATTAATACATTTTAGACCTGGTAAAACTTTCTTAGAATGAAGTACCTTCATACCTTTTTCACTCATATGCCCAAGTCTTTTATGCCACAGCATTGTCTCAAAACCTGCAGCAATTGTTTCAGTCTCTTCCTGCGAACTTGTAGCAATTGTTCCTAAACCTTTTTTTTTTTCTCTGTAACAACTAAAGTAGAAGAAACAGTATGACTTGTACAAAGATATAAGGTGCCTACTTTCACAACGTTTGCTACTATTAAGGCACCTTTTGAAACCTTCCAAATTAGTAAATGTAACAATGCAACCTTCTTCAGCTAGCTGCCCTACTGAAATTAAATTCCTACTAAGCCTTGGAATGTGCCTTACCTCTTGTAGTAGCCAATGATTCCCATTCTGCAACTTAATCTTAATTCTTCCCTTTCCAACAATCTGATAGGGTTTGTTATCTCCCAAATAAACCAGCCCAAAATCCCCTTGGACATAATCAAGAAAACAACTTCTATGGGGCGTAGCATGAAATGAGGCCCCTGAATCTAAAACCCATGAATCATTAGCATTATCTAGGGAAAGAATCAAAGCATCATCTTCAAATTTATTACTTACCACATTTGCCTCCTTATTGCCTTCTTGTTTGTCTCCTTCTTTATTCTTCCGAAACCAGCAATCTTTCTTTAGATGACTTGGTTTCCCACAATACCAACAATCCTTCTGTCCTCTAGATTGGGATCTCTTGTCCTTTGATTTTCCTTGTGACTTCCCATGACCTCCAGAACCTTTTCCTCTCTCCTTTGATCTGCCCCTGCTTTCTGTATTCAAAACACTACCTGATGTGGAACCTCCTGAGCTTTCCATCGCATTTCCTCGCTAAGGATAACACCAACAACATCATCAAATTTTAAAGTGTTTGAACCAGAGACAGAGTTCCTTACAACCATTACCAAGCTATTCCATCTTTCTAGCAAATAACTTAAAACCAAGAGAGCCCTCACCTCTTCATCAAATTTCACTTTTACAGAAGTTAACTGATTGACAATTGTATTAAACTCATTTAAATGATCTTTTACAGATCCACCTTCAATCATTATCAGATTAAACAAATGCTTCATGAGAAATACCTTATTTGAGGCTAATGGTTTTTCATACAATTTAGCCAAAGCTTTCATCAGTTCACTTGTTGTCTTCGCTTCTATTATATTGAATGCCATAGATGGTGTTAGGCACAACCGAATGGTTCCCAGTGCCTTTTTGTCCAGAAGTTCCCAATCCTCATTCATCATTCCTGTTAGTTTCTTCGATACTCCTTCCAATGGCCTCCATAAATCCTTTTGATAGAGGTAATCCTCCATCTACATATTCCATAATTGATTGTTCTACCCATTAAATTTATTGACCTTCAATTTACCCTTATCCACCATTGCTCCCACTCAACTGTGAGACCTTCCTATAGATGATAATCAAACACAACCCACTCTGATACCACTTGTTAGGGTTAGCCAACAGAAGATATCAATTAAATGCAAATAAATATTAAATAGAGGATTGAAAAATAGACAAAAATAATAACTGCGAGAGACAATTTTAACGTGGTTCACCCAAACTTGGGCTACATCCCCCAACAGAGAGTCCAATATTATTATCTAGTAAATCAAACTAATTACAACTAGAAATCCTTGCAATGCAATACTACTGCAAAAATGCTACAATACATCAACGGAAACCCTGACCCTTAGCCACTTTTATCAAGCCTTATGTCAGTTACAAAAATAAGGTTTTTTTATGTTGGCTAATAGAAAATAATTTAGGGGGAAACTGTGCTGATAAAAGTGGGGAAAATTTAACATCTGAGTCTGATTAGGATCCATATAACAACATTGTACTATCATCAACACTACTTATCGAACATGTTTTTATTGAGTTTGAAGATGTTAGGTCCTCTTAGGGCACGGAATTAGATTCTTCCTTCATTAATGCATCTTCAAAAGCCTCTTTTTGAGTCTAAACCGTTCACTTACCCTACCTCTATTATTACATTGGACACTTGGTAGATAGTCATATATATTTAGTGTCCTTGGTCTTCACTACTCATTGTGGTGACTGAACTATGCATACTTGCTTTCTAGATGACTGCTCTACAACTTTCATAGACTTGCCTTTTAATTAGTGCTAACATTGCAGTCCTTTTTTCCTTTGCTCATGCCATTAAAACCATTTTTATTATGCTTGTATCCCTGGGAACCATTGACTATTTCCACTCACCATTAACATCTTACCTCTATGCACTCATTATCTCTTTATTATAGAATAGTCACCCATAAGTATATAGAATTTAGACTTTCATTTGTAGATTGTCATAGGTTTATGAAACTGTCATATTCCTACAACTATACTGCCATGTAGAATATATGCCTTATAATAATAGCATTATTATTTGCTATCCTTTCTACTATTTAAGACTTCTATAAATTTGTCTACTAGTTGCTTCCAAAGTCTTGATGAAATGCTAACATCATCACCTTATGACTGTAATCTTCCTCATTGATCTTTGTGCATTGCCAACTACCCTTCCTTTCTCAAAAACTAACACACCACCCTTGATCACAACAACTTAAGACTCATCTCACTTTGTCTATGGCATGAACTATGTACTTTATCTCTTGCTCACTGTCATTTATTCTCCTTGAGTCTTCATGATGGCATCTCATTTATGAATCTCTCCTTTATGAAGCTCTCTCATTTATGCTCCTTGAGTCTTCATGACTGAGTGTTGATTGTGTCCCATATATGAAGCTCTCTCCTTCAATGAAACCAACAATAACCCTAGAATCTTTTCATAAAGGCATATAATTCCATGATGCTGAATGCTTAGGGAGGAAAAGAAACATAAAATCAAGTCCAAAAAACCCATATGACATAAATATGTGTCTTTGCTTTGAAAAATGTGTTACAAAGTGTGTTTCTCAGTGTTGTGACTGAGAAAACCGAGTTATAATGTTTTTTTACTTATACAACTCCAAAATAGACAAAAAACACTAAGATCCCTAAACAACACATTCAAACTATTGCATAAAGTAGTGGATCAAGCTGTCTAATAGCTAGTACATGATAAACATCAACTATGTCATTTTTTTCAAATATTTTAGTGGCCACTGTGTGAAGGTCCCTCCTTTCTCTTTCAGATGGATAGATCCATCTATTTTGTCTTCATAAGCAAGGGGTATGTTACTTGTGACCTTTAAAATATTTACATTTGCATCTCCTATTCCTTTCAATTTGACTCCATGTACAATAGATAGTGAGTGAATCTGCGTAATGCCCACAGACGTAGCACCATCACTAGGATCCAACACCTGAACTTTATCCCCTTCTTGAAGTTTATCAACATTAAATGTCTGTAAAAACAAAAAAATTCACATTATATTGACATATAAAACACACATTATATTGTTTTTGATAGCTATATGTAATGTCTTATGTCTTAGAACAAATCAGTTTTTGCATGTGCTTTTTTTGATTCTGTTGAATAACAAAGAAGCAACTTTTTACTCTGAAAAAAAAAACTAACTCATTGCGAGGTACAAACAAATGGAGGGTAAGACTATAATAATGTTAGACTGTACAAGTACTCCAGAAAGAGACATGGATTGGCAATGAATTCCTCCTAATTGAGGACCATGACATCCCCGAACACAATGCATTAATGCATAGTCAAAATCTATGTATGCACTCTATTACAACTAAGCTCTAAGCTTCCATATGTAAGTTATATGTTCTCCCTTATTTCCATAATCTATGTATACTAGTTAATTACGCTTCACTACTATTCTAACCAACATCTATCAAATATGTAATGATTACCCTTGTTTACATAATAAAACAACCATTACATACTTGAATAGTACTTACCTGCATGTGGTTTCATAGCACTCACCTCGATTTCAGCATGACTACTACTATGAATATCATGTGCATGCTCATCGAGTTCATCATCATAATTATCACTATCAACATTGACATGAAGTTGTACAGTTTTGTAGAGAGCTCTATTGACAGGGCCTTTTTCTTTTAGTTCTACTTTCATATAATTCCTCTGTATGTGGTTTAATCATCATGCAAAAATTAATATAAGTCAAGTAAAGAATGGAAAAGCTATAAATTTTTTTCCAAAAGAACATTCTAAGCATGAAGAATTAATGACAAAATATTGGGACATATTAACTTACAACTTAAAGAATGTAAAAGCTATAATTTTTTGTCCAAAAGAATATTTTAAGTATGAAGAATGACAAAACATTAGGATAGATAACTGACAACTATTATATTACCTCAACTTCATCATAACTATGACGATTGTGCTGTACATGCTTGCCCAGTTCACCATAATCATCACTATCAATATTGGCAGCTCTATTGACATCATGAAGGTATTTTTGCTTTCCTGCTGCTTTGAAAAAAATTGCTTTGCATGTGGTTTAACCATCATGCAAAAAATATACAAAACATTCAATAGTCAAGTAAAGAATGCAAGCTATAAATTTGTCCAAAAGAACATTTTCTAGATCACTCCAATAATAAATAAATTGGATTGGATTGTCCTATGCTCAGATTTCAATAATCTACATATTAAGAGGCATTTGTATACAGAATTGCCAAAAAAGAAGAAATGATATCAATAGAGCCTCTTACCACATCTGAATCCGTGGAATTATGCTTATTCCATGTAGAAACTATAGGGTTAACGGAGGCAACCAACTGTGAAACTTGCTGACTGAGGCCGTATATGCAATTTAGTACATTTTGGTACCCTTCATTTGAGTTGACATGATCTGGAGAAGCTGATCATACTTGGCATGTAATAGATGGCTATGAAATCTCTGTTGATGAACTAGATTTCCACTTCATCCTACTCTTAGATTTAGTAGGATCTAATGTTGCCATATAATTGACAATATCTTTTGCACCTACTTCTCTATTATTGTTTTCCACCTAAAATACAATGCCAATTTCAACATATAGTCAATTCAATAAAAAATTGAAATAAATAACACAATGTAAATTGAACCAATAATCCATACACTTACTCAAAATTTGTCCATTTTGGCTTGCAACCTGCCTTGGCCAAATGTATATGTAGCCCTCACATTATCACTTGCTCTCTTGCCTTTGTTACTCTTTGCCAAATATTCTTTGAAATGTATAGTTTCTTTCAATGCTTCCTACTGTTTAGGACATAGAGTAGAGTCTAACCTCTCTTTTCCCTCCATGATTACTTTTCTGCAATTGTATCTAAAATTGTTAATCAAAATTCTCATCTTTTGCTTGTAATATTTTCTAAAGGTTTGTCCACCAGTAGTCTCAAAAGCATTTTCCATTTTTTGTATGACATTTTCCACAAATCGTGGACCTTGCTCTGCAAAACTTGCTTTGCAAATATCCAAATGGGCCCTACATCTTACACCCAACTTGGAGGCCCACTTTGCAGCATTTGGCCCAATGGACTCACCATCTCTCGATACCTCAAGCAAGAATGGCTTCTTGCCTTCTAATTTTCTTAGTTTTGCATTCCTCTCTATAGATCTATACAAATCTTGACTCAATCTTTGTCTTTTGACAAAAGCATCCACATCTTCTATTAAACCACTACCAGTATTTCTAGCTGATCCACTAGTTCCATCAAAAGTTCTAGATGCAACAAGTGCACTCTAAGGTACAATAGATTCAAGTGGTCTCTCTCCCTGACTTTCATTAACCCAAACTTCATGCTCCTTGGCCACATCAGGTGTGGCATTAGTAGGTAGATCATGAGTACCGGTCTCTGTAGATTTTACTTCAAACACATCCCTTAATCTTTAATAAATCATCTGTAGACCTAATATTCCTTTAATGCTTTGATGTTTTTCAATAATCTCTCTTAGAATTTTTTCTAAGAGATCATCACCATGTGCTATATTAGGCTACACATGATCACCATGTGCTATATTAGGCTGCACATCACCATGTGCTATATCAGGCTGCAGTACATCAACATATACTATATTAGGCTGCACATGATCATCATTGTAACTATTGTTTTCATCAACTGCATTTGTTGAATCACAAAAGCGGTGTCTTCCACGAGATGGTGGCACTGTATCTTTTCTTTTCTTTTGTTTTTCTCCACATTTTCTTTGCACTCTTTTTGTTGCCTATAAAACAAAAAATAATGTCATATTATGTCTTATATACATAAAGGTCTTGTGTATAAAATTTCATTAAACACTATTAAACAAATAATATACTACTTAGTGGATTTACAACTTGCCTATTTGTCAAACCAAGTCTCAATAAATATTCATTATTCTTGGCCACTTTTTCTCTATGAAGGCACTCATAATCTATCAATGAAGTTTTCGCATTATGATCACTATCATCTAATTTGTGCCTTATAGTGCTTCTCTTCATTTCCTGAAGTTCAAATAAACAATAATGTATAAATCAACAACTTGAATCAGTAAAACTTTATTGAGTTCATAAGTTGATAAATGTTGACTTTCTAATCTATTGACAACTAACTGCAAATGAAAATTTAAAATATAATTTAGTTTATAGATTAAAAAGAATTTGCAGTCAGAAACCAAGAAGATATTTACAATTATGGGTATCAGACAAATTTTCCTTAGGGATATATTCACAAGAAAAGAACTCATAAAAACATAACACAAGTAGGATGAAGGAAAAACATAGTCTAGTTCATCATGAGGTGTGTTAGAACCATTCAAAATTTCACATAGTCCCACTTTGTTTCATACATTTTCCTTCCATAAATCCATAATTAGGGATTCAAATTCCTTTTAGAATTGTTTCAAGAGTCATTTATGAGCATCTCATATCAGGTCTATGTGAAAGAAATTTATATTTTTTACCATTGATGTTTTTTTGTCTCTTACCGCAGCCCTGTAGTACATGCAAATAGCATTGGTGGGTGTGTAGGAATTAGAGGATGTGAATACATAGTTACCACTTCCTTGTAGCATGCAGAAATTTAGTTGCAGTGTTGCAGTATAAACTCAAGTAGCACATAATATGTTACCGCACCCCCACGATAGGTAAGGAGATGACCAGTGGCAATATGATAGGAAGGAGTCAGGATTGAGTGTTCACCGCACCCCCACGACGGTTTCAAGTCGAGCCTGCGGTGTTGCGGTATAAGGAGTTCAAGTAACTGGTAATGCTACATACCGCAACCCTATAATGCTAATAGATTTGATTGGAAGTAATGTGGTAAATAATGAATGGGAGACCAAAGGCTCCTACGACCCATTATGGTCAGTCCAAAGCTTGGCGGTGGCGCAATAAAAGACATAAGGGATAACATGTATCTCACCATCCTGTGGTGGTGTGCAACAAGGCTTATGGGGTGGTGGTAAGTGGTGAAGAAGAACATAACTATCCAAGAGGTCTCGCAGTCTCACAATTTCCCTAAGTTGGTCTTGCAGTGATGCGGTAAGGAATTAAATGTTGAAATGATTTTAGTGCTACCCCGTAATGGTTATCATTGATGCCTATGGGATTCTAGTTTTCAAGGAAAGGACTAAATGGATTGGATCAAATCAACAATTTGTGTTTGAAAAGAATTAAATCTTGAGATTTGTTGATTTCATGGCATGAACCAGGTTAATGGTGAAATGACTAGCTTCATGGCATGATAAAACTTTGGATTTCTTTGTATTTCTTCATTATAGTGAATTCAATGTTGATTGCAGAAGGTGAATTCAAGCTTTGTCTACTCTCCTCAAGCATTTTCTGACCAAGTAAATCTGCCCTATCACTTTTTGCATAAAAGTTGGTGTTTGGTTTGTGCTATGTTTTCAACTAGTCTAGTAAAGCAAGTAAAATATCAAAACCCTAGTTCATAGAGGCACTAAAATATGGCACCTAAAATATTTGAGTCTATGATTAAGAGCATTGACCCCTTGCTCCCAAGAAATCATCACTTCAACAATCATTGTTGGACATCCTACCAAATTTAGTTGACAAGGGGTCTAAGAAATTGTTCAAGGATGTTGTGAAAGGATTTTGGGATGCTGCAATCCCTATGTCTAGATGGAACCTTTTTTGGTATTTTTGTGCAAAGAAAGATGGACAGGGACCAATTGGAAACCCATGGAATTTGTATTTGGCAAAGCTTGTTGTGCTTAATGTATTTTTTGATGTGGATTTTACTAGAATATTGGCACAACACTATCACTCAGCTACCAAAATAGTCAGACTACCAGATGGGTCACCATTAGTGGTTGTGGACAGGAATGCAATCATAGACTGCTTCATGTTGAACAAGCAAGCCCTCACACCAATAGATGTGTAGAAGAGTGAGTAGGAGTACAATAGTTTGAGAAAAACACACAGAAAGGATGAGGTACCCATGCACATGAGGAAAGGGGCAAATAATAGAAGAATTAAAATCCCATCCACTGCAATTGAACCTTTCTCTATTGAAGATTTTTCTTTCTATTTTAAAAGAACATATTTTGCTTTGTGTTAGGTGTTGGGTATTGATGCCCAAGGTAGAATGCCTATCAACCTAATGATGATGGCCATTAAAATTCAAAATCCAGAAGCTAATGTTGAATATGATTTTGCAACATTCATTGAAAAGAAACTACATGATGGAATTTTGTAAATAAGAGAAAACAAAAAGCCCATAGATTTCAAATACTACTCTTTGTTGTCATTTGATTTTGTATCAAAATAGAAGGACATGGCCCAATAGAATGGATCTGAGCATGATTGATGAAAAGAGACAAAGATTGCCAACACAGTGCTGGTGTTACAAATGGGATAGCCATTGTAGGAATTATGACTATGTTGTATTTCATGATGAATTCTTAGTTAGAATAATGAATTCTTTTGGTATCTTTTCTCCCAGATTGACAAAAGAGATCAAGGAAATGTTGAGGCCTCTTTCCCATAGGCCAGAATAGGGTCATAGTCATAACTATGTTGATTAATTTTTCTTGCCAGATCATACTATAATTAGGGTCTATGGGTGTACTCAGCCACCCCATGTGTCACCCAAATTTGTGCCAAACAGAATTGCATTACTTGAGTTCATGTGGAAAATGATGTTGATGGAGAAGAATATAATGAAGAAACATAAGAAAGGCACATTTCTTCCTGATTCCATAATGTTTGGTGATTGGTCCATTGGTTCTAATACTTTAGAGGATTTGCAAGCCTATTTGAAGGCTAAATATTCTTTGAAATTAGGTGTAGAGAGGGTTTGTGATCCAGAAGGTCACATGAACTTTGTTAGACAAATCATCCTCACAAGAATGGGAATATCCCATCAAATCAATTTTGATGAGGATGTGATCAGAAATATTGTCACCTTTCAAGAAGTGTATAATAGGAAAAGAAAATGGGATATTTTGAAATGGATTGCAGATGATAGGAGAAAACAAAATCCTAATTTTTATGGATTCTTTATTAAAGAGAGGGACCCTTTGAGAAGAATAGATGTGATAATTGACAATTTTTAAAGAATATATAGCAAGTCTGAGAAGCAGCCTTCAAAAGCTACCAAGCTCAGTGTGAAAAGACCACCAGGAGTTGTGATTCAAGAGCCTACACCTAATGCAATGTCACTATAGGATCCATCTCATGTCCTTGATTTACCACCTACCAAAAGGCAAAGGATTGAGGATGTTTCTCCACTAGTTCCATATGAATTGAGTGAAGGAGGGGGTGACACTGATGAAGTGGCTAGTATCCTAAAAAATATGGGCGATGAAGGAGAAACAAATCAGCCACTTGTTGGCTAAGAAATAGAAGCACACAAACTAGAGGCCAGAATGGCCAAACATGCACAACGGGAACTTGAATCAGAAGAAGATGAAAGAATTGTGGCTTCTATGAGATTTATGGAGGATGATGATTTCAATAATTCTCCTGAATTCAAAGATTTTTGGCTTAATATGAAGATGAAAGAATTTCAAGAACAAGTGGAAATAAATAAAATGGGTACTGATGAATCTCAACATGACTAGATTGTGTCACAAACTTTAAAAAATATGAAAATAGATGAAATAAGTGTCAACCCTGATGAGGCTAGACAAATGGTATTAAGGAGCAATATGCTAATCATTCCCAGGCTTGAGTTGAAGAAAATGTTTTTGTTAGACCAAGTTAGGAATCAAGATGACCCCATGCTAGTTTCTAAATTTGACTATGAGGAAGGTGTCACTGGTTGTGGTTACAATCCAAAAATAGAGAATTTGGCAATATGGGCAACACAAAAGAACACCAACAAACCAAGGTTACTTGATGTGGTCCAACAAATAAGGGGAACAACTATGGTCAAGACATTCTAGGACACATCAGCAACTAAATTAGCTACGCTCACTATGCATACTTTAATGTTTACACAAGATGCTATTGTAAAGCTAGAGCAAAGATTGTTTGATTACGAGAGAACTCAGATGGAGATGAATGATGAGGTAAATATATTGTATCTTAAAAATGTAAACATGAAAAAATAAATGAAGGGTGAGAGTTCTTAGATTCAAGCCATTGTGCCAATTCAAACACCTATGCCACAAGAGACCAATGATACCATGGTGACTACTGAACAATTCAATGTTTTGAAATTGAAGTTGGAAAAAGAAAACGAGGAATTGGAAAGCCAAAACGAGAAAACAAAGAATGATGCAAAATTAAAAAATCTTGAAGTGTTTGAGACGATTTTGGAATATAGAGTGAAAATGGTTGTTGAGAAGTTGAGAGATGTGCATGAATGCTGTTCTTCCTTGTCTCAAGCCATGGAACAATTGAAAGTAATTTTTCTATTTTAGATCCCTTGTATCAAAGATGGAAGTCAACACATCACACACTGATCACTATGTGTAAAGTTCTACAATGGAATCAAGATGCTCCTGTAACTATAAAGACAACAAAGAAAATGGTCAAGATGATATTAGATGAGTATTAGTATGTGAATGGTGAGAATCAAAGAATGCAAGGTTCATTCCATCAATCCTAACAGAGAATGAAAAGATCAAGGATTTTGATGCGTGGAAGGATGAATTTGGTCATATACTTTCTAAGGTCATGGAATTTTTGAAAAAGGATGAAGATATCAATATTCTTAGCTTCAATATCATTCTGGACAGAGTAATTGCTTTGGATGTTGGATATACAAAGTTCGTAATTGATGTCAAAGCATTGCTAGACAAAAGGTGGAAGGATCACTAGGCCAACTTGCTCCAAATTCAAGATTATAATTGGCCTAGTGATTTTACTATGTTTGAATGGTAGGAGAAGTATCTTCAAGATGATGAATAGACAAGATATACGTGTAGGGGAGAAATGAGCATCATGGCCTCATGACTACATAGTATTCCAATGGGAGCAAGAGTATTTGGCTCCTCCAGAAGAATAGGGCCTTAAAGATGTTGCAGTGGAAGAACCGAGCCTTCAAACACTCTATCATGGAGAGGGGAACTTTTCTAGATTGGGATGATCACAGGTCTCCTATGCTGATTAATGAACTACAAGTGTATTGCAAGTGCTATGGGCTTCCAACCAATATTGCCTACTTTCTCTGTTTTCTCTTAATTATGTTTTAAGCAAAATTAATGTTTAGTTTATACGAAGAGGCATGAATTTTGAAAAGATGTCATATTTTTTAATGGTCTGAAGCTTGTTGCTTCTCTCATAAAAGAGAAACAAGACCGAATTTTGATATCATCATCATAGGCATTTATAGAAACATATATGAGGAGACTTTTGTTATATTGTAATATCTATTTGAAGCAATCAATAGAGAAGAATATTTAATCTGGTGCTCAAATTCTAGTTAAGATATCTAAGAGGTCATTTCTTTGTTTGTAATGAGGAGGCTTAGTTCACCTAATGTTAAGATATCTATATGTATTATTAAATCACAGATGTTCATCATTGTTTCCTTCACACAAGCATATTCAATGCATGTGGAGGCTAGAATCTGTATTACAAACTAAAGCTATCATCTAGGACATACAAGAAAAGTCTAGCATCTAGAAAACATATAGGACATATAAGAAATTATATTCTAACTAAACAAAATTAATTTCAACCAAAGTAAGAAAACGAAGAAGAATGATTGAACCTAACTTTAAATGCTCTTCAAATCAACAGTGAACATCTTAGGTTTTGTATACAATGTACCAGTAGAATAATGATGATTACATTCAGAAATGTATTAGTAAAATAATAGCGAATAAGCATACCTATACTCAGATCTTTATTACATTCAATAATAAATTACACCATACATATAACCAAAGTTTTGGTGACAAGCTAACCTCTTAAGGTGACAGGCTAGTTAAGGTGAGAAAACATCATCATAATCATCTGCAATGCCAGCAAGATCAGAATCCTAATCACTCATGTCTGCATCTGCTTGATTTTCTTCATCATCCTTGTCTGTGACATGCTACTCATTCTCTCTCCCAATCTCTTCATTGGTAATCAAAATCTCTTCTTTAAACACTCCATCATCGTCTTCATCCACTTCTTTGAATGTTTCTTGTAAATTAACATATTCCCCATCATGCATTATATCGACAACTTCCATGAATTTTCATTTGGAATGAGACTCTGTTTGAATGACATACGACCACCCTGGGCTTCTTACATCATCAATTAGAAATGATTGGTTAATTTGAAGAGGGGAAAGATATGGCTCATCCATCTCTGATATAAATTGCCTTGTATTTGCACGTACAAATCCATACCCATCAAATTGTACTGCGGATGGTTGGATCCACTTACATTTTAATAATATAGGACTATTTTCACCAAAATCCACTTGAATGATTTCTTGGATGAATCCAACATAAAATTTATTCTCAGTTTCATGATGAAATTCAGCACTAACAACACAATCACAATTTGTCTTTCCTTTGTCTTTTTCTTCCACTCTTAAATGACTACCATAGGCCCACATTCCACTAAACTACATAGCTCATACATGTGGAGATTGTGAAATCTCACTTTCCTCCATTTTTACATCATGACCTTCTTCTTTTGCATGACTGACTG
Source organism: Cunninghamia lanceolata (assembly GCA_027924645.1). Lineage (NCBI taxonomy): Eukaryota > Viridiplantae > Streptophyta > Pinopsida > Cupressales > Cupressaceae > Cunninghamia > Cunninghamia lanceolata. Next base: position 18,101,948 of record BSBN01000274.1, read on the forward strand.
CATTAGCAATTCATTCTTCAAATTTTGGAAAAGAATCACCTCCAATCAAATCATGATGTCTGCACTTTTGAGGTCGATGTTGCATCCAAGTTTGACTCTCTTCTTCATATTTTCTACATAGAATATTAATGTACAAGTACTAATATTAATAATATAAATGTGTAAATGCAATTGAGTAAATAAATTATTATGTAAATTTTTTTTACCAATGCCACTTATCGAACGAAGTTGTGTTTTGAAGAATATAGGCATGTATCATACTTATTTCTTGATGTGATAGCTTTAAGTGACATCCATTGCCTTCTAATACTTCACTTGCAACTCCTTCATCTTCATCATCATCCCATACATGTCGATTGACATTTTTAAAATCCTTCATTTATTCTGTGCAAAATCCCATGGCCTCTTGCATTGAATATCCCCCAGACATGCTGCCTTTTGGTTTTACCCTAGTACAAACAATTTTTTTCAAAACTTTCATAAATCATTCTATAGGATACATCCATCTCATTCTTATTGGGCCACAATGCTCTAGTTCATATTCTAGATGTATAGAAATGTTAAATATTGTTGGTGGAAATTCCCATTCCAATAGACAAATGACTTCAACAACCTCCTCCCTCAAACTATCAAAGTTCAAAGGATCTAATACATGTAAACTCATTCTGTTTAAAATTAGGCCCAACCTTATAAATACCAATCTTGGCCCCTTTGCCAAACTTGATATATTTACCACAATAGGTAAAATATTCTCAATTATCACATGATAGTCATGGGTCTTGAGGCCTCTTAAGCCATTAATGTCAGTTGGGCTTCTAATACTACTACTTACATATCCAGTGGGAAAGCGAGTCTGAGACAACAACTATAAGAATTTTACATGTTGTTCCTTTGTTTAGACATAAGGAGCACTAGGTTTTCTATATTTTTTCATTAGCACATTTTTCAACCCAGAGATTTTGATGAATCTTTAGATGTTGAAGTTCTTCACATGATGAAATGGTATCAAAAGCACCAAAAGGAGTTTCTATAATAGCATAGGCTATATTTTTCTTAGTATGCATAAAGTCAACAGTATGCCTAATGGCTATATCCTTAATCTATGGCAACTTATAGAATATGCACAACCGTTTTACACTGCTTTCACTACATGGATCATATCTACTACCAGCAATCCCATCATTTTCAATAAATGACATTCTTTTTTGTCCATTATCAACAATGTAATCACTTGTTATTAGCAATGGTGCTTCATGATTCTCTTCTTAACCATTGAAACATGTTTTTTGTCGACAATATGGATGATTCATTTTAAGGTAAACACAATGTCCACAATAAATACACTTACACAAACTTCTTGAGTCCCTCAAAAAATCCTTAAAGTTGCAAGAAGGACATCCATGGTATCCATGAACACTGAGACTAGACAATGTGCCATATGCAGGAAGATCATGAATCGTAAACAATAAGGAAGCTCTTAAAGTGAATTTGACTAAAGGACCATCCATTAAAGATTGAATTCTTCAATTCCTTTCCACAATTCCATTAGCTCATCATATAATGGCTCTAGATAAGCATCAATTGTATCTGAAGTCACACTTTTCTTTCCTAGTATAATCAATGATAGCATTAAGAAAAATGGTTTAGTTGCTAACCATGGAGGCAAGTTATAATTTATTATAAACACTAGCTAAGTTGACCATTTAGTACTTTGATCTGAGAATGGGTTCACCCCATCTAGAGCCAAACCCAAACTTATATTATGAGAATCTTGAGAAAATCAAGCCATCTGTTATCAAATTCCATCCATGTCTTAGAATAAGGCACATGTCATTGTTTTCCATCGGTGCTCTTGTTTTGGGCATGCCATTGCATAAGTTCAACAATGTCTCTGCACCTATACATTCAGAGTAATCGTAGGATTATTGGAAAGTGGTGAAGAACCTTTCTAGGAACCACAACTGATTTCAACCCTTGTCTATACCTTGCTTCATGACATTTCAGACATTCACTCTCACTTGCAAGATTATTGTGAAATAATATACAACTATTGACACATGTGTGGATGTTTTCATACCCTAATCCTAGCTTAGTGGTTTGCTTTTTACATTGACTTCATTTTGTTGGCAATGTGGAGTCAGGTGGTAACAACAAACTTAATAATGCCAATAACTAATCTACACTCTCATTTGTCTAACCATGCACCACTTGCAAGTTAAGAATTTGAAGGATTGTTGTCAAACGACTGAACTTGCAATTAGGCTTTAAAGCATCCTCCATCGACTTGGTCCAATCATCGTCTAGAATCTCATTCAACATTGTATCAACTTCAAACCCTTTGTCTAACATTGCTGCCTCTTCATCTATGTGTGTTACCACTTCATCTATGTTTGTTGCCTCTTCATCTCTCACACTCTGTAATTCTATCATATCTTCATAATAATTGTAATCCCAAGGGTTTATACCACTATGCCCATATCTTATCATATGTCAAAGAATCATGTTTCTTTTTCTCACCTTTCCACCATGACAGTATTTACATGGACATGGACATGGATATTTGTCCATGTTTCTCTCATTGGCTACTCTCTCATCAAATGCATGTAATTGATCTGTAGTCAACCTTCAACATTGATCCATTTGTAATGTTCTACACATAGAAAAAAAATCTATTAGCAACAAAATCTAGCTTTCAAATGCATTTGGTTTGGTAGAATTTCATCAAGTTTTGTGCAAGATATTGCATTTTGGTGAGTGCAGGTCTAGACCCTACTTAGGGTTTCAAGAGAGCAAAATTTGATCATGGGCAGAGTTTCCACCATCCAAAAATCTTGAAAATTGGTGGAAAGATCTATCCCGTGCCTATACACATCTCTGTAAGAGGACAACTCATGAATGGCATGTGTGAAGAAGATATGATTGACCGTGTGTGCAAATTTGTTGTGAGACAGTCCTAAAACCCTAGGTTCTTTGTTGCTTTGAATAATCTATGCACTTTATGTCAATGGAGGGGTGAAGAATCATAGTGGCGTGTTTTTAGGGCCTACACAAGCCTGGGAATTCATATGACATGTTCTTACCTTCTTTTGGAGTCATCACCTTGAATGCACCTAGTGGCAGCAAGACCTAAATTGCATAAATGATTGTGTTAATCACTTGGTTAGGTCATGTACATTTGGAAACCCCTAGAAGATGTTGTAATAGGTATGAATAAACTAAGTTGCTCATATTCCATGTTGTCTTCAATGATTGAGTGTCACTAGGGTGTTGTTTCCATGTTTTAGGCTTAGGAGCAAATTGTCAAGAATGAACAAGGGTGTAGATTTGCATCAAGTGTATTGAAACTTTGTTTGGGATGTGTCAAGGTTATTGTGTGTGAGTCCTTCCTCTACATCATGTTCTGCCTCTACATAAAACTCTGTGGTCATTTTTGTGCATTTTTTACTTGTAGGATTCTCATAGTTAGTGAAAAAGGTAGTGTTCATGAAGGAATGGAAAAGATGCGTAGAGCCTTTGAATTATACCCGTACTATGCAATAGCATTGTATCATTTAGCAAACCATTTTTTCTTCACAAGACAACATTTTCTTGTGGAACTATTGACTAAGATAGCTCTTGTTTCAACTGACCACCCTCTCATGAAATCTCATTCATATTATAATCTTAAACGATCTTATCATAGCAAAGGTGATTATGACACTAGTGGCTGCTACTACATGGCATCAGTCAAGTCAAAGGCCACAGGATTTCGTAGACAAGTTCAATTGAAGTTGGGAGATCTTAAGAGTTCTCTCTCAAATTTTGAAAAGGTTCTGGAGGTCCACCCTGAGAATTGTGAGAGCTTAAAAGATGTAGGCCATATATATGCTCAGCAAGGGCAGACAGAGAAGGCTTTGGAAATTTTAGGAAAGAACACTCACGTAGATCCACATGATGCCCATGCATTTATCAATATGGGTGAGTTATTAATATCATCAGATCCCAATGCAACCTTATATTCTCTTAAGACAACAAAGTCTCTTCTGAAGAAGAGCAGAGATGAAGTGCCCATTCAATTGTTAAAAAATATTAGGGTTCTTAATTTTGAGCGTGATGAACTAGAGTTGGCTCAACAAACTTTTATGGAGGCATTAGGAAATGGCACTTGGGTTGAATTCATAAATAAAAGCCCCAATACCAATTCTATAGTTTTTCTTGTGCTCTTTAAAGATATGGAATTCTTCCATCGACTAGAAGAAGGTGGTGTTTCACTTGAGCTACCATGGGATAAAGTCACAACACTATTTAAACTTTCTACTTTGTTTGAATAGATATATGGTATTGAAAAATAAAATATTTTATACAGGCTAATATTGTTCAAGTTTACTGATTATGTGGATGCATATCTATGTCTTGCATCCATGGCTCAGGCTCATAATGTGATCCAACTAAGCCTAGAATTGATTTGGGATGCACTTAAGGTGGATAAAAACTCATCAAATGATTTATCTATGCTTGGAAAAATGGAACTGAAAACAAATGACTGGCTTAAAGCAAAAGAAACAATCAAAGCTGCACAAAGTGAATCAGATGCAAAAAATTCTTATCTTGACATTTCACTTGCAAATTGGAATTGTTTTGTAGCTTTTCACAATGAGAGGAGGGGTCCAAAGGTGGAGGCACAACATCTTGAGAAGGCTAGAGAACTGTATTGTAAAGTGTTGGCACAGAGACCAGGAAATGTTTATACTGCAAATGGGGCAGCCATTGTGCTAGCTGAAAGGGGTCAATTTGATATTGCAAAGGAAATTTTTACATAGGTACAAGAAGCTGCAGTAGGAAACATTTTTGTTCAGATGCTTAATGTGTGGGTAAATCTAGCACATGTTTACTTTGCACAAAGACAATTTGTGCTTGCAGTGAAAATCTATCAAAATTGTTTGAGGAAATTCTATTTTGGCACTGACACCCAAATTTTATTATATTTAGCTAGAACACATTATGAAGTAGAACAGTGGCAAGATTGTAAAAGAACATTATTAAGAGTAGTAGATTGTAACTATTGTAAGTTACCAATCAAAAAGATATAGATTTTGTGTTTATAAATGTAATGAGGCTTTTGAATTACCTCTGAATTTGCTACAGAGGGTGTCCCTAAATCTGACTTCACGGTAGAGGGCCTCACCAACTTCAAATTCATTGCAACAAACTTTGAATTCTTTGCCCACCTTTTCAGAAGTCTCTAGGTCCTCTCTTCTTTATCGCCCATTCAAGTAGCTACTATAACTCAAAACACCTCAGTGTGAAGTAGCTCTAGGAAAGTACTTTCATCTCTATTCTCAACCTTTTGTTTTTCAGCGAGTCCACCACAAGCAGCTCTGAATGATCAAAGATATTCCAAGATGAGTGCATGAAGAGAATGTTAGAGTGCCTGCAAGTGAAGAGTGTGATGGTGATGGTGATATTCAGTAAGGAATTAGAGATTTGAGTGCAAACAGAAGGAAGATACAAAACAGGGTATGATGACAATGTAGATAGCTATAAAATGTTGGAATGAATGTGAATAGTGAATCATGGTAATACATCCCACCAATTATTTCCCCAAAAAGTTCTTTTTAAAATTTTGACTAATTTGTATTTGGGTGACTAACTATTTAGTCATTTTATTTCTGTGACTAAATAATTTTTTAGTCAATGACCAAATTAGTCATTTATTTACTCATTTATAGCTAAGTTGCAAAATAATAGTAGAATTTAGTCATCTTTAGTTGGTGTGACTAAAAGTTTTAGTCACTTAGTCATTTGTTTGCCAAAATTCTACTAGTACTAGCAAGTGTCACAACTTTTGACCATCTTATGAGCATCCTTAAAAATCGCGGGCCACCAAATTCCAACCCTCAATACTTTATGGGTTGTTGTCTTAGCCATGTAGTGGCCTCCACACACACCCTGGTGCATTTCTTTTAAAATCTCTAGTGCCTGTTCATTACTTACACACTTAAGAAGAATGCCTTCCAAATTTCTCCACCAAATCTCATTGTCAATGATTACATACTTTATAGCTTGTAGCTTCAATGTGTTCTTCTGATTTTTAGTCATACCTTCAAGGCAAGACTATTGTTATATGGATCTTAATTAGACTTAGAGGTTAAATTCACCCCACTTTTACCAGAGCAGCTTCCCCCCAAATTATTTAATGTGGTCAAGGGGTAGCATCCCTTGTGGGGTTTTGGGGGCAGCACCCCCAAGATGGGGTCAAGGGGAAGCGCCCCTTGTGGGGTTCAAGGGCAGTTCCCCTGGCGCTCTCCCTATCACAATATAGGGTAGGGTCAAGGGGAAATGCCCCTGCAGTAGCTCTGGGGTAGTGCCCCCGAATCTTCAAATGAATTTTATTATTTTATAAAGGCGTCAAGAGTTTATTTTTTTGTTGGCCGACATAAAAAAACCCTTTTTTTTAACCGACATAGGGCTTGATAAAAGTGGCTAAGGGTTAGGGTTTCTGATGATGTATTATAGCATTTGCAGCGGTATTGAGTTGCAAGGATTGATGGTTGTAATTGGTTTGATTTACTGGATAATAATATTGGACTTTATGTTGGTGGATGTAGCTTGAGTTTGGGTGAACCATGTTAAAACTTGTCTCTCGCTATTATTATTTCTGTGTATTTTCATTCCTTTATTTAATCTTTATTTGCATTTAACTAATATCTTCTGCATGCAATCCCTAACAAAGACATCTTCTATAAATAGTGAACATCTTTGTACCATTTTGACCCTTTCATATCACAATCAGGAGAATCTTCCTCAACATCAACACTATTTATTTGATTAGCCTCCAAATTGGCCTCATCCATTAACTTAGCTAATCCTTGTCCCCTCACTAACATAGTGATCTAGATGTAAATATTGAACTCTTGGATCCTATTGATCCATCTACATCTTCTTCTAGTCACCTCTTATTGAGTGAATATATCTTTAACATCAGTTGTAGGGATATATGCAATAATAGTAACACCTACCAAATAGGGTCTAAAATTCTTGACAGATTTTACCAAAGCATAAGCCTATTTCTCAGCTATATAATATTTTAGATTAGCAACCTAGAGAGACTTGCTAAAGAATGCAATAGGTTGTTCATATCATTCATCATTGTTCTACAACAATACAACTACTATATTGTGAAATGAAGCAAAGGAAAATAATTGAAATGGTTTAGAAAAATTAGGAGACTTTAGCAGAGGGGCTTCCTTTATGGCTTCTTTAATGTTCCTAAAAGCCTTGACTAGCTCATAATTCCATGTGATACCCTCATCTTTTTTCAACATTTTAGAGATTGGTCTAGTGGTTTGTGCAAAATTGGTAACAAACCTCCTCAAGAAATTTACTTGCCCAAAGAAAGATTGAATCCCATTTATACTCTTGGGTATTAGGATCTTATCAATAGCAACAATTATTTTAGGGACAAACTTAATTCCTTCCTTGGACACAATATGACCCAATAGTTTTTTCTCTATTACCCTAAAAACACATTTCTTGGGGTTCAGTGATATGCCAAATTTCATACATCTCTCAAAAATTCTCTCCAAATGGGAACAATGATCCTATTCCTTCTTTAAGTAGGTAGTCAAGTCATCCTAATAGACCACCAAATTATTACATTTATAAGATTAGAAAAAGCTAAATCCATAGCTAGCTAGAATGTAGTTCCAACATTGGTCAATCCAAAAGGCATTCTGATGTATTCATAGGTGCCCCAAGGAGTAGTAAATGCAGTTTTGTATTGCTCAGACACTTTGATCATCACCTAGGTATATCTAGAAAAGCCATCCATCATTGACAAGAGTTCACAGCTAGTTTCATTTTGTAACATGGCTTCCATATTTGGAAAAGGATAATTATCCTTTAATGATTCCATGTTTAGGTTCCTAAAGTCGACACAGAGTCTAATGTCTCCATTCTTCTTCCTAACAGGAACAAGGTTTGATACCCAAGTTGAGTGCCTAATGGGCTTGATTATTTCTCCTTCACTCAACTTTACCAACTCTTGTTGCCTTTTTGGCCTTAGGGTGGGATATATGGGTCTTTGCTTTTGCCTAAAAGGTTTTGCATCAGGCTTCAATGGGATTTCATGTTGGAACAAGTCTTCCCTATATGCTTTAAGATCATAATAAGACCATGCAAAAACTTTTTTATGTTTTCTAAGAAAAGAAATGAACATTGCCTTAACCTTAGGATTTAAGTGCTTACCTATGTAGACAATCTTTGGTTGAGCCTCAGTTCCAAATTCAAGTCTTCAAGATCATTTTGGTATACTGGTGTGGACCTGGTAGCTTGTTTGTCATTTCTATCAAATACCCTCTCCAAAGAAAATAATTCTCTTGGAATTCTATTTGTTTTCAACTAGATGACTTCATTCCCAAATACAGTTTCCTTTCCATCCACTATTTCCACAAATTCCTAAAAATCAATTTCCTATGCATGATAATCATCAAGAGAGTTCATGAATTTGTACAAGTCTTGATCATCACTAAAACCTGCTAATGCCAAATGTTGTTTGGTATAGAAAGTCTTGTCAGTATCTCAACTTTTGAGATTCCTGCTAGGGTCATATCTTCTAATCTAACCACAATGTTAGCTAAGAAGTCAACCATCACATTCTTATTTCACTCCACCCAATCAATAGAAAAAGCATCAAACTCCTCTATTGTGTCCCATACAACATTCCTATATTGGATGAGCCTTTTATTTTTGGAAGCATATTTGGATTTGACTTATGAAACTACCAACTTAGAATCCCTAGAACTCTGAGCTTCTTGACTCCATGGTTAATGGCCATTTTCAAGCCTATAAGCAAAGCCTCATATTCTACAACATTGCTAGTGCATCTAAAACCCAATTTAAAAGATGATCTGAATGTCTTCTCTAAAGGGGAGATGAGCACCAATCCTACTCTAGAATCTTATTTGTAAGATGCTCCATCAAACTACATAGACCATAAGCCATCATCATCAAGGGATGATTCAAAGCTTTGATATGAAGGTTTACCCTGATCATTTTCAATTTCCTCAATTTTGAAATTATCCATGGCGACATCAATGAAACATATTTGATCATCATTCTCACTAATTCCATCTATTATTTGGGGAGACTTCTTGTCCCTATCAAGTCTTACCTCTTCAGCATCCACAAGAATGATGGAATAGGATGAATCTATTTAAATGATACCGCCCACAGTGGAGACCCATTTTCTAGATAATAGCATCCCATACATGGGAGCGATATCCACCACAGTGATATTCATCTTGTACTCTTTGAGTGTGAAAGCTGAAAAGCCTGAAGTTGATATCCTTAATAATTCCGATGATAGGGACTTCCCTAGAATCCATAGCAAAGCACTTCCCATAGGCCTTAGTGACTTGTAAGCCCAAGATTTCCATGACTCCAAGTGGTATTATGTTAGTAGAGGTGCTTGAGTCAATCATACAATTTTTTACAAATCTTCCCTTTATCATTAGAGTGACGAAGAAATGATCTACCTGAGAAGGGCATTTTTGCATAGTGATTCCTAAATGATCTTTGGTATCTTAGCACTCCACTTCTTAACATATTTACATAGTATTTTCTTTTCTTCAGATTATTTACTACATTCCCCTGTCACCCATAGCACACTTGGAACTGCATCATTTATTGCAGCCACAACTCTATTATTGTGTTCTGGTATCCTCGTCATCTCTAACAAGGAAACTGTCACTCTAATCTGACTGAATACATGGGCCATGTCCAATGGTACATATTTAGGCAATATACTAGTACATGCTACATTAGTATTTATAGTTGGGATGTACGGTGTGTTAGTTTTTCTAGACTTTTCTTCCACAAGGACTTTCTTAAGAGCACTATCTTTCTCAATTGGTATTTTTGCCCTAGGATGTTGATTATGATGTGGATTATGTTTAACCACAACTTCCTTGGACTTACCTTGAACTCCCACATCTTTCTTATGGCTGGGAATGTTTTATTTTTCTATAATGAAAATGCTTCCTATATTTCCAATTGTGCTACTTCCCCCATGATTTTTCTTGCTTCTCAAGTTGTAGTGACACTTAACTTGAGCAATCTTAGATGTAGTCAGGGCCTTTATTTCCTCATTAGAGGGTCTTCTTAAGTGAATACTAGGATCTTCATTGTTCATCTAGAAAATAGGTTTAACATTCTCATTCGTACTTGGGACAGAGTGATGTTGATTCAGTTCCCCCTTCTTTGTTGTAATCTTACCTTCTGAATCTTGTTCATCAGAGTAACATAATCTTCCACAATACACTCATGGTCAAAAACCATATTTATAATATGGCTCTCATAATCTTCCCCCTTTGTTATATTCATCATATGGGACCACATTATCAGTCAGAGACAATGCTACAACACATGAAACAAAAGAGTGGGAAGCCTGGCACAATAGACACTAGAGATTTTCACCCACAACATGCACTCCTTTCCTCAAGGGATCAGGGGTTTCTTTAGATAAACCTCCCTTATTATTAGGGGGAATTGGCTTCCCATTTTTCCAATTAGTGTTGTAGGGTTGATCTAATAACCTAGGCATTTTCTCTTGTCTGACAAAAGGAGGTCTATCATTTGGGATCCTCTTGTAATTTATAGCCATAGAAATCTTCATTTCTTTGAACTCCTTCCATAATTTTTCACATTCAGTAGTAACAGGAGCTTTACTACCCTATCCTCTATCTTGTGGGGTAATTTTCAAATCACTCCTCGTAGTAATCTTTCTAGATGCCTTTCTATTGTTCTCAATGTGTAGAGTACAATTGGAAGCATCTCTGAGAGTTTTAGGCTCTCTATTTCTTAGTTCATATCCCATCTTGGAGTCATATGCATTTTGGTAAATCACCAGGCAAATGTGCTCATTTGGTCTCATGTATAGTGGGATTTTATTGCACACTTTTAGAAACATTGCATTGAAATCATGGACACTCTCATTATATCCTTTTTGGATATTTGTAAACTCATTCACAACAAATGGTCGGTTAATGTTGTCACCATACTGTTCTTTCAAAAATATTTTAAATTCTATCCAGTAATCAATACTGGCCTCTAGTAGGCTTCTATAACAATCTCTGGCATCTTCTATTAATGACTACATGAACAATTTCATTAGTACATCTTCTTCCTCAACTCCAAAATCATCAATGACATTTAATAATGCCCTTAGATGATCCTCACCATTCACAATGTTGTTCCCAGCAAACTTTGTGATAGCATTCCTGACTGTATTTTTTATAGGGTTAGGGTAACCTATTATGCCATTAAAATCTAATTGTTTGTACCTTTCTAATTGTAGTGGTCTCCAAACAAAAGGATTTACTAAAGTTTGTCAACCCTAGTTATTTGGATTCATAGGAGGATTAGGGGGGCTTGCAAGTATTGTTGCTATGGGATATTCTAGTTTTGGAGATTTGACTGAAGACCCACATTTTGCACTATTGGAGGCTTTTAATATTGTATTCCTCCCTGTCTTGGGTGAAGGTTATGGCCTACTAGTTGGCTAGCCATTCTAGTATTAGGATTCTATGGGGGTGGTTGGTAATGCCTCATAGGTGCTGATACAATAGAACTATTCACCGGGGCTTGAATCACAGGAACTCATTGGACAATTGGTATTGGGCCACCCGTGTATTATTTATATTTGAAGTAGATACACCAGAGGCACTATAAGTTCTAACAATATTGGAATTTATAGCTTGTAGTCTTAGGAGTAGGGCTTTATTTTTCTTTAAAGTCTATGTCCTAGCTACTCTTAGACTTAACTCAATCACCTACCTTTCTAGTTCCTAATTGGTCTAATTAGAACCAAAAGCTATATTGGGTGTAGGACAATTATTTGCAATAGTGGACTTATCTTTTATAAGGGGTTACCTCTAGGGATTCATGAGTAGGCTACACAATAGGCACAATCATTTCTTGAGATCCATTATGTGGAGACATTCTTATATTTTGAGAAGTAGGGGGTGGTTCATCATAGAAAACTTCCTTACCCTTAGAATCAAAAGTCTCCTCAGGAACATTTCGATTAATATAAGTCATGATAGGTTCCCCTTGGTCTTCTCTTATTTGCAAATTATTTCTAGTACCACTTAAAAGGGGTGTTGTCTTGGAAATAAACTCAACAACAAGAGGAGGAGGAGAAGTATACTCACCAGAATCCTTAGCTATCCATTTTTTATTTGTAACCTCTACGCCTACAGGATTGTTGGGATGCTATGATCTTCTCCCATGCATTCTTCTACTTCGTTCCTTTCATTAGCTTTCATTGGGTCAAAGATCTCAATAGAGTTGCCATCCACTTAGAAAAGGTAATACACTAAAAAATATATGCTATATAGATAATAAATCTAACCCTTTTATCAAATATTGTTGTGTCTGAATGCAACAATTCTTAGAATAAAATATAGAGTTCAAACTTTCTCTTCACAATAATTTTTCTTCCTTAGTCTACCAATAAGGAAATTATCAAGGTCATTACCCTTTTTTAGGGAATAATAATAAAATATACTTATGTAAACTCTAAATACCCATGACAAATTACTTAACTAATTTTGAAACTTATAAACAAAGTCCCCGATAGATTCACCAATCTGTTGGTTGTTTTAAATTCCCAACCTAATCTCAAAAGGGCAATCTATAGAATAGCCTATTCTAGTGATGGATTTTCCTTGAGGGATTGGCCAACAAACAAGAAAAGTGGAATGAATCACTTTTTCCTCTACAGTTTAGGCTCTCCAAGGCCTGCGTAGGTGTACCCTTTAGAATAAACTAGTACTTATTTCAAATCTGATACTATTTATCTTAAATACTATTTCTTTAAACAGATATGTCCTCTCTAAAATATTCCAAAAGGATTACTGATATGCTGAAATAATGGGCAAGATTCTTAGGCTTTAACACAACTCTCTTGCAGGAGAACATTGGAAAAACATTACAAACTTAATAATGAAATGGAACTTTAATTTTTAATATGAATGACCAAGGAGCCATATCAATACAATAGTTCTAAGAGATTGGTGCCTAGGTCCTAGGTCACATAGCCAAAAAAGATATAAATCAAACTAAAAATAACAGTATATTCCCAGCTCATGTAAACACTACAATATTGTATTACACTATCACATCTTGAATAGTTCAAAACTAATTCTACTTAGAAATCCCTACATACATTTACTACATTCAATATCATTTTTAAATAATTAAATTTACTCTTTGGGTAAAATCTATTAAGAAGGATATCCTTACATAGGAAAGACTATGAAGATGAACAAAACTGATCCTTAATCAATTTGTATTTATATATGTAATAAAGAACACAACTGTAGGAGACAATATAGCTTGAACTTTGACAATATATTTAAACTTATGAACTGGCACTGTCATACAAAAGGTTGCAAGTATATCAAAGTCTATTCTAAAATAACACCTAAAATAGGAAAAGCCTAGTCGACAACTATGTGTACTGTGATACAAAAATTCCCCAAGATCATTGTCTAAGGCCTTAAATTCCCTTTTATAGAAATAAGGGAGCAAACAAGCTTTAGGCCTTAAGATAGGTGTCATATCTTCACTTGACAAACTTCTACCAACTAGTAACAAGAATAACTGATCGTGGGGTAGATATTTTATAGGAATAGAAGTTGTTACATGTGTAGCCACAAATTAGGTTGCCTTGGAAGATGTGCATAGAAAGCTACCATAACAAACTCTGTCAAATCCTCTTCCACTTTCTTCACTGTCTCTCCATTTTAACTATTTGGAAGAACTGGTGATGCAAAAAGAAGAAATTTCACTAAAGGACAAAATATCTTGTTGGAAATGATCCCACACGGATGCTGAATGGACGAAAGAGACTAGAGAAGCTTATTCTCATTTGAAAAATGAATCAAATGATCCATAACAAAATGTCAAATGTTACTACTTTATAGATCAAGCAAATTATTGTATTTCTCATCCCAAGCCTTATACTTCTCTTTTGTAGGCCATTGGAATTCCAAAAATTCATCAACACTATGTATATATTTGTTATCATATTTTTCTAGTATTGATTTTACTACTCTCACAAATTCTTCAACATGCTTGCATGTGTCCCACAACTTACTCACACTACTTAAAAGATCAATATCAACTCTATTTTCTTTGCATATAAGGAAAGAAAGAATTGGAGTAATAGCCTCGAATTGAAAAGACCATGTTTGATAAGGCCTAACCTCACCATCCTCTTATTTAATTTGAGGAATCAATCCTACACTATCATTGTCAAACTCCTTAATCTTAGCTAATACATTTTCTTCAAGCTGGTTGAGAAATCCTTGTAACTCCCCAGCCGCCTTGACTATAGTGTAGGTAGGCTTAATTTTCCCTAGGGGATCAAATTCATGGGCTGATCCTTTATACATTCTTAGCAATGAAGTAGTCCTTGGGATCTACCTATTCAACAGGGGCATAGCCCGTTCTTTGTATTCAAAAATTTTCTTAATTGCCATTGATAACTTGTAGTAATAATTATGGAAATTTTTAGTTTTTGCCAAAAATTTTCTCATTAGAAGTCCTAGCACATTTGAAACAAGGTGCTCATTATTTCCTTGTTGATCCTCCCTGAAGTCTACAAAAATTTCTTCAAAAGCTTCAAGTCGTCTTCTTAATTCTTCATTTTCTCTCTCAAAATTAGACTTTGGTGGTGGAGATGAAGAACTACTAGCAACTATGGCTCCTACATCCCTTACTACTAATGCCATTGAAGGGTGGATGATGATGATGCATGTTGCTAGTGTTGTTGTTGTGTTTGCTCCCACTAACCTTCTGATACTTTCAATTTATGATTCTCATGCAACACACACATATGTTCCTCCAAAATTTTGTCATATTTATTTTAAAGTGCATCAGTAGTTTCCTTAACAAATTTGGTAACTTCCACCACCATCACTATTGCATCAATTGTAGGAGTGTGACACTCTTAATAATCAAACTTCCTTTCAAATCATGATCTGGTTCAGGAACCAACAGTTTGTCAGTATTAGGGAGCAAAGCACAAATTGCCAAAGTTTCCCATTTTGGATTGAAACTTGCACCAGATAAGGCTATAGTAGCTTCATCTTAGAAGGAAAAGACCTCATTATTTTGTCTTCTAATAGTGTCCAAGGCTATGATAGAGGCTATATCCCATTTGAGAAGCAATAGAATACCACTATCTATCCATATGCATACCTTCTTTAGGAGTAATATCTTTAACCTCTACCCTATCTATGTTAATATTTTGTGGGACACTTTCTCTTGAGTTTCTTTAGGAGAATTTTCCATTCTTCTACTAATCTTCTAGCATACTCTTCTTTTTTGCATGTGCACCTGAAATCACTAAACTCCTAAGAATTGATGAATTGATCATCAATCATAAATCTTTGGCAAGCTACAACCCTCATATCATCTAAAATGGTCTTTCCTTCAATGACAATATCTTTTAGCCTATCCAAGGGTGGCTACACACTTTCATCCCTCTTAGGAGAAGGCATCTCTTTCTTTATATCATCTCCTATAATTTCAACCCCATCCTCCTCATCCATTGGATAATCCATTAGAGGGGATTGTTCAACCTTTCTCCTCTTTGGAGATGATTCCCTTGGAGGTGAATCCAAATATAGTATTGGCACAGGACAAGGAACCATTTGTTACACTAGTGGAGGAGATAGGGGAGGCTGAGAATGTAGAGGAGACTATTGAACCTGCTCCTTAACCACTACATTTTTAGCTCTTCTCTTGAATGTATATTTCAATGTCATATCACTAGGAGGCTGATATGATGGCCTCTCTTCTTTAACTATAGATTTACCTTTCTTCTCCTTAGAAACAACTATCCCAATTATTTCATCGATATTAGCTAGGATTGCTTTCATCCTTGAAATTGGGTGGTTGATATTTGCATATGCCCCCTTGTAAGAGGCATTCTTATGCTTTTTCCTCTCCTCATATTTCAAGAATGTAGTCCATCTATTTATTCTTAGCTTAACTTCTTTTTCATCCATGAAATTTCTTATAACATATTTAGTGTGATAGGTGTAGTAGATAAATGAGGATCTCTTTATGCTTTTCTTAAGGCTATTTATGAAACCTTCAGTATCAGAATTTCTTGTGCACTCCTACTTCATCCAAAACACCATGAGCTTATCATTCAATCTATCTAGACCCCCTCTATTCTTTATAAAATCAAAGAATACTGTTAGGAAAGGAAAGAATGAGTATTTTCTTTGATTCACTAGATGAGCCTTATCTAACTTAGTAAGTTCCCAGTTGACTTACAGGAAGTCAACCCTTAAGGGTACAAACTTTGACAATATATGTGGACCCACCGAGCATCTATAAACTCTCAAAATTGTGCACTTGGGGTGGAAGATGAAATCTCCCTAGCTATGTCAAATATTTAAAGTAGGTATTCTCACCATAGGCCTCAAAAAATCTAATATCTAGCTTGGAACCCTAGGAATTGGTTCTTGTAAGAAAGACAATACTCTACCAACAAAGAAATCCCTAAAGACAATGTTACTGGCAGTGGAACAATGCTTGTCCCAAATATGTGTCCAATACTAGACTACATGTGGGTTTCCTTTATTATCAACTTGGCTAACGAATAATCTTGGGTTCCAATTTCCTCTTCCTTCATATAGAAACATATGACATAATAAAGAAAGCCACCAAAACTTCACAACTTCTTCCCCATTCTTCATCTTTACTAACTGCTAACAAAATGGTTATATCAATCACTATGTGATGAGATATAATCTCTCCTCTTAGAAAGGGGAGGCTGCCTTCTTATTGCCCTTTAAAATCTACAAGTACTTAACTAGGATTATTTACACTACAACTGACTTGTGGATGTTGCCATATCATATATTTCTCTTATTTCAGAAATGATGTTCACTTACAAACTTTTAATATCAAATCCTTGATTCTTACAAAGTGTGATAAACTAAAAAATACTTTTGGAACAATTATAACTGATATTCAAATTGAATAATCATAAGAATAACCAAAGTGATACCAAAATGTTTTACTACCAAGAAATCCACAAAAGGACAAAGTCTTTTGTTGCTTCTTTCATCGACTTGAAGTTAAAAACATATATAATAAGGTGCAGTCCAAAGTCTTCATCGTATGCTAAAATGAGATTAACAAACATAGAAGATAACAAATAGCTCAAAGTCTCCCAATATATTCCACTCACAAACATATAATGTGAATCCAAAGATAATGTTGTAGCACAAAATCTCCAAGATTGGCTTTAGAACATCTCCCAAAATATCCAAATTCACACTACTATTTGATCAAATGCATAAGAAAGTATAAGGGAAAAGACATAAGAACAATTTCCAATACACCACAAGTTTGTTTCAAGGAAAAGATTGAACACCCACTTGCTTTTCTTATTATTGATAAAATATGATTTACAACTTGAACACAAAGTTTCAAAATGCTCTTCAATTCAACATCATTTCACTTCAATAACTAAAAGATAATATTTACATAAGAGCCCCTCTTTATTTATAGGGAGAGGCTAAGAGAAAAAATAGGGAAATTACAACTAATTTGACTTATTCAAAATCAGAGTTCCAATTGATTTAGTGCTCTGTCTCATAACTTTATGTAATCTAATTTTATAAAAAGGCATGGAGTTTGTCATCTACAAATTACAAAATACACAACTAAAGCATGGAAAAATAACTAAGTGTCCTCAGATACTTCTTCATCATCTTGGTCCTTCTCTAGAAAATCTTCATATCTCTTCATGGTGGCCTAGACTTCATTATTGTTAGGCCTTGGTGTATGTTCAGAGTGTTAGATCTAGGGCACACAACTGAGAGGGGGGGGTGAATCAGTTGTACAAAAACTTGCTTCTACTTCAAACACTTGATTCTTCTTTGTTATTTAATAGCATATCAATTAACCATTCATGAAAGCATAAAGCATAAACACCAGAGTAGATAAACATCAACACATTAAGCACCAAGATTTTGACGTGGAAAACCTGGTCAAGGGAAAAACCACGGGGTGACTAACCCAAGGATTATTCTCTGTTAGAAGAATAAGAAAAATAGATGGCACATGCCAATTAGGGCTCACTTCCTGAGCACACTGCTCACAAGGAGGCACACTGCCTACAAGAGACACACTGTCTACAAGATCATAAGTATTACATACTTGAACTAAAAATTGACATCTTTACCATGTCTGGATCAGTTCCATTTAAGCCCGAGACACTCCTACTCTACCTTTCGCTCTTTTTCTATACCACACTCATCCGCTTGATGACACACCTCAAAATGAATTCACAAACCTTTATTTATACAAGGCATCGACTTAGGAACAATCATCTAAGTCGGCAATCATTCACAAGAACATTCGCAAGATGAATAACTCATCCGGTCGGTCAGTCTGAACAAGAACATCTTCATCTGGAAGTATATCTCCAATTCCAGGCTCTAACACTAATGCAGACCAACAACACAACCTCAACATGATCCAAGAACCTTCACAGGCTTGCCTGAATAACCAGGTACATCTGCACTTCCTCCACTTACTAGAATTCTTTTCTTCTTCATCTAAAACTTCAAGAACACAGTCTATCACCACTATCAAACTGAAAAAGGTGCTTCTAGACATCCAAACTATGTACAAATTGAGATGACATGTCACAAGGACATCCCAAACACTCCTTCCAATCCACAGAATAGGACAATGTACTTCCAGATCTCACTGGACCTTTTTGTGACACTCTATCACTCCAGAGCATCTCCTAGAACCGGTTGTACATGATCGATCATAACTTCTTTAGATCTTTATGCGGACCTCTAAAATATTAACTGGAACATCTCAATACTCATATCTACAAACCCTTTAATCCACATCCTCTGATTCTCAACCTATTGAGTACTTTTGCCTTCTTCTCATCACTATTCTTCACTGTTCCTGATTAAGACTAATTTCCTCAATAACCTTGGCACACAACTCATCCAATCCTTCTTATCAATGCAATATGAGTATGTTGACATCAATGACAACACTGGTCAACCTCATACTTGCAACAATCTCCCCCTTTTTCATTGATGGCAACATATGATGTGAAAAACCATCAAGACAAGAACTTCTCCTTTCTGTCACAGCTCCCCCTATTAGCAATAACTCTTCACATGTCTTCTCTTCCTTTACTACTCCCCCTTTGATCATTAACCACTTGTTTTTCACATGTCTTCTCTCCCCCTTTCACATCAATGGCAAAGAGCTCATACTTGCAATTCTAACACATCAGAATCATACCAACGGCTCCCCCTTAGTAGTAGCTCCCCATCATCAATCCAGATCACAAGATATGACTGTGATATCCACCGAACTAATGCACATCAGTGCATCCTAGTTCATCACCAGAGGGACCATGACCCCTAACTTCTCCCTGAGATACTCAAAAGAGTCCTTGGGAAGAGGTTTAGTAAAAATATCTGCAATCTGATCCTTGGAGGGTACATACTCCAATCTGACTTCAACCTTGTTCACTTGTTCTCTTAGAAAGTGAAACTTGATAGATATGTGCTTGGTCTTAGAATGCAATACCAGATTCTTAGAAATATTTATTGCACTTGAATTATCACAGAAAATTGTGATAGGCTCCTCATATTCTACTTTAATGTCTCTTAGCATTTGCTTTATCCATAAGATTTGAGTGCAACTACCTACTGCTACAATGTATTCTGCTTCAATTGTAGACAAGGATATTGCCTCTTGTTTCTTGCTTAGCTAAGAGACCAACCTTTTTCACAAAAAGAATGCTCCTCCACTTGTACTCTTCCTATCATCCACATCTCCTGCCCAATCTGCATCTGTATATGCTTGAAGAGAAAAATCCTGATCTCTAGGATACCATAGGCCATACTCAATTGTTCCTTTTAAGTACCTAAATTTTTTTTGATTGCCATGACATGAGATTCTCTAGGATCAGCCTAGAATCTTGCCACAAGACCAATAGCCTGCATTATATCTGGTCTAGTCTGAGTGAGATACAATAGTCCTCCAATCATTGATCTGTACTTGGTCTGATCTATCTTAGGAGAGTCATCATCTTTGCTCAACTTACATCTGATTGCCATAGGAGTGTTCATTGGCTTTGAATCTTCCATTCTGAATTTCCTTAATAATTC
This sequence comes from Cunninghamia lanceolata, assembly GCA_027924645.1. NCBI lineage: Eukaryota > Viridiplantae > Streptophyta > Pinopsida > Cupressales > Cupressaceae > Cunninghamia > Cunninghamia lanceolata. The sequence goes on from BSBN01000274.1 coordinate 18,122,167, forward strand.
TTTCACATATTTGGTTTGAGAGATAAAGATGCCTTTCTTTGTCTGAGTAATTTGCAGACCCAAGAAGAAATTCATTTCACCAAGCATTGACATTTCAAACTCACTTTTCATTTGATTTGCAAAGGTTTTACACATACAGTCTCTTCCTCTAAGGATGATATCATCAACAAATACTTCAACAATCAAGATGTTTTCATTATCTATCTGGAAATATAGATTACTATCAGCAGTACCTTTGTTGAAACCAATCTGCACAAGATGCTTATCCAACCTTTCATACCAAGCCCTTGGGGCTTGCTTCAATCCATACAGTGCTTTCTTCAACTTGCAGACCATATCACTATGATCAAACAATTGAAATCCATCCGGCTGCTCAATGTATACTTCTTCTTCCAAATCACCATTTAGGAAGGCAAACTTGACATCCATTTGATATACCTTGAAGTCTTTGAAGGCAGCAAATATAAGAAATAATCTGACTGCTTCAATTCTTGCCACCGGAGCAAAGGTTTCTTTAAAATCAATTCTTTCTATTTGAGAGTAGCCTTTGCAGACCAATCTGGGTTTGTTTCTGATTACTTCACCAACTTCATTTAATTTGTTCTGGAAGACCCATTTAGTTCCAATCACATTTTTGTTTCTAGGTCTGGGAACAAGATCCCAAGTGTGATTTTTCTCAATTTGCATCAACTCTTCCTCCATTGCTTTGGTCCAATTTTCATCATTGTAGGCTTCATTTATTGTCTTAGGTTCAATCTTTGAAATCAGACAGTATTCATCTGAATTTTGAGCAATTTTCCTCCTTGTTTGTACCCCTTTGCTTTTGTCACCTATGATCTAATCTTCCGAGTGGTTTAAAGTTACATACCTTAGAACTTTGGGAGTTTCTTGCACTACCATTTCTTGATCAGGCTCATTCAGACAAACCTCTTCTTCCTGATTTATCAGATCAGTCTGAATTTGACTTTTAGAGGAGGATTGAGCTCCTTGCACCAGAGAACCATTTTGATCATCTTCATCATATTCATAAAACCTTGAGGGCTTCTCAATTCCTTCATCAACCTTCACATTTGTACTTTCTATCATCTTTCTCAGTCTCTTATTGTAACACCGGTATGCTTTGCTTTGAGTGGAGTAACCCAAGAAGATTCCTTCATCACTTCTAGCATCAAACTTTCCTAGATCTTCATCTCTTTTAATGTAACATTTGCTACCAAATACTCTGAAATATCTCATAGTAGGAGTTATACCAAACCAAAGTTCATAAGGAGTCTTACCGGTATTGCTTTTGATTTGAACTCAATTGAGAGTATAGACTGCAGTGCTGACAGCTTCTCTCCAAAACATCTAGGAAACATTTGCTTCCATCATCATTGTCCTGGATGCTTCCTGGATGGTCCAGTTCTTTCTCTCAACTACTCCATTCTGCTGTGGAGTCCAGGAGCAGACAACTATCTCTTTATACCATGGTTCTCACAAAAGTCTACGAATTCACTGAATGTGAATTCACCACCTCTATCAGACCTTAGACATTTCAGTTTCAATCTGGTTTGATTCTCTACCATAGCCTTGAAGATTTTGAACTTCTCAAAGGCTTCTGATTTCTCTTCTAGAAAGGTAACCCACATCATCTGGGAATGGTCATCAATCAGTAACATGAAATATCTATCACCTTGCATACTCTTGATTCTTGTCAGACCACATAGATTAGTATGAACTAATTCCAATAATCCTGTAGAGGACTGATCCTTGCTTTTGAAAGAGACTTTGCTCTATTTACCTAGCTGACATTCTTTGCACAAACTATTTGTAGGTTTCACCAATTTTGGAAGATCTCTTACAGCCTGAGTATTGCTTATCTTGATGGTGTTATCAAAATTCACATGACACATCCTACTATGCCATAACCAACTCTGATCAACTTGAACAAACAAACAACTTTTATTAGAACCAACTAGATGGAAGATATTACCTTTTGTTTGAGTACCAGATGCAATCTCAGTTTTGGAGCTTTCAAAGATCCTGCATCTTCCATTTTTGAACCAGAAATCATAACCTTTGTCTACCAACTATCCAACACTAAGAAGATTGTGCTTCAATCCTTCAACATACAGTACATTACCAGTTTTTCTCTTTCCATCAAAAGAAATAGTTCCCCTACCTCTGATTCTACCAACAGAATTATCACTAAACTTTACCATTCCTCCATACCTTTCCAAGTCTAGGAACTTGTTTTTGTCACCTGTCATATGGTGAGAGCATCCACTATCAATAACCCAATCATCATTTTCTTCAACTTGGGCAGCCAAAGCTCTTTCTACAACCTTATGATTGACAGATTCAGAGGATATTGGATCTTCTTCCTTGATGGCAATAAACACCCATTCATTTCCGGATTTGTTTCCTATTTCTAATTCATCATCTGTTACTCCTTCATTATCATCTTCTTAATGAACATAATAACAGTTCTTTTGGAACCCTTGTCTGTTAGAATTTGACCTTGCAAATCTTTCCGAACATCTTGAAGCAAAATGACCAATCTTATTGCAGTTGAAGCTCTTAAAGGGTAATTTTCCTTCATACTTACTGGATCCTCTTGGCAGTCTCTTTGCAATGAGGGCTTCAAGTTGAGCTGTTTCTGCTTCTTCCTCTTCCATGTCTTTCCTTGCTTGATCATACCATGACAGCTTCCTTGAAGATTTTTCTCCCGGATCAAATCTTTGTTTGCCTTTCACATAGGCACTGGCTTTGAATACAGATTCAGTCTTGGGGGGATCATCTCCAAACTCGGTCATTTCAAATGCAGCCAGTTTGCCAGCCAATTTCTCTGTTATGACAGTTGTATGGGCTCTTAATTCATCAATGGTAGCAACCTTGATTTTGTAGGCAGCAGGAAGGGATCTAAGAATTTTGCAAACAATCTCATTTTCATCCAGAACTCCACCAGCATTCCTAATTCCACACACCAGCTCATTTACTCTTGGCATAAAGGTAGTGATATTTTCATCATCTCTCATCTTCAATATTTCAAATTTCCCTTTGAGACTTTGCAACCTTGCACTCTTAACAAACTCATCTCCTTCATGAAGAAGTTCCAGTTTAATCCAGATCTCATAGGCAGTTGGTAGGTCAATAACATTTGAGAGCTCTAAGTCTGTTAATGCACTTAGAAGAGCTTCTTTTGTCTGCATATTGTTTTCAACATCTGTGATTTCATTTAGAGTTGTTGGACCACCCTATGGAGGTACATATGCTTTTGTGACCATGGACAAGTATGCTTTTCCCATACACTCCAAGTGACATTTCATGTGACCTTTCTAGAGAGAGAAGTTGGTTCCATCAAACTTTGGACTATCCTTCTTGTATGACAACATCCTGGATCTCCTCAAGTGGTTAAGCTCCTTTTAGAGGAACTTGGCTCTGATACCAATTGTTAGATCTAGGGCACACAACTAAGAGGGGGGTGAATCAGTTGTACAAAAACTTGCTTCTACTTCAAACACTTGATTCTTCTTTATTATTTAATAGCATATCAATTAACCATTCATGAAAGCATAAAGCATAAACACCAGAGCAGATAAACATCAACACATTAGACACCAAGATTTTGACGTGGAAAACCTGGTCAAGGGAAAAACCACAGGGTGATTAACCTAAGGATTATTCTCTATTAGAAGAATAAGAAAAATAGATGGCACATGTCATTTAGGGCTCACTACCTACAAGAGACACACTATCTACAAGATCATAAGTATTACAAACTTGAACTGGAGATTGACATCTTTACCATGTCTAGATCAGTTCCATTTGAGCCCGAGACACTCCTGCTCTGCCTTTCACTATACCACACTCATCCTCTCAATGACACACCTCAAAATGAATTCACAAACCTTTATTTATACAAGGCATCGACTTAGGAACAATCATCTAAGTCGGCAATCATTCACAAGAACATTCGCAAGATGAATAACTCATCCAGTCAGCCAGTCTGAACAAGAACATCTTCATCCGGAAGTATATCTCCAATTATGGGCTCTAACACTAATGCGGACCAACAACACAACCTCAACATGATCCAAGAACCTTCACAGGCTTGCTTGAATAACCAGGTACATCCGCACTTCCTCTACTTACTAGAATTCTTTTCTTCTTCATCCGAAACTTCAAGAACATGGTCTATCGCCACTATCAAACTAAAAAAGGTGCTTCCGAACCTCCAAACTATGTACAAATCGAGATGACACATCACAAGGACATCCCAAAGAGTCCTTCCAATCCGCATAATAGGACAATGCACTTCCAGATCTCACCGGACCTTTTTATGACACTCTATCACTCCGGAGCATCTCCTAGAACTGGTTCTACATGATCGATCATAACTTCTTTAGATCTTTATGCGGACCTCTGAAAAATTAACTAGAACTTCTCAAGACTCATATCTACAAACCCTTTAATCCGTATCCTCTGATTCTCAACCTATTGAGTACTTTTTCCTTCTTCTCATCACTGTTCTTCACTGTTCCTGATTGAGACTAATTTCCTCAATAATCACAGCACATAGCTCATCCAATCCTTCTTATCAATGTAATATGAGTATGTTGACATCAATGACAACACTGGTTAACCTCATACTTGCAACACAGAGATGGTAAGCACTTGAGTGATTGAATTTGAGAGGGTGTTAGGCATGCTCTTGTGCTCATTCAGCTTATTTTGTAGTCTATCTAGGGCTATTTGAAAATCCATCAACCTGTCAATTGAAGCTAATGTGAAGACTTTTGTTTCTACCTTTGTTTGTATAAGATTGGCAAACTGTTGAATGACCGCATCTTCTAGGAGAGTTTGTTGGTTATCATTTAGTATGGGGCAATAAAGCTCTGTCAGCTCATCTATAATATCTAAAGCTTTATTTTGTCTCCTTTCTAAATCTTTGTTCAAATATTGAATCAATCCTTCAATAATTTCCTTGTCATGAATCCTGGCCTTTCTGCATTGCACATATTTCTTTCTGTTGGGGATTGCCCCATGCTTAACCAACACTTCAATGTTGAAATCTCATAGCTTATTCCATGAATCTAAATCTTGTTCAACTAGTGACATATCTTAAGAAAGGATCTCAAGTGTTTGGTTGATTTTTGTAGTCATAGTTTGGGAAGACATAGGAGGAATGGTAGATTCTTGATACATAGGTGGAATGGGAGGACCTTGTACTGATGCAAACACAAGTGGAGTATGGGTGACAATTGGTGGAATCCAATGACACTTTGAAGAAGTAGAAGACAAAAACTTCTAAAACTTAGATTGTGATATTGAATCAATTAATGAAATGGGAACATCAGACAAACTAGGTATAGATGAAAGAGACCCAAAAAATATCAACATTATCAAGTGGATGATCAAACAATGACTTGTTTCCAAGTGTTGAAGGAGTTGAATGAATAAAATGAATTGACACATTAGGTGACTAATGATTAGCTAGAACAAATGGTAACTATTGTGCACTTGATGACACAGGAGGCATAGGGGTTTGAACATTTGAATCCAAAGGAGAGGAATGAGGAGGTGTCACCTATGTAGATTTAACTTGAGAATCAATTGAATGTTCTTGTAACTCTTCTTCAGCTACCTCCTCTTCATCAGAATCAGGTTGTGCAAATATTCCTTCCTTTTCCTTTCTTTTGCCTTTATCTCTTATTTTGAAAATCAATTTAAGCCTCTTGTCACCTGTAGGGGTATCCTCTTTATTCTTTGTCCTTATCTCCTCTCTCTTCCTTGTAGGCCCATCTATTTGCTCCTCCTCTAAACCTGTTTTGAAAGGTTTCAACTTTATACCTTTTTTTGTAGATAAACATTTGTATTAGCAAGAATTTTCTAAAATCTTTCTCTTATTGAGACCATCTCCTTTGGTGAACATTGGATTCCAAGAAGAGGAGTATCATAAATCTTTTTTCCCATATACACAACTTGAACTATATCACCTTAATCCTGCATATCCTCTGGAACATTAACTAGTTGAAAATTCCTCACTTGATCCAAAGAGAGCCGACTATAGTCCATTCTCCTACATCTTCCTCAGTTTGGATTTCAGCCCAAACATCTTCAACATTATGGACATGAATGTAATTACCTTTCATCTTGTCTTTCATCCCTTGGTAATCAAAATCTATCCTTTTCCTATATCTCTTTAAGGTAATCCATTGCAATTCTATCTCGATTTCTTTGGCTTTGGGAGTTGTAGAAATACCATATCTACCAATTTGAAATTGAAACTTAAGCCACCTCTATGAGATCTAGCATGTTTGATATGTACATCCATAACCTGTGTACACAATTCCATTAGAATCAGTCTCTCTCTTGGATACCTTGGAAGCATATATGGTTGTCCATTGAAACATCCCATTGTGATATAAGTGAAGCTAAGGAATTGTAAGAAGATACATCTGAACTTCTTTACTTCCTCCCATACCTTGTCTAAAACCCTTTTCTTCTCAAGGTCTTTCTCCAACATGAATATGTAATTATAGAAGAAGGCATCATTCACCCTTCTGAAATGCTTAATACTCTCTTTTAGGGTTAGTTAGGCCTAAAATTCATATATAGGAATCACCCTCCTATCTCCTTCTGATGTAAGTTCCGGGAAGTGTTTCATTGCTGCAACAAAATACACTAAGTATGAGGTTATGTAGAATCTCAATGTTTTTGACATCTTTGACAATTGTTCAAAGATGGAATCACTAATCTTCTTACCCCACCATATCTTCTAATTCCCCTTCTTAATGACATGAATGTATTGATACATCCATTCCTGAAAGGTATTTTATGTGGGAAGGCCTTTTACCTGAGATCACCCACCACTTCGATGAACTCACTCCTAAAGATGTTTTTAGTCTATCTTGAGATTGTAGGCCTAGGAGTCTTGAGCCATCTAGTGTTGATGATTCTTTTGCACTTTTTTTGTATGGGTTTCATAATGCTTTTGTGCATCTTTAATAGTAAGATCAACATAATTCTTAATATCAGGAAATGGAAAAACCATGTCAAATAAATTTGCATCCAATTGTATGATAACATTCCCATTTGCATCAGATATACTTGTAGTGTCTTTGTCAAATTTCCACACCATAGCCAATATGAAATCAGGGATCTATGCTGACACTGGGAATGTGGAGACCAAGTGTATATCAATATTCAAGATGCACTTAATGTATGTCGATACTAGCTGCTGATTCACCCTCTCCAAGAATTCAGACATATCAACATGTCCAATCTTTATATCTTTGATTTCATCAAAGTTTGACTCTAGAGAAGTCACTAAAACAACACCTTGAAATTTATACTTCATCTTCTTCTTTGGTGAGGATTCAGACATTGGACAAACAACTACAAAAATTTGACTTTTAGAAATTTCTTAGTATTAGAAAAATTTCATGTAATCTACCTTTGTGTAATTGTGGTAAAAGACAAAACTTCTACACTCAGGAAAATTCACATATAACACCAGGAAAAATCTCCTATTTGAGTACTTTGAGTTTTCCCAATGTGAGAAAATTTCAAACAATTTAGATGCACATCAAAGAGAAAAATCTAATCTACATCTCATAATACAAAGGGTATATGACTTAGTCTCTATGAGGGGTAGATCATGTTATGTTGTGTAGACTTTAAACTCCACACAACATATTACTCTCTATGTTGTACAAAGTTTAAAGTCTGCACAACACTTAGTAGTGTTTGTGTAAAAAGAGATCATGAGATGTTGTGCAGGATTTAAACTCCACACAACATCTAATAAGTAGGTGTCATGTCAAGTTTAAAGTCCACATGACATCTACACCTAAGATGTATGGCAAGGTTTAGAGTTTGTTGTGCAGGGATTAAATTCTGCACTACAACTCACTTAAGAGTGTTGTGTGGAGTTTAAAATCCACACAACAATCTTTGGGTTGGTAGAACAAGTGACTTAGGATGTAATATAGGGTTTAAACTCTACACAACATCCTAAACTAGATGTTTTGTAGAGTTTAAACTCCACACTACATCTTGTGGTATGTGCAATGTTTTAGAAATGCCTTAGTATTTCATGCAGAGTTTAATCTCTGCATAACATCCTAAGATTGGATGTTGTGTGGAGATCAAACTTTGCATGACATCCTGTTAAGGGATGGTGTAACGATCATAGGTTATTTGGATTTTAATCTTTGAACAACATATGATCTCTTGATCATGTTGTTCAGAGATTAAACTTTGAACAACGTGATCTCTAGATCATAAGATACATCGAACTAAACAAAGACAAAAACCTAGGGTTTTCAAAAAACATAAACGAAATGAATGACATTTAAAATAAAATAGTGTAAAAGCAAATGACATACAGTGAAAAAATAAAATGAAAACCTAGCTTCGAATGCATACATAACTAGGGCTTTGATGAAAAAAACAAGCAAGCAAAGAAATACAAATAGAAACACAAAAAACACAGTGTAAAGAAAGTGATTACATACCTGATCAGAACAGACACAAATCCAAAGGTAAAAGGCCAAATCAATGGAATCTAATAGTTAGGGCATGGCAGAGGCTAAGAGGAGTGATGCACAACAAGAATAATGAAGAAAATAGATTGAAACATAAAGATAAAGAGAGAAAAGATTTACGAAATCTTTAAATAATTGAACATTAATACTCAATCGTACCATAAGAGGATTATAATTACAAGAATGTTTTTTCTGCAATTACATCCTCTATGTCATTATGGAAATTATTTTTCACAATTTCATGCCCCATGTAAATGCGCAAAATCTTAATAACACAATTACATCTAAACCTTAAAAAATGACTAACACTTGGAAAAAATAAACACTACGAATTACTAAAAATGAAGCATGACCCAAATTGGAGAGATTATTCATGGGATTGGACCACACCTGAGATGGCCTAGAACTGTCTCAATTTACATGCTTAGAGTGCATGGGCTACAAAACAAACAAGTTTCATAGGGGTTATCCCATGAATTGAGTGAGCTAGAATTCGAGGATAATAGCTAGCTCTAACTGGGAAACTTCCTTTGATTGTTCTTTGAAATGATCAATGGGAGAAGTATCATAGAACTCTAAGTGCCTTTATCCAACCATTGGGCTATAGAGTCAAATGATAAAAACACAACACAAACAATAGAATGAAGAGACCACAAAACTATACAAATAGTACAAACTTATCTATGGCTTCACTAAGTGAAAAGCTTCAGATGCTGTCCATTGTGAGATAGCAGAAAAGGTGTCCCATCTTGATATTCTAGAAGAAATTTGTTTTCACCACAGAGTTGGTGAATCATGAAAGGACCTCTCCATAAAGAATCAAACTTTCCATGCATACCTTTCAGCTCTTTTCTCTTGTCCCACAACAAGACTTGATCTTTCATTTGGAAACTCTAAGACTTTGCCTTCTTGTCAAAGAGATCCTTTACTTGTCTTTGATGTTCCACAATGCGATCCACCACCTTCATGCACTATTCTTCAAGTTCAGCAAGAAACATAACATGCTTCTTGATGGAACTATCAAAAGTTTCATCTTCTATTTCCTTATCCGACTTTAGAGTGAACAACTCCAATGTGATTGGTATTTTAGCATTCAAACCAAAGAAAAGTTGAAATGGAGACATGCCAATTTCCCATCTGGGGGTGATATGGTCTTCCCACAATGCATCATACAATGCCTTGTGCCAAGTTCTTTGATTCTCATCAATCAATTTTCTAATTATGTTGACCAGATTCTTATTGCTTGATTTGGCTTGACCATTTCCATTTCCTTGGGGATAATAGTCTGAAGAATGAGCAAGAATGATCCCATACTCAAAACATAATTTAGTTATCTCATGAGACAAAAAATAAGTAGCATTATCTTCTACTATCTTGTTTGGTACTCTAAACCTTGAGATAATATTCTCCTTGAGGAAGTTGTGAACCATTTTGGAAGTAGCATGCTTCATAGGAATGGCTTCCACCCACTTGGTGAAGTAATAAGTAGCCATGAAGACATAACTATGCCCTGCACTTGATTGTGGATTAACTACTCTAATGAAATCAATACCCCATTGTTGAAAGAGTTCCTTAATCACCACTAGCTTGAAGGGTAGAGCTTCCAACTTGGGTTTCCCCACAAACTACTAACACAATTCACACTTGCACACCTAGTTGTACACATCTTGAAAGAGTGGGCCAATAGTATCTTGCTCTTAACATTTTGTGAGTAGTAACTAGAGCTGAAAAATGTCCACCACATGCCAAGTTCTGAAAGGACTCCAACAACTTATCTTGTGCTTTGTCCACACACCTAAGAAAAATTCTGTCAAAACTCCTCTTCTACAAACCATTATCCCATAGAACAAAGTTTGCAGCTTCTAGTTTGATTGTCCTTTTCTCCTTATATGAAAAATGCCCAGGACACTCTCCATATGTGAGGAAGTGTGCAATATTTGAATACCATTCGTCCATTGTGCTTATGAACATGATGGTGGGAAGTACCTCAATATTCTCTTCCTCATTATTAGATATCTCTACTGGTATGTTGTCAGCTATTAACTGACACAAACCTTTCCCATGAACAATCTTGGTGGGCCTAATCTCCATGTCATACTCTAGGATCTTAGCAATCCAATTACCTCTTTTGCTCCAAAACTCCTACTAAGTCAGGATAGACTTGACCATAGAATTAGGCACTAAGGCAATAGTATGAGAGTTAATAATATATTACCTAAAATGCTTAACTACTTTTACCACAACCCTGCTTCTCCATAGGTGAGTACTTGAGCTCATGGGTTTTCAAAAGACAACTCATGAATTCTATTGGAGATTCGATTCCTTCCTTGTTTTGTTGCACCAGAATGGTGGATAGGGTATGCTTAGAAGCACAACTATACATGATAAAGTCTTTGGTGTAATTTGGATATACTAAAAAAAGAGCATGTACAATTGCCTGTTTTATATCATTGAAGGCCTCTTTCCCTTCCGCGCTCCAATGGAAAGTAGACTTCCCCTTCATCATATCAACAATATGACGAGTCTTTTCTATGAAATCTGGAACAAACCTTCATAAGAATTTAACCTTCCCAAAGAAGGAATGTACTTCTATCTTACTTGAGGGCAAAGTAATATTCTTGATGAATTTGTCCAGTTTAGCATCAATCTCGGTGCCTTCCTTAGACACGATGTATCCAAGAAGCTTAGCTTCTATAACCCCAAAGATAGATTTTTTGGGGTTAAGTAAAATACCATGTCGACAACACCTTTCAAGAACTTGTCATAAGTGATGAGAATGATCTTGATGATTCTTGGAAAAAATAGTCAAATCATCAAGATAAACAATAATGAACTTTACCCATTTCATCATGAAAAGCGAGGTCTATTGCTCTTTGAAAAGTAGCACCATCATTGATCAACCCAAAAGGCATTCTATGATATGCAAAAGTACCCCATGGAGTGGTGAAAGCAATCTTATGCTAATATTCTTCATTGACTTTCACTTGATTGTATCCTAAGAAACCATCTAACATAGACAACATTTTTGAAGTTGTCACTGTTTGTAGAAACTTGATCCATTACTGGCAATGGGTAATTATCTTTTAAAAATAACTAATTTAGATTACAAAAATTGACACAAATGTGGATTTCCCCATTCTTCTTTCTTACTAGAACAATATTGGCTATACATGTTGAATGATGGATAGAAAAAATGATTATAGCATTAAGCAGTTTTTGAATCTCAACAAGAATGATACCTAAGATTTTTAGGTTATACTGCCTTTGCTTCTGCTTGTGAGGCACAGGTCCTAACTTGAGACGAATCTGATGTTGAACTTCTTTTGAAAGAAAAGACTTCAATTCATCATATGAATGAGCTAGCACATCAATGTATTTATGTAAAAGTGTTACAAACTTGTTCTTTTCTTCCAACATACAACATTTCCCAATATTAACTATTTTGGGATGATGCAGGAGCATCCAGTGGTGTAAGGGCAATCTTGCATCACCTAAAAAGAAGTTAATTCAAAATCATTGTAGTTGTTTTCATTTCTTTCCATAATTAGTATTTTTGGTTCCATAATCGCCTGAATAATAATGTAGAACTTTCAGTTTTCCCAAACTGCTAAAAATAGTAAACTGTTATTTTTAGAAAGTTTGCATTTGGGCATGGAATGAAGTCAAAATTTAGAGGAAGTTACATAACAGAAATATAAGACCTTTGGCAAAGAAATCATATGAAGATCATTTGCGAGCTGAAAGATATTAAAGTTTCCGTTTCCTGAAAAATGCCTGAAAATTATTCAAACTCAGGTTTGAGGCACTAAACAGCCCCATACGGGCCTGAAAATGGCTAAAACTAGCAGAGCAGGTTCTTAGCATGTAGAGCACTCCGTGAGCTTTCCGACACATAAAATGGTTCATCAATTGAAGTCCCAGATCAAAAGTTATGGCTCCCGGAAGTTGACCTATTTTTGGAGGGAGATGCAAAATTTGAAAATAGGTTGTTGGCCGCCAAAAAGGCTATTAATAACCATTTTTGGGAACCCTGGGTAGGAGGAGAGTTAAGGGGGCAAGTGTAGAGTCAAGAATAGGTTGGGAAAATAGAAACCCTAGCTGATTTGGGGGTTACAGAAGGCGGAAGATTCCAGAGCCTGGTGATGGTAGCTGTAGTGTGTTGCAGCCTGTAGAGGATTGATTCCTCTGATTGTAATTAAGCTTCTGTAATGTAATGAGTTGCCCAGATCAATAAAAGAAAGTTCTATTCTTTGTGTTCAATTTCTATTATTGTGTGTTTTATGATTTACCCCCTTCATCAAGTGGCATCAGAGCGAGGTTTCCTGAGTGTGTAGACAGATCACCGACCGTGAGGCAGTTTGCACCAGGACTTGAGGTTGTGGGTTTGCTGCGGAGACCAAGATGCCTCCACGAAGAAATCGTGTTGGGAGGAATGCTTTGACAGAAGAGGGTTTTAGAGCCCTACAAAGGCAAATCGATGCATTGCAAGAGGAGCTACGAAGAGGGTTTGAGCCGAGGACAAGAGAAGAAAGTGAAGATGAAGTTGAAGAAGAGCTATCTGAGGAAGAACAAGAAGCTGCCGAAGATGTTGCAGAAGTAAGGTTGTTAAGGGTCATTTCAAAGATTAGAAAGAGACCCAAGATTGAAGTTTCTACATATTCTAGAGATTTGAATCCAGAACAGCTTATTGATTGGATCAATGATATGGAGGAGTATTTTGAGTATGAAGATGTGGAGGACCCAGATCGGGTTAAGTTTGCAAAAACAAAGTTGAAGGGCCACGCCAATATTTGGTGGAAGGAGGTCCAATTAGAGAGGAAGAGAAGAGGAAAATCAAAGATCACCAGATGGGATCGGATGGTGGAGAAATTGATGAAGCAGTTCATTTCTATGGACTATGAGATGGAGTTGCTGAAGAAGCTGCAAGGACTGAAGCAAGGTAACAAATCTGTTAAGGAGTATACAGAAGAGTTTTATAGAATTACTATCAGGACAGGTCATGTAGAGCCAAACAAGGAGAAGGTAGCCCGTTACATTAATGGGTTGAGGCTGAGTATTCAAGAGGAGTTGAGCCTAGTCAGAATGACCACCATAGAAGATGCATACCAGTTTTCCCTAAAGGTGGAAGAAAAGCTTAACAAAAGATTTGATAGCAAGCAAAGGGGAAGAGGTCAAGGTGGAAGGACTGGTGGAAGACCCTATGGAGGCTGTAATGAAGATCAAAAGAAAAGTGAAGAAGCAGGCACCAGTCAAAATCAAAGAGGGGATAATACCTACCGCCCTCGTGACCAGAACAATGGTGATCAAAGAGGAAGAGGAAGAGGCAGACCTGGGCAAGGACCTAGAAGAGGAGGTTTCAGAGGAGCCTATTTCCAATGTGGAGAAGAAGGGCATCGAGCATATGAGTGTCCGCAACATCAAGGAAGGACAAATAGAAGACCTGAAGGTAATGCACGAGTTGCACATGTAGATGAAGATGTACATTCTGAGCATTCTGAAGATGCTGAAAGGGGAGAAATCCTAGTTGTCAGAAGAACCTTGCTGAATGAGGAGAAAGAACCCAATCAGAGGAAGAGTTTATTCCGTACAAGGTGCAAATGTGAGGGTAAGTGTTGTGATATTATTATTGACAGTGGAAGCACTGATAATTTGGTTTCAGAAGAGATGGTTGACAAGTTGAAGTTGACAAGAAGAAAGCATCCACATCCATATCGGATTGCATGGTTGCAGAAGGACCATAGAGCTTTGGTCAATGAGCAGTGTTTAGTGAAGTTCAAGATTGGTGACTACCATGATGAGGTGCTGTGTGATATCATACCAAAGGACGCATGTCATATTCTGTTGGGGAGGCTGTGGCAGTATGATAGGAGCATTGTTTATGATGGCTGTACAAACACATATTCCCTAACAAAGGATGGAGTTCATCATAAGTTGAAGCCCTTGAAGGAGGTGGAAGAAAAGGTATGTAGTACTACTAGAATTTGTTTGGTAGATGGTAGGAAATTTTTGGAGGGTATGAAGCATGAGCGTCATTGCTTTGCATTGATTCCTAAGATTAGTCAAGAGAACTGTGAATATGTACTAGCAGAAGTTTCAGATATGTTGGAAGAGTTCCAAGACATTATCTCTGATAATGTACCAGAAGGTTTAACACCAGTAAGGAAGATAAGTCATCAAATGGATTTGATACCAGGAGCCAGTTTGCCAAACAAGGCAGCCCATAGAATGACCCCTGCAGAGAATGAAGAGCTGAACAGACAAGTTCAAGAGTTGTTGAGGAAGGGACTAATAAGGGAGAGCCTAAGTCCATGTGCGGTACCTGCAATACTAGCACCAAAGAAAGATGGAGAATGGAGGATGTGTACAGACTCTCGAGCCATCAATAAGATAATGATCAAGTATAGATTTCCATTGCCAAGAATGGATGACATAATGGATTGTTTGAGTGGAGCCAAGTACTTCACAAAAATTGACCTGAAGAGTGGGTATCACCAAATCCGTATCAGAGAAGGGGATGAATGGAAGACAACCTTCAAGACAAAGGAAGGTTTGTAAGAGTGGTTAGTCATGCCATTTGGGCTAACCAATGCACCGAGCACATTCATGCGGCTCATGAATGAGGTATTGAAAGAATTTTTGGGAAGTTTTGTTATTGTTTATTTGGATGATATTTTAATTTTCAGTAAGACTTGGGATGAGCATTTGATGCATATCAGAAGAGTTCTAGAGCAGCTGAGGGAGGAGAAGTTGTTGATTAATCTGGAGAAATGCAGTTTTGCAAAGAAGGAGTTGGTATACCTAGGATTTGTTGTCTCAGAGGAAGGTCTTAAGATGGACCCAGAAAAAGTAAAGGCTATCATTGAGTGGCCTACACCAAGGAGTGCAACGGAGGTAAGATCTTTTCATGGTTTGGCAAGTTTTATAGAAAGTTTATCAGGAATTTTAGTAGCATTTGTGCACCCCTAACTGAAACAATGAGAGGGGATAGAAAAGAGTTTAGATGGACAAAAGGGGCAGACAAGAGCTTTGATACATTAAAGCAGAAAGTCGTAGAACAACTTGTTTTGGCACTTCCAGATTTCAATAAGGTATTTTAGGTAGATTGTGATGCCAGTGGTAGTGGTATAGGAGCTGTTTTGAGCCAAGAAGGTAAGCCCATTGCCTATTTTAGTGAGAAGCTTAATAATGCCAAAAAAAAGTATTCTGTTTATGATCAGGAATTTTATGCAATAGTTCAGGCTTTGAAGAAATGGAGACATTATTTGTTACCAAAAGAGTTTGTTTTATATACTGATCATCAGGCTTTGCAGTATCTTAATAGTCAAGGAAAGTTAAACCAAAGGCACTTAAAATGGGTTGAGTTTTTGTAGAGTTATACCTTTGTTTTGAAGCACAGGAGTGGGAAGTCCAACAGAGTTACAGATGCCTTGAGCAGAAGGCAAAATTTGTTGATAGAAATGAAGATAGAGGTTGTTGGGTTCAATGAGCTCAAAAGTTTGTATCCTGAAGATCCAGATTTTGCAAAGGCCTGGAAAGCTTGTCTGGAGCCTGTTACTTTAGATAGGACAAGATGGTTGGATTTCATAATCCAAGATGGCATGTTGTTTAGAGGAAGCCAGTTGTACATTCCGAGGAGTTCCATGAGAGAGAACCTGATTAAAGAGAAGCATAGTGGAGGATTGGCTGGGCACTTTGGTCGAGATAAGACCATTTCAATTGTTGGTGAAAATTATTATTGGCCACAGTTGCAGCAGGATGTGAGGAAATTTGTGCAAAGTTGCAGAGTATGTCAGATAGCAAAAGGAACAAGTCAGAATATAGGGTTGTATCACCCATTACCTATACCAGAGAAGCCCTGGGATGATATCAGTATGGATTTTATTCTTGGTTTACCAAGGACACAGAGAGGACATGATTCTATTTTTGTGGTGGTGGACAGATTCTCAAAAATGGCACATTTTATTCCTTGTAAGAAGACTAATGATGCTGTTCATATTGCAGAGTTATTTTTCAGGGAAGTGGTGAGACTACATGGTCTACCAAAGAGCATAGTTTCAGATCAAGATACCAAGTTTGTTGGTTATTTCTAAAGGACATTGTGGAAGAAGTTGAAGACAGATTTGAAGTTTAGTTCTGCACGCCATCCACAGACTGATGGACAAACTGAAGTGGTGAATAGGATTTTGGGTAACCTACTATGATGCTTAGTAGGAGATAAGCCCAAGGGATGGGATTTGATTTTACCACAAGCAGAATTTGCTTACAACAATTCTGTCAATAGGAGTACTGGTAAATCACCATTCCAGATTGTATATGGCAATAGCCCAAGAAATGCTTCTGAGTTAAGGAAGCTGGACAATGGAGAAAAGACAAGTACTGAAGCTGAAGACTTTGTAGAACATCTGAAGAATTTGCATGAAGAGGTGAGAAAGCACATTAATAAAATAAATATTCAGTACAAGGCTAAGGTAGATTAGAAGAGGAGATATAAGGAATTCCAGGTAGAATATGAAGTCATGGTTCACTTGAGAAAAGAAAGGTTCCCAATTGGAACATACAATAAGTTGAAAATGAAGAAATTTGGACCATACAGAATCCTAAAGAAGCATGATTCAGGAAATGCATGAGGTAGAGATCCCGAGTGGGATCAATATTTCCCTTGTTTTCAACATTGCTGATTTATCAGAATATCATGAAGGTGGAACAGAGGATGGACCAACACAAGTGCAGTGGAGTATTCCGACATCTACTTCAATGGAGGAGATAGAAGTGATCTTGGATAGCCGTGTGGGAAGAAGTACTCGGAACAAGCAATATGAAGAATATCTGGTAAAATGGAAAGGAAGGTCTGTTGAAGATTCTTCTTGGTTGTCTAAGGTAAAGGTTGACCATTTGGGTTTTCCTCACACAAACACTTGAGACGTGACAAGGTCACTTCTCAAATTACCCTGGGTGTCTGATGCAGGAGCATCCAGTGGTGTAAGGGCAATCTTGCATCACCTAAAAAGAAGTTAATTCAAAATCATTGTAGTTGTTTTCATTTCTTTCCATAATTAGTATTTTTGGTTCCATAATCACCTGAATAATAATGTAGAACTTTTAGTTTTCCCAAACTACTAAAAATAGTAAACTGCTATTTTTAAAAAGTTTGCATTTGGGCACAGAATGAAGTCAAAATTTATAGGAAGTTACATAACGGAAATATAAGACCTTTGGTGAAGAAATCATATGAAGATCATTTGCGAGCTGAAAGATATTAAAGTTTCCGTTTCCTGAAAAATGCTTGAAAATTATTCAAACTCAGGTTTGAGGCACTAACCGGCCCCGTACGGGCCTGAAAATGGCCAAAACCGGGAGCTAGTTCTTAGCACGTAGAGCACTCCACGAGCTTTCTGACTCATAAAACGGTTCATCAATTGATGTCCCGGATCAAAAGTTATGGCTCTTGGAAGTTGACCTATTTTTGGAGGGAGATGCAAAATTCGAAATTAGATTGTTGGCCGCCAAAAAGGCTATTAATAACCATTTTTGGGAACCCTGGGTAGGAGGAGAGTTAAGGGGCCAAGTGTAGAGTCAAGAATAGGTGGGGAAAATAGAAACCCTAGCTGATTTGGGGGTTACAGAAGGTGAAAGATTCCAGAGCCTGGTGATGGTAACTGTAGTGTGTTGCAGCCTGTAGAGGATTGATTCCTCTGATTGTAATTAATCTTCTGTAATGTAATGAGTTTTCTAGATCAATAAAAGAAAGTTTTATTCTCTGTGTTCAATTTCTATTATTGTGTCTTTTATGATTTACCCCCTTCATCATGGGATCACTTTCCATAATGAGATTAACTTGCTCAACCTTGATTGATGAATCGTTGACCTATTTTTGGAGGGAGATGCAAAATTCAAAATTAGGTTGTTGGCCACCAAAAAGGCTATTAATAACCATTTTTGGGAACCCTGGGTAGGAGGAGAGTTAAGGGGGCAAGTGTAGAGTCAAGAATAGGCGGGGAAAATAGAAACCCTATCTGATTTGGGGGTTATAGAAGGCGAAAGATTCCAGAGCCTGGTGATGGTAGCTGTAGTGTGTTGCGGCCTGTAGAGGATTGATTCCTCTAATTGTAATTAAGCTTCTGTAATGTAATGAGTTGCCCAAATCAATAAAAGAAAGTTCTATTCTCTATGTTCAATTTCTATTATTGTGTGTTTTATGATTTACCCCCTTCATCATGGGATCACTTTCCATAATTAGATTAACTTGCTCAACCTTGATTGATGAATCTGAGCCAGATTGTTGTTGTTGTTTGATATAGCGATCATTCTAATCAAAAAGTTTATCTAGAGAGACCAAACATTTAGGAATTTTATTCCCCTTTAGCTACAGTATTTCTTCACCATTTTCTTTATCAACTTCAGAGATAGATTCATGGGGAGGAGAGTCACTACATTCAAAATACAATTTGCTGAAATTTTCTATTTTCTCCAAGAAAGTGATGATTTGAATGTCAATATTAAAGATTTGCTAATGAGTGGAATTGTCAGGAACACTTGGAAGAAAAACCAACTCAATAGTATAATTATTACCTAGAAAATCCTTGTGAGGAACAAGGAGAGTAACTAATACTACCAATGAATCAGCATTATCATTGTATTCCCTAGGGACTACAGATATATCAAGGCATCAAAATCCTTGATGCAATCTGAGACACAATTGCGATAATGTCTCAATCTTTCATTCATTGTTTGGTAAAGATTTCTTACCTAGCAAACAATCAGCTCAGCGTCACCTTGTGCATGAAGATTTTTTATTCCCTTCTTTTTGCAACATCCATTCCTAACAACAAAGCTTCATACTCTGCAATATTATTAATATTGTCAAATTGCAATTTGAAGGGAAAGGGGAAGATTTCTCCTTTAGGGGATATGAGGACTATCCCTACTCTAGATATGGTGGAGGAACAACTACCATCGAATTCCAAAGTCCAAACATCATTTTAATTTTCTATCCTTGCAATTTCAAAATGTGAAATCTCTTTGCTTGAAGAGGACGAATTATCTATTATAGGATCCTCACTTGAATCTTCAACAGAGGGCTCAAGAATTTCATCAATTTTCAAAAAATATGTGCCCATTCTAGAAGACTCATAAAATGTAAGCTTTTGGATCTTTAGATTTTTTCATGGTGTATTTGGCCTCTTTTTTTGGAAGAATCTTTTGCATAACACCTTTGATAGGTATCCTAGCTTCAAACTAATCCATATTGATCTCAACCCCCACATCCTTACAAAAATTTCACCCCAACAATATCCCATATGAAGTTGGGACATCAGCTACCAAGAAAGTCATTTTAAC
The DNA here is from genome assembly GCA_027924645.1 of Cunninghamia lanceolata. Classification (NCBI taxonomy): domain Eukaryota; kingdom Viridiplantae; phylum Streptophyta; class Pinopsida; order Cupressales; family Cupressaceae; genus Cunninghamia; species Cunninghamia lanceolata. The sequence continues at coordinate 18,142,035 of BSBN01000274.1, forward strand.
CCTCGACATTTCTGGAAAAGTGGTGAATGCAAACTGGGCATCCTTATTTTCCCTATATGGGGCACTTTCTAAGTTTCCATAGAAAAGAAATGACTAAACATTTTCATCAATGTTAATGCCAAAGCATTGGCTACTTTGGCAAGCATCGCATTATTAGAAGCACCTGAGCCTATGACACAATTGTTGAGTTTATGGCCATTAACAAGTAGGAAATATAGAAAGGCTCTATTTTCCTAGTGGCAGACGAGGGAGTGGCAACTAGGTTGTTTTGGGCAGATCTTGCCTTAGTAGCAACATGGGTAGTTTTGGAAGAATCTTGGCTAACAATGGTAGATTTGATTTTGACAAATTTATCCAATCTTTCAAACTACTCAGGGTTAGCTTGAAGATACTCAACCTATGACATTTGAATTTTAGGTCTATAATATCAAAATCTTGATAGGGATTTGCTAAAGAAGACAAGGGGTTTTAGGTTTGGGGCTTTGGGATAGATACACTGGATCTAAATGTAAAAAAGGGAATAGATTTGATGTAGTTGCTTGTTTCTCACCAAGTCTCTTGGTTCAATTGGTAAAGGAGTCTCCTTTTTGGCAACCATGATTAATACCCATGGATCATCCTTTGTCTTAGCTCTATCAACCTCATGAGGATGGTTGAGGTGATTTTGAGAATGGGAAAAAGTAGCATAAGACTCACCATATGCATTTTCTTCTTATTCAGTCTCTTCTTCATAATTGAGAAACCTAATATTACAATAGCTAGCTTCCTCTTCTTCATCCTCTGTGAAGAGGTTAGCATCATCTTCCTAAGCATATTTAGATTGTAGAAGGTTATCTTTCTCTGATTTGTAAAAACCCATTGATGCATTTACAAGGGGTGCTTCCAATGCAAGCCTTCCTTTTGGTGGGGGAAGTCTATTCTAGTTTTGATTCCTTATAGCATTGCTTGGGTAGTTAGAACATATTTAATTACAGTAAAGGAAATTAAGAATAAAGCAAAAAACCACAACTCATTACACATGAACACCCAATTTATGTGGAAAACCCAAGAAGGGAAAAACCACAGTGAGGATTAGCTCACAATATAAAGTAATATCAACACTAAATTACAAAAGGCTCACTGTTGGAGGGCTCACTGCCCAGAACAAATGATCACTACCCAGAAGAAAGAGATAGAAGAGGTGGCTCATTGCAAGAGTTGAACTATTATAATTTCATCTAACATATGCAAGGAGCATAGTTCCAATGAAGCTCAATGTTGACCATAACATCAACATCATCTCCACAACATCACTGAAGAATAGTAGACACCTTCTGCTCACTGCATCTAATATTCTAATACATGAAAGATTGTATTGCATCACACATTCAACTACTTTATTATTCACATCACATCCATCACATGCACACTCACACAATCATAATCCCTTGACACTTATTTAAATTGTCTTCAACATTGAGAACATTCTCCAAGGTCAACACAATACACTAATCCATAAAATTCAAATTAGGTCTGGACCTAAACATTCTAACAGTGGAATGGAAAGAAGGGAGACCACAACACACTTTAGCTCAGATCTAAATTCATTCGAGCATGCCACTCCACGCTACTACAATCATTGAAGCAACTCCACAATTAGTAAAATGCACAAGGTCAGACAAACCTATGTTAACACAATGAACTTTTAAGTACACACTTCCTCAAACCTAAAGATGACTCGCAAAATGCATGCAAGGCTTCAATTCAATCTAGAGTATTCCACAAACATCTTAAAACATCCTAAAATCCAACAAATTCCTCTGCAACAACTTTCACCTAACTGAAGTTCATATTGGAGCACTCAACCAAATTTGTCATACACAACAACTCAAGAAATAAACTTGTGAAGTACCAAACCATGAACAACTTGAACTAAAGAAATATATAATTGTTATAAGCACAACTCTAGAACTGCAAATCTAGAAATAAATCTACAGAGAAATGTAGAACAAAACAGTTTCTCCCAAACACCTCTGCAAGACTCAGAAACATAGTCCACACACTAGTGGACACAACATTCTTTGCACTACAAACTAGAGCACCAAATTTGGAATATAAAATATCTAAACACCCCTAAACAACATATCTAAACCACAAAGATAGATCTTCAGTTTAGAAGAAATGTGGAGCAAAACCAAAAGACCACTCTGTAAACCAAAATGTCACTTCACTACACTATTTTCTTTATTAATCAAATTTTCTCAAATGTTCTTGGAAACCAACCATCAGAAACATATTCCTAACATCTTTGGCACCTCTACAAAGCAACCAAATCAACATCAGTAAATCAACTCAACCAACAGCTCATACACTTGCAACAACCTCATCTCTTCCCGACTAGTAGACATAATTGACACCAAAGACAAGACAAGCTTGTTGACATCAATGACAACACTGACTACACATAATTGCAACACCTCCATGGGATGTCTTTGTAGGAGGGAATAGACAAACTTTGAGAAATTTTCTTCTTGAGAGCTAATAGCTCATTGGCTAGCTTTTACACCATGGGATATATGGGGCTAGTGGAGGATGCAGTCAAAGAAGGCTATCCTCTAGACCTGTTTGGATCTTCCCTTATCTTTGTAGAAAGAATTAAATCATCCTCAATCTCAGTAGCCATATTTTGAGCAGCTACAAGATCAGCTGGGGCTACCCTTCATAGAAGAAAATTGACCTCTAGCAATTGGGTGTTAATAAAGAAACACTTCAAGTTCTCAATTGTTGGTTGAGAAACAATTGGAATTCTATTTGTCAATATATTAAACTTAGACACAAACTCACACATGGGTTCTCGTGGTACTTTTTTCATCTATGTAAGCTGAGCCAACAATGCAAGTATCTTTAGTTGGTTTGAACCTTGCTTCAAATTTAGTCCAAAGTGTATCCCAACAAGTAGTATTTCTTGTTGGAAGATGATAGAACCAGTTGACAACCAATTCTTGAAGTGTTTCAACCAACAACCTCATGGATACATCTTCATGTCCTACTCTAAGAACACCACATGCAATGTAGAATGCAGAAGTGTGCTCATTAGGCTTACCATCCCCATAGAACTTGGGAAAGTTCTTCTGTGAACTATAAATTAGTTCATGTGATGGTGGAGTCAAATTTAGTGGCCCAAAGGCATTTCCCCATGGACTTGGAATAGCCATTCTACCTAGGTTGAGTGGAGGGATGGAAAACCTTTGAACTATGTACTAGCATTGGAAGCTTCACTTGGTATAGGAGACCTTGCATTTGCAGGAGGAAAACTCCTTGTATGCTAAAGAGGTGTCCTTTGTCATTTAGGCAAAAAAATCAAACTTAAGTTTTAGCAACAACTCAAAAGTATGATCAATGATTCCTTGAGCTCTTCTACCACATGTATAACTTTGTTCTAGCAGAGTGCAAACTTTATAGAAAGACCAGTAACCACAAAACAATTACAAAATAATAACTGGTATACTTCAACCAAATGCGAGAGGCTCTTGGTTGTGTATTCTTTCCCCAGTAGAGTTGCCAAAAATTATTGGGTGAATATTTTGTTATCAACTAACTCATAAAAAAATGGTTATATCAACCATAGTGTGATGAGATATAATCTCTCGTCTCAGAAAGGGGAGGCTCCCTTCTTATTGCCCTTTATAATCAACAAGTACTTAACTAGGATTATTTACACTACAACTAACCTGTGGAAGTTTCCATATCGTCTATTTCTCTTATTTCAGAAATGATGTTCACTTACAAACTTTTAATATCAAATCCTTGATTCTTACAAAGTGTGATAAACTAAAAACTACTTGTTGGAACAATAATAACTGTTATGTAAATTGAATAAAAGTAAGAATAACCAAAGTGATACTGGAATGTTTTAATACCAAGAAATCCACAAAAGCACAAAGTCTTTTTTTGCTTCTTTTTTGTACTTGAAGTTAAAAATGTATAGAATAAGGTGCTCCCCAAAGTCTTCACCATATGCTAAAATGAAATTAACAAACACAAAAGATAACCAGCAACTCAAAATCTCCCAATATATCCGACTCACAACAATAAAATGTGAATCCAAAGATAATGTTGGAGCACAAAGTATCGAAGATCAACTTTAGAACATCTCCTAGATTGTCCAAATTCACACTACTATTTGATCAAATGCATAGGAAAGTATAAGGGAAAAGACATAATAACAATTTCCAATACACCACAAGTTTGTTTCAAGGAAAAGATTGAATGCCCACTTGCTTTTATTATTATTGAAGCCAATGTGAAGACTTCTGTTTCTACCTCAATTTATTTAATGTTGGTAAACTCTTGAATGATTGCATCCTCTGGAAGAGTTTGTTGGTTATCATCTAGTATGTAGCAAGGAAGCTCTACTAGCTCATCTGAAATATCCAAAGCTTTACTCTCTCCCCTTTCTAAATCTTTTTTCAAATATTGAACCAGGATTTAATAATTTCCTTCTTATGAATCATGGTCTCTCTACATTACACATATTTCTTTCTATTGGGGATTAGCCCATGCTTAATCAACACTTTAATTTTGAAATCTCTCAGCTTATTCCATGAATCTAAATCTTGTTCAACTAGCTACATATCTTGAGAAAGGATCTCAAGTGTTTGGTTGATTTCTTTCCCTACTTTACCCAAGTCATTATAAAGTTTAATGGATGACTTTATTAGCTATGTACCTTGGGCAAGTACTCTATGAATCCACACATCAACTACCTAACCTTTAGCACCCCTCCTTTTAGCCTTTTGGATAGCTTCATTATTTGTGGTAGTCTCAATAGGTTCAACCTCTTCTGATGATTGAACTATCTTCAGAAGTACCAACTTCATCTGATCTACTTGCACCTTGAGTTGGTATTTAATCACCTTACCTCTATCATATCTATCTAGCAACATAGACAATTCTACCAACAAATCCTCTTTTGCACTTTCATGTGTCTGCTTGCCAAGCTAAACTCATGATATAACATAATAAGAAGCTTGATCTTTTGTGATGCTCTTGTCTGGTGGGGGCACAACTACCTTGACATATTTATGACCTAACTCATCAAAAAGCACCCTTGATAATGTTTTGACTATTTTGGTTTCCTTTGACTTGACAAGAACTAGTTGACCAAAGTCAAAATCTTTAGGTGATACATCTTATTTCTTCCTTTTTGACTTTTGTGACATGAGCCATGGTGGGAGGACAAAAGAATAACCTCTTATTTCTATAGTCATTGTTTGGGAAGACATAGGAGGAATGGTAGATTCTTGAGACACAGGTGGAATGGGAGGATCTTGTACTGATGCAGACAAAAGTGGAGTATGGGTGACAATTGGTGGAGTCTGTGTTTGCATGACTGAAGGGTTAACATCCAATGACACTTTTGAAGAAGTAGAAGACAAAAACTTCCCAAACCTAGATTGTGATATTGAATAAATAATGAAATAGGAACATCAGAAAAACTGGGTATAGATGAAAGAGAGCCAAAAATATTATCGACATTGTCAAGGGGATGATCAAACAATGACTCATTGCTAGGTGTTGAAGGAGTTGAATGAATGGAATGAATTGACACATTAGGTGACTATGGATTAGATGGAATAGATGGTAACTTTTGTACACTTGATGACACATGAGGCATAGGGGTTTGAACATTTGAATCCAAAGGAGATGAATGAGGAAGTGTCACCTATGTAGATTCGACTTGAGAATCAACTGGATGTTCTTGTAACTCTTCTTCAGCTGCCTCCTCTTGATCAACATCTGGTCATGCAGATGTTCCTTCCTTTTCCTTTCTCTTGCCTTTATCTCCTATTTTGAAAACAAATTTAAGCCTTTTGACACCAGTAGGAGTATCCTCTTTATTCTTTGTCCTTAGCTCATCTCTCTTCCCTATAGGTCCCTCTAGGTACTCCTCCTCTGAACCTATTTCGAAAGGTTTCAACTTTATACCTTTTTTTTGTAGCCAAACATTTGCATTAGCAAGAATTTTCTAAAATATTTCTCTTATTGAGACCATCTCTTTTTGTGACCATTGCATTGTAGGAAGAGGAGTATCAACAATCTTGTTTCCCATACACACAGCTTCAACTATATCACATCATCCTGCATATCTTCTGAAACATCAACCAAATGAATATTCCTCACTTGATCCAAAGAGAGCCGACTGTAGTCAATTCTCCTTACATCTTTCTCCATTTGACATTCGGCCCAAACATCTTCAACCTTATGGACATGAATGTAATTACCTTTCAGCTTGTCTTTCATCCCTCAGTAATCAAAATCCATCCTTTTCATATAACTCTTTAAGGTAATCCATTGCAATTCTGTCTCCATTGCTTTGGCTTTGGGAGTTGTAGAATTATCATATCTACCAATTTTAAATTGAAACTTAAAGCTACTTTGTGAGATCTAACATGTTTGATATTTACATCCATAACCTATCTACATAATTACATTAGAATCAGTCTATCTCCTGGATACCTTGGAAGCATATATGGTTGTCCACTCAAACACCTGACTTTGATATAATTGAAGGTATGGAATTGTAAAAAGATACATCTAAACTTATTTACTTCCACCCATGCCTCATTTGAAACCCTTTTCTTCTCAAGGTCTTTCTCCAACATGAAGATATAATTATAGAAGGCATCATTCACCCTCCTAAAATGCTTAATACTCTCTTTCAAGGTTAGTTGGGGGTAATATTCATATACAAGAATCATCCTCTTGTCTCCTTCTGATGTAAGTCCCAGGAAGTTTTTCATTGCTGTAGCAACATACACCAAGTATAAGGGCATGTAGAATCTCAATGTTGTTGACACCTTTGATAGCTATTCACAGATGGAATCACTAATTTTCTGACCCTGCCATATCTTCTGATTCCCCTTCTTAATGATATGAATGTATTGATACATCCATTCTTGAAAGGTATTTGATGTAGGAAGACCTTTTACCCTACTAACATGGGTTATGAGACCACCCACCTATTCCATGAACTCACTCCTAAAGATGTTTTTAGGCCATCTTGAGATTGTAGGCCTAAGAGTCTTGAGCCATCTAATGTTGATGATTCTCTTGCACTTTTTTATATGGGTTTCATAGTGATTTTGTGCCTCTTTAATAGTAAGATCAACATAATTCTTAATATCAGGACACCTAAAAATCATGCCAAAGAAATTTGCATCCAAGTGTATGATAACATTACCATCTACATCCGATATGTTTTTAGTGTCTTTATCAAATTTCCCCGCCATAGCCAATATGAAATTGAGGTTCTATGCCAACACTAGGAATGTGGAGACCAAGTGGATATCACTATTTAATATGCACTGCATGTGTACTAGTACTGGCTACTGATTCACCCTCTCCAAGAATTCAGACATACCTTTTGAACACCCAAAATAATGAGGGGGGGTGAATAAGTATTCTCTTAAACCATTTACACATCAAACATTTTAATCCATTTAGCATATTCAATTGTAGTGAAGGAAATTAAGCACAAAACATACAACTACAATTCATAAGACATAAACACCAATATTTTTTATGTGGAAAACCCAAAAAGGGAAAAACTACGGCGAGGATTAGCTCACAATATATTATAAACACCGATTAAGGTTGATAGAATTGGTGGACTCGCTATCCAAGAATGCTCACTATAGGTGGCTCACTACCAAAGGACTCACTATCCTAAAAGAAAGAGATAGAAGGGAATGGGTGGCTCACTACTAGAATTGAACTATTATAATTTCATCTAACATATGCATGGAGTATAGTTCTAATGAGGCTCAAAGTATTGAGGCAATGTTCATGACACTATTCTGAAATACGAGACTCCACTACTCTGCATTCATTCAATTCACATCAATAGGCACTTATCACATCACATAGATCACATTTATTACACACATCAATAAAACATAAAAAAACAATCCTTCATATGTATCGACTTCCTTTCACAACATCAATTAAGTTAGCCTAATTGGATGTATCATGCAAAACATGACATATGTAACTTTTCAACCCCAAACCATCACACACACGTTTCATGCCAAGATTTAAACTTTGAGATAGGTCAACATAGACCTAAAATAGCTCCCACTTAACTCCACAAAGCATATTTACCTTCTTCATAACTTCACATTTAATAGGTCAGCTCCACTGGTAAGGCAAACAATAGCATGAGCTATTTGTCAATTCATAAATCAATATATGGATCTCCAAAATGCCTGAAACTTGGATTATACATGCTATAAACATTCATAATCTTATCCTCAAATCCATGTAGCAAACCATTCACATGTGGTAAAATGTGGAGTATCGTAAATTGTCATTGGCACTATCAATGCATGGTCTATACAGAGTGTGATACTCTGTCAATTCTAACTCTCATTCTAGAGGACTTCAGGACCTGAAATTATAGATTTGGACTCTCTGAATATTCACTATCAACACTTTACAACTACAAAGAAAAATATTTCATGCCAGAGAAATGTAGATCCATTTACTTACATGCTCTTTTCTAGAAACAACTGTACTCTATTAGGCTGGACTTCTGTTGTTCATATATTTCACACTAGAGATCATTAGTAAACAAAATTATAGATTTTGATGTATCCAATGACCAATAACCACATGATAGAATCATAAAGAAAGATCTTCAATAGTGGATTGATGTGGACAAAATTATGAGAACTTTGTATCTTAGTTTTACCAAATTGACACTTAGCCAAATTTCATAACATATCTCCTTATCGGATTAAATATTCTTGCACAATAATCTTCTATAGAGGATAAATTCATCTTCTAAGGAAGAGGATTAAACCCTCTTGCAAAATTACCAATCAAACTATTTTGTACAATTGTTTCGTTATGTCTGGTTAACACTTTTCGGATCTCTTTATCATTATCCTTTATTGTCACTGTCTTTGTCCTGTGATGTTAGTGGTTTTTCTATTCTCTGGACCACTGTATTTTTACTCTTTGAAGTTAATACTATCAACACTGCAACCTTTAACCTTATCTTTTCTCAACCAATTCACACTAATGACAACACTAGACTAACATGTTGAGATCAGTGACACCACTAATTGCAGCAATTGCACATACTTGCAACAATCTCCTCTTTTGTCATTGATGGCAACATATGATGTGAAAACCATCAAGATAGAAATCTACTACAAACTTTCTCTCCCCCTTTCTTTTACACATCTTACCCTCTCTCCCAAAGCATATTTTTCACATTGCTTTCTCTCTCCCTTTGACGTCAATGGCAAAGGGACTATTTCCAAATCAAAAACTTCTTTAACTTTCTTTCATGGCACTCCCCCTTACTATCTTATTTCTATACCAAAATATAAAAATTGTTTCCTTCTAACCATCTGCATATGTTAAAGAGATTAGAAAATAAGTGTCATGGCAAATAGGACATCTTGCATCATACTTTGGCATCCCGATGAGAAAACCCCTAAGTGTCATGGCAAATAGGACCTAGGGGGACCACCAAAGATAGACCCTATCTAAAATAAGGGGAGGACTTGGGCACCCGCTCCCTAGTCCTGCCCTATTTTAGGTTAGGCCCAATTTCAAAGTGTCAATTTGTGACTGTTATTTGGGTCCTATGCCAACACGGTAAGATTGAATTATGAAATTTTTGGCAGGAGTGTTTGTAGTTGCATATATAAGCATGTTTAGGCATTCATTTGTAAACTGGATGGACACTAGATGATTATTATGATCTTTATGCATTCTAAAGGTGATTCAAAGCATTCATTGTGTGGCAAGAGCAGATATTGTGTTGTTTATGTGTTTGTATTTATAGATTTGAGCATCAATCTCCTCATGGCATGAAGAGCTTCTTCCATCCATGAGATCTTCACTAAAAGGTGATATTGTTTGTGTTTTCAAGCATTTATAATTTGGTTTTTACCTCTATCATCCAAGGGCTTGCACTCTCTATCTGACAATGGTGTTTAGAAGACTTGAATGTCTCTCTGGGGCTTGACTAAGGCAAGCCTCTAAACACCACAACCCCCTCCCCATTTTCCCATGATTGTAGGTTACAGGTTGAAGAAGCAAGAAAAGTGGAGTTATAGAGGAGTGTTTTAGAGCGTTGAAATTGCAAATCAAAGCTAAAAACAAGGACTTGGACTCGGGCACCCATTCATTAGTCCTTCAGATCCCGCAATGGAGAAATCTCTAGGACAACATGAATAGGTTGCAAATAAAGTTCCCAGATCCTGACAAAAAGCATGGCACTAGACTAGGGTACCCACTCATTAGTCCTTGACTATTCTGCTTCACTAATTTTAGAAACTAGTACACAATTGTCTGTTATTTTACATCTTTCTATAGCTGTATTTTCTAGTATTCGTCAGTTTGCTTTTGTATTTACATAATTAGGGTTTTAGGCATAATTGGGAATAATCAAGAAATCAAACCACATAAATCCATTTTTCCCAACATTCTAAGTGACCAAGGACCTGATAGTAGAGTCTTACTTGACCTAAGGTCCTTGAATGCTTTAGGGTAAAAGGAGGATACACATAAACCATCAAATCAAAACCTATCCTAATTTTACCCTAAACATTTTGGTGAACCTATGTTTTAAATGAATTTGGCATCTTTCTGAGTGTTGTGCTTTAGATTTACATTCATTTGATTGATTCATATCAACATTCATCTTATTGCATTGAAAAAATTACAAAAAAAATTGAAAATTTTGAAAAATTTGAAAAAATTGTATCCTAGGGTTTGCATTTTCATATAATTTTGCATCAATTAATTTGAACTTCATTAAAATTTTTATTTTTTAATTATATCTAAGATAAATTGTAGAAAATTACAAAAATTCAATCTCTTGCATTGCATTTTCATCATAAAATTACTAGGGTTTGTTAGAAATTTTGAATTTTTCATATAACCTAGTAAATTCAAAAACTAGGGTTTGTAGGTAAAATCTTGTTTCAGATTTTTCTACTAATCTTAGACACTCATTCAAATTTTTGTTTGGCTGTAGTGTTGTATTCTAGTGTAAATTTGCATTTAGATTTCAAAAATTTGCATTTTTACATAGAAAATTTCAACAAAAACTGATATTTTTGATTGATTTTCCATTAGATTTGCACTTGCATTTTGCATTGTAGGGTTTGAAAATAATTTTAAGATCTGAGTGGGATTATCATAATAAATCAGATTTCAATACATCCACATAGCATTTTACATTAAGATCTCATGCCTAGGGCTTGAAAAACCTTGATTTTCACTAGATTTGGCCTTATTGACTCTCTAAATTTGCACCATATGCATGTTGTGAAGAATATTTTTGCACTAATTAGCTTTTATAGGGTTATTATCTTCTTCCCTTCTTAAAAATCTTCACAACACCTTTTTATTGGGCTCTTGTTTTGAAAATTTGGTGAAAAATTGCATATCTTTGCTAATTTTGCCCTAGGGTTTGACCTAGATTTGTGCTCCAAGTGTGTTGTGACAAATTTTATGGCTTGAGGTGACTGATATTATTTCTATAATCTACTTTACCTACTAAAATTATTTACAACACCCATTTTTCTAGGTCTTGGAGTTGAAAAATTGTAAAAAATTACATATTTTTGCTATATTTTAACTAAGGTTTGATCTTGAGCGGCACTATAAGCATGTTGTGACAGATTTTTTGGAATTAGATGGTTGTTATTACTGATATAATTTTTTTTCCATCATCATTTTCCTCACAACACCCTTTGTCATGCTCTTTTGCATTAAGATTTGGTGAAAAAATCGCACATTTTAGTGTATTTTCACTAGGTTTGGACTAGTCATCATTCTAGATTTTCATCAAGAATGTGTTGTGACAGATATTATTGCTGTATTGGACTGATATCAGACATATTATTTTCTACCCCTGACCAAAATATTTACAACACCTTTTCTTTCATATATTTGCATTAAAGAAAAGTTGAAAAATCAAGCATTTTAGTTCATTTTTGCATATAGTTTCGCACTGTCTTTTGCATAAATTGGAAAAGATTTTAAAATCTGATCTTAAATTGATTTAATACATATACACATGGCTTCTAATCTCAATAACAACAATAGATTCCCTCCTAGGCCTTACCTAAAAAGAAAGGTCCCTGAACCTAAAATTGTGTTTACACCTCATGATAGAACAATTGGAGACACTGAAGGACCTGTTTATGTCACTGTGAAAATAATGGGAAATCATGTAGATGGAACTCTTATTGATCCTAATTGTATGAAAAATGTATCTACCAAAGATTTTTTCTTTTCACATCAATTAATGCAAGGATCTTATGACCCTTCGGATATGATGATTAAGACACATAAGGGAACCTTTATAAACACTACTGGGAAGATATCATTGTTGGTCACTATATTTGAGAAACATGTAGAACAATGGTTTGATGTTGTCCCTATTTCTGATCTCTTTTGCATAAAATTGGGACACCCATAATTAAAGGCTATGAAATATGGTCCTTCAACAATTCATAACTGTGTAAAATTTCCTTTGAATGGACAAGTGATTACTATCCCTCGCAATAAGTATAAACCTTTGATTACAAGACAACATTGTACACTGGATTACTTTTGGGAGAGATTTGAAAAAAAACTAGAGCCATGAACAAACTTTAACTTTTTGAGCTATAGAAACTACAAAACAAAATTATTACATGAAGTGGCAGGTCCTCCTAGACAAGACACATCAAAAGATAAACAACCCGCATTTGAAGAGAATCCTAGGCTGAAGGCAAAAGGACCCTATGCTGAGGTTCCTCCCCTGTCATCCTTACAAGGACCGGGAGGTAATTGTCAAAAACAAGACATTCCACCTAGACAAATGAGATTTTCTCTTGGTGCTTCCTCCTCTAAAACACAAAAACTTATGAAAGAGAAAAACACTATCTTACAAGAGATAAGTGGTAAGACAATAAGAAAGAGAAAAGAAAGAGAAAGGAGGAGAAGATGACAAGAATATGCCCAATTCCTTGCATCTCAATAAGAAAACATTGAACCAAACATAGATGATCCTAAAAATGAGAAACTTGAAAACAAGGACAAAAGTTGGGCTATGGTACCTTAAGTCCTGCTTTCCTCTAACATTGAAGATTGGGAAGATGACGATGATCTACTTGATGACAACACTTAGTTTAAAGACCCTTATAGGTAAGTATTTCTAACCATTTATCTTTCATGATGTGTTTTCCTCATGATGTGTTATGTGTTGTTTAGGCCTCCTGGGATGACTCAGGATATCAGGAGACTGCCTCTATAGTGACCTTCTTCTATTTGTATCATCATTCTTCTATATTGCTTCTCCTCTATTTTCATTGTTGTGTGTTGTGTCTTACAGACATAGCATTGTGGTTGGTGACTTGGGGGCACCCTCCTACATGACTATCCCTTAGGCATTTGTTTCTCCTCTCTTATTTCATTGTTTCCCTTCCTCTAATGTTTCTCTCTAGCTGGCGGATGATGAAAAACATTTATACTGATGCGAACCTAGCATCCCTTGAGTGAGAAATCAAAAATTGGACTTAGTTCCTACTATGATGATGGGGTTGTAATATATTATCCGACACTTGGCTAGTAGAAGCACTCCATGCTTTCTGCATAGTGATTTTGATGATGTTTTATCTCACTTACAAAACATAACAATACTGCTACTCCTTGCACTTTGTTTGTCTTTAAATCTCTCCTTGGTGACACTCAGTTTTGAGATTTTCGTGATATAGCCCCACAATCATCATTGATCTTTGAATTCATAGTATAACCTTGGCTCTTTGTGTGATTAATCATATGCATTGATGTTGTTGTTTATCATGATTATTTGGACACTAACATGTTTCTTGTAGGGATGTGTTTGTGGGAACATTTGGAAATTGTAAAGTACATGTCACCTCCAGGGGGTATGGCCTTTGTGAGAGTCTATTTTCCCTTGTGTGTTTTCTTCCTACCTTAACGTGATTGATATCGATACCTGATATCAACCACCTTAAGGTGGGGGCATATAAGGTAAGCTGTCTATTATAGATGTTAGCAATGTGCTTGTCCCCAGGTGCAGTCTTAAAGACTGGTGGTGATGAGTCCCTCCTACACTTTGAGTCTTGTTTGCAATCAATCAATCATAAATCATCTTAAGCCCTCTACGGAGGTGGAGATGGTGTACTTCTCGAAGATAGTGCATCTCTTGTCATTTTCAAAAGTCCTTTGCAGAGGTGGGGAGAGGTTCTGTGACTAACTCAACCCTTAAGCGTGTCTTTGGTGATTGTTGTGGCAAAGCCCAATCATCAGTGTGTGCCTGTAATGTGCCTGAGATGGTGATGAACCTAGAAATAGGAACACTCCATCACTTGTCTGCCGTGTTTTGTCCATGTCTTCAAAGTGCGTGTGTATTGCATGTTTGTTCCGAAGCATAGTTTAAAGACTGATGGTGATGAGTCCCTCCTATGCTTTAGGGTTTGTATGGCATGCTTGTTTTGTTTGGCATGTATTGTGTGTGTGTGTTGTCCCAAATGCAGTTTAAAGACTAGTGGCAACAAGTCCCTCCTACGTTATGGGTGGTGTGTTTACTTTCCTGTACTTGCATCTACATTTCATATATATATGATAAAGAGAAAAAGAAAAGAAATCATTACTGTTTTCTCTGCATTCACTGTATTCATTACTGTTTTCTCTGCATTCACTGTATTCTCTATGTTTTACGTGACTCTAAATGTCTTCTCAGTGTTTTGTGTGATTGTAACTATCTTCTCTGTGATTGGCATGTCTTCTCCATGCTTGGCATGTTTGTTGTAGTTGTTGACCATACTTTAATGCATGTATTGGCCTTGCGTTTATACATGCATTAAAGTGGGGGCTAAATGTAACATCAGAAAATGTCCCCTTGGGGGATTTTCCCTCTTAAGGTTTAGTTCTCAGTCCTTTAATCTGCATTTAGGACATCTTGCATCATATTTTGGCATCCCGATGAGAAAACCCCTAAGTGTCATGGCAAATAGGACCTAGGGGGATGGTGCAGGAGCACCTAGTTGACTTCATGCCTCCATGAGGCAAATTGTTCATTTTTTATTTAAGTTTTGTGTTTTTGATGTAATAAGGTTAATTAAGACTATTTTAGGTGTGTTTGAGTCCATTTATAGATTATAAGGTGGTTTAAGTTGTTAAGTTGTCAATAGTACACAAATATTGTTATAGTTGCAAAAGTGCAAAACATGGAATATGAAGTCATACGTTGTAAATGAGGGAATTTGAATGGTTGTAAGTTTAAAAGTTGATGGAGAACTATTGGGAAATGGTTATAAATGTTTCAAAAAGGCTTGGTAAGGTGGAAGATGCGGTAAGAGGGTGTGGTGGTTGAAACTTTGGAAGTTGAAGCAATAAAATACCTCTATTTTCTGCATTTCTAAACATTTCCTTGTTCTTCTTTGATGTAGTATGGATCTGTATGATCCCATAATGACTCCAAATCAATTATTTTTGGTAAATTTATGAATCTAGTTTCTTTTGGCATTGGTTTCATGTAATTTCATCAAGTTTTAAGAAAGTTATGTCCATTTTACTAAAACAAGTCTGAAACCCTAGTAGGCCTAATTTGAGGGAAAATAGTCCAAATTTGAAGGTTTTCGTACAAAATAACCTACCCTAATTCTGAGATAGGCATCAATTGGTATCAGATCCTGAAGATCTAGGCAAGATAATTTTTTTGGAGTTTATGTGTTGTCTTTTTGCAGGTTGAAGCAAGAACCCGGATGCCAAAAGACTAGGTAGTGAAGAAATGAGGAAACCTAGGTGAGGTATCACAAAGACAAGTGAAGCAAGGTGAAAGAGACTTGCTTGAATAAAGAGAAGAATGGACTTATTGAGGAGATTCTTGCAGGCTGAGGGTACACAAAAGAAGAAATAAGAAAAGAAAAAAGAGGAAAAAGAGATGAAGAAGGAAAAAGAAAAGGCAAAACAAATGGAAATTGACCAAGAGATAAAAGAGCTGAGGTAGGCTTTAGAACACATAAAAGAGATGCGAGAAAGAATGGAAGAGAAATGGAAGGATTTGTTTAAACAAGAGCAAAGTTGGCACTTATCAGTGAGCAAGAGGGTATCATGGCCTATTAAGAAGATTATTCAAAGGAGAAGACAAGTAAGGGCAGCAAAATCAGTGATGAAGGAGTCCTTGATTAAAGAGCACAAGCAATGAAAAGAGAAAGAGGTAGCTGATACAAAGGTAAGTAAACCTATGGTTGTTATAATAGTAGTTAGAGTTGATGAATTACCATTGGAAGTTCAAAAAAATTTGCAAGGCCATGTTGATGTGTTGATAGATGATAGTATAAGGCAAGATATGAGTTCTAATACAGAATGGGAGGACAAAACTTTCAAAGGGATGGAAGATAAGGGTACAACATATTGTGAGGTTGAAGGGACAAAGGTTCTTTGTTATGTTTTCCAAATTGACAAAGATGAAGGAAAATTTGCTGATGGCATAGACATTGAGATGAGAACAACACCTACTAGGGTTATGGAGGAAGGAATACACCATTTTCTTGTTGAGATTGCACTTTTGAGGAAGGATAAACTAAAGTTCAAAAGGAAATAGGTTATAGAAGAAGGACAAGGTGCTGAGGTAAAGAAATTGATACATCAGGACAAAACACATCAGCTGCAAGGTAGCAAGATGGATAGAAGACAAGTTGACATGGACAAGATGATGCCAAAGTTTAAGATGAAGACTACATGCTTCCAAGAAGACAAAGGGAAGGAGTTAGAAGACATCAAGAAAGATCATTTATAAATGAATACTTGTTACTACCCTCAATTCAAGAGGGCTTTGAATTTCTTTTTGGTCAGGAGTATGTTGCAGGAGCACCTAGTTAACTTCATGCCTTCATGAGGCAAATTGATCATTTTTTATTTAGTTTTGTGTTTTTGATGTAATAAGGTCAATTAAGACCATTTTAAGTGTATTTGAGTCCATTTATAGGTTATTAGGTTATTTAAGTTGTTAAGTTGTCAATATTGCACAAATATTGTTATAGTTGCAAAAGTGCAAAACATGGAATATGAAGAGTCATAAGTTGTAAATGAGGGAATTTGAATGGTTGTAAGTTGAAACGTTGATGCAAAACCATTAGAAAATGGTTATAAATGATTCAAAAAGGCTTGGTAAGGTGGAAGAAGTGGTGAGAGGGTGTGGTGATTGAAACTTTGGAAGTTGAAGCAATAAAATACCTCTATTTTATGTATTTCTAAACGTTTCCTTGTTGTTCTTTGATGTAGTACAGATGTGAATGATCCCATAATGACTCTAAATAAATGTTTTTTGGTAAATATGTGAATTTAGTTTCTTTTGGTGTTGGTTTCATGTAATTTTATCAATATTCAAGAAAGTTATGTCTATTTTACTAAAACAGGTCTGAAACCCTAGTCAGCCTAATTTGAGGGAAAATAGTCCAAATTTGAGGGTTTCTGTACAAACTAACCTACCCTGATTTTGAGATATGTTAAATAAGGGCCAAATGGATATTTGAATCAAGTATTATTTCTTGGATATCAGTTCTGGTTTGAAAATTATGGCCAAAAAACCCTATTTGCTGCTCCACTTAAAAACCTAGGCAAGAGTAGAACAGTCAAGTTTTGAACCTTTCCTTCCAAAGTAACCATATCTGATTTCCACATATGTTGAATAAATTCCAAATGGGTATCTAAAACATTCATTAGTTTCTACATTTGGGGAGTATTTAGGAAGATATGCTTAGATTTCTCTGTTTGGAGCCCTATAAGGTAGTTTTGAGAAATTGTGAAATAGAGACCAAATTGAGATTTTGAAGATGAAAAGATTGTTCCAAATTGATTGTATTGTGTTTTCTTGAGTTAATCCTCCATGCTCTATATCAAGGGACCACTTGAGATAGACCTTACCTAAAATAGGGGAGAAGGACTTGGGCACCTGCATCCTAGTCCTGCCTATTTTAGGTCAGGCCCAATTTCAAAGTGTCAGTTTGTGACCGTTATTTGGGTCCTATGCCAACACGGTAAGATTGAATTATGAAATTATTGGTGGGAGTGTTTGTAGTTGCATATATAAGCATGTTTAGGCATTCATTTGTAAACTGGATGGACACTAGATGATTATTGTGATCTTTATGCATTCTAAAGGTGATTCAAAGCATTCATTGTGTGGCAAGAGCAGATATTGTGTTGTTTATGTGTTTGTATTTGCATATTTGAGCATCCATCTCCTCATGGCATGAAGAGCTTCTTCCTTCCATGAGATTTTCACTGCAAGGTGATATCATTTATGTTTTCAAGCATTTCTCATTTGGTTTTTGCCTCTATCTTCCAAGGGCATGCAATCTCTATCTAACAACGATGTTTAAAAGACTTGAATGTCTCTCCAGGACTTGACTGAGGCAAGCCTCTAAACACCACGACCCCCTCCCCATTTTTCCCATGATTGCAGGTTATAGGTTGAAGAAGTAGGAAAAGTGGAGTTGCAAAGGAGTGTTGCAGAATGTCAGAATTGTAGATCAAAGCTGAAAATAGGGACCTGGACTCAGGTGCCTGCTCATTAGTCCTCCAGATCCCGCAACAGAGAAATCTTTGGGACAGCAGGAATAGGTTGTAGATAAAGTTCCCAAATCTTGACAAAAACCATGGCACTGGACTAGGGCCCCCACTCATTAGTCCACGACTGTTTCACTTCCCAAACTTTGGAAATTGGTATGCATTTATCTATTATTTTACATCTTTCTATAGCAACATTTTCTGGTATTCGTCCATTTACTTCTATATTTGCATAATTAGGGTTTTAGGCATAATTGGGCATAATCAAGAAATCAAACCACACACATCAAATTTTCCCAACATTCTAAGTTACCAAGGGCCTGATAGTAGAGTCTTAGTCAACCTAAGGTCTTTGAATACTGTAGGGTAAAAGGAGGATACACATAAACCATCAAATCAAACCCTATCCTAATTTTACCCTAAACAATAAGAAACTTACTGATTTGTAGGAAAGATTTATTTATAGATATTCTTCAACTGGATCATAGCTGAGTCCAAATGCACCTTTGCAGAGTATAATATCTATATTTATCTATTTATCTGCAAGAGTAACTCTTCTGCTTTATCCAATGTTGAAGGGACATCATTCATCTTCCTAACTTTATCAGCTTCTTTTAACATACCAATCAAAGAAGCCATTTGAAAGCTTACTATCTCTCTCATCTAACCCATTTTGATCTTTTATTGACTCCTTTTGATTCTACAATTTCTTTATTATGGCATGAGTCTTCTCTACTTCTACTCTTAGATATCCATTTGTATCTTTCAAGGGATTATAGGTTCTAGAGATTTTTAGCAATTGTGTCTCAAGGCCATCAATTTTATCTTTTATTTCTTTAGTAGTTATGGGCGAGGATAAACAAAATTGATATAATGCATTGACATCACTTAAAGCATTGTGAATACTCTTTATATTATTGTTTAGCAAAATGTGTGCCTTGGAGCACTTATTTGTCAATTCTACTAACCTTTTATTATCTATTTCTTCTCTTACTTTCTTCTCAACTATGTTTTCAAAACACTCAAAATTATTGTTGACTACCTCCATTAGTTTCTTCATTTGTAATGTAGGGGCCAGAGAGACATCTCTCTTAGTATCAGGTAGTATCTTTTCAAAAATTTCCATGGCCTTTTCCATAAGATCATTTCCTTCTATGTGAGACTTTAGGATTTCTTCCTATGAAAACACCTAAAAATTTGTTCCCAACTGAAGGTTTGGCAAGGGAGAGAGGCTAGGTAGGTTAATCTATCCATCCAAGGATTACACCTGCAGTAGTTGTGGTGAAGACAACATTTGATATTATCTTTGTTTCACCAAAAATTCTTTGATAGAGTCTATCGGATAGACTGCAGAGGTTTCACTAACCTTATCCTTCTTCTCCTCTTCAGATATCACTCTAGAATAAAAGGTTTTTGGAGGATGACTTCCATCATGTGCTTCCTCTTCTCCAACATTCTCCAGAATAGAGATATTATGCACAATGTTTGTAGCTTGATCTGTACTAGTCTCCCTTTTCTCTTCTTTATCTCCATCTATCTTTTCTTCTGGAGGCTCCTTCTATTTGATGCAGGATCATCCATGGTTCAAGAGTAATCTTGCATCAACCAAAAACATTTACATTTCAGTTTGTTTGCATTTCAGTTCTTTCATTTTCTAGTTCAGTTCAGGGAGTTTAGTCAGAAGCAGTTTTAGCTTGTGGTCCAGTTTTGGCAATTCACACCTTACAGATCTAGACATAGCATCTACATTCATTCATCTACATTATATCAAGAATTCAAAACATTTAGATCAGTTACTGGAAAGATAGCGCTATCAGAAGATCACCTATTTTCTTAAAGCAGAGCATTCTAACATTTCCTAATAATCAGCTGAAGGAGAAGGCTTGTGAATCATTCCTTAACTTGTGGATCTTAATGACACATCATTCAATGTCCTTTGGTTCATGGCTGACCTTCCCCAAGGGTCTGCATGTTGTTTCATTCATTTGAGGAAGTGTTCTATGCATTTAGGTCCGACCTATTTGTGAACACGTTATAGCTCTTCATTGGAGTTTGTGACCTTCCTTGGCCGACGTGGATGAATCTATTGGTCTAGAAATGATATATAAGGATGTAATAGATCCTTAGGAAAGTAGTTATCAAGTTATTCACATAAGAAAGATTTGATAGTTTAGATTTTGTGTGAAGGAGCTTCAAAGCTTTATCTTGTGCATGTATGTAATCAAGCCTGTGAGCCCTAGTTGTAAGCCCGCATATTATTGGTCAATCTCTATTTGAATTCTATGATATACTAAATGACTAAATCTGTATTTGCTTTATTTCTTTAAGTTGTTTCCATTGTGTTTACTCTTGTTGCACGGTCTAGACAGTTCATTCTGTGAACCCTCCTACCATGACTGCACCATTGTTCATTAGTGATTTCTATGTTCTCTAGAGGGCCAACAATATTCAAATTTTCTGCATTGATTTCTGTTGATAGTGATGGTAGATTTTGCTTAGTCAACACATGTTGTTCTACATTGGTTTCACTTTCTTCAATATTTCTCTTAGTTCAATCTTCATCCTTTTCATCTTCTTCAGAAGACCAGTCTTCAACTATAGCAATCTGTAGCTCCTTAAGAGCATGTGCAGTTATTTTCAATGTGTCCTTTTTTAACCTCTCTATTTCATCTTTATCATTTGACATTAAGGTATTTAATCTTCTTTTTGTCCTAAATTCATTGGCTAACCTTTGTATAGCCTTAATCTTGTCTTGTTTAGAAATTGCAGGACAAACCTTCTCAAGTGCCTTATTCTTCATTTTAGTGTCCTTGTTCATGGCATCATCTCTGAACTCTTTCTCATTACATCAGCAAGACTATCAAGTAGTTTGTCAATTATTTCTATTAATGCAACAATAAATGCATCCATGTACCTGATAATAGTTGTTTCAATTATTGATTTATTTTTTATTGATCTCTCATCATATAGCTCAACTACTTTCTTCAGATTGTCATATTCTATTATGGTATTAATTGTAGCTTCCAATTACAGAGGAGGAAGACATGATTTTTCTAATTTCTTTCCCTTTCCCTTATCTGTAGCTTCAAATTCCTTTCTTTTCTTTCTTTTTCTTGAAGATTCATGGGATTTGACTTCTCTTTTCTTGAAGATAAAGCCTTATTTTTCTTTCTCAAAATCTTCATCTTTTCTAACAATGTCAATCTTTGTCCTCTTAATTTATGTCTCTTATTCAGAGGCAAGGTACTCTCTTTTTTTTGGACTAGTGTATTTTTACCCTTTGAAGCCAATATTGACAATACTACAACCTTTAACCTTATCTCTGCTCAACCAGTTGACACTAATGACAACACCAAACTAACATTTTGACATCAATGACAATATTAATTGCAGCAACTACACATACTTGCAACAATATCCACATGCCCAATCTCTGTATCTTTGATTTTGTCAGTGTTTGACTCTATAGAAGTTGTCAAAACAATACCTTGAAATTTATACTTCATCTTCTTCTTTGGGGAGGATTTAGACATTTGATAAACAACTGCAAAAATTTGACTTTTAAAAAATTTCTTAGTGTTAGAAAAATTTCATGTAATCTAGCTTTGTGCAACTGTAGGAAAATACAACACTTCTGCACTTGGAAAAATTCACGTGCAACACTGGGAAACATCTCCCATTTGAGTACTTTGAGTATTCCCAGTGTTAGAAAATTTTAGACACTTTAGATGCACATCAGAAAAAAAACTTTGATCTACATCTCATAATACAAAGGGTATATGAATTAGTTTTTATGATGGGTAGGTCATGTTATGTTGTGTAGACTTTAAACTCCACACAACATATTACTCTCTATGTTGTATGGAGTTTAAAGTCTACATAACACTTAGTAGTGTTTGAGTAAAAAGAGATCATGAGATGTCATGCGGGATTTAAACTCCACATGACATCTAATAAGTAGGTTTCATGTGGAGTTTAAAGTCCGCATGGCATCTACACCTAAGATGTATGGAAAAGGTTTAGAGTTTGTTGTGTAAGGTTTAAATTCAACAAAACAACTCACCTAGGATTGTTGTGCAGAGTTTAAACTCTGCACAACAATCTTTGGATTGGTAGAACAAGTGACTTAGTATGTAGTGCGAGGTTTGAACTTTGCACAACATCCTAAACTGGATGTTGTGTAGAGTTTAAACTTCACACTACAATCTACGGGATGTGCAATGTTTTAGAAATGCCTTAGGATGTCATGTGGAGTTTAATCTCCACACAACATCCTAAGCTTGGATTTTGTGAATAGATCAAATTCCACACAATGTATTGTTAAGGATGGCATAACGATCATAAGTTGTTTAGAGTTTAATCTTTGAACAATATATGATCTCTTGATCATGTTGTTCGGAGATTAAACTCCAAACAACGTGATCTCTAGATAATGAAATACAGTGAACTAAACACAGATAACAACCTAGGGTTTTCAAAAAACATAGACAGAATGAATGACATTTAAAATAAAATAGTGTAAAATTAAATGACATACAGTGAAACAATAAAATGTAAACCTAGCTTCGAATGCATACATAACTAGGGCTTTGATGAAAACAATGATAAAAAAACAAATACAAACTAAAATGTGAAAAACATAGTGAAAAGAAAGTGAATACATACCTAATAAGAATGGACATAGATTCGAAGGTAAAATGCCAAATTGATAGACTCAAAAAGCTAGGGCATGGTAGAGGCTAAGGGGAGCGACACACAACAAGAATAATGAAGAAAAATAGATTGAAACACAAAGATAAAGAGAGAAAAGATTTACAAAATCTTTTAATAAATCAACATTAATGCTCAATCATTCCATAAGATGAGTGTAATTATAGAAATGTTTCTTCCACATTTACATCCTCCATGTCATTGCAGAATATTTTTTTCACAATTTCATGCCCCATGCAAATGCACAAAATTTTAGTGCAATTACATCTAAACCTTCAAAAATGACTAACACTTGGAAAAAATAAATTCTCACAAATTACTAAAAATAAAACATGACCCAAATCGAAGAGATTCATTAGGGGATCAAACCATGCCTGAGATGACGTAGAAATGTCTTGATTTGCATGCTTAGAGGGTGCGGGCTATGAAATGAACAAGTTTCATACGGGTTATCCCATGAATTGAGCAAGCTAGAATTGGAGCATAATACTAGGTAAGAAGCATAATCAAATTTCTGATTTGTTGATACATGTTGAACATCAGCAACCATGTAGGTGTATGAAATAGGAATACTTTCATTCTTTTTTTTTCCCAAGACCTAACCAAATGCATAATATGTCATTGCAAAATAATTCTAAAAAGTCTCAAGTTTGAAGGGTTCAAATTTATTTGGGGGAATTTTCATGCATCTATTATTTGTATCTTTTCTCTATTCCTAGGCAGATGCATAACTCTGTAACTACTCGTATCTTGTAGGTACATTTTTTTAAAACCATCAAGGTCTATAGAGGTACTGGTAGCCAGTTTGAGTCCAAAAATTTTACAGATCGACTCCTTATTAATTTCCACCATGGGATGTCCCCCTATATTTATTATTACCTTAGCAGTCTCATCATATCAGGATACCATAGCTTTAAGTAAGTCAATGTCCTCAAAGACATTTGTGAGTACCAATTTTCCTAAGTCAAGGTTCTATACATTTGAGATTAGTGATGATGCATTCCTTTTGCCCCACCAATGGTGGAATAAATTCCACCCTATTATCGGGATGTTTGCATCTTTATAGGCATATAATTTATCAACTAGCCCTTCATTTCATTCAGGGCCATGGACCTTAACCTTTTGGGCAGAAGAACTAGGGAGTTGAACTACAAGGTCCTAATACAAGGCCCTACTTTGAGAAGAGGAGCTAGCTTGGGCTCGGGGAGGGTGATGTAGAGGCACTTGGATAGGAGGAAGATAGAACAAATTGACAAGGTTTACACTACACCAAAAAACCCAAATTTGAGGTTCTTCATGGAAAAGTGGTAACAACAGAAAGAGACTCTGAATTCTTCATGGAAACTATTATTTTAGATGTTGTGGGACCAATTCCAATCATTGGAAAAGGTTGGTCAAACTTAGAACTTGTACTTCCTTCACAAACCCAAGATTTTGCTTGTAGCCCTAAAAAAAGAATAGTCCTTAATATCTTTTGATGCAGATCTTCAAACATAGAACTTAGGCAATCATTAGATACCCATTTGGACTCCCTATCACATATCCAAAACTGGGTATAGCTTGTTTTGGACGGATTACCCCAACCTATAACTCCTCTTAATGACCTAGAGCCCCAATTAGGCCTAAAATACAAAGAGACCCCCTTAAAATTCATGCACAAAAATCAACCAATGGTTTGAACATTTAGAACACATGCCAAAACTATGGATTTTGTGGGTTTTGTCTTCCTACAATCTGTTGTTCCCAAAAATACCTCTATGGTTCCTCCAATTGGCTTAATACATGGTCATATTAAGCCTCTTCTAACAAATCTTGCAAACACCAACTCTCCCTCTCCTGCAATCATCCAAAAAACTTGAAATACAAATTAATACACCCACCCCATTAGTCTTATGGTCTTGAAAGATAGTGGGATGGTCAATCATCCATCGTTTGGAGCAAACCCTTGTTTAGGTTTTAGTAAGACTGTTTTGAAAAAAAACCTTATATCTCCCTACAATGCAACTGTCAAGACACCAAAATTCTTTCAAATGCAAGGCAACTCCCTATACAAACAAATAAAAACATGAATAAGTGAAGACAACTCTGTACCTTCACACAGTACATCCTGTAGCAGCATTTTCTTCAAGAAAACAAAGTTTCCTCAATAAGCAGTCCCAGTTTTAAGGCTACAAATCTCTTCTTACTTAATATCAAAGCACAAAAATAGACTTGATTGAAATTTATTCCATCACTCTATTCATCCCACATGTTTAGGGCCCATGACTATTCTGTACAAATGAATAGTATGAACTGTTCTTCGGAAAATATAGAAAAAAATAACAAAACAATAGAGAATTGGTGTTTTTATTGCATAGAACTCCTTGCACCACATACATTGATCATGTTCAAGGTGATTTAAACTTGCACACACCTTGACTAACTCCTTTGAGGTAGTTTGTTTGATGGGAAGGTTTACAACCACCTCTTCCACCATCGAACTTCCTTGTGCAGTTTTGAACTACAACTAATTACAACTGATTACCAGTTTTGTTCTTGCCTTGTTTAGGACTGTTTAGGCTTTAAAAATGCCTTCAAAAATTTGGTAATGGAATTCAACCTTTGACAAGACTTTGACATGCCTTAGTAAGGTGTACAACATGAATTTGTCTGACTATCCTTTAGGACTTTTAAGACTGCCTCGTATTACAAGTTGATTGCATGAGTGCCTTTTACAACATGGCATCATGACCTTATTACAACATGAGAAAATGGTCTTCAAGACCTTATTGAATCAACAAACAAAATGAACATAAAAAACAAGACGTAAGTCTTTTGGTCTCCTTGGTGCTCTTGCACCATACTCCCCGGGTGGAAAGAGAACTCAAGTCTCTTAAGGAAGTAGATCAGCAACTATGACACCATGTTTCAAAATGTCTTCTTCACTCATCCAAGTGGCATCTTCAATGGGTAAGCCACTCCATTTGACAAGGAACTTTTTGTATGTCTTCTTTCTAGTCTTCTTCAAGACCTTGGTGTCAAGAATGCATTCTAACTTCAATGGTTGATTGGGTGGAAGACCCTTAACCCATTCTTCATCTCTAGCTGCTATCATATCTACCTCTGAATCTACATTATGATCACCTTTGAAAGGGAACAAGTTTGAAACATTTAAGATAAGAGATATGGCCAAGCCTTGAGGAAGTTCAATCTAATAGGCATTAGACCCAAACTTATGTACAATCTGGCATGGTCCTATCTTCTTCATGAGGACTTTGGTTGGCTGCCCCTTTGGAAGTCTTTCCTTCT
Organism: Cunninghamia lanceolata; assembly: GCA_027924645.1. Taxonomy (NCBI): domain Eukaryota; kingdom Viridiplantae; phylum Streptophyta; class Pinopsida; order Cupressales; family Cupressaceae; genus Cunninghamia; species Cunninghamia lanceolata. The sequence continues at coordinate 18,168,624 of BSBN01000274.1, forward strand.
TCAAATGTGCCATGACCAAATCCCCAACCTTGTATTGTAAATCTCTCCTTCTCTCATTGGCTTTCTCCTTGTACTTGTCATTGTTCCTTTGAAGAGTTTCTCTTACATTATCATGGATGTCCTTCATGGCCAATGCAAAGTCTTCACCTTGAGTAGTTTTCCTCTCCAATCCATGGAGATCTCTCAATTCAAGAACACCTCTTGGGTGAACACCATAAACAATCTCAAATGGACTCCTTCCTGTGCTCCTATTGGTGGAATCATTGTAAGTAAACTCATCTTGAGGGATGATCATATCCCATGCCTCTCCATGTTGTTTGGTAAGACACCTGAGAAGATTTCCTAAGGATCTATTCACCACCTTAGTTTGGCCATCAGTCAGAGGGTGATTGATGAAGAGCATGCAACGAAGTGGTGAAAATAGATCAAGATTTCTAAACTATTGTAGTGGTTGAACCTGTGAACCACTTGAACCAACTTACCTCATTGAACCTACAGTTACTGAACCGTTGAACCACATGAACTACTAAACTTCTTCTTATTCTTCAAACTATTAAACCACGTGAACTAATAAACTTTATGAACTCATTGAACGAAATGGACTACATGAACTATTGAACCATTTATACCGTGGTTGAACCAACAAACCAATTGAACACGTTGAACTCTTAAACCGTTGAACATTCAACTATTGGTTCAACAAGCTTCCACTTAGACTTAGACTATCAGCATAACCCGATATTAAGTCTCACACCAACATGTCGATTACTTCGTTCAGACTCCGTTGAACCAATTAAACCTTTAAACTTTTGAAATTGGTTCAACCACCGTGAAACATATACTGTCGGTAACACTTTCAATTTTGAATGTGTACTACTTAACCCTCCATTGCTGGTTCCTCTACCGACTCTACCGGTCACTCTCTATGTCTAACTTAATGCACATTAATAATGTACATTCACTCATACATTTCATACAACCCCAAAATCTTACGCAGAAGGGTATCCCAAACTTGTAATTTCTATCTGTCAAGCCCTAGCACATACAGATGCTAGGCTCTCTGTTGGATCCTCTATTCCATTCCATCATGATCATGAATAAAAAGAAAACAAAACTAGAAAAAAACTATTTACAGGGTCCATTCCACTGATTTCAAAGAAATCCACTAGTGGAATGGTTTCAGTCTAGCATCTTCGACAGCAGAAAATTAGAATATGGACCGAACAAATCGATATATAGAATATACATAGGATAATTTAGTACATAGAGAATTTGCATAGCACACAGAACTTATGAACACCAACTGATAGAATTTCTATTACTTCAATCAAACTTCGTCCTCTATTCTCCTCTTCCAAAAATGTGTTTTTATCTCTCCCCATTTAGCTCCAACCGAAACACCAGAAGTTGGAGTCGTTACAACTTCCAACCAAAATACCAAAACTCAAACTAATCACATGACACATGTTTGACATACGATATGATCTAATTACATTAACAAGATATCTAAACATAACACACTTGATTTAATCATCCACATACCCCAATTGTCCAAGATGTTCAAATTGGCTTATCAGGATGCCAAATTTGTAACATTGGTTCACATGATGGGGTTTTTATTACAAACATGAAATCACAAGACAATTCCTAGAAGACAACATAGAAATGCAAAAAATATAACACTATTCTGACCTTAGTCTTCTCCATTAGATGTATATTTGGCTTGTTGAAGAGGTGCTCCTGCACCATACTCCCCCGGAGAAGAGATCTCAAGCCCACTTGAGATCAGAGTTTGAAGGTCTGCACCATATTTTATGATCTTCTCTTCAGTCATCCAAACTGCCTCTAAATCAGGTTTCCCCGGCCAAGCCACCAAGTACTCCATGTACTCTTTGTTCCTTGTTTTCTTTGCCACTCTTGAGTCTAAGATCTTGTTCAATTTTGGTGGGTCATGTTTAGGGATATCATCATCTGTTGTACCCTACAATGGTTCATGTTCTATATTTGCATTCTTCTTGTATGGAGTTAAATCACATACATTGAAAATGGGTGACAATCCAAGGTCAGGAGGAAGTTGGATCTCATAAGTATTCTGCCCACACTTCTTCAAAATTTGACATGGTTCAATCTTCCTCTGCATTAGCTTGGTATGTTTAGCTTTTGGGAGCCTCTCCTTCTTCAGATTAACCCACACCAAATCTCCAACATCAAATTGTGCATCCCTCTTCTTCTTATCAGCATATGCTTTGTACTTCAATGTAGTTTGTTGGAGTTGGTTTTTGACTTGATCATGCACCTCCTTGATGGTTGATGCAAAAGCTTCTCCATCTGCATTAATAGACTCTTCTATAGGCATATCTCTCAACTCCAAAATACCCCTTGGATGAATGCCATATACTACCTGGAAAGGTGATTTCCCTATACTCCTATTGATGGTGTCATTGTAGGAGAATTCTGCTTGTGGTAGGATGTTATCCCACTTCTCTCCATGCTGCCTTGTAAAACACCTTAGAAGATTTCCCAATGAATGATTAACCACTTCAGTCTGACCATCTATTTGAGGATGGTAGGTTGATGAGAAGGATAAGTTGGTTCCAAGCTTCCTCTAAAGAGTCCTCCAAAAGTTGCCAATAAATCTCACATCTCTATCTGACACTATACTCAATGGCAATCCATGTATCCTCGCTATCTCTTTGAAAAACAGATCTGCAACATATGAAGCATCACAAGTGGCTTTGCATGGCAAGAATTGTGCCATTTTACTAAATCTATCTACTACAACAAAAACACTATCATATCGCTTCCTTGTCCTAGGCAAACCCAATACAAAGTCCATGCTTATACTCTCCCATGGCCTAGAAGGAATGGGTAGTGGCTGATACAAGCCAACATTAGTTGATCTCCCTTTTGCTTTCTGACATATTACACATGCCTCCACAAATCTTCTTACATCTAACTGCAACTTGGGCCAATAGTAATGCCTCTTCACAAGATCAAGAGTCTTATCTAGACCAAAATCTCCTGCCATGGCCCCACAATGTTTCTCCCTAATGATATTCAATCTCATAGAACACTATGGAATGCATAACTATCCACCTTTGAAAAGTAATCCATCTTGGATCAGAAATTCAGAGAACTCAGCATGATATTTGTCACCAAAGGAAGTACATACCTTGTAGATCTCTCCAAAGTCTCCATCAACATCATACATGGCCTTCAAAGAGTCAATGCCAACACTCTCCAACTAGATCTGATTGATGGTTAGAGCCCTCCTACTCAAAGCATCTGCTACCTTGTTCTTCATCCCTTTCTTGTGTTTGAGTGTGAAGGTGAAGGCTTGCAAAGTCTCCACCCACTTCATATGCCTATGGTTCAGCTTCTCTTGACTGTTTATGAAACTAAGGGCTTGATTATCTGTGAACACTATGAATTCTTTTGGCATCAAGTAATGCCTCCACTTTTGGAGTGACTATACTAGAGCATACATCCCCAAATCATATGATGAGTATCTCTTCTTTGCATCATTTAGTTTCTCACTAAAAAATGCAATAGGCCTACCTTCTTGACTAAGTACTGCTCCAATTGGCATGTGGCTGGCATCACATTCAACTTGAAAAATCTTGTTGAAGTTAGGAAGTGCAAGGACTGGCTACTCTACCACCTTCTTCTTCAATGTTTCAAATGAATCATCTTCCTCCTTTGTCCAAGTGAATCTGCACTTCTGTCCTCCTTTTATGGTGTCAAGCATGGGTACACAAACATGACTAAACCCCATTATAAACTTCCTGTAGAAGATTGCTAACCCATGGAAACTTCTAACATCATTCATGGTTCTAGGAGTTGGCCAAGACAATAGGGCACTTACCTTCTCCTAATCCATTTTTAGTTTTCCCTGTGAGATGACAAAACCCAAATAGGTGATCTCCTCTTGCATGAACAAACATTTCTCCAAGTTGATCATTAGCTACTCTTCATGTAACCTTTTGAGGACTAAGTCTATATATTTGAGGTGTTCTTCCCTTGTATTACTAAAAATCAGGATGTCATCTAGATATACTATGACAAATTTGCCTATGAATTCCCTCAAGACCTCATTCATCAACCTCATAAAAGTACTAGGGGCATTAGACAAACCAAAAGGCATGACCTTCCACTCATATAACCCCTCATTTGTTTTAAATGCAATTTTCCATTCATCTCCTAGCCTGATCCTAATCTGATTATAGCCACTCTTTAGATCTATTTTTGTGAAATATTTAGCACCCCCCAAGCAATCAAGCAAATCTTCTATTCTAGGGATTGGGAACCTATACCTGATTGTTATCTTTTTGATAGCCCTTGAATTAGTACAAAGTCTCCAAGTGCCTTCCTTCTTTGGTGCTAGGATAGCCAGTACTGCACATGGCTTTAAATTCTTGCCAATTAGGCCTATCTCCAACAATTCCTCAATCTGCCTTGCTACCTCTGCATTCTATTTTGGGGTAAGCTTGTATGTTGCCTTGTTTGGAAGTGTAGATCCTGGGATCAGATCATGCAATGGTTGATGTCCCTTATAGGTGGTAGGGACCTTGTCATTCCATCAAAGATGATGCCTTTGTACTTGTCCAATAGCTCTTGGATAGATGGATCTATGAACCTTGGCCTTTTCTCTCCCTTGACTTCCTGTTGCTACTCCTTGTTCACTTTCAGGCATGGAATTAGAGCATATGCAACTGCCCCTTCTTCCACTATTTCTTTCATGAATTGTTTGCCTTCTACCATCATCACTTTAACTTATTTCCCCTTTGATTCCTCCTCATTCTCCATCAATGGTAGCAACTCTATCACCTTACCATCCTTGGTGATTGAATATGTGTTCCTAACTCCATCATGGTGTTCTTTCAAGTCATATTGCCATGGTCTTCCAAATAGGAGATGGCAAGCATCCATCTTGGTAATGTCAAACAATAATCTATCCTTGTATGTTCCAATTTGAAATTCTACCCAAGCCTGCTCTTCCACAACTGTTTGCTGACCTTGGGTAAGCCATGAGACCTTGTATGGGCATGGATGTGGCAATCTTCTAAGCTTAAGCTTTTCTACCATTTCAATGGATCCAGAGTCAATTAGAACTTTACATACCTTTCCTCCTGCCTTGCAAGTAGTTTTGAAGAGAGACTTCCTTTGTGGGGGTTCTTTGTTAGGCATCTTCATGGTGGTCATTGCGCTCCTCATCATCAAAGCTTCTCCTCTCTCAAGATATCCATAACTGTCAGGAGCATTCACACTTTGAAAAGTGTTTGAGCTTGTTACACTTTGACAATCAGACTCTTGGATCAGATTTCTCCACCTTTCTCCCATTGAACTTGTTGCCTTTTCTGGACATTTGCTGGCTATGTGGCCTTCTTGATTGCAATTGTAACATCTGAGAGGTCCACTTCCCTGAGATCTCCCTCTAAATGATGGTCTTATGCCCCTAAAATTTCCTCTTTGATTGTATCTTCCCCCTTGGTTTGACTATTGTCTCCTTTGCTGCTCTCTATATTGTATTCACCTTGGTATCCAAATCCATTTCCTCTGCCTCTAAAAGGACTTCTTCCCCCTCTTTGCTATATCCCTCTTCCTCTACTATTTTGCCTCTTTAATTTCTCTTCCACTTTGAGTGGCAATTGGTAGCACTTTTGGACTGTATCTGGGTTGTGCAGATTTAAATCTTCTTGGATTGCAAACCTCAATCCATTAAGGTACCTTGCCACCTTCTCGTCCTCATCCTCCTTTACCTTTTCCTTGACACATAGTTTCATGAACTCTTCAGTGTATGTACTGACATCTAACTCTTTCTGCTTCAAATTTTGTTTCCTCTTCTATAATTGGATGTTGTAATCCAATGGAACATAGGCTTCCTTCACTAAAGCTATCATCTTCTTCCAAGTAGTAACTCTGTTCTTTCCCTCTTTCACCCTGTCATCTTGGATGAAAGTCCACTAAGTTAGTGCAGCCCCTTTCATTTTGGATTGGGCCATCTTCACCCTTTGGTGTTTTGGTATCTCCTTGGTCTCAAAGAAATTATTCAAGGAGTCAATCCACTCCATCACTGAATCAAGATCCATTTTGCCTATAAACACAGGCAGATCTAGTTTCATATCCACGGTCCTTCTCTCCATTGATTTGAGGGCATTGAACAAGAGTCTCTGGTCTGCAAGAACCTCCATCTCTTCTTGCATAGGGATCTTCTCTTCATCCCCGTCTTCTTCATCACTAGAATCTTCTCCTCCCTTCTCTACTTTTTCCCTCAACTTCTCTAACTCATTTCTCAAGGCCTGATTCTGAGCTCTAACTACTTTGCTCTCTGCCAATTGCTTCTTCATGAGAACAGCCAACTCAGCATTGGCCATCTTTGCTAGCTACTCTTGTGACCCCTCTTTGTCTGACATCTTGTCTTCTTCTTCTACCCAAAGGATAATCGTATGCTCTGATACCACTTGATGTAGAGCACACAACGAAGTGGTGAAAATAGATCAAAATTTATGAACTGTTGCAGTGGTTGAACCTTTGAACCACTTGAACCAACTCGCCTCGTTGAACCTACGGTTACTGAACCATTGAACCACATGCACCACGGAACCACATGAACCGCTGAACTTCTTATTCTTCGAACTATTAAACCACGTAAACTGATAAACTTTATGAACTCATTGAACCAAATAGACTACATGAACTATTGAACCATTTATACCATGGTTGAACCGATGAACCAAGTGAAACCATTGAACTCGTGAACCATTGAACCTTCAACTATCGGTTCAACAAGATTCCATCGCTCGGACTTAGACTATCGGCACAACTCGATATTAAGTCTCACATCGACATGCCGATTACTTCATTCAGACTCAGTTGAACTAATTGAACCTTTGAACTTTTGAAATCAGTTCAACCATCAGGAAACATATACTGTCAGCAACTCTTCCAATTTTGAATGTGTACTACTTAACCCTCCATTGCCGATTCCTCTACTGACTCTACCGATCACTCTCTGTGTCTAAGTTAATGCACATTAACAATGTACATTTGCTCATACATTTCATACAACCCCAAAATCTTATGTAGAAGGGTATCCCGAACTCATAATTTCTATCTGTTGAGCCCTAGCACATAGAGATACTAGGCTCTCTATTGGATCCTTTGTTCCATTCTGTCATGATCATGAATAAAAAGAAAACAAAACAAGAAAAAACTATTTGCAGGGTCCATTCCACTTATTTCAAAGAAATCCACCAGTGGAATGGTTTCAGTCCAACATCTTCGACAACAGAAAATTAGAATATGGACCGAACAAATTGATATATAGAATATACACAGGATAATTCAGTACACAAAGAATTTACATAGCACACAGAACTTATGAACACCAACTGACATAATTTCTATTACTTCTATCAAACTTTGTCCTCTATTCTCCTCTTCCAAAAATGTGTTTTTATCTCTCCCCATTCAATTCCAACTGAAACACCAGAAGTTGGAGTCGTTACAACTTCCAACCAGAATACTAAAACTCAAACTAATCACATGACACATGTTTGACATATGATATGATCTAATTACATTAACAAGACATCACACACTTGATTTAATCATCCACATACCCCAATTGTCCAAGATGTTCAAATTGGCTTATCAGGATGCCAAATTTGTAAGACTGGTTCACATGAGGGGGTTTTTATTCCAAACATGAAATCACAACACAAGTCCTACATGACAACATAGAAATGCATAAAACATAACACTATTCTGACCTTAGTCTTCTCCATCAGATGTATATTTGGCTTGTTGAAGAGGTGCTCTTGTACCAGTGATAGGCTAAAGTAAATGACAATTGAGTACCCAACTTCTTCCACAAAGTGCACCAAAAGTGGCCTACAAACTTTTGATCCCTATCAGTCACAATGTTAAGAGGCAAACCATGGATTCTAACAATTTCTTTGAAGAACAAATTGGCAATGTGTGAAGCATCATTAGTGCATTTTCATGGCAAGAAATGAGCCATCTTATTGAATCTATCCACCACAACAAATATACTATCAAAGCCTCTTTGAGTCCTAGGAAGACCCAAGACAAAATCCATGCTAATACTTTCCCATGGCCTATTAGGAATAGGAAGTGGCTGATATAGACCAGCATTAGATGAAGTACCCTTTACCCTTTGACAAATACTACAACATTCAACAAATTTTCTGATATCTGATTACATTTTAGGCCAAAAATAAAACCTTTTCACTTGATCTAATGTTTTATCCAGCCCAAAGTGATCTCCTAGTCCACCACAATGTTTTTCCTTTATGATGTTCTCCCTCATGGAACACCTAGGAACACATAGTTGGCTGCCTTTGAACAACAACCCCTGCTACAACAAAAACTTAGAAAAATTAGAATGATAAGAGTCTAAAAATTGTGAACAAATTTCATATACCTCCTTGAAATCTTCATCATCCTGATACATATGTTTCAGAGCATCAACCCCTACACTTTGCAATTGAATTTTTTGAACCATACACACCCTTCTACTCAATGCATCTACCACTTTGTTGGCCTACCCCTTCTTGTGTTTGATTGAAAAAGTATATGCTTGGAGTTGTTTAACCCATTTCATATGCCTATGATTGAGTTTCTCCTGTGAATTCAGAAAACTAAGTGCATGGTTGTCAGTATAAACAATAAATTCTTTAGGCAAAAGATAGTGCCTCCATTTTTTCAAAGCTTGTACCATTGCATACAATTCCAAGTCATAAGTAGAGTACTTTCCCTTAGCATCATTCAATTTTTCACTAAATAAAGCAACAGGCCTTCCTTCTTGACTTAGGACAGCCCCTATAGCAAGGTTACTAGCATCACATTCCACCACAAATAACTTGTTAAAGTTGGGCAAAACAAGAATGGGCTATTGTGCTACCTTTTGTTTTAGAATTTCAAAAGAATCATTAGCTACCTTTGTCCAAAAAAAACTTACATTTCTGCCCCCCTTTGATGGTATCCAAAATTGGTGCACAAATATGACTAAAACCTCTTATGAATTTCCTATAAAATGTTGCCAAACCATGAAAACTTTTCACATCACCTACTATTTTTGGAGTTGGCCATGAAAAAATGGCTTCTACCTTTCTTGGATCCATCTTCAAACTACCTTGAGAAATGACAAAACCAAGATAGGTGAGTTCTTCCTTCATGAAGACACTCTTTTCCATGTTGATCATCAATTGTTCATCATGCAACTTCTTCAAAACCTGATCCAAATGTTGCAAATGCTCTTCCTTAGTCCTGCTGAAAACAAGAATGTCATCCAAGTATACCACAACAAATTTGCCAATGAAATCCTTCAACACTTCATTCATGAGACGCATAAAAGTACTTGCGGCATTAGATAGACCAAATGGCATCACCAACCACTCATAAAGACCCTTATTTGTTTTGAATGTTATCTTCCATTCATCCCCTTGCTTTATCCTAATTTGATGATACCCACTCTTAAGGTCAATCCTAGAAAAGTATCTAGCCCCCCCCAAACAATACATCAGGTCCTCAATTCTTGGCATAGGGAACCTATATCTTATGGTAATCTTGTTAATGGCTCTAGAATCAATATAGAACCTCCATTTATCATCCTTTTTAGGAGCTAGGACTTTTGGGACAGCACATGGGCTAAGGCTCTTTCTCACCAATCCCTTATCAAACAATTCTTGCACTTGCTTGGCAATCTCTTCATTTTGAGAAGGTGTCATCTTGTAGGCTACTTTATTTGGCAAAGTAGATCCCAATTTAAAGTCAATTTGATGGCATATGTCCCTAAAAGGTGGTAACTTATTAGGCATTTCTTCTACCATAATCCCCTTATACCTCTGTAGCAATTGCTGCACCTCCTTAGGAATTTCTTCCTTACTAGGATCACGCAAACTAGGACTATTTTTAGGTTTCAAAAACAAAGCATACCCTTGGGTTTCTTCTTCCTTAAGGGTGTCTAATAACTCTTTACCACTCACAATCATGACACTTGACCCAACATTCTTCTCTACATTCTCATCAGGTAATGGATCCATTCTATATTTTCTACCATTCTTGGTTATAATGAAAGAATTAGTTTTACCATCATGTTGTGATTGAACATCATATTACCATGGGCATCCTAACAACAAATGACAAGCATCCATGGGAATTATATCACACAAAATCTTGTCCTTATATTCCCCTATCTCAAATTGTACCCATGATTGTTCATCTACCAGAACTTGTTGCCCTTTATTCAACCATGATACTTTATAAGGACTAACATGAGGAAGTCTTTTCAATTTCAACTTGTCTACCATTTCAATGGAAACCAAATTTTCAGTTGAGCCTAAGTCAACAATTACCTTGCAAATCTTACCATAGGCCTTGCATGTTGTCATGAACAATGTCTTCCTTTGAGGGGGTTCTTGTGTTTGAGGCACCTTCAACATGGTTCTTCTCATCATCAAACTTTCTCCTTCATGGACTGGGGCTGCACTTCCAATTGGAGAGTTGACACTTTGGCAATCTTCCTCTTGGATCAATTGGTTCCTTCTCTCTCCTCCATGAGAGCTTGAGGCTTACTTTTCAGAACATTTGAAGGTTGGATGTCCCACTAGGTTGTAATTGTAGCACCTTCCTATGAAGACCTTAGGACCTCTCCCTAGTCCACCAAATCTACCTCTTCCATTGGGCCTCTTCCTCTAAAGCCTCCTCTAGAACCTGATTCTCCACTTTGCACTTGGAAAGTAGATTCCCCTTGACTTCTTTGGGACTGATTTCTACCTCCAAAACTGCCCCTACCTCTGAAATTTCTACCACCTCTTCCTCTTCAACTTCTCTTCAGCCCTTAATGCTACTTGAAAGCATTTTTCCATAGTTTTAGGGGTTAATAAACTGATCTCATCTTGAATATTAAACCTCAAACCATTTAGATACCTTGCCACTTTACCTTTTTCATCCTCCATGTACCCACAATGAAGAGAGAACTTGTGAAACTCCTCGGTTTAGGTGGCCACATCCAGATCTCTTTGCTTGAGATTTTGCATCTTCTTGTACATCTACACCTCATAGTCTAATAGAAGGAATTGGGACTTGATCCTCTCCAACATTCTGCTCCATGAAGAGATCATACTCTTCCCATTCTTTACCCTCTCACCTTGGGAGTAATTCCACCATGTAAGGGCAACACCTTTGAGTTTAGTTTTTGCAAACTTCACCTTCTTAATTTTAGGAACTTCTTTGTATTCAAAGTAGTTATTTAGGGCCTCAATCCACTGCATGACTTCATCAACATTCATCTTGCCACTGAACATGGGAATCTCCATCTGAACCTCTAAAGAATCCTTGCCAATTGCCTTGATGGCTTCAAGGAAATGCCTTTGATTAGCAGGTACCTCTACCTCTTCTTGCTCTTCTTCTTCCTCCTCTTTTTCTTCTTCTTCATCAGAACCTTCATCTATCCTCTTCCCTATCCTCAATGCCTTCAACGCTGCTTGGAGTGCTTCCTTGACTCCACTTTTGATCTTTTCTTCCATCTCCTTGAACTTCTTGATCACTTCAGTGGTCATCCCCTTTGCAGGCATATTGCTAGCCTCTCCTTCAGTCTCCTCTACTGACATATACTAGGCCTTACACAACCAACAACAAAACCTTTTATGGATTTGATACCACTATGATGTAGAGGCACTTGGATAGGAGGAAGATAGAACAAATTGACAAGGTTTACACTACACCCAAAAACCCAAATTTGAGGTTCTTCATGCAAAAGTGGGAACAGAAGAAAGAGACTCTGAATTCTTCATAGTAAAGGTGATTTCAGATGTTGTGGGACCCATTCCAATCATTGGAAAAGGTTGGTCAAACTTAGAACTAGTACTTCCTTCACAAACCTAACATTTTGCTTGTAGCCCTAAAAAATGAACAGTCCTTAATATATTTTTATATATATATTCAAACACAAAACTTGGGCAATCATTAGATACCCATTTAGACTCCCTATCACATATCCAAAACTAGGTATAGGTTGTTTTGGATGGAATACCCCAACCTATAACTCCTCTCAATGACCTAGAGCCCCGATTAGGCCTAAAATACAAAGAGACCCCCTTAAAATTCATGCACAAAACTCAACCAATTGTTTGAACATTTAGAACACATGCCAAACCTATGGGTTTTGTGGGTTTTTTCTTCCTACAATCTGTTGTTCCCAAAAATACCTCTATGGTTCCTCCAATTGGCTTAATACATGGTCATATTAAGCCTCTTCTAACAAATCTTGCAAACAACAACTCTCCCTCTCCTACAATCATCCAAAACACTTGAAATACAAATGAATACACACATACCATTGGTCTTATGGTCTTGAAAGATAGTGGGATGGTCAATCATCCATCGTTTAGAGCAAACCCTTGTTTAGGTTTTAGTAAGACTGTTTTGAAAGAAAACCTTATATCTCCCTACAATGCAACTGTCAAGACACCAAACTTCTTTCAAATGCAAGGTAAATCCCTATCCTAACCAATCAAAACATGAAGAAGTGAAGACAACTTTGTACCTTCACACAATACGGCCTGTAGCAGCGTTTTCTTCAAGAAAACAAAGTTTCCTCAATGAGCAGTCCCAGTATTATGGCTACAAAACTCTTCCTACTTAATATAAAAGAACCAAAATGGACTCTATTAAAATTTATTCCATCACTCTATTCATCCCACATGTTTGGGGCCCATGACTATTCCATACAAATGAATAGTATAGACTGTTCTTCAGAAAATACAGAAAAAACAACAAAACAACAGAGAATTGGTGTTTTTATTGCATAGAACTCCTTACACCACATACATTGATCATGTTCAAGGCAATTTAAACTTGTACACACCTTGACTAACTCCTTGGAGGAAGTTTGTTTTATGGGAAGGTTTACAACCACTTCTTCCACCATTGATCTTCCTTGTGCAGTTTTGAACTACAACTAATTACAACTGATTACCAGTTTTGTTCTTGCCTTGTTTAGGACTGTTTAGGCTTAACAAATGCCTTCAAACATTTGGTAATGGAATTCAACCTTTGACAAGGCTTTGACATGCCTTAGCAAGGTGTACAACATAAATTTGTATGACTGTCCTTTAGGACTTTTAAGACTGCCTCCTATTACAAGGTGATTGCATGAGTGCCTTTTACAACATGGCATCATGACCTTATTACAACATGAGAAAATGGTCTTCAGTACCTTATTGAATCAACAAACAAAATGAACATCAAAAACAAGACATAAGTCTTTTGGTCTCCTTGGTGCTCCTGCACTAGAGGGGCCTTTATATAATTTGAGAAACAAGGGTTAAATCCATTGTTCTAGGGTTTTTCCTCTCAGACAATTTAGTCAGCAATTTGAGCAGAGATTAGGATAACTAAACATATACTGGTACACCAAACTCCAACAAACCTTCAGAATGCAATTTCAGAGTACTAGAAATCAACCAAATGTAGAAAATATAATATATGGGGCCACATATAATTTATTAGATTTTTGATCAAATAGACCCCAAGTTGATGTAGACAAGCTTCAAACAATTGTTAATTCTCCTTTCTCAATACTCCAAAAACTTAGATAAGTCCATAGAATACTCAAATCAGGAGCTTTATAGAGAGAGCCATTAATTCTGGGCCTAAAAACCATCTCTTCCACCATTACTCTCAGCTTGCATGAACTAGATTTCACAATCACTCATCCTCTGTAATTTTGAATGTGATCAATTGATCATGGAGAAGAAGAATAGATCTGATGGCATTGATAAGTCAAAAAGATTTTAAAAATATTTGACCTTCCCTTAAGAAATTTTAGAACCAATGAGAACACTTCGATCGTAACCACCTTTATGGCTCAGTAAAAAGGTTCACATTCAAAAAGCTAACTCATCCATGACCACATGACAGCTTTCCATGATTCCATGGTCCTCCAAAGAACCTTAAAAGAATGCTATGTAGAATGGTGGAAAGGCTATAAAACACTCCTCGTGGCACCCCACTTCAACACCTGGGATGATGACATGTCAAAACTTGCCACATGTCATCCTTCTATGCTTCTGCTCACCATGGGTCCATCCCATAGGCTCCATGGAATGGTGGAAAGTATTGACACCTACCACATACCACATGATGGGGTCCACCAAAGGGCCTTGTCATACAACTTGATTACAACCCTGCCAGATGTCATCCCTCTGTGGTTACGTGGGTGGCCACTTACTTGATCAAAAAATTAATGTGGAATGGAAAAACCAACTAGAGCATTCCACACAAATCTTTATAATGCTTATAGGGCATAGTAGGGGTGAATAAAGCACATTCGTTTAAAACAACCTTCGTTTTACTAGGTAAAAAGGGGGACCACATTTTCATTAAAGGGCTTTAGACTAAGACTTAGGCTTATGATGAATAAAAATTTCACATGGGAAAGTTTGGTAATTTAGAGGGAAAGGACTAGTAAAAGAGTGACACCCTAGACATCAAGTTATAACTTAAAGAACTAGCGATAGGTAACAAGTGGTCAACTACAAGATAGTACAAAAGGTAATGTGATGGTTGTATAAAACTCTATGGTTTAGGGTTTTATACTCAAGGACAATATTTTTTAATATTTCCAACATTACACCTTAGAAAAGGGCTTTTAGATTGTTGCATGAAGTAGGGCAAAAGTAAGGAGCCAAGAAAAATTTATCAAAGTCCTATCAAGTTTCCCCCTCGAAGTGGCATACGATCAATAAAATTCATTATATGTTTCTGCTATATAAATAAATCCATTATTTTGTGTATTTTTGTTAAATTACTATAGGAGGTTCCTCTCATTGGTAGAAAATGTTATATTAGAAGAGATTAAGAAGACCTAGGAAAGTTTGATTCAAGAAGTGATGACAAAATCATTCTTGGTTACTCAACCAAAAGCAAGGCCTACATATGCTACAATAAGAGGTTGGGAACAATGATTGAAAGCACAAATTTCTAGGTAGATGAGACCTGTATCAAATATCACAAGAAGCAAAGGACTCCAAATCTAATATCTTTCCATGCATTGAATATGTAGAAGAAGAAGTGAAAGAAGAAAAGGAACAAGAACTAGAGCAAGTGTCTAAGACTCTAGCAAAGTATCTTCAGAAGAACCACTTAGAAGATTAGATCATTGGAGATAAGAATGAAGTTGTGTTGACAAGGAGAAAGTTTGCTAAGACACATGAGCAAGTAAACTTGTGTTTGTTACCAAAAGTAGATCTTAAAACCTTTGATGATGCTAGCAAAGATGATGGATGGATAAGGGTAATGGAAGAAGAATTGCATCAGATTGAAAGAATCAGACAAGGGAATTGGTTCCCAGACTAGTTAATAAGAATGTCATAGGAAAAAAGTGGGTGTTCTGCAACAAGCTAAATGAACAATGTGAAGTTGTGAGGAATAAAGCAAGATTGGTATGCAAAGGATACACACAAGTTGAAGGCATTGACTATGAGGAAACTTTTTCTTTGGTATCCAAGATGGAGAAAATCAGAATCTTCCTTGCTCTTGTAGCCCATAAGAACTTCAAGGTATATCAAATGGATGTTAAGTCAACATTTCTAAATGGTGATCTAGAGGAAGATGTTTATATCGAACAACCAGATGGTTTCTATATAAGAAGATCCAGACATGGTATACAGACTCAAAAAAGGATTTGTATGGTCTCAAGCAAGAACCTAGGGCTTGGTATGCTAGGTTAGATAAGTACTTACTTCAATACGCTTGAAGAAAGTTACTATAGATAGCAATCTTTATATCAATGAAGAAGAAGACATGATTTTGATAGGTGTAGTATATGTTGATGACATCATCATTGGTGGAGATGTTGATATGTGTAAGAGGTTTGGAGAGGAGATGCAAAAGGAATTTAAGATGTCTATGTTTGGTGAAATGTCTTTCTTCCTTGGACTTCAAATTTATCAGCTAGAAGGTGGTATCTTTATTTCTCAAGCTAAGTATGTCAAAGAGTTGTTAAAGAAGTTTGGTATGGAGGACTCAAATCTAGTGAGTACTCCCATGGTCACTGGATGTCACTTGAACAAGCATGTTGAGTCTCTAGAGGTGGATTAGACTATCTATAGATCTATGATTAGAGGATTGTTGTATCTAACTGCTTCTAGACCTGATATTATGTATGCAGTATGTATGGTTTTCATATATCAAGCCAATCCCAAGAAACCACATGAGAAGGCAATAAAAAGGATATTTAGATACTTGAAAGAAACTCTAGATTATGGCTTATGGTATCCAAGAGGTAATGACTTTGATTTAAATGCCTACACAGATGTTGATTGGGTTGGATGTGTTGATGATATAAGAAGTTTAAGTGGTGATACTTTCTTTTTAGGAAGTAGATTGGTTTCATGGTAGAGAAAGAAGCAAGATTCAGTGTCCTTATCTACTGTAGAGGTAGAATACATTACAACAGCATCCTGTTGTACACAAGTGTTGTGGATGAAGTAAACCCTAAAAGATATCAAGGTATTGTATGATGAGCCTATTCCTATTTTGTGTGATAATACAAGTGCTATCAATATTTCAAAGAATCCAATGATGCATTCTATAACCAAGCATATAGCAATTAGGTATCACTTTTTGAGAGAAGGTTGTAGATAACGAAGTGAAGCTAGAATATGTTCCAACAAAGGATCAAATTGCAAATATTTTCACAAAGACTCTTGCAAAGGATACCTTTGAGGATCTCTGGTAGAGGTTAGGGGTAATTTCCCCTCCTTCTTGCAAGATGCATAGTGGTACATCTATCAAAGGGGAGTTCATGTTATCTCTTTTTCCTCTACTAATGGTGGATACCTCTCAGGGGAGTAGGTAGTGATGATAGAGGGAGTTTGTTTTCTACAAGAAGTCATGCTCTAAGAAATAATTTGAAGGAATGTGGTCACTAATGAGAAAGTAGTGGTTTCCCTTTGTCCTTGATGTCAAAGGGAGAGAATATGCAGGTATATGTTGCCATCAATGTTAAAGGGGGAAATTGTTAAACATATGGCTTCTAAGGTTGTCATTGATGTCAACACTATCATAGATATGTGATGATGTTCATGGTTGTATGTTATGTTCTATCTAGTAGGGAAGATATAGTTGATGGTTGGATGTCATTCCTTGATCAATGAAGAGTTGAGTATGAATATATATTAATATGGCAATTAGAAGCACAAAGATGATTAGATGTGTTGCTAATGTTATTGATGGATTAATCCAAGTTTCATGTTGATTGGATCACTGACAGAGTGTTTTGTAGTTTGAAGGTAGTGTTGAAGACAACTACTATATAGAAATAAAATGCTATGCATTCCTTCACATTTGTAGATATGGCTATGTAGTTCTAGAGTTATGCTTAGGGTGTAGTGAAGGTGTTAATTCTAGATTTTAAGATCATTTGTTCTTCTGCTGAGAAAGTTATCCATGATAGAGTACCGACATGTGTTCTGGCAGAGTAAAGTAGTGTTGAAGGCCTGTTGGAATGGTCTGCATTCCTCTGAAAATGAATGGTTGCCTTTTTGGCTTTGATAACATGTTTATGGATGTGCATTACATGCTTCCTTGCAATTTCAAATGTCTTAGTGGTCTACAAGCTCAATTTTCAATGATAGTTTATTGCACTGTGTTCTAGATGGCATGGTGTTCCTAGAGTTCATGATTGAAAATGTGTGGCACAAATCTTTGATGTGTGGAGGTAAAGGGGTGTTTGGCAATGCTTTATGAGTCATGTAGACTCATTTGGAAGGTTTTCATTGAGGTCTTTCTTGTTTCAAGTATTGCACAAGCTTCTCAAGTTGTTTGTGTCGTTATTCTTCAAGTTTCACATGGTTTTGCTTAAGGTTGTCCTATTTTCAAATGAGTGGAGTGTGCAAATGTAACTCCTTGGTGTTTGAAGCTGTGAAGGATATTTTGGACCTAGTTAAGTGAGTGTTGGTGTCCACAAGGCATGGGTCTTCTACTGGTGTAACGTGTAGTTTTGTTTAGGACCTATCTTTTGCATATTTCATGTTGTGTACTGTCTAGCCAACTTGTAAATGTATTTTTCATAGTGTCTTTTGCTAAAAAGCAATGTAATCAATGTAATATCATGTATAAATTGTAAATAAAATTGAGTTAGGTGAAGTATGATTGTAAAGTGATTGATAGGGCTTGCATGCAAGTGAATGCATTATGATGTGTGATTGAAGGAGAAAGAGCAAAAGTTGTAGATGTTGTCTTGATTCATCTTGAAGATATATTTGTGATAGTGATCAAGTGTAGAGTGTACCTAACTAATCTAATCATCAGAAGGAAGTATTTCAATCATCAAAGGTGTGAGTTTCAATGTTAGTTTTCAGACAGTAGAAGGACTATCATACTGTAATCTTTTGAAAGTGTGTTCTCAATTCGAGTAGTAGCTTCCTTGGGAGTGACCCTAAAACAAAGTCTTTAGGGAGTAGAAGATTCCTTCAGAATGACCCTAAATCAAAGTTATCAGGGAGTAGTAGCCTCCTTGGGTTGTAACCTTAAAACAAAGTTATTATATTTGAGCTTCATATATTGTGAGTTAATCCTCACCATGGTTTTTCCCTTCTATGGGTTTCCACATATATCTAGTGTCATGTGTTGATGTGCATTGTGTTAATCTTTCATGTTCATGTTTATGCTTTAACGCTTAAGTTTTAATCTGCTCCAGAGAAGTTGAAGTTTGTTTAGATACTAATTCACCCCCTCTCAGTATTAGGGTGTGTTCAACATGCTAGTCTAGAACAAAGGTTTTCGGCTAAAGTTGATGCCATTGCCTATTACCTAATTAATAGGTCTCTTACATCATCTCGTGTTGATAAAACACCTATAGGGGCATGGTCAGGTCAAAATCCTTCATTAAGACATCTTAGAGTTTTTTCTTGTGAGGTATATATGCACATGTACCAAAGGAGAAGCAAACAAAATTGGAGAACAAGGCTGTGAAATGTATCTTCATCAGATATAGTTATTGTGTGAAAGGTTACAAGCTTTGGGATCATGTTTCACAAAAGGTAATATATAGTAGAAGTGTTATTTTTAGAGAAACTAATCCTTCTTCTATTACATTGCAACCAGAATAAAGTAAAAAAGAAGATGTGATTCAATTTCCTTCTACACTTGAGAATGTTGAATCAAGGCCCATGGATAGACAAGAAGCTGAGGAGAGCTCATCTAGCTCTGAATCTTTAGAAGAGGACAAAGAACCTCCAACTTAGCTTGTTCATAGGTCTACAAGGCATAGACAACCACCTGAAAGGTATTGACTTGATGATTGGAGATGTATTTTTTCTTTCAATACTAACATGGATGAACCCAGATCTAGAGAAAAGGCATTAGGTATGAATGATGTAGAATCTTGGAAGATTTCTATGGATGAAGAATTGACATCTTTGAAAAATAATGATAAATGGGCTCTTGTAACATTGCCTGAAGGATGAAAAATTGCTAGTTGCAAATGGGTGTTCAAGGAAAAGATTGATTTAGATGGAGGTATTAAGAAGTACAAAGTAAGTTTGGTTGTGAAAGGTTACTCTCAATTTGAGAGTGTTGATTATGGTGACATATTTTCTCCTATTTCAAAAATGACATCCATTAGATTTTTACTTTCTATTGTTGTTGCTTGTGATTTAGAGGTTGAGTAAATGGATGTAAAAACTACTTTCCTTCATGGTGACTTGGAGGAGGATATCTATACGAAAAAACTAGAGCACTACATGGTGAAAGGTAAAGGTAATGTGGTTTGTAAATTGAAGAAATATTTCTATGGCCTAAAATAGAGTCCTAGGATGTGGTACCAGAAATTTGATACATATGTGTTTAGTTTGGGATTTGAGCATTCTAAATCATATCACTATGTTTATTATAAAACTAATCGTGATCGTTTCTTGTTTATTGCATTATATGTTGATATTTTATTAATTGGTAAAGGGAAAGGTACGATTTTAGAACTAAAATCTCAATTGGCTGCTAAATTTAAAATCAAAGACCTTGGTGTAGCTAGATGCATTCTTAGGATGGAAATTAGAAGAGATAGAGTGAACGAAAATCTCTAGCTTCGCTAAAGTAAGTATGTCAATTCACTTTTATAGAGGTTTAACATATAGGACTATAGACCATTATGTGTTCCCTTTTCAGTTGGAATAAAGTTATCTATTTCAGATTATCCAACATCTCCATCAGAGATGGAAGAGATAAGCAGAGTATGTTACCAGAGTGTAGTTGGAAGTTTGATGTATGCTATGGTTTGTACTAGACCAGACATTGCCCAAGCAGTGGGAGTTCTTTCTAGATATATATCTAATCCTGGTAGAGTTCATTGGGATGTAGTTAAAAGAGTCTTAAGGTATTTGCATGGTACCTCAGAGTATTCCTTGTGTTATCATAATAATTTGACTGAAGATGATATTTCCCTTGATATTCATGGTTATGTGGATTTAGACTAGGTAGGTAATATTGATAGTAGACGATCCAATAGTGCTTATGTGTTTACTTACGTTGGTGGTGCAATTAGTTGGATGAGTAAACAATAGATAGTGGTTTCTTTGTCCACTACTGAAGTTGAGTATATGGTAGCTACTCATGCTTCTAAATAAACCATTTGGCTTAAGAGAGTGTGTTCAGATATTGGAATAAAACAAGGTGTAGTGACAATTTGTTGCGATAGTCATAGTAGAATATGTCTAGCTGAAAACTTGACATTTCATGTTAGGACCAAGCACATTGATGTATAGTTTCATTTGTTAGAGACATGGTCAAAGACGGCAGGGTGAAGCCGGTTAATGTAGAGACTTTGATGAATGTTGTTGATTCTTTAACTAAGCTTGTGAGAACAAAAAAGTTCAGATGGTGTTCATAGACTATGGGCCTTTTGGCCCCTAGTAATTAAGAGACGATGTTTACTCCCTCCTGTTTCTCTTGCAAGGTGTTCAACAAGTGGGAGATTTATTGGGAAAATGTGTCTCAACCTTGCAATTATATAAGGCTTATTGTTGATAGGGTATATATATTTATATATATTTCCTAGTTACACTGCTAGGTGTAATATACAATGGAAGCATGGCGTGGAGTGGGATGCATTTTAACATTTTTTTAACAAAAACTATTAAATGGCCAACATACATTAAATTAATGATATATTGTAAATCTAGACCATTCATTATTAAGTTTTAGATCTGATGGTAGATAGTTTGTAGGCTTGTCTTTCCCTAGAAGGTAACCCTATTTTCTAAGGGCATTATAATATAGCTATGGTATCATGATGTATTCTGAGAGTTTGATAGCGGTTGTGTTGTCTTTGGATCTCTGGTGGTGATACTCCTACGAGAACCTTTCTCTGCAAGTATATTGTAATCTTTATGATTTCTAAATAATATATTGGGCAACTTTTGGAGTGTGGAGTTTTTCTCCTGAAAGGGTCTTCCCCATGATGTAAATCACTATGTTGTGTTATGCATGATATCTATGTTTATTTCTACTTAAGTTTCTGTAACTATTAAAGATCTATAAAGTTTTGCATTATCATTCTCTCAAGATTAGTGTAGGAAGTTGTTCCACTACCTTAGCTTCCTTACAGATACAAACAACACCTACATACCACATAATGCTCCTAGAAGCTTTACAAAAGGTGATTGTTGCACCTGTTGTTAAGCCGAATAATGTAGCAACTATGTTAGATAGTATGCATGTGACAAAAATAGATATTATTTTTCAACCACATGAATTACCTCCCATAGAAGTTCAAAACCAATATGAGCCTTTTAAAATACTTGTCATCATTAATAAAATAAGGGTTTGACATACCATGATTGATGGTTGATCAGGTCTTAATGTTTGTGGCATAGGCTTGTTACAAAAAATCAATGCTAATACATCTCTCATTAAACCCTATAAACTCAACATTCGTGGCATTGATAATGTTAGTAGACAATCATTGGGTACTATTACCTTACCTATTGTTTAAGGTGAAAAATGATGAAGAGGATTTGTTTTATGTTTAGGGTTGATTTTGCTACTTTGTATAATTCCTCCTTTCACCTCTAAACATTCAAGGACTTCAGCCAAGTAGGAAGTCTACTACAGGCCTTCGGTCACTCAAAACATAGGAGAAGATTGGAAATATGTGATTTTGTTGTTCAATTAAGTCCACTTATGCTCAAAACCCTAATTATTCAAATTTAGAAACAAATAGATAAATTACGAAAAATGCTCGCATACAGAGATATCAAATGACAATCAAATGCATACCAAATTTTGAAGTTTGAAAAATAGAAAAGTCAGGGACTAATGAGTGGGCACCATAGCCCAGTGCCACCATTTCTGTCGAGATCTAGGAATCTTGTATTTAACCTATTCCTGTTGTTCTAGAGATTTTCTTGTTGTTGGATCTAGAGGACTAATGATCGGGAGCTCGAGTCTAGGTCCCTGTTTTCTCTTTAGACCTGCAATTCTGATAGTTTGCACTACTCTCTTGCAACTCCACTTTTTCTACTCCTGCAACCTATAACCTGCAATCACAAAAAAATGGGTTGGGGGTTGTGGTGTTTATAGGCTTGCTTCAGTCAAGCCTTGGAGAGAGATTCAAGTCTTTTGAACACCATTACTAGATAAAGAGCATGTATCCCTATGGGATAGAGGAAAAATCCAAATGATAAATGATTGAAAACATAATTGATATCACCTTGTAGTGAAGATCTCATGGAAGGAAGATGCTCTTCATGCCATGAGGAGATGGATGCCAAATCTATAAACACAAACACAATAACAACACAAATTCTTTTCTACAACACTATGAATGCCTTAAATCACTTCTACACAAGCTCATGAATCAAAATTGCCATCTAGTTTCCATCTAGTTTAAAAATGAATCACTAATCATGCTTATATATGCAACTACAAACATTCCCGTTAAGAATTTCATAATTGAAACTTACTGTGTCAGCATAGGACCTAAATAACAGTCATAAACCAACACTTCAAAATTGGTCTTGAACTAAAATAGGGCAGGACTAGGGCACAGGTGCCCAAGTCCCCCCCCTATTTCAGGCAAGATTATTGTTAAATGCATCCCCTAAATCCTATTTGCCATAAAACTTAAGGGTTTTCTTATCGAGAGTCATCAAAATCATGAAAGATGCTCTAAATGCATAAACAAGACCTGAGAGCTAAACTTTAAGAGGGAAAAGCCCCCAAGGGGACATTTTCCAACATAACATTTGGCCCTCACTTTAATGTATGTATAAACACAAGGCCAATACATGCATTAAAGTATGGTCAACAAACACAACAAACACGCCAAGCATAGGGAAGACACGCCAATCATAGAGAAGACAATAACAGGCATGCAAAACATGAAGAAGACAATCACAGTCGCACAAAACATAGAGAAGACAACATTGAAGACATGTAAAACACAGTGAATACAGTGAATGCAATGAAGATAGTGATGATTTTCTTTTTCTTTTTCTCATATATATAAAACACAGATGCAAGTACGAGGAAAATAAACACATCACCCATAATGCAAGAGGGACTCATCGCCACTAGTCTTTAAGACTGCATATGGAGCAATAGACATGTAAAACAAATCAAGGAGGCCATACAAATCCCAAAGCATAAGAAGGACTCATCGCCACCGGTCTTTAAGACTATGCTTGGGAACAAACATCCAATACACACACACTTGGAAGACATGAAGAAAACATCACAGACAAGCAATGGAGTGTTCCTATTTCTAGGTTCATCACCATCTTTGGCACATTATAGGCACAAACTGATGATTGGGTTTCACCACAACAATTGCTGAACACATGTTTAAGGGTTGAGTTAGTCACATAACCGCTCCCCACGTCGCAATGAAGACCTTTTAAAAATGATAGGATGTGCACTCTCTTCCAGAAATACACCATCCCCACGTCACGATGAGGGCTTAAGATAGAAAGGGATGCAAGGGACCTTGAGATCAGGTCTTAAATGATTGATTTCAAACAAATATCAGAGTACAGGAGGGACTCATCGCCACCAATCTTTAAGACTGCACCTAAGAACAAGCACATTGCTAACATCTAAAACAAAAAACTTACCTTAGACATGCCCCCACCTTAAGGTGGTTGAAATCAGGTATTGATATCAAGCACATTAAGGTAGGAAGAAAACACACAAGGGAACATGAGCTCTCACAAGGCCCATGCCCCCCGGAGGTGACATGTAATTTATGGTTTCCAAATGTTCCCACAAACACATCCTTGCAAGAAAAGTGTTAGTGTCCATATAATCATGATAAACAATAATGCATAGAGAATTGACAAATGCAAGATTCAAGATAGACAAATTGCATGGAGTAGTAGTATTGTTATGTTTTGTAAGTGTGATAAGACACCATCAAGATCACATGGAGTGTTTCTACTAGCCAAGAATCCGATAATATATAACAACCCCATCATCATATAGGAACTAAGTCCAATTTTTTATTTCTCGCTAAAGGGACACTAGGTCTGCATCAGTATATTATGTTTTTCATCATCTACTCACTAGATATAAACACTAAAGGAAGGGAAACAATAAATCAAGAGAGGAGAAACAAGTGTCTTAGGGACAGTCATGTGGGAGGATGCCCCCATGTCACCAACCACAACACTATGTCCATAAGACATAACACACAACATTGAAAAGTAGAGGAGAAGCAATATAGAAGAATGATGATACAAATAGAAGAAGGGCCACAATAGAGGTGGTCTCCTAGTATCCTGGACCTTACAAGAGAATCAAGGGTCATCCCAGGAGGCCTGAACAACACATAACACATCACGGGGGAAACACATCACGAGAGATAAAGGGTTAGAAATACTTACCTGCCAATACAACCAAACTAACCTTTGTCGACAAGGAGATCATCATCTTTCCCATGTCGAGTGCTATAGGAAAGGGGTTCATAAGGTATCATAGCCCAATTGTTGTTCTTGTCTTCAAATTGTTTAGTGTTAAGTTCATCTAGGTTTGATTCGATGTGAGGTTGAATGCTTTCTTGTTGAGGTGCATTAGTATCCTTAGTGATGTCCAAATGACTTGAATATTCAATCAAAGAAGGGATATTAAGGGTCTTCACTTCCTTAGTGATATCCAAGGTGTGTGAACAATCAACTAAAGGAGGAAGGTTGATAGTATTCTCCATAGAGGTTTTATGCACTATGATAGGGAGAGAGTTTTTATTGCTGTTAGATGAAATCTCAATGTCTACCCATGGGATATTCTTGGTTGAAGAGGATTCTTTATTAACCAATGTTTCATCATGGCTAGAGAGAACATTGTAATAAAGAGGTGGTGGGAGCTCTTCATTCATGAATGCTTCGTCTTGGCCAGAAAGAGCATTGGATGGAAGAGATGGTGGTATACGGTTAAGAGATGTGTCAATGAAATCATCCTCTTGCATTGAAGTGTCCTCATAAGGAGGAAAAACTTTGGGAGAGGGATCATAAGGTAAATCTAAGTTATCATCACTTGTTTTAGCAATTGGTATTATAGTGGAATGTTCCATAAAGTCATCTAAGGATTCATTTGACATTTTGAAGTCATCACTACTAAATGTATTTTTGGCTATGCATTTAGTGAGATCATCTAATATTCGAGGATATATTCCCATGAGATTTGTGAAGCTATCAAAATCAGATATATAGAAGAGGATTTCATATGTGGAAGACATAGAAATATCAACATCATATATGTATGCTATTTGTTCCAAGACTTTAGGATATTCATGATTAAATTTGGAGAAATGATCAATGTCTATGATGTATGCAAACAATGCTTCCAAAGATGAATAACAACAAGTATCCATGATGACAAGATTGAGGAAATCAATTCTTTAAATAGTAAACCTCACAAATTTCATAATTAATCAAGAGATTTGAACAAAGTGTATAAACACCTAGTGTTGAAATACACAATATGTATTGTAACGAATGTGCCAATTTTCGTAAAATTCTATGAATTAATGACCAATTTTCAAATTACCAATTGATTTATGCTTAATTATGAGTGCCCAATCATATTTCAATTTTTTTCAAAAGTTATGCAAAAGACAAGTGCAAGACTATGTGTGAAAATGACCTAAAATGCTTGATTTTTTCAACTTTTTTCAATGTAAATAAGTGAAAGAAAAGGTGTTGTAAGGAAATTGATCAGGGGAAGAAAATAATATGTATGATATCAGTCCAATAAATCCATGATATCCTTCACAACACACTTTTGATGCAAACCTAGGATGATGACAAGTCAAAACCTAGTGAAAATACACTAAAATATGCATTTTTTCACAAAATCTCATTGCAAAAGAGTATGAAAAAGGGTGTTGTGATGAAAATGATTATGGAAAGAAAATTATAACAGTAATAGCAGCCACCTAATGTAAAATATTCTGTCACAACACGCTTATAGTGGCATTCAAGGTCAAACCCTGGTGAAAATATAGCAAAAATATGCAATTTTTCACAATTTTTCAATTCCAAGACCTAACAAAAGGGGTGTTGTAAAGATGTTTAGGAGGTATAAAATATTATAGCATAATATAATTCATCTAAATCCATAAAATTTGTCACAACATGCTTGGAGTTCAATTCTAGCTCAAACCCAAAGACAATGGATGCAAAATCATGGAAAGCTCTGTAATAGTGATTGCTACTGGTAAGAAGACCAGAGGTAATATTTACCAATTAAGAGGAACTAATGATTATTGTTTAGTGGTTTAGACATATAAGAGTTGGTTGTGGCATAGAAGGATGTGTCATATCAATTTTGACAATTTGGTCAAGATAAGCTCTACACAGACTATAAGAGATCTGTCTAAACTTGTGAAGCCTACCAACACCATTTGCAAGGAGTGTCAATTTGGAAAACAAACAAGAATAGGTTTCAAAAGAAAAGAATAATTTTTTACTGGATTGCTGGAGATAGTACATACAGATCTGTGTGGTCCCACAAGAATAAGAAGTTTGCAAGGTGACATGTATTTTATGTTGCTTATTGATGATTATTCTACAATGACTTGGGTCACTTTTCTAAAAGAAAAACCAGAAGCCCTAGACAAGTTCAAAGTTTTCAAGGCAATGATTGAAAATGAGTTAGAATTGAGGATCAAATGCTTAAGGTCTGATAGAGGAGGTTAGTTCACATCAAATGAATTTAATATTTTCTGTGAAGAACAAGGGATAAAGAGATAGTTGTCTGCACCTAGAACTCCTCACGAGAATGGATTTGTTGAAAGAAAGAACAAGATAGTTCAAGAGGCTACCAGGACCATGTTAAAGGAAGCTGACCTACCAGAGGTATACTAGAGAATCCATACATACTATTGTGTACATCCTAAACAAAGTTTAAGTCAAAGGTAGCAACTCTAAAACTCCTTTTGAATTATGGTATTGAAGAATTCCTATAGCGAAGTATTTCAAAGTTTTTTGAAGCAAATGTTATATTAGAAGAGATGAAGAAGTAGGCAAGTTTGATGCTAGATGTGATGAAGGAATTTTTCTTGGTTACTCTACCAAGAGTAAGGCCTATCGGTACTACAATAAGAGACTGAAAAAGATTGTTGAGAGTACAAATGTGCAGGTGGATGAAGGAAAGGAAAGAATATTAGACCTAAGTTGCTATGAACTAGATGAACCTATGAGCATAGTGAATGAAGAAAAAGTTGAGAAAGAAGAAAGTCATGATGAAGAAGAGGCTCTGGAAACTATTGTTAAAACTCCCAGGTATGTAAGGATTAATCATTTCTAAGATCATATTATAGGTGACAAAAACACAGGAGTATTGACAAGGAAAAGAGATGTAGAAGAACAAGTGAATTACTATTTGCTTTCAAAGATTGAACCTAAAATTGTGAGTGAAGCTTGTAATGATGAAAATTGGGTAAAATCCATGGAAGAAGAACTGATGTAGATAAAGAAGAATCAAATTTGGGAATTGGTTCCTAGACCTATTGATAAGAATGTCATTGGAACTAAATGGGTTTTTAGAAACAAGCTAAATGAAAATGGAGAAGTTGTAAGAAACAAAGCAAAGCTTGTGTGCAAAGGATATTCTCAAATTGAAGGAATAGATTTTGAAGAAACTTTTGCTCCAGTGGCTAGGATTGAAGCAATCAGAATATTTTTGGCATTTGTAGCTCACAAAAATTCCAAAGTGTATCAAATGGAGGTGAAGTATACATTCTTGAATGGTGAGTTGGAAGAGGAAGTTTACATTGAGCAACCAAAAGTGTTTCAGTTATCAAAACAAGGTGATATGGTATGCAGATTGAAGAAGGCATTGTATGGACTGAAGCAAGCCCCAAGAGCCTGGTATGCAAGGTTAGACAAATATTTGTTTCAATTAGGGTTCAGTAAAGGTACTGCTAACATCAATCTCTATTTAAAAACCATTGATAATCAAATCCTAATTGTTGAAGTTTTTGATGTTGACATTATCTTTGGAGGAAATGATGGTATGTGCATGAAGTTTACAAGAGAAATGCAAGATGAATTTGAGATGTCTATGTTTGGGGAAATGAATTTCTTTCTAGGTCTACAAATCACTCAATCAGATAAAGGAATGTTCATTTCTCAATCTAAGTATGTGAAAGACTTGTTGAAGAAGTTTGGGATGGAGGACTCCAAACTAGTATATACTCCCATGGTGACTGGTTGCAAATTAAGCAAAACTGATGAATCACCTAAGACTGATAAGAAGAGGTATAGATCTATGATTGGAATATTACTTTATCTAACTCAAAGCAGATCTTATATAATGCAATCAGTATGTCTTGTGGCAAGATTTCAAGAAGATCCTAGAGAATCACATGTGATGGTAGTCAAGAGAATCCTGAGGTATTTGAAAGGCACATCAGACCATGGCTTATGGAATCCAAAGGATAATGATTTAACTCTTAGTACTTATATAGATGTAGATTGGGCTAGATATGTTGATGACAGAAAAAGTACAAGTGGAGGTGCTTTCTTCTTGGGAAATAGATTGGTTTCATGGCTGAGCAAAAAGCAAGATATAATCTCCTTCTCTACTACAGAAGTAGAGTATATTGCAGCAGCATGTTGTTGCACTCAAGTATTATGGATGAAGCAGACTTTGAAGGACATAAGAGTTGTGTATGAAGATCTAATTACAATCTTTTGTGACAATACAATTGCCATAAACATTTCGAATAATCTAGTGATGCACTCAAGAACAAAGCACATATCAATAAGGTATCACTTTTTGAGAGAAAAGGTGATAGAGAAAGGAGTAAAGATGGAATGTGTGTCCACAAAGGATTAGATTGTAGACATTTTCACTAAGCCTCTGTCTAAGGATACCTTTGAGTATCTCAGAGAAAAGTTAGGGGTTATTACTCCTCCTACTTTGAACTAAGATGCATAGAAATGCATCAATCCAGTGGTGCCTAGAGTCTCAGTCATTAATTTGGATTGATGTTTTGAGAGCTACCTCTTAGGGGGAGTAGCTAGATGTTTTTGACATAAGCTCTTGTTTAAGAGAAGTTACAACTTGATCAAAAGAAGTAGAATGCAACTGTGTGCCCTTTACCATTGATGTCAAAGGGGGAGAGAAATCATGTGAATAACTCAGGGGGAGAAAGAGTGCAGATGAATAAAAAGAAAGGGGGAGTATCTTGTCTTAATGGCCTTTGCAATTTTTCACATCATATGTTTCTATCAATGACAAAGAGGGAGATTGTTCCAAGTATGTGCCTAACTGGTGTTGTCATTGATGTCAACATGTCTGTGTTGTTATTAGTGTCAATTGTGCTCTTGTTTTGATACTTGTTTTGTAATGAGTTAAGTGTTGAAGATAATAAGTATTTCTGATATAGCAGAAAAATCTAGTAGATTGCTCTGCATTTCCTATAGAATGAATATCCTTGTTTGTGGATTGGACGTTATTTAGATAAATGTTTGAAGATGCTATGTTCCAAGTTTGAGCCTCCGGTATGAAGATTTGAGTGAGTTATATTCACCATAGTGAAAATTGCTTTTTCTATATATTTGGTGGTGATAGGGAGAATGTATTATGCTCCGCATGCCTCTGCAGTTAAATATTTCAGTCTGGACTTCTGGAATCAATTTTGTGATGATGATAAATGCTTTCAACTCCAATGGTTCATGATTTGGTGATCCACGAGTGATCTTTTCCTTATGACAGTAGATGACAATGTTGTTCATGTGCTCTAGTTTGAAGAATCTTCTTGACTGAGTGGTTAGAGATTGTGCAATTGTTCCAAGTGATTACAATGTGCTTGTGGATGCCTTTAGATCATGTTCCTACCTTTGGATTAGTTCACAAAAAGAAATTTGGATCGTGGATGAAGACTTTTCTTAGAAGACTTAATCTTAACACTAGTCGTGGCTGACTTGATTGTTTTCACTACTTTTGGAGATTCATCAAAGATTATGGAAGCGTGTCATGGTGTGGAAGATTGCATTTGAGTCCTATCTAAGGCATAACATGATATGCATACATCTTTCCCTTAGCAAGTTTTGTTTAGGTCCAACCTATTTCTATGTATGTTTGTAATGGCAACCTTGGAGAATGTTACAATGGTTGATGAAGTGTATAAAAACATGTAATGAAGTTGCGAAAAAGATGTCCATGTGCGAAAATGAATAGATAAGTGTGAAGGTGTAAGAAGAGAAGAACAAAGGTGTTATACTATGCTTCAATGGAACTTAACTCAAGCATGAAGTAGATGCTATCAAATTAGTTCACCAATCCTTGATAGTGAGCTGATCTTGGCAGTGAGCCCTAACAATTGCAGTGAGCATTTTGGGTAGTGAGCCTCTAATTTTTGGTATTGCTATAACTTATTTATTTTTTGGGCTAACACCCACCATGGTTTTTCCCTTATAGGTTTTTCCATGTAAAAAATCTGATGTCTCATGTGTTATTATGTTGAGCTTCTTATTTCATGCTTTCATGATTAATCTTAATAACAGTGATTAAGAATTTGATGTGTTGATATTCATAAATGTTTAAAGTTTTGTGACAACTAATTCACCCCCCTCACAGTTGTCTTATGCATTTCAACACTTGTAAATATTTTAATATCCTCTTGACTGTTGTTGCATGTGATTCTCTAGGATCTTCTTGAAATCTTGCCACTAGACAAGTTACATGCATGATATCTAGTCTAGTAGTAGTTAGGTATAGTAGTCCACCAATCATTGATCTATACTTGCTCTAGTCTATCTTAGGAGATTCATCATTCTTGCTTAACTTACAACCAATACTCATAGGAGTACATGCCAATTTAGAGTCTTCCATTCAAAACTTCTTCAACATTTCCTTGACATAATTTGATTGTGAAATGAATATACCTTTTATTCCATTTGACTAATTTGTAGCCCAAGAAATAAACTCATCTCCCCAAACATTGATATCTCAAATTCATTCTACATCTCTTTTTCAAATTTATTACACATTGCCTCATTTCCTCCAAAGATTATGTCATCAACATACACAACCACAATCAAAATTTGATCTCTCTCAACTTTGAAGTAAAGATTCCTATCTGCGGTATCTTTATTAAATCCCTATTGCAAGAAGTACCTATCCGATCTTGTATACCAATCTCTAGGAGCATGTTTGAGTTCATACAATGCACTCCTCAATTTGCAGACCATATTAGGATCATATGATAACTAAAAGCCTTTTGGTTGTTCAATGTATACCTCTTCTTCCAATTCTCCATTCAAGAATGCAGACTTCACATCCATTTGATAAACTTTGAAGTCCTTATTTGCTGCAAAGGCCAAAAACATTCTAATGGCCTCCATTCTTGCCACCGGAGCAAATGTTTCCTCATAATCTATTCCTTCCACTTGTGAGTATCCCTTACACACAAGCCTAGCCTTATTTCTAACAACTTCTCCATTCTCATTCAATTTGTTTCAGAACACCCATTTAGTTCCTATCACACTCTTGTTTGATGGTCTTGGGACTAGTTCCCAAGTCTGATTCTTCTCAATCTGCATCAAATCATCTTCCATAGCTTTGATCCAATATTCATCTTTGTATGCTTCAATCACTATCTTAGGTTCTACTTTAGAAAGTAAGCACAAATTTACTTGTTCTTCTATCATAGCAATTTTTCTTCTTCTCAATACACCTTTGTTCTTATCTCCAATTATTTGATCCTTAGAATGATTCTTCTACAAATACTTAGGAGTCTTAGGATTCCTTTCTAGAGCATATTCTTCTTCAACTTGCATCTCTTTTTCCTTTTCTTCTTATTTTTCTTCTTCTCTGCAAGAGTACTCATCATATTCATATCCTTCTATCAGCACTAAGCTTTGATGTGGTTCTTCATCCACTTTGACACTTGCACTTTCAACTATCTTCTTTATCCTCTTGTTGTAGCATCTATAATCCTTGCTCTTTGTAGAATATCCAAGGAAGATTCCTTCATCTAATCTTGCATCAAACTTTCCCAAGTTTTCTTCATCTCTCCTAATATAAAATTTGCTTCCAAAAAATCTGAAATATTTAACAGTAGGAGTTATTCCATACCATATCTCATAGGAAGTCTTTGAACTATTTACTCTTTCTTGAACTCTATTTAGTATGTAGATTGTAGTGTGAATAGATTCTCTGCAATAGACATCTAGTAGATTTGCTTCTTTCATCATTGTCCTTGCTGATTTTTAAATTATCCTATTCTTCCTTTCCCTAACACCATTCTATTGAGGAGTCCTAGGAGCTAACAAATGCATTTTATTCCATGACCTTCACAAAAACTATTAAACTCATTGGAGGTGAACTCACCACCTCTGTAAAACCTCAAGCAATTGATTTTTACATCCATTTCATTCTCAACCATAGATTTAAATTCTTTAAACTTATCTAGAGCTTATTATTTTTCTTTGGGAAAGGTTACCCAAGTCATTCTAGAGTAGTCATCAATTAATAACATGAAATACATGTCACCTTTAAAGATTTGTATTCTTCTAGGTCCACATAGGTCTGTATACACCAACTCCAAAGGTCCTATGGTATAATATTCTTTGATTTTGAACCTCTTTCTTGTTTGCTTCCCAACTTGACATTCTTTGTAAATTGCATTGATGGGCTTTGTAATTCTTGGCAAACCTTTCATATCTTGAGTAGAATTGATCCTCACTAGGATATCAAAATTGATGTGATGCATTATTCTATGTCATGGCCAACTTTAAGTGATTTGAGTCATAAACCACTTACCAGTAGCACCTTTGATCTGATAAACATTTCCTTTTGTCCTTGTTCCTATAGAAATCATATTTCTAGAGTTTTCTTTCCTAATATCACAACCATTATCCTGAAACACAAGGTTATATCCATTGCTACACATTTTTCCTACACTTAGAAGATTATGTCAAAGACCCTTGACATAAAGAACATCATCTTTTTTATGCTTTCCATCAAAACTAATTGAACCTTTTTGACATATCTTAGCAGATGCATCATCTCCAAACTTAACAAGACCACCTTCAAACTTCCCAAGTTTAACAAAATTACTCTTATCACCAATCATATGATTTCAGCATCTATTATCAATTATCTAGTATTTTTTCTCTTCTCTTGAATGTAAAGTAGTCACCATAGTTCCTTTGATATGTGACCTGTTTCCTGAGCCATTTCCTTCATACATCTTTCAAAGTTAGTAGAATTAGTTCCAACATTCAAAGCCATGAACAAGCATTCATCACTTTCATAATCTTAGTAGTCAGACTCATCATTAGATATGCTAGAATCTTCTTTAACATAATAAATTATCTTAATAGATTTACCTTTGTTATTCTTGTATTTGTCATTTGGGACTTTGGCCAGACATTTTGAAGCATAATGACCCATCTTTCCATAGTTAAAACATTTGAATGGTAACTTACCCCTATATTTTCCAATACCCTTATTCAATCTTCTTACAAATTTTTCTTCAACTTAATCAAGATCATCTGGATCTAATTCTTCATTCTTTTTTATCTTGCTAACCTTAAAAGTAGTTTCTTTTCTTGAATTATCTAGACCAAGCTCTCTTAGCTCAACAGTAGTTAAAGCACCAAACAATTGATCCCTAGTATAGTAATCCAAAATTTGAGCCTCTTCAATAGAAGAAAATTTAGCACTATAAGATTTAGAAAGAGTTCTTAGTACCTTCTTTACCACTTCATTTTCCTCCAGCTTTTGACCAAGGCCATTGATGTAATTGACAACTTCATCTACTCTATGCATCTAGGTTGCAATATATTCATCTTCTGATATCTTTTGGGTTTCAAACTTGTTCTTCAAATTCTACATCTTTGCTTGCTTGACCTTGACATCTCCTTAATAGATGATTTCCAACTTCTCCCAGATCTCTTGAGTAGATTTTTAGCTCATTACCTTCACAAGTTCTGAATGAGAAAGATAACTCAAAAGAGCATTCTTTGCCTTTCCATTATTCACATAGTTCTTGATCTCATCATAATTTGTCAAACTACTAGTAGGCATTGTAGATGTGAGGCCTACTCTTATTACACCTTCTATTTTGATTATGATACTTGTCGTTGGACTATATTTTGACATGTGGACATTTTGAGGGCTATTGATCCCATATATTTAGATGTTCATTGACATTATTTTATGATTTGATTAGATAGATGAGTTATATTATGACGATAATATATCTTTACATGTTAGATCATATTTGATTCTATGATGTGGAATGTGATATTATAATTGATGCAATTGAAATGGTTTAGTTAGATGATTTGAGTTGATGAAATATTATGTGATTTATGATCTTGATTGTGTTATTAGAAATATAATTGATTATAGAATCAAGTGAATTTTATAATGTGATATATCTAAGAATGTATGTACTTGTGTGAGCATGTGTGTGCATAATTTAATTTGCTTTGTCTATGATATACCTTATGCTATTGATGTGTTTATGTAGTGTGCAGGTATTTTCCATGGCTAATGGAAACTGGAGGTCATACAAATAACCCTGAGTATTATCCCTGTAAAACCAACCTAGTCCCTAAGGTGGAATAAGGTTAATTGTGTTTGAGCATGAATTTAATGTGTTTACCTTTGATTTTAATTTTTAATTTGGGTCTTATTTGGTTGACTTAGGGTGAGTTGTCATCTTCTGTCATTTTCATTCATAAATTTTATGGGCATTTTAATTGATGTTTTTTTGAGTCTTTTAATGTTAATTTCCTATGTTTAAGGTGCCTAGGTCAAGTATCTATGAGTTAGGCACCTTTCAAACCTCAAATCAAGATTTCTAACTCACTTTTGACCCCTCTTTTTAACCCTAGGAGTTAAGTGGTGAGATTTGAATTTTGGGTTAAGGTTTGGCTAACTTGTCTCATTCAATCCCACAACCCAAGGTTCTTGAGTGGTCTTGGGGGAATCCCAAGGGTTCTCAAATGTGTGAGCACACCGTGTAAGAAACTTTGGGAAGTGAACCCTAACTACTTCCCTCTTCCCCATGTCTCACACATGTGTGAGGAGAAATATGGGGAGAAGTGCCTTGGTGAAGGAATGAGAGGTTGACAAGTGTCACCTCGCTACTCCTCCATATCTCACACATATGTGAGAGAACTTGTGGGAAGTTGTGCATGTGAGAATGAATGGGAAGGTTACAATGTCACTTTCTTATTCATTAGGAAGGTGACATGTGTAACCTCCTCATCCATCGGGAAGGGTTTTGAAACCCTATTTATTTCCCTCTTTTTGAGAAGGGGAGGGTTCTTTCTTTTTGGTTTTGATTCTTGACTTTGTGAAGGAGAGCTTGGGCTTGGAGAGGATAAATTATTGTAAGGATCTTGGAGTTAGGCTCTTGGAGCTATTCACCAACATCCTTCCACACTTGAACCTTGAGAGGTAGGCTCTCAAGTCTTCAAGTCTTTCTATTTCTTGTTATTTCTTTATATATGCATGATGTATATGATGTTTTGTGTCTTTCTGAGTTTCTTTATTGTTGTAAGGGTTTTGAGGTTGTTTTAGTGAGCTCTCCATGTGAGAGAGATCACCTTGTAATGGGTAAGAGATGAGAGAAGATCCTCGGGGAAAACCCTTTTCATGTAGAGGTATTTTTGATGCCTTTGGCCTTATATTATGGAATGTTATTATGGTTTGGTTATGGCAAGAGTGCCTTGGTGCTTTTTTCATGAAATAAGTGTGTGATAGCAAGAGGCTATGTGATAGAGTATTTTGAGTATGAGTTATTGGTTTGTTTTCCCCTTGAGTCAAGTGAGTCCACTCTCTCTCCCTCAAAATCCATGTTAAATGGATTTAGTTTGTGAGTCTCCATGGGTAGGTTGTTGTTGTGTTTTCTTTGAGTGTCTGTGTGAGTTTGAAAACCCCTTAGTATGAGTATGCACCTAGTTATCTTGTTGGCCTCCTAGCTCAGGGGTGTCTTTCTTGCAAGCTAATAGTTGGGAGGTGAGCTTCCCTTGGCCTTGGAAATACTTTCTTGTTTTGCAGGTTTAGCTCTTGGAGGAGAGCTTGAGATTTCGAGTCATGAAGTGAATAAGAGTGTTTCAAATTATGTGTTGTAAGGAGGATGGCAATGTATATGCCTTGGCATTTTATCCTGGTATGAATTTTTGTGGTTTGAGAGAGTAAACCTCTCTTTGGGAAGCCTAAGTTGTATTTCAATCCCCTTGTAAAAATATTTGTTCATTTCAATAAATGTAGGGCTTGAAGTTTTCACTATCTTGTTCCTATAGAAAAAATAATAATGGTGTGGAAATATATTATCTCGCTCTCACTCTTTTCCTATTCTTCATAACTAGTGTTGTAAATTGCTTGAAAAGTGAAAGAACACTATCTTGTCTTGGATTATTTGATAATAAAAAATAAATGGACTATTTGTTTGCAAAAGGATATATATTTAGATTCAACAAAATTATATATGATTTATTTATAATGTAAAATAAAAAAATGTTTCATGCCTTCCTTATTTTTGCATAGAGGTAGAATATATATATATATATATATATATATATATATATATATATATATATATATATACTTATATATTTATATACTTAAAGCATGCTATTTAAATTTTATTAAAAGATGTGCTATGTTTTTACAAAAAAATATAGAGAAGTTCCTATATATATTTATTAAAGTTCCTATGGATTTTCAAACCCACGAAATAAGATTAATAAAAAAGAGTGAATCGCATTTAGGTTAGGTTTTTTTGTTTTTTTTATAGTTTTTTAAAAAATAAAATAAACATTTGCAAGGGCGTTTGGCTGCTTGCGTAGGACCAAAGCTCTGCTATGGAGGGCAGGGGCCATGAGACCCTCATCCCACCAACTGAGCCTTATTTATGGAATTTTTTGTGGTTCTTCCTATATAAACTATATAAGTTTATATATATACACTATATTTTATAACAACAACCCTTGTTTTAATAAGTTATTGTTTATATATATATCTGTGTGTGTATTATGTATATACATATTTAAGAATTTATCCATCTGATAAAGGGCAAGATTATTAAGCTGACAGTTCATTAAGAAACTGAGAGCCCAATCATGTGAAGAGACTAAGGCCAGGCTAGCCGATCATGAATAAGGGTGGCATGTGTCAGAAGACAGGGTGCTTGCCTTTTTTTATTACAAGATTTCCTATCTCATGCTTCCACATTATGATTTTTTTACCAGCAATGAAGGGCGAAGGGTTACAGAGTCAGGCTTTGAGTAGCAAAAGCAAGGATAAAGATAAAGGAATGCTGGAGACTTCCACCACTCGCTACAGGCATATACAAAGCAAGGCAATAAGAAAGATGGTAGGCAGAAAGAAGAAGAGGGCTTACACTTCTCGTAAGAGAATTCCCAAGGTGTCATGAGATAAGGCGATGGAGAGCTTCGCTTCTCTAATTGACTCAGAGATTCAGAATCCCATGCTAAGAAAATGGATGTGTAGAATCTTAGCAATGGCTAAAGAAGTTGATGGGCAAGATGTGGTTAAGCTTAGGGAGATTATTTCCAACTTTCTGGTTCATCTGAGCTCGACTAGGGGGTGGTGGAATCTTTTTGGAGCAGTTCGCTTGCTCACCATGACCACCCTAACATTCATTGCAACGACGTCAATTCTGGTCCATGAGGACTTAGTAGAGATTACTAAAGAAGAAGAAGACAATCAAGAAGTTATTCTGGGGCATATCCATGATTTAATGCTCATCCAGTGGAGACAAGGAAGACATTGGAGCAAATAGCTGAGAGGATGGGAGTCTAGGTGTAAGCTAAAGCTTGTGAGGAGTATAGGTGTGCATGTGATGAGGGGATGGACTTGGTGGATCTTACAGGAAAGAATGATATGTAATAGTTTCTGTGTTAGCTCAAGATAGCTTGTTTTTAGTTTTCTTAAGATATTAAGACTGTTAATGGGGAGAGGGCCTTCTAATTTGCCCTCTCACCTAGAAAGTATATATCTCTATGGTGGTTTTTAGACTATTTTTAGACAGTAAGGGCTATGCCCTATTTTTGGATGGGTCCCTAGTCCCCAACTAGGATTACTATAAAAAAATATTTAGGAATTTATCTCTGTGTAAAAATAGAGTGTAGGTTTTTTGAAAAAAATTAATTTTATTTGAGAACTATATTTGATTGAATGTTAAACTTAAACAATAACTTTTGGAGCATAGTAAATGGAAAACCTAGATATTAGGAAAAATATAGAAAACATAAAGATTAGTTTAAACATGTGCAAACATTTGGAATATTAGAGAATAAATAAACCTTTTGTAAATCTAGAGCATGGAGAATTAACTTGTAGGTTAACATTGGAGAAACAAATTAGAAAACTTGTAAAATATGTTTTGATAGAAAACTTTTGGGGAAAATAACCTTCCCACTTGCGAAAGGGATTTTCCCTCTCCTTTCCAACTTGCAACCTACAACCAATTAAACAAAAAGTAAAACTTTTGTGAGCAAATGAGGCTTATCCATGCTTTTATAAACTATTTTTAGGGATTTGTGATGCCCTAAGTTTTAGGAGGTTGTTTAAACCTTAGACCTCGTGTTTATTACTTTAATCTCACTTAGGGAGTTAGTGTGTTTTATGGTTTGAAAAATATAGGTGGTGATTTAATTATTTCATTGTAATTTAATTTATTCAAGTTCTATAGTTGAAGTATTTGTTTAAATTGATTTAGTGGAAACATTTCAATTCTATGGTTAATACTATTGAGTTAATTAATTTATTTAATTTTTTTAAAAAAAATTTAAAAGTTTTGAAGTTGGATTTTTATTTTAGTTTATTTTCACTTTTCACATAGTTAATACAGTAGCGTTATGTTGCCACAAGTTTTATGGAAACTTTACCCTTAGTTTCATTATGATGTTAAAATTTTGAGG
The DNA here is from genome assembly GCA_027924645.1 of Cunninghamia lanceolata. Classification (NCBI taxonomy): domain Eukaryota; kingdom Viridiplantae; phylum Streptophyta; class Pinopsida; order Cupressales; family Cupressaceae; genus Cunninghamia; species Cunninghamia lanceolata. The sequence continues at coordinate 18,208,061 of BSBN01000274.1, forward strand.
GTTGAGGATAGGATTATTTAATTTATTATTTCATTATTTTAATTTCCTTGTTTAATTATTTGGATAAATGTTTTAATTAAAGGCTTGAAATCTTGTTATTTCCTTTAATAGATTTAAATGATATTAAGGATTATCTAGCGTTATCATCTTATCTTCTATATTTTAATGTTATTTTTGTTGATAATTTAATTCTAGGGTTAGGTTTTGACTTAGGTCCAAACTACATCTCTTTCACTTAGGAAACCCTAGGGTTGGTACCTGGATCGAGACCACCCCTCTTAGCAATGCACACCCCATTAGTTGCTATCATTATTGTACGGTTTGCAAAAGGAGTTTCGCATTATCCTACATCATGGTTGACTTCCTTGCCTTTGTGTGATGCACCTAACATGTGTTGTGAATACAACAATGCTACATGTATGAATCATCAAGCGTGCATGTTGCATGCGAGGGGGTTTTAGAGTCGAGTGGGAATTTTTTTTATATTTTGTGTCATGACCACATGTCAAATGTGGGCATGGCATGTGGATATCATGTCATGACCACATGATAAATGTGGGCATGATAGTATATCTATGATAGTATGCATAATTTGTTCCATCAAACAAACAAGTCTTAACACATTTCCTGTGTACCATCTAGATCTACCTCAAGTGGTTAAGCTTATTCTAAGGAACCTTGCTATGATACCAATTGTTAGACATGCATGCCAACTAAGAGTGGGGAGATGAATCAATTGTACATTAAAACATCAAACCCTCATTAACATTAAACCCTTAATCAAATTTAGAATGAATGTAAACAAATGAAACAACAACACACCAAAACACCCTGCACAGTAGAAAACTAGATTTATGTGGAAAACCTGAGAAGGGAAAAACCATAGTGATGATTAGCTAACAATATAAAGGAATAGAAACACTAAATAGAATAGTCTCACTATTGGAGGGCTCACTACCCAAAGGACTCACTATGCAGAAAGAAAGAAGGGCTCACTGCCAGATTAGAAAGAAGAAAGAAGAAGGTTGTTATTTTGAAGGCACAAGACAACTAAGAGGGGGGTGAATTAGTTGGATCAAAAACCTTAACTTTTTAAAATTAAATCGCATTCACATTCACTTTATTTAACTCCTTAATCTATTATGAAGATTAAACATGAATAGAAAAATCAAAACATGAACACATCAACACCATACACACATCAACACTAGATTTTTACATCAAAAACCCTAAAAGGGAAAAACCACAATGAGTGTTAGCTCACAATATAATGTAGTAACAATACTAAATAACAAAAGAGGCTCATTGTCTTAGGGGATCACTACCCAAATGAATGCTCACTAAAAAAGGCTCACTACTAAAGGGTGGGTCACTATCAAAGGGTGGCTCACTAAAAAGATGGGTAGCTCACTGCCATGAACTCATAGAGTAGCATCTACAACATGCCCGAGTTCAATTCCATTAAAGCACAAAATATATCCTCTGCTCTCCCTTTACAACACACACTTTATCTTTACATCTTTCCACTTACTCACATCACTCACATATTCATTACATATATTTATACTGATTATCAACCTTGGAACATACATCAAGGTCGGTAATATAATTTACAACCATTGGAACTATCTCCAAGTTTGGGAAATATACATAATTCAAATTAGGTTTGGACCTAAAAAAATTATGGAGAAAATGAATGAAGCAAGAGCACTTCATGACTTATCTCAAAACCAAACACATCCTTACATGCTTCAACACAATTCCACAATCCATGAATCACCTCTGCAACAGGTTTAAATAACTGAGTCAGCCTAAACTAGTGCAAACATCAAGAATACCTAGATACACTCTTTCAATAACTTAATTATAGCTTGTGGATCAAGAAAATGCCTTCAGTACATTCTATAGACATCCACAAACATCATAGAATCACCTGGGAGCTAAAAACTCCAACCGCAATAGATCTCACTTGAAGACAACAAATATCACTTGAAGACATATCACAAACTGCTTCACAACAAACATTGTCAAACTCTGTTAATCAGTAACTTTCTTTTCAGAGCACTGAATCATAAATCCTTTGGAATGAAGATAGCTAAGGACATTATAAACTTATGTCTAGAACTGCAAGACCAAAATCTAAACTGCAAAGAAATGCGGAGAAAAATACTTTTTCACTGTCACTTTGCAAGCATTACCAAACACAGTCTTCAAACTAGTGAATAGAACTTTTTCTACATAGTGATATGGACCATCAAATTCTAGATTTGGTATCTTCAAACACTTTTCTAAATCATATCCAAATCTCATACTCCAGTCTTCAACACAATGAAAATGCAAAGCAAAATGCTCAGATAGCATTCTTAACATGACAACTCAATCAATCAACAAATAGTAATATCAGAAGATACAGTTGACACCAATGACAACACAAACATGTCGACATCAATGTCAACACCAATTAGCACATACTTGCAATAATTTCCCCCTTTCTCATTGATGACAACATATGATGTGAAAAACTAAATAACATGTTCCTCCATCAGGACATAACTTTGCATCAGAACTCCCCCTTTCTTTTTACACATGTGAACTCCTTCTCCCCCTGAGTTTTTCACATGATCTATCTCCCCCTTTGAGATCAATGGCAAAGGGTATCACATCTCTTCCACTGCACATACTTGCACACTACTACTTGATTAGTCTAAAATCATTCTTTACTCCACTGACTTCAACAATCATCTCAAACCACTACTTGCTCCCCCTAAGAGGTAGCCTCCAACATTAGTCCAAATTTTTTTTTTTGAGGCACACTAGATTGATGCATATCCTTATGCATCTAGTTCAAGGAAGGAGGGAAAACAACCCCTAACTTCTCCCAAAGATACTCAAATGTATCCTTTAAAAGAACCTTAGTGAATATATCAGCAACTTGATCTTTTGTAGGCACATACTCAAGCTTCACTTCATTCTCTACAACTTTCTCCTTCAAAAAGTGATACTTAATTGAAATGTGCTTTGTCTTTGAATGCATCACTGGGTTCTTTGAAATATTTATGGTACTTGTGTTATCACAATGAATAGGGATTGACTCATCATACTCAACTTTAATATCCTTTAAGGTTTGTTTCATCTATAGCGCCTGAGTACAACATGCTTCTACAACAATATATTCTACATCTATAGTAGACAAGGAAACTGATTCTTATTTCTTGCTATTCTAGGACACTACCCTATCTCCAAGGAAGAATGCACCTCCACTTGTGCTTTTTCTATCATCAACACATCTATCCCAATCTGCATCTGTATAAGCACTTAAGGAAAAATCATTGTTCTTAGGATACCACAAGCCATGATCAGAAGTGCCCTTCAAATACCTAACTATCCTCTTTACTGCCACACGTGATTCTCTAGGATCTATTGAAATATGGCCACAAGACAGAATGCATGCATGATATCTGGTCTAGTAAAGGTTAGATAAAGTAGTCCTCCAATCATTGATCTATACTTTCTCTGATCAGTCTTAAGAGATTCATCAATCTCACTCAACTTGCAACCAGTAATCATAGGGGTACATACTGGTTTAGAGTCCTCCATTCCAAACTTCTTCAACAACTCTAACATTCTTGGATTGAGAAATGAAAATACCTTTACTAGTTTGAATGATTTGCACTCCAAGGAAGAAGTTCATTTCACTACACATAGACATTTCAAACTCTTTTTACATCTCATCTACAAACTTCTTACACATACCTTCATTTCCACTGAACATGATGTCATTAACATAGATCTTAATAATCAAAATTTGGTCTTCACTTATCTTGGTGTAGATGTTACTATCTATGGATCCTTTACTGAATCCCTGCTACAACAGGTACTTATCTAGTCTTACATACCAAGCTCTAGGAGCTTGCTTCAATCCATACAAATCCTTCTTCAATTTGCATACCATATTTGGTTTGTCTAATAGCTGGAATCCATCTAGTTGCTCTATGTAGACCTCTTCTTCTAACTCACCATTTAGGAAAGTAGACTTCACATCCATCTGGTATACCTTGAAATTTTTATGTGCTGCAAATGCCAAAAATAGTCTAATAGCTTCCATTCTTGCCATCAGATCAAAGGTCTCTTCATAATCTATTATTTCCACTTGTGAGTAGCCTTTATACACAAGTCTTTCCTTGTTTCTCACAACTTCTACAACATCATTTAGTTTGTTCTGGAGTACCCACTTTGTTCCTATCACATTCTTGTCTACAGGTCTACGAACAAGTTCCCAAGTCTTGTTCTTCTCAATCTAGATTAGTTCTTCTTCCATTGCTTTGAACCAATATTAATCATTGCATGATTGTTTTATTGTTTTAGGTTCCACCTTTGAGAGTAAATAGATATTTACTTGATCTTCTATAGCTCTACTTCTTGTTAGTACACCTTTCCTTTTTTCACCAATAATCTGATCTTTAGAGTGATCTCTTTGCACATACCTAGAGGTTTTAGGAATTCTTTCGAGAGCTTCAACTTGAACTTCTTCTTCTTCAGGAGCATCTTGCACTTCAGTCTTAACTTCTTTTTCTTTGTCTTCTTCAACCTTTTCTTTATCAGTAGATCCATCTGACTCATATCTATCTGACTAAATATCTTCAGCTACTTTCACACTTGTACTAATGATTTTTCTCAATCTTTTGTTATAGCACCCATAAGCCTTGCTCTTAGTAGAGTACCCATGGAATATGCCTTTATCACATCTAGCATCAAACTTTCCTAATTCTTCATCTCTTCTGATGTAACATTTGCTTCCAAAAACTGTGAAGTATTTGACAATAGAAGTTCTTCCATACCACAACTCATAAGGTGTCTTTGTTTCTTTAGCTTTGACTAGCACTCTAATCTAAATGTAGATAGCAGTATGTATTTCTTCTTTCCAATATACTTCTAGTAGGTTTGTGTTGATCATGATGTTTAGTCATAAACAAACATAGAATAAAAGTTACACAACAACCTTTACTCATCTTGAAAGATATGATGAATTCAAAGAATTCATGATCCCAAGTCTCCGTGGATTAGGTCTTAATCAACTTACGTTACTCAGTGGTTGTTGTGTGTTGTTGTTTCCATTTTGGTGGCCTTACATTTGATGATCATCTAGATTTTGTTCCTGTAAGGATTCTACACAGAAAGGATTATTTCATACAGTATATTTCTACAAATATTGTATGTATGCTTAAATCTTTGCATGATATTTATCAGTTACACATGCTTTAACTCAAATATGCTACTGATGTTCAATTATCTTTGAGATATCTGCATATTTCATGTACTTTTCTTTTGATTATCAATTATTTGCAATTGTGATGGTGAATTGTTCTGAAATTAAAAGAAATGTAAAATAATACTTCAAATTATGATGAATCTTTAGCTATTGAGCCACATACACACTTGATATTGTCATTAGGAGAAGAAATCAAACCATATGATCACCAGGATGTTCCACAGCTAGATATAGTTGATGCTAACTTCAGAGGATGGTGAATGAAGACAATACATGCAAACTGATGAGCACTCCAAGGGACGTAACAAATCAAAGCATATATCAAGAATTCAGACACAGATTACTCATAATTTACAATGATTTGTAATAAAAAAGGTCTTCTCTTTCATTACGTATGCAAAAACATGTACATATATAATAACTTTGAAATAAGCCCTGATACTTTAGCAAACAAATTTCAATTAAGTTTTGAATGTTCAAAATGAGACATCCCTACACCTTTTATAGAACAAGATGAGGGACCTGTTACAATTGATCTATGATCAAGATTTATCTATTAAGATCTACGGTGGATATTCATCTTTGACTTTGTCAACATTTGATGTGGCACAGGTTGCCAGCTAGCAACCATCTAAATTTCTTCTTTTCCTAAGTATCAGATGCTTATGTCTTTCTTGGTATTGCATCTTCATCTACTTTTCATTCTTCAGGTTCCTCATCTTCATCGTCAGGAACATCATGATTATTGCTTCCCATATCTTCATCATCCTGATGACTATCTCCTTATATATGGACCTACATGGATGTCCAGATATTTTTATATAATTACACTATCTTCTCTATCTCCCTGCCATCTTGAGTTATTGCTTTGGTGATAGCGTGCTTGTGTATCTAATATTTGCCTCGGAGAGTTTCTAATTTACTCCTCCTGCTGCTAGATGTTTCATTGAAGTTTTCCACCCTGACCTTGATCCTCATGATCTTATCCATGGCTTCTTCTGTCAAGTGGTTTAGAGGGTCATTAGCTACTAGATGGAAATTGTTATACAGAGCTTTAATAGCAAACTCTTCATCCTGATTTTCAATCTTTCCCTCTACTTTTCCTTCCAAGGTCTCCAAGACCTCTGCTTCATATGACATCATGTCATGCAACTTCATACTGATGTCCCTTAATTTGTTGTTGCATCTTTTCAGTACATCACACTCAAAACTGATGTCCTTGTACCATATATCAATCAAAATGGCAGTATTATTATTTATCACTTGGTTAGTTATGAGAACCTGAGGATTAATCATTTTTATTTCATCTAAAGCACTCAATGCTTTCTATAACTGAAAGGACCTTCTTTCGGTCTCCATCTGTAATTTATCAACCTTCTTCCTGGAGATGCTTAAAGAATTCCACCTCTTCAAAGAGGCTTTCACTACTTCCTCTACTCCATCAAATGCAGATGACATCCATTTTCCCATTATTGATGAGTCATGTTTCATGAGATCCAATTTAATCACCTTGTCCTGAGAAATAGCAGTCAATGGGACTACATGATCACTTGAAATATCATCAGGGTTAATTAACCCTTTTATATAGGCATGCAGCTGAGCAATGTGCTCCTTATGCTGCTTATTTTTCTCCTTTTCCTTCTTTACCCTCTAGGTCAAAGAATCAATTATATATTTTCCCTCTTGGCCTTCCTGATCCTCATTGGCAAATCCCAAATCAACTTTGCTAATCTGGAATTCCTCCAAAGTGATCTTGCCTTTCTCTTTGTCAACCATGGGAAGGGCTACCTGGGTAGTCCTTCTACCCATAGCAGGATCTCTTCTTATGTCCGAGGTTAACCTAGCCTTCCTCCTTGGCTTCATTAGAGTTTCTAAAAATAGAGTTGAAACATCAAACTCCTGTATCTCTAATCTTGATTCTGTGCTTATTTCTTTCTCAAGCCACTGAGGAATTGTATCTCCTGATCCTTGTTTTCCATCATCATCATCATGATCACCTTGATCACCAATAACTACATTTGTTTTCGATGGAGATGGTGACTTTCTTATTTCTTCCTCATGATGCTCTTCATGAGGATGATCTTGGGGTATTTCCTCCTGTTGAAGAACTTCTTTTTCTAGAGGAGTCTCTTCTTGAGGTGGAGGATCTTGCACTACATCCACATGATGTTCATGTATTACCTCCTTCTGCATCTCATCCATTTTAGGGATTTCCTCATCTTGAGGAAGATTTGTATCCATGGATATCATTGTATTTATCTTAGGTGCAATAACCTGATCTTGCATTACATTCTGATCTGCACCTATAGTATCTACCTCCTAAGCTTTTAAGACATCCTGACCTGATGTATCCTTTTCACCAGATGTTTCTTGAGTTCGGGGGGTATCTTCACTTAATGTGGCCTTGTCATTCCCACCCTTTTATTGGACTTCAACTATTTTGGGCTCATTAGACATGTCTTGTTGTTGTTGACCCATATCTAAAGTGTGGCTTTCCACTTCTGCCAGCTTCACTTTCTCAATTTTTTTTGTATGATCAGGTGCACCTACTTGATGTTTAGGACTTGCATCCTTCCTATATGGTCAATCAATCACTGCAGGGATGGTCACCTAATCAACTAATTTATCAAGCCCGATTTCTTGGACTACCCTTTCTGGGCTGTTCTCTTTTTCCTATTCTGCTTGCTTCAGCTCTTCTAATATCACCCTCTGTGATGATGGGTTTCCTTGTGGAGTTATGTGAGTACTTGAAGCAAGCATCTCCATTCTTTGAGAAGTTACATTATTTACCACTTCATCATCTGACAGATTCATAGTTTCATCCAATGAGAAGTGACCTCCTTGACTTGCTCTAGTGGTTTCTTTCATTTGTTCTTCAGCGTGTTCAGTCTTGAACTAAATTATGGTAGGAAGTGGTACATCATGCTACAATTCTTTTCTAAACACTTCACTACCTTCTCCCCTCAATACTATGGGATCATGCCTTATTTCACCTCTCATGGATGTTCTTGGTTTCTTAGGGGTGGATGCCACCACCTGAGGTGCTTTTCTTTTCCTAATGAGGGGTACAGGTTCCTCCTCTTTAGGTTCCTCATCAAGAGGAACATCCTCTTCCATTTGTTTCTGTGAGGCTTGACCCTCCTCATACATTTCGGTAACTTCCACAACTGGCCTCTGAATCTTTTTAGCCTTTCACTTATCCATTTGAAGTGGTGCTGATGAGGCTAATGCCTGTTCTGATGTGGATACACCCTCAGCTGTTATGATTATTCTTTCAACAATCACCCCTTTAGGCTCACTATCAGTTTTCTTACCTCTAGAGGGTCTTTTATTTTGTTGTTGTTGAGGTGGCAACCTTTCTCCTTTAGATTTCCTCTTCTCTATCAGAAAATTGTCATATTCCTCATCTGGAATATCTTGTCTCTTTTTCTTATTATCTACTATAAGGGCAACTCCCCTTTTCTTTAATGCATTTCTTTGCTCATTAACCCAAGACTGGGTTAACTGCAGCGTCCTACCTGTAAACTGATCCAATGAAATATCCTCAATTTGAGTAAGATCAGGCACTAAGATTGTATCATTGTATATCTTCTTCTCTTCATACTCATCAGCCATTATTTTGCTATCATCCTTCTTCAATTGTACAGGCACTGAAATACAGTCAAAAGTTATGATCTAATTGAGAGTCATCCTTTGATATTTTCTTCTTCTAGCTTTAGCCTCATCCTCACAATCCACCCAGAAATCTTCCAAGTGCTTCTGATGGATGGGCTTTCCCATGATCTTTTGCATCCTCCCGTAGGGGTCATATGATCTAGCTAGTGGGAATGGCTGTAATTTGATCATGTTTAAGCTAGCTATAGCTTTCTTTATATTATCATAATCTTGGCATATGTACCAGCCCATTGTTACTAGAAATAATACTGGTGGAATCTTATTATTTGCTTTATAAGCATCCAGTATTATGGATATCTACCTCATGAACTCCATCAAAACAACTGTATTAGTGGGATATTCTGGGAGCATGAGGGGCTGACCTGCAAAGCCTTCTATCCCTATATAAGAGAATGTAGCATATTGTATAAACCAGGCACCATGCCTATAAATAACCTCTTGAGCTTCCATGCTCAATCTTTTAGTCCTGTCTTCCTCCATTGTCCTGACCAGATGCATAGAAAATGCATCATTCACTAGTTTGTAATTAGGGGGGTAATTTACTCTTTGCAGCTGGGGATAATGATCCCATATGTGAGCATCATTTGTGCTTCCACCAATCTTTCCTACTGTTGTGAGTGCATCAAATGTACCTTTGTAGGCACATGAATATACCACATATGAAGTCATATAAAATGCACACTTGAGGCCTCCTAGGCTCATGAGCTGCTCATTTAGAGCAACACTTATCATTTTATCCCATAGTGGCTTGTTGTTTGTATAAAGACACATCAGGATAACCCCATACATCCAATCTTTGAAACTTCCAGCATCAGGCTGGCCTGTCACTCTACTGAGTAGGGCTATCATATACTGGTATTCATTGTCAAAGTCAAACTTATACATATTTACTGGTAGTTTGGTAGCTGCAGTATAAGAACTATTCTTTGCTCTCCATTGATACATTCTCTTTCTAGCAGCCTTCTTGTTATTTTCATATTCAGTTTCTAGCTTCTTCAAATCCATGCTGACCACCTTCCTTCCCAATGGCAAACTAAAAGTGGTAGCAATCCCTTTAATGGACATATCAGCATAAACCCGACCATGTTTTTCTACTCTCCTGGTCTGTGGGTTGTAATTTCTTGCACATTCAACAATCAATTCTAGATCCTCCATAGAATAAGGGAATCCAGCTGCCCTCCACATTCCTGACATAAAAATTGTGTCCAACAAGATGCTATTATTCTTCTCATCACTCATCTTGGCTGACCATGCCACCAAATCTGTGTTTCCCTGGTGTGTATTTGAGATGAAACCATATTTGAACTTCACACCCTCGGGTTGAGCGAACATGGATTTAAGAAATTTGGACTTGGACTTGTTCAACCTCTTGTCTGCCATGGTCTCCTGCAAAATAGGATGAGTTTTACCATACCATAATCACATGCATGCATATAATAGTATATCTTCATGGCATGATGCATATTATACTCATTAATCATCACTTCATCATAACATGCATAAAATAAAACTTCAAACCAATAGAAATCACACTACTTGGACATGTAGAAAATGACAGGAGGAGGGTTTTAATTACTTACTTGACAACGATTATCCTCTTGATTATGCTGATGACTATGTGAAAGGGATTTAGATACCAGTGATATTCACGTGTCCTGTTCTACTGCAAGCTGTATGCATCTGCAAGTATTCGTATGAGGGTTTGAAACCTCAGCACTTTGTAAAAACTCATTTTATCTTAAGGTAAGTGTAAAATGACTCTATAAATTCACTTTTAAGGGCAAATCTGGGTGAATTGACTAAAACCATTGATTCTCTGTACGAAACTTCTGGATCTTGCCAGGTGTATGTATCGCATTCGTAATTGGCAGGAACTACCTACTACATTGGTGCGCATTTAATGTCATGGCGGCAATAGGAGGAGGATGATCTTCAAAAGATCAGGTGATATTCAAAATATCAGGTGATATTTTAAATATGAGGTGATATTCAAATATTGGGGTAATACTTTAAGATGATGACCCCCCTCGGAATATCAGGATGACATCATCAGGGTATTGGCTTGGTTCATCATTGTAGCATTATGATGTCATCATCATGTTGTGTAGGAAGGATCATGTTTGGAAAATATACCTCTGCGAGGTAAAAATGATGATGATGTCATCATCATGTTAATTTTCATGTCTATCGGGATTGGATGACATCATCAGGATATTTGTTCATGGTGATATTTTGCGACAAGGTGATATTCAAAGATCGGGGTGATATTCAAATATCAGGTGATATTTGGGAATATGACCTGTGTAAAATACATGACGCTGTTGGATAGGTAAATACCATCATCATATAAAATTGACGTCTGGATCTTCAAACCAAATGATTTATCAGGTGATAAAATTAGATCGGGTTGATCTTTTATAAGATGGCTGATGTTAAGAAATATGACCCCCCCTGGAATATCAGGTTTGACCAGGACTTTGACTATTTATAACTTTCATTCCCTAAGGAATATCAGGGTGATCCAAAAGACAAACCTGCATGAAATTTTGTACTCTTTTCAACCATGAGGTTATTAATATGAAATATGAACTTTGACAAATTTACCTCATGATGATGACTTACCCCAGCCTCCTTATGCAGGATCATCTGCATGACTTACTTTTACTAGACCACTAGAAAGCAGAAAAACACAAGCCAAGCCAAGGAAAAAAGTTAGGCCCCTATTTTGTCAATTCAAAATGGGGTGTGTTGTGTAACCACACAACAACTTGCCACCAAAGAAAACACCAAAATTCCAATGATTCAAGTGATGTGATCACATTCAGATATAGTATTCTAACTTATTTCTAAGTATAAGCATCATAATCTTTCTGCATAATAAAATTTCATCATGGTAACAATGCTAACAAAGGATCAGGTGTGTGCAAATGATTAGTTATCCTCATCTTGAAAGCAAGTTGAAAACATGAGTAACTGGTTTTAAGATACATAGTTAGAGATCATCCCTCATAGCCAACCTGGATAGAGCCTTACTGCCAGCAGGCGTCCATAGCCCCAGTAAGGTTATCTATACAATCTCCCTAAGTAGAACCCCACTGCTAGCAGGTGTCTATAGCCCCGGTAGATTTACATAGATGGCCTAGTTTTATTTATTTTTGGATTTTCAATATTTGATCTGTATATATCTAATATGATGATGTAAGCTTAGTATGCAAGGCATGGTCACTTGCTGATTTAGGTTGGAGATTGTATTGGTAGCAAGGGAGTCCCTTTAGATTTTTCACTTAACACCTATACTTGTGTGTTCAACAAACCCAAGGCTGTTAGGTGTGTCATTGTGAATGAATCACTTTGGTTAAGAAAAGGCACCCTAATGAAAAGATATCACAGACCTGATCATAAGTACTTTTCAGAATGAGTTACAACCTATATATAAATTTGTTCTCATCACTTTAATCTTAACAATTTAGTTATTTTCTAGAGTGATGAGTTGTATCATCTTGACTAACCAAAACAAAGACTCAACAAGAAGACAAAACAAAACACAAAACAAAAACTGTACAAACAACTATACAAATATACACTATAGTACACATGACTGTCATGGAGCTACTTAGGCTTGGAAATAATGTTTGAGAAATTGCCCATTAACTGGTAATGGAACATCCTCACTTGTCAAGTTTTTTAGCCTATAAGTGTTGTCTCCTAATATCTCAGAAATTTGGAAAGGACCTATCCATAATCTGTCAAACTTACCATGGTCTCCTTTCCTCTCATGGGCTTTGTCCCACATCAGGGCTAAATTTGATATCTTGAAGGCTTTAACCTTGGCTCTCTTGTCAAACTAGCATTTGACAATAGCCTGATGTTTGTCAAATTGATCAATTGCCTGACTTCTTTTCTCTTCCAGGTGCATTAATTGAAGCAACCTGACTTCTTTCTTATTGTCTATGCCCAGGCACTCTTGTGCAAACTGTAGGGTAGGAATTTTTAGATTAGTAGGGAGAATGGGATCCACCCCATATACTAAATGGAAAGGTGAGTTTTCTAATGCAGCCTTATTCCTGGTTCTATCTACCCACAAGGCATATTTCAGAAGGGTGTTCCATTCCCTAGGGTTCTTTTCTACTAACTTTTTTATGATATTCAACAAAATTTTATTGGTGAATTCTACCAATCCATTCCCTTGAGGATAATAATTGGATGAGAACTTCATTATAATCGCATAATCAAAAGCCCAACTTGACAATTTGGTTGAAGCAAAAGCAGAGCCATTATCACTTACCAGAGCATAGGGAACTCCATACCTAGTGATTATGTTACTTTCTAGAAATCTAATGACATCATCAGCATTGCAGGTCTTGGTGCCGACAGCTTCAGTCCACCTGGTATAGTAGTCAGTAATCGTTAAAATGTACCTGTGGCCTGATGATGATGGGGGATTAATTGGTCCTATGAAATCCATACCCCATTGTGCAAATGGGCGCATCTCCATCACTGGTTGCAAAGGTTGACCAACATATCTCTCTCTATTAGTAGCAACTTGACATACATGATAGCATTTAATATGTTCAGCAGTATCCTTAAAAATTGTGGGCCAATAGTATCCTACTCTGAGGATCACATGTGTTGTGCCCAAGGATGACCCATGGGCTGTTCTAAATTTATCGTGTAACTCTGATAAAACCTTGTCTGCTTCTGGCCTCTCTAGGCATCTTAGATATATTCCTTCATAATTTTTCTTGAAAAGGACTCCCCCTTTCATCATATACTTCTGTGACCTTAATTTGAGGGCTCTCCTCTATGATGCCTACAGTCTTGGAGGACATCTTCCAGTGATCAGGATGTGCCTGATGTTTGAGTACCACTCTCCACTGTCCTTCTCATTAATAACATACTGCTGACTTGTGATAGTGGGATCTATCTCTGATATCATTTGGATTAAAGCCTGTCCTCTTACCAGCTTCATGGGTGTAATATCCATGTCATATTCTTATAAAAATGTGATCCACTTAGCTCTTTTTTCACCTGGCTCACTCTACATTAGTAACATCTTCACTGCTGCATCAGGCACCACAACAATCACTTTACTTCTCATTATATAATGCCTAAATTTCTTTACTGCTCTGACCAAAGAAAGTGCCTGCCTTTCTACATCCATGTATCTTAATTCTGCATCTTTGAAAGGGCAACTCATGAAAGCTATGGGTTTCTCTTCCTTTTCTTCATTTCTTTGTGTTAGCACTGCTACAGAGGTATGCTCTGAAGCAAATGAATAGATATAGAAGTCCCTGGTGTAGTCTGGACTGATTAAGACTGGAGCATCTAATATAGCCTTTTTAATGTCTTCAAAAGTAGCTCTAGCCTTAGGTGTCCACTCAATCTTTGCATCCTTCTTGAGCATGGCATTTAAAGGTCTAACAATTTTTGCAAAGCTAGTGATGAACTTCCTAACAAAGTTAATCTTACCAAAGTAAGATTTAAGCTCTTTCTTGCTTGCAAGAAGCTGTATTTTCATAATGGATTCCACCCTGTCAGGATCAATGATAATTCCATTCTCAGTTATTAGGTGGCCTAGTAACTTTCCTGTTGTCACCCCAAATATGCATTTCTTGGGGTTTAAAGATATCCCATATTCTTCACATTTTTAAGCACATTTCTGAGATCTGCTACATGGTTTCCTCTATCTTTAGAGAACATTGTTAAGTCATCCATGTAGATCACTATGTATTTTCCTATTAAGCCTCTGAAGGCTACATCCATTGCTCATTGGAATGTTGCTCTAGCATTTATTAGCCCAAATGGCATGCACCTATAGACAAATATCCCTCACTTTGTGGTGAAGGCAGTTTTTAGTCTGTTTATCTTGTCAACCATTACCTGATTGTAACCAGAAAAACCATCCACTAATGACATCATTTTAGCACCATTTACAATTTGTAGGACCTCATCTAAGGAAGGTAGAGGATAATTATCCTTCTCAGATGCTCTTTTCAAATTCCTGAAGTCCACACATAGTCTGATGTCTCCATTCTTCTTTCTCACTGGGACCAGATTTGCTACCCAGGTAGAGTGTCTCACACGAAATATAATCTTGGCATTTAACAGTTTCTTAACCTCCTAAAAAATAATTGGTTCTAGCAAAGCATTGACTAGCCTTTGCTTCTGTCTGAAAGGCTTAGCATCTGGCTTGAGAGGTATGGTGTGTGTGATGAATTATGTGTCATATGTCTTTAGCTCATCATAGGTCCAGGCTATGACATGTATGTAATCTTTGAGAGCCTCGGTGATTCCTTCTAATTCTTCTTCTATGCAAACCTTACCTATCAGAACATTTCTTTTGTCATCATTGTGTCCAATACTCACTTGTGAATATTCTCCTCCATCAGCTTTTAGAAGATCCTTTTGCTTTAGCATGTTATCCAGGTCAAAGGCTCTTTCCAGTTCAATCATTCCTTTGGGATTCTTGTTGCTAGGCAACTCTAAGATTTCTTCTTCTTCCCAAACATGATCCTCTGTATTGTTCTCATCTATGATCTGAGAGTCAAATATATCCCTGTTGGAGATGAAATCTAAGATATGCTGATCATTGTCAAATACTTGCAAGTTGGTGACATTATCAGGTACTGGAGGTACTAATATCAGCTCTATTGAAAATCTTTTTAAACCAAAAATAGACAGTGGCTCTAAAGTACTAGCAGCGTGGGCTAAAGCATCTGCCCTATGATTATGTTCTCTAGGTACGTGGGTGATATTAAATGCATCAAAGTCTTCAATCAGGTCCCACACCCTATGTCTATAATTAGACAGTTTCTTATAATTATAGGAGTAGATTCCTCTCACTTGTCTAACTACTAATTCTGAGTCTCCATAGACATGCAGAATTTTTACTTTCTTCTTGAGGGAAAATAGTATCCCATGAATCAAAGTTTCATACTTTGTTACATTGTTAGTATAGGGGAACTATAGTCTGTAGGCTGCCAAGTAGGACTTTCCTAATAGATTAATTAGGTCTATCCCTACTCCGGCTCCCTGTTTTGATTTGGATCCATCAAATCTCAGGATCCATGGCTTATCATCAACCAAAGGCTTATTTGAACCTTCCTTTTTCTCTGTAGCTCTGGCAGCTACTCCACTTGATATCCACTTTAACTTAGGTATTTCAGCTTTCTCTGATTTCACCTTTCCTTTCTTTTGTGAAGCTGATGGTTCCTCTTTCTTTTCATCACCAGGAGGATGATCTTATGGAGTAGGCAATGTATGTCTCTTCAAAATATGAAAACATAGTGAGAAAGTAGTTTCTAAGTCAAGTGCCTCATGTAACCTACACTAGCCTTCAATTAGGACATCTTGTGGAAGTCTCTGCTGCTGTGTCATCTTCCGTATCTCTTTATTCAAGAATTCTTCAAATTTAGTCAAGTTACTACCTCTATCTTCATATAATAGCTCGTAATCTGATTCCATCAAACAATCACTTCTAGGGGTGATTTTCTTTTTTCTCTTATCAATATCTTGGTTGCAAACCAGAATTTCCTCTGTCATCTGGATGTGATCTGCATCCTGACTCATACCTTCTCTTGTTGTTCCTACAGGAAATAAACCATAGTCAGAGTCATTGTCATTATCACTGCCTGGTGAACTTACCTCTGATGATGATGATGATGTTGATGCATCACTACATGCTTGTTCTAGCTCCATCATATCTATGCACGCCTCACAAGTCTTCTCAGAATGTGACCCATTATGCAACCTGCACCAGCCATCAATCAAAACATCATTAGCAGGTATATTAAATAATCTACATCGCTTTACTTATTTATACAAGTGCCTTTCAAAATTCCTGAAGTGATCTACCTCATTCTCATTTTTGGGGTTACTATTAGATTCTACAATTACTTCATTATCAGGAGGATCATCATCATGATGATGCATGTCATACATCAGGATCTCCTCTATCCTGATAGTCTGAGGTCTTATGGAATAAACTCCAGGTTCCACATCTATGTACATGATCTCATTAGTTTTCTTGTACTCAATGATCATGTGCTTCATTCTAGGTTCAGCATCTATTCTTATCTGGTTTGGTATCCCCGTCCATGGTAACCACATGTGACTGAAATCTGTAGACATGTATCTGTTGGTCATGATGTTAGTCACAAACAAACATAGAATAAAAGTACACATTAACTTTTATTCATCTTGAAAGATACAGTGAATTCATCGAATTCATGATCCCAAGTCTCCGGTGATTAGGTCTTAATTGACTGACGTTACTCGGTGGTTAATGTGAGTTGCTGTTTCCATTTTGGGGCCTTACGTGAAAATGTGCCATCATCATGACGTTCCTGCAGAAATTCTTTACAGAGAAGTCAAATTATGTAGTTATTTGATGAAAAGATGTAAAGAATACCTCAATCTTTGCATGATATTTTCAATTGTGCATGCTTAGTGTTCAAATATGCTAGATATTTGTGATTATCTATGAGATGTCTACATATTTGGTGTTGTTTGCTTAAGATTATCAGTTTATTTGCAATTGTGACAGTGAGATGCTCTGAAATTGAAAAGAAATTAAAGGAAATACTTCTACTTAAGTTGAACCTTTAGCTTTTGATCCACATACATGCTTGATACTGTCATGAGGAGAAGAAATCAGACCATATGTTCACCAGGATATTCCACAACTAGATACAGTTGATGCAAACTTCAGAGGATAATGAATGAAAACAATACATGCAACATGATAAGCACTCCAAGGGATGCAGCAAATCAAAGCACATATCCAGAATCCAGACAAAGATTACTCAAGATTTTTGAAGATTTGTAATCAGAATACTCTTCTCTTTCATTAAGTATGCAAAAGACATGTACATATACAACGCTTTGAAATGAGCCCTGAATACTTCAGCAAACAGATTTCAATTAAGTTTCGAATACCTACAACAAGGCATTCCACCACCTTTTATAGAATAAGGTGAGGAATCTGTTACAAAAGATCCACGATCTTGATTCATCAATACAAATCTACGGTCATAATTTCATGACTTGTCAATTCACACAAAATGGCACAAGTTGCCAGCTGGCAACTATCTATATTACTTATGCAAATATCCCCTTCATGATGTATCTCCATCATGTTCTTCAGCTGATCCATGCGGTTCATCATCATGTGCATCGCTTCCTGAACCTTCGCTATCCTAATGATGATGCTGCATATGGGGCTGCATGCTACTCCGGATCTGTTCGTATGACTGCACAACTTGATCTATTCCTCCACCATCTTGAGTCTTTGCCTTGATAATGGCATTCTTGTGTGCTTCATACTTATCCTTGCTGTTGTCTAGCTTATTCTTTCTATCCTACAGTGTCTCATTATAACTCTCCATCTTGACCTTGATTCTCATTATTTTATTTATTACCTCTTCTGTCAAGTGGATGAGTGGACCATCTGCTTCCATTTGGAAGTTGCTGTGCAGAGCTTTAAGGGCAGAGTCTTCATCTTGATTCTCTATTTTTCCCTCTACTTTGCCTTCTAGTGTTTCTAGCATCTCTGCTTCAACTCCCATTAAGTCCCGTAACCTCATGCTGATCTCCCTCAGCTTATTATTACATCTCTTGAGGACCCAGCATTCAAACTGTACATCTTTGTACCAGATGTCCACTAATAATGCAGTATTATTATTCAATATCTACTTACTGATAAGCAGTTGTGGGTTTATCTTCCTTATTTCTCCCAACAGGCTAAGGACTCTCTCCAGTTTATAAGACCTTTTCCCAGTCTGCATCTGTAATTAGTCCACCTTGGTCTTGGAGTCACTTAATATGCTCCACCTCTTCAAAGAGGCCTTCATTATTTCAACAGCATCACCCAATGTGGATGACATCCATTTTCTTATTACGGACGCCTCATGCTTCATGAGGTCCAATTTATTTACCTCTTCCTGAGAAATGGCAGTCAATGGGACTGCAGCTTCACTTGTAGTATCATCAGGATTGGTTAAGCCTTTAATGTATGCATGCAACTGAGCAATGTGCTCTTTATGTTGCTTATTCTTCTCCTTCTCTCTTTCCACTTTCTGAATTAGAGAGTCTATAATGTCCTTTCCCTCCTGATCTTCCTGGTCCTCATTGGCAAAACCTAAATCAACTGTACTGATCTGAAATTCATCGACAGTGATTTTACCTTTTTCTTTCTCCACCACAGGTATGGCAATTTGTGCGGTTCTTCTCCCTGTCGCCGGATCTCTTTTGATGGTCGATGTCATCCTGGCCTTCCTCTTGGGCTTCATTATATCCGCGAAGAATAGGGTGGAGATGTCGAACTCTTGAATTTCAATCTCTTCCTCAACATTTACCTCCTTTTCTAACCATGGAGGCACCTGATCATGCCTTTTGGCACCATGATGTTGTTCACCCATATCTCTCGTTTCTATCAACAAGTGTTGTGGAGATGGTGATTTTTCTTTTTCTCTCTCTTGATGCTCGCCTTGCTGCTAATCCTGTGGTGCCTCCTCCTGTTGGGGAACTTCCTTTTCTGGGGGAGCATCTTCTTGGTGTGGGGAACCCTGCGGTACTTTTGTATGTAGATCATGATGATCATGATCTTTCTCCATCATTACTTCACCTGTCCCCAGTTCTTCCCCTTGTGGAGGTTGGTCATCCTCCTTTGGTTTCTCTTTTTCTGGTGGTATGTCCACCATACTTGATATCATAGGATCTGCCTGAGGTGATGGCATCCGTTCTGTGGCTACTATTTGTTCTATGCCTGCACTATCTACCTCTTGTGCCTTAGCAGCTGGATCCTCTATTTCTTCCTTCTTCTCATCAGCCTTTGCTTCTTGGACCTCTACTATAGCAGGTCCTGCTGATGTATCCTGTGGGCTTTGTTGGCCTAATTCAAGAGCATGGCCTTCTGATTCTGCCATCTCTATCTCCTTTGTTGGGTGGCCCTTATCAGGTGATCCTGCTGGCTGTTCAGGACTTGCATCCTGTTTCTCTGTTAAATCCACCACCACAGGACTTGTCACCTCAGTGATTAGTGCTTCTAGCCCTATGTCCTAAGCTACTTGCTCCGGGCTCTTTTCTGGCTCTTCTTCTGCTTGTTTCATCTCCTCAAGCACAGATGGAGGCTTGTGAGGAGTCATACTGATGCCAGCAGCCAATGTTTCCATGTTCTGTGCAGACACATCTTGCACAACCTCATCATCAGACAAGTTGATTGTCTCTTCCAGCGAGACATGTCCTTCTGCTTGTGTCTGGGAGGCTTCCTTCTATTTCTCTTCAGCAAGTTCAGTTTTGAACTTGACAATGGTAGGAAGTGGAACATTGTGCTAAAGTTCCTTCTGCACTTCACTACCTGCCCCTTGTAATTGTGTAGGGGTTTGACTTATCTCACCTCTCATGGAGGTTCTTGGTTTCTTAGGTGTGGTGGGAACCAGCACCTATGGAGCTCTCCTCTTTCTTCTTATTATTAGTGGAGCTTCTTCTTCTTCAGGCTCCTCCTCCATGAGGATATCTCTTCCTGGTTGTTTGGATGACTGACCCACTTCTTGGGTCTCTATGATTCCAGCCTCTGATGTCTTAGTTTTCTTGGGCTTTGGAGGAGAATCTGATTCTAATCCTGATCTGGCTGCCTCTGCTGTGAATACTGCCCTTTCAATTATGACCCCTTTGGGTCCCTTTTCCACCTTCTTGCCCCTTGGGGGTCTTTTGCTTGGCTGTTGTGGTGGAGGGATTCTCTCTCCCTTAGTCTTCCTCTTCTCTAGCAGGAAGTCGTCATATTCATCTGCAGGGATGTCCTGCCCCTTTTTCTTGTTGTCCACCATGATGGCAACACCTTTCTTCTTCAATGCCTCTACCTATGCATCCACCCAAGCTTGGGTCAAGTGTAGGGTTCTGGCAAGGAATGGGTCTAAGGACATGTCCTCCTGCATGGTGAGGTTAGGTGCAGAGATGGTATCATTATAAATCTTTTTCTGCTCATATTTGTCTGCCATTATCCTGCCATCATCATTCTTCAGCTGCTGAGGGAGAGAGATGCAGTCAAATGTCCTAATCTGGTTTAGAGTCAACCTCTGATACCTCCTTCTCCTGGCTTCTGCCTCATCTTCGCAGTCAGTCCAAAAATCTTCTAGGTGCCTCTGGTGAATAGGCTTCCCTAGGATCTTCTGTATCCTGTCGTAAGGATCATATGGTCTTGTTATTGGGAAAGGCAGTAAATTCATCTTATTCAGTGTGACCATCACCTTCTTTATACTATCAGAGTCAGGGCACATGTAGTTGCCAATGCTGACTGGAAACAAAATTGGTGGCAGCTTCTTGGCATCCTTATACATCTGTATCATGGTGGAGCCCTGCCTGATAAATTCCATTAACACTACTGTATCTGTAGGATACCTTGGCCGCATCAAGGGATGTCCTTCAAAACCTTCTATCCTAATATAGGAAAAGGTGGCAAATTGTATGTACCATGCCCCATGCCTGTACACTGCCTCTTGAGCCTCCATGCTCAATCTTTTGGTTCTGTCATCTTCCATGGTCCTTACCAGATGCATAGAGAATGCATCATTGACCAGTTTGTAGTCCTTGATATAGTTGGTTCTCTGCAACTGGGGATGATGATCCCAGATATATGCCGCATTTGTGCCTGTGAGTTTGCCATCTATCACCAAGGCATCAAAAGTGCCTCTATAAGCACAAAAATACACAATATAGGAGGTCATGTAGAATGCACACTCTGAACCTCCCAGATTCAATAGCTGCTCATGCAGAGCATCACTTACTATTTGGCCCCACAGTGGCTTGATGTTTGAATATAGACACATCATTATGATTCTGTATATCCAGTCTCTGAAATCACCAGCATCAGGCTGGCCAGTCACTCTGTTCAGGAGTGCAATCATGTATTGATACTCCTCACTGAAATCATACTTGAAAAGGTGCACAGGGAGCTTGGCCGCTGCATTGTATGTGCTGTTCTCGGCCCACCAAGCATACATGTTCTTTCTGGCCGACTTGTTATTGGCCTCATATTCTCTTTCAGACTTCTTCAAGTCTACACTCTTGACCTTACTGCCCATCGGCAGTCCGAATGTTCGGGAGAGACCCTTGATGGAGAGGTTTGCATACACCCTTCCATGCTTCACCACCTGCCTCGTCTGAGGGTTATAGTTCTGGGCACACTCAATAACAAGCTCCAGCGACTCCATAGAGTATGGGAAACCAACAGCGTTCCACATACCTGACACAAATACTGCATCCAAAGCAGGGCTCTTGTCATGCCCATCATTCAGTTTAGCTGACCAGGCTTCCAGATTTGTACTCCCCTGATGGTTGTCTATAATTGCCCCATATTTGAACATTACCCCTCTCTGAGAAGAGAACATTGGCCTATTGAACTCCTCCTGACTCTTCATTAATCATTTTTCAGCCATGAGTACCTGCAATTAACAAAATCTCTTCTCACAAAAAGGGATATACATGCATACATATTGCAATCATCATGTCCATTGCATCAATTTTAGCATTACTTACTCATATGGGTACATA
Organism: Cunninghamia lanceolata; assembly: GCA_027924645.1. Taxonomy (NCBI): domain Eukaryota; kingdom Viridiplantae; phylum Streptophyta; class Pinopsida; order Cupressales; family Cupressaceae; genus Cunninghamia; species Cunninghamia lanceolata. The sequence goes on from BSBN01000274.1 coordinate 18,230,553, forward strand.
ACCAGAACTTACAGCATCATATCAGAATAGAAACAACATGATGAGGGTTTCATTCACTTACCTGGTTATGCAGATATCTCGTATATACCAGTGGGTTATCAATGCGCTCTTAATTCAGGTGATGATCGCTTTCTTCCTTCCGTCGGTGAGCTCAAATTTCGCAACGGTAGCTGGTATGCAAATATGGAGGCTGGTGCTCTGTAAAACAAATTTATCGCAAGGTAAACGTAACAATGGCGGTTGAATTACCTTTTAACCTTGCAGTTAGGATGAATTTAGGGCAACTCTGACAAGTTAGATCGTATTCTCTGATCATTCGTGCGAAAACGTAGGATTTCGCCAGCTGTTTCATTGGGTTTCGGGGTCGACGGGAACCATCTACCATGTCTGCACGCAATCAATGACAATGGCGGCAAAGGGAGCAGGGGGGATATCCATATGATGGGATATCATGAAGACAGGATGATATTTACATATATCAGGTTGAGTTTTGATATCATCCTCCTTAGCACTAAAATTGTTATCGCGACAAGATTCGGGTGACAAAAGCATCCTTTGTTTACGTTTTAGCACATCAGGAGGATATTTCGGGTTATCGGGTGATGTTTCAAAATATGATGATGGCGAGACAAACCTACTTGTAATCCTTTCTGAATATTAGGATGACGTCATCATGATATTTGTTCTTTGTATCGGCAATGTCACATGACGTCATCGTCATATTGGGCGAACATGATCATGTTTGTAAAATATCTTGTCGAAATGTAGATATGATGATGATGTCATCAGGATGTTTGTTTCTTCATTTATCGTGTTCAGACGATATCATCAGGATATTTGCTAAGGGTGATATTTCGTGTCCGGAGGATATTAACAAATATCGGGTTACATTTGAAAACATGATGTTCGCGATATAAGAGACCGCTTGACAGGAAGACTTACTACCATTTAAAGTTTGATGTCTGGATATTTGAGCCGCAGGATATATCAGGGGATGTTTCAAATATGATGATGATCTTTAAACAACATGACTGAGGTTATAAAATATGATCCTCCCTCTTGCGAACATCAGGTTTGACCAAGACTTTGACTGTTCATAACTCTCGCATCCTGATGAATATTAGGATGGTGTAAAAGGCAAACCTGCATGAATTTTAATGCTCTTTCAGAATATGAGGTCATAGACATGAAATGCGAATTTTGACAAACTGACCTTATAATGGTGACTTACCTCATCCTGACTCCACATGATGATGCACATGACTGATTTTACCAAACCGCCAGAAAGTAGACAACACAAGCCAAAAAGAAGTTGGGTCCCTATTTTGCCAAGCCAAAATGGGGCGTGTTGTGTAACCACACAACAGTATCCATTGAGAGTTTTGGACCAGCCTCTGCTCAGCAACATCCCGTACGTATTAGGTATGTCAACAACTTGAATGTCAATATAATATTGGATTCCAAGATCCGATGCAAGCTGCATGTGGATGTGAGTTAACTCTCCTACTACACTTACTTCTGTTTTGTCCAATTGAGTGACTTTCTTCAAAGATTTAGTAGGATGTAATCCTAAAGCATTCCATATAGATAGGGGCATTACATTCATAGATGCTCCTGAATCTACCAAACAGTTGTGGAGGTTTTTACTGATAATTCTTATGGTGAGGAGGAATGGAGGTGACTCACTCTTATCTCTATATAAGGTCATGTGGGAGGTCTCTACAGCTTGAACAGTAGATGACACCTTATGTTTAACATTATTGTCTTTAGCAGTATGATCCTTACCACTGGACTGACCTGGGGGATGATTATCCTCTTTTGGAGCAGGATCATCTAGTGATTTCATAAACACTTTCTTAATGGCAGGAGTTTTGAGTAACTCTGACAAGGATAAGCTGATTTTGATTTTCTTCATTTCATCAGCCAGATATGTGACTAGTTTGTCAGACTCATGAGGCAGACTTATAGCCTTTGATGATGTGTTTGATGGTGATAAATACTAAGCATTCACCTTAGGGAATCTAGGGTTATTGCTTGCCTTGGGATAAGGAGGTGTATTGAAATTATTTGGAGGTAAAGAAGATGTCAATGGACCAGTAGGTCTGTTGGCATTGTTTCTCAGGTTATACTTATGCTTACCTGGATATTGTTGTTGGTAGTCATGCACCTCCTCATGTTCATTTGAAGGTTCATTTTCATCCTCAAAGGGGAAAACATAATTTGATTCAAAAGCCATGGCCGATTCCTCACATGCCAGGGTGTAATCTTGTTGAACACGTATTGTCTACTGATAAGGATGCTGCATGTAACTCTCTAGCACTAAAGCATGGTCATATCCACAAGGAACAAGTTCATTTCCTTCTACTTGAGGTTGATTTCTTGAAGTATTGGACACTTCAGTCTGGACAATGCTAGCAACAATTCTAAATTGAGGGTAGTCTAACTCTACATGTGCATTAGTGTTGTGAATTCTGCACCAATTAGTGAGGGCTGCTTTTGCAAGGTTGACTCTAGTAGTCTGTTTGGGTTCACCAGGAGGCTGATTGTCTAGGGGTGATGGCAACGAACCATTGTTTGGCCTAGTGTTCCATACTCTAGGCTATCTTTGAGGATTATTATTTCCATTATTGTTGTTATAATTGTTGTTATACCCCCTATTAGGATAGTTTGGTCTATCATTTGCATAACCTCTGTTCTGGTTAGGTTGGGAATAGAAGTTTTAACTCCTTAAGTGAGTAATCATAGTTGTAAGCTTCCTTAGCTGAGCTAATATTTCTTTAATTTCTTCCTTCTCTTCTTGAGCCTTAGCCACTACATTTTTTGTTAAAGGCTTGAAGAATGAAGATCCATTGTTGTTTTGGTTCTAGTCTATAGCTTGAGGTGTCTGTATTTGTCCAGGATATTGCAGCATTTGGCCATTTCCATTTGGAGGTGGCATTATACTCAATGGCGGTATCGGCAAGGGTACTGGCATCACAGCTGGAGGCATCATAGCTCCATTATGTTGTGGTTGGAAAGGATATCCTGGATAACAAGGAAGTGTGGGAAATGCTATGTTTGGAGTAGGGGCAGGAACTAACTACTGATTAACTTTGATAGCTTCTTGGAAAGCTCCTGTCAAAGTTGTGATTTCAGGATGTGCTCTCCTGATGAACATAGAAGTTAAAGGATCTAGAGCTGAATAATAGATACTCCTAGTAGCTGCATCAGCTACAACATAAGGTGCAACCAATTTGGATAACATTTTCTGGAACCTACCATTAAAGTTGGTGATAGGTTCTCCCTCAAATCATTTGATTGTGGTGAATAGATGATAATTCATTGAAGGATCAATAGGTATCTTGAACCTATCAGTGAAAGCTTTTTCTAAGACAGCCCAGGAACTAACAGAACCTTGACCAAGACTAATATACCAATTATAGGCTTCTTCTCCTAAGGAAAAAGGAAATAATCTACATACAACATCTTGATGCTCAATTCTAGCCCTACAGCAAGCTTCTTTAAAAGTTCTGATATGATCATCTGCATCTTGATAGGGATGATACTTTGGACAAATTTTATCCAGATTCTTTGGTAAATCGTGATATGCATTGAAAGTTAGGGGCGATTCTGCCGCAAAGAAAGACATTGCAACCAGAGGAGGTTGAGCCTGAGGTATAACCAGTTGAGGATGGACCAAAGGTGTAACTGGTGATCCTGTAGGTATTTGCAAACCAATAGGAGTCACAGGAGGATGCTTTGGTGATGCTTCTGATGCACTAGAACTGGGAGTGTGATGGATATCGACAGTCCTAGGTCTAAATCCTCTAATAGGTAATTCTTCAAAAGGTCTAGTGGATCGTGACCTAGTATTTATCCTGTGAGCCAGGATTTCTCAAATTTCAGGAGAATTAGCTAGTTGATTGTAAAGATTGGTTGGAATTCACCAGCAAAGGTTATATTTATGGTCAGAAAGCGAGGTTGACTGGATATTTATGGAATATTTGCATGAACAATGCAAATATAAGGTGATATTGAGTCTTGGTGACACTTGCAATAGGATATCAGGTTTTTAAGGCATATTACTTCAAAGCTTTGACAAATTTACCTAAAATTGGCTGATCTTTACAAATTCATGATGATCTACTACAAGGCTTGCAATATTTATGGTTAATCTTGAAACCTTTACACAAGATTAGCATGTACAAGCATAATGCATTAAATCTTTGTGCAATTCTTGAAATTCAGAGGTGTTTCAGTGTTACCTTTCTTCCTGCATCATCAAACCTAATAAACTTACTAATGATGATGAAACTACAATGATCTTTCTAGTTCAGGCCCTCCTTCTAGCACCAATTTATGTTGCGTTAGGAGCAAGGAGCCTGCATAAAATGATTGATGACCAAAGCAATGGTGTCTTTTCTCATTTTGCCCTCCTTCTAGTGCCAATTTGTGTTGATCATGATGTTTAGTCATAAACAAACATAGAATAAAAGTTACACCACAACCTTTACTCATCTTGAAAGATACGATGAATTGAAAGAATACATGATCCCAAGTCTCCATGGATTAGGTCTTAATCAACTAATGTTACTCAGTGGTTGATGTGTGTTGCTGTTTCCATTTTGGGGGCCTTATGTTTGATGAGCATCTAGATTTTGTTCCTGTAAGGATTCTACATAGAAAGGATTATTCCACACAGTATATTTCTACAAATATTGTGTCTATGCTTAAATCTTTGCATGATATTTATCAATTAGACATGCTTTAACTCAAATATGCTACTGATGTTCAATTATCTTCGAGATATCTGTATATTTCATGTACTTTGCTTCTGATTACCAATTATTTGCAATTGTCATGGTGAATTATTCTAAAATTAAAAGAAATGTAAAATAATACTTCAAATTCTGATGAATCTTCAGCTATTGAGCCACATACACATTTGATATTGTCATTAGGAGAAGAAATCAAACCATATGTTCACCAGGATGTTCCACATCTAGATATAGTTGATGCTAACTTTAGAGGATGGTGAATGAAGACAATACATGTAAACTAATGAGCACTCCAAGGGATGCAGCAAATCAAAGCATATATCAAGAATTCAGACATAGATTACTTAGAATTTACGATATTTATAATCAAAACGTCTTCTCTTTCAATAAGTATGCAAAACCATGTACATATACAATAACTTTGAAATGAGCCCTGATACTTTAGCAAACAAATTTCAATTAAGTTTCGAATGTTCAAAATGAGGCATCCCTACACCTTTTATAGAACAAGATGAGGGAGCCGTTACAATTGATCTACGATCAAGATTTATCTATTAAGATCTACGGTGGATATTCATCTTTGACTTTGTCAACATTTGACGTGGCATAGGTTGCCAGCTAGCAACCATTTGAATTGCTTGTTTTCCTAAGTATCAGATGCTTATGTCTTTCTTGGTATTGCATCTTCATCTACTTTTCATTCTTCAGGTTCCTCATCTTCATCATCAGGAGCATCAGGATTATCACTTCCCATATCTTCATCATCCTGATGAATATCTCCTTGTATATGGACCTACATGGATGTCCAATTATTTTCATATGATTGCACTATCTTCTCTATCTCCCTGCCATCTTGAGTTCTTGCTTTGGTGATGGCATGCTTGTGTATCTGATATTTGCCTCGGAGAGTCTCTAATTTACTCCTCCTGCTGCTAGATGTTTCATTCTAGTTTTCCACCTTGACCTTGATCCTCATGATCTTATCCATGGCTTCTTCCATCAGGTGGTTTAGAGGGTCATCAACTACTAGCTAGAAATTGTTATGCAAAGGTTTAATAGCAAACTCTTCATCCTCATTTTCAATCTTTCCCTCTACTTTTCCTTCCAAGGTCTCCAAGACCTCTACTTCATATGACATCATGTCATGCAACTTCATACTGATGTCCCTTAATTTGTTGTTGCATCTTTTCAGCACATCACACTCAAATCTGATGTCCTTGTACCATATATCAATCAAAATGGCAGTATTATTATTTATCACTTGGTTAGTTATGAGAACCTAAGGATTAATCCTCTTTATTTCATCTAAAGCACTCAATGCTTTCTCTAACTTAAAGGACCTTCTTCCTAGAGATGCTTGAAGAATTCCACCTCTTCAAAGAGGATTTCACTACTTCCTCTGCTCCATCAAATGTGAATGACATCCATTTTCTCATTATTGATGACTCATGCTTCATGAGATCCAATTTATTCACCTCGTCCTGAGAAATAGAAGTCAATGGGACTGCATGATCACTTGAAATATCATCAAGGTTAATTAACCCTTTTATATAGGCATGCAGTTGAGCAATGTGCTCCTTATGCTTCTTATTTTTCTCCGTTTCCTTCTTTACCCTCTGGGTCAAAGAATCAATTATATCTTTTCCCTCTTGGCCTTCCTGGTCCTCATTAGCAAATCCCAAATCAACTGTTCTAATCTGGAATTCCTCTAAAGTGATCTTGCCTTTCTCTTTGTCAACCATGGGAAGGGCTACCTGGGCGGTCCATCTACCCATAGTAGGATCTCTTCTTATGGCCAAGGTTTACTTTTCCTTCCTCCTTGGCTTCATTAGAGTTTCTGAAAATAGAGTTGAAACATTAAACTCTTGTATCTCTAATCGTGACTCTGTGCTAATTTCTTTCTCAAGCCACCGAGGAATTGTATCTCCTGATCCTTGTCTTCCATCATCATCATCATGATCACCTTGATCTTCAGTAACTCCATCTATTTTCGATGGAGATGGTGACTTTCTTAGTTCTTCCTCATGATGCTCTTCATGAGGATGATCTTGGGGTATTTCCTCCTATTGAAGAACTTCTTTTTCTAGAGGAGTCTCTTCTTGAGGTGGAGGATCTTGTGCTGCATCCACATGATGTTCGTGTATTACCTCCTTCTGCATCTCATCCATTTTATGGATTTCCTCATCCTAAGGAACATTTGTATCCGTGGATATCATTGTATCTATCTTAGGTGCACTAACATGATCTTGCATTACATTTTGATCTGCACCTGTAGTATCTACCTCTTGAGCTTTTAAGTCCTCCTAACCTAATGTATCCTTTTTACCAGATGTTTCTTGAGTCTGAGGGGTATCTTCACTTAATGTGGCCTTGTCATTCCCACCCTTTTCTTGGACTTCAACTATTTTGGGCTCATTAGATATGTCTTGTTGTTGTTGACCAATATCTAAAGTGTGGCTTTCCACTTCTGCCAGCTTCACTTTCTCAATATTTTCTGTATGATCAGGTGCACCTACTTGATGTTCAGGACTTGCATCCTTCCTATATGCTAGATCAATCACTGCAGGGTTGGTCACCTAATCAACTAATTTATCAAGCCCCATTTCTTGGGCTACCCTTTTTGGGTTGTTCTCTTTTTCCTATTTTGCTTGCTTCAACTCTTCTAATATCACCCTCTGTGATGATGGGGTTCCTTGTGGAGTTATGCGAGTACTTGAAGCAAGCGTCTCCATTCTTTGAGAAGCTACATTATTTACCACTTCATCATCTGATAGATTCACAATCTCATCCAATGAGAAGTGACCTCCTTGACTTGCTCTAGTGGTTTCTTTCGTTTGTTGTTCAGCCTGTTCAGTCTTGAACTGAATTATGGTAGGAACTGGTACATCATGCTATAATTCTTTTCTAAACACTTCACTACCTGCTCCCCTCAATACTATGGGATCATGCCTTATTTCACCTCTCATGGATGTTCTTGGTTTCTTAGGGGTGGATGCCACCACCTAAGGTGCTTTTCTTTTCCTAATGAGGGGTACAGGTTCCTCCTCTTCAGGTTGCTCATCAAGAGGAACATTCTCTTCCATTTGTTTCTATGAGGCTTGAGCCTCCTCATATGTTTCGATAACTTCCATAGCTGGCCTCTGAATCTTTTTAGCCTTTTGCTTATCCATCTGAGGTGGTGCTGATGAGGCTAACGCCTATCTTGATGCGGATGCACCCTTAGTTGTTATGATTATTCTTTCAACAATCACCCCTTTAGGCTCACTGTCAGTTTTCTTACCTCTAGGGGGTCTTTTATTGTGTTGTTGTTGAGGTGGCAACCTTTCTCCTTTAGATTTCCTCTTCTCTATCAGAAAATTGTCATATTCCTCATCTAGAATATTTTGTCTCTTTTTCTTATTATCTAATGTAAGGGCAACTCCCCTTTTCTTTAATGCATTTCTTTGCTCATTAACCCAAGACTGGGTTAACTGCAGCATCCTTCCTGTAAACTGATGCAATGAAATATCCTCAAGTTGATTAAGATCAGGCGCTGAGATTGTATCATTGTATGTCTTCTTCTCTTCATACTCATTAGCCATTATTTTTCCATCATCCTTCTTCAATTGCACAGGCACTGAAATACAGTCAAAAGTTTTGATCTGATTCAGAGTCATCCTTTGATATTTTCTTCTTCTAGCTTCAGCCTCATCCTCACGATCTGCCCAGAAATCTTCCAAGTGCTTCTGATGGATGGGCTTTCCCATGATCTTTTGCATCCTCCCGTAGGGGTCATATGATCTAGCCAGTGGGAATGGCTATAATTTTGTCATGTTTAATCCAACTATATCTTTCTTTATATTCTCAAAATCTTAGCATATGTACCAGCCCATTGTTACTGGAAACAATACTGGTGGAATCTTATTATTTGCTTTATAAGCATCCAGTATTGTGGATATCTTCCTCATGAACTCCATCAAAACAACTACATCAGTGGGATATCTTGGGAGCATGAGGGGCTGACCTGCAAAGCCTTCTATCTTGATATAGGAGAATGTAGCATATTGTATAAACCAGGCACCATGCCTGTAAATAACCTCTTGAGCTTCCATGCTCAATATTTTAGTCCTATCTTCATCCGTTGTCCTAACCAGATGCATAGAAAATGCATCACTCACTAGTTTGTAATCAAGGAGGTAATTTACTCTTTGCAGCTGGGGATAATGATCCCATATGTGAGCATCATTTGTGCTTCCACCAATCTTTCCTACTGTTGTGAGTGCATCAAATGTACCTTTGTAGGCACATGAATATACCTCATATGAAGTCATATAAAATGCACACTCCAAGCCTCCTAGGCTCATGAGATGCTCATTTAGAGCATCACTTATCATTTTAGCCCATAGTGGCTTGTTGTCTGTATAAAGACAGATCAGGATAACCCCATACATCCAATCTTTGAAACTTCCAGCATCAGGCTAGCCTATCACTCTGCTGAGTAGGGCTATCATTTATTGGTATTCATCATCAAAGTTAAACTTATACATATGCACTGGTAGTTTGGTAGCTGTAATATAAGAACTATTCTTTGCTCTCCATTGATACATTCTCTTTCTAGCAGCCTTCTTATTATTTTCATATTCAGTTTCCAGCTTCTTCAAATCCATGCTGACCACCTTCAATGGCAAACTGAAATTGGTAGCAATCCCTTTAATGGACAGATCAGCATAAACCTGACCATGTTTTTCTACTCTCCTGGTCTATGGGTTGTAATTTCTTGCACATTCAACAATCAATTCTGGAGCCTTCATAGAATAAGGGAATCCAGCTGCACTCCACATTCCCGACACAAAAACCGCATCCAACAAGGTGCTATTATTCTTCTCATAACTCATCTTGGCCGACCATGTCACCAAATCTGTGTTTCCTTGGTGTGTATCTGAGATGACACCATATTTGAACCTCACACACTCAGGTTGACCAAACATGGTTTAAGAAATTCGGACTCGGACTTGCTCAATCTCTTATTTGCCATGGTCTCCTGCAAAACAGGACCAATCTTACCATACCATAATCACATGCATGCATATAACAATATATCTTAATGGCATGATGCATATTATACTCATTAATCATCACTGCATCATAACATACATAAAATAAAACTTCAAACCAATAGAAATCACACTACCTGGACATACAGAAAAGGACAGGAGGAGGGTTTTAATTACTTACTTGACAATGCTTATCCTCTTGATTGTGCTGATGAATATGTGAAAGGGATTCAGATACCAGTGATACTCACATGTCTTATTCTACTGCAAGCCAATGCATCCACAGGTATTCGTATGAGGGTTTGAAAGCTCGGCACTCTGTAAAAACTTGTTTTATCACAAGGTAAGTGTAAAATGACTCTATAAATTCACTTTTAACATCATCTTTAGGGTAAATTAGGGAAAATCTGGGTGAATTGACTAAAACCATTGATTCTCTATACGAAACTTCTGGATCTCGCCAGGTGTATGTATCACATTCGTAACCGGTGGGAACCACCTACTGCATTGGTGTGCATTTAATGTCATGGCGGCAACAGGAGGATGATGATCTTTGAAAGATCGAGTGATATTCAAAATATTGGGTGATATTTTAAATATGAGGTGATATTCAAATATCGAGGTGATACTTTAAGATGATGACCCCCCTCAGAATATCAGGATGATGTCATCAGGGTATTGGCTCAGTTCATCGTTTTAGCATTATGACGTCATCATCATGTTGTGTAGGAAGGATCATGTTTGGAAAATATACCTTCGCGAGGTAAAAAAGATGATGATGTCATCATCATGTTAATTTTCATGTCTATCGGGATTGCATGATGTCATCAGGATATTTGTTCGGGATGATATTTTGGGATAGGGTGATATTCAAAGATTGGGGTGATATTCAAATATTAGGGTGATATTCAAATATCGGGTGATATTTGGGAATATGACCTGCACAAAATACATGATGGTGTTGGACGGGTAAATACCATCATCATATAAAATTGATGTCCAGATCTTCGAACCAAATGATTTATCGGGTGATAAAATTAGATCAGGGTGATCTTTGATAAGATGGCTGATGTTAAGAAATATGACCCTCCCCGGAATATTAGGTTTGACCAGGACTTTGACTGTTCATAACTTTCATTCCCTAAGGAATATCAGGGTGATCCAAAAGACAAACCTGCATGAAATTTTGTACTCTTTCCAACCATGAGGTTATTGATATGAAATATGAACTTTGACAAATTTACCTCATGATGATGACTTACCCCAGCCTGCTTATGCAGGATCATCTGCATGACTTACTTTTACCAGATTGCCAGAAAGTAGAAAAACACAAGCTAAGACAAGCAAAAAAGTTGGGTCCCTGTTTTGTCAAGTCAAAATGGGGTGTGTTGTGTAACCACACAATAGTTTGCTTCCTTGATCAATATTCTAGTAGCTTCTTGAGTAGTTCTATTCTTTCTTTCAACCACTTCATTTTGTTGAGGAGTTTAGGGAGCATACAAGTGTCTCTTTATTCTATATTCTTCATAGAAAGCATTAAACTCATTTGAAGTAAACTCACCACATCTGTTAGATCTCAAAAACTTGATTCTCAAATTCATCTCATTTTCAACGATAGCTTTGAATACCTTAAACTTGTCTAGGGCTTCTAATTTTTCTCTAAGAAAGGTAACCCAAATCATCCTTAAATAATCATCAATAAGAAGAATGAAATACCTATCACCTTGTAGACTTCTTGTTCTTGTAGGGCCACATAATTTTGTATGCACCAACTCTAGCAAACTGCTAGAGAATTGTTCTTTTCTCTTGAAAGTAGTCTTTTCCTCTTCCCAAACTGACATTCTTTGGACATAGCATTGGCAGGCTTCACAATCTTAGGAAGGTCTCTCACTACTTGTATAGTGCTTATTCTCACCAAATTGCCAAAGTTAATGTGACACATTCTCCTATGCCATAACCAACTTTCATTTGTCTGGGCTAACAAACAACAATTATTAGTAACCTTCAAATGATAAACATTACCATGAGTGTTCTTACTATTGATGGTGGTTTTGGCACACAACAACGCAGGTATGATTGTTGGTATCACATCTCTCTTGAAAAAGGTATCTTATCCAAGATAGGACTACCCTAAGGATAATACAGCTAGGTCTTAGCTTGCTTGGAATAACTTCAGTGGAATGTCTAGCTGTGCCTACAAGGGGTCTTACATGAAATGTAGGGTTTATGGAAGATGGCAGCAATGCATATGCAGAAACCCTAATGGTTCATACTGTAAAGTCTAAAATTTTAGCAGATGATCAATGTAATGCTGCTTAAACCCTAAGTCTACCAAACTTAATATAAATAAAATGCAAAAGAAAAAGGAGGGAGAGAAGGGATAAGACTGTTGGCAAGAGACACTATATGGATTCATGATTGTTGTCATTGATGGCAACAAAGTTCATCCCACACATCCGCAGAACATGATGTGTCTCTACCGGAAGTCAGAGTGAAGAATGTTGTGGTCCGGTAAGCAAGAACAGAGCATCTAGTGAGGTCCGATAGGTCCGGATCTCTCAGAGGAAGTATCTTGGTGAAGTACAGATTTGGGAAAGTCAAGAGGACTACCTTGAGTGATAAATTCCAAGGATTTAGCCTCCGGTGATAGATGAAGTAAAAGATATGTATACTTGAGTATCGGGTTCCTGATTGGCAGTGTGGATAGAGGAAGAACTGACTGGCAGAACATCAGACATTATTCCGGATGTGTTACTAATGATGGTAAAGGTTATTAAGACATAAGTTATGATTGGCCAACATGATTGATGACTTCTACAAGTATATCCTTAATTCGCATTACTTGGTATGCAAGGATTTAGCCGACAGATCAGAGTTTGTGAAAAATATTGACTATTCCAGGTGCCGACTAGAAAGGTGATGAAATCACTTGTGTGCATATATATACAAAATAGATTTAGTTGTGAGAGGTGTTGTGGTGTAAGGGAATGTGCAAAGAAAAGCAGTAGAGCCGAATAAAAGCAGAAAGGAAGATCCAGTATGTGAAAGGAGAGCAACACAAAAGAAGAGGAAAGATGAAGTGTAGCAGATCAGTTTACTAAGCCTAACCGGAATTGAACTCTAGCATATGTTGATGCTCCTTATCAGTTCAAGTATTGTATTACACTCTTTATAAACTATAGACAGTGTGCCTCTTGTAGGCAGTGTGCCTCTTGTGAGCAGTGTGCTCGAGCAGTGAGCCCTAATTGGCAAGTGCCATTTTGTATTTCCATTCTTCTAACAGAGAATACAATCTTGGCTTAATCACCCCGTGGTTTTTTCTTTTAACAGGGTTTCCACGTCAAAAATATTGTGTCATGTGTATTTCCATTTCATGGTTATGTTTGCTTATTTGAATTAACGTTGCATTGATTATTAAGTAAGTTCAGAAAGCAGAAATAATTAGGATAACTAACTCAACCCCCCTCTCAGTTATCAACAATTGGTATCAGAGCTAATTTCCTCCTAATAGAGTCTAATAGCTTGAGGAAGATCTAGGAATTCAAATGGATGTATATGGTTTAAGGGAGCAACTCAAGACTGCCCTTGATGATCTTGAGCAGTCAAACTCTGAAGTCAATGAATTAAAGGAAAGACTCAAACAGGCTGATGATTTCATGAGAGAACTAAAAGACAAATTAAGTCTCTCTATGAAAAAGAGAAAGGAGCTACTTCAACAATTGACAAGTTAAGGTGAAGCCAATGACACAAATGAAGATCTGAAGGAGAAAACCAAGTTATGTGAAAAGTTATCAAAAGAAATCATTATGGTAAGACATGAAATGGAATTAGGAGTTATGAAGTTTACCTAAGAGGTTGAAGAGAAAAGAAAAACTGAAGATAATCGAAGACAATCTCTCAAGGAGAAATCAGAAGATTGCCACAAGATGGATAGAATTATCAGACATCTTGAATCTGATCTTGAAGATGCTAAAGACAATGAAGAAAAACTTGAGGATCAAATTGTCTCTCTCAAAAGGGATCTTTAAACAACAAATGAATATAAAGAGAAATTCAAGATAAGTTTTGCTTAACTTGAAGTTCTTCTTGAAATTCAAAAGAGGGTAGATGACAAGTGTGGTTTGGGATATGAGAAAGGAGAAAGGTCTAGATCTGGTCAGAAGAATTTTGGATCAGAAAATCCAAGGAATAGGTCTAGAAGACCTCTAGTAAGGCAGCCTAATGCTCAAAGATATCCATCCTTCAATGGATACTACCACAACTGCAATAACTTTGGTCATAAAGCTAATCAGTGCAAAAAGAGAATGAATCAAACTAATACATCCTTCTCTGGATAGTCCTTCAACTGCAAAAGGTATGGTCACAAATCTCATGAATGCAGAAATATGCAAATTAATAATTCATTCAATGGTAGATGCTTTGCATGCAATAGAATGGGTCATATGGCTAATCAATGCAGATCAAGATGATATCAATCAAATATGCAAACAAATGTTGTTTGCCAAATTTGCAATAGATCTTGTCATATAGCCAAATTCTGTAGAAGCAAGAATTAGGACAAAAGAGGTCTGGTATATTATAATCAGAATCAAGATAAGGGAAAACAAAAAGTGAATGCGGATGAAGTTCAAAGTGAGATGAACAAGATTTAGGTGAAGAAAATTATAGAGAATGTAGGGGATGGATCCGCACTAGACTCTGGTGCTGATATTCCTTCTGGAAATTAAAAAGTGAGCTCTAGCTCAGGGGGAGACACAAAGAAAACCTTGTTCCCCCATCCAATCAATTGGTGCCGAAACTGGCACAAGAAGAGTTGCGGATTAAAGGGTTCATAAGGGAAATATCCAAATAAACTATGGTTAAGATTTGGAAGATCCATAAGATGTTTAAAGATCAGGATTGATTCAGTTCTTCAAGTCATCTGAATAAGGCAAACTGGAATAACTTAGGTCGAGCATTTATTGCAACCTGACATTAGGGTTTGCGGTGCAATATAAGGGTTTTCTCATTAAGCATTTGTTCATTCTACATTCAAGAAGAAATGAAAAGTGAAGCTCTGCAACAAAATTCCTCAAGCTCATCAAAGATCATTTGCAGAAGTTAATTCATCCAAAAATCAATCCAGCTAACTCCGTGAAATGAAAGGCGTAAAAGGTATTCTCCGTTATCAAATATCTCTCTATAAATCCTTGAATGATGGGTACTCCAAATATTGTAAAAATCACTGATAGGCCTCGCCCCAAATTCAAGAAACATCCATACAAATCTTTGGAAGTAGATCCCCTAGGAGCATCTTCAACTATTCCGCATGGTGTGTTGCATACAGAAGACATTAGGGTTTACATACACGTGAATATTGAAGAATTTGGGGAATCAAAGTTAGTGGATATCTATCACAAACAGTTAATAGATGATTCTTTTGAGATTAAACCTCAGTATAAAGCCATCCGGGATAAGCATTTTGCATAGTGCATTCATTTCCCCTATTTTGAAGAAGATGAATGGGTTTGGTATGTGTTCAATAGAGTGCATGACAATTTCTTATGGTTGAATAAACCATTTAAGATCACCAAAGACGCAATTAGGGCAGTAATTGGTCTGCACTCATCTGGTGGAATACCTATTCTCAAGTCTGTCAAGAATCAGATAGTAAGTGATGCAACTGGATCAAAATTTGACAAGAGAGCTATGACAATTGAAGACATCACTAAACCAGATGTCAAATTTACATCCATGATAATTGGTTACAAGATTTATCACTCCAGTAGGGAAAATTTAGTATCCAGAACTGCAATTTACATAGCCTATCAAATGCTAAAAGAAAATACTGACTATGATTTGTGTGAACTTCTTCTAAGCCAACTTTTGGAAAATATGCAAAAGATTAAGAAGGATAAGAAGAACTCCTTCAAGTATGGTCGCTTGATACTCTACCTATTCTTTTATTACATGAATGAGCTTCCCAGATCCAATGGCTGGGTATGGCAGAATGACAGACTGGTTGCCATCCAAATCAGAGACTATTTGCATGGGCTTGGGGATGCTAAAGCAAGAAATACAACCCTATGAGGATATTTCAAGAATTTTCAGAACATGATGCAAGCAAGAGAGAGAATTCCCTAGTCTCTTGTTGAAAAATACAAAGACATAGTATGCTTCATGGTAGAGACTGATTAGTGCCTAATGGAGGCAGTAGAACCAAGAACTGTATGGATCATGCCTATGGGGTATGAAGTTGATGAACAAATTATGGAGTTGCATGTTCAACACATGCTAAGTTAGGCAGCAAGGTTTGGAACCTTTGAAGAGCTAAGTGTAAAAGTTCATGTGGAACTCAGACAACCAGAAATAAAGAGGAAAGTAAGAAAAGAAGTTGAAGAAATTGCCAAAGGCTTAGGCATCTCAAAGGAGGCTATTGATACCAATAGAGAAAAGGTGGAAAGGGCAGAGAAAGAGGAGAAAGAGACAGAAAAGGGAAGTAAGGAAAGTGCTTTGGTAGAATCTTCCACCCAGACAAGATCATCAAAGAGATTACCACCTGTCACAGCCAAAAGCTCAAGAACATCAAAATCGAAAGTCCAGGCATCTAGAAAAGGAGAAAAGAGAACAAAGAAAAAGGCAACAAGGTCCTATGTTAGCCTAAAGGATGATGAAGAAACTAAATCAGATGAGATAAACAAACTCAAGAAGAAGAAGAAATCATCCCGTGAACACTCTACCGGTCAAGGAGAAGAAGAGAAGGAAGAGGAATTTGTTGAAAAACCCACTCTATCCTTAGATATTGTAGTGAAAGAAGTCACTATGGATAGGAACCTGCAACCCTTAATAGAATTCTATAATGCATATAATGAAGTAGATAAAAAGATTCTGGAGGAAGCCACAGTTAAGTTTTTGAACACTTACAATAAAGCTTTTATTGAAATTATCTCTCTAATTCCCAAAAGCTTAGAGAAAAGGCTTGAAATGAGGAAGAACAATGCTCGAGCAAAAGATCTCGAGATCCGAGAATAGGTCGCCATTCAGCTCTTTCCTTTAATCACTCTGCAGCAAATGAATATGATCTTCAAATATTGCAAGGATGAGTTCCGGAGCAAAGCTAGGATGAATCAGCTCATGGTTGGTGATACTGACAAAGTGGCAAGAGAGACTGAAGAGATCCTCCGAAATACTTTTAAAAAGTTCAACATTCCCATCATAGAGGACTCCGGTGAAGGTAAAGACAAGGACTCAGAATCTTCTACTCTGGAAGAGGTGGCTCATGAACAAACAAATATCTCTCCTCCAGTTTCCCCTATAGTCTCCAGATCTAAAGGAGAAGAAAGAATATAGGAGACAAAACCATAGGTGAAGGAAAAAGAAGGCGACAGTACCAATGTTGTAGAAGGAGAGAAGACCTCAATAGAGAAGACCACAACTGCTAGTGGTAAGAATGTAGAAGGAGAGAAAGCTCCAAGAGATAGCTCTAAGAATGTAGAAGAAAAGAAAAACCTATCTCTAGTAAGAGACACTGCAAAAACTGTCCAAGAATTCTTGATCAAAGAAACAATGGAGATTGATGAACCAGAGCTTCTACAAGGACCATTTAATTTTGATTCTCTTTCTCTAGTACAGACAATCAAGATAGGTTCATTTGCTAATGCAAAGGCTAAAGAAAAACTCCTTAAGTCTCACATGGAAGACTGTGAGTTGATAGAAGCTACTCTGAAGTGCTAGAAAAGATTATGCCATTGTTTCAGAAGGATCCCACAGCCTCCTCATCCGGTAATCTCAAAACTCTAGTCAATAGTGTTAGCACACATTTTGATTCCCTAGAGAAGTCAGCAAAAGATAAGGTCCGGAAGGAATTTCTTGCAAAAAGATTATTAGAGGTATAAGGGTTGATAATTAATGATAGGAGAAATATGAATATTAGGATAAAGAGCTTAGAAAATGCTCTTAAAGATGGTGGAGAAATGTACAAATTTTGTTTATCATGGTCCAAAACAATAGTGGAGATTGAGAAGAAAATGAAAGAACGGGAGGATAAACTAATAAAACTTTCTCAAAATTTTGATCCACTTACTACATCCATAATAAATCAAGAATGTCAAATGGTTGCAGTTTTGAATGAAATTAAGAAGCTCAAATCATAGCCCAGACCAATGATCCAATAGATCTAAAAAGGGTAGATGTGTTTGCATTCCTGTTGAGCAGTCATATATCAATTTTGAATAGAATGAAGCAAAGTTGGGCTACAAAATTCATTCAATTGAAAACAACTTTTGCAGACATACTTCAGTATATGTAAGCATTCCATATGTATATACTTATGCGGACAAGATTTTAAAAATTTTAGTATGCGGACCCTACCCTTTGCCATTGATGTCAAAGGGGGAGTGAGGAGCAGTGAAAAATGAGGAATCCAACTAAGGGGGAGCTCCAGAAAATATATATAAAAATAGAGCATCAGCCAAGGGGGAGCATAGTGTAAACACTTAGTCATTTTTCACTAAGTGTTGCCATCAATGCCAAAGGGGGAGATTGTTGGTAAGAGACACTATATGGATTCATGATTGTTGTCACTGATGGCAACAAAGTTCATCCCACACATCCGCAGAACATGGTGTGTCTCTACCAGAAGTCAGAGTGAAGAATGTTGTGGTCCGGTAAGCAAGAACAGAGCATGTGGCGAGGTCTGACAGTCAGGTCTGGATCTCTCAGAGGAAGTATCTTGGTGAAGTGTGGATTTGGGCAAGTCAAGAGGACTACCTTGAGTGATAGATGAAGTAAAAGATATGTATACTTGAGTGTCAGGTTCCTGATTGGCAGTGTGGACAGAGGAAGAACTGACTGGCAGAACATCAGACATTATTCCGGATGTGTTACTGATGATGGTAAAGGTTATTAAGGCATAAGTTATGATTGGCCAACATGATTGATGACTTCTACAAGTATATCCTTGATCTGCATTACCTGGTATGCAAGGATTCAGCCGATAGATCAGAGTTTGTGGAAAATATTGACTATTCTAGGTGCCGACTAAAAAGGTGATGAAATCACTTGTGTGCATATATATACAAAATGGATTTAGTTGTGAGAGGTGTTGTGGTGTAAGGAAATGTGCGAAGAAAAGCAGTAGAGCCGAATAAAAGTAGAAAGGAAGATCAAGTATGTGAAAGGAGAGCAACACAAAAGAAGACAAAAGATGAAGTGCAGTAGATCAGTTTACTGAGCCTAACCGGAACTAAACTCCAGCATATGTTGATGCTCCTTATCAGTTCAAGTATTGTATTACACTCTTTATAAACTATAGATAGTGTGTCTTTTGTAGGTAGTGTGCCTCTTGTGAGCAGTGTGCTCAGGCAGTGAGCCCTAATTGGCAAGTGCCATTTTGTATTTCCATTCTTCTAACAGAGAATACAATCTTGGGTTAATCACCCCATGGTTTTTCCCTTAACAGGGTTTCCACGTCAAAAATATTGTCGTGTATTTCCATTTCATGGTTATGTTTACTTATTTGAATTAATGTTGCATTGATTATTAAGTAAGTTCAGAAAGCAGAAATAATTAGGATAACTGATTCACCCCCCCTCTCAGTTATCAACAAAGAGATCCTATAGACAATTGCAGAAATGATCAACAACCAGATAGATAGATTCCCAACAATAAACAAATCTCTGCTTAACCAGGTAGCCCACAATGCCACAGAGAATGTGCAATCTTCTAAGGAGATGTAATGATTTTCAAATTGTAGAGGGTTCATCAAACACTCAATCCTTGGTGCAACTCAATGAAGTCGTACAATAGAACTTATCTCATAAACTATGCCCAGACTAACCATGCACAATGGCATACAATCAGCAAGCCATTAATGGTATGGACAGGAAATCCATCAAATATCTGAATAATTAATCACAAGTGCAACTGAATATCAACTAATTTTAGATTGACATGAACTGTGATGACCAAAATAAGACAACACATAATCACAAATTCCCAGCAACCTGCAAAATTTGCTTTGTATTGACTGTATTTGGGCAAAGTCTCAATAATTTAGTATCTAATCTTACTTGTTATAATGAGAGAATGATGGCCCTTTTATAGACAAGGCACCATACCAAGTTTTTTAATGGATGATGGAGATTAACTCAACACCAACGGTCCAGATTACATGGCATTTAATGAGATACATCAGTTAGTTACATTTTCGGATTTGCATTTGTCCTTTAGGAAAAAGACAAAATACAACTTGAAAATACATTGAATCTAGACAAAATCGATACCCATTTGGTTGGACATGATGGAAAGTCAACTTTCAAGGCCTAATAAAGCCAAAATAGAATCACATGACACTTGAAAATATGAGCTGATGTAGATTCATGAGATTCCAAGTGCTAGATGGATCAAGAGGTGTATGTGGCACATTCTTGGTGAAAGTGTATCCAACTAGATGCCTGTTGGAACAGCTATATGCATGTCTTGGTGATCCGATCCAAGGTCATTTGAGTGGTATTTTTGGAAAAATATTGAAATTATATTTTTTGGTATTTTCTACATCGTAGTAAATTGCATTTTCGGAGGCCTTCAGAGCGGAATGGGGGCTCGAAACTGGTCGGTTTCTTGGCATTAAGCCTAAGCAGCTGGGTAGCTCAAACTAGATAACTAGTTTATCTTTCCAATGAGTCCAAGAAGTTTAAATTCTAATAAAATAGCTAGGAGTTATGACCCCAAGACTGGATCACTAGGACATTGGACTGGATCTGCAGGAATAATAGTGATGTAGGCATGATCTTTAGTGTCTTCAAGCTTCGGGGACTTATTTCCATTATCCCAGACATCATACTAACATCCTCTTGCAGGTGTAGTAGGATTTCTAGCACTGACCGACCTGCGCGACTTAAGTCGGTGGAAGGCCATTTCAGCGCAAGTCGATAGAGGGCAATTTTAGCGCTTTTCTTTGAAATTGTCTCGGTGGGGATTTTTGTTCTGACTGACTTAGCGGTATCTTAGAGGGAGGTCGGTGGGAGGTAAATTTAGCGCTGAGGTTAGTAGAAGGCATTTTTAGTGCTTTTTGGAGTAGGGAGTGTTTTTAGTGCCAGTTTTGGAAATGTCCAGGGTGAAAGTATATTTAAAAATATATTAAAGTATAAGTTTAGATATGAAATTTCTTATACTTTAAATATTTTTAAATATACTTTTAGGATGTTTGAGATAGGTTCCAGATCCATCGGATTTCATATGCAAATTCTAAAATTTTGTGGTTCCACCAAATTTCAGACTTAGCCAAATCAGGGCTTTAGGACCATGCATCGGGGTGAAAGCACATGGACCCCTTAGTGAAATCTTGTGGAATTTGACATGATTTAGCAAATCTAAGACCTGGAAACTAGGAATTTCAACATGAAACATCCTATAGAAGCAATTTCAAGGATAACATCTAGTGACATAGGATTTTGAGCAAAATGCAGTAACACCCAACTCTAATGTAGAAGGGAACAAATGGCTATTTTTTAAGCACAAGACCACTCAAGACACTTCCAAATCAATCATGAAAGACATCAAATCACTCTAAACATGCAAAGTACTCAAATCTGGAACAAATCATGCATTCTAGGCACAATTCACCTTCTCATCATCATAAGCAAGAGAGGTCGAGATTCCAAGCCAAAGCAAAAGAGGGGATCTCCATTTGTCAAAATGGGGTGTGTGTGCAAGGTACAACAAATGGCAACTCTACTGGAAAATGCTCCAGAGCATTGCAATGATAAACTTTAGTTTTGAACCCAGAATCTATGTGTTTCCCACATGTTAGACAAGAAAGCATGATATCCTATCAAAGAATCAGAGACCACTAACCGGTGCAACCATCCATATCCTGAAAACTTGAGTGTGTGCAATTGTATTCATTCCTATCCCTTAGCAACTAAGTTCACCCAAGATCCTTCGTGCTAAGTTATGGAGTTGGGATCATTTTACCACCAAGAGAATATGCTCTGATGTTGAGATATGACGATTCTTGATAGAAGTGAATGATGTTTCTTCCAGTAACAACTCTTCTGCAATGATATTCTTTCTTGATAATGGCATTGATGATCTCTGATGCTAGTACTCTTCAAATAATAGTCTTCAGGTGAGAGTATTCAAATGATAATCTTCATATTGATACTTTGCAGTGGGTCAGGTGTTGAAAAACACCTTCTATTTTTACCCAGTATAGGCTAGCAGTACTTAGTAGCACCTGCCACTCTCATTTGGATCCAAAGTACTGGTGTGGGTGGTAAAATGGAAATTCAAACTTTTTCACTTAACACAAGATCACCCAGACTTAGCTACTTCAGGATTATTTTAAGTGTGAGAGATATATGGTTAGAAAATACTTTAGGTACACCAACTAACGACTCCTTTCCAATAAATAGACATCATACTCCTTGGTATAACAGTGGAACCCACAGGAAGACCTAAGCGGAAACCCTAGCTTCTCAAAGAAATATTCTAAATTACTTACCCAACAAAGAAGCACTTACAGGTCTGCACAACTGGCACCACATTCAAGAAATGGAGAACCCAAGCAAAGCAAACTACTCTAACAAAAGCAAATAGAAAATAGAAAGAACAACTAACAACTAACAAATAAGGAAAAGAAGAAAGCAGAAACTAAACTAAACAACAAGAAACTAACTAAAACCTAACTAGAAACAAGCAAGACTAGGAACAAAGATCTCAGACAATAAGTATTTACACTACCCCATGACTTATTTCTCAAGACATGCAAAAGTAACAAGGCGTAGGTCAGTGTCCTAAGTATGGCAAATTCATCTCTATACTCTGAAAAGTAAGGTAGAGGCATGCTAGGTTCATGTTCGGAGTACCCATTATGCAGGATCAACAATTGGGGGAGTTCATTAGGGCCATTATCAATCCATATGTAAGTTGTGTTACCTAAACCACCATAATCAAATTGATAATTGGAACTGAGTGGAGAAAGGGAAGATAAAACCTGATTTGTAGTACTGATGATTGGAGATGCAAGTTCAACACCTTTTTACATTGCACCAAATACCTTCTTGTCTTCAGTGGGACTCAGCTCATGGTGGATCATGTCTTGTGCATTAGGTACCTCTGGATCACTGAATGCCACAGCAACTTTCCAAGCAAACAGGAAGTCTAGGCAACCTTCCTCAGGATGTGGATCATTTGGATGAATTCTACACGAATTGGCCAAAGCAAAGTCTATCATGTGTGGTGAGTTTCCATGCAATAACATATCCTTGCTCATTGTTGACACCAACTCAATGATGTGATCAAGTGATTGACATGAAAACGCTTCCAAGTCATCACTTTACAGGACAGTTTGATTTTTATTCTTAGATTGTAGATTTTTACTTTTAGTTGTCATTATTAGGTCAGCATCAACCATGTGGAGCTCTTCCTTTATGCCATTATGAGTAGAATCAGTATGCTGAACATATGATATACCTGAATCCATTTTGCCAAAATTAGTCATATGCTTCAAAGCAACTCCCTCTGCAATGATCATCAATCCTTGTATTTCATTCGTTGGCTTATATGAAATTAAAAATTCATTGTCTGCAGCAGCAACACGGTCTCCTTTTTCCTCTATAGGTAGATTCTTGATATCAATGTTGCTTTGAAGTGGTGTACTATCCTGATTTTGTTCATCTGACTCAGCTAGAGACCCTTCTGCAGTAATTATATCAAGCTGATATGGTTGATCGTGATGATTTACTGGGCTGATACAATCAAGAACTTGATCACTTTTCTTTGGATAATATGATTGTGGCTCAAATATGTCAATTGGAACGACTTCTTGCATTGTTGTCCATGACCGTTCTTCATCAGCATGCCATATTTCTTCTTGTTTTTGATGTTGTTCAAACTGATTTAACTGTTGTTCCAACTTAGAATTATCAGCGGTCTGAAATGAACTGTTGTTCTGCATCTTTGTTGTAGCAAATTCAAGTTCATAATTTGTTATCTGGGGAGTGTTTGATTGCTGATCTGCATCTTTAATATGTCTGCATATCAAATCTAATTTATCATCTACCTCATCCACTTCCTTAGTAGTAGAAAATTGACCGTGTACATTGTCCTGTTCATTGTCTTGTGACTAAAAAATAGATTTTTGCCATGCTGGGATAGCATATTCTATGATTGAATAGTCTGGATCCAGTGGTTGAAAACCAAGCTTTATCTAGGCAGGGACCTCATCTTCATTGGTCGGGTGACCTTGTTGACCATGATCATTTATGAATGGAATATTTGCAACTCCTTGCAAGGCCTTTCCCTATATATGTCTGTCATATCCATATCCTACTTCAGGCTTGTAAACTTCAAAAATAGGAAGCAATCCCTTCAAATGTAGATCCAATCTTTGGAGGAAAGTTAAACAATCAATCTTGTCATGCAGCTCTCTAGGATGTCTACTGCCGACCTGTGCTGAACTAAAATCGAGTAGTGTTAGTGGACGATACTTCACCCTGACTTGCCTATCTAGCACTTCTTTGAAAAGTGGGATATTCACTTGGAAGGTCTCTTCATGATATGACTGTTGTGATAGTGTTTTGAAGAACGAAGGAGTCTCATGACTGAAACCCTTCTGAGTACCCATTGGATCAGAATTTTCTACACATTCATTTCATTTCAGCATCTGCAGTGAACCAGTAAACTAAAAACCTACATAACATCTTTGTCCGCCCTCCTTCTAGTGCCAATTCTATTGATGGTGGTTTTGGCACACAACAATGCATGTATGATTGCTGGTATCACCCCTCTCTTGAAAAAGGTATCCTATCCAAGATAAGACTGCCCCAAGGATAATACAGCTAGGTCTTAGCTTGCTTGGAATAACTTTAGTGGAATGTCTAGCTGTGCCTACAAGGGGTCTTACATGAAATGTAGGGTTTATGGAAGATGGCAGCAATGCATATGCAGAAACCCTAACGGTTCAAATTGTAAAGTCTAAAATTTTAGCAGATAATCAATGTAATGTTGCTTAAACCCTAAGTCTACCAAACTTAATATAAATAAAATGCAAAAGAAAAAGGAGGGAGAGAAGGGATAAGAGATCCTATAGATAATTGCAGAAATGATCAACAACTAGATAGACAGATTCCCAACAATAAACAAATCTCTGCTTAACTAGGCAGCCCACAATGCCACAGAGAATGTGCAATCTTTTAAGGAGATGTAATGATTTTTAAATTGTAGAGGGTTCATCAAACACCCAATCCTTGGTGTAGCTCAATGAAGTCGTACAATCGAACTTATCTCATAAACTATGCCCAAACTAACCATGCACAATGACATACAATCAGCAAGCCATTAATGGTATGGATAGGAAATCCATCAAATATCTGAATAATTAATCACAAGTGCAACTGAATATCAACTAATTTCAGATTGACATGAACCGTGATGACCAAAATAAGACAACACATAATCACAAATTTCTAGCAACCTACAAAACTTGCTTTGTATTGACTATATTTTGGCAAAGTCTCAACAATTCAGTATCTAATCTTACTTGTTACAATGAGAGAATGATGGCCCTTTTATAGACAAGGCACCATACCAAGTTTTTTAATAGACGATGGAGATTAACTTGACACCAACGATCTAGATTACATAGCATTTAATGAGATACATTAGTTAGTTACATTTTCAGATTTGCATTTGTCCTTTAGAAAAAAGACAAAATACAACTTGCAAATACATTGAATCTGTACAAAATGAATACCCATTTGGTTGGACATGATGGAAAGTCAACTTTCAAGGCCTAATAAAGCCAAAATAGAGTCACATGAAACTTGAAAATACGAGCTGATGTAGATTCACGAGATTCCAAGTGCTGGATGGATCAAGAGGTGTATGTGGCACATTCTTGGTGAAAGTGTATCCAACTGGATGCCTGCTGGAATAGCTATATGCATGTCTTGGTGATCCGATCCAATGTCATTTGAGTGGTATTTTTGGGAAAAATATCAAAAATATAATTTTTGATATTTTCTACATCGTAGTAAATTACATTTTCGGAGGCCTTCGGAGCGGAATGGGGGCTCAAAACTTCTCAGTTGATTGGCGTTAAGCCTAAGTAGTCAGGTAGCTCAAACTAGATAACCAGTTTATCTTTCCAACGAGTCCAAAAAGTTTAAATTCTGATAAAATAGCTAGGAGTTATGACCCCCGGACTGGATCACTAGGACATTGGACTGGATCTACAGGAATCATAGTGATGTAGGCATGATCTTCAGTGTCTTCAAGCTCTGGGGCCTTATTTCCATCATCTTGGACATCATACTAACATCCTGTTGAAGGTGCAGCAGCAATTTGGTTGATAAAATAAAGTTTCTGTATTTCTAGGTCAGCACTACATATCTGTGTGTACATCCTTCCAAGATGGCTCCAACAAGCTCCTATGCTCTCCAATACATACAATTCACAATGCAAAGCATCAATTTCATCTTAACAAGTCATTTTTCATTATTTTAAATCAGAACATGTCCATTTGTAGTCATGGATCAGTCAAAACAGCTCATTGTCAATGCCACTTTTTTATAACCAACCTCTTAAATCTAGTATTTTTACACAATTTTCTACATTTTTTACCATTTTCAAGCACCCATTTGGCCAATATATTGATCTAGAAAGTTTTTACAGTCATTAGGATCCATTTGCAGACTTTAATTTCATATTTTTCTAGCCTTTGTTGCAAAAAGTGAGATTTTTGGGGTTGTCCGACCTTTCATGTATAGTAGCATTAATTATCATAAACTATGCCAAAAATCCACACAAACCTGATAAAATGTTTATCGTGATGTGAAAAATAGATATACAATTCAAATCCATCAAGAAAATCCAAGTTGTACCTTGAAAAACCTAATTTTTGGCCCAAAATACCAAAAAGTGTTGATTTTGGGGTTTACCGACCTAGCGTGGATTTTGGGTCCATCCGACCTTAGTGCAGATTTTGGCTCCATCCAACCTTGCATAGATTTTGGCTCCATCTGACCTTGCATAGATTTTGGGATTGTCCGACATTAGCGCAGATTTTGGGTCCAACCGACTAAAGTTAGTGAAGGTAGTTTTTCAGCGCAGGTCCATGAGGCTTATTTTTAGCAAAAAGTTTGTTTGGTGGGGATTTTCAATGCAACCAACTTGCGCGAGTTTTAGCACCGACTGACCTACATGACTTAAGTCGGTGGAAGGCCATTTCAGCATAAGTCAGTATAGGGCAATTTTAGCGCTTTTCTTTGAAATTGTCTCGGCGGAGATTTTTGTTTCGACTGACTTAGCGGTAGCTTGGAGGAAGGTCGGTGGGAGGCAAATTTAGCGCTGAGGTCGGTAGAAGGCATTTTAGTGCTTTTTGCAGTAGGGAGTGTTTTTAGTGCCAGTTTTGGAAATGTCTAGGGGTAAAGTATATTTAAAAATATATTAAAGTATAAGTTTAGATATGGAATTTCTTATACTTTAAATATTTTTAAATATACTTTCAGGATGTTTGAGATAGGTTCCAAATCCATAGGATTTCATATGCAAATTCTAGAATTTTGTGGTTCCACTAGATTTTAGACTTAGCCATTTTTTAGGATCTTCAGGGTTTCAAACTTAGCCAAATCAGGGCTTCAGGACCATGCATCGAGGTGAAAGCATATGGACCCCTTAGTGAAATCTTGTGGAATTGGACATGATTTTGCAGCTCTAAGACTTTGAAACTAGGAATTTCAACATGAAACATCATGTAGAAGCAATTTCAAGGATAACATCTAGTGACATAGGATTTTTGAACAAAATGTAGTAACACCCAATTCCAATGCAGAAGGCAACAAATGGCTATTTTTTAAGCACAAGACCACTCAAGACACTTCCAAATCAATCATGAAAGACATCAAATCATTCCAAATATGCAAAGTACTCAAATATGGAACAAATCATGCATTCTAAGCACAAATTCACCTTCTCATCATCATAAGCAAAAGAGGTCGAGATTCCAAGCCAAAACAAAAGAGGGGGTCTCCATTTGTCAACATGGGGTGTGTGTGCAAGGCACAACACTTACTAGTAGCAATTAAAGTTCCAGAGATTTTCCTTATCTTACACTCATTATCCTTAAACACCAGATTATGCCCTTTTTCACACATTTGTCCAATGCTTAGAATATTGTGCTTTAAGCCTTTGACATAAAGTACATCATCTATATTATGTTTTCCATCAAAGGTAATTGAACCTTTTCCACAAATCTTACCAGCTACATTATCATCAAACTTATCTAGTTGTCCATCATATTTTTCAAACTTAACAAACTTACTCTTATCTCGTGTCAGGTGATTTGGACATCTACTATCAATAATCCATTCATCTTCTTTTTCAGCATGAAATGCAGACAACTCTCCTGGACTTCCTTCCTTCACATAGCTTGCAAGATTAGTAGAAACCAGTTCTTCTCTAAGTGCAATAAACAAGCATTCACTACTATTATGATCATTAGAATCAAGTTCATCATTAGTTCCACCATCATCATCTCTAACATAGTAATGCTTTCTTACCATCTTTCCTTTACTTTCATTGTTTTTTATCTTCAAAGCTCTGTTAGGACATTTTGAAGCATAATGACCAATTTTACCACAATTGAAACATTTGAAAGGTAACTTACCTTTAAACTTTCCTTTGTTGCCTCTTTTCATTCTTCTTGCAAATTTTGCCTCAAGCTCTTCAAAATCTTCTTCATCTGATTCGACAACATATTTATCTAATCTAGCAGTCTTTTTTTCCTTGGCCTTAAAAGTAGTCTTAGTTTTCGCAAGGCCATCAGTAGTACCAAAATCTCTCATCTCAAAAGCAGCTAGTTTACCAAACAATTGATCTTTTGAAATCTTTCCCATATCAAATAGTTGTTCAATGGCAGATACCTTGTGACTATAAGATTTGGGAATAGTTATGAGTATCTTATCTACAACATCCACATCCTCTAACTTTCCATCAAGACCCTTGATGCTACTAACAACTTCATCAATCTTCTGTATGTAACTTGTTATGATCTCATCTTCATCCATTCACATGGTTTCATATGTGGTCTTCAAGTTCTACAACATAGGCATCTTGATAGATTCATTAGCTTCATAGATTTTCTTCAATTTGTCCCAAATCTCATGAGAAGTTTCTAAATCCACAAATTCACCATTTAAAAGCTAGACATGGCATTTAATAGAGCATTTTTAGCTTTGTGATTATCCTCAAAATCCTTAATCTCTTCATCAAATTGTGGACCACCTTTAGGTACTATGTATTTATCTTTGTCCATCTTCCAAACATTACAACTAATAGAAATAAGATAACTTTGCATTCGTACCTTCTAGTAGGCACAGTTAGATCCATCAAACTGAGGAATGTCTTTCTTGTGTCCCATCCCAGATCTACCTTAAGCTATTAGTCTTTCCTTTAAGGAACCTCACTCTGATACCAATTGTTGAAGGCACAAGACAACTGAAAGGGGGGGCGAGTCATTTGTATGAAAAACCTTAACTTTAAACTAAATCACATTCACATTCACTTACTTTAACTCCTTAATCTGTTATGAAGATTAATCATGAATAGAAGAATCAAAACATGAACACATCAACACCATACACACATGAACAACAGATTTTTATGTGGAAAACCCTAAAAGGGAAAAACCATGGTGAGTGTTAGCTCACAATATAATGTAGTAACAATATCGAATAACAAAAGAGGCTCCTACCTTAGGGGCTCACTGCCCAAATGAATGTTCACTACAAAAAGGCTCATTGGAAAATGGTGGCTCACTACCAAAGGGTGGCACACTACCAAGATGGGTGGCTCATTGCCATGAACTGATATAGTAGCATCTAAAACATGCTTGAGTTTAGTTTCATTAAAGTGCAAAATATCTCCTCTACTCTACCTTTACAACATGCACTTTATCTTCGCATCTTTTCACTTACTCCACTCATAGAGTCATTACATATATTTATATCGATCATCAAACTTAGAACATACATCAAGGTCTAAAATACAATTTACAACCATTGGAGATATCTCCAAGGTTGGCAAACATACATAATTCAAATTAGGTCTAGACCTAAACAAACTTATGTAGAAAATGAATGAAGGAAGAGCACTTCACAACTTAGCTTAGACCCAAACACATCCTTACATGCTTCAATATGCTTCCACAATCCACGAATCACCTCCGCAACAATTGTAAATAACTAGGTCAGCCAGAACTAGTGCAAACATCAAGAATACTTAGATACATGTATTAAACACAAAGAATACTGAGAGGGGGGTGAATTAGTATTCTATAAAACCACTCATTTTGTTGTTCCTTGATCTAATTACCAGATTCAATAACATGAAAGCAGAATAAACATAAGAACAACAACCATAAAGAGATAACACAAAGACACTAGGATTTTTACATGGAAAACACAAAAAGGGAAAAACCATGGTAAGTGTTAGCTCACAATATATTATGATAACAATATTGAATTACATGAAGGCTAACTTCCTTAGGGCTCACTATCCTGGAACTCACTTTCCAAGAAGTGCTCACTACAATAGGCTCATTGCCAATAAACTAGAAGAGAAGATAGAAGAAGAATTGGCTCACTACCAAGGGATGACTGTACAAATACATCTATAGAATGCTAAGGTCAAGTTCTAGTTACATCTTAGTACACAAACTCAAATGTCTTCATAATGTCAGCTCTTCTTTTTCTTCTCTACTTTACATAAACTCTAATCTTCTGTCCTTACTATCTTTTTCTGGTCACAACTCTGCTATAGATTGCACATACATTGAATTCACACACATCGCATCATCTAACACCCCTTCAACACTAAAATCCATTGAGTATATATATCCACTCCAAGATTTATCTCATAATTAGGTCAGCAAGCCAAATATGAATCATGTATACAAATTTTATATCTTGCTGGCACAATCTGCAATGCAGACCCAAATAATCATTTAATAGTCTTAATATAGGTTAGTACTAATCATTCAACCACTTAGATTGATTGTTCAAAGAATATATCTTCTCCACATAAAGATCTAACATGCTTATCATCTTGTCTCTTAAGAACATGCTTGACCAATTCATCTGTCACAACATAATTCTCATTGCAGACCATATGAGACTCAAAGATTCATAACTAGCATTCATTCTGGACTTCTTATTATACCTTCAAAACCGTAGGACAAAATATGCAATAGCGGAGGAATGCAAACCCTTTTAGTCTGGTACTATGCATTGTTCCTGACTTAACTCTATTCACCTAGACTTAGATATTTTGCAATATGACTTTCGGAGGAAGTCAAGCCTTGAACACTGGTGAAAATGATCACCAAGTATTTATGAATAACATACCTAGACAGCATATAATTTCTTCAACTGCGGAGGCATACTAACAAAAACACTTTCATTTACACTATATAATGTATACTGCCCATACTTAGCTATTTATCCTTCCAGAGTAAAGTCTCTTTGCCATGCCAGTGGAATCTCCTTTCATTGTTGCCATCAATGAGAACATTCAATCATTCATCAAAGCAGTGTCTCTTGCCAACAATCTCCCCCTTTAGCATTGATGGCAACAGTTAGTGAAAAATGCTTGTCTACTCCCCCTTTCTAAATATACTCTATTTTTCTTCTCCCTTTTAGATGTTTGCCCATTTTTTACTAGTCTTCTTCTCCCCCTTTGACATAAATGACAAAGGTGTATATACAAGAGTCAAAATTGTTTCAAAACTGTAAAAACTGTCATACTCTATTGTGACCTGTCAAATTACTTTGTTGTATGTGGAAGGATATCTTTGTACATGATGTTTAATTTTGTTAACTCTCCAACCCACTTATTCTTAGCACTGTTCAGAATTTGGATGTTCTCATTTACTTAAATTACTAGATCTTCTGCCTTTTTCACGCTGATAGGTATGTTAGTTGTATCTTGAACCTTAAGGCTTCTACAACTAGACTTGTCATGATCTCAATTTTAGAGCTTATCATTCTTCTCAGTAGGTACATCTTGTTTTTAATTTCTTCCTATCTACTGAGTAGACTACATATGTTGTTTTGAATATTTACAACTCGTGTTTCTATGATGCTGATTGAGTCAACTACTGGATCAAAGGTCTTAGAAATATTTGTAAGTTGAAGCTCCATGCTTTTGACCTTCTCTTCTATTTCCTTAGTGGTCTTAGGCCATGACAAACAAAATTTGTATATATCACAGGCTTCCATGATTGCATTCTCCATATTCTTGATACTATCTTCTAACAAAATTTTGTCATTGTCTAACTTGATTTTTAACTATACTTGTCTGTTATCTTCAAATTCCTTTCTAACTTTAACGTCAGAAGATTTTTCAAAGGACTCAAAATGAGTACTTATAGAATTTATTAGACCTTTGAGCTGATTAGGTGATGACATTGATATATCTTTTGGGTATGAGGGTATCATCTTTTCTAGAATATTGAATGCTTCATCAATGAGTTCATTGTCCTGTATATATATTTTTAGTATTTCTTCCTAAGCATTGGCTTGCACAGATGTCTAGTTTTTCCATTTTTGGTAGTATTTTTCAGTTTGCTTAGCAGTACATCAGCTAACTCAGTCAAAACATCTTCTGTAACTTCATACCCTAGTGCAAGAACCCATACAGTTCTTGGTTCCATAGCTTCCATGAAGTATTTGTCTTTATATACCATGAATACAATGTCCTTTTCATACTTCATCACTACATTTTTAGGTATCCAGACTCTACATGACATTTTCTTTTGAATGTTCTTGAAGTATCTCCATAGGATTTCATTATGCTTGTCTGCATTTCCCAAACTTTGTAAGTGATTTCTTATTTGAGTGACTACTGGTGTATGATCGAACTAGATAGTGTTTCCAAGGTCAAGTAGCTCTTTCAGAAAATAGAAGAGTAGGCAAGTGATCAGTGTTCCATATTTGAAAGGATGACTTGTCTCTTTTGTTCTTTTCAAGTTCTCCATTAGTTCACTCCAGAGCAATTCACATAGGTCATAATCCTTGTTATTTTTATCATGTCATATGTTGTGTATATGGCTGGTGCAGACACAGAATTTTCCTTGTTGGAAGGGTATATTTTGTGTCCAATAATCATTGATGCAAATCTGACATTTAGATCCTTAATATCATTTATTGTAAGAGTATTCTTGTCAAATTTGGCTCCTATTAGCTACATTACCACATTGTTATTCATTTTTTTCCACCTGGAACCCTTCTGGAAGAGGTCATACCAGTTGCAGCTTTGATAGCTTCTTTAGTTATCATATAAGGTTCATCAAGCCATAGAAACTCATCATGAATCTTGCTTAGAATAAGCTTAACCCATGCATCATTCGGGATCATAGGAAAATCCAACCAGGTGTCAAATTTCTTTTATCCTAGAATTTTATATTCATCTTTTAATACAATATCCACAGTAGTCAATTCATCCAAGTATAGTTTTCCTAGATTCATGTGATCATATTCCGCTAGTTTCACATGAATCTTTGTTCTAACATCTTCCTTCTGCATAACTCCATGTGGAGTAATTGAGAATGCCCCTATAGGATCCTTTTCTAGTGACTTGAAGAAATGTTTCCTAAACTTGAGGCAAGGCTTTTCTGCTATCTTGATTACTTGAGGAGTAAACATTTTCCTAGAATAATTCAAACTTCACAGTAGGTTTTCAAACTGTGAATACCTTTCTACCGAATTAGGGTTTTTCTTCACTTGAGATGGACTTGATTTGAATCGCTTTGGAAATATCTGTAGACACTTGGATTCTTGCTTTAATTCTCTTGGACACTTGATAGGTTGAATACAAAGTGAATTGTATATTGAATGAGTTCCCTACTATCCCCTCATATGAAAACCTAAGTCATCATAAATGCAGTCCTTAAAAAGATGTCAAACACTTCTCTATTAAGTTCAGCTAGTCTAGATTGCTCTACAATGTTTCATGTTTAATCCTTTTCTTCTAGAATTTCTTTCAAAAGATATGTCATATGAATCTTCACATCATATCATCATGCCCAATCCTATGGGGATTTGGATTTTCAATACAGGTCCCCCTGAGCCAGAGCTCCTAATTTACTTCCCAGAGGAAGTATCTACACTAGAGACTAGTGTGGATCCATCCCTGATATTATCAACATCCTTCTTAATCTAGACCATGCTCATTTCCTTCTTGATTTCTATTGGATCGATCTTGTTATTGCCTTTATCTTCTCTCTGCTTTATTTTCCTCTTCTCTATAGAGTAGTATCTCTTCTCATTCTTTCTTTTGGAGAATCTTGAAACATGTCTAAGCTTATTACAATTGTAGCATACCACATTCCTTTGTCCTTGATTCCTTCTATTGATTGGATTTGTTCTTGATCTACATTGATTAGCCATATGTCCAAATCTATTGCATGCAAAACAATTTCTATTGAATGATTGAGTATTCCTTGCATTGTAAAAACCATTTCTTACCAGACTTCTGCATTCATTTGATCTATGACCAATTTTCTTGCAATTGAAACATTGACCAGAGAATGATGGAACATTCTAATTTATTTTACTCCTACACTGAGTAGCCTTATGGCTAAACTTATTGCAATTGAAACAATGACCATTGAAAGATGGGTACCTTTGGGCATTTGGCTACCTGACTAGAGGTCTTCTAGGTCTTCTTCTTTGATTCCTGTGATGGAGATTGATTGTCATTGATGTCAAAAAAGAAGTATGCAGATCAAGTAAAAGATGCTACAAGATGCTATGTGTGTTGTGTTGCTGATAAAGTACATGTTTGAAGCTATATTTGAGTTTGATCATATTGTCATCTTGATGTTTTCATGCAGTGGTAGAGGTTCATGATCATGTGTTCCATATGGCTTCATATATCTTCATGGTGTTTTGGAGGATAAGGTATTCTCAGTTGATGTTGTTTGTTCTCAATGGTTAGTGGTTGCTTGAGACCTATTTGGTAAAGATGTACATCATTAGGAGTTTGTTGGAGTTTGTTTCAGTTCATCAATCAAGATGAGTATGATGCAATGCATATGTCTTGTGATCAATCTTGGATTGTAGTGGTTTTCATCTTCTTTCATAAAGTTGACAATAGTTTGAAGCTTGTGTTCAAAGAGGCTATTTATTTCATACTTATGGTAGATGGTCTAAGAAATGTAGGATGTCAGTGATGATACAAGGTTGGACACAAGAAGGTTTGAGGTTTGTTGAGTTGATGATAAGACTTGTTATAATTTTATTAATCCATGGTCAGGGGTCAGTTTAGTATAATAAGATCATCATTTTTTTTAAAGGTTCAAGGTTTATTAAAGGT
Source organism: Cunninghamia lanceolata (assembly GCA_027924645.1). NCBI lineage: Eukaryota > Viridiplantae > Streptophyta > Pinopsida > Cupressales > Cupressaceae > Cunninghamia > Cunninghamia lanceolata. The sequence goes on from BSBN01000274.1 coordinate 18,265,699, forward strand.
CTAAAATCTCAAAGTCTAAAACCCTTTACTTTTTGTTTTAATTTTAAAGTGACCTGCACTCACAGGTAATGTCACATAAAGTGACCTATAGAAGGGGTTTTATAAGCATGAGCAACAAAAAGGAAAATCATAGATTGCATTTAAACATAAGATTTTATAAGACTATTTTTAGTCTTTTTAAAAGGAGATTTTTAATGTTTTTAAATGCTCAAGTTTTTATAAAGTTTTTAAAGGCAGATTTTTATAAGATTTTTTTAATTCCTTCATAATAATAAGGAAAGAAAATATTTACTTTTCTATTTCAAAGATTTTATGCAATATTATTTGCATAATTTTTTAATGAGAAAATTTCTTTTGTGGAGAAGAAGTGGGAAGATAAAAAGGTAGATTTTGGTGAGATTTAGAAGCATAATTTTTAGGAGATTTTTTTTGTGAAATTCTCAAGACAAAGAAAGAATTTTTTCATTATTTATTTTTGGGAAAAGATTTTGTGAGGAGATTTAATTATTATTTTTAAATAAAGGAGCTTTTATAATTTGGGAAAGTTTCTTTATAACAACTTGTTTTTTTTGAAGAGATGGAAGATGAAAATGGGGAGATTGAATATTTATTTTGAAGGCAAATTTTGAAGAGTTATTTTTGAAGATGAAAGTGAATGTGTAAAGAAAGAAGAATATGAAGGGTTATTGCTTCATTGTGAATAAGATTTTTATTTGCAGGTTCTTCACGAATGGATATTATAATGCAAAGAATATATATATTTTTAATGGGAAATTGTGATAAATTTTTGAGTGTAGAATATGAAGAGATTTATATGAACAATGAAGATTTATTTCTAGTAGTGAGATGATATTAATATTGCAGATTTTATTGAGAACAAAAATTGGAATTAGTTTTTTTTAGATGATTTTTGCAGATTGGAAAATGTTGTTGAAGATATTCAATAAGGAGATGGAAATTTTTGTGAAGGGAAAATGTAAATTCAGAGAGGAGAAGAATGTATATGGATTTTGTTTGAAAATGTTTTATGCAGGGAAGATAAATTGGATTGAAAATTTAGGAAAAGGAATATGTAAGGTTATATAGAGAAGAAATTATGTTTTCTTGCAAGTGAATTGATTTAATAAAAAAAAAAAAAGAATGTATAGAGAAGAAGAATATGAAGATGAATGTGAAAGGTGAAAGGACATTCAATTTGCATATAATGTTTTTTCAGATGCATTGATGCTATGAGTTTGTGTGAGGATCAAAATGTAAAAATGATGACCTCCTTGTGTAAAAAATTTATGAAGACAATATTGGTAATGAGATTGATATTCAAATTATAATTGAACAAAGATATGAAAAAGAGAAGACCAGTTATGTAATGGTGCAAATTAGATTGAGTGGCAATCATTTCTTGCACACCTTGCAGTATGTTTTGATGTGGTTGAATTTGCCAGTGAGGCTTTGTATGCCAGTGAGGCTTGTAGGTTAGTGAGACCTTTCATTTGTTAGTGAGACACATATATCAGCTAGTGAGGCTTGTAGGTGAATGAGACCTTTCATTTGTCAGTGAGACACATATATCCGCTAGTGAGGCCTTGTAAAGAAGTTTTTCAAAGTTAATCCAGTAAGGCAATTCATGAGTGGTTTTTCTACCCCTAAAGGGTTTTCCACTCCTAATTCTTTGTGTCCTTGTTTCATAACTTGTGTGTTGTTGATTGTCTTTAAAGTCTAAATATTCAATGTTTATCTCCTTGATGCAAAATATGATAATTGATTGATAACATATTCTTCCTCAATTTTTGATAAGTTTTAGATTGTCTAATTTTTACACAACACTGATTCACCCCCCTCTCAGTGTTGTCCTAGACTCCAACAAGTGGTATCAGAACCTAGGTTCCCTTTTGAAGCTTAATTAGCTTGGGTAGGTCCTGTGTGTGGAGTTCAATGGGTAAGTGTAGAAGAAATAAGAGCATGAAAAATATCAAAATTCATTTTGGTCAAAAGACACAAAAGTCCCCATCTTTATCAAATTCAAATGTTGATAGATATGTCTCACAAGTTGAGTCAAGTATTGAATTAGAAGAAAAGATTTCAGATGCTCCTTTGTTTGATGGTTCAAATTTCTCATTTTGGTGTATGAGAATGTAGATTTATTTATCCTCTTTAGGATATGGTGTGTTGATGTCAGTTGAGAATGGGTATTGTGTCACTGCAAATGACAAAGAAGCTCTTGAGTGTAATTATATTGCAAAGAAAGCCATATTGTCTACTCTACCTAATGATGTTTCTTGTGAAGCTATGCACTATGAAATAGCACAAGATATGAGGAAGAAGTTGATAAAAATTTATAATGGTAATGTACCTAAAAAAGAAGACAACTTATTATCTGAGAAGAGTGACAACGATGAAAAACTTTCACATGAATGAGATGAGACTCAATCAGATTTAGAAGAAAAAAATTAGATTATGAGTGATGAAGAACAAGAATGTGAGATTGACATAGAAGGAGAACTTATTTGTGCATTGAATGAGATTAAGAAATATAAAAAGGAGAATCACAGATTAGATGTGCAATTACAACAAGAAAAAGTTTTTGAAAAACAAAGCTCTTACAGACCTTGAAGATGCTAGAAACTTGATTGTAGACTTCAAGAATCAAGCAAGTGAATCAGACAAATTGATAGTTAGTTTAAAGAAAGTGGTTGAGAAAGCTAAGAGGATAGCTGATGAAACAAAATTTGATTTGGAAGCTAAAAAGGTTGAATGTCAAAAGATTGAAGGAAAAATAGTTTTTTTTAAGTAAAGAACTTGAGGATGTTAGAAAGAAGTTGGAAAAGAATCTCAAATTTGATGAGAGTACCAACAAGTTACATGAGTTTCTTGGTAAAAAAAAGATACATGGGGACACTACTGGACTTGGTTATGAAAAGGGCTAGTCCTCTAATGTTAGAGAGATTCCTAGAAGAAAAATTGATCATGTTGATAACTGAGAGGGGGGGGGGGGGGTGAATCAATTATCTTAATTATTTTGGCTTTCTAAACTTTCTTAATAATTAGTGCAGCATCAATTCAAACAAGCAAACATAACCGTGAAATGGAAATACACATGACACAATATTTTTGACGTGGAAACCCTGTTAGGGGAGAAAACCACGGGGTGATTAACCCAAGATTGTATTCTCTATTAGAAGAATGGAAATACAAAATGGCACTTGCCAATTAGGGCTCACTGCCCGAGCACACTACTCACAAGAGGCACACTACCTACAAGAGACACACTGTCTACAAATTATAAAGAGTGTAATACAATACTTGAACTAATAAGGAGCATCAACATATGCTGGAGTTTAGTTCCGGTTAGGCTCTGTATACCAATCTGCTGCACTTCATCTTTCCTCTTCTTTTGTGCTGCTCTCCTTTCACATACTGGACCTTCCTTTCTGCTTTTATTCAGCTCTCCTGCTTTACTTCACACCACACAACACCACACACCTAAATCAATCCTATATATATATATCCTTCCTTTCTACTTTTATTCGGCTCTCCTGCTTTACTTCACACCACACAACACCACACACCTAAATCAATCCTATATATATATATCCGCACAAGTGATTTCATCACCTTTCTAGTCGGCACCTGGAATAGTTAATAATTTCCTCAAACTCTAATCTGTTGGCTGAATCCTTGCACACCAAGTAATGCGGATCAATCATATACTTGTAGAAGTCATCAATTATGTCGACCAAACATAACTTGTGCCTTAAGAACCTTTTCCATCATCAGTAACACATCCAGAATAATGTCTGATGTTCTGTCAGTCAGTTCTTCCTCTGTTCACACTGTCAATCAGGAAACCGATACTCAAGTATTCATATCTTTTCCTTCATCTATTACTAGAGGCTAAATCCTTGGAATCTATCACTCAAGGTAGTCCTCTTGACTTCCCCAAAACCACACTTCACCAAGATACTTCCTTTGAGAGATCCAGACCTGACTGTCGGACCTCACCACATGCTCTGTTCTTGTTTACCGGACCACAACATTCTTCACTCTGACTTCTGGTATAGACACACCATGTCCTGCGGATGTGTGGGATGAACTTTGTTGCCATCAATGACAACAATCATGAATCCATATAGTGTCTCTTGCCAACAATCTCCCCCTTTGGCATTGATGGGAACACTTAGTGAAAAATGACTAAGTGTATATACTATGCTCCCCCTTGGCTGATGCTCTATTTTTATATACATTTTCTGGAGCTCCCCCTTAGCTGGCTACAACATTTTTCACTGCTCATCACTCCCCCTTTGACATCAATGGCAAAGGGTTGGGTCCACACACCAAAATTCTCAAAATTTCAACTATACTTGGCCATATAAGTATATACATATGGCATACTTACATATACTGAAGAATGTCTGAAAAAGTTGTCTTTAATTGGACAAATTTTGTTGCCCAACTTTGCTTCATTCTGTCCAAAATTGATATATGACCGCTTAACAGGAATGCAAATGCATCTACCCTTTTTAGATCTGTTAGATCACTGGTCTGGGCTGTGATCTGGGCTTCTTTTATGGCCTCATGCATGGCCTCTAACTTGGGGATAATTATCCCTCTGAGTGCACCCAACCTGCTTATTCTATTTTTCTTTTCCTTCTCCAGCTTCTTGATTTCATTCAAGACTGCAATAGTCTGACATTCTTGATTTATTATGGAGGATGAGAGAGGATCAAAATTCTTTGATATATTTGTCAGTTTGTCCTCCTGTTCTTTTACTTTCTTCTCAATGTCCAATGTTGCTTTAGACCATGATAAACAAAATTTGTACATTTCTCTGCCATCTTTAAGAGCATTTCCTAAGCTCTTTATCCCAATATTCATATTTATCCTATCATTAGTTATCAACCCTTGTACCTCTAATAATCTTTTTGCAAAAAATTCCTTCTGGACCTTATCTTCTGCTGACTTCTCTAGGGAATCAAAATGTGTGCTAACACTATTGACTAGAGTTTTGAGATTACCGGATGAGGAGGCTATGGGATCCTTCTAAAACGATGGCATAATCTTTTCTAGCACTCCGGAAGCAGCTTCTATCAACTCACAGTCTTCCATGTGAGACTTTAGGAGTTTTTCTTTAGCCTTTGCATTAGCAAATAAAGCTATCTTCACTGTTTGTACTAGAGAAAGAGAATCAAAATTAAATGGTCCTTGTAGAAGCTCTGGTTCATCAATCTCCATTGTTTCTTTGTTCAAGAATTCTTGCACAATTTTTGTAGTGTCTCTTGCCAGAGACATATTTTTCTTTTCTTTTGCATTCTTAGAGCTGTCTCTTGGAGCTTTCTCTCCTTCTACATTCTTACCACTAGTAGTTGTGGTCTTCTCTATTGAAGTTTTCTCTCCTTCTACAACCTTGGTACTGTCACCTTCTTTTTCCTTCACCTTTGGTTCTTTCTCCTGTATTCTTTCTTCTCCTTTAGATCTGGAGACTGTAGGGGAAACTGGAGGAGAGATATTTGTTTGTTCATGAGCCACCTCTTCCAGAGTAGAGGATTCTGAGCCCCTATCTTTACCTTCACTAGAGTCCTCTGTGATGGGAATCTTGAACTTTTTAAAAGTATTTTGGAGGATCTCTTCAGTCTCTCTTGCCACTTTGTCAGTTTCACCAAGCATGAGCTGATTCATCCTAGCTTTGCTCCAGAACTCATCCTTGCAATCTTTGAAGATCATATTCATTTGCTGCGGAGTGATTGAAGGAAAGAGCTGAATGGCGACCTATTCCTGAATCTCGAGATCTTTTGCTCGAGCATTGTTCTTCCTCATTTCAATCCTTTCTCTAATCTTTTGGTAATTAGAGAGATAATTTCAATAAAAGCTTTATTGTAAGTGTTCAAAAACTTAATTGTGGCTTCCTCCAGAATCTTTTTATCTGATTCATTATATGCATCATAGAATTCTGTTAAGGGTTGTAGGTTCCCATCCACAATGACTGCTTTTACTACAACATCTAAGGATAGAGAGGGTTTTTTAGCAAATTCCTCTTCCTTCTCTTCTTCTCCTTGACCAATAGAGTGTTCACCGGATGATTTCTTCTTCTTCTTTAGTTTCTTTATTTCCTCATCTGATTTAGTTTCTTCATCATCCTTTAGGCTAACATAGGACCTTGTTGCCTTTTTCTTTGTTCTCTTTTCTCCTTTTTTAGATGCCTAGACTTTCATTTTTGATGTCCTTGAGCTTTTGGCTATGACAGGTGCTGATCTCTTTGATGATCTTGTCCGGGTGGAAGATTCTACTGGAGCACTTTCCTTACTTTTCTTTTCTACCTTTTTCTTCTCTTCCTTGGCCCTTTCCATCTTTTCCCTATTGGCATTGAGTGCCTCCTTTGATATGCCAAAGCCTTTTGCAACATCTTCAACTTCTTTTCTTACTTTCCTCTTTATTTCTGGTTGTCTGAGTTCCACATGAACTTTTACACGTAGCTCTTCAAAGGTTCCAAACCTTTCTGCCTTTGGATCCTTTGGCTGACTTAGCATGTGTTGAACATGCAGCTCCATAATTTATTTATCAACTTCATACCCCATAGGCATGATCCAAACTGTCCTTGGCTCTACTGCCTCCATTAAGCATTGATCAGTGTCTACTATGAAGCACACTATATCTTTATATTTTTCAACCAATGATTTTGGGATTCTTTCTCTGATTTGCATAGTATTTTGGAAATTCTTAAAGTACCCCCACAGAGCTGTATTCCTTGCCTTGGCATCCCCAAGTCCATCCAAGTAATCTCTAATTTGTATTGCTACCGGTTTGTTATTTTGCTATACCCATCCATTGGATCCGGGCAACTCATTCATGAAGTAGAAAAATAAACATAATATCAGTCCACCATATTTAAAGGAATTTTTCTTGTCCTTTTTGATCTTTTGTATGTTCTCCATCAATTGAATTAAAAGAAGTTCACATAGATCATACTCTGCATTCTTTCTCAGCATTTCTTAGGCAGTATACACTGCAGTTCCGGACACTAAATTCTCCCTACTGAAATGATATATTTTATACCCTATTATCATAGATGCAAACTTGATATCTGGGTCTATGATATCTTCAATGGTCATTGCCCTCTTATCAAATTTTGATCTGGTGGCATCAGTCACAATTTGGTTTTTGATAGATTTGAGGATAGGTATCCCTCCAGAGGAGTATAAACCGGTTACTGCCCTAATTGCCTCCTTAGTGATTTTGCAAGGTCTGTTCAGCCATAGGAAGTTGTCATGCATCATACTCAATACATACCGGACCCATTCATCTTCTTTAAAGTAGGGGAAATGAATGAACTGATCAAAATGTTTCTCCTGGATGCCCTTATATTGGGTTTTAAGTTCAAAAGCATCATCTATCGATTGTTTATGATAGATATCACTTAGTTTAGATTCCCCAAACTCTTCAATATTCATGTGTATGTGAACCCTAATATCTTATGTATGCAACACACCATGCGGAACACTGGAAAATGCTCCTAGGGGATCTACTTCCAAGGATTTGTATGGATCTTTCTTGAATATGGGGCAAGGTCTGTCAGAGATGTTCACAATATTTGGGGTACCCATTATTCAAGGATTTAAAGAAAGATATTTGATAATGGAGAATACCTTTTGCACCTTTCAGTTTCATGAAGTGAGCTAGATCAATTGCCGGATGAATCAGATTCTATAGATGATCTTTGATGGGCTTGAGGAGTTTCTGTTGCAGAGCTTCTTTTTGTTTCTTCTTAAATACAGAATGAACAAATGCTTAATAAGAAAACCCTTATATTGCTCTGCAAACCCTAACATCAAGTTACAATAAATGCTCGACCTAAGTCATTCCAGTTTGCCTTATTCGGATGACTTGAAGAACTGGATCAATCTTGATTCTAAACATCTTGCGGATCATCCAAATCTTAACCATAGTCTACTTAGATATTTCTCTTATGAGCCCTTTAATCCGCAACTCTCCTTGTGCCAGTTCCAGCACCAATTAACTGGCTGGGGGAACAAGGTTTTCTTTGTGTCTCCCCCTAAGCCAGAGCTCACTTTTTAATTTCCAGAAGGAATATTAGCACCAGAGTCTGGTGCGGATCCATCCCCTATATTCTCTATACTTTTCTTTACCCAAATCTTGTTCATCTCACTTTTAACTTCATCCACATTCACTTTTTGTTTTCCCTTATCTTGATTCTGATTATAATATACCGGACCTCTTTTGTCCTGATTCTTGCTTCTACAGAATTTTGCAATATGACCGGATCTATTGCAAATTTGGCAAACTACATTTCTTTGCATATTTGATTGATATTCTTTTGATCTGCATTGATTAGCCATATGACCCATTCTATTGCATGCAAAGCATCTACCATTGAATGAATTATTCATTTGCATATTTTTGCAATCATGAGATTTGTGACCATACCTTTTGTAGTTGAAGCACTATCCGGAGAAGGATGTATTAGTCTGATTCTTTCTCTTTCTGTACTAATTAGCTTTATGACCAAAGTTATTGCAGTTGTGGTAGTATCCATTGAAGGATGGATATCTTTGAGCATTAGGCTGTCTTACCGGAGGTCTTCTAGGCCAATTCCTTGGATTTTTTGATCTATGATTCTTCTAACCGGATCCAGAACTTTTTCCTTTCTCATATCCCAAACCACACTTGTCATCTACCCTCTTTTGACTTTCAAGAAGAACTCCAAGTTGAGTAGAGCTTATCTTGAATTTCTCTTTATATTCATTTGTTGTTTGAAGATCCCTTTTAAGAGAGACAATTTGATCTTCAAGTTTTTCTTCATTATCTTTAGCATCTTCAAGATCAGATTCAAGATGTCTGATAATTCTATCCATCTTGTGGCAATCTTCTGATTTCTCTTTGAGAGATTGTCTTAGATCATCTTCAATTTTTCTTTTCTCTTCAACCTCTTGGGCATAACTCCTGATTCCATTTCATGTCTTACCATAATGATTTCTTTTGATAACTTTTCACATAACTTGGTTTTCTCCTTCAGATCTTCATTTGTATCATTGGCTTCACCTTGACTTGCTAATTGTTGAAGTAGCTCCTTTCTCTTTTTCATAGAGAGAATTTGTCTTTTAGTTCTTTCATGAAATCATCAGCCTGTTTGAGTCTTTCCTTTAATTTATTGACTTCAGAGTTTGACTTCTCAAGATCATCAAGGGCAGTCTTGAGTTGCTCCCTTAAACCATATACCTCCATTTGAATTCCCAGATCTTCCTCAAGCTGTTAGACTCTGTTAAGAGGAACTTGGTTCTGATACCAATTGTTGATAACTGAGAGGGGGGTGAATCAGTTATCTTAATTATTTCAGCTTTCTGAACTTTCTTAATAATTAGTATAGCATCAATTCAAACAAGCAAACATAACCATGAAATGGAAATACACATGACACAATATTTTTGATGTGGAAACCCTATTAGGGAAGAAAACCACGGGGTGATTAACCCAAGATTGTATTCTCTGTTAGAAGAATGGAAATACAAAATGGCACTTGCCAATTAGGGCTCACTACCCGAGCACACTTCTCACAAGAGGTACACTGCCTACAAGAGACACATTGTCTACAAGTTATAAAGAGTGTAATACAATACTTGAACTAATAAGGAGCATCAACATATGCTGGAGTTCAGTTTCGATTAGGCTCTATATACTAATCTCCTGCACTTCATCTTTCCTCTCCTTTTGTGCTGCTCTCCTTTCACATACTGGACCTTCCTTTCTGCTTTTATTCGGCTCTCCTGCTTTACTTCACACCACACAACACCACACACCTAAATCAATCCTATATATATCCGCATAAGTGATTTTATCACCTTTCTAGTCGGCACCTGGAATAGTTAATAATTTCCTAAAACTCTGATCTGTCAGCTGAATCCTTGCACACCAAGTAATGCGGATCAATCATATACTTGTAGAAGTCATCAATCACATCGGCCAAACATAACTTGTGCCTTAAAAACCTTTTCCATCATCAGTAACACATCCAGAATAATGTCTGATGTTCTGTCAGTCAGTTCTTCCTCTATTCACACTGTCAATCAGGAACTTGATACTCAAGTATTCATATCTTTTTCTTCATCTATTACCGGAGGCTAAATCCTTGGAATCTATCACTCAAGGTAGTCCTCTTGACTTCCCCAAAACAACACTTCACCAAGATACTTCCTCTGAGAGATCTGGACCTGACTGTCAGACCTCACCACATGCTCTATTCTTGTTTACCGAACCACAACATTTTTCACTCTGACTTCCAGTATAAACACACCATGTCCTGTGGATGTGTAGGATGAACTTTGTGTCCATCAATGACAACAATCATGAATCCATATAGTGTCTCTTGCCAACAGATCAGCCTATTGCTCCCAAAAGAAAAGTTAACAATCAAAGAAGAAGAATTGCTCCTATAAGACAATCTTATATTTACAGGTATAACTATTCATTTAATGGTTATTATTACACTTGTAATAACTTTGGACACAAATCAATTAATTGCAAAAGAAGTCAATTTGTCTCAATGTGGAATACTAATTTCATATGTTTAAAGTGTCACTCTCCTAGTCACAAAGCATATAGTTGCAGATTGTATGCAAGAATAGCTTCACCTGAATTGAATGGATGGAAAAATGAAAAGATTTTAAAGGTTTGGAAGAAGAAACTTGAACAAAAGAAAAAGGATGAAAAAGTTTGGAGGAAGAAAGATACTATAAAAGTATGGAAGCAGAAAAAAACTCATAAGAAGACAAATCCTAAAATTGTGCATCTTGCACAAGTTACATCATCAGTTGAATAATAGTTAGCATGATGTGAGGGGGATTTGTTCATGTTATATCAATTATCCCCAAGAAGTTTCAGAAAAGAAATCATTTGATGCTTTGTTTTACTCATCCCTGATAATGGTTGCTAAGATGTTATTCATATAAGTATTGTGAAATGAAGTTCTTAATGGAATTGATAACTATGTTGTTATTCAGTATATGATAGGTGTTCTTTGGTTCTTTATGTATTCAAGATGTTGAAAAGATGTTTTAGGAGTTCAATGCACAAATTGTTACACAAATGATCCTGATCATGTTGATGATTACAAAGGTTGAGTTGTCATGGTATTGCAATCCAAAGTGTTCTTGAAATATGTTGATGTAGGAATAACTTGTTAATGTAGTTGGTTTGTTGGTATGCAAACTTGATGGGTTGATTTGAATAATGTTTTCTAGGATTTTGGGTATATTCAAGGTGTTCTCATCATATGTTAGCATATATTGGCTGAGGAGGTTGATAATGGAAGAAGTTAAATCATAACATATGTTTCTGCATTTGGACTTACAAAGGTATTGAGAGTGGTTTTGTATATATCAGATTTGACATGGTGTTGTAAAAGGTGTCATGTGTAGGAATAGGAGGAGATGGTCTTCATTCTCTTTCATGTCAAGAAGCATGTGCAAGAGTAGATTCATTGTAGGAGATCTTGGAGGTTTGTCATTCAGGTCAAAAAGTGTTGATGATTGTTAAAGAATTATTTGGCATAAAATTGTTTTGCAACCACAAGTGGTGTCAAGCAGAGGTATCTTAGTCTTCATCTTATCAAAAGAAGTGTTCATAGGATTTCAATGATATTAGTTTTTCATCTTCATATTGGTGGTATTGTGCTGAGATAGCTATGCATGTTTCATTCTATCGGGACAATGTTATTTGTACAGAATATGGTAAAGTTTATGGCCAGTTTATTACATTGGTTTGGTGCTTTGTTTGATGTGCCTCACATGATGTTACTCTCAAGCCCTGTGTTTTAGGATGTATGTCTTTAGATGTGTGCTTCATGGTGATTTGTTACTCTTAAGTTAAAAAGTTGTGCAATATGCAAATATACAAAGACAGAACTTTCAAGACAAGTTTTAGAACACCAAATTGCAAAAGTGATCAGTGCCTTAAATTTTTCAGAGCCTAGTGGTATCAAAAAAATTTTGGTAAGTGGTATCTAATTTTTTTTTGGGTTGATATGAAGATAACAAGATAACAAGAGTCTATGTCTTCAAAGTTCTCATGATGCAATGTGATTGTAATTGGTATGATCAAGCTATAACATCTTTCAATGGAGTTGTTCTCAGGGGGAGTTAATTTAGCCTTTGTCATCAAATGTCAAAAAGGGGGAGAGAAAGAATGCATCATGTAGTTTTTCCATCAATGACAAAGGGGGAGATTGATGGAGATTGATTCTCATTGATGTCAAAAGAGAAGTATGCAGATCACGTAAAAGATGCTACAAGATGCTATGTGTGTTGTGTTTCTAATCAAGTACATGTTTGGTAAGCTATGTTTGAGTTTGATCATATTGTCATCTTGATGTTTTCATGCAGTGGTAGAGGTTCATGATCATGTGTTCCATATGGCTTCATATATCTTCATGGTATTTTGGAGGATAAGGTATTCTCATTTGATGTTGTTTGTTCTCAGTGGTTAGTGGTTGCTTGAGACTTATTTGGTAAAGTTGTACATCATTAGGAGTTTGTTGGAGTTTGTTTCAGTTCATCAATTAGGATAAGTATGATGCAATGCATATGTCTTGTGATCAATCTTGGAATGCCGTGGTTTTCATCTTCTTTCATAAAGTTGACAATAGTTTGAAGCTTGTGTTCAAAGAGGCTATTTATTTCATACTTATGGTAGATGGTCTAAGAAATGTAGGATGTAAGTGATGATACAAGGTTGGACACAAGAAGGTTTGAGGTTTGTTGAGTTGATGGTAAGACTTGTTATAATTTTATTAATTCATGGTTAGGGGTCAATTTGGTATAATAAGATCATCATTTTTTAAAAAAGGTTCAAGGTTTATTAAAGGTCTAAAATCTCAAAGTCTAAAACTCTTTACTTTTTGTTTTAATTTGAAAGTGACCTACACTCACAGGTAATGTCACTTAAAGTGACCTGCAGAAGGGGTTTTATAAGCATGCGCACCAAAAAGGAAAATCAAAGATTGCATTTAAAGATAAGATTTTATAAGACTATTTTTAGTCTTTTTAAAAGCAGATTTTTAATGTTTTTAAATGCTCAGATTTTTATAAAGTTTTTAAAGGAAGATTTTTAGAAGATTTTTGTGATTGCTTCATAATAATAAGGAAATGAATTATTTCCTTTTCTATTTTAAAGATTTTATGCAATATTATTTGCATAATTTATTAATGAAAATTTCTTTTGTGGAGAAGAAGTGGGAAGATAAAAAGGTAGATTCTGGTGAGATTTAGATGCCTAATTTTTAGGAGTTTTTTTTGTGAAATTCCCAAGACAAAGAAAGACTTTTTTTATTATTTATTTTTGGGAAAAGATTTTGTGAAGAGATCTAATTATTATTTTTAAATAAAGGAGCTTTTATAATTTGGGAAAGTTTCTTTATAACAACTTGTTTTTTTTGGAGAGATGGAAGATGAAAATGGGGAGATTGAATATTTATTTTGAAGGAAAATTTTGAAGAGTTATTTTTGAAGATGAAAGTGAATTTGTAAAGAAAGAAGAATATGAAGGGTTTTTGCTTCATTGTGAATAAGATTTTTATTTGCAGGTTCTTCACGGATGGATATTATAATGCAAGGAATACATATTTTTTAATAGGAAATTGTGATAAATTTTTGAAGTAGAATATGAAGAGATTTATATGCACAATGAAGATTTATTTGCAGAAGTGAGATGATATTAATATTGCAGATGTTATTGAGAACAAAAATTGGAATTGGTTTTTTTTTAAGATGATTTTGGTAGATTGGAAAATGTTGTTGAAGATATTCAATAAGGAGAAGGAAATTTTTGTGAAGGGAAAATGTAAATTCAGAGAGGAGAAGAATGTGTATGGATTTTGTTTGAAAATATTTTATGTGGGGAAGATAAATTGGATTGAAAATTTGGGAAAAGGAATTGTATGGTTATACAAAGAAGAAATTATCTTTTCTTGCAAGTGAATTGATTTAATGAAAAAAAAAAGAAAGAATGTATAGAGAAGAAGAATATGAAGATGAATGTGAAAGGTGAAAGGACATTCAATTTGCATATAATGTTTTTTCAGATGCATTGATGCTGTGAGTTTGTGTGAGGACCAAAATGCAAAAATGATGACCTCCTTGTGCAACAAATTTATGAAGACAATATTGGTAATGAGATTGATATTCAAATTGTAATTGAACAGAGATATGGAAAAGAGAAGACTAGTTATGTAATGGTACAAATTAGATTGAGTGGCAATCATTTCTTGCACACCTTGTAGTATGTTTTGATGTGGTTGAATTTTCCAGTGAGGCTTTTTATGCCAATGAGGCTTGTAGGTTAGTGAGACCTTTTATTTGTTAGTGAGACACATATATCATCTAGTGAGGCTTGTAGGTCAATGAGACCTTTCATTTGTCAGTGAGACACATATATCCGCCAGTGAGGCCTTGTAAAGAAGTTTTTCAAAGTTAAGCTAGTGAGACAATTCATGAGTGGTTTTCCTACCCCTAGAGGGTTTTCCACTTCTAATTCTTTGTGTCCTTGTTTCATAACTTGTGTGTTGTTGATTGTCTTTAAAGTCTAAACATCCAATGTTTATCTCCTTGATGTAAAATATGATAATTGATTGATAACATATTCTTCCTTAATTTTTGATAAGTTTTAGATTGTTTGATTTTTACACAACACTGACTCACCCCCCTCTCAGTGTTGTCCTAGACTCCAACAAGTGATATCAAAGCCTAGGTTCCCTTTTGAAGCTTAATCATCTTAGGTAGGTCCTGTGTGTGGAGTTTAATGGGTAAGTGTAGAAGAAATAAGAGCATGAAAAATGTCAAAATTCATTCTGGTCAAAAGACACAAAAGTCCCCATCTTTATCAAATTCAAATGTTGATAGATATGTCTCATAAGTTGAGTCAAGTATTATATTAGAAGAAAAGATTTCATATGCTCCTTTATTTGATGGTTCAAATTTCTCAGTTTGGTGTATTAGAATGCAGATTTATTTATCCTCTTTAGGATATGGTGTGTTGATGTTAGTTCAGAATGGGTATTGTGTTACTGCAAATGACAAAGAAGATCTTGAGTGTAATTATATTGCAAAGAAAGCTTTATTGTCTACTCTATCTAATGATTTTTCTTGTGAGGGGGAGTTGTTTGTGTTATATCAATTATCCCCAAGAAGTTTCAGAAAAGAAATCATTTGATCCTTTGTTTTTCTCATCCCTAATAATGGTTGCTAAGATGTTATTCATATAAGTATTATGAAATAAAGTTCTTAATGGAATTGATAACTATGTTGTTATTAAGTATATGACAGGTGTTCTTTGGTTCTTTATGCATTCAAGATATTGAAAAGATGTTTCAGGAGTTCAATGCACAAATTGTTACACAAATGATCCTGATCATGTTGATGATTACAAAGGTTGAGTTGTCATGGTATTGCAATCCAAAGTGTTCTTGAAATATGTTGATGCAGGAAGAACTTGTTAATGCAGTTGGTTTGTTGGTATGCAAACTTGATGGTTTGATTTGAATAATGTTTTCCAAGATCTTGGGTATATTCAAGGTGTTCTCATCATATGTTAGCATATATTTGTTGAGGAGGTTGATAATGGAAGAAGTTAAATCATAACATATGTTTTTGCATTTGGATTTACAAAGGTATTGAGAGTGGTTTTGTATATATCAGACTTGACATGGTACTGTAAAAGGTGTCATGTGCAGGAATAGGAGGAGATGGTCTTCATTCTCTTTCATGTCAAGAAGTGTGTGCAAGATTAGATTCATTGCAGGAGATCTTGGAGGTTTGTCATTCAGGTCAAAAAGTGTTGATGATTGTGAAAGAATTGTTTGGCATAAAAATTGTTTTGCAACCACAAGTGGTGTCAGGCAAAGGTATCTTAGTCTTCATCTTATCAAAAGAAGTGTTCATAGGATTTCAATGATATCAGTTTTTCATCTTCATATTCATGGTATTGTGCTGAGATAGATATGCATGTTTCATTCTATCAGGATAGTGTTATTTGTGCACAATATGGTACAGTTTATGGCTAGTTTATTACACTGGTTTGATGCTTTGTTTGATGTGCCTCACATGATATTGCTCTCAAGCCCTGTGTTTCAGGATGTATGTCTTTAGATGTGTGCTTCATGGTGATTTGTTACTCTTAAGTTAAAAAGTTGTGCAATATGCAAATATACAAGGACAGAACTTTCAAGACAAGTTTTAGAACACCAAATTGCAAAAGTGATCAGTGCCTTCAATTTTTCAGAGACTAGTGGTATCAAAAAAAAATTGGTAAGTGGTATCTATATATTTTTTTGGTTGATATGAAGATAACAAGATAACAATAGTCTATGTCTTAAAAGTTCTCATTATGCAATGTGATTGTAATTGGTATGATCAAGCTATAACATCTTTCAATGGAGTTGTTCTCAGGGGGAGTTTATTCAGCCTTTGTCATCAGATGTCAAAAAGGGGAAGAGAAAGAATGCATCATGTAGTTTTTCCATCAATGACAAAGGGGGAGATTGATGGAGATTGATTGTCATTCATTGCAAAAGAGAAGTATGCAGATCAAGTAAAAGATACTACAAGATGCTATGTGTGTTGTGTTGTTGATCAAGTACATGTTTGGTAAGCTATGTTTGAGTTTGATCATATTCTCATCTTGATGTTTTCATATAGTGGTAGAGGTTCATGATTATGTGTTCCATATGGCTTCATATATCTTCATGGTGTTTTGGAGGATAAGGTATTCCCAGTTGATGTTGCCTGTTCTTAGTGGTTAGTGGTTGCTTCAGACCTATTTGGTAAAGTTGTACATCATTAGGAGTTTGTTGGAGTTTTTTTAAGTTTATCAATTAGGATAAGTATGATGCAATGCACATGTCTTGTGATCAATCTTGGAATGCAATGGTTTTCATCTTCTTTCATAAAGTTGACAATAGTTTGAAGCTTTAGTTCAAAGAGTCTATTTATTTCATACTTATGGTAGATGGTCTAAGAAATGTAGGATGTAAGTGATGATACAAGGTTGGACACAAGACTGTTTGAGGTTTGTTGAGTTGATGATAAGACTTGTTATAATTTTATTAATTCATGGTCAGGGGTCGGTTTGGTATAATAAGATCATCATTTTTTTTTAAAAGGTTCAAAATTTATTAAAGGTCTAAAATCTCAAAGTCTAAAACCCTTTACTTTTTGTTTTAATTTTAAAGTAACCTACACTCAAAGGTAATGTCACTTAAAGTGACCTACAGAAGGGGCTTTATAAGCATGAGCACCAAAAAGGAAAATCAAAGATTGCATTTAAAGATAAGATTTTATAAGACTATTTTTAGTCTTTTTAAAAGGAGATTTTTAATGTTTTTAAATGCTCAGATTTTATAAAGTTTTTAAAGGCAGATTTTTAGAAGATTTTTTTGATTCCTTCATAATAATAAGGAAATAAATTATTTCCTTTTCTATTTTAAAGGTTTTATGGAATATTATTTGCATAATTTTTTAATGAGAAAATTTCTTTTGCGGAGAAGAAGTGGGAAGATAAAAAGGTAGATTCTGGTGAGATTTAGATGCCTAATTTTTAGGAGATTTTTTTTGTGAAATTCTCAAGACAAAGAAAGAGTTTTTTTATTATTTAGTTTTGGGAAAAGATTTTGTGAAGAGATTTAATTATTATTTTTAAATAAAGGAGCTTTTATAATTTGGGAAAGTTTCTTTATAACAATTTTTTTTTTTGAGAGATGGAAAATGAAAATGGGGAGATTGAATATTTATTTTGAAGGAAGATTTTGATGAGTTATTTTTGAAGATGAAAGTGAATGTGTAAAGAAAGAAGAATATGAAGGGTTATTGCTTCATTGTGAATAATATTTTTATTTGCAAGTTCTTCATGGATGGATATTATAATGCAAAGAATATATATTTTTTAATGGGAAATTGTGATAAATTTTTGAGAGTAGAATATGAAGAGATTTATATGCACAATGAAGATTTATTTGCAGCAGTGAGATGATATTAATATTGCAGATTTTATTGAGAACAAAAATTGGAATTGGTTTTTTTTTAAGATGATTTTTGCATATTAGAAAATGTTGTTGAAGATATTCAATAAGGAGATGGAAATTTTTGTGAAGGGAAAATGTAAATTCAGAGAGGTGAAGAATGTGTATGGATTTTGTTTGAAAATGTTTTATGCAGGGAAGATAAATTGGATTGAAAATTTGGGAAAAGGAATATGTATGGTTATACATAGAAGAAATTATCTTTTCTTGCAAGTGAATTGATTTAATAGAAAAAAAAATGTATAGAGAAGAAGAATATGAAGATGAATGTGAAAGGTGAAAGGACATTCAATTTGCATATAATGTTTTTTCAGATGCATTGATGCTATGAGTTTGTGTGAGGACCAAAATGCAAAAATGATGACATCCTTGTGCAACAAATTTATGAAGACAATATTGGTAATGAGATTGATATTCAAATTGTAATTGAACAGAGATATGGAAAAGAGAAGACCAGTTATGTAATGGTGCAAATCAGATTGAGTGGCAATCATTTCTTGGACACCTTGCAGTATGTTTTGATGTGGTTGAATTTGCCAGTGAGGCTTTGTATGCCAGTGAGGCTTGTAGATCAGTGAGACCTTTCATTTGTTAGTGAGACACATATATCAACTAGTGAGGCTTGTAGGTCAATGAGACCTTTCATTTGTTAGTGAGACACATATATCCGCCAGTGAGGCCTTGTAAAGAAGTTTTTCAAAGTTAAGCCAGTGAGGCAATTCATGAGTCATTTTTCTACCCCTAGAGGGTTTTCCACTCCTAATTCTTTGTGTCCTTGTTTCATAACTTGTGTATTATTGATTGTCTTTTAAGTCTAAACTTTCAATGTTTATTTCTTTGATGCAAAATATGATAATTGATTGATAACATATTCTTCCTCAATTTTTGATAAGTTTTAGATTGTCTGATTTTTACACAACACTAATTCACCCCCTCTCAGTGTTGTCCTAGACTCCAACATCCTGAACTGGTTTCCTTTGTTATGCTTCAACATAGTGTTTTCTTGACCTGATTTTGAACTTTCTCATTTCTCAAATCCCAAGCCTTGCTTGTCATTGGAACTCTTTTGATTAATAATCATCTCATCAAGTTTTGCAGAGCTTATCTTAAACTTTTCTTCATAGCTCTTAGCTTTCTCCAAATCTAATTTTAGGCTTACTACTACTTTTTCAAGTTTATTATACTCTTCTAATTATATTTTGACCAACATTTTTAGATCTTCTTCTACTTTAGCTCTTTCTACAACTTCCACTTTCAAATCATCCAGGGTTTCATTTGTTGATATCAATTATTCACCAACCTCTTTGTATTTTTCTTTAAACTTCCTCACTTGTTTTTTTAGCTTGAAAATGCATTCATCAGCTTCTTGTATGTTATCCTTTATATCCCTGATTTTTGTTTCATATTTTTCAAGATCAATAAGAGCTGCTTCCAATTCAACATTGTTTGAGAAATTTTTAAATTTTCTGGCTAGCATGAGTGAACTCTCCAAGATCTTCCTCAAGCTATTAGGATTCTTCCAAGGAACCTATCTTTGATACCAATTGTTAAACACAAAAAATGTTGAGAGGCGGGGTGAATCAGTATTCTATAAAACCACTTATTTTGTTGTTCCTTTATCCAATTAACAAATTCTATAACATGAAAGTAGAATAAACATAAGAACAACAACCATAAAGACATGACACATAGACACCAAGATTTTTACATGGAAAACCTAAAAAGGGAAAAACCACTGTGAGTGTTAGCTCACAATATATTATGATAACAATACTGAATTACATGAAGGCTCACTACCTTAGGGCTCACTGCTTTAGGGCTCACTACCTTGGGACTCACTATCCAAGAAGTGCTAACTGCAATAGGCTCACTACCAAGAAAATGGAAGAGAAGATAGAAGAATGATTGGCTCACTGCTAGGGGATGACTGCTACAAATGCATTTATAGAATATTGAGGTGCAGTTCTAGTTACAACTCAGTACACAGACTCAAATGTCTTCATAATGTCATCTCTACTTTTTCTGCTTTGCTTTATATAAACTCTGCTCTTCTATCCTTTCTATCTTTTTCTAGTCGCAACTCTACTATAGATCACACATACATTGAATTCACACACATCGCATCATATATCACCCCTTCAACACCAAAATCCATTGAGTATATATATATATATATATATGTTCCAAGATTTATCTCTTAATTAGGTTGGCAAGCCAAATATGAACAGTGTATACAAATGTTATATCTTGTCAATACAATCTACAATGTGGACCCAAACAATCATTTAATATTCTTCATATAGGTTGGCACCAATCATTCAACCACTTTGATTGTTCAAACAATATATCTTATCCGCATAAAAATCTAACAAGCCTATTAGCTTGTCTCTTAAGAATGCGCTTGACCAATTCATCTGTCACATCATAACTCTCACTGCGGACCATATGAGACTCAAAGATTCATAACCAACATTCATTCTGGACTTCTTATTATACCTTCAGAACCACATGACAAAATATACAATAGCAGAGGAATGCGTACCCTTTTACTCTGGTATTGTGTAATGTTCCTAATTTAACTCTGTTCACCCAAACTTAGATTTTTTGCACTATGACTTCCAAAGGAAGTCGAGACTTGAACATTGGAGAAAATGATCACCAAGTATCTATGAATAACATACCTGAACCGCATATAATTTTCTTCAACTACGGAGGCATACTAACGCAAATACTATCATTTACCTATATAATGTATACTACCCATACTGAGCCATTTATCCTTCTGGAGTAAAGTCTCTTTGCCATGCTGGTGGAATCTCCTTTCTTTGTTGCCAACAAGGACAACATTCAATCATTCATCAGAGTAGTATCTCTTGCCAACAACACGCTTTCAAGAACTTCATTATAGCTTGTAGATCAAGAACATGCCTTTAGTACATTCTAGAGACATCCAAAAACATCATAGAATCACCTGGGAGCTGACAAATCCAACCGCAACACATCTCACTTGAAGACATATCACAGACTCCTTTGCAACAAACACTGTTGAACTCTGCTAATCAATAACTTGCTTTTCTAAGCACCAAATCACAAATCCTTTAGAATGAAGATAGTAAGGACTTTATAAACTTAAGTCTAGAACTGCAAGACCAAAATCCAAACTACAGATAAATGTAGAGAAAAATACTTTCTCCTTGTCACTCTACAAACATTGTCAAGCATAGTCTTAAAACTAGTGAATAGAACTTTTTATGCACAATGATCCAGACCATCAAATTTTGGATTTAGTAGCTTCAAACACTTCTCTAAATAATATCCAAATCTCATACTCTAGTCTTCAACACAAAGAAAATGTGGAGGAAAATACTCAGACAGTGTTCTTAACATGACAACTCAATCAATCAAAAAACATCAATATCAGAAGATACAGTTGACACCAATGACAACACAACATGTTAACATCAAAGACAACACAACATGTTGACATCAAAGACAACACTAGTTAGCACATACTTTTAACATTTTATAGAGAGAACTCTATCTTAGAGTAACAGGATGATCCACTACAACAAATCTAAACCATCCGAAACCTTCATCTCACTACCTCTAGTAACTTCAGGTACACTGAAATGTAGACACCTTTTTCTAACTACTTTTGGTAGCCTTAATTGTTAAATCTTGCACTCAAATCACAACACTTGATCACATTTCGTACCACAACACCCCACACATCTTCTCTAGCATCCTTGAATTTATACCATCCACAACTTGGAAAACATCTTCAAGTTGGCTACAATGAAATGTATGTACCTCAAATGTGCAAACACCAAGTAGGTCAGCACCAAATACCTCTGTGGTGGAAAGAAGTGAAGGAAGACCATAACAAGGGTTAACCAGGACCTAAATCTACACTAACACACTACACCACGCTTCAACAAAAAATGAAGCACATCCACAATTAGCGTTAACACCCCAGCTTGACCATACATGCATTGACACCCTTAAGTAATTAAGTTCACGCTTCACCAGGTCTAGAAACAACTTGCAGACCATATAACAACATCACACAATATTTTGGAATATTCCAACACCAACATAATATCCAACAAAAACAAACAGGCAACTTATGTTGTGTCAATTTGTAGCTATTACAGGGTGATGCTTTGCATATACAGTTAGTTGAGTGTCCTACTATGTAGTGTTTCACCAAAGATTATGCAAATAATGTAGAATGTCAGTGGTGCAATTGAATCCTTTGTGCAAATCCTATCTTCTATACCTGATGTTGCCTTTATATGGAGCTCATTTATAGGGGAGCTTATCATTCCTTTGTCATTTGATGTCAAAGGAGGAGAGAGAAAGTGAAGAGAGGTTTTAAGAAGTTTTGCCATCAATGACAAAGGGGGAGTTTGTTGAATATTGTTTTGTCATTGATGTCAAAGGTGTATGTGATTTCAAGGGTTGGTACAAAGGTTGATGCAAAGGAACTTGTATATTGTCTTGTTAGATTGGTGTTGTTGGCAAGGTATCTCATCTTGATTGTTCATAAGGATACTTATTGATGCAAAGGTTGCAAAGTGCAAAGGAGTTGCTTTAGGATGTTCATGTTTGATGTTATGGGTATGTGACTTGTCTTGTATTTATTCCTTGAGGACCTTTGTATCAGTTGTATGTGATTATGGTCACTCTAAGATGGAGAGAATCATTCAGATCACCATTTGGTTTATTTTAGGGTTTAATGTCTTGTGGCCTTTAGGGATCAAAACCCTAAACTAAATGTTTAAGACATACTATGTATTAACTATTAATCACCCATCTTACCTTTTTGTCTAATGCTACGGTGACTTACTATAGCGGGTGGTTATAACTTAAGTTATAACCTTGAGGTATCAGACCTGGGTCTCCACTAGCCACTCAACCTAGAAAAATTGACTGTTGTAGTAACCAAGTGCCCAAAAAGAAATCAAAGGCCAAAATTAAAAGATATGAAGGTTCGAAGGATGCAATCGATGGTTAGGGTTTAATTTCATTTCAAACTCCAATGTTTTCTTTGCAAGCCTAAAATTTGATGTTTAATTCTGTGGAGGTAGTTCTAACTACCTTGAAGATAATTTTCTACTGACTCAAAAGGCCAGAAAAATTAATTTTAAAGACTATGAGATGTTTTTGTGAGTTTTGATTGGTGATTCAGATTCTGGGGAGCAATACCTACACAGTCATGAGCATTATATTAAAATTCTAATGCAAACCAATGTCGATGAAGGGCTTAAACTTGAAAGAATGGTTTCAATGTGTATAAGGAGTCTTTTTCTTACGTGAAAGAGTTGCAGTATGCACAAAGGTGATAATCTGTAGTATGCACAAAAGGTGATTGTATGTTTTTCTTTGCAAAAGAAAACCATGGTGTCTTGGATTAATGTGTTGTGTTGTCACTGAAAAGTTGTATTAAATATATATCAAAGAAGATGCAAAGTTAAGATATGTGGTGAAGTGTAGAGCATTGTAGAGAATTAGAACATCCCTCTGAATTTTTTCTTGTATTAAAATGAGGGAGACAATTTGATGCTATGTGAGGCACAAATTGCTAAGTGAGGCACAAATTTCTATGTGAGGTACAAATTTCTATGTGAGGCACAAATTGCTATGTGATGCATACATTTGCTATGTGAGGCAGATAGCTATGTGAGGCATTTTTAGATAGTGAGGCCTAATATAATACTCTTTCATAGTGGTTTTTTCCCTTTTTGGGTTTTCCACTCAAATCCTTGTGTTATGTGTTTTGCATATGTGTCTCCTATAATGTTGTTGATGAGTATGTATCTTGGTATTATTGCTTCTGTTCTTTGATCTGAAATAAATTTAAGTATCTTTGGGAATCAATAATTGTTACATGTAAGTGTCTTTGGGAATCAATAATTGTGATATTTAAAATTGTGTTAAGATTCTATAGAACATTGATTCACCCCCCCTCTCAGTGTTCTGGAGTATTCCAACAAGTGGTATCAAAGCCTTGGGTTTCTTGCTCAAATTTTAATCAACTTAAGAGATCCTGATAGTGGAGTACTATGGGAAAACATAGAAGAAATGGAGGAAGGAAAGATGCCAAGCAAAATGTCATAAAACAAGCCACAATCAAGTCAAGTAATGATTTGTTGTATGACTCACCCCTGAAAGTTGACACAAAGTGTGATAAAGCAACTTATTTTGTTGTTGAGATTGATGATAAAGAAGGAAACTTCTTTGTGGGTGAAGATGACTATGAATAGGTGTTTGATGAACATGAGTGTGAGATTGATATTGAAGGTGAACTCTTGTGTGCTTTAGATAAGATCAAGCAACTTAGAAAAGAGAACCAAAGATTAGAAGACCAACTTAAATAAGAAAAAGACTCCAAGGACAAGGTACTTTTAGATCTTGTAAAAGTTTCTTTAGGTCTTGAAGAGTCTAATAGATTTACTATCAGCCTAAAGATAGTGATAGAAGAAGCAAAAAGGGTAGTTGATTTTACAAAATCTAATCTTGAAGTAAAAACTAATGAATGTCTAAAACTAGAGTTAGAAATAGTCTCTTTGAGAAAGGAATTGGAAAAGGCATCTTCAAAGTTAAACAAGAATCCACAATTGAAAAGGAGTACTAAATGTTTAAATGACATGTTAAATAAACAAAGGTGTCATAAGGATACTACAGGCCTAGGATATGAAGAAGGGTGGGATTCTAAATTCTGAAATACACCAAGGAAGAAGATAGATTTGGGTCATCATGACATTGCTCCTAAAGAAAAGATAGAAAATAAATGTGTTGATGAAAATAGAAGGACAAGTAGATCCTCAAGATCTCCACCTATTAGATAATATCATTCAATAAGGTACAATTGTTCTTTTTCTGGTTACTTCTACTCATGTTTTGTATATGGTCATAAAGCATTAGAATGTTGGATGTATGCAAGAGAAAATGCTTGGCACAAGAGTTTTAATAAGTTGCCATACAGAAAGAATAATGTCACATGTTTTAGATGTAACCATCTTGGTCACATTGCAAGAGATTATGGTAGACAAGTTATAAATGATGATGAGATTCTTGAGAATTTATAGACCCTTAATCATGTGCTATAGATGTAATGGTTTTGGACATAGAGCCAAGTTTTGTAGAAGTAAGTTGAAGAAATCATCTGGAAACAACAAGAAGATAGATGACCTGATTAAGCAAAGGAAAGAGCCTTTAAAGGTTTGGAGAAGAAAATAAGACCCTAATCCACTGCATATTACACAGATAACTTCACCTACTGCATAAGATAGAGCATAAGTTTAGGGGTAGTAAGTAGTCATTTGATATGGATTGAAATAATTTGAATGGTTACTTACTTTTTCCTCTGCATAAGAATCAGGATTTTGTTTGTATTTCAATGCTCTCTATTTCATGATCATTATGTCCTGAGATCATAAAGAGTACAGTGGAAAGCATTTTATTGGAATGATGATATAGTGGTGGTTGTTATTAAAGGAGACATTTCACTGATCATGTAATAGATCTTTGATTTCAAAAGAAGTATTGTTATGTGTGAGACTATCATCACGACCTTTGTGAAGAATTTTTTTTGCATATTTCTAAGATAAGTAGAGAAAATAGTTTTGTTGATCAATAGAATCAGGAGAGTTCAGTTATTTTGTCATGATCATATAGTTCCTGATTAACAAATAGTTTTGCTCAGTATAAAGAGTCATAAGATGACATGATATCACCTATAGAAGAGATTTCACAAAATAGAAAATATGTATGTCTTATGTCAATAACAAATAAAGGGTAGTGAAGTACAGTTGCAGGACTGTGATTCTATTGAAAAAGTGACATTTATCAAAGAAAAGTCTTCATTTCTATGTTATGACAGTAACTGTGTTTTTGATAGCAATCAAAGTGAGTTTTGATAGTTGTTGAAGTTACAGGCTTTGAGTTGATGAGTATTGTAGGCTTTGATGAAGGCTTTGACAAGACAGAGATAGGTGATGGTTAGGTGAGGTTTGTTCAATGTTGATCTGATTAGTCTCTGACAGTGTGAAAATGATGTTGTCTCATGTTTCTCATGTTGCCTCTCATGTTGCTCATGTTGAAAATTGAAAACTCACGTTGAAAATGAAGTTGCTCATGCTTAGGTGCCTCTTGCGTATATTCTTCTCATGCCTCTTGCATATATTTCTCTCATGCCTCTTGACAATATTCTCTTCAAGGTTCATGCTATGCTTTGACAGGTTGACATGACAGTCTAATAGGTGTTTTCGTACAATATTGAATGGAGTATGTCAAGGAATGAGTATCAAGGTTGTGTGGATATGTCATCCTTAAGTTGCTTCATGTGAAGATCATGGTGTTTCATCTTGTTGATATCTTTGATGATTGGTGGATCTTGTTGGTTCATTATTCTTATACTTCATATCAAAGAGTTGCTACATGACAAATTCAAAAGAAGTTGTTTCATGCTACAGGATATTCCTCTAACAGATGTTCTTCATACAATGAGTTTGTGATGTAGGTCATCTATGTTAGTTTGGAGTCATGTGTTCATGTTAGAAGTTGCATGGAGTTGTAGACTTAATTAATGTGATCTCTGACATGACATTACACTCTTAGGACAATGATCATGTTGTGTTCTTGTATCCTAATGTTTTTTTTTTGAGGCAATAGAAAGTAGAACTTGTCTATTCAAAGAAACATTGGAAATTGAACATAAAGTTAGTCAAGGTGGTATGTATGTAGTGAGTACGGTATATGTATGCAATGAGCAGTGATGCTTTGTGGTGTTTTCTTTAACCATGTTGGGCTTTAACAGTAACAGTGAAATTGTTGGGATTTATCAATAACATTTATCTTTGATAGTGATGTTTTGGTCTTGGTATGACCATGCTTTTATTCATCAGTGTTTACATCTCTGTTTGTTTTGACAGTAGAAACTACAATGATCTTTCAAGGGACAGTGACAATAGTATGATAGTCTTTGTGATGAAACTTTGACAAGGTTTGTGCATTATAGTTTGATAGTGATTTCTTTGTGCTGATGGTAAAATGGTTTTGACAAGGTTTGTGTATGGCAGTTTGAATATGACAATGTAGGATCTTGGTCTGCAGCAGTGATGACAAGTGGGTACATGCTCATTCCTTCTTGCTTGAATTAGAGTTTGCTTCATCAATTATCCTAGTGGAAGTAGTTGTGTTCAATGAATTGCTCTCATTCACAGCAGGCAATCATAGTTTGACATAGACATTTTTGCATAACTCAACTCACAGTATTGCAGATATTTCACAAATGATGTTATAGGGATTTGATAGAAATAAATTAGTGATGTGCTAGATGTATCTTTTTATTTTGGATGACATTTATGATGATATTTGACATGGTATATAGTATTATCATATGAGTTAGTGTGTTATAAATTTTGGAGACTACTATCTTGCTTGATCTTGCTGACAGTGACAGTGATTTTTGGTTTGTTGAAGAGGTGGTCATAGGTGATATGACATAATGGATATGGAATATGAGGTATCTTCCTATAGAGGGATGGTTTGTTGTGATAGTGTTTGCATGCTCATTTTGTTCTTAAAAGTTCTTATGGCTTGGACAGTGATTGTTGCTTGTGAATCCTTCTTTGACAATGTTAACAATGCTCTTATATGTTTCCTATGCTTATATCTCCTCTACTGAAGCTACTTAGTTGAGATGACTATATATACACATAGTACAGTAATGTTTGGACAATTCATTGATGACAATGTGATAATTGTCTTTATTTACTTGCCTAACAGTAATATTGGTTGTTTGGAATCTAGCAGACAACTTATGATGTGCCAATTTGTAGTTGTTACAGGGTGATGCTTTGCATATATAGTTAGTTGAGTCTCCTACTATGTAGTGTTTCACCAAAGATTATGCAAATAATGCAGAATGTCAATGGTGCAGCTGAATCCTTTATGCAAATCCTATCTTCTATGTCTAATTTTGCATTTATATGGAGCTCATTTATAGGGAAAGCTTATCATTCCTTTGCCATTTGATGTTAAAGGGGGAGAGAGAAAGTGAAGAGGGGTTTTAAGAAGTTTTTCCATCAATGACAAAGCGGGAGTTTGTTGAATAATGTTTTGTCATTAATGTCAAAGGTGTGTAATTGATGTCAAAGGTGTATGTGATGTCAAGAGTTGGTACAAAGGTTGATGCAAAGGAACTTGTCTATTGTCTTGTCAGATTGGTGTTGTTGGCAAGGTATCTCATCTTGATTGTTCATAAGGATATTTGTTGATGTAAAGGTTGGAAAGTGCAAAGGAGTTTCTTCAGGATGTTCATGTTTGATGTTATGGGTATGTGACTTGTCCTTTATTTATTCCTTGAGAACCTTTGTATCAGTTGTATGTGATTATGATCACTCTAAGGTGCAGAGAATCATTTAGATCACCATTTGGTCTAGGTTAAGGTTTAATGTCTTGTGGCCTTTAGGGATCAAAACCCCAAACTAAATGTTTAAGACATACTATGTATTAACCATTAACTACCCATCTTATTGTCTAATTCTACAGTGACTTACTATAGTGTGTGGTTATAACTTAAGTTATAACCTTAAGGTTATTGGCCTTGTGTCTCCACTGGCCCCTCAACCTAGCAAAACTAGCTCCTCCAATAACCAAGCACCTAAAAAGAAATCAAAGGCCAAACTTAAAAGATATGAAGGCATGAAGGTTACAATCGATTGTTAGGTTCTAATTTTATTTCAAACTCCAACAGTTTCTTTGCGAGCCTAAAATTTGACATTCAGTTATGTGGAAGTAGTTCTAACTTCCTTGGAGACAATTTTCTATTGACTCAAAAGGCTGGGAAAATTAATTTTAAAGACTATGAGATGTTTTTGTGAATTTTGATTGGTGATTCAAATTTTGGGGAGCAATACCTACATGGTCATGAGCATTATATTAAAATTCTAATGCAAACCAATGTCAGTGATGGGCTTAAACTTGAAAGAATGATTTCAATGTGTATAAGGAGTCTTTTTCTTGTGTGAAAGAGTTGCAGTATGCACAAAAGTGATAGTTTGTAGTATGCACAAAAGGTGATTTTATGTTTTTGTTTGCAAAAGACAACCATGGTGTCTTGGATTGATGTGTTGTGTTGTCACTGAAAAGTTGTATTAAATATATATCAAAGAAGATGCAAAGAAGATATGTGGTGAAGTGTAGAGCATTGTAGAGAATTAGAGTATCCCTCTAAATTTTTTCTTGTATTAAAATCAGTGAGACAATCTAATGCTATGTGAGGCACAAATTTTTAAGTGAGGCACAAATTGCTATGTGAGGCACAAATTTCTATGTGAGGCACAAATTGCTATGTGAGGCATTCATTTGCTATGTGAGGTAGATAGCTATGTGAGGTATTTTTGGCTAGTGAGGCCTAATATAATACTCTTTCATAGTGGTTTTTTCCCTTTTGGGGTTTTCCACTCAAATCCTTGTGTTATGTGTTTTGGATATGTGTCTCCTATAATATTGTTGATGAGTATGTATCTTGGTATTATTGCTTATGTTCTTTGATCTGAAATACATTTAAGTGTCTTTGGGAATCAATAATCAAGTGATATTTAAAATTGTGTTAAGATTCTATAGAACACTAATTCACCCCACCCCCCCCCCTCTCAGTGTTTTGGAGTATTCCAACACTGCTATCAAATAATCGACATCCCTTGCTTGGCTATGAAGATGGAAAGTCAATTAGTGACTCATCCTCTCTCTCCTATTGACTAGACCTCCTCAACAGAGATTTTTGTAGCTCCATCTATTAATACAATCAAACAATATGCACATTAATATATAAAGCATGAAATATATAACATCGCATATGTAATCAATCACTTACTACTAACTGATGATCCCTCTCGATCATTTTTTCTCTCTCTCTTCATCCATAGCTGGATGGGTTGGAGCTGTGACCTCTTATGAGAAGCATCAAAAAGCAAAATTTACTAAACATAAATATCATTTATATACATCCAATGACATGAGATAAAACAAGAAATACAAAATGACATTTACATGTTACTAGCTCAAACCTCGGTCAAAGGATTTGCAGACAACAAAGTTGAAGCATTGCCTACCTCCTCTGACTGACGAAGATGAGGAGGAGTCTCCATATTCAACATCTAAAAATAGTGTTCAAGGTTATTTGACAAAAATAGATACATAACATTATTTAAATGCATAATGATTACAAATGGTTCAATTTACCTCTGTAAAAGTGGTTGTGTCCAAGGGACCAAGGAAATCATGGAGGTGTTGGTGAAGCTCCGTGCTAAAATTATCAAATTGTAACTAAATGAGATTACCATTGATATATATATTATATTTACGATCATGTGATAAATTACATACCTATTGAATTGACCTCCTCTCATAACCCACCATTGGATCACTAACATATACCTGGGACGAAGACTCTGACCCTGGAAATTTATAGTGTAGACAATTATATACATTAATTTTGACTTATAATATAGATAGTTATATAAAATTAATTATGAATTTAAAATACAAATATATTAAATCAAGATGAACCTTGTAGAAAATTACCTAGGATTCAATACCAAACGTACCTTGTAAGACATCACCTGTGAGAACAATATCATCCAATATGGATGTGTCCATCACTAGCTGCTACCCCTGCGTCGTACCATCTTGCTAAGAGTCCTACATACCATAATCACACAAGTTCCCACATGAACTACAAATATGTGGGGACAAATGACACATGTTACTCTCACCCTCATAGGCCTAGGTGAGATCATCATCATTTTGTGCTAGGGACTAGGTGAGAGAACTCAATGAATGCAATGTCTCCACCTCAACACTCTCCTTCAAAGTCAAAGGGAGTGAGACATGTGCTAGCCTAATGGGATGTCTAGGTATGCAGTTTTAGACTTAATGTGCCCCCTTTCTATCTTGGGAAGATCCACCACCTCTACCCTAGAACTCTTGAATGTCAAAGTAATTAAGAATCACCTTGAGGACGAACTCACAATAGAGTTTCCTCAAGAAATATTGTGCCACCTCATTGTTATTACATGGATGCTCATTGTCTTGAGATACATCTTCATTCCTTAATCAATGAATCAGGAAATGTTTGCAAGTCTCTTCTATTGTTTGGCTAGTTTTAGGATTAATATTTGTGAACATAATGTAGATTTTGTAATTTTTTTGTCCTTCACTTGTTTGTAAGATAATTTTGTTGCAAGTATGTGACTAATCGGTGTTGTTATTGATGTCAACTGTATCATATTTTGTTATTTGGTTAGAAGCTTTATATGTTGGGGATATTGAGAAAATTAGCCCCTCTAGAAGAATCAAAAAGGAAATAGCGAATCACAATGAAGATAGTGAGTTGCATACTGAACAACAGTCCAGAAGACTGCTCTGCATTTCTTGTAGATTGATGATCTTGGTCTATAGATTGGAAGTTATGTAGAGGCATGTCTAAAGATGCTAAATCTTGAGTTTGAGCCTCTGATACGAAGAATTGAGTGAGTTACATTCACCAAAGTAAAACCTACTTTTTCTAATTATTCACTCATGTCCAGGAGAAAGTATTTTGCTTCGCATTCCTCTGCAGTTATGTATTTTAGTATACGGTTCTAAAGTGATGTTTGGGATGATGATATGCACCTACAATTGCAATGGTTCATGATTTGGTGGTCCACAAGTGATTTTTCTTTAGTAACAGTTGATGACAATTGAGTTCTTATGCTCCGGTTGGAGAAATCTCATGGTTTGAGTGGTTAGATGTTGTGCGGATGTTCTTGGCAACTACAACATGCTTATGGAGGTCTCTTGTTCATTTTCCTACTTTTGCATTGATCCGTGAGGAGTATTTTGGATAAAGGTTGTTCCCAGATAACATAGTGTGAGCTCTAGTCTAAGCCGACTTGGATGATTCCACTAATTGCAGAAATCTATAGAAGATTGTAGAAGTGTGTAAAGGTGTAGAAGATTGTATTTGGGCCTTGCTAAGGCATGATTTCATCTACTCATAATTTTGTATCTTCCCCTTAGGATAATTTTGTATTAGGTCAAGACCTATTTTACATGTTTGTAATATCATAATTAGAGAGTGGCCCAATGCTTGATAAATGTAATGTGGTTGTAATGTCAACATTGATGAACATTCCAAAGTTGATGAATGATATATATACTTGTAATTGAGTTGAGGAAAAGATGTCCTTGTGTGTGTGAAATTTGAAGTTAAGTGAAGAAGTATAGAAGGCAAAGCAGAGTAGAGAAGAGTATTGCACTTCAATGGAACTGAATATAGGCATGGATTAGATGTTATTATCTTAGTTCAAAATCTTTGGTAGTGATCCACCCCTTTGCAGTGAGCCTTTTTTCTGGGCAATGAGCTTTGTTGGCAATGAGCCTCTAATTTTTAGTATTGTTATACTTTTATATCTTGTGGACTAACATCCACCGTGATTTTTTCCCTTAACAGGGTTGTCCACGTAAAAATCTGGTGTCACTTGTGTATGATCTTGTAATTGTGTCTATGTTTCTATGTTTATGCTTTCATGACTTAATCATAACAAACAATGGATAAGTGTATAATGATTTAAGGTGCAGAATTGTTTAAGTTTTGAGACAACTGATTCACCCCCCCTCTCAATTGTCTAGTTCATTTCAACAATTAGTATCAAAGCCAAGTTCCTCAAAAGAAAGATTGACCACTTAAGGCTGATCCAGGATATTGTATAAGAAGGAAAGTCCATGGTTTGATGGAACACACTACTCTGTCAGGAAGATCCACATGAACACCTGTCTCCCCTACTTGGGTTACAGTGTTTGGAAAATAACTAAAAATAAATATGAAATATCGAAGAATGGTTTGCAAACTGAAGATGAGATCAAGGAATTTGAGTTGAACATAAAAGCCAAAGATGCCCTAGTGAGCGCCTTATCTGACATTGAAGTAACAAAGATCATGGAGCTAGAAATTGCTTATGAAATCTGGGAAAAGCTGAAGAATCTATATGAAGGAGATGAATCTGTGAAGTGCACCAAGTTACAAAGTTTGAAGGCAAAATATGAATGTTTGAAGATGAGCAAAGATGAAAACATAACATCCTTCATGTAAAAGGTCAATGAACTTGTGAGTAGCATTAGAAGTATAGGAGGAAAATTGAGGATATTGAAGTTGTGAACAAAATTCTTAGATCACTGCCTAAATCTTATTGTCATAAAGTGGCTGCAATTGAAGAAATAATGACAGTGACAAAGATTACAAAAGATTAGCTGCTAGGAAGCTGACAGCCTTTGAAATGAGAGAACTTGGTGATTCACTTCCAAAGACAAAGACTACTTTCAAGGCCAACAATTCAGAAAGAACTCCTAGATCTAAAAAGTACAAGGTGGAACCAGATTATGACCTTGAAGAACTTGAAGCCAACTTTGTTAATAGTCTACCCAAAGGTACTGGTAAGTTCAAAGAAAAATTACCTTTCAAATGTTTCAATTGTGGTAAAGTTGGTCATTATGCTTCTAGGTGCCCCACAAGAGTTCCCAAGCCAAGACCATATAGACCTAGGATTCCAAAGAAATGTTATTATGTTGGAGATCTTGATGATGATGAAGGAGTATCGAATGTTGAACCAGATAATGCTAGTACTTCTAGAAATGAATGTTTGTTTATTACTATTAAAGAAGAACATGTGTCTACTAATCCTACTAGTTGTATGAAGGAAGAAAAACCATTGAAAGTGCCTTGGTTGCTCAAGTTTTGAAGACAAATATGAATGGGTTATTGATAGTGGATGTTGTCATCACATGACTAGTGACAAAAGTAATTTCATAAGTTTAGAAAGATATGATGGAGGACTGGTTAGGTTTGGTGATGATACAACCGGTAAGATTTGTGGAAAAGGATCCATTTCTTTTGATGGCAAGCATAACACTGATGATGTCTTATATGTGAAGGGTTTAAAGCACAATGTTTTAAGAGTTGGTTAGATGTGTCGCAAAGGTTATGATCTTAGATTCAAGGACAATGGATGCAAGATCTTGGAAAGCTCCAAAACAATGATTGCAACAGGTAAAAAGACAAGAGGTAGCATTTATCATTTGAAAGGGACTAATGAATATTGTTTGCTAGCTCAGAATGATGAAAGTTGGTTGTTAAAAGGAAACTAGGTGTGTGGAAAATGCTTCCTAAACTAATCTAAAGAGGAGAGAAGAGTGCAAATTCATTTTAATCTTTATAGTTACAACAATGTTAACATAACAATGGACATATTTCAGCAAGCACATAGACACAGAAATGAGACAGAAGAGAGAGACACAAGATATACGTGGGGAAAACCCTTATCAGCTGAAAAACCCCACACTCAAAAACATAGCTCAAATGTATTCCATAAACAATGAAGGTTACAATATAGATACAGAGCCAATGCTCTTGCAAGAGTATTTGACACTCATATGTGGAGACAAACCAACAGCATAACAATAATTGTCAATCACATAGTACATCTCCTCTCCAAAGCACCTGTTTATATACAAAATATAAGGCAAAAATGGTTCTACATTGGGATGGGCATCGAACATGGCCTCATGGTCCAAAACCCATGCCTATGGACACTTGTCCAACACTGTAGGATGTTCCTAACACTTGTCGAGTCATCCCATCCCAAAGAGGTCACCTATTCCCAAGTTGGGAAATGACAGATACTCTTACAACACTTACAACTATCATAAAATCTATCATAGTTGTCATATCTTACAGCTGTAAGAGAATCTATCATACACAAGCTATAAATAGTATATTCTCTTACAACATGTCATAACCCACCTTGGGATGCCCAAAGATTCCTTCTTCCAAGATGCTTCTTGACACATGTCTTCACATGTCATAGAATCTTTTATTTCAGACTCATACATGCCATAGAATTGTCATATGAATATGTCATGACCATTTTGGTCAATATTCCCTTACACACTATCCAAGATGCTGACACATGGCAAAATATTCCTACCACTAAGTGGGATGCCTATCTCCTCATATGAGGACAAATTTACATGTGGTCATCTTCCATGTAGGATGACACATCACCATGCCAACTCCCACAAGATGACAACATAGGATTTGCATCCTAATTACACAATAGGCAATAAATAAATAAATACAATGAAATAATACAAGGAATTACCAAGGTTGAGACACCTTAATTCCCAACATTCTCCCACTTATTGAACACCTTGTAAGAGCTAATGGAAATAACAAGATTTAATTGCTATAGGCCGAGAGGCCCATAGACTTCGAACACCATCTGAACTTCTCTGTGCCCACTGGTTTCAACAATGCATCTGCAACATTCTTCAAAGTATCTACCTTCTCCAAATTTACCTTCCCATACTCTACCATGTCTTCCACAAAGTGAAACTGTACATCAATATGCTTTGTTCTGGCATGGAAAGTTGGATTCTTTGCTAGGCAAATCACACGCTGATTGTCACAACAAATCGTAAGTTGTCCTATATCAAAACAAATATCTGAACACAATCACTTAAGGAAAATGGCTTCCTTGCAAGCATGAGTTTCTACCATATACTCATCTTCTGTTGTGGACAAAGCAACCATAGGTTGTGACTCACTCATCCAACTAATTGCACCACCAAACATAGTGAACACATAGGCATTGGTGGATCTCCTGCTGTCAATGTCACCTGCCCAATCAGAATCCACAAATCCATGAATACAAATAGAATGTGGAGGTCCTATAGCATTACCATGATAGCATATGGAATACTTAGAAGTACCCCTCAAATATCTTAACACTCACTTAACCACATCCCAATGTACCATCTAGGATTAGCCATAAATTGACTAAGGACTCCCATTGCTTGGGCAATGTCTGGTCTTGTGCAGACCATAACATACATCAAACTACCAACAACACTAGCATAAGGTACTTTGCTCATGTCCTCTACCTCACTAGGAGATTTTGGACAATCACTAACAGATAACTTTATCCCCAATGAAACAGGAACACACAATGGACTACAATCTGCCATGCTGAACCTATCCAACACGATCTTCACATACTTACTCTGGCTTAACCAAAGTTTTTAGTTAGCTCTATCTCTTCTAATTTCCATTCCCATAATGTACCTAGCTACCCCTAGATTTTTCATCTCAAACTGTGCTAACAACTGAGACTTCAAATCAGAAATCATATTTTTACCATTCCCAATCAATAACATATTGTCAACATACAATGCAATATTGAGAATGAGATCATTATCAAAATTGTAATACACACAATGATCAAATTTTGATCTCAGAAATCTAATGGACAACACAAAGGCATCAAATTTCATATACCACATTCTAGGATACTGCTTCAAACCATACAAAGACTTCTTTAACTTGCAAACCAAATTTTCTTTACCTTTCTCTATGTAATGCTCTGGCTGTGACATGTAAATCTCTTCCTCCAAATCACCATGAAGAAAAATTGTCTTCACATCCATCTATTCTACCTCTAAGTCATAAGTAGCTTCAAGAGATAACAAGAATCAAATGGATGTTAGCTTTACAATGGGAGAGAAAATTTCACCATAATCAATTCCCTCCACTTGTGAGTACCTCTTCACAACCAATCTAGCCTTATACTTTTCAACACTGCCATCTGCACTAAATTTCTTCTTGAACACCCATTTGTATCCAATGGGTTTCCATCCTTCAGGCAAAGGTACCAAGTCCCATGTTTTATTCTTCTTTAAATAAGCCATCTCATCTTCCATGGCCTCCTTCTAGGAACCTACATCTTTCATGCCCATAGCCTCTTTCATAGTTCTAGGCTCATTAGTGTTAGTAAGTAAAGAAAAAGCACAACTAGAATCAAGTAATGAATAAACAAACCTATCAGGTTGCTTTCTTGTTTGTGTAGACCTCCTCAATGGATGAGGTTGAGGTTCTACTTCTTCTTCTGAGCTTTCATAGCTACTAGAGCTCTCCTCATCATCAGGTCTCACAGGTTCTGTCAGTTTAGTCTTCTCAGGGGTAGAAGGAAACTGAACCACATCTTCTTTCTTTTCTATCTGTTCTAGCTGTAGAACAATGGAAGAAAGTGTTAGCTCTTTGAAGATAACACTTCTTCTATACAACACTTATTCAGCCATAGGATCCCAAATCTTGTATCCTTTCACACCAACACCATAGGTAATGAAAATACACTTAACAACCTTGTTCTCCAATTTAGATCATTTCTCCCTAGGCACATGTGCATATGCCTCACAACCAAAAACATGAAGATGTCTAACTGAAGACTTCTTACCAGACCACACCTCTATAGGTGTCTTACCAACAAGAGCTGATGTAGGAGACATGTTTACTAGGTAGCAATCAGTGGCTATAGCTTCAACCCAAAACTTTTGTTTGAGGCTTGGTCCACTAAGCTTACTCCTAGCCTTCTCTATCAGTGTCTTGTTCATCTTCTCTGCAACTCGATTTTGCTGTGAAGTGTATGGAATTGTCTTATGTCTTTCAATCCCTTGCTCTTTACAGAACTTATCAAAATTCGCCGAACAAAACTCACCACCGTTATCAGTTCTCAAACACTAAATCTTTTTACTAGTTTAATTTTCAACAAAGGCTTTAAACTCTTTAAACCAACTAAGGACTTTAGTCTTGCTTCTAATAAAATAAACCCATGTCCTTCTACTGTAATCATCTATGAAAGAAACAAAATATATACATTTGGAAATTGAAGGAACATTAACAAGACCAAACACATCAGAATGAATAAGATCCAATACACCAGAAGACTTGTGAGAACTAGAGTAAAAATGAACATGGTTTTGCTTTCCATATACACAATGTTTACAAAAGTCAAACTTGAGATTACAATCATTTAACATCTCAATGAGGTTTTTATTTTTTAGGGTTCTAAGACCCTTCTCACCAATGTGGCCATATCTAAAATGCCATAACATAGTATTTTCAATAGGAAGCTTAGCTTCCAAAGCATGTGCACTACCATCAAACTATGTTACAATAGATTTCTTCATTGCTCGTTCAGATGGTGGGGATGAAGTGACTGCAGCTCTTTTCTTTGAGTCAAAAGAACTATTGCACTGTGAAGTGCATGCCTCCAACTGAAATAGAGTACCTCTCTAAGTACCCTTCACAAACACCATAGATCCTCTAGTCATCTTGCATCCATCCTTTAAAAAGAAAACCTACACACCTGCATCATTCAACATACTTATAGAAAGCATGTTCTATGTCAAGCCTAGGATGTGGATAATCCCAATGATCCCCTTCACTCATCCATCAAGGAATTAGTTTAAGACTCTTCTAGGACCAACAATCTTCAAATGAGAATCATCATCCAGGTACACTCTTCCACCATCAAACTCTTCATACTTCGTGAACCAGCTTCGATACGAGGTCATGTGGAATGATGCACTAGAATCTATCAACCACACATCATCAGATGCATGGGTGGCTAGGGCTGTGATGAAGGCATCACCATCATCTTATGACTTCTCAAAATCTGAATCTAGGGTATTCTTGTTTTTCTTTTTCTTTTCTTCTTTCCATTCCTTTCAGAAATGCCCAGTTTTTCCATAGTTCCAACAGAGAGCCTTGGACTTTACAGGAGATTTGGATCTCCCATGGGATTTGGATCTATCCTTTTCACCTTTCTTTTTCTTCTTCTTCCTTTTCTCTTTGGGTCTTCCATGAACTACAAGAGCTTTTTTGGCCATCTCAGTTGTCTTTCTTCACATTTCTTTAGATAACAGCAAAGACACTACCTCATCCATCTTGAAGGTGGTTGTAGTGCTTCCAATGGCCATGACAAGATGATCCCACAAATTTGGCAAAGAACAAAGTAGGGTCATACACTAATCCTATTCCTCCATTCTCACACCCATAGATGTCAACTGCACAACGATCATGTTGAAAGAATTCATATGGTCTACAACACATCCTCCATCTTCCATCTTTAAAAAAAATAGCTTCTTTTTTAGAAAGAGCTTGTTCACCAAGGACTTAGCCTGATAAACATCTCCCAGCTTCTTCCAAAGAGTTTTCACAGTCTTCTCCTCATGGAATCATAATCAATAGGATAGAGTCAGCTAGATAGAGTCTTATAAGACCCTTAGCCTTCTAATCTTTGAGGTCCCAATCAGCTTGTGACATTGTCGTAGGTTATGTACCATCAATGGTTTCCCATAGGTCACGATCAACAAGTAGATCTTCCATCTTGAGTTTCCACAGTTGAAAAAGAGCCATTGAACTTCTCCACCTCTACTCTTCTGGATGTAGTTGCCATCTCCTTCCTGCAACAAGATACATAATACTCTACATAGACTCTCACTCAACCTAATATTAGCTCAAAAAACCCCTACCCAGCAGCTAGAACCAAAAACTAGCCAGGCTCTGATACCAACTAAAAGGAAGCTAGGTATGCGGAAAATATTTCCTACACTAATCTAAAGAGGAGAGAAGAGTGCAAATTTATTTTAATCTTTACAGTTACAACAATGTTAACATAACAATGGAGATATTGCAAAAAGCACATACACATAGAAATGAGACAGAAGAGAGACACAAGATATACTTGGGGAAAACCCTTGTCGGGTGAAAAACCCCACACTCCAAAACACAGCTCAAATGTATTCCATAAACAATAAAGGTTACAATATAGTTATAGAGCCAATGCACTTATAGGAGTCTTCAACACTTAATCTGGAGACAAACCAACAGCATAACAATACCTGTCAATCACATAATACATCTCCTCTCCAAAGCACCTATTTATATAGAAAATACAAGGCAAAAATGGCTCTACATTGGGATGGGCATCCAACATGGCCTCATGGCCCAAAACCCATGCCTATGGACACTTGTCCAACACTGTAGGATTTTTCTAACACTTGTCAAGTCACCCCATCCCAAAGAGGTCACCTATTCCCAAGTTGGGCAATGACAAATACTCTTACAACACTTACAACTATCATAGAATCCATCATAGCTGTCATATCTTATAGTTGTAAGAGAATCTGTCATACACAGGCTATAAATAACATATTCTCTTAAAACATGTCATAACCCTCCTTGGGGTGCCAAAAGACACCTTCTTCCAAGATGCTTCTTGACACATGTCTTCACCTATCATAGAATCTTCTATTTCTAACTCTTAAATATCATAGAACTGTCATAGGAATCTGTCATGACTGTTTCCTTCAATATTCTCTTACACACTATCCAAGATACCGACACATGGAAAAATATTCCTAACACTAAGTGGGATGCCTATCTCTTCATGTGAGGACAAATTTACATGTGGTCATCTTCCATGTAGGATGACTCATCACCGTGCCAACTCTGATAAGATGACTGTTGAAATAAGGGCAGACAACTGAGAGGGGGGTGAATCAGTTGTCACAAAAACTTTTATCTTTTCTTGCAACTTAAACTTCTTTACCACTTATTAATAGATGAATGATATAACCTTGAAAGCATGAATCAATAACACATGAGTAGAAACAAATCAACACACATAACACCAAGATTTTTATGTGGAAACCTGATTAAGTAAAAAACCATGGTGGGGGTTAATCCACAAGAATTTATACTCCGTTAAAAGTATTACAAATGGGGAAGGCACATGCCTTTAGGGCACACTACCTAGAGCTCACTACTGCAAGTGGCTCATTGCCTACAAAAATGATTACAAGTAGATTACAGAATGTTTGAACTAAAGAATAACATCTACCAATGCAAAAATGTAGTTCTGATTAAGCACAGAATATTGATCTTACACACTTCATCCTTACTCTGCCCTATTTCACTCTTAGGCCGTAAGCCAAGCTTAGATCTTCACCTTCGCACTTCTTTCTACCCTTTTTTGTACTTACTTCCTCATCATATCACAATCACACCTCAACACACTTAAATCCATCGACTATATATATTTGCATCAAGAAATTCAATCAACTATAGTCAGCTTTATGAAAACTTAGAACAATTATTAAGAACTCTTCTCTGTCGGTTAAATCCATGCTCAAACAACAACGCGGACCAAAAACTTGTGTTCTCAAATCATCAATAATGTCAACCAATACCACCAATTATCACAAATTGCTTACCCAACAACTTTTCTTCATCTTGACCAAGATAAAATACTAGGTTGGCCTATTCTTCTTCTAACTGTACTAACTAATTGGAACCTGATACTCAGATGCTTATAACATTTGAATCCTTCATCACTGGAGGCTAAATATCTTGATTTAGATAGTCCTGACAATCCTTATCATTCCCTCAGATCCACAGTGCACTATGATTTTCCATCGGAGAGATCTAGACCAAGATACCGAACCCTATCACATGCTCTATTTTTTACTACTCAGAATTAGACAAATCTTCACTCTAACTTCCTGTATGAACAAATTATGTAATGTGGATATGCAAGATAGTCTTAGTTTCCATCAATGACAACACCTGTCATGCATAGCAGTGTCTCTTGCCAACAATCTCCCCCTTTGGCATTGATGGCAACACTTAGTGAAAAATGACTAAGTGTCAGAACAACTCCCCCTTACTTTGTACACTTATGCTTTTCACTGATCTCCATTGCTCCCCCTTTGCTAGATTCCTCATTTTTTAATGCTCTTCACTCCCCCTTTGACATCAATGGCAAAGGGTGGGATCTGCACACTAAAATTCATGCAAAAATTTTATGTACATGGGCATATATACAAACAACCCTATGACTTATTTACATAAGTTTGAACACATCATCGAAGACATTCTTTAATAGTGCCAGCTCATTGTCCCAACTCTTCTTCATGCTGTTCAAAATTGAGATGTGGCCATTGAATAGAAATGCTTGTGACTCTGCCTTCAACAGATCTGTGGGGTCACTTGATTGAGCGGCAGCTTGGGCTTCTGTCAAAGTATTGAACATTGCTTCCAACTTGGGGGAAATTAGTCCCTGGAGCTCACTCATCCTTGCCTCAATGCTCTCCTTCTCTTTTTTCAATTTCTTTATTTCTTCAATCAAGCTGATTGCCTGACACTCCTTGCTTGCCACAGATGATATCATAGGATCAAAAGATTGGGATACACTTGATAGTTTTTCCTTAGACTCCTTTATTTTTGTTTCAATGTCCTCTATAGTTTTAAGACAAGATAAACAAAATTTGTATACATTCCCTCCTTCTGTAAGAGCAATTTGAATACTCTTTACACTGGTGTCCATCATAATTCTATCTAATGCAATCATTCCTTTCAGAGCTTCAAATCTTTTATCATTGAATTCATTTTGGACCTTGACTTCTGTAGACTTCTCTAGAGATTCAAAATGAGAACTTACTGAGTTTATTAGATTTTTCAATTGGCCTAAGGGAGATACTGAAGAATCCTTCTGAAAGGTGGGCATGATCTTCTCCAAGATTCCTGATCCCAGACCAAATAGCCCACTATCTTCTAAGTGAGACTTCAAAATATCTTCTCTGGCCTTAGCTTGAGTGAGAGAGGCCCACTTTAACTTCAGAATTGGTGAGAGATTGTCTAAATCAATTGGACCTTGCAACTCTTCTGCAACCAGTTTGTCCTTTTTCAAAATTTCTTTCACTGCTTCTATAGTGTCTCTTGCCTAAGATGTTGATGTATCTATTTGATCCTTACTATTACTATCAACCAAATTGTCCTTCTTGGGCTCTTCATCAGCTTTTGCAATCTCTTCCTCTTTTTCATCTTTGTCCATGGCCTTTTATGTTTCTTGGTCCTTAGCTTCTTTTGTTTCAAGATCTTTATTCTTCAAAGAATCATCTTTAGATTAAGCATCAGTTTCAACATTCATCTCTGTATCTTCTTTACCAGAATGATCCAGAGGAGTTTGAATACCTCTTGCATCAACAGTTTTATCTGTCATATTTTCATCTTCTTTATTTATTACTTCCTCTTCTAGAACAGAGGCGTCATCTATCTCTATTTACTACTCATTGATCTTTAATTCTTCAACATCTGGAATTGAGGAATCAATCACATCATTAATCTCTTCTTCAACAAAGGGAAGATTAAGACTTTTTAATGCACTCAAAAAATCTCCTGAGTATCTTTGACTATGTCATTAGCTTCACCAAGCATGAGTTCATTCATTGTTTTTTTACTCCTGAAATCATATTTTACTTCTTTGAACATCATGTTCATTTGTTCTGAAGTAATTTGAGGGCACAAACTTATTAACACATGCTCTCTAAGCTCAATGTCTTTACATTTTGAATTTTCTTTTCTTAACTCCAAAATATCTACAAGACTTTTTGGGATTTCAGAAGTTATTTCAATTAAAGCTTTATTGTAGATATTTAGATATTTGACTCTTGCTTCCTCTAGAACCTTTTTATCAGCATCACTGTAATCATCATAAAATTCAATCATTGGCCTTAAGTTTCCGTCTATAGTGACTGATTTGATGATGTCATCCATAGAAAGAGTAGGCTTTTCAACATATGTTTCAGTCTTTTGCCTCTTGCTTGCCCTTTTTCTTCTGGAGGGCTTCTCCTTGGATACCTTGGCTACTTTTGTACCTGAGGCCTTCAACTCTTTGATCTCAACATCATAATTAGTTACTTCTTCATCACTTTTCATGCTTTCATATGTTCAAGAGACCTTGGTTTTCATCCTTTTCCCTTCTTTTCCAAATGTTTTGCCTTTCAGTTTCTTACATTTGGTAGATTTTGGGGGAACATGGGTACCAACAGAGCTCCTATTAGTCCTTGATGTGGAGGAGGATTCTTTCAGAGCACTTTCTTTATCCTGCTTCTCCTTCTCAGCCTTTTTGATCCTTTCCCTATTCTTCTTCATAGCTTCCTTAGAAATGCCAATGCTTTTAGCAAACATTTCTACTTGCTTTTGAACTTTCCTCTTGATTTCAGGTTTTCTGAGCTCAACATGCAATTTCAAACTAAGCTGCTTATATGTCCCAAATCTCTCCACGGAATCATCCTTGGGTTTGCTCAAGAGATGTTGAGCATACATATCCAAATTTTTCTCATCTACCTCATACCCCATGGGCATGATCCAAATAGTTCTAGGTTCTACTACTTCCATTAAGCACTGATCAGTGTCCACCATGAAACAGATTTCATTCTTGTACTTCTCAACAACTGATTTTGGGATTCTTTCCCTAGAATGCATCAAACTCTAAAAATTCTTGAAGTAACCCCATATTGCAGTTTTCTGTTCTTTAGAGTCACCAATATTGTTCAAATGCTCTCTTATCTGTATAGAAATAGGTTTGTCATTTGTCCAACACAAGCTCTTCTTGCCAGGCAGCTCATTCATGAAATAGAAAAATAAACACAAGACTAGTGTACCATATTTGAAGGTATTATTTTTATCCTTCTTGACCTTATTCAAATTTTCCATCAGTTGGTTTAGTAGAAACTCACATAAGTCATAATCAG
This sequence comes from Cunninghamia lanceolata, assembly GCA_027924645.1. Classification (NCBI taxonomy): domain Eukaryota; kingdom Viridiplantae; phylum Streptophyta; class Pinopsida; order Cupressales; family Cupressaceae; genus Cunninghamia; species Cunninghamia lanceolata. The sequence goes on from BSBN01000274.1 coordinate 18,310,253, forward strand.
CATTCTCTCTCAACATCTTATATGTTGCATAGATAGCTATACCAGATATAGAATTTTTCCTGTTGGAGTGATAAATCTTGTATCCAATCACCATTGAAGTAAATTTGACATCTAGATCAATAATGTCATTGATTGTCATTGCCCTTTTATCAAACCTTGAACTTGTAGCATTAGTTACTATTTGATTCTTTACTGCTTTCAACATTGGCAATCCATTGGATGAGTTTAACCCTATCATGGCCTTAATGGCATCCTTAGTTATTTTGAATGGTTTCAACATCCATATAAACTCATCATGCATTTAGCTCAGCACATACCAGACCCACTCATCTTCATCAAAGGATGGAATCCCTATAATCTGAATGAAATGTTTATCATGCAGTGCCTTATACTCAGGTTTGAGACTATGAATTTCATCCCTTAGATGATTCTTGAACAAATCTATAAACCTTGAGTCCCCAAATTTATCTATGCTTGCATGAATATAGACCCTAATATCTTCAACATGTAATACACCATACAGAACACTTGAAAATGTACCTAACGAGTTGACTTCTACTAATTTGTGAGGATGCTTCTTGAATTTGGGTCAGGACCTTTCAGTAATATCAACAACCAATGGTGTAGCCATTGCAAAAGATCACAAGTTCAAAGTTTTGCAAAAAATAGATTTTTCTTTATAGAATTAGGGTTAGCAGATGAATTTTCTAGTCACACTTCAAATCCTTGAAATCTTAGCTCAGTTGTTCTTCTACTCTCTCTCCTTGAATGCAAAGTGATCAAATGATTGAATGAGTGACTTTTTATCCTCTGGAAAACCTAATTCTTCATTGTAATAAATGCTCTACCCTAATACATCTGGTAACACTTTTCTACATATAGTTAAACTTCAATTACTCCACAATCAATCACATTTACTTCTTTTCTATCAAAAATCCTTTCAAAAGATCTACTATGACCCAAGTAATCTTCTCTCATCGTGCCGGATTTAGGAACTTACTGGTTGGGGGAATTTGATTTTCAATGTAGCTCCCCCTGAGCCAGAGCTCCTAACTCAGTTCCTGGAGGAATTATCAACACTGAATTCTGGTACAGACCCATTATCTTCATTGTTTGCATCTTTCTTCACCCATGTTTTATTCATTTCTTTCTAAATCTCATTTACATCAATTTTGCCCTTGCCTTTGTCTTGACTCTGCTCATTCAGTTTTCTATTTACCGGACCACTTCTTTCATTATTCCTGCTTCTGCAGAATATTGCAATATGACTGGATCGATTACAATTGAAGCATACAATATTTCTTTTCCCATTTGATTGATTTCCTATTGATCTACACTGATTATCCATATGTCCAAATCTATTGCATGCAAAGCATTTTCCATTGAAAGAATTATCATTTCCTCTATTATTAGAGTTATTCATTATCATACTTCTGCATTCATTGGATCTATGACCATACCTCTTACATTTGAAGCATTGACCGGAGAAGGATGGACCACTTTGATTTACTTGACTTCTACATTGATTAGCTCTATGACCATACTTATTGCATTTGAAAGAATTGTCATTGAAAAATGGATACCTTTGAGCATTAGGTTGTCTTACCAGAGGTCTTCTAGGTTTTCTTCCTTGATTTCTTTCTTCAGGTTTTCTTTGACCAGATCCAGAGCTTTCACCCTTCTTAAATCCTAGACTATGCTTATCATTTGCCATCTTTTGACTATCAAGTAGCACTTCAAGTTTGGCTGAGCTTATCTTAAACTTCTCTTTGTATTCATTTGCAACTTCTAGGTCATGTTTGAGAATAACGATTTGCTTTTCAAGATATTCCTCATTATCCTTGATTTCTTGAATATCAGACTCTAGAAGGCCAATGAAGCTATCCAATTTGTAGCACTCTCTTGTTCGTTCTTTTAGAGATTGATTCAGTTCTTCTTCAGTCTTCTTCCTTTCTTCAATTTCCTTAGTTAGCCTCATCACCCCAGATTCCATCTCATTTTTTAGGACAACTTCTTTTGCTAGCTTCTCACATTCCTTTGTCTTCTTTTTTAAGGCCTCATCCATGTCATTGCCTCCATTCTGATTTCCTAGTTGAAGAAGTAGCTCCTTCCTCTTTTCATTGGATTTGCTCAATTTTCCTTTTATAGTCTCAATGAAGTCTTCAGCATCTTTAAGGTTCTCTTGCAATTATTTAACTTCTACTTTGGACTGATCAAGATCTTCTAAAGAAAGTTTAAGTTGTTCTTGGATGCCATTAGAATACTTGAATGAACCCATTGAAAACACCTTCCTAGATCTTCCTCAAGTTGTTAAACTTCTTGCAAGGAACCTTGCTCTAATACCACTTGTTGAAATAAGGGCAAACAACTGAGAGGGGGGGAGTGAATCAGTTGTCACAAAAACCTTTATCTTTTCTTGCAACTTAAAATTCTTTACCACTTATTAACAGATGAATGTTATAACCTTGAAAGCATGAATCAATAACACATGAGCAGAAACAAATCAACACACATAACACTAGGATTTTTACATGGAAACCCGGTTAAGGAAAAAACCATGGTGGGGGTTAACCCACAAGAATTTATACTCAGTTAAAAGTATTACAAATGGGGAAGGCACATGCCTTCAGGGCGCACTTCCCAGAGATCACTACTCTAAGAGTCTCATTGCCTATAGAAATGATTACAAGAAGATTACAAAATGTTTGAACTGAAGAATAGCATCTACCAATGGAAAAATGAATTTTTGGTTAAGCACATAACACTGATCTTACACACTTCATCCTTACTCTACCCTATTTCACTCTTATGCCATAAACCAAGCTTAGATCTTCACCTTCACACTTCTTTCTTCCGTTTTCTGCACTTACTTCCTCATCGTATCACAGTCACACCTTAACACACTCAAATCCATCGACTATATATATCTACATCAAGAAATTCAATCAACTGTAGTCAACTTTAAGAAAACTTAGAACAATTATTAAGAACTCTGTTGTGTTGGCTAAATCCATGCTCAAACAACAACACAAACCAAAAAATTGCATTCTCAAATCATCAATAATGTCATCCAATACCACTAATTATCACAAATTGCTTATCCAACAACTTTTCTTCATCCGGACCAAGATCAAATATTAGGTTGGCCTATTCTTCTTCTTACTGTACTGACTAACTAGAACCCAATACTCAAATGCTTATAACTTTTGAATCCTTCATTACCAGAGGCTAAATCTTTGGATTTAGAGAGTCCTAACAATCCTTATCACTCCCTCAAATCTATAGCACACTATGATTTTCCACTGGAGAGATCTAGACCAAGATACTGGACCCTATCACATGCTCTATTTTTTACTACCTAGACTTAGACAAATCTTCACTCTGACTTCTGGTATGAACAAATTATGTAATGTGGATGTGCAAGATAGTCTTAGTTTCCATCAATGAAAACACCTATCATGCATAGCAGTGTCTCTTGCCAACAAAACATAGGATTTGCATCCTAATTACACAATAGGTAATAAATAAATAAATACAATGAAATAATACAAGGAATTACCAAGGTTGAGACACCTTAATTCCCAACAGTTGTGGCATAGAAGGTTGTGTCATATCAATTTTGACAACATTGTGAAGATAAGTTCCACTTAGGCTGTAAGAGATTTTCCCAAGCTTGTGAAGCTTCTTGATACTTTGTGTAAGGAGTGCCAATTTGGAAAATAGACAAAAACAAGTTTTAAGAGCAAGGACCAATCTGTTGATGGACTACTGAAATTAGTGCATACAGATCTATGTGGACCTACCAGAGTAAGAAGTTTACAAGGAAATAGGTATTTCATGTTGCTGATTGATGATTATTCTAGAATGACTTGGGTTACCTTCTTAAAAGAAAAGGCAGAAGCCCCTAGAATAGTTCAAAGCATTTAAGGCAATGGTTGAGAATGAGCTAGATTTGATGATAAAGTGCTTGACGTCTGATAGAAGTGGAGAGTTTACATCAAATGAGTTTAACTTCTTCTATGAGGAACAAGGGACAAAGAGACAATTATCTACACATAGGACTCCATAAAAGAATGGAGTTGTTGAAAGGAAAAACAAGACAGTTCAAGAGGTTGCCAGAACAATGATGAAGGAAGCTAACCTACCAAAAGTTTAATGGAGAGAGGCAATTCAGACTATTGTATACATCCTAAATAGAGTCCAAGTTAAAGGTAGCAGTTCTAAGTCTCCTTATGAATTGTGGCATGGTAAAGTTCCTACTATGAAATATTTCAAAGTCTTTGGTAGTAGGTGTTGTATTAGAAGAGATGAAGATCTAGGTAAGTTTGATGCAAGATGTGATGAAGGCATCTTCTTTGGATACTCTACCAAGAGCAAGGCCTACTAGTGTTATAATAATAGGTTGAAAAAAATCATTGAGAGTGCAAATGTCAAAGTTGATGAAAGCAAGGAAAAGGTATTAAGTGGATATGAATCTGATGAACCGGATGTCTCTGCAAGCAAAGTAGTTGTGCAACAAGAAAAAAACTCAAAGGAAGAAGAATAAACTTTGGAAATCATTACTAAGACAACCAGGTATGTGAAGTTAAATCACTCTAAAGATCAAATCATAGGAGATAAGAGTAAAGGAGTTCATACCAGAAGAAGAGCTGCTAATAAGCAGGTTAATTATTGTTTGATTTCTCAAGTGGAACCTAAAAATGTAAATGAAGCTTACAATGATGAAAATTGGGTAAAGGCCATGGAAGAAGAACTAATGCAGATAGAGAAGAATAAGACTTGAGATCTTGTACCCAGACCAATAGATAAAAATGTAATTGGCACCAAATGGGTCTTCAAGAACAAGATGAATGAGAATGGTGAAGTGGTAAGAAATAAAGCAAGGTTGGTATGCAAGGGATACTCTCAAGTTGAAGGAATAGATTTTGAGGAAACATTTGTATCAGTGGCAAGGATTGAAGAAATAAGAATGTTTTTATCTTTTTTAGCCTACAAAGACTTCAAGGTATATCAAATGGATGTAAAGTCTACATTCCTGAATGGAGAATTGCAAGAAGAAGTCTATGTTAAACAACCAGAAGGATTCCAGTCATCAGATCAGGGTGACATGGTGTACAGATTGAAGAAAGCATTGTATTGGCTAAAACAAGCCCATAGGACCTAGTATGCAAGATTGGATAAGCATCTGATACAGTTAGGGTTTAGTAAGGGTACTACTGACAACAATCTCTATTTCAAGATCAATGATGAACAAATCTTGATTATTGCAGTCTTTGTTGATAATATTATCTTTGGAGGCAATGAAGGTATGTGCATGATTTTTGCTGGGGAAATGCAAAAAGAATTTGAAATGTCCATGTTTGGTGAGATGAATTTCTTTTTAGGTCTACAAATTAACCAATAAAGGTACCTTCATTTCTCAGTCTAATTATGTGAAAGAGTTGTTAAAGAAGTTTGGGATGGAAGACTCTAAACCGGTAAGCACTCCCATGGTAACTGGTTGTAAGTTGAGAAAAAATGATGACTCACCTATGGCAGATTAGAAAAGGTATAGATCTATGATTGGAGGATTACTTTATTTGACCCAAACCAGACCTAACATAATGCATGTAGTTTGTCTTGTCGCAAGATTTCAAGTAGAACCTAAAGAGTCACGTGAGATGGCAGTAAGGAGAATACTGAGATACTTGAAAGGCACAATGGATTATGGTTTGTGGTATCCAAAAGATAATGATTTCACTCTCAGTGCATACATTGATACAGATTGGGCCAGAGATGTGGATGACAGGAAAAGTACAAGTGGAGGTGCATTCTTCTTGGGAAAAAGGATAGTATCCTGGTTAAGCAAGAAACAAGACTCAATATCTCTGTCTACTGTAGAAGTAGAATACAATGCAGCAGCATGTAGTTGCACTCAAGTGTTATGGATGAAGCAGACATTGAAGAACATCTAAATTGTGTATGAAGATCCAATTGCAATCCTTTGTGACAATACAAGTGCCATAAACATATCAAAGAATCTAGTAATGCATTCAAGGACAAAGCACATATCCATAAGATATCACTTTCTAAGAGAAAAGGTGACAGAGAACGAAGTCAAGTTGGAATATGTGTCTACAAAAGATCAGATTGCAGACATTTTCACTAAGCCTCTACCTAAGGATACTTTTGAGTATCTCAAAGAAAAGTTAGGGGTTATCACCCCTCCTACTCTAAACTAAGATGCACAAAAGTGCATCAGTGTGGAGGTACCTAAAATTCCCTTTCTAGATCAGATTTATGCTTGTAAGGGCTACTCCTTAGGGACAGTAGTCAGATGAAGAAAGTTTAGAAGAGAGATTGGATCAGAGCAACATAGTGCAAGTATGTGCCCTTCACCATCGATGTTAAAGGGGGAGAGAAATCATGTGAAAAAATCAAAGAGAAAGAGTGTAGATGTGTAAAGAGATAGGGGGAGAATCTTGTCTTGACGGTTGTTGTACTTTTTCACATCATATGTTGCCATCAATGACAAATGGGGAGATTGTTGCAAGTATGTGACTAATCGGTGTTGTCATTGATGTCAACATATCTTTGTTGTCATTGATGTCAACTGTATCCTATTTTGTTATTTGGTTAGAAGCTTTATATGTTGAGAATATTGAGAAAATTAGCCCCTCTGGAAGAAATAGAAAGGAAACAGTGAATCACAAAGAAGATAGTGAATTGCATATTGAAGAATAGCCCAAAAGACTGCTCCATATTTCTTGCAGATTAAAAATCATGCTCTGTAGATTGGAAGTTATTTAGAGGCATGTCTGAAGATGCTAAATCCTGAGTTTGAGCCTTCGGTATGAAGAATTGAGTGAGTTACATTCACCAGAGTAAAACCTGCTTTTTCTAATTATTCACTGGTGTTCGAGAGAAAGTATTTTGCTCCGCATTCCTCCACAGTTATGTATTTTAGTCTGTAGTTCTAAAGTGTTGTCTAGGATGATGATATGCACCTACAATTGCAATGGTTCATGATTTAGCAGTTTGCAAGTGATCTTTCTTTAGTCATAGTTGATGACAATTGATTTCTTATGCTCCGGTTGGAGAAATCTCATTGTTTGAGTGGTTAGATGTTGTGTGGATGTTCTTGGTGACTACAACGTGCTTGTGGAGGTCTCTTATTTGTGTTCCTACTTTTGCATTGGTCTGTGAGGAGTATTTCAGATCAGAATTGAAGGTTGTTCCTGATAACATAGTGTGAGCTCTAGTCTTAGCCGACTCGGATGATTCCACTAATTGTGGAGATTTATAGAAGATTGTAGAAGTGTGTAAAGGTGTAGAAGATTGTATTTGGGCCTTGCTAAGGTAGGATGTGATCCACTCATAATTTTGTGTCTTCTCCTTAGCATAATTTTGTATTAGGTCAAGACCTATTTTACATGTTTGTAATATCATCATTAGAGAGTCACCCAATGCTTGATAAATGTAATGTGGTTGTAATGCCGACTTTCATGAACATTCCAAAGTCGATGAACGATATATATACTTGTAATTGAGTTGAGGAAAAGATGTCTTTGTGTGTGTGTGAAATGCGAAGTTAAGTGAAGAAGTGTAGAAAGCAGAGCAGAGTAGAGATAGAGTATTGCGCTTCAATGGAACTGAATATAGGCATGGAGTAGATGCTACTATCTTAGTTTAAAATCCTTGACAATGACCCACCCTTTGGTAGTGAGCCACCCCTTGGCAATGAGCCTTTTTTCTAGGTAGTGAGCCCTGTTGGCAGTGAGCATCTAATTTTTGGTATTGTTATAACTTATATATCTTGTGGACTAACATCCACCATGGTTTTTCCCTTAATAGGGTTTTCCATGTAAAAATATGGTGTCACTTGTGTATGATATTGCAATTGTGTCTATGTTTCTATGTTTATGCTTTCATGACTTAATCGTAACAAATAGTGGATAAGTGTTTAATGATTTAAGGTGCAGAAATGTTTAAGTTTTGAGACAACTGATTCACCCCACCCCCCTCTTAGTTGTCTGGTTCATTTCAACAAATTTGTCAGCATAGTATTGTCAACTCCTCTCCCTATATTCATTCCATTTGGTGATTTGGTTTGTGACAAATTCAATGTGAGAAAAAAATACCTCTAATGACTTGGTAAGGGCTCTCCTACTATTGGTGCTTGCACTTGGACTACTTAATAGTTCAATTAGGGCTTGAAGATGTTTTGTGTTTTCTTCAATTTGCCCTAAACAATTTTCTTGTGAGTCTCTTTCATGGTGAGGATGTGAAGGTGGGGGGTTTTGAGGGTTTTAAGGGTTTTAGGGGTTGTTTTATGTCTCCTTTGTTGGATTAGTGTTCTATGGTGCCTCATTGACTATAAATTCAACATAAAAAACCAATCAAATATTGCAAAAGTAAAAATTTCTTTTCAAATTCACAAAAATCAATAAAACCCTACCTTCTTTGGCTACTATACCCTCTACATTTCATTTACTATGTCATCAAGACTAGGATTAGTGAGGTGGCATGGTGAAAATATTGATTCCCCTTAGAAATTACTTGAATCCTCCTTCTTCTAATCTACTCATGCTCTAAAACCTATTTTTGATTGCCAAAATGTAGAAATGAGCCACAACTTTTTGTTTTTGGCTTTTTATTTTTGACTTTAGTTAGGGTAAACTGCGAGTGCATTATAATGTGCTCATTTTTGGCTTGCATGGGACCAAAAAGTTAAGTGGTGACTTTTTGGTCCCACAACTCTATGCACTTACCCCCATATTTCATTATAATTGCATATCTCACCTTGTAATTGGAAGAATATGTTCTATAATGATCCTTAAACATCATATTAAATTTCCAAAAGTTTGTGATCATCATAAAGACATAATTTGGTTTTTGATCTATTTCTAGGATTAATAGGCTTACACTCAGTTTTACTACTCATGGATTGTGGTAACATTTTAGAGTTTGTGGCATCAAATAAATACAGATCAAGGTATATTTAATCTAGGAGTGCTTATGGTGTGAACTGCATAAAGACTCATCAATTAATCATCACCATATTTAATTTGTGATATTGATCTATATGTTTGATTGACTACTTGTTTCTTGAGGAATTAAACCTTGTGCCACCTTTAAGTCAATTGAGATCATTTCTAAGTCTTGAGACTACTATATAAATATTGTGGGTAATAATTTAAAGCTAGAAATTTTGACAAGGAAATTTATAGAGATTTGAGAGTTTAAGTACTTTGTTGAGATATAATTTAAATAATTTTATATAATAAAAAAATTAATGCCTAGCATGTTGAAATACTATTTACATAAAATTGAATTTCATTCATGACTGATAATCAATAAAGATCATAAATTGTTATTTTTTGTTACATCAAGCTTTCATAATGTAACTATGTGTCATTCTATTTTGTTGCATGGTTGGATTGTCTTTTATCTAGACCCTTAGTCTATGATTGCATCAAGTTGAATCAAAGAATAAGTTTGAATCCTATGGAGAGAAAGCTAGTTAGAGTAGTTTTTAGATTAAGTTTAGTATTCATGATTCATGATGTGAGTTTTGTAAATTTAGGGGGAATGCAATGTGGTTTTGTACTACGTATAAATTAAATAATGGTATCATATAATAGGAAAAGTGTTGGATAGAAGATCCCTATGACTTATTGGTTGTAAATAAATTGTTGAGCTAAGGTAGTCCATAAGAAGCTTGTAAATAAAGTATCGACTATGAGAATTTGTATGGGTGAATATAGATAGACCATTGACCTGAGGCAATTTACTCTAGACTAAGATGTTGTCATGAAGAAGACATGGTATTGTTAATTTCACTATAACAATATAAAAGATGTTTGAGATGTTGAAAGATATGAAAATTTTAATGGATTCTTTTGAAGAAGACTACAAAATAAACTCTAACACTAGAGCTAAGGAGAGTGGTGAAGAAAGAAGAAGAAAGCCTTGTTGAGAAAAGTAGAACTAAAGAAGAAGAAAAGAAGAATGGATGTTGAGAGCCATATCACATATTGGTAAAAATGCTAGAGTAGATATGCCTAATTATTCTAGTAGTTTAAATCCTAATGAGTTGATAGATTGGATAACTAAGTTACAAGAGAACTTCAAGTATGAAGATATTGCTAATTTAGATAGGTTAAAATTTTCTAAAACTAAGTTTAAAGGTCATGCCACCATTTTGTGGAAGGAACGTTAGATAGAAATGAAAAGAAAAGGTAAACCTACAATTAGAAAATGGGATAAAATGGTGAAGAAGTTAAAATCTATGTTCATTCCTATGAATTATCATCTAGATTTCTTTAAGGAGTTGCATAATTTGATGCAAAGAGATTTTTCTATAAAGGACAATTGAGGATTACTAGAAGTGGACAATATTCTTAGAACATCATGATGTACTAGAGAAAGTGGAAAGATATATTAATGCTTTGATGGGATCAATTTAGGAAGAGGTGATAATGTGGAATATCTAAACAATGGAGGAAGACAGGTAGATCCACAAAATAAATTGAACAAGAGACTTGAAGATAGGAAGAACCACCAAAAAGGAAGAGAAGGAAGATCCTAGAGTGAAAAATCTCAATTTGGTGATAGGAAACCATATCTATAGGATTTTAAGAGAGACATATCATACCACATCAAAGGAGGAAGTAGTAGTCCTCACCACAGTGAAAGGGAAGATAGTAATTCATACCCAAGAAAAGGGAGGATTGAGATTGTTACCACAATGATAGAACCAATGGATAGTAAAGATGCAAAGGAAGCTATTGAATATATTTTATAGGAACCTAATTTAAATTTGGAGAGGAAGGACATTATGTATTTAAATTTAATCAAAGTCAAGGGATCTCTATAGGAGGATGGAAGGAAGAGTGAGGGTTGCACATGCTAAGGAGACTGGTCCATTATGTAATTATAAAAATGAACTAGAGAAAGAAGCTAGTAATGGTGAGAAATATCAATAAAGAACAATTTAGTCAATACAAAGGGTAGGCCTTATAGTGGTCATGGGGACTATGCCCTTTGTATTAAAAAGAAAAATATTACAAAATTTTACCTTTGGAGAGGCAATGATTTCAGCTTATTACAAGCATATATCATGTCATGATACACACATCTAAAGGGCTCAAATATTACAAAATGTCATTAATTTATATAACCTATCTGGAAAATATATGCATTTTCTTATTAAAGGCTAGCTTAAACAAAATAGCTTATTTGAAATATAAATATTGTTAAAATTAAAAATAAACTTTGAATAATGTTGTTATAAATTACTATCATGGTACACTTTCCACCTCAACAATCTTGTTGTTACATGCTAAATCCCAACATTTCATGGATGTTGTGATACTAGTCATGAGTTTAAGGAGATCTACCACTTTTCCTACCTTCTTTCTACACCACTAGTCATTTTCTACAAATGCCATGGTGATGAATGGCCAATATGGCCTTATAACTAGCCCTTTGTGGATGATCATAGTATTGTTTAGTGAAGGGAAACCATCTACAATTGCCACTTTTTCTATAATAAAGTCTAAACAAAAAAATAGATCCTTCCTAACCAACTAAGAGGCTAGTATCTTGATAATTTATTTGTCCTTATAAATCTAGCAATACCCCAATGATCATTGATGTCATGTCTATATTCACTCTATTTATTTGGTCAGTGATCAAGCACTTGTCACACAACAACCATTGAATGGTGAATATGGAAATCTCAACTCTCACTTTGAAGACTCTTTTGAGTCTTAGCTCCAAAACCCACTCTATGACTGTGATTAGGTAATGGGAAGACACAAGATCAACAGTAATTTTGATAAATAGAAAAAGCAAAGGGCAAATAAAAAGATAAGAACAATTGAATGGAGTCTGTGTGGGTTAGCTATCTTTATAAAATTTCACACATTTCCACCCATCAATAGCTAGTATTCATGTGCTTCACCTCCTCAAAACATTATTTCCCTTCTCTAATCTTAGCATGATAGCTTCCATAGCATGCAAGAGACTTTATCTTGAGGCAAAGATTAATGATCTCTCTTCTTGTCTCTCTATTTTGAGGGGAGTTTTTCCTCACATGGGGTTTTATCCTTCTTAGATTTTTTGAGTGGGGTCAAATAGACTTACTCTCTTCATCCTCTCTTTGTGGGGGTGTTCATTTTCTCATATAGGTTTTCTCCTTATCTTTCTTAAAGGGAATCATCTTGTACATGGGTACCAAACATGGACACACATTTATCAAGACCTATTTATCTATTTATCCTACCAACATAAGCTACACTTGTGAAGGGTTTTGGTGCATCATTTATTTTCTTACATTTAGTTAATTGATTTATTACATATTATATACTATTATACGATAAGATTTGTTAGGTAGGTTTTATATGCATCATGTGACTTATACTTTCCTAGTTTGGTGGAGAGGTTGTGAACATATTGGTTGTACATTCTCATATATTAGTGGTGTTTCCTATGTATATCCACCTCTTACTCTTGAATATGAGCAATCTAATTTTATCTCATTTTAATATTTACATCCTTTGATAGAAAAGAGATATTCTCTAATTTTGGGTCCATTTTGTGCTTTCATTGAAGCTTCTTAATCTTGGGTGGCTACCTCCATACCCAAATATTACATTGTCTCAAAGCATTACGTATTAGATCTTACATGGTACCAAAGTTTGTGGGTTTTTTCTTGTTAGCCTTTTTGGAGATCTATGTTGTAGATCTTGTATTTTCTTGAATCTTTGAGTATGCTCTTCTTTTGCATTGAGTGGTGACCTAGAGAATAAGAAAAAAATTTATAGAAATACTACATTTTGGGGGTTCCTTTTGTGGATTTATTTGACAAGTTGATTTAGGAGATCCATGGAAAAAATTTAAGCTCACCATTGGGTTCAAAGAATCCATGAAAGTCAATTTTGTTTTTTTTGCATCTAAGTCAAACATAGGAGGCCAAACCTACAAAGATCTAAAGGAAAGGTTTTATGTTGGCCATTTGTAGAGCATTTGTCATTTGGAGCTTTTTGGGGAAAAAATAACCCTACCATTTTGTTTGGAAGGCCCAAAAACTCATAGATTGGCCTAGAGCAAAAGGAGGTTCAGGCTAACTTTACAAAGTGAGCTGCCTTCAACAATCCACAAAAGGATGAACCATTAAGGAATTCATCAAATATCTTTGCATATACTCATTACATCAATGAACTTCTAATCTATTTCTAAACTACTTGGAAACATTTCGCCATCGCATCCAAGAAATTATAAATCATGCTAACATTCCAAAACCACAAGATCATCATGCAAATCAACAATAAGCTTGATGTTGTTAAACTTGGTGCACTTGGCCTAATATCCTCTCAAATTTTTATTTCTTGCTTTTTTCCCCAAAAAAATGTGCTTGTTTGAAAAATCTTGTATGCTTCACATAGGACTTGAAAGAAAATGATTTCGTATTCATTTAAAAGAGGAATTCAATATACTTCCAATAAGTGATCAAATAAAATTTAGAGCTATATTGAGTGAGATGTGATGCTTTGAAGTTAACCTTTAGTTTTGATTTTTGAAAGAAAAAATTATAGTGATTTTTGTGAAAATTGCTAAACCTTGTTATATGTTGTAAGTTGAAGAAAATATATAGTATTAACATTGAATCCTTAGTTTGACATTTATAAAACATCAATATCAAGACCACTTCAATCACATTTTGCAAGTCAAAATTTTACATGCACTAGACATAAAGTGCCAAAATCAATTTGTGTTGGGGGGTTTCATGATTGTGAAATTTTGGGGGCAATCTTGTGGTTGTTAATTTGATTTTTCTATTTTCATGATTGAGTGATCTTGGGGATTTAATAATGCATCTTACTCTTTCTCCTTTCCATTTTAGTATTCCAAAAAAGCCTTCAAAATCATGTAAGGTTAAATGTGCTTACTATAAGAAGAAAAACCATGATGTAAATGATTTCTTTCTAAAGAAAATTGATGAATTAAAGTAATTTCTTTAGGAAAATCATATTAGTTTGCCAGATTCTTGTTTTTTAGTATTTAAAATTTTATTATTTGTTCATGCTTGGAAATTTTATGTAGACACATCATCCAGTGATGAGTAATGTAGTCAAATGACATGTGCTAAGATTTCAACTCCTCCTTATCCTATTTCTATCAAGTCTAGAGTTTCCTCATCCCCAACTTCTAGAAATTCCATGTTGTAGGATCATATTTATTGTCTTCCATAGATAGCTCCTTGGGATGAGAACTTTATAGATCTATCAATTTTGTGTTGTGAGTCCCTTCTTGTAGATTTGGAAGATACTATTTAGGACATTCATTTCCTTTATAATGTTGGCCCCTATGGAGTTGTATCTCCTTCTTTAGATATCTTGAGCGACACATTCAAACCTTCTTATTCTTTCTCCAACTACATATGATTCTACAATGATAGATTATTTAGTTACTCACGAATCTATAGATGTGACTCAAACCTTTTGTAGCAGTATCAAATTCTTATCATTTCAATTACCTTACCAATGGTGAGAACCATATGCCATGATTAATATAATTGAATCTTTCATGGAACTTGATTCATGTTATCAATATTTTTCATAGTTTAGCATTGGTTTGGATAATCTTGAATTTTTTTTTGAGGCATCAACCATATCTTTGGTATTTATTCTTCAACAATCTCCATATGGTTTGGAGAGGTCACTTTCTTCAATTAGGCATGGGACTCCTGATTCTATTGCAACCCCTTTTGAAAATAGCATGGAAATATTTTAATAGATTCTAGATATATATATTATAAGTTTTCTTCCCTCATGTTCCTTTCAAAAATGGGAAGATATCATGCAAACACCTTTTTTTTTGTTTCTTCCTAAGTGGAGAAGAGTTGTTTCGCATTCATGAATCATTTTATACCATCATAGTTGAACATCTACAATTGGAATAGGAGACTCCATCTCAACGTAGGCTTCATGGTCTCTCTTCTCATCTCTTTATTATAGGGGAATTTTTCCTCACATGGGGTTTTATCTTTCTTAGTTCCTTCAAGTGGGGTCACATAGAGTTACTCTATTCATCCTCTCTTGGTGAGGGGGGGGGGGAGTTTTGTCCTATGGTTTTTCTCCTTATCTTATTTCATGGAGATCATTTTCTACATGGGTACCTAACATGGATAAACATTTACTAGGACCCATTTATCTATCTTTCCTACCCACCCCAACTATGCTTATGGGGGGTTGTTTGGTACATTGTTATATTTTCATGCATTTAGTTAGCTAAATTATTTCATATTATGCACCTATGGCATGATAGGTTTGGTTTGGTAGGTTATGTATGCATCATGTGAATTGTTCTTTCCTAGTTTGGTTGACATGATGTGAACACATGAGACTACATCCTCTATTATCTCACACTTTCTATACATCAAATATCTTAGTAGTGCATCCTATTTATACTTAGCTCTTTCTCTCATGTAAACAATCTAATATAATCTTATTTTTATATTTACATTATTTGATAATTATTCTCTCATTTTAAGAATCTTTTATGCTTTCATTAAAACTTCTTGAACTTGGATGGCTATCTCCATAGCCAAATCTTACATGGTATTAGAGCATTATGTACCAACATTGACATGTAGATTTCCATGATCAAGCAACAAAAATGCATCCAAGTGATTTGATAAAGCATCTAGGAGTACATCCAAACTAGGCTAAATGATGTGACAAGCCTTTCTAGTTAGAATACTAGTTTACAAAATGTATATTGATGTGTATTTATATAATAGGTTATTAGCTAAGCCTTCCACAATATCCTGAAAAGTATCATGTGTGTATGGTGTGCTTCCTATGTGGCTAAGGTTTTGCTAGATGTTTAATCTATATGGTGTTAGTTTTTTGACACAATCGCATGGAACAAACATATGAGAGGAACCTCCTGCAACAATATAATGAAAATGTACAAAATAATAGAAATAACAAAAACACAAAAGGAATTTACTGATCGCAGACCACTTCGAGGGGGCAACCTCCTTTGAGCAAGCTCAATACAATAAATTCCTGGATGCCTGCATTGGCCTCAACACATACTTATATACTAAATCTAATCTAAACAACTATTACTTCCCATGAATGTGGGATAATACAATATGCTCATGGGACAACTTACAAAGCATATGCATCCAAATGTACTATAATAACAAAGTAAAGAGAAGGGTTAAACACGGGTTCCTAACATCTCCTCCCTCTTAGAAAAGCTTTGTCCTCAAAGTTTAAGATGTGGAAATTGTTGCTAAATCTAAAGGAGTAGTTCCCATGTAGTATCCTCTGGTTGCATTCTGTGCCACTGAATTAAGACCTCTGTGATGGATTAGGAGAGAAGTTGATGGGTACATCTGTTGAGGATTGCCTTCAGCTCCAAAATGATGGATCTATCATTATCTAGTTCTGGTAAAATAGTTTGTGCTCTGACGTTGGTGCCAAGAACATTCTTTAGACAAGAGACATGAAATACTGGATGAATGTGGGAAGAAGGAGGAAGCTCCAATTTATAAGAAACTGACCCAATCTTTTGAAGAACCTTATATGGCCCATAGAACTTTAGAGCTAGCTTATGATGCCCTTTGATTTTTAGGGAGGATTGCTTGTATGGATGTAGACGAAGAAAAACCTTATCACCTACTTGAAAAGTGCACTTAGAATAGTGCTGATCAACTTGTTGTTTCATTCAATTTCTTGCCATGTGAAGATTATCCTACAGGATGCGAAGAATCTAATCCCAGATTCAGAGAACCCTGTCAACTACCTCAACTGGTGAACTATTGGGGGTGTATGGAAGGAGCACTGGTGGTGCCTTACCATAGACTACTTCATATGGAGTCATTGTATCACCATTCAACGAGAGGGAGCCACTTTGCCCACTTATGCTATTATTCTGATGTGAAGCAACAAAGATAATTTTCCAAACATTTGTTGATAATTTTAGTCTGACCATCTATTTGTGGGTGATACCCAAAACTCATCTTCAGTTTGGTTCCAGTGTGTCAAAATAGTTTTGTGTAAAAATGACTAGTGAAAGTTGCATCATGATCTGAGACAATGGAAGAAGGGATGCCATGAAGATGGAAGATTTGGTCCATGAAAATTTGTGCAACTGAGGAGGATATATAGGGATGACTGAGGGCACAAAAATAACTATATTTGGAGAGGTGATCAACCACAACCAAGATCACTATCTTTCCTCCATATTTAGGGAGCCCTTCAATGAAATCCATAGAAATATCTATCCAAATCCATGTAGAGTGTCCTACCAATGGAGAAGCATGGAGTTCATAGAAGATAGCCTGCTGAAGATTTGTGCTCTAGGGAAGCACCAGATGACCCTTGTATTGCAGAGAAGCACCATCCCAAGAGTAATGTGGTATAGCAGAGAGGTTAGTGGCTAACTATTGAATGATTTAAGATAATGAAGAGTCACTAACATAGCCCTGCTAGACAGATTCCAACCAATTTGGAAAAGGCATAGAAATAACTGAAAGGGAAGCTTAGTCATCAAATGTACGAGAAAGAGTAGCCGCCACAATATTGTCCTTACCTTTCTTGTAAGTGATCTCATAGTCATAACCCATGAGTTTGCTAACCCATTTCTGTTGTGCTGGGGAGGAGACCTATTGTTCCAAGAAATATTTCAGACTCTGGTGATCAGTCTTGATGCAAAAATGATTCCCTAGTAGGTATGGTCACCACTTCTATACTGCATGCAAAATAGCCATCATTTCCTTCTCATATGTAGAGAGTACTAAACTCTTGCCAAAAAGGGCTTTGTTGGTGAACGTAATGGGATGTTCTTCTTAAAGGAGAATAACACCAATTCCATTGCCACAAGCATCACTCTCAATGGTGAAGGTCTTGGAAAAATCTGGATAGCTAGAACAGGTGTAGTACACATAGCTTGTTTCAATTGTTCAAATACACACTCAGTAGCATGTGTCCAGATAAAAGCATTCTTTTTAACATAGCTATTAATGGAGCTGTAATCTTCTCGTAATCCTTAACAAACTTGTGATAGTAGCCAGTCAGTCCAAAAAAACCACGAAGGCTCTTGAGTGTCTAAGAATGTGGCCAATTTTTCATGGCATCTATTTTTGCAGGATCTGCTCGAACCCCTTGGGTTGAAACAATATGCTTGAGATACTCCACTTCCTCCTATGTATTTTTGCATAGACATGATGATCAGAGAGAAGTAACAGTATGAGATCCAAATGTTGGAGATGCTCAGCTCATGTTTTACTATAGATGAGGATATCACCAAATAAGACTAGACTAAATTTCCACAGGTAGGACCGGAATATTTTTATCATGAATGCCTACAATGTTGAAGGAGCATTAGTGAGGCCAAAGGGCATGACCAAAAACTCATAGTGGCCATCATGCATACGGAAAGCCATTTTAGGGATATCATCCTCATGAACCTGAATTTGGTGATACCTAGAACGAAGATCCAACTTGGAGAAAAAATGAGCGCCATGAAGCTCATCAACAACAGGAATCAAAAACTTATCCTTGATTGTGATGTGATTAAGTGCTCGAAAGTCAATGTAGATGTGCCATGACCCATCTTTTTTTCAGACAAGAAGGACTGGTGAAGAAAAGGAACTGGTACTAGGGCAAATAATACCTTGCTTTAGTAAGTCTCGAATGAGCATCTCAATCTCTATCTTTTGGTGAAATGGGTAGCGGTAGGCCTGATGTTGGGAGGAATGCTTCTAGGAAGGAGCTGAATACGGTGGTTCTCTGGTCATGAAGGTGGAAATCCCACTGGGTCGGCAAAGACACATGCATACCTATCCAAAATTCATTGTAGATCTGAAGGAGTAGTGGAGACCACTGATGATTTCATCTGAATGGAATGGAGATGAGTGATGACACCATGTGAATTCTTCTTAAGAATCTTTTCCATGCGATGTGAACTTATGATGCTGAGAGACCTCAGTTGTAAGCTATTCAATATGTGTTTTTGCCCATTGTCTAAAAACTACATCTAAAGTTCAACAAAATTGCATAAGATGGATCCAAGTGTACGTAACCATTGGGTGCCCAAAACCACATCACATCCACCTAAGGGCAAGGCAAACATGTTGGAGCACAGTTTATAATCTCCCATAGAGATACACACATTACGACACTTCCCTTTGCAAGGTAATGTGCCCCCATTGGCAATCATGACTTCAAAGCTGGAGCAAGGATGGACAAAACAATCAACCCGTTTGGTGATCAGAGGGTCAATGAAGTTATGAGTGCTACCAGAATCAATGAGTATTGTAAGAGGGAGCTTCTTGAAGTAACCCTTGACCTGCATGGTTTGTGGGGTGGTGACTCCTGCTAAAGCATGGAGAGAGATCTTTGGGTGGTCTTCCTGAGAAGTAGGGTCAACAAGTGACTAATGAGTGTTGACCTAATCATCCATTGTATCTTGAGCATCTGTATAAACTTCAATTTCAAGTGGAGAATCCACATCTAAGAGATAGAGCTTTTTCTCAAAACATCTATGTCCTCAAGTAAATTTCTCATCACAAATATAACAAAGCCCTTTTTCTCTATGTACCCGCATCTCTACTTCAGTCAAATGCTTGATGGGAGTTATTCTAGGAGGTGGCGTTATTTGAGGTCATTGGGAAGCCATATTTCTAAATGGAACAAAATTGGATTTGGATCACTATTCAGTTGTGATCTTGTCCTCCGCCTACTTAGCCAACCCTAGGGCTTCCATCATTGTGCTGGGATGGAACATTTTAACCTCATAGTGAATTGCATCCTTCAAACCACTAACAAAACAACTCTTGAAGAATTCATCAAATAATCCCTCTGTGTGATTGGCCAATTTTTCAAATTCTGTCTAATATTCTCTCACAGTGCCTATTTGGCATAGTTTAGTGAGTGCTCCTATGAAGTCATCAAAAGCACTAGGGCCAAATTGTTGCAAAATGAGTTTGCAAAATGAAAGGATGCAAGTGGGACTTTGTTGACATCAAAAGTATTATGCAGACTAAAATATTGTTCTGCCTGGTATATCCATCTAGTTAGATCATCACCATCGAAGCGAGGAAAATCAAGCTTCAGCCCACGAAAATTGCTGGAAGAAGAAAACCTAATGTCTATAGAAGACTCTGGCTGCCATCTATTATTCATAGCTAACTGCTAAAGATTGAGGCCAAGAATTTTTTCATCCAAAACTTGGAGTTTGGTCTTGAGGGCTACAAGTTCATCCTCCATGTTTTTTTCTCCTGCGTGGTTGACAACCATAACTAGGAGATTTTTTTTTGGGAATGGGTAGAAAAACAAAAACAAAAACTTTTTTAGTAAAGGAAAATTTGGATTTGGGAAAAACTCTGATGGGTAATTGGGGTTTGACTAGGTTTTGGACATTTTCTGAGGGAAAGGGAAACAAAAAATGGGGTTTTCAAAAGCGGGGTGAAGGAATGGGAGAATTTATCCAAGAGGGACAAAGGAGTAGAAATATGAAATGAACACTGTAGTAAAATTTGAAGGCTATTGGGTGAGAATCGAAGAAGTTATGGCAAACCCTAAAAATAGACAAATGTGGGATTTCTGGCTTCGATAAGTTGAATTTGGGATAGGGTCCTTGACGCAGAGTGCGCAGCGAAGATGGTGGAAATAGCTCAAGCTATAGAATTGTCACTATGATTAAACCTTTGAACCACTTGAACCATTGAACCTTTGAATTTGTTGAGCTATCGGTTTAATACACTCCCGTCGCCCATATTGAAATATTGTCAGCAACTATCAATTGAACCATTGAATCTCATTGAACCGCGGAACTCATTGAACCTGCAAAACTCGTTGAACTTGTGGAACTCATTGAACCATTGAACCGTTGAACCAGTTCAACCATCAGTTCAACTATCAACCAACCTGAAGTTCCTTTGGCTGATGCACCACTATGCCGATGAACCAACTGCGCCTGTTGAACCTTTGAACCCTTTGAACCATTACACCGGTTCAAAGGTTCAACCAAACACTTTCTACCACCTCAAAGGTTCCTTCGACGGTCTTTTTTCACTCGAAGCAATACTTAGCTTCCTCCACATGCAAACTGACCATGCATTCACCAAAGTCAACTCAATAGACTTGTACTTTCACCATGTATGTTTAATACATACAATCGAAACATACAAATTGCCAATGGAACACAATATGTTTTGTGATATGCAAACTTCAATAAACAAAAGTGATATATTCATAAAATGTGTACTCGACATACAATTGTTGTATATACACAAAATGCATCTCAATGAAACCTTGTGAATCTTTGTTGTTTGAATACTGCAAACCCTATGATTTCCTAGATATGTTCCTCTATCAATTTAATCACAGATTTTAGATTTTTCCAACCTAGCACATGAGGATGCTAGGGTTTATCAAAGCATGCTGCAAAATGATCCTGCAAGCTTGAAAAGGAACAAACATAAAAATAGAAAATACAAACTAATATATATACAACCATTCCACTGATTTCAAAGAAATCCAACTAGTGGAATGGGTTAAGAACCCATTTCGAATTCAAAATAGAAAATTGACTACACCTAGAGAATTCAAACATCAGAAAGATAACAAAACATAGGATCTTCTTATTGCTTCTAGAAATGTAATAGATATTTCTGGTTCTCAATTGTACTACTCGATACAATTCAATCTACTGCTCTGGCTACCATATGCATCTCTCAAATTGACCCAATCTAGGGTATTTATCTACTCACCATGAGTAGTACAGACCTGATTCCCAGCGGCTGGGAGATAACAACTTCTAACAAACTCTAACTGTCTAACAACCTTGTCATCTACAGATCGACAAGTGTCCTAGATACAAACTACAAATGACAAGCATTTGTCAAACAGACCTTATTACATTGAAAAATAGAAATGTATAAAACATATTAAGACCTTAGAATGCATAAAACATATTAAGACCTTAGTCTTCTCCCGTAGATGTATCATTGACTTGTTGAAGAGGTGCTCCTACACCATACTCCCCGAGAGAAGAAATCTCAAGTCCACTTGAGATGAGAGCTTGAAAGTTTGCACCATGTTTGCTGATCTGCTCTTTAGTCATCCAAACTACCTCTGAATTAGGTTTCCCCTACCAAGCTACCAAGTATTCCATATACTCTTTGTTCATGGTCTTCTTTACCACTCTTGAGTCTAAAATCTTCTTCAATTGTGGTGGATCATGCTTAGGAATATCATCATTTGCTGTACCCTACAATGGTTCCTATTCTATATATGCATTATGCTTGTATGGAGTTAAATCACATACATTGAAGATAGGTGATAAACCAAGATTAGAAGGAAGTTAGATCTCATAAGCATTTTGTCCACATTTCTTCAAAATCTGACATGGTCCAATCTTCCTCTGCACGGGCTTAGTATGTTTACCTTTTGGGAGCCTCTCCTTTTTCAGATGAACCCACACCAAATCTCCAACATTAAATTGTACATCCCTCTTCGTCTTGTCAGCATACGGTTTATACTTCAATGTAGTTTGTTGGAGTTGGTTCTTGACTTGATCATGCACCTCCTTAATGGCTGATGCAAAAGCTTCTCCATCTGCACTAATAGATTATCCTGTAGGTAGATCTCTTAACTCCAAAATACCTCTTGGATGAATACCATATACCACTTGAAAAGGTGATTTCCCTGTACTCCTATTGATGGTGTCATTGTAGGAAAATTCTACTTGTGGTAGGATGTTATCCCACTTCTCTCCATGCTATCTTGTCAAACACCTAAGCAGATTTCCTAATGAACAGTTAACCACTTCAGTCTATCCATCTGTTTAAGGATGATATGCTGATGAGAAAGATAAGTTGGTGCCAAGCTTCTTCCAAAGAGTCCTCCAAAAATGACTAATAAATTTTACATCTCTGTCTGAGACTATGCTCAATGGCAATCCATGTATCCTCACTATTTCCTTGAAAAACAAGTCTGCAACATATGAAGCATCACAAGTGGTTTTGCATGGCAAGAAATGTGCCATTTTGTTGAATCTGTCCACTACCACAAAAATACTATCATATCCCTTCCTTGTTCTAGGTAAACCCAGCACAAAATCTATGCTTATGCTCTCCCATGGTCTAGAAGGAATGGGCAGTGGCTGATATAAACCTACATTAGCTGATCTCCCCTTTGCCTTTTGACATATTACACATGCCTCCACAAATTTCCTTACATCTGATTGTAACTTTGGCCAATAGTAATGCCTCTTTACAATATCAAGAGTCTTATCTAAACAAAAATGGCTTGCCATGGCTCCACAATGTTTCTCCCTAATAATGTTTAGTCTCATAGAACAGCGTGGAATGCACAACTATCCACCTTTGAAAAGTAATCCATCCTGGATCAGAAATTTAGAAAATTCAGCATGATATTTGTCTCCAAAAGAAGTACAAACCTGATAAATCTCTCCAAAGTCTTCATCAGCATCATACATGGTCTTTAAGGAATCAATGCCAACACTCTCCAATTGAATCTGATTAATGGTTAGAGCCCTCCTGCTCAAAGCATCTGCTACCTTGTTCTTCACCCCTTTCTTGTCCTTGAGTGTGAAGGTGAAAGCTTGCAAAGTCTCCACCCACTTCATGTGCCTATGGTTCAACTTCTCTTGACTATTTATGAAACTAAGGGCCTGATTATCTATGAACACTATGAATTCTTTTGGCATCAAGTAATGCCTCCACTTTTTGAGTGACTGTACTAAAGTATACATCTCCAAATCATAGGATGAGTATCTTTTCTTAGCATTATTTAGTTTCTCACTAAAAAATGCAATAGGTCTACCTTCTTGACTGAGTACAGCTCCAATTGCCATGTGGCTTACATAACATTCTACTTGAAAAATCTTGTTGAAGTCAGGAAGTGCAAGGACTGGCTTTTGTGCCACCTTCTTCTTCAATGTCTCAAATGAATCATCCGCTTCCTTTGTCCAAGTGAATCTATACTTTTGTCCTCCTCTTATGGTGTCAAGCATGGGTGCACAGACATGACTAAACCCTTTTATAAACTTCCTATAGAAGGTTGCTAACCCATGGAAACTTCTAACATCATTCATGGTTCTAAGAGTTGGCCAAGACAATATGGCACTTACCTTCTCTTGATCCATTTTCAATTTTCCCTGTGAGATGACAAAACCCAAGTAGATGATCTCTTCCTACATGAACAAACACTTCTCCAAGTTGATCATTAGCTGCTCTTCATGTAACCTTTTGAGGACTAAGTCTATATGTCTGAGATGTTCTTCCCTTGTATTGCTGAATATCAGGATGTCATCTAGATATACTATGACAAACTTGCCTATAAATTCTCTCAAGACCTCATTCATCAGTCTCATAAAGGTACTAGGGGTGTTGGACAAACCAAACGACATGACCTTCCACTCATATAACCCCTCATTGGTCTTAAATGCAGTCTTCCATTCATCTCCTAGCCTAATCCTGATCTAATGATAACCACTCTTTAAATCTATTTTTGTGAAATATTTGGCACCTCCCAAACAATCAAGCAAATCTTCTATCCTAGGAATTGGGAACCTGTACCTGATTGTTATCTTGTTAATAGCCCTTGAATCAGTACAAAGTCTCCAAGTACCTTCCTTCTTTGGTGCTAGTACGGCCGGTACTGCACATGGGCTTAAACTCTTGCCAATGAGGCCTGTCTCCAACAATTGCTCAATCTACATTGCTACTTCTGCATTCTACTCTGGAGTAAGCTTGTATGCTACTTTTTTTGGAAGTGTAGATCCTGGGATCAGATCTATGCAATGATTGATGTCCCTTATAGGTGGTAGGGATCTTGGCATTCCATCATAAATGATGCCTTTGTACTTGTCCAATAACTCTTGGACAGCAGGTTCTATGATCCTTTGTCTCTTCTCTCCCATGACTTCTTGTTGTTGTTCCTTGTTCATTTTTATGCATGGAATTAGGACATATGCAACTGCACCTTCTTCTACTATCTCTTTCATGAATTGTTTACCTTCTACCAGCATTACCTTGACTTCTTTCCCTTTTGGTTCTACCTCCTTCTCCATCAATGGTATTAACTCTATCACCTTACCATCCTTGGTGATTGAATAGGTGTTTCTAACTCCATCATGGTGTGCTTTCAAGTCATATTGCCATGGTCTTCCAAATAAGAGATGGCAAGCATCCATCTGAGCTATCTCAAAAATTAATCTGTCCTTGTATGGTCCAATTTGAAACTCAACCCAAGCCTGCTCTTCCACAACTATTTGTTGACCATGAGTGAGCCATGAAATTTTATATGGGCAAGGATGTGGCAGTCTTCTAAGCTTAATCTTTTCTACCATTTTAATGGACACAAAATTTTTAGTAGATCCAGAGTCAATTAGAACCTTACATACCTTTCCTCTTGCCTTGCAAGTAGTTTTGAAAAGAGACTTTCTTTGTGGGGGTTCTTTGTCAGGCATCTTCATGGTGGTCATTGCTCTTCTAATCATCAGAGATTCTCCTTTCTCAGGATACCCATAACCATCAGGATCATTCACACTTTGATAAGTGTTTGAGCTTGTCACGCTTTGACAATCAGATTCTTGGATTAGATTTGTTCTCCTGTCTCCCATTGAATTCGTTGCTTTTTCTGGACATCTGCTAGCTATATGGCCTTCTTGATTGCAATTGTAGCATCTCAGAGATCCTCTACCCTTAGATCTTCCTTTGAATGGTGGTCTTCTACCCCTAAAGTTTCTTTTTTTTATTGTAACTTCCTCCTTGAGTTTGACTACTGTCTCCTTTGTTGTTCTCTTGATTTGATTCACCTTGGTGTCCAAATCCATTTCCTCTGCCTCTGAAAGGATTTCTTCCTCCTTATTGCTATTTTCCTCTTCCTCTACTGTTCTTCTCTTGCCTTCTCTTTAATTTCTCTTCCACTTTGAGTGCCAATTGGTAGCACTTTTGGACTGTATCTGGATTATGCAGATTTAGATCTTCTTGGATGGCAAATCTCAACCCATTGAGATACCTTGCCACTTTCTCTTCCTCACTCTCCTTCACCTTTGTCTTGACACATAATTTCATGAATTCTTTAGTGTATGAACTGACATCTAAGTCCTACTTCAAATTTTGTCTCCTCTTATGTAGTTGGATGTTGTAATCCAATGGAACATAGGCTTCCTTCACTAAAGCCACTATCTTCTTCCAAGTAGCAACTCTGTTCTTTCCTTCTTTCACCCTGTCATCTTGGATGAAATTCCACCACGTTAATGCAGCCTCTTTCATTTTAGATTGGGCTATCTTCACCCTTTGATGGTCTGGTATTTCTTCTGTTTCAAAGAAATTATTCAGGGAGTCTATCCACTCCATCACTGAATTAGGATCCATTTTTCCTGCAAACACTGGTAGGTCTAGTTTCATATCCATTGTCCTTCTCTCCATGGATTTGAGGGCATTAAGTAAGGGTCTCTAGTCTGCAAGAACCTCTATCTCTTCCCACCTAGGGATCTCCTCTTCATGCCTGTCTTCTTCTTTACCAAAATCTTCTTTTCCCTTTCCTACTTTGTCCCTCAACTTCTCTAACTCATCTTTCAAAGCCTAATTCTGAGCCCTAACTGCTTTACTTTCTGCAATTTGGTTCTTTATCAGGACAACCAATTCATCATTGGTCATCCTCGTTGGGAACTTCTGTGTCCCTTCTTCATCTGACATCTTGTCTACTTATTCTTCCCACAAGATACACCTTAGCTCTGATACCACTTGACGCAGAGCGTGCAGTGAAGATGGTGGAAATAGCTCAAACTGCGGAACTCTCACTGTGATTAAACCTTTGAACCACTTGAACCATTGAACCTTTGAACCATTGAGCTATCGATTGAATACACTCCCGTCGCCCATATTGAAATGTTGTTGGTAACTATCAATTGAACCATTGTATCTCGCTGAACCGCGGAACTCATTAAACCTGTAGAACCTGTTGAAGCTGCAGAACTCGTTGAACCGTTGAACCGTTGAACCATTAGTTCAACTATTGACCAACCCGAAGTTCCTTCCACTGATGCACCACTATGCCAATGAACCAACTGCGCCCATTAAACTTTTGAACCCTTTGAACCGTTGAACTGGTTCAAAGGTTCCTTCGACGGTCTTTTTTCACCTAAAGCAATACTTAGCTTCCTACACATGCAAACCAACCATGCATTCACCGAAGTCAACCTGATAGACTTGTACTTTCACCATGTATGTTTAATACATACAATCAAAACATACAAATTGCCAATGGAACCCAATATGTTTTGCAATAAGAAAACTTCAACAGACAAAAGTGATATATTCACAAAATGTGTACCTGACATACAATTGTTGTATATACACAAAATGCATCTCAATGAAACCCCGTGAATCTTCACTGTTTGAACATTGCAAACCCTATGATTTCCTAGATCTGATCCTCTATCAATTTAATCATAGATTTTAGATTTTTCCAACCTAGCACATGAGGATGCTAGGGTTTATCAAAGCATGCTACAAAATGATCCTGCAAGCTTGAAAAGGAACAAACATAAAAATAGAAAATACAAACTAATATATATACAACCATTCCACCGATTTCAAAGAAATCCAACCGGTGGAATGGGTTAAGAACCCATTTCGAATTCAAAATAGAAAATTGACTACACCCAGAGAATTTGAATATCAGAAAGATAACAAAACACAGGATCTTCTTACTACTTCTAGAAATGTAACAGATATTTATGGTTCTCAATTGCACTGCTCGATACAATTCAATCTACTGCTCTGGTTAGCATATGCATCTCTCAAATTGACCCAATCTAGGGTATTTATCTACTCACCATGAGTAGTGGAGACCTGATTCCCAGTGGCTGGGAAACAAGTCCAAGTGGCTGGGAGATAATTCCAAGCGGCTGGGAGATAACAACATCTAACAAACTCTAACTGTCTAACAACCCTATCATCTACAGATCGACAAGTGTCCTAGATACAAACTACAAATGACAAGCATTGGTCAAACAAACCTTATTATATTGAAAAATAGAAATGCATAAAACATATTAAGACCTTAGAATGCATAAAACATATTAAGACCTTAGAATGCATAAAACGTATTAAGACCTTAGTCTTCTCCCATAGATGTATCATTGACTTGTTGAAGGGGTGCTCCTACACCAGTCCTCAAGGAAGGAAATATGCAGAATGAAATTTCAAGGGTTCCACTAAATTTTGAGAGGAAACAGAGCTAAAGCAAAGAAGATATGGCCAAAAAATGGAATTTTTTTTTGGAAACGATCTACTAACTGTTCTGGACGGATTTAATCTACGATTTACCGACTGTCAATAGATATGGGCCCCAAGTATGTTCAGCTTCCTAAAGGTTCAAAGGAATCACTTGGCCACCAATGTTGTCTAACAACTTGCATATTGGGGCAGTACCCCTCACACCACGGCTCATGTAAAATTGATAATGGCTTGGCTACAAATGATAGCTCTTTGTTTACCCCACAAATGGGACTAGTCAATTAGGTAGGGGTCATTGCCCTTTTCGCTAGCAGGTCCTCTCAATGGGCTAGCTACTTTAGGGTTCCTATAGTACTTCTCACAATGAGTTTTAGGGCTATATGCCTAGGCACTTCCCATAGTTAAGTGGATAGGGATATTCCCTGATCCAAACATGCAATTGAAATGAACAATACATATGCAAAAAAGAAAAAAACTACTACAATAATCACATCACCTAGAGGCCACTACAAAAAAAAAATGGTAGAAAGTCCACTCAACGAGCCCAAAAAAGCACTCTAATACTGCTATCAATTCAAGTATGCACCCTTGTTAAGCTTTGCAAAAGATTAACTACTTGTTGAAACATGGAATCATTCTTGGATGTGGATATCCTTTCATGAGAACGAATCTCTAGAGTGAGCTGGTTCTCTTATAATTTCTAAACTATGACTTGAGTGGAAAAGGGATAGAAAGAGGTAACTAAAGTGCAAACTGATTCTAGAATCTAAAACTAAATGAAGTTCTATCATTCACGGGAAGATCCTCTAACATTTATCTTCTCAGCTTCACTGATAGTTATTCCTTCAGTAATTTGCAATAAGGTTTGATATTAAACACAACCTGCAACTAGGAAGAAACTAAACTTTTACAATATTGAGACAAGATAAAATACTAAGATAGTCACAATATGACATCAAACCAAGACTGCAAAATGTATGTAAAATAGGAAGATTTGCTATTAGAACTGAAAGGAATACAATGCAATAAAAAATGAAATATGTGAGCCAACTACTGTATATAACTCTGCAAGAGAGAAGAAACTGATGCTAACTGACTGAGAAAAAACTAAGTTTTCCTCCTATAAATGTCTCCAAATGATCTCCTGTGAAGAAAGCTGAAAAAGCTCCTAAAAATAGATCTGCAATCCATTTTTGAGCTTTAGATAAAAGCTGCCAAAAATAGCCTCAAACTGCCTCCAAAATGCAAAATAAAACTGCCAACTCAATCCTCTAGGTGGTCCCCACTGAAGTTGTATCTAAATGTGTCCAATCTGCCTCATGAAAGCAAAAATTTTGTCATATTATGCTCAATTTTGTCCAAGGAAATCCAAATGCTTTAACTATAAATCGATATCCTCTTGATATGATTTTTTGCAAAAAATAAGATGATATCTGGTTTATAATTCACTAAGATATTTACAAGATACCATCAATGATTTTCTATAAAAATCATAAAAATATGAACTATTACATGTGTTGCAATAAATAAATAAAATCCTTAAAGAGGATTGACACTGTGGACTCCAATGTGTTGATACTCCTGCCACCTCATCATTATCCATATGGCTAAAAAACTTCAACTCCTTGCCTCTAAGGTGCCACCATGTCACATTGACTACCTTTGACTTAATGCATAAACCATATTCCATATGATGTCGGCCACTCCTGCTTATGAGTACTAGACATCTATCAACATGAAGTGTTGACCCCAATCATATTTGGATAAAAATGATTAAAAGTTTGCATGATCAAAATATGAAGGGACATCGAACAAAAGCAAGTGAAAAACCCTAAAATGTAGGTCATTTCATTTTGTTGTTGTTGGTGATGGCTCTACAATTCTAGCTGCCATATTGGGGTTTCATTTCCTGTGTGTTTTTCTTGCTCCATTTACTGGTCTTCAGTGGTCGAAAGCACTATATTTCTGTGGCAAAAATCATAGACCGGTTCTTGTAAGTTTGAATCTGAGCTTTCAATGATATTTTGTTGTGTTTTGATAGCTTATATTTCATTACATGGTCACAGCCATTAGCTGCTCTTAGTCTCTCTGTTTGATAAGCATTTGTTTGTGTTCTTCTATTTTGAACTCTACTTTAAAATGGCAAAATAACAAGGTTTTGCTCGAATGGTTGTGACCATCATCCTTCTCTCAACTGCACTATCAATGGTGAGTCTACTATTTCTCCTTGCTAATTTTCTCTTTCCTGTAGCTTCTCTTATATCTGCATACACAAAACTGTGAAGATAGTTTCATGTTTTCATTATATTAGATGGGTATGTGAACTACCTCTTCAAATGGAAACAACCACTCCTTGTAATGCATTCTATAGCCTCCTATTGTCCTTCATTGTAAAAATGTGAAGAGTGCATGTATTGTGAGCGAGGGTTCCATTTTTTCTTTGCATTGAACCTTCTTTCTATGCACGGGCTATGTCTTTTATGCTCTTATCGACCTTGCTCGACTATGAAAAGAGAGAAAACTTCTTAAAACCTAATAAGGGTTTCATTTCTTTGCATTATACAGTAAACTCACTCCTTACAGCTTTGTTTGGGTAGTTCACAATATCATTTTCTTTCCTTATATTGCAAAATACATGGTGTTCTAGAATTCAACATGGGTATTTGAAAAAATGAATGGAAATAACATTGTATACCATAGCTTTACCAAAATAAGTCTACATTTCCCTTTTTACTATGTAGACTCAGATTTTGAAGAACTGAAGCAATATTTATTCCTTTTATGAGCATAAACTTTTTCATATAACATGTATGGCATATGATATTTCTTCCTTTCTCTCTCATGCTGCCATTGTCATCGTTCAAAAGAGATGAGATTTGTATACAGTGTTATGTCTCTGTAGCTCCATCTGCTTTCTATGTAGACCTTAGCATATGGAAAGTATATTGTCACCTTTCAATGTTAAACTACTTCCACTTTCTCTAGCAGCAAATATACTTTCTTCACTTCTGTATCTTCACTTAATCATTCAATGGACTATGTATTCATACTTTTTCATGCATGATTATGATGACTTGGCTATCATGATATATTAGCATTGTCACATGAAGACAACACTTACCTTTCTATATAATTGTAACATATGAACATCAGTTGCTCTTCTTCAATGTATCTTGTTATATCAAATGCTTATATGAGATGTCATGTCTTTGCAATTCACTTACTGATTTGTAATGAACATTCCATTTGACTACTAATCATGAATGAGTAAGTAGCCTTTAGATAATTCATACTTGTGAATACTTACTCCTTCATTAGTCTGATGATTCCAAATGTATTGTGTACTCTTGATTATTATCATGCTTGAGGATGTTATTCCATAGTAGTTGAAGTGGTATATAGGTTGTCATATGCATTGAAACTTGTTCTGAAGTGAAATCATGGTCATGTCCTGACATGGGACTAATGCATATGATAGTCTTGTTACTTTTTCAGCTTGTCATGTGAAAGTTATCAATGATTATCTTCTTCTGTTCATCCCTTTTAAGAACAAGGGGCAACAGCATGCTGGGCTCGACCCTTGTGGGAGCCCATTTGACACCACATGTTGAAAGTCTTCAATTAGCTTCATTATTTGTCCTATACCTGCACATCCATTGGGTATAGAGTCATACTCTGTCCTTCTCAAAAACTTAGAAAACACTGTACTTCAGCTCTCCAACAGTTTAAACAGTAGCAGCAAACTAAAAACAACTCTACTAAAAGCAAACTAATAGGCCCTAATGGCCAAAACAAAATGCTAAAACAAATGTGCATGAGCACTTATTTACTACAAACTACTCTACTATATACAAAAGACCTCTCTTATCCTTAGAGGCAATGCTTGAGGTGGATCCCATTAACTAGGATAGACAGCACCTCTCCACCTAACTTGGACAGTTGAAATGCATTGTTTTCTTTGCACTCTGTGATAACATAAGGTCCATCACAAATGGCATCAAATTTAGAATGTTTACCCGGCCTGCTCCTTAGCTCATTCCACTTGAACACTAGATCTCCAACAATAAAGTTCCTTGGTCTTGCTTTCTTATCAAATGCACTCTTCATTTGGGTTTGATCCATATCAAGCTTCCTTAAGGCCTCTTTTCTTGTCTCTTCCAGCTCCATGAGCTGAGCAAACCTAATTACAAGAGGTTGCTCCTCTAGTAGCTTAAGTTCTTTGATAAAGGCCAATGTAGGCAATTGAATTGTAATAGGTAACTGAGCCTTTTCTCCATAAGTAAGCACATATGGGGAACAACTAGTAGCCCTCTTAGGTGTGATTCTATCAACCCATAGAGCTAACTTTAACATTTCATGCCAAGTCTTCTAATTATCCTGAATAGTCTTCTTGATGATTTTTATCAGATTTTTGTTGCTAGATTTAGCTTGCCCATTACCCTATGGGTAATAATTAGATGAAGTATTCAAATAAATGTTTTTTTCTGACAGACCAATCTAAAATTCTCAATCCCAAAAAGGCTAGACCATTATTAGAGATGATTGAATCTAGTGTACCAAATCTTGATACTAAGTCCCAATAAAAACTTAGGACAGCAGATTCATTTTCTTCTTTTAAGGCAACAACCTCGGTCCACTCTGTGGTAGTTAAAATCCACTTGTGGCTTGCGCTTGAAGGTGGATTTATTGGTCCTATGAAATCTAATCCCCACTTTGCGAATGGTTGTTCAACTTTAACATGATGTAAGGGTAAGGTAGCAAGTCTTTGCTTACTTGCAAATAGGGAACATTTCTCACATCTTCTCACCCAAGCAAAAGAATCCTTAAATTGATCAGGCCTGTAATAACCAGCCTGCATAACTTTCAAGGTGATTGTTCTAGCTGCAAAATGACCTCCTGAAGGTCCATTGTGAAACTCTTCTAACAGTCTAACAACTTGTTCAGGTCCAACACACCTCAAAAAACACCATTAAAATCTCTCCTATATAGAATACCATCAATAATAGCATAAGGAGTAGCTTGCAATCTGAAATACCTTCTTCCTACCTTGTCTAAACCAATTGGGCACTCACTAGTTTGCAAATAATACATCGTCTGATGCACCTAGCTATCTATTTGAGCTAGTGCATTGGCTGATACATTATTATTCGGCACCATTTTGGTCTCTTTTTTATGTTTTTCCTCAAACTCTTCACTTTCAGCAAGTTGCTCGCATAAGCTTTTACCTCTAATCAGCTTGGTTACTTGTATGTCAACATCAAATTTCATAACCTTGGCTATCCAACCAGCTCTCTTGTCATTTATATCTCTGTTTAATAAAAAACTCTTGACAGTGGGATGAGCAACCTTTAAGTGAATTCTATTATTAGACAGCATGTGCCTAAACTTCTTGAGGCTTCTTACAACAACAAAAACATGTTTTTTCCACAAAAGAGTACTTTACCTCATACTCGTACAACACTTGTCTGAAAAATACAATTGGCTACTCTAATCCTTCATTGTTTTGCTGACATAACATTGCAGAAATAATGTTAGTTCCTCCAAAAGCATAGAAAATGAAATTTTTCTCATAATTAGGATTGATGAGGGTAGGGGTAGTAGTAAGAGCTTCTTTTATATGCTCAAAGCTTCCTTTTCCCTCATTAGTCCAGCTGAATGACACATTCTTCTTCAACATGGCAGTAAGAGGTTGTAACAAAGATACAATATCTGGAATAAACCTTTTAACAAAATTAATTCTGCCAAGAAAACTCTGCAAACCTTTCTTATATGCTGGTAGCAGTAGATCTCAAATAGTGGAAACTCTCTTAGGGTCAATAGTAATACCTTCTCTTGAAACAATGTGACCGAGGAGTCTTCCTTCATGTACTAAGAATATACATTTTTGGGGGTTCAATGAAACTCCAAACTCCCTGCACCTTTGAAAAATCTACTTCAAGTGGTCAAAATGATCATTAGAATCTTTTGAAAAAATGGTTATATCGTCTAAATAGACTAGCACTATTCTATTCATAAGGCCATGGAAGGCCATATCCATTTCTCTCTGAAAGGTTACCCCTGCATTGGACAAACCAAATGGCATTTTCCAATAGGCCATGGTACCCCACTTAGTCACGAATGCAGTTTTGTATTGGTCCTCTTCTTTGACCAGAATTTGATTATATCTAGAGTATCCATCTAACAAAGAGTACCTATCAGAACCTAAAATAGCTTGTAGTATTTACTCCATAGAAGGGAGAGGATAATGGTCTTTTAATGAGGCCTGATTTAGATCACAGAAATTGACACAAAGTCAGATTTCACCATTCTTCTTTCTAACTGGGGCCAGATTGGAAACCTAGGAGGTATGTTTTATTGGGAAAATGATACTACTCTCAATCAGTTTATTCAGTTCAACCTTCATTAAGTGATCAAGTTTGGGATTGAGAGGTCTTTGCTTTTGCCTAATAGGCTTGGCATTAGGCTCTAACTCTATGGTGTGCTGGGCCAAACCATGATCAAAACCTCTCAAGTCCTTATACTCCCATGCAAAGACATCAGAAAAATCTTGACATAATTGAATAAAAGACTGTTGTTCTTCTTTAGTACATACCTTTCCAAGCTTTAGCAAATTATCCTTGAAAATTTCTATTGTTTGATATATTCTTGCTTCACTATCATGCTACATTTATCTTTTCTAAACTGATCATCAGTGTTGAGCACTAATTCTAAGGTGACTAATCCTTTGGGAAACTTATTGGTCCTTAACTGAACAATCTAATGTTTGAATTACTGTTGATATTTATGCTAATTATCTGCTACAAATTTAGCTTTTGTACTTAAAAAACTTGGGATTTGTTCATCACTGTTAAACACTTGCCATGAAACACCATTATTAGGTACAGAAGGCCTAAAACCTATCTTAACATGTCGCTGTACCTCAACATTTTGAATCTAATCAAGAATCTCAAATTGAGATCCCAAGGCTACCAACCTATCTACATACTTATTTTAATCCCTAGGAACTGAAATCAGATTAAAAACATCAAAAAATTCAATTGAATCCAACATCCTATGCTTGTATTTTTTGAGTAGATCTTTTCTAGCAACATTTAGATTCCTAACCTGGTTAACCATCAACATAGAATCTCCATAAACTTGGATAGATTTGATACCTTTTTTTCGAGCCCATTCTAAACCATGGATCAGGGCTTCATACTCAGCCACATTATTTGTGCAGCTGAAGGTAAATCTTAAGGTAGCATAGTACTTGTCTCCTTGAGGTGAAATTAACATATTACATCAACTAGCACCCGTCTTGGTCCTTGATCCATCGAAGTATAGCTTCCACAGCTGATCTTCTTGTTGTTCTAACAGATTTTGATCCTTAATCAAATTAGGAATCACTCTATCTAGTTCCTATATCATATAGATGCCTAATCCTACCTCATCAGTGTGACGAAAAGGGTCACTTTCATGATCTTCAGCTTCCCACTCATCTAGACTTATGTCTTCTATAGGTGCATTAGGATCTAAGCTCATGGGTTCATCCTGCTACTCACGGGTGATGTATAGATTAGCATTTGTTGGGCTAGGAACATAAGGTTCAATGTGATCTTTTGCAAGTGGTTCAAATTGTATAGTTACTTTTGTACCATATCTCATTCTAAAGAATAAATGAGTCTAGTTAGATGAAAGAAACCCCCCCAACTTGGCTATGAACTCCCTAGAAAGGCAAATTGCAAAACTAGATGGAAGGTCAATGATGTAGATATCCTGATGGATGGCAAAATTAGGACAAGCATGCAATGTGAGTGGCAATTTTTTTATTATCCCCATAGTACTAAGTGTAGATCCATCTAACTGTACTACTCCTTTTGCAAGGGGCTCACAAACCAATCCTAATGAGTCAGCTACACTTTTAGGCATAACTGAACTACTTGCCCCTGAATCTA
The DNA here is from genome assembly GCA_027924645.1 of Cunninghamia lanceolata. NCBI lineage: Eukaryota > Viridiplantae > Streptophyta > Pinopsida > Cupressales > Cupressaceae > Cunninghamia > Cunninghamia lanceolata. The sequence goes on from BSBN01000274.1 coordinate 18,346,466, forward strand.
CCATATATATATGAACCAATTTATCTCCAATAATGAGACTTAGGTAAAAAGGGGGTGGTTTTACCTCATCCACTTGCTATCCACTTTTGATCTCAGGATTGTTGGCAAGTAAAACCTTGGCCTTCTCTTGACTAGAACTCTCAAAAAGTGAGAGTTCAGTCAAAGCTTCTTGCAGCAAATTCTTTTGGCCAGGGATGCGTAAGGCATCCATGATTGACATGCTCACTATGGCTCTCTTAAGATGATCTACTATATTAAAAGCAATAGGATTTACCTTATGCTCTCCTCTTGCTGCATTTGCGTCAATCTGACCTTGTGAAGACTATTGTTGCATTTTGGACTATTCTTTCACTAGTACTATTTGGTCCATTTATAGAATTTGCATTTTGTGCTATGGTATAGGGGTATTCTATGATGGATAAACTTTGTTTTTATCCCTTACAATCTGCTGTTGTACTACAGTAGCTTGTTGATTCACATCTGTAGCCCTTAGTTTTACTCTTGTGTTGGCTGAAATAGGTGTACCTTGTTGATTCTGATCTTAGAAATAATTTACACTACAAAAATTAGATTATTCCTAGTTCATTAAGACTACACCAGCCTTATTCTGCTGAGTTAAAACTTCACCATTAACCCCCTCTGAACTTGCATAGCTATTTTGAACCATGAATGCCTAATTTCTCACTCCATTTGTGTAGGCAGCTTGATTATGTCGTTGGTGACATGGATAACACTAGTCACTATCTTGAACTAGGTTATTTTGTGTGGGTACAAGCTCTCTAGAGGCACTAGCAGTATTTGGATTATAAACTTGAAAAGGCCGAGGATTATAACTCTTTCTCTGTCCCTGAGGATTAGCCTAAAAGGGTTGTCTATACTGTTGATTAGGATGATATTGGGTATTTTGTTGATTAAGCTAATATTGGGTATTTTGATAGGGCAATTGTTTTTCCATATTCACCAGCTTGTTTGTAATTGTCCTTAAAGTATTTTCCAACTTTGGGGTACTTTGGGTATGAACTGGGATAGTAGTTTGTTAGGCTATTTGATATCCTATTGCTGGATAGGTGGGATAGCAGCTAGAAGAGGCACTGCCATAGGTAATGATAGCTAGATTTTAGGGAAAATGTGTAAAGGGGGCCTAGGGGCTATCTTCCTATTGGCAAGAGACACTGTGTGGCTTCATAAGTGTTGTCATTGATGGCAACAAAGTCTATTCTGCATATCTACAGTACATAATATACCTATATCAGAAGTCAGATTGAAGATTGTTTTGGTTCGATGAACAAGAATAGAGTATGTAACAAGGTCTGAATCTCTCAGATGGTCTAACTTAGCAAGTTACAGACTTGGACAAGTCAAGAGGGGTATCATGACTACTATATTCTAGGGATTTAGCCTCTGGTGATAAAGCATGAAAAAGATATGAACATCTGAGTGTTGGGTTCTAGTCAGGCAGAGCAGACAAAGGAAGAATTGAACGATAGAGTATCAGACTTCAATCTAGATGAGTAAAAGGTGTTGATCCAAGCAATTTGACGGATCATACATTGTTGGCTGACATGAGTAATGACTTATATGCCTATGTTTTTGATACGCATCACAAATCAAGCATAGATTCAGCCGATAGATTAATTACTTGCAGTGTTCTTGATGCCGACTAGCAATTTGATAAAAATCCTTGATGCAGATATATATACCAGATAGATTTTAGCATGTGAGGTAGCTAGCAAACAAGTAATGAAGTAAGGTGCGAAGAAAAGAAGAGATAAGTGTGGGAACAACAATCCAAGTCCGGTATGTGACAGAAAAGCAACATTGAACAGAGGAAGGATGAAGTGCATCAGATCAGTATATTGTGCCTAAATTGGAACTGAACTCTTGCATTTGTAGATGCTTCTCATCAATTCAAACACTTGATTATCTTCTGTAAGTTCTATAGACAGTGAGTCTCTTGTAGGCAGTGTGCCTCTTGTGAGCAGTGTGCTTGGGCAGTGAGCCCTAATTGGCAACTGTCATTTTGTACTCCTTTATTCTTTTAATAGAGAATACAATCTTGGGTTAATCATCCCGTGGTTTTTCCCTCAACAAGGTTTTCCATGTAAAAATCCTTGTGTTATGTGTGTTGATTTTATTTATGTTCTTATGATCACATATGCTTATATGTTTTGATGCTACACTGATTATTAAGATAACAAAAAGAAAAGAAAGTTAAGGATATTTTAAAATAACTGATTCACCCCCTCTCAATTATCAGCCTTGTTTCCAACAATTGGTATCAGAGCTAAGTTCCTCTAAACAAAGCCTAACAACTTGAGAAAGATCTAGGAATCTCAATGGATATATATGGTATGAAGGAACAACTTCAGTCTACCTTAGATGATCTTGAACAATCCCATTCTGAAGTCAATAATTTGAGAGAAAGACTCAAACAAGCTGATGATTTCATAAATGAGCTAAAAGAAAAACTTAGTATCTCTATGAAAAAGAGAAAGGAACTACTTCAAAAATTAGCCAATCAGAGTGAAGAAAATGATACTAATGAAGATCTGAATGAGAAAAATAAGCTATGTGAGAAGATGTCAAAAGAGGTCATTATGGTAAGGCATGAAATGGAATCAGGGGTTATGAGATTCACCCAAGCAATTGAAGGAAAAAGGAAAATTGAAGATAATCTAAGACAATCCCTTAAGGAGAAAATAGAGCACTGCCACAAAATGGACAAAATAATCAGGCATCTTGAATCTAATCTTGAAGAAGATAGAGATAATGAAGAACAACTATAAAATCAGATAGACACTCTTAAACAAGATCTTCAAATAGCAAATGAATACAAAGAGAAATTCAAGATAAGCTCAGCCCAACTTGAAGTTCTTCCTGAAAGCCAAAAGAGGGTAGATGATAAGCGTGGCTTGGGATATGAGAAAGGTGAAAGCTCTAGATCTGGTCAAAAGAACTTTGGATCAGGAAATCAAAGAAACAAGCCTAGAAGACCTCTGGTAAGGCAACCAAATACTCAAATATATCCATCCTTCAATGGATACTACTTCAATTACAACAATTTTGGTCATAAAGTAACTCAATGCAGGAGGAGAATGAATTAGACTAATCCATCCTTCTTCAGACAATGTTTCAACTACAAAAGGTATGGTCACAAATCTCATGAATGCAGAAATATGTAAATAAACAATTCATCCAATGGTAGATTCTTTGCATGCAATAGAATGGGACATATGGCTAATCAATAGAGATCAAAAGGATATCAATCAAATAAGCAAAGAAATGTTGTCTGTTACAATTGCAATAGATCTGGTCATATTTCCAAATTCTACAGAAGTAGAAATTAGGATAGAAAAGGTTCAGTGTGACATAATCAAAAATAAGATAAGGGCAAAGGTAAAGTGAATGTGGATGAATTTCAAAAGGAGATGAGCAAGATTTGGGTGAAGAAGAGTACATAAAATATTGGGGATGGATCTGCACCAGATTCCAGTGTTGATATTCCTTCCGGAAACTAAAAGGGTAATCTCTGGCTCAGGGGGAGTCATAGAGAAAAACAAATTCCCCCAGCCAGTCAACTAGTGCCTAAATTTGGCAAATGGAATGCTACGGATTAAAGGGTTCTCAGAAAAACATCTACATAACCTTCAGTAAAAATATGAAAGATCTGCATGGAGTTTTGCAAGAGTTTAACCACTCACATTAATTCAGTTCTGACAATGCTCTAGTAAAGTAGGATTTTCACAAACAAATCTGGTATGATTCAAAATTGAAATACTTTGATCTATGGACCCATGGCATGATTGAAGAAAAGAAGATACATTTTCAATCCTCACTAACAATAATTCTAAGTTCAGTGTAGTGATTTGAGAAGATCTCTCTCAAAATAGGGCAACTGGATAACTTAAGTTGTGTATTTATTACAAAAGGAAATTAGGGTTTGCACAAGGATAAAAGGATTCTTTCAATCATTGTTTGCACATTTGCATTCGCAAAGAAGAAAAGAAGAGCTCTGCAACAAAGTTTCTACAATTCACTCAAGGTCAAACTAGAAAATTGAATTCAACCAACGATTTGTTTTGGCTCCTATTTTGAACCCTAAAGCGTAAAAAGGTACTTCCATTCTAAAAATCTCTCTTTGAATCTCTTGCAAAATGGCTACTCGAATAGTTGTCAAGATCACTAATTGGCCATATCCTAAATTCAAGAAACACCCCTATAAATCTCTAGAAGTTGATCCTTTAGGCACATTTTCTAGCATTCCACATGGGGTATTGCATGTAGAAGATGTTAGGGTCTATATCCATGCCAACATTGAGAAATTTAGAGACTCAAAATTGATGGACATCTATCACAAACAACTAATAGATGAGAGTTTTAAACTCAAACCTAAATTCAAGGCCTTCTGGGATAAACACTTCAGACATTGCATACACGTTCCATGTTTTACAGAAGATGATTGGGTCTAGTATGTCCTAAGCAGGATGCATAATAATTTCCTTTGGTTAATGAGGCCCTTCAAGATAACTAAAGGTGCCATTAGGGAAGTGAATGGACTGCATTCTTCTGGTGGGTTACCTGCACTTAAATCTATCAAGAACCAGACAGTAACTAAAGCCACCAGATCTAAATTTGATAAAAGAGCAATGACCATAGATTAGATCATAGATCCAGATGTCAAGTTTGCCTCAATGATAATTGGGTACAAGATCTATCATTCTAGCAGGTAGAATTCTATGTCTGGGATAGCAATCTATGTAGCATATCAGATGTTAAGGGAAGATGCAGATTATGACCTGTGTGAACTCCTAAATCAACTGTTAGAAAACCTACAGCAGATCAAAAAGGATAAGAAGAATTCCTTTAAATATGGATGTCTAATACTATGTCTATTCTCTTATTATATGAATGAGCTACCTGGATCACATGGTTGGGTATGGCAAAATGACAAACTAGTTGCAATTTAGATTAGAGATTATATGTATGGACTTGGTGGTGCTCAAGGCCAAAACATAGCTCTCTAGGGTTACTTCAAGAACTTTTAGAGCATGATGCAAGCCAGAGAAAGAATTCCTCAGTCCATAGTTGAGAAATACAAGGACACAGTGTGCTTCATGGTTGACAGTGAACAATGCCTAATGAAGGTAGTTGAGCCAAGGACTGTGTGGATAATGCCTATGGGATACAAGGTCGATGAAAAAATCTTGGAGCTACATATTCAACACCTGTTGAGCCAGCCTAAGGACCCTGAAGCATAAAGGTTTGGCACCTTTCAAGAACTAAGTGTAAAAATACATGTTGAGTTAAGACAACCAGAGATAAAGAGGAAAGTAAGAAGGGAAGTTGAAGAAATTGCCAAAAGATTTGACTTATCAAAAGAGGCAGTAGATGCAAATAGAGAGAAAATGGAGAGGGATGAGAAAGAAAAACAAGAAGCAAAGAAAGGAGATGTTCCCGTACAAGCCTCCTCCCAGACTAGATCTTCCAAGAGATCTACACCTACCACTCCTAAAAGTTCAAGGACCACCAAACCGGAAGTCAAGACATCTAGAAAAGGAGAAAAGAGGACAAAGACCAAAGCCACAAGGTCATATACAAGCCTTAAAGATGATGAAGAAATAGAATTCGATGAGGAAATCAAGAAAATGAAGAAGAAGAAAACATCTGGGAAATTCTCTGCTAGTAAAAATGAGGAAGAAAAGGCAAAGTAATTTGTTAAAAAGCCCACTCTTTCCATTGATGACATCATCAAGGCAGTTACTGTGGATGGGAACCTACAGCCAGTAACAGAGTTCTATGATGAATACAATGATACTGAGAAGAGAATTTTGGAAGAAGCTATTGTCAGGTACCTAAACATCTACAATAAAGCTTTCATTGAAATTATATCCTTAATTCCTAAGAGTCTAGAAAAAGTACTTGAACTGAGAAAAGAGAATGCAAAGGCAAAAGACTTAGAGATTTGGGAATAGATAGCAATTCAACTTTATCATTCTATCACTCCAAAACAAATGGACATGATCTTTAAGGACTATAAGGATGAATTCTAGAGTAAAGAAAGAATGAATAAACTTATTCTTGGAGAAATTGACCAAGTAGCAAGAGAAACAAAAGACATCCTCTAGAATGCTTTCAAAAGATTCAATCTTCCTATTGTAGAGGAAATAGATGAAGAACATTCTACTGTGGATGTTGAAGGATTAAATGTAACCAATGAAGAATCTTCTAATGTAGAAGGATCAAAAGAGATAGATGAAGAGAAGTCTAAGGACTTGGATTCCTCTGTTCCGGAAGAGGAAGTTCATGAAGCAATAAACACCGGTGACATCTCTCCTCTGGATCCCACTGTAGACATTCCAGATTCTGAAGCTAAAGGAGAAGGAAGAAAAGAGGAGAAAGTGAGTCAAGAAGAGGAGGTTAAGGGAAAAGAAGAAGAACAAGCAGAAAAGACTAATGATGACTGTTTCGATAACCCAAAAAAAAAGAAGACTCAATCACTGGCAAGAGACACTACAGAGGTAATGAAGAACTTCCTAAATAGAGAAATGATGGAGATAGATGAACCTGAGCTATTTCAAGGGCCCCTGAATTTTGACTCTCTCTCTCTGTTCAGACAATGAAAATAGCATCTTTTGCTCAAGCCAAAGCAAAAGAAAAACTCCTGAAATCTCACATGGAAGACTGTGAACTGTTAGAGATTGCATCTAGGATGCTGGAGAAGATCATGTCATCCTTCCAAAATGATCCTTTAGCCTCACCATTTGGTAACCTGAAATGTTTGGTAAATTTTGTTAGCACTCATTTTGAATCTTTAGAGAAATCAGCAGAAGCAAAGGTCCGGAAGGAGTTTTTAGGAAAAAGATTCATTTAAGTGCAAGGACTGATTACTAATGATAGGAAGACCCTAGACATTGGAATAAAGAGCCTTGAAAATCCTCTTAAAGATGGTGGGGACATATACAAATTTTGTTTATCTTGGCCCAAAGTAATAGAGGACATTGAGAAGAAAGTGACAAAACAAGAAGGTAAAATGTCAAGTTTATCTCAGAATTTTGATCCCCTCACTACCTCTCTAATGAATCAAGAATGCCAGACCATTGTTATCATTAATGAAATAAAGAGGCTGGACAAAGAAAAGAAGAACATAATCAACAGAATGGGTGAACTCAGAGGGATAATTATCCCTAAGCTAGAGGCAATGCATGAGGCCTTGACAGATGCTCAGACCACAACCCAGACCAGTGATCCGACAGATTTAAGAAGGGTAGAAACATATGCATTTTTGTTGAGTGGTCACATCTCCATTCTAGATAGGATGAAGCAAAGCTGGGCCATAGAGTTTGTATAGTTGAAGGCCACTTTTGCAAATATACTTAAGAATATGTAAGTATAACATATATATATATACTTATGCGGTCATGTATAGGATAATTTTTGTAAAATTTTGGTGTGCAGATTCCGCCCTTTTCCATTGATGTCAAAGGGGGAGTGAGGAGTAGTGAAAAATGTGGAATCCAGCTAAGGGGGAGCTCCGGTAAAATAGTGCAAAAGATAGAGCATCAGCCAAGGGGGAGTTGCTATGACACTTAGGCATTTTTCACTAAGTGTTGCCATCAATGCCAAAGGGGGAGATTGTTGGCAAGAGACACTATGTGGCTTCATAAGTGTTGTCATTTATGGCAACAAAGTCTATCCCACACATTTGCAGTACATAATATGCCTATACCGAAAGTCAGATTGAAGATTATTTTGGTTCGGTGAACAAAAACATAGTATGTAACAAGGTCCAACAATCAGGTCCGGATCTCTTAGATGGTGTAACTCAGCAAGTTGTGGACTTAGACAAGTCAAGAGGGGTATCATGACGACTGTATTCCAGGGATTTAGCCTCTGGTGATAAAGCATGAAAAAGATATGAACATCTGAGTGTTGGGTTCCAGTCAGGTAGAGAAATTTGAGGGATCATACATTGTTGGTCGACATGATTAATGACTTCTATGCCTATGTTTTTGATACACATCACAAATCAAGCATGGATTCAGCCGACAAATTAATTACTTGCAGTGTTCTTGATACCGACTAGCATATTGATAAAAATCCTTGATGCTGATATATATACCAGATAGATTTTAGCATGTGAGGTAGCTAGCAAACAAGTGATGAAGTAAGGTGTGAAGAAAAGTAGAGATAAGTGCGGGAACAACAATCCAAGTCCGATATGTGACATAACAACAACATTGAACAGAGGAAGGATGAAGTGCATCAGATCAGTATATTGTGCCTAAACGAGAACTGAACTCTTGCATTTGTAGATGCTTCTCATCAGTTCAAACACTTGATTATCTTCTGTAAGTTCTATAGATAGTGAGTCTCTTGTAGGCAGTGTGCCTCTTGTGAGCAGTGAGCCCTAATTGACAAGTGCCATTTTGTACTCCTTTATTCTTTTAACAAAGAATACAATCTTGGGTTAATCACCCCGTGGTTTTTCCCTCGACAAGGTTTTCCACATAAAAATCCTTGTGTTATGTGTGTTGATTTTATTCCTATTCTTATGATCACATATGCTTATATGTTTTGATGCTACACTGATTATTAAGATAACAAAAAGAAAAGAAAGTTAAGGATATTTTGAGATAACTGATTCACCCCCCTCACAGTTATTAGCCTTGTTTCCAACACTTCCCTACCTGGATAAGGCAGTTTTCTACTCTAACAATGATCTCAAAAGAATTTGGAAGGGTGGTTCCTCCCATAGACTATATCATTACTGAAATTTCACTTTTCAAAGCTTTGAGATAAAACGGAAAAGCATGCCTAGGCAAAGGTTTTACCGTTGTGGGAATCCTATCCCAAGTTCTCTGAAATCGGTAATTGAAATCAACCATGTGTTCGTGGGGTGCCCTTTTGATGGTGCTTAGTTGCTCCAGCACTGAGAGACAATCTGACTTGTCCTCAAAGTGTTTGTGTAGTCCATCTCCCAATAAGTCCCAGGAATTTATTGAATTTTCAACAAGTCCTCTAAACCACTGTAAGGCCTTCCCTTTTAATGAAGCAGCTAAAATCCTAATTGCCACATTTTCTTGTGTGACATTGTGCATGGAACACAAGGTTGCTACATCTTGAATATGTTCAGCAGTAGTAGTGTGATCCTCTCCAGTGAAATAAGGTAGACTTTTAAGGGATGCCATCAGAATATCATCTCTTTGGGCAAGTTGTAATGGGTTGCCTCCATTGAAAGAAACAAATGCGTACTATTTGGCCATTATAGGTATTTGGACTATCAGTTCTGGGCTTCTACTTCTTTTGACCAAGCTTGTAGATCTGAATCAAGAAGGTGTTGACTTTGATCTTCTTGATGACTTAGCTATTCTACTTGCTGATCTGCCTCTCCTTCTAGGTGTAGATAGTTGTAAGTAGTCAAATGGGTCTAGATTAGACCTGGTTTTCAAAAGTTGCGAGCACTAATCTGCATTCAAACCAGAAAAATGAGTCGCTAGGTATATTGAAATCCTCCGACTGGTTAAACTACAGCATATACCAGAATAGCAGCTATGAGGGTACAAAACTTTCTAAAATTACTTCTAAGGTCCCACCAGGCATGCCAAAAACTATTGTCAATTCAAGTATGCACCCTTGTTAAGCTTTGCAAAAGCTTAACTACTTGTTGAAACATGGAATCATTCTTGGATGTGGGTATCCTTTCATGAGAACGAATCTCCAGAGTGAGTTGGTTCTCTTATAATTTCTAAACTATGACTTGAGTGCAAAAGGGATAGAAAGATGTAACTGAAGTGCAAATTGATTCTAGAATCTAAAACTAAATGAAGTTCTATCATTCACAGGTAGATCCTCTAACATTTATCTTCTCTGCTTCACTGATAGTTATTCCTTAAGTAATTTGCAACAAGGTTTGATATTAAACACAACCTGCAACTAGGAAGAAACTTAACTTTTATAGTATTGAGACAAGATAAAGGACTAAGATAGTCACAATATGACATCAAACCAAGACTACAAAAATGTATGTAAAATTGGAAGATTTGCTATTAGAACTAAAAGGAATACAATGCAATAAAAAATGAAATATGTGAGCCAACTGTTGTATACAACTCTGTAAGAGAGAAGAAGCTAATGCTAATTGACCAAGAAAAAATTAAGTTTTCCTCCTATAAATGTCTCCAAACGATCTCCCATGAAGAAAACTGAAAAGCTCCTAAAAATAGATCTGCAATCCATTTTCAAGCTTCAGATAAAAGCTACCAAAAATAGACTCAAACTGCCTCCAAACTGCAAAATAAAACTACCAACTCAATCCTCTAGGTGGTCCCCACCAAAACTACATCTAAATGTGTCCAATCTACCTCATGAAAGAAAATTTTTTATCCTATTATGCTCAATTTTGTCCAAGGAAATCCAAATGCTTTAACTACCTAAAAATAGTTAAACTTTAAAAGCAACTTATAATTGCATTGCTTTAAAGTTAACTTTACATGACTTGGTAGTTTTTTTTTAAATCGATATCCTCTCAATATGATTTTTTGCAAAAAATAAAATGATATCTAGTTTATAATTCACCAAGATATTTACAAGATACCATCAATGATTTTCTATAAAAATCATAAAAATATGAACTATTACATGTGTTGCAAAAAATAAATAAAAGCCTTAAAAAGGATTGACACCATGGACTCCAATGTGTCGATACTCCTGCCACCTCATCATTATCCATATGGCTAAAAAACTTCAACTCCTTGCCTCTAAGGTGCCACCATGTCGCATTGACCACCTTTGACTTAATGCATAAACCATATTCCATATGTTGTCGGCCACTCCTGCTTATGATTACTAGACATCTATCAACATGAAGTGTTGACCCCGATCATATTTGGATAAAAATGATTAAAAGTTTGCATGGTCAAAATATGAAGGGACATCGAACAAAAGCAAGTGAAAAATCCTAAAATGTAGGTCATTTCATTTTGTTGTTGTTGGCGATGGCTTTGCAATTCTGGCCACCATATTGGGGTTTCATTTCCTTTGTGTTTTTCTTTCTCCATTTACTGGTCTTCAATGGTCAAAAGCATTGTATTTCTCTGGGAAAAATGATAGACCAATTCTGGTAAGTTTGAATATGAGCTTTCAATGATATTTTGCTATGTTTTGATAGCTTATATTTCATTACATGGCCATGGCCATTAGTTGCTCTTAGTCTCTCTGTTTGATAAGCATTTATTTGTGTTCTTCTGTACTAAACTCTGCTTTAAAATGGCAAAATAACAAGGTTTTGCTTGAATGGTTGCGACCATCATCCTTCTCTCAACTGCACTGTCAATGGTGAGTCTACTATTTCTCCTTGCTACTTTTCTCTTTCATGTAGCTTCTCTTATATCTGCATACACAAAACTGTGAAGAGGGTTTCATGTTTTCTTAATATTAGATGGGTATGTGAACTACCTCTTCAAATGGCAATGGCTGCTCCTTGTAATGCATTATGTAGCCTCCTATTGTCCTTCATTTTAAAAATGTGAAGAGTTCCTGGATTGTGAGTGAGGGTTCCATTTTTTCTTTGCATTGAACCTTCTTTCTATGCACGGCTATGTCTTTTATGCTCTTATTGACCCTTCTGGACTGTAAAAAGAGAGAAAACTTCTTCTTCTTAAAACTTGATAATGGTTTCATTTCTTTGCATTATACAGTAAACTCACTCCTTACGGCTTTGTTTGGGTAGTTCACAATATCATTTTCTTTCCTTATATTGCAAAATACATGATGTTCCAGAATTCAACATGGGTATTTGAAAAAATGAATGGAAATAACATTGTATACCACGACTGTACCAGAATAAGGCTGCATTTCACTTTTTAATGTGTAGACTCATATTTTGAAGAACTGAAGCAATATTTATTCCTTTTATGAGCATCAACATTTTCATATAACACGTATGGCATATGATATTTCTTGCTTTCTCTCTCATGCTGCCACTGTCATCATTCAAAAGAGATGAGATTTGTATGCAGTGTTCTATCTCTGTGGCTCCATTTTCTTTCTATGTAGACCTTGGCATATGGAAAGTATATTGTCACCTTTCAACGTTGAACTGCTTCCACTTTCTATAGCAGCAAATATACTTTCTTCACTTCTGTATCTTCACTTGTTCATTCAATGGACTATGTATTCATGCTTTTTCATGCATGATTATGATGACCTAGCTATCATGATATATTAGCATTGTCACATGAAGGCAACACTTACCTTTCTATATAATTGTAACATATGAACATCAGCTGCTCTTCTTCACTGTATCATGTTATATCAAATGCTTATATGAGATGTCCTATCTTTGCAATTCACTTACTGATTTATAATGAACATTCCATTTGTTTGTTGATCACAAATGAGTAAGAAGCCTTTAGATAATTCATACTTGTGAATACTTACTCCTTCATTAGTCTGATGATTTCAAATTTATTGTGTACTCTTGATTATTATCATGCTTGAAGATGTTATTCCATAGTAGTTGAAGTGGTATATAGGCTGTCATATGCATTGAAACTTGTTCTCCATCTGTTCATGTCATGTTCTTGGTTGCATTTCATATTCTAAAGTGAAATCATGGTCATGTCCTAACATGGGACTGATGCATATGATAGTCTTGTTACTTTTTCAGCTTTTCATGTGAAAGTTATCAATGATTATCTTCTTCTGTTCATCCCTTTTAAGAACAAGGGGCATCAGCATGCTGGGCTTGACCCTTGTGGGAGCCCATTTGACACCACATGCTGAAATTCTTCAATCAACTTCATGATTTGTCCTATACCTGCACATGAAACAAACAGATTAGAATAAAATAATGATGCTCCTATGTTTGCTTCTCTTCAGTTCCTTCTGCACATGAATGCTCTTATTTGATCAATGCATTACAACTAAAATACTATGTCTCTCTTGATTGATGAAGGATTTTCATAACCAAAGCTTCTAACGGGACCTTCCCACATTTTTTCAGGTATATGCCGAGGTCAGGAGTGGGAACTGGAGGTTTCTACGAGGATCAACCCAAAAAGGCAATGATGGCTATGTCTTTCCCTCTTCTTCATTAGATGCATAGTGTTTTACTTGTATTTGCATGAGTTCAGCTATAACCCATGGCTTGTGTGGGACATCTAATATGTCACAGTTTTCTTCAATGCAATGTTTGTTCCCTTATGTATTCAAAATTGTAAATGGACAATCACTATAGTGAATGAATACTTATCTATTTTACTACTATGCAATGTAATGAATAATTGAAACTTTTCTCTTTTGCATCTAAACAACTGAACTGCACTTGTCATAACAACTATGCAACTAACACATAATAGAAATAAATTAAACCACATTCAAAAATGATAAATGGTAAATTTGCTCAGCCAATTTTTGAGCTGGGGTCAAAAAATGGTAACAGATACCAAATGAGAGGAACCTCCTGCAACAATATAATGAAAATCCATGAAATAATAGAAATAGCAGAAACACAGAAGGAATTTATTGATCGCATGCCACTTCAAGGGGGCAACCTCCTTTGAGCAAGCTCAATACAATAAATTCATGGATGCCTTCATTGGCCTCAAAATGTACCTATATACTAAGTCTAATCTAAACAACTATTGCTTCCCATGAATGTGGGATAATACAATATGCTCACAGGACAACTTACAAAGCATATGCGTCCAAATGTAATATACTAACAAAGTAAAGAGAAGGGTTACACACAGGTTCCTAACAACATAACTAGGTATTGGTTCTATATGGAGCCAATATAAATATATTGGTGCATGTGCATGTATTTACCATGTGTAGATCATGAAGAATGTGAAGGTGTTGATGTAGAAGTTGATAATGCTATTGTCAGAGTTGTAATGCACTCATCAAGTTATGCAATGTGATTGAAGAGTGTGTGCATAGTTTTCATGCACATATATGCATGGAGCTATTAGAATTGATGCTTGCATAGATGTGCATGAAGCCATTATGTCACTTTTGTCTTAAATCCATGCATAGAGAATCTTGGTGTTGTATTGTATATGCAAGGAAAGATTACAACATGAGAAACACTTTTCTTATGCTAATGTGTAGGACTAGAAGATACACAAAATTATAATTCACCCTTTCTTGTAAAGAAAAAGTCTCCATTACATATAGTGTGTAAGTGAAGAACTTAGCTAATATTGATTTGAAAAATTATTGGTTATGTTAAATTGTTATGCAATTATGTCTAGATTTTTCACCCATTCTTGTAGAGTGGTACCTTCATTATGTTGGAAAGAACATAAAGGTGAAAATGTAGAAAATGGACTTGTTGCAACCTTATTGTATAGTGTAGTCATCATTATGTTGGAAAGAACCTTGAGGTAATAGCATAGAAAATGGGACTCATCACATGTAGGGCATGGCTTGGTGATGCATGTGCATACTAATGACTTGTATTTCTTATAGAGTCAAATGTGTACACTAGCATTTTACACTTCGTTTAGCACCCAATTGGACCTAAAATGTTGACTTTGTTAATCATGACCTATTTTGACACTATTTTGAGCATTAAAACAACAAAATCCTGATCTTGATGAATAAACTCAATGAAATTAACTTAGAACTAGACTAAGCCCATGACATTTGAAACTTCCTAGAGTTTGTTGGCTAAAGGCCTAGGCTGCCTTAGCGCCCTAGTCCTAGTTGGGGTCTTTAGCCTCTCTTGTGTAGTGTCATCTTGGGTCACTTCCTTAGTTTATACTTGTTGGCCAATTTTATTTGTCATAAGTGAGTAGGAATGCATATATAAAGGAGTTTTTCAATTCATTTTACAACTAGTAGAACTAGAGGAGATAAATGTTAGATTAAACAATTGTAAGTTTGCTCTCATGTGCTAAAGTGTTCTTCATGCTTGGAAGTATTATCTAATTGTGGATGTTCTTGAAGTTTATTTGTAGGTCTTGAGGGAATTTTTAAGCCTTTTGCATCACTCTCCTTGTTGGTGTAAGATATTGAGTCATTTTCATCAACTAGGGTCTTATCTCTTGTGGTAATCATCATCATTTTCACTCATTTCTCTATCATATATTGATTGATCTTGCCTCTATCCTCCTAGGGCATGCACTCTTGGATCTAATCATCATTGTAGTGGAGGTACGAACACCAACATGGGGTTTGACTGAGGCAAGCCTTATACATGACACAACCTTTTCCTCTATCCTTGTGTGCAAGTTAGAGAAACAAGTTTCTGAAGGTGATTTATGGGAAGAGGCAAAAACTTACAAGTACATGCCTGGTGAAAGTTAGAAGTTCTGTATAACCCTAATTTGGGTCTAGGGCACCCGAACACCTATTCTTTGGTATTTGTGCTCCCAAATCTAGGTTCTGATCTATTCCCTAATGTCTATTGTGCTTTTAATTTTCTGATATCTATTTCCAACTGTTAGTTATAAGTAAATCTTTATCATTTAGGGTTTGATCATTCACCCTAGTTTGCTTGCTTGACCTTGGTTGGATTTGGTTGACCCTTGTTGATACAACAAAAGGGAAGAACCCCTATAGTTTGTCTCTCCTTATTGGGTAGAGGCCAATCCTGGTTTGTGTCCAAATGTTTATGGAAGAGGGTTTTGACCTAGTTTAACCTCTTAGGCTGGATCACTTTTCTCCACTTAACATTTTGGTGAACCTGATGTGTCTTGCACTTTTGCATCCTTCTTGTTTCAAAGTTGATTTGTTTGCTTCCCTAAATCTAATTTGCATTGAGTTCATTAATCATTTTCCATATGTACTTAGTTACTTTTTGCATAGTTTCAAAGCTAGAGTTTGTAAAAATATTGCATTTTTAGAAAATATAGCTTTTTTTGAACCTAGGGTTTGTAGATTTGAAGGTTGTTTTATATCTTGTTGTATTCTTAGTTTGTTTAAATCATTTTAATTTGTTGTACCCTTTCACCCTTAATGTTTAAAATATTCTTGTATCATGGCATTTGCAATTTGAAAAACAAATACTTCATTTTAGATTAGGAAAAAGCATATTTGTCACTTTGTTTGCATATCATAAGGGTAGATCATCATATCATGAGTTAAGTTTCTAATTTATTCATCAGATATGATTGGTATTATAGTAATTAATCATTTTAAATTGTTACATTGTACATTTGGATCTTTGTTATTGCTAGAAATTGTCAAAAAAGTTGCATTTTCATGAAAACCTAGTTAATGTTGAAATCTAGGATTTGTGATTGTCATTTAGTTTCAGATTTTCCATTTGCATTACAAATCTGGTTTTAATTTTCTTTAATACATCATAGATGTCATATTGCATTGAAATTTGAAATATAGAATAATTTTGCATTGAAAATTTTGTGAAAGAGCTTTAAAAATTGGGGTTTGATTTAGCATTATTTCATATTTAAGTTGATGTGATTAGAATTGAAATTGATCAAGGATATACTATGTGCATTATGTTTGTTGAAATTTGAAGAAAACATTTCTTCACTTAAACAAAAACTCATCTCTTATTTTGCTACATCATTCACTTATTCTATTTGTGCATCTTGTGTGTTACTAAAGCTTGTAAACACTTTATGAGCTTTGTAACCGTGCCCCGATTCTAACACTATTGGGTGAAGAAGTGTTCAAATTATGGATTCTAATGTTAATGTTGACACATTGGAATCTGAAATTCTTAATCATGTCACACAACTTCCTATTGTACTTATTCCTAAAAGATCAACTTCTCAAGAATCCATTGACATTGATGACCTTGCCGCTCATGTTCTCGTAGCTCAAATTCAAATGTTAGACACTGAGTTGTCTAACTTTCAACAATTTGTTATCTTGGAACATATAGATGAGGAGGTCATCCTTGTTGTTGATAGTCTTAGAGGGTTGTTTCTTGAAGGATAAGAGGGAGTGGAAGTCTTGCATGGCCTAGCTCACATAATTCATAATAACATTATGTCGGTAGCTAGTTGTGTTGAAATCATCACCAATGTGACTTCTTCTAATCAAATAGGGACTCAACTATTGGCACCCATACCAACACTCCTTATGCCTACATATACTTCTACTATTCTCACCACTTCTATATAGCCAAGCAATAGTGCTACCACATGTGTTGCATTGTCTACTGGGAATCATGTTCTCTATTATAGTATTGTTCCAGACAATTACATAAATTCCACACCTAATGTTACTCCACCTAAATCTAAACCTCCTATCACATTTCAAAAGGATACTCATACACCATCACCTAGTCCTTCCAATTCATTTCAATCTCTACCTGATTCATCTTCCCACCCTGTCATAAACCAATTGTTGAAAAATATGGCCTCCATCCAACAACAATTGGCTACCATAAGTAATATTCCACCTAATATGACAACACATTATATCTATAGCCCTTTGTCCTATTCAATCCTAAGAACTCAAATGCCCAAGAAGTTTGAGACCCCTTTCTTTGAGAAATATAATGCAAAGGGAGACCCTAACAACCATGTGGTAGCCTTCACTGCTATGTGTAGTGATTTCTTCTTTAAGGATGCAATCTTAGAAAAACCCTTTCCTAGGTCACTCAAGGACACAACCTTGGATTGATTTTGCTCACTACCTCCTGATTTTATAACTTCTTTTTCATAATTAGTCAATAAATTCCTCAAGCATTTTCAAGCAAATATTGTACCTCAAGTCTCTTTGACGGACTTGGTTCATTGTAAACAAGGAACAAAACATAAAGAAATAGATTTTATGGGTTGTTGTCGACCCCTCTTCTCACAAGTTCAATAGTCTACTCTGAATGTCGATGTACAAAGAATCTTTATAGGAATCATAAAACCTCACATCCATGATAAGAAATTGTTGATGCGATATGATTCTTTTACTCATCTTTGCATGGCTCTTCATGATTATCAACTTTTGGTTAGTCAGTATGAGTATAATCCCTCATTGGCTCTACTTTGTCAATTCGAAGCCTCTCATAATCATTCATTCAAAAGAAATAACAAAAACTTCATCAAGATAAGTGCAATTTTAGCTAGTAACATAAGAAAACATATGGTAGCAATGTTATCTCTTGTTCCTACCCCTTATAAATTGAAACTAAAAACAAGAAACTCCACACCATTGTCAAAATCTCTTTATCTATCATGACAAAACTTCTACAAAGTAACCTCATCAAGCTTCCACCTGTTAAACCTCTTGATCCAAGTAAGATGCAATCATCTTCCTTTGATGCGAAGGCCTTTTGTCAATTTCACCACTTTGTTGGGCATGACACTGAAAAAGATGTATGCATCTTAAACATGAAGTTCAAGACCTCATCGACTCCAATGTCATCTAGGTTGCTAGTGTGAATGACAAAGGGAATAGATTGGTGGTTGCTCCTAATCAAAATCTTTAAATATTTATTGATCCCTTACCTCATCATGTATCTAATGTTGTGAATATATCTCAAGAATAAGATTATGAAGATACTTGCATGGTGGATGCTCACTGTCACAAAGAGCGAAAGGAATCAAAACCTGTTATATCCTTTACCCCACATGATGCTACTATTGAAGCACCTAAGGGGACTCTTTTCATTACCATTCAAATTAATGATAATCATATTCAGGGTGTTATGATAGATCCTATATGCATGGTAAATGTAGTAACTAAAGAGTGTCTCTACATGCATGGTTTATATCAAGATACCTACAATGCATTAGAGATGACTATTAGAGCACATGATTGGTCTATCCTTCCAACTCTTGGCTCCTTAACTCTTGAAGTTAAGGTTGGGCCAAGAGTTTTGGATGTTAATTTTTTCATCATTTCTACATCAGACTTATTTCATGTGAATTTGGGCTACCCATGGCTCCACTCCATGAAAACAGTCCCCTCTATGGTTCACGAGTACTTAAAGTTTCCATTTGAGGGATGGGCGCATGATGTCCATCACACTTGATTGCTTATGGCCAAAACTTGTTGGAGTCTCTTGAGCTAGAGAGGATTTATTCTTCTTATCATATCAAAAATTTAAATCAAAGAAAATAGCAGAGTTATCACTTAGTAATATTCCTCCTGTGATGTCCCTAAACATCTTCAATCTTTTGAGGCTATGGTGGTAGTTCCCCTTGTCTCACAGGTGGAAAATGAAGATAAGTTCAAATCAAAGGTTCTTCCCTATCCCTGAGCATCTTGTAGATATGCTAAGGTTCCCCCATTGCCATCCCTTAAAGGACAACTAGGCAACCTTCATGCACAAAATAGACCCCTCGTAATCGCAAAACTACGTTTTTACCACCTGCCTCTATAGAGACTAGTGGAAATCAATCGATTACATTGTTATTTCTTGAGGTTTCTCATCCACTTAAGGATTCTCATGTACTTCCACCTATTTCACAAGTAGAGAAGGAAGAGTATCTCACTTTAAGGAACCCTTCCCCCATAGTCTCCCAGCCTTTGGTGGTTCCTCCTATTTCTTCTAATGTTCTTGAAGCAAAAGAAGAAAAGGAACCCACATTGGAAGATCCTACAGTCCCCTTAGCAAACATCATGAATAAAGCTAAACGAAATAATATTGCAAGAGAAAGAAATAAGGGATGCTGTTCTATGGCTCACCTTGCCATATGAGAGGAGAATCTCCCTCCTCGCAAGCTTTTATCACCGACGAATGGGAAGCAGACATCTACTACCATCTTGTCTCCTATCAAAAAAATGAAGCTTCACAAGCTGCTATGGAACCTATTGTACTACATTTTGATAGTGAATCTGAAAATAATATAGGTATGGCTTATGTACCTTACACCTCATGTGCTATAGTTCCTCTTGTATCTTGTCCACCTTCCCAAATTGGTGATGAGAAAGATTGGGAGGAGGATGATTTTCTTTAGTCTGACTCATAAGTGATGAATCCTTTTTATTATGTTATGAATGCATGTGATTATTTTTCCTCGTGATGTGTTGCTTGGTATATTACTTGTGTTATTGTTGTTGTCGTTAAGCTCTCTTTAGATGACCCTTGGCACCCTTGTAGGTTAAAGCATACAAAGGGAACAAAATCTATTGTGGCATTCTCTCTATTTGTAGCATCAATCTTCTATATGTCATGATTTGCATTGTTGTTATGTCTTTCAAGGACAACCCAAGGCATAGGATGCTTCAGCATTCTACCTTGTTAACCCAAAGGATTTTTAATTTTTGATTTCATGTGATACTTCTTCCTTTGTCTCCATAGTTCTACCAACTAGCGGATGATGACAGTTTTATATATATAGTCTTGAGAATTCTCCTATTATACAACCATTCCTATATTGACACTAGTTAGGTAGATCCCTTTGTGTTTTCTCTTCTTATTTTATGTTTGACATGTGGAAAATTGTTGCTATGCTCAGTGTCATAGCATGACTACATAATCCATTGTGTATCATGCTTGAAGAATTGCCTTAGTTTTCCTTGTCTGGGGGGCAAACCATTTATGTGATGTAGTTCTTGGAAACACACATCTTATGGACGTGCTTTTGGAAATCTCTCATTCATGTCCTATGATTTATTCTACCTTAAAGTAATCAATCCCTAATAAGAGTTAGAAATCACTTTAAGGTGGGGGAATACATCATGCTATGCTCTCTTATTGGTTACATACTTGTTCATTGGAATGGAACTCACCTTGTGATTCTACAGTCCTCACTAGCCCGTGATTTTTCCTTTTGGCCCATGAGCCACCTAGGGCAACGAAGTTGGCTAGCATGTGTGCTTCATGTCACTTGTCATGGTCACCTAGTATTTCAGCAGTCCTTACTAGTGTATGATCCACAGAGGAACTTTTTTACACATGATCCCTAGCAACAGAGAAAGCTAGCGTCAGAGTCATGTGCCTTGTGTGTTTTTCCTATGTTTGTGTATTGTTTTAACTTGTATTCCTTAATGATTCCATATGTTTTGTGTGACTTTGAATCATGTTTTCCATTTATTCTTTATGTCTTATGTGTATTCTTTGTGTTTTATGTGTATGCTTCATGTCAAGCGTGTATGCATTGTTTATGGTGTATATTACCTTTTTGTATGGTGTGTCTTTTGCGTGTATTCCTAAGAATGATTTTAGTACTACACATATGTGTGAATTATGTTGTAATGTCTTGCATGTTTTAAAATCATTTTTCTCACATGTTTGCCACCTTAGAATCCTATGTTTGGGGGCTACTTACAGTCCACAACTTAGCTGTATTCTTTGGGCTTCTATGTTGGCATGTTTGAAGTTTGTCTTCTCCATCCTTTAGTGTAAATTTGAACGTAAGTGTTGCAAGTATGTGCCTAATTGGTGTTTTCATTGATGTCAACATATATGTGTTTTCATTGGTGTCAATTGTGCTCTTACTTTGTTGAGGATATTGAGAAAATTAGCCCTTCTGGTGATAACAATGTGTTGCAGTAGAAACAATGCATTACATGCAGAAGAACAGTCCAGAAGAATGCTCTGCATTTCCTGTAGAATAAATATCTTTGCCTATGGATTGGAATTTATTTAGAAGCTTGTCTGAAGATGTTATATTCTAAGTTTTATCCTCCGGTATGAAGAATTGAGTGAGTTATGTTCACCAGAATGAAAACATCTTTTTTTGTATGTTTGGAGGTGACAGGAAGAAAGTGTTTTTCTCCGCATTCCTCCACATTCAAGTATTTTGGTCTACGGTTCTTGATTTAATTTAGTGGTGATGTTAAGTGCCTTCAAATGTAATGGTTCATGATTTGGTGGTCCACAAGCTATCTTTTACTCATGATAGTGGCTGACAGTGTTGTTCTTATACTTCGATTTGAAGAATCTTATTGTTAGAGTGATTAGAGATTATGTGATTGTTCCTGGTGATTATAATGTGCTTGTGGATGTCTCTTGATCATGTTCCTACATTCAGATTGGTCCGCAAGGTGTAATTCAGATCGTGCATAAAGCATGTTCTTGAGAATACTTGTGTTAACATCAGTCTTGGCCGACCTAATTGAATTCATCATCTGTAGAGATGCATCAAAGATTATGATAGCATGTTGTAGCATGGAAGATTGTGTTTGAGTCCCTACTAAGGCGTGACATGATCAGCATTCATTTCTTTTCTTTGTAAATATGTTTAGGTCCAGATCTATTATGATGTAACATATGTTTGCCAACCTTGGAGATTGTTCCAACGGTTGATGATTTTAATGCTGACCTTGATGATCAATCCAAGGTTGGTGTATAAATACTTGTAATTTAGTCATGAAAAGTTATCTAGGTGTGAAGATGCAAAGATAAGAGTGAAGTAAGGTAGCAGAGCAGAGTAGAGGTATTTGTGCTTCAATGGAACTGAACCTTGGCATGGAGTAGATGTTGTTATCTCAGTTCAACCTTTTGGCAGTGAGCCTTCTTTTGGTAGTGAGCCTTCCTTTGGCATTGAGCCACCCCTAGGTAGTGAGCCTTTCTTTGCAGTGAGCAATTTAGGTAGTGAGCGTTGTAGGTAGTGAGCCTCTAGTTTTCGGTATTGATATAACTTATATATTTATGTGGGCTAACACCCACCATGGTTTTTCCCTTTTAGGGTTTTCCATGTAAAAATTTGGTGTCTACTGTGTTGATTATGCTTTTATGTTGAGCTTCTCATTTTATGCTTTCATGGTTGTATCTGAATATAAGTAATTGATAAGTTGATGATCATAATTTGTTAAAAGTTTTAGGACAACTGATTTACCCCCCTCTCAATTGTCCAGTACAGTCCAACAATTGGTATCAAAGTAAAGTTCCTTAGAAGAAAGCCTAACAACTTGAGAAAGATATAGGATGTCTTATAAGAAGGAAGCTCAGCATTTTGATGGGATAAATTATGCTCTTTGGAAGGTATGAATGAAAAGCCATCTCCTATGTCTTAGTTATAAAGTATGGCTAGCTACATAGTCACAATTTGTCATGCTGGAAGGTGGGTTGACAACTAAGGATGATATCAAAGAATATGAATTGGATGTCAAAGAAAAGGATGCTCTATTAAGTTCCTTAAGTGACTCAGTGTTGACAAAAGTTGTGGACCTTGAATCTACAAATGAGGTATGGGAGAACCTGAAAAATCTGTATGAAGGAGATGATTATGTAAGAGAAGCTAAGTTACAAATCCTAAAAGTGAAATGTGAGGGTTTGAAGATGAATGAAGATGAAAATGTAACAGCCTTTATGCAAAGAGTTGATGAACTTGTCACTGGAATAAAAGGTATGAGAGGAACTCTCACTGATAAGGAAGTTGTGATGAAAATTATCAGATCACTACCAAAGTCCTATAGTCACAAGGTGCTACTATTGAAGAATTTATGACTGTGAAAACTATTGACAGAGATCAGTTACTTGGAAATCTTACAACTTTTGAGATGAGAGAATTTGGTGATGCCCTACCAAAAGTTAAATCAGCTTTTAAATCCAATACTTCAGAAAAGATTTCCAGAGCTGAGAAATATAAAGTGGATGATGACTTTGATGAAATTGAAGCTAACTTTGTTGATAGGTTGCAAAGAGGTTCTGGTAAGTTCCAAGGTAAGTTACCTTTCAAGTGTTTCTCTTGTGGTAAAGTAGGACATTATGCTTCTAGATGTCTTGAAAGAATTGAAAGAAATAAGAAAAGGTATCAGAGTAGGCCTAGAGTTCCAAAGAAATGTTACTATGTTAGAGATTTTGATGATGAAGGAGTGACTAATGATGAATCTGATGATGCTAGTACCAATGCAAATGAATGTCTGTTTATTGCTATTAAAGAAGATTCTATGTCTACTAATTCTACAAGCTGTTTGAAGGAAGAAAAACCAGTGGAAGAAAGTACTTTGGTTGTTCAGGTTGAGAAGGATATGGATGAATGGATTATTGATAATGGATGCTCACATCACATGACCAGTGATAAAAGTATGTTTGTAAGTTTAGAAAAGTATGATGGGGGACTGGTTAGGTTAGGAGATAATGCAGCTGGTAAGATTTGTGGAAAAGGATCTATTGCATTTGATGGAAAGCATAATACTGGCAATGTTCTATATGTAAAGGGTTTGAAGCATAATCTTTTGAGTGTTGGTTAAATGTGTGATGAAGGATATGATCTAAGATTCAAAGATAATGGGTGCAAGATCATGGAAAGCTCTGAAACTATGATTGCTACCAGTAAGAAGACAAAAGGTAACATCTATCAATTGAGAGGAACTAATGATTATTTCTTATTGGCTCAGGCAGATGAAAGTTGGTTGTGTCATAGAAGGATGTCTCATATAAACTTTGATAATCTGGTAAAGGTAAGTTCAGGTCAGATTGTGAGAGATTTACCAAAACTTGTGAAACCATCCAACATAATCTGCAAAGAATGTCAGTTAGGGAAGCATACAAGAATAGTTTCAAGAACAAAGAGCAATTCTCTATCAGTTTGTTGGATCTAGTGCATATAGATCTCTATGGTCCTACAAGGGTGAGAAGTCTACAAGGTGACAGGTACTTTATGTTGCTTATTGATGATTACTTGGGGTACTTTCCTAAGAGACAAATCAGAAGCCCTAGAGAAGTTCAAATCTTTCAAGGCAATGGTTGAGAATGAAATAGAATTGAAAATCAAATTCTTGAGGTCTGATAGAGGAGGTAAATTCACATCAAATGAATTCAACATTTGCTGTGAAGAGTGTGGGATAAAAAGATAGTTGTCTACACCTAGGACTCCTTAGCAAAATGGAGTTGTGGAAAGGAAAAATAGGATAGTTCAAGAGGCTCCTAGGACAATGATGAAGAAAGCAGATCTGCTGGAAGTGTTTTGGAAAGATGCTATTCATACTATTGTTTACATCCAAAATAGAGTTCAAGTCAAAAGTAATGGTACTCAAACTCCTTATGAATTATGGTATGGAAGAATTCCTTCAGTAAAGTATTTCAAAATCTTTGGAAGCAAATTCTTTGTCAGGAGAGATGAAGATCTAGGAAAGTTTGATGCAAGGTGTGATGAAGGAATCTTTCTTGGTTACTCTACCAAGAGTAATGCCTACCGGTGCTACAACAAAAGGCTCAAAAAGATTGTTGAAAGTGCAAATGTGAAGGTAGATGAAGGCAAGGAAAAGATATTAGAACTGCATTACTATGAACCAGATGAACCTATGACTATATTGAATGAAGAAAAAGATGAGCAAGAAGACAGTCAAAATGAAGAAGAGTCTCCAGAAAATCTTGTCAAGACTCCTAGGTATGTAAAGATCAATCATTCTGAAGATCAGATTATAGGTGACAAAAACAAAGGTGTGCTAACAAGAAGAAGAGATGTAGAGGAACAAGTCAATTACTATTTTCTTTCAAAGATTGAACCAAAAACTATGAATGAAGCATGCAATGATGAAAATTTGGTAAAGGCAATGCAGGAAGAACTATTGCAGATAGAGAAGAATGAAACTTGGGAATTAGTTCCTAGACCTATTGACAAAAATGTTATTGGAACTAAATGGGTCTTCAAGAACAAGCTAAATGAAAATGGATAAGTTGTAAGGAATAAAGCAAGACTTGTATGCAAAGGATATTCTCAAATTGAAGGGATAGATTTTGAAGAATCTTTTGCCCCAATAGCTTGGATTGAAGCAATGAGAATGTTTCTAGCATTTGCAGCTCACAAAGATTTTAAGGTATATTAGATGGATGTAAAATCTGCCTTCGTAAATGGTGAGTTAGAAGAGGAAGTATACATTGAGCAACCCGAGGGATTCCAATTGTCAAATCAAGGTGATATGGTATGCAGGTTGAAGAAAGCATTGTATGGAGTCAAACAAGCTCCTAGAGCTTGGTATGCAAGGTTAGATAGGTATTTATTGCAATTGGGATTTAGTAAAGGTACTGCAGATAGCAATCTATATTTGAAAATCAATGATGATCAGATCTTGATTGTTGAGGTCTTTGTTGACGACATTATCTTTGGAGGAAATGAAGGTATGTGCATAAAGTTTGTTGGTGAGATGAAAACTGAACTTGAAATGTCCATGTTTGGTAAAATAAATTTCTTTTTGGGTCTGCAAATTAATTAATCAGATAAAGGAATCTTCATATCTCAGTCTAAGTATGTGAAAGAGTTGTTGAAGAAGTTTGGGTTGGAAGACTCTAAACTGGTATGTACTCCCATGGTGACTGGTTGCAAGTTGAGAAAAATTGATGAATCACCTAAGGCTAATCAGAAAAAATATAGATCCATGATTGGAGGATTGTTGTATCTAGCTCAAACCAAACCTAATATTATGCATGTAGTTTGTCTTGTTACAAGGTTTCAAGCTGATCCAAGAGAATTACATGTGATGGCAGTTAAGAGAATCCTAAGGTATTTGAAGGGTACTCCAGATTATGGCTTATGCTATCCAAATGACAATGATTTCACTCTTAGTGCCTATATAGATGCAGATTGGGTTGGAGATGTTTATGATAGAAAGATTACAAGTGGAGATGCCTTCTTCTTGGGTAATAGATTGGTCTCATGGCTAAGCAAGAAACGAGATTCAATATCTTTGTTAACTGTAGAAGTAGAGTATATTGCAATAGCATGTTGTTGCACTCAAGTATTATGGATGAAGCAGACTTTGAAGGATATAAGAGTTGTGTATGAAGATCCAATTGCAATCTTTTGTGACAGTACAAGTGCCATAAACATTTCAAAGAATCTAGTGATGCACTCAAGAACAAAGCACATATCAATAAGGTATCACTTTTTGAGAGAGAAGGTGATAGAAAATGAAGTTAGAATATGTGTCCACCAAGGATTAGATTGTAGACATTTTCAGTAAGCCTCTGCCTGAAGATACCTTTGAGTATCTTAGAGAAAAGTTAGGGGTCATTACCCCTCTTGTCCTGAACTAAGATGCATAGGAATGCATCAATCCAGTGGAGCTCAAAGTGTCATTCTTTGATCTGGATTGATGTTTTGAAGGCTACCTCTCAGGGGGAGTAGCTAAATGTTTATGATAAAGTAAGTGGATCAAAGTAGCAACATGCAAGTATGTGCCCTTTACTATTGATGTCAAAGGGGGAGAGAAATCATGTGAAAAACTCAGGGGGAGAAAGAATGCAGATGTGTAAAGAGAATGGGGGAGAATCTTGTCTTGATGGTCTTTTTAGTTTTTCACCTCATATGTTGCCATCAATGACAAAGGGGGAAATTTTTGCAAGTATGTGCCTAATTAGTGTTGTCATTGATGTCAACATATCTATGTTGTCATTGGTGTCAACTGTACTCTTACTTTATTGAGGATATTGAGAAAATTAGCCCCTCCAGTGATAGCAATGTGTTGCAGTAGAAACAGTGCATTACATGCAGAAGTACAGTCCATAAGAATGCTCCACATTTCCTATAGAATAAATATCTTTGCCTATAGATTGGAAGCTATTTAGAATCCTATCTGAAGATGTTATATTCTAAGTTTTAGCCTCTGATATGAAGAATGGAGTGAGTTATGTTCACCAGAGTGAAAACAACTTTTTTTGTATGTTTGGTGGTACAGGAGCACCTACCTGACAGCTGGCCTCCATGAGGCAGTTAGTTAGTTTAAGTCTGGTTAATGTTTCCAAGAAGGTCTGAGAAGACCAATGCATGTAATAAGGTCATGTTGACCATACTTTACTATTTTTAGCTAGTTTGTTAAGACAGCTGTTATGCTGTAGGTCCGGTTGGATCTCCCAGCTGCCTGGAGAGATTTCCCAGCCGCTTGGAGTCGGGTCAGTAGTACTCGCAAGAGATCCTATTTATGCATGAGGATCGATTGGTTTTAGATACATGTTGAGAAGCTAGATTGTATTGAGCAGAGGAGTTAGATTGCAGAGAGAGACTGAATATTGTATTGCATCTTTTGAAATCAATAAAGAGATCCTGTTGTGTCAATTCTCTGTTTGGATTCCATTGTGTGATCGATTTGCTGTTTTGGTGGTTTCATGGATTCGCTGATCCATTCCACCGGTTGATTCATCGAATCGATGGAATGGCTATGTACAGTAGTTTAGGGTTTAGTCTGCATTTTGTGTTTGTTTGCATGCAGGTGTGCAGGATCGTCGTCGAGAGGTGTTGAGGACCCTAGCATGGGTATGTGCTAGGTTGTGCTGGTAGTTAGAGTCTGGAAAGTTGTCCAGGAAGTGGATCGGGTCACCTCAGGAGGTTCGGCGGATCGAAATTCGCTAAGGTTGGAAAACCCATCGCAACGGCATCATCATGATATTTCTATGTATATCCTGCAGTTACTTCGGGCGTCATCCGAGTAAGTGGAGATGAGCATGATGCAGTCGATTGCATAAAGTGAATGTGCATTGGGGTGATCATCATCAGGTGTTGCTGAGGAGGAGCGTATCGGCATAAGGTAGAAGATCGGGTTGATAAAACCATCGCGGGCCGATAATGTTAAGTTTGGCCGACAGCAGGATATTGAAGAAACTGCATGTGACGTTATCGTCATCAGGATAATCGTCATCAGGATATCGGGGTGACGTAAGCATCGAAGGAAGGGTGCATGAGGTTGTCGTCATCAGGATATATGGGAGGAACCGGATGTTCTATATCCTACTAATGAACATGATGTTGAACATCATGATGATGAAGATAGAGGTTGGCGGTAAGATGAACAGTGAACATCAGGAGGATGTTTGCGCTTGACAAATATGATGATGTTGCCGATAGCCGGATATGATGATGCTGCTGACAGGTGAAAGGGCGAAGGTTTGTCTGCAGGAGGATATCAGTCGGCAGAGAGAATATGATGATGCTGACAGTGTTAAGGAAAATATGATGATGATGATGGGTTTTAGACATACATGCTGTATGTCAAGGTTTTAGTGTGGATGCCTCTGCATCATAGTGCTCTTTTAGTGTGGATGCCTCTGCATCATAGTGGTATCAGAGCTCAGCAAAAGGTCTGGGCTGTTGTGTGTTGATTCTGTCACTGAAAGGGCAGAGGTAGAGTTGATTCTGTCACTGAAAGGACAGAGGTAGAGGAGTGAGAGGTTGACAAAATGCCTCCGAAAGGTAGTGGTACTGCAAGGGAATTGCAGGAGATGAAGGAAAAACATGCCAGAGAGATGAGGAAGATGAAGGAGCTTGCTGAAGCACTTCAAGCCAGGCTTGTAGCCCTGGAAAAGAACAAAAAGAGGGAAGTGGAAGACAGTGAGTCTGAAGAAGATGAAGATACTGTTGAAGAGTATGAAGAGGTAGCTGAAGATCTGGATGCTGAAGACCAGAGATTTGCAAAACTGTTAAAGGCAGTGCAGAGTGATAAACCTAAGGTAAAGGTTGATGTTTCCAAGTATAATGGAAGTTTGAATGAAGATGAGTTACTGGATTGGATTGCTGCACTTGATAATCACTTTGAATGTGAAGATGTTGCTGAGGATCAGAAGGTAAAGATTGCAAAGACCAAGTTAGGAGGTCATGCTTTGGTATGGTGGGATTATGTACAATCCGAGAGAAGGAAACAAGGGAAGTCAAAGATCACTTCATGGGATAAAATGGTAGCAAGGATCAAAGGTAAATTCTTGCCTAAGGATTATGAAATTCAGATGTTTAAGAAGCTGCAATTTTTAAGGCAGAAGGAAATGGATGTGAAGGCATATACTGAGGAGTTTTATAAGTTGAGTATGAGATCTGGTCATCATGAGAATGAGGTAGAAAAGGTGGCTAGGTACTTGGCTGGTTTGAGATTGAACATACAGGATGAGTTAGTTTTAGCTAACCCTAAGAATGTGGAGGATTGTTACCAAATGGCAATCAGGATTGAAGAAAAGATGAATAGGGGACAAGATAAGTCCATGAGAGGAAGAGGCAGCCATATGAGGGGAAGAGGATTAGCCCCTACACAAAGGCAAACCAATGAGGGTCAAGAAGACACTGGTAAAGGACAGGGACAGTCTGATTTCAGAGGTGGATGGAAAGGTAATAGAGGCAGATTTGGAAGTGGTAGAGGTTCTACTACATTTTCAGGAAAGTGTTACACCTGTGGTGAGTTTGGTCATCCATTTTTCAAATGTCCAGAAAGCAAAGGTTCATCATCCAGAAATGATAGAACGAATGACAAGAGAGTACAACTTGTGCAAGAAGAGAAAGTAGAGCAAAGTGTGCAGAGTTCAAACACTTATCAAGGAGACAGAGTTCCTGAAAGTTATGGATATCCTGAGGAGGGAGAAGCATTGATGCTAAGGAGAATTAGTTTGCAGGCATCAAAGGATATGATGCAAAGAAGAGCTCTTTTCAAGACCACATGCAAGAGCAAAGGTAAGGTATGTAAGGTTGTCATTGATACTGGTTCAACAGACAACATGGTATCTCAGGAAATGGTGGATAAACTGCATTTGGAAAGGATTCCACATCAACACCCTTACAAGGCATCTTGGGTGAGTGATAGTCAATCACTTTTTGTCTATGAACAGGCATATGTGGATTTTCAGATTGGAGCATATCAGGATAGAGTTTTGTGTGACATTTTGCCCATGGAATATTGTCACCTACTGTTGGGTAGACCATGGCAATTTGATAGGAGGGTACTGTATGATGGGTATGCTAATACCTACACCATCAAGAAAGATGGGAAGACTATTATGTTGATGCCATTGCAGGAAGATGCTGCAGTACAGAAGGCAGCCCAAATCATTTTAGTGGGAAAGAAGGAATTTGTGCAGATGCCTATAGGAGAAGGCATAAAGGCAGTTGAGGACACTGCAGGGAAAGGAGTTGTTAAGTACAACAGGTTGAAGAAAGTTACAGTTTTGACTGACAGAGGTCAGCAGCAGGTTCAGAAACAGGTTTGCAAACAGCAACCAGTTGAGAGGAATGACAAGGATGTTGTCATAGTTGGGACTATTGTTTGTCCTATAAAGGTTGAAAGAAAGACAGAGTTGAACATTGCAGAAATTCAAGAGGCAGTTCAGACAGAGGTTCTGGTCAGACAACCTGACAAACACAAGGTATGTGAGAGAAGGGCCTACATTGACAGGCATGAGGATTTACTTGCAAGAAAGCAAGTTACAGTTTAGAAGTCTTGGAGCAGCCAAGAGCCAGCAAAGGATAAAGCTGGAATAGGTCAGAACACTGACATGACAAAGTGTAAAGGTGGAGGACTTCCACAACCTAACTCATGGGACATGAGTTCTTTTCTATTGGGGAGTATGGTGCAGGAGCACCTACCTGACAGCTGGCCTCCATGAGGCAGTTAGTTAGTTTAAGTCTGGTTAATGTTTCCAAGAAGGTCTGAGAAGACCAATGCATGTAATAAGGTCATGTTGACCATACTTTACTATTTTTAGCTAGTTTGTTAAGACAGCTGTTATGCTGTAGGTCCGGTTGGATCTCCCAGCCGCCTGGAGAGATTTCCCAGCCGCTTGGAGTCGGGTCAGTAGTACTCGCAAGAGATCCTATTTATGCATGAGGATCAATTGGTTTTAGATACATGTTGAGAAGCTAGATTGTATTGAGCAGAGGAGTTAGATTGCAGAGAGAGACTGAATATTGTATTGCATCTTTTGAAATCAATAAAGAGATCCTGTTGTGTCAATTCTCTATTTGGATTCCATTGTGTGATCGATTTGCTATTTTGGTGGTTTCATGGATTCGCTGATCCATTCCACCGGTTGATTTGTCGAATCAGTGGAATGGCTATGTACAGTAGTTTAGGGTTTAGTCTGCATTTTGTGTTTGTTTGCATGCAGGTGTGCAGGATCGTCGTCGAGAGGTGTTGAGGACCCTAGCATGGGTATGTGCTAGGTTGTGCTGGTAGTTAGAGTCTGGAAAGTTGTCCAGGAAGTGGATCGGGTCACCTCAGGAGGTTCGGCGGATCAAAATTCGCTAAGGTTGGAAAACCCATCGCAACGGCATCATCAGGATATTTCTGTGTATATCTTGCAGTTACTTCGGGCATCATCCGAGTAAGTGGAGATGAGCATGATGCAGTCGATTGCATAAAGTGAATGTGCTTTGGGGTGATCATCATCAGGTGTTGCCGAGGAGGAGCGTATCGGCATAAGGTAGAAGATCGGGTTGATAAAACCATCGCGGGCCGATAATGTTAAGTTTGGCCGACAGCAGGATATTGAAGAAACTGCATGTGACGTCATCGTCATCAGGATATCGGGGTGACGTAAGCATCGAAGGAAGGGTGCATGAGGTTGTCGTCATCAGGATATATGGGAGGAACCAGATGTTCTATATCCTGCTGATGAACATGATGTTGAACATCATGATGATGAAGATAGAGGTTGGCGGTAAGATGAACAGTGAACATCAGGAGGATGTTTGCGCTTGCCGAATATGATGATGTTGCCGATAGCCGGATATGATGATGCTGCTGACAGGCGAAAGGGCGAAGGTTTGTCTGCAGGAGGATATCGGTCGGCAGAGAGAATATGATGATGCTGACAGTGTTAAGGAAAATATGATGATGATGATGGGTTTTAGACATACATGCTGTATGTCAAGGTTTTAGTGTGGATGCCTCTGCATCATAGTGCTCTTTTAGTGTGGATGCCTCTGCATCATTTGGGGGTGACAAGGAGAAAGTTTTTTGCTCTGCATTCCTCCGCATTGAAGCATTTTGGTTTATAGTATTGGAATTAAGTCAATGGTGATGTTAAGTGCCTTCAAGTGCAATGGTTTGTGATTTGGTGGTCCGCAAGCTATCTTTTACTCATGATAGTGGCTGACAGTATTGTTCCTATACTTTGGTTTGAAGAATCTTATTGTTAGAGTGATTAGAGATCGTGTGGTTGTTCTTGGTGATTACAATGTGCTTGTGGATGTCTCTTGATCATTCTCCTACATTTAGATTGGTCTGCAAGGTGTAATTCAGATCATGCATAAAGCGTATTCTTGAGAATACTTGTGTTAACATTAGTCTTGGCCAACCTGGTTGAATTCATCATCTGCGAAGATGCATCAAAGATTGTGATAGTGTGTTGTAGCATGGAAGATTGTGTTTGAGTCATTGCTAATGCGTTGTGTGATCTGCATTCATTTCTTTTCTTTGTAAATCTGTTTAGGTCCAGACCTATTATGATGTAACATATGTTTGCTAACCTTAGAGATTGTTCCAACGGTTGATGATTGTAATGCCAACCTTGATGATCATTCCAAGGTTGATGAAGTGTATAAATACTTGTAATTGAGTCGTGAAAAGTTATCCAAGTGTGAAGATGCAAAGATAAGAGTGAAGTAAGGTCGCAGAGCAGAGCATAGGTGTTTGTGCTTCAATAGAACTGAACCTTGGCATGGAGCGGATGTTGTTATCTAAGTTCAACCTTTTGGTAGTGAGCCTTCTTTAAGTAGTGAGCCTCCCTTTGGTAGTGAGCCACCCATAGGCAGTGAGCCTTTCTTTGCAGTGAGCAATTTGGGCAGTGATCCCTATAGGTAGTGAGCCTCTAATTTTCGGTATTGATATAACTTATATATTTATGTGGGCTAACACCCACTGTGGTTTTTCTCTTTTAGGGTTTTCCACATAAAAATATAATGTCTACTGTGTTAATTATGCTTTTGTGTTGAGCTTCTCATTTTATGCTTTCATGGTTGTATTTGGATATAAGTAATTGATAAGTTGATGATCATAATTTGTTAAAAATTTTAGGACAACTAATTCACCGCCCTCCCTCAATTGTCCTATGCAATCCAATAGTAAGTTCATACCCACAATAAAGTGGGGGCTAAATGTTATAGATTAAAATGTGTACACTACCATTTTACACTTAGTTTAGCACCTCGTTGGACCTAGAATGTTGCCTTTGTTAATGAGGACCTATTTTAACACATTTTTTAGCATTAAAAAAATAAAATCTTGATACTGACGAATAAAATTAATGAAATTAACTTAGGACTAGACTAATCCCATGACATTTGACAATTCCTAGAGTTTATGGGCTAAAGGTCCAAGGTGCTCTAGCACCTTGGTCCTAGTTGGGATCTTTAGCCCCTCTTGTGTACATCTTGGGACACTTAGTTTATACTTGTCAGACTTATTTAGTTTTATTTGTTGTAAGTGTGTGAGAATGCATATAAAAAAGAGTTTTACAATTCATTTTACAACTAGTAGAACTAGAGGAGATAAATGCTAGATTGGACAATTGCAAGTTTTCTCTCATGCGCTAAAGTGTTATTCATGCTTGGAAGTATTATCTACTCGTGGATGCTATTGAATTTTATTTATAGCTCTTAAAGGAAGTTTCAATCCTTCTCCATCACTCGCCTTGCTAGTGTAAGATCTTGAGTCTTCTTCATCAACTAGGGTATTATCTCTTGTGGTAATCATCATCATTTTCACTCATACCTTTATCATATATTGATTGATCTTGCATCTTCCCTCCTAAGGCATGCACTCCTAGATCTAATCATCAGCATAGTGAAGGTGGGAACACCAACACAGGGTTTGATCAAGGCAATCCCTTATACACAACACAACCTTTTCCTCTTTTCTTGTGTGCAAGCTAGAGAAACAGGTTTCTAAAGGTAATTTCTGAGAAGGCAGAACTTGCAGGTATAGGCCTGGTGAAACTCAAAAGTTCTGCATAACCCTAATTTTGGTCTAGGGCACCTGAGCGCCCTAGTCTTTAGCATTTCTACTCCTAGATCTAGGTTCTAATCTATTCCCTAATGTGTGTTGTGCTTTTAATCTTATGATATATGTTTTTGACTGTTAGTTATAAGCAGATCTTTGTCATTTAGGGTTTGATCATTTTCACTAGTTTTCTTGCTTGACCTTGGTTGGATTTAGTTGACTCTTGTCTATACGACAAAAGGGCAAAGCCCCTATAGTTTGGCTCTCCTTCTTGGGTAGAAGCTAAGATCGGTTTGTTTCCTAATGTTTATGGAAGAGGGTTTTGACCTAGTTTAACCTCTTAGGCTAGATCACTCTTTTCCACTTAACAGTATTTTAGAGGTTAAAAAGCATTTACAAAGCCTAGGAATTAGTGAAGATCTAAATCTATTGTACTTCTACATGGGAACTAATGAAGGATTGAAGTGTGCTAACATAGTTAAACTTATTTCTTAAATCACAATCCTAACTTTTCATACTTGTAGAAACCATGGAAGTTTGTCCTTGTACTCAAATGATAAAAGGAGAGGGTGTTGTTGAATGTGTGCACCCTTCTGGAGAGAAGCTAGTCTCTATATGTAAGAGTTGGAATGCAAAGTACATATTAAAGATACTAATGATCCAAATGGATGTTACTAGATGAAGAATTTTTTGCTAGTGCATAATGCTAAAGTTGTGTTGTGTAGGTTTGTATTAAGTGTTGCTAAGAAGTGTTTTCATGTGGTTGTTGTTTGGCACAACACAAGTTTGGTGTAGACCAACTAAGAGATTGACCATTAGAATCAAGTAGTAGATTATCTATATGATTTTAGTCTAGATTAGAGCTATAAGCTTTTAATGTGTCTACAAATGTTGCCTTCTATGAGTGTAGAGCTACTAAAGCTAACCTTCTATAAAGACATTCCTAAGGAATAGTTGAATGTTCTAGGTAGATTGTTGCAAATGTCATGGTTTGTGTGGGTTGCTTGTTAAAGATGATATTTCTCTCAATCATCCCATGTAGTTTGAATGTTGTCAAGTTTGGTGTCTAAGATATTAAAGAACTAGTGTGTAGCTAAAAGGTACAATTGAAGCCATCTATTAACCTATTTGACTTTAACATTGCTGGAAGATAGTCTTGTAACTAGTTAATAATTATATTAGGGATGGGCATGTATGGTCTAGATGAGTATACTTTCCTAGACACTATTCAACCTACAATTAGAAAGTGTGTGTTGGACTATTTTGTGCACCACTAGTTGGCATAGGAACCTAAGACTCTTGGAGGATTCTTCTACATAAATTGTATTGATAATCATTGACCCTTTGATGTGCAACATTTCTAATCAGTGTCAAGGTTCCTTCACACAAGTATAGTTAATGCTCACCCTAGGGATAATTGGAACTCTCAAGAAATGAAGTCGTATACTTGTAGTGTAGTGTTATGCCATAAAGGAGTCATGTTAAGTTAATGTCAAGACTCAAACCTTGAGATTCTAGGCCATGTCGTAGTGGCTAGCACTATTGGGGATACATTTGATTCACTTTATACAAGAAGTTCCATTAGAGTAGTTGAAGAAAAGCTTCTTTCATTTAGAGAAGTTGGTGAAGAACCAATACTCTATGGGATATGCTTTGCTATGTGTTTTCTCTATCTAGGTAGTAGTATAAAGAGAAGAAGATTTTTGTGATGCCTAAATCTAAACAAGTGTTTGATGATAGGTGGCATGAGAATGAGCCTCTAATAAAATTGACTTTACTATCATGGAATTTGGAAATGTTGTGGATGTATAGATTAGATGGTTGATGTGTGAGAGAATCTATAAGGGGGGATGAGTAATGGTATGGAAGAATGAACCCAATTTTTTAGAAGATTAAATAGTTTATTAATATGGAAGTTTATTAAACCATTCTCTTTGAATAAATCCAAAACTATTTAAAAATTAAGAAAAATATACAAAGATATTGTAAAAAAGGATATGTATATTCTATTGAAATTATATAAATTTTAATAATTACACTAAGAGATGTAACTATAATGGTAGAAAGGGATGGAGTGTAATGGCATGATCATGTTGACAAAAACTATTAAAGAGCTGACATACAAAAATAATAAAGCCTAAAACATTGCTCACAAAAAAAACTAAAACTATTAACTAATTGTTGAGTAAATAAAAATAGCTCCTCAAATAAAATAAACATTTTTCTTAAGTTATATGAAAAAATTGTTGGATAAGATTAAGTACCTTAGAAATGTACTTGTCATATTTTACCTAGCCCCAAAATATTCCTTTTCCCCTCCTTCTATCAGAAAAATCTAATCAGAGAAAGCCTAAATAGAAGGAGGAAAAGCTTATATCCTTCATGATCCTCTTGATCTACCTTGCAAAAATCCCTAAAATCTCATCCAGAGAATCCTTGCAAGAAACCCAGAAACCTTTTGTCTTCAATGCCTTCCTTCGCAGAGATTTTCATCTTTATACTTAGTCATTTTATATGGATATCCTGATGACGTCATCTAGATATTTCCTAATATCCAGATTCTTCCCAATATGCGAACCTTGGTTAATATTTGGATGTTTTCTTAACATCTAGATCTTAACTAATGTTCAGATCTTTCTCAATATCCATGACCTTATGAATGTCCAGATGACGTCATTCGGACCCCCCATCTTTGACAAAGTTCTTCATGCCAATGACATCATCAGAATATTCAAGAGGCATCCTGATCTTAAGTTAGCGCCTAGATATTAAAGGTTAATATCCATGCAGATGATAGTTTCTCCATGCTGCGAAGGTAAATTTGATGGGTGGATCCGGATATCATGTAGCCTGCAGCATGCATCAGAGTGACGTCACCTTCCTTCTATGCGGCTGTAAAATGAGGGCACATGGCCTCTTCCCAATAGGAATGAAAAGATAAAGGAAATGGGGGGCCATGTGGAGGGCTTAGCATGCTTCTATGGAGCCCATATGAAGATGACCCATTTCCTTCCTCCTGGCTTCGGAATGATGACAAGTGTAAAGTATATGAGGTGGGCCATGGTGTTGAATTGTTGACTCCATCAGACGGCAATGCAACATCACAGATGGATCTTGCTGATGTCAGAAATCTAGTGCACAGCTTCAAGATGTTGCCATGTGGCGGGTTCTTGGTTTCTCTATGGGATCTTCATGGTGGGCCCTTATCTGATGAAGGCTATTAAAGGGAAGGATTCACCCGTTCAGATGGTGCCAGGTGTCGAAAAAAAAAGGCAATGGTGGGGACTTTATGAATCAATGGTGGCATAGTGTTAAGGTGGAATCTTGCCTACTAGGTAGATTCTTTGCGCACTTGTGAGATCTTGCCACATATCCTAAAGCCTCAACATTGAAGTAAAAGGTAAGTGTATGCTGCAGAGCTTGTGGGGTCATTGATCTTCGAACCATTCCTTCATCTGACAGTCCTAATTCAAACTCAAGATTTTCAAACTATCAGTGGTGCTAAGAGCATTTATCTCAGTTGTTGGGCTCTACAGATGAAATTCAAAAGGATGGGGTAGTTCTTCAATGTGAAGTGACTCATATGGTTTACTGGTAGAAATTTCTATGATCTGCGATGACTTTGGGGCTTTCATCTTCAATGCCCTCTCCTATCTTGCGCATGGGCAACCATTTCTTAGTGTTACAGGTCTGTCAGAGGCATGGCTTCTATCCTCTTAGCCATTGGTTCCTAGCTTTACATTGATGGTGGCATTGGTGGTTTTGGTTCCTATGCATCTCCTTCTGCGCCCTCTACACAAGATCTTGATCTATATAAAGCATTGTAATCTTCAGTAGAAGTAGGAGTTAGTAATTTCTGGGCTGTTATGCTGTCAAATTTCTTGTAGTCAGACCTCTTATTGTAATTGTAGGATTATTGGAATGTGATTCACTGTTCCTGTAGCTTGGCCTCTAGTGTCTTCTAATTAATCCACCAATGATTGTAATTAACTATAATATGTCTTTTTCTACTATGAGTTGTTTTGTAATGTAATAGTTTCTATCCTTCATGATCAATATATGCACAATATCTTGCCTCTCTTATGCTCTAATTTATGTGTTTTACTTGAAGTTTTAATCTATTATGTGAGTAAAGTGGCTCCTCCATAGGCTAGGTCTTAATACCGAAGCCTCAATCAATTCTATAAGTTTGTGTGAACCTTCTGTTGTGAGTTGAGATCATTGTTGTGTCTATTCATGGTTACTACTACTCATGAAATCTAGTGCATCACCTCTATTTCCCTTTCAGTTTCTTCCTAACCCTTTTCCCCTGCATTGTTAGCACTAGATTTAGATAATTTCCTCTAAGCATTAGGCTTAGAATGAGGAACCAACCTTCTTTGAAGGTCTAATCTCAATTTGCAAGGTCCCACACCTTGATATCATTCCCATTGTGTCATTAGAATGCTTGGACTCCCTCCAAGTTGGGTGTAATTCTATGTGACAACAGTTTCTGGCATGCTCGGTGGGACCAACTTGAGAGCTCTATCATCCATTGAAGTATTTGGTGTATTCTTTAGTGTATCTTGCCATTTAGGGAAATCTTCAAACACCATGGTGACTCTGCTAAACAAATCTACTAGTGTAGCCAGTCCAAGCACTTAAAGAACTCCAAGGATCAGGGTTTCGATGGTATTCTTGACCTAGCTACTTTCAGAAGCATCTTCAATCACTTGGTGACTCTCTCTAGTATGTATCTATTTTCTCTCTGGTTACAAACCTATCCTGCTCTAATTAAGATATTTTCATGATTGTCTTAGAGCTTTTCAATGCTTTAAAATGTCAAATTTTTATGGTAGTTATGGCTATTCCCCTCCACCTAATCAAAGAAGTATTGATTATTGGCCCTCATGCCAGTAATACCAAACCCCAACTACCTCTAATTTTATGACATACAACCTTACCACTACAAAATATTAGCATCCTTATGATACTTACCTCCCACCAACCCCTGCTTAGTCTTCTTGTTAGCTAAACAATGCCCATTATCAACCCCAAGAAGACTACCTTAAGCTGCTAGTGATTAGGGAACATTTGGATGACATCAAAAGAGACATGGGGTATAGCCTCCTATAGGAGCCCTTTTCTTGCAATATCAGAAATGAAGGAGACGTTCTGAGGTTTCCAATTAGAGTTGGATGAAATTCAGAGGGTCAAGGAGTATAAGAGATAGCAAGAGGAGCTTGCTTATTAGGCTCATATTCATCAATAGCAAATGCAGATAGAGGAAAAGGATCATATAGAGCAAATCAAGATACATATCACAACCTTATCTAAGGATCAGTTAAGGAAAATGCTTGCTGATGTAGATAGGCGTGAAGCTCTGGCAGCCACCTCCATTCCCAATTTCAAACAGCCTCTCCCTCCTGCACAAGTTTAGCCTGCTGCAGAAGCAACCCCCAAATTTAATATCCCAAGCTTCAGGCATGATTCCCCCCTAGGCCTCCAAAACCACCTTCCAATTTTAAAATTCCAAGTTTCAGAGGCCCATAGGCTTCACAGAGGCTTGTTCCTACACCAAGTCAGCTTATTCCCCCTTAGAGGAATCTTCTTCAAGAGGCCCTTTCGGACCATGCTTTATGTCAACCCTCTTGCCCTAGCCCCAAAGTAGAAAACAAGCCAGTTTTTTGGTGAGATGCTAGGTTTTATGAGCCACAAAAGGAAATAATTAAGGTTGTTGTGAAGCAACTAGCCATTAGTGACCCTCCCTTCACTAGTAAAGAAAAAAGCTCAGACTTGCTGCTAGAAGAAATCAAGTCAAATCAAATGGAGCAGAAGTGTGTTGAGCATAAGATTAATGCTAATTCTAGTGCAGGGTTAAGTCCTCTGGACTTTGGCTCATTCAAAGAATTTTCCCATGCTATGCACAACAGAAATGAAACCCAAATGCAAAGGAAGCATTGTGAGGAGTTGCAATTGTAGAGACAGGTCAAGAAAAATCTAGTGGAGTTGCAACTGAAGGATGAGGGCACTATGGAGGAGGTTGTTGTAGAGTTTACTCCAAAGGTGGATGATGCTACCTTGTTCCATGAACTACCTAGCCACATCAAAAATGAAGAAGGCATGCAAATGCCAGTGTTAGCTGTAGTTTTGGAGTAGTGTGGGGATATGGAAACTGATGATAGGCTTTTGG
The DNA here is from genome assembly GCA_027924645.1 of Cunninghamia lanceolata. Classification (NCBI taxonomy): domain Eukaryota; kingdom Viridiplantae; phylum Streptophyta; class Pinopsida; order Cupressales; family Cupressaceae; genus Cunninghamia; species Cunninghamia lanceolata. Next base: position 18,387,141 of record BSBN01000274.1, read on the forward strand.
GATGTGAGGCCAAACATGATAATGAGGTTCCAACTCATGAAAAGGAGATGTAAGTAGCCATGTTCTGGAAGATGTAGAAATTATTGAGGCCAAGGTGGATCTTCTCATGCCTATGTGCCTTGAAGAGCTGGAAGACCTCTTTAAGGATGAGATATATCTTTTATGCTCAAGATGTGACATCAAGCTAGCATTCCCTGAGGAGGAGCATCACAAAAAACATCTTGATCCATAGGTGGAGACAACCATATTTCCAATTGAACCCCAAGAGCCAGTGCATTTAGACTAGCAAGAGGAGAAAATATTAGAGCAGGGACATGGGATCAACTCCATTGATTTGCATGCCATCTCAAGGGGATGTCCTATTAGGCATCTAGCCTAGCTGGATCCATATCAGAAAGAGTCACCACTTGTCATGCTTACCTCTAAGCATGAAGTTGAGTATCAAAATGAGTGAGATCAGCCCATTTATTCACCTCTTGGTAGTAGCATCAAATAATTAGTTCAAGTGGATAGGTGAGTTTATCCCCATTCTTGGGGAAGAGCTCCATCAATTTGTCATATGTCAACTCATTCCCCATCTCTTGCTAACTACCCCCAAGCATGGAAAATATTGTAGGTTGTTGAGAAAGGGTAGTTATTTTGAAGAACCAGTTAATGGCTTTGTTTAAGGTCAGTTCTGGTGGTTAGTTTAGGAGTAGGTTAGTTTTGTTTCTATTTTAGGTGTTTGCTTTCAATAAAGTGCCCTTGCACTTTGTTCTATTCTCATTAGGAGGATACATGCTTTCTTTTGTTTTGTTTTTCCCTAGTGGTGTACCCAGTTGTTTTAGCTCCTTTGTTCTTGTTGTAGTCTCTTTTGACCCCATGCCCAATGGATGCTTAAGGCCACTAATCAATTTGTTTAGCAAGCAAACATCCTTGAGAGGTCACCAAAATGTTGTCATATTTTGCATGGCCCTAAAATATTCCCGTTCCCCTCATTCTATCAAAAAAATCCGATCTGAGAAAGCCTAAATAGAAGGAGGAAAAGCCTATATTCTTCATGATTCTCATGCCCTGCCTTGCAAAAATCCCTAAAATCTCATCCAGAGAATCCTTGCAAGAAACCCAAAAAAACCCAGAAACCTTTTGTCTTCAATGCCTTCCTTCGTAGGGATTTTCATCTTTATACTTAGTCATTTCGTATGGATATCTTGATGACATCATTTGGATATTTCCTAATATCCAGATGCTTCCAAATCCGTGGACCTTGGTTAATATCTAGATGTTTTCTCAACATCTAGATCTTAACTAATGTCTAGATCTTTCTCAATATCCATGACCTTGTGAATGTCCTGATGACATCATCCAGACCCCCCCTCTCTGAAGACGTGCATATGACAATGACATCATCTAGACATTCCACCTCTGGTATATCATCCTACAGTGCTAATATCCTGATGACATCATCCAGATCCCCTCTTCGATAAAGTTCTTCATGCCGATGACATCATCAGGATATTCAAGAGGCATATGAATCTTAAGTTAGCACTCAGATATTAAAGGTTAATATCCATGCAGATGATGGTTTCTCCATGTTACGAAGGTAGATTTGACGGGTGCATCCAAATATCATGTAGCCTGTAGCACACATCAGAGTGACATCACCTTCCTTCTACACAACTGCAAAATGAGGGCACATGGCCTGTTCTTGACAAGAATGAAAATATAAAGGAAATGGGGGGCCACATGGAGGGCTTAGCATGCTTCCACAGAGCCCATATGAAGATGATCCATTTCCTTTCTCCCAGCTCTAGAATGATGACACATGTAAATTATATGAGGTGGGCCATGGTGTTGAATCATTGACTCCATTGAACGGTAGTGTAGCATCGTAGATGGATCTTGTTGACGTCATAAATCCAGTGCATGGCCACGAGATGTTGCCATGTGGCAGGTTTGTGCTTTCTCTATGAGATCTTCATGGTGGGCCCTTATTCGATGACAACTATTAAAGGGAAGGATTCACCCATTCAGATGGTGCTAGGTGTCAAAGAAAGAAAGGCAATGGTGGGGACATTATGAATCAATGGTGGTGTAGTGTTGTAGTAGAATCTTGCCTACTAGGTAGATTCTTTGCACGCCTGTGAGATCTTGCCACGTATCCTAAAGCCTAAGTGCCGAAGTAAAAGGTAAGTGTATGCTGCGGAGCTCATGGGGCCTTCAATCTTCAAACCATTCCTTTATTCGACGGTCCTAATTCAAACTCAAGATTTTCAAACCATCGGTGGTGCCGAGAGTATTTATCTCAGTTTTTGGGCTCTGCAGATGAAATTCAGAAGTATGGCATAGTTCTTCAATGCAAAGTGACTCCTATGGATTGGTGGTAGATATTTCTATGATCTGCGATGACTTTTGGGCTTTCATCTTCAATGCCCTATCCGATATGGTGTATGGGCAACCATTTCTTAATGTTGTAGGTTTGCCAGAGGCATGGCCTCTGTCCTCTTGGTCGTTGGTTCCTGGCTTTGCATTGATGGTGGTGTTGGTGGTTTTGGTTCATGTGCATCTACTTCTGCACCCTCTGCACAAGATCTTGATCTATATAGAGCATTGTAACCTTCAATAGAAGTAGGAGTTAGTAATTTTTGGGTTGTTATGTTGTCGAATTTCTTGTAGTCAAACCTTTTAGTGTAATTGTAGGATTATTGGAATGTGACTCACTGTGCCTATAGCTTGGCCTCTGTTGTCTTCTGATTAATCCACCAATGATTGTAATTCACTATACCGTGTCTTTTTTTACTATGAGTTGTTTTGTAATGTAATAGTTTCTGGTCTTCATGATTAATATATGCACAATATCTTGCACCTCTCTTATGCTCTGATTTCTAGGTTTTACTTGAAGTTTTAATCTATTCTATGAGTAAAGAGGCTCCTTTGTAGGTTAGGTCTTCATACCAAAGCCTCAATCAGTTCTATAAGTCTGTGTGAACCATCTGTTGTTAGTTGAGATCATTGTTGTGTCTATTCAGGGTTACTACTACTCATAAAATCTTGTACATCACCTTTGTTTCCCTTTCAGTTTCTTCCTAACCCTTTTCCCCTACATTGTTACCACTAGATTTAGATAATTTCCTCTAAGCATTAGGCTTAGAATGAGGAACCAGCCTTCTCTAGAGGTTAGATCTCAATTCACAAGGTCCCACACCTTGAGATCATTCCCATTGTGTCATTAGAATGCTTGGACTCTCTCCAAGCTAGGTGTAATTCTATGTGACAACAGTACTTGTATGTAACTATGTATTTAAAGTAAAATAAAATCTCTTGATTAAATAAAATAAATTAATATTTATAATATATAAAAGTACATTTCTATATTATCTTAGTATATATAATGGGTTATTGGTTACACACACTCTCATTACTAGCATACCTATTTTTAGAAAATCTATATAAAAGACACCGATATATACCATTCTCCATGCGCCTATTCCACTTTCTTCACAAATCAAGAATGATATCTCTAAGCTTCTTTTACATAGATTTTCTAAAAAAAGATATTGCTAGTTTTATAATATTTTAAATTATTATTTAATATAATCAAAATAATTTAAAATCTTAGAATCTTAAATAATTTAATGTACTATTTTGGGGCAGGGGCCCTGGCTCAATTGGCTAAAAATTCCTATTGTAGGCAAGAAGGTCATGAGGTCCAGTCTCCTCCCATCCCCTTAGTACTGGAAGGCGTGTTGTACCACCAATCACGTGAAAAAAGTTTACCAGGTGCACTACAGTTTATAGGAGGGGGGGAGGGGAGGCTACCGGATTCATGCAATGTTAAAAAAATGTACTATTTCTCTTTTATTAATATAAAGTTAAATAGGCAATATTTATTGAAAAAAATTAAAATCTTAAATACTACATATTTAAAAAACAATATTATAATATTCATCAAATTAATTTAAAAACTTTAAAATACTATTAAAAAACTATTATTACTTTTTAACTAAAAACAAATATAATTCTAATATATTATTAATTTTTTAACTTGAACTAGGATTTTTCTTGGTATTTACTATCTAATCTAAGAATTTAAAAAAAAAAGTCTTATTTAGTCCTTTTGGTTCAGATAACATTTTGGCATAATACTTTATGAATCAGAGGGATTACTCTTTAAACTGTATGTTTTGGCTAATAGGCCATTCTATATGTGCACACATCTTGTAACTGCCAAAAAATTGGTAGTCCCACTAATTTCGTCATCCACAAATTTTAAAAAAAAAATTGGTAGTCCCACTCCACAAATTTAAATTTTGGTAGTCCTTCATTTTTTGGTAGTCTTTCAATTTTTTTTTCTCCAAAATTTTAAAAATAAAAATAAAAAACCTGCTACACATAAATCGTCATCCATTAATTTTAGTGGAGCTAATTTTAGTTTATGAGAATATGGATGATGGAAATGGAAGTGGAAGAGTCATAGTGGACGTTACAAGAAGGAGAGCTAATGGAATGTTATTTTCTATATATTTTCATGTTTAGCCTCTGGAATAGGAGGCAAATTTGGGAAGGCTTCTGTTTGGGAATATGGATTGTGCATGTTTTGCATGATTAATCTGGCATCAATTCCATAGCAGATACAAGGTAACTTGCTTTTCTTGCCCTCCTGATTACTTTCATTCATTTATCTGTAACTTGCTTTGTTGCTGGAAATTAAGTCTCCCTTCACGGCAGAGCATACATTTAAGAATATCAGAGAACTGATTCATTTTCTTAAATTGATTGTGATGTTAGAAATGAAAGCAACACTACTTCAATGGAAATCTGATTCGAATAAATTTCAAAAATCTTTCAAGTGCGCATTAACAATGGAGATTGTAATCAAAACATAAAACCTACAATACATAAATATACCAGAAGTAGAATGAAGCACATAACACAAGTGTTTAACGTGGAGAAAACCCTTGCAGGTAAAAAACTCCACCAAGAAAAAAGGCCAAGTTGTATTATCTTCACAAAAGGAGATTACAAATACATTCACTTTCTCTATCCTCTTGTTGATGATCGTTTTGATGCAATCATAACAATAAGTTAAAATTCACATATAATGAACTGAAACCATACTTGAAAGATAAGAAGGAATCATTTGAGATTCAACTAATCCCAAGTCTACAATGGTTCGGTTGGTCAAGTTTAGTTGGTCAATGTGAAGCTGTAATGTTCAAGGGGCCTTACGTAGTTTAGGTTTGTTTGGTGGCTTACTGGACTAAGAATATGCAAAAAGGTCATAGATTTCAACAAGTATTCTGTTCATTTGCATACAAGTGTTACCGGGCTGCAAGTTTTAGATGGTTTTCTTGAATTTTTTACAGCTTTCTTCTTTATCTATTTATGAAAACTGTCTACTTATAGCTCTGTTATACATGCTTCTTCAAATTTGAGACAATTTCCTTTAGATTTCTACGTTTTCAGCTAAATATTTCAGATGGGTTGGGAAAAGTTAGAAAGATCTAATCTATACCTCATTTAATCTACCGAAGGATCTAATTGTTTCTGTTATGCACTATGTAAATACCACAGTAATTTGATCAAATCCACAGTAAAAACCTTAAATGTAAGTTCTGAGCATTTTCACAAACATACATTTAAAATTGCAAGCTCTCAAAGAAGATATTTCAAAACACAAAGAAGAGTAGGAGAACACTCAGAAGATAGATGCAGAATCCAGATTCTATTGTATTAGAAATGAATAGTCATACATGATTTACAATGTAGGAATGACTCTTAGTTTCATTGATCATACTACAGAGAACTTACAAGCTTTACAGATACAGTAAGGCAGCCAGACATTCCACGCGCACCTTACTGCAGACAAACAGGTGACCTCCTTCTTCTACCTCTAAACTATGCTAACTTGCTGTATGTTCCTAAAAGAAAAAAAATTTGTTGCAACCCTTGTTGTTTTCCTAAAATCCCTGTTGTAAAGTATTACAGTGTAGAGAGGCACAATATAAAGACATTCTGATTGTCCTCACTACAGCAAAAAACCTAACCAAACCCCTGGTTCAAACCCTTGGCTACAGCAATAAATACAGGTGAACCAGCTCTCAAAAATATCTCTGAGCAGTGTCAAATCTGGGCGAAATATTGCCCCTTCTTAGAAGTTCCGGCAGCTGGGTAATAACTTATGTTTGTCTGTTGCAATAATACCTTCAGCTGCAACCTTGTTCTTTACTTGAATGGCCTTGACTTTTCGCACTTCATCCTTATCTTCCTGCTCCTGAGATCGGATTTCCTTCCTCCATGAGGTCACTATGTTGACTTTCCAGCTGCATCCTCAACTGCAAGCCTGCAAGACAAGACAAGCAATAAGTATTTCATTTATCACATAAACAACAGGAAATTAAAATAATCGTTTAAATCCAGGTGACTGCGCAAAATCGCAGAGATCGGATCCAGAATACTCCTCAAACGCGCCCAAAATGCGTTCAGACTGCTCAAAATTCATCGGGTCAACTATCGCTGACCGGGAAAATGCTACAGGCGCCAAAAAAAAACACTTTAAAATTCCACCGCCTCATTTCCCGCCAATCGGCATGACTATCGCTATCGGCGTGTCAAAAAAAACATGTTGGCCGATATTCACTTCATCATCATGATATTCTGGAGATATGATGCTCTCCCTTCCGAAGGTCCAGATGACGTCATCAGGATGTTTCGCTTTTGTATATTGGGAAAAAAGAACAACATCATCATCATCATCATGTTGAAGAAGAATAGGAGGATATGGAATATGATCCTGCTGCTGAGGAAAGGAAAAATGATGGTGACGTCATCGTCATATTCGGGCTTCATTAAAATGCAAAAGATGACATCATCATCATATTCAGTTAAGATCAGGGGATAATTGTGATATCGGGTCACCTAAGGAGCATGATCAGGATGATGAATGTAATATGACCCCTTTGCGGCCAAGGCAACCCTCTCAAAAAATTAGGATGATGATGATCATCAGGATATTTGGGGCTTTTGTCGAACTTAGAATAAGACGTCATCATCATATTCGGGAACCGGATCGTGTTTTGGGAAATATCCTGCCGAAGGGAAATGTGATGATGATGATGATCAGGATATTTGCTTCTTCGTTTATCAGATCGGGATGATGTCATCATGATATCTGGAGCCTTTGTTAAACTTAGAACATGACATCATCATCATATTTCGTCTTCGGAGCATAAGGATGAGTTGAAGTCATCATGATATTTGCGCTAGGGTGATATTGTAAAATATGATCATGCTGTTTGAGGAATGGAATATTGCCTTCTTCTTAATAGATAGGGTGATCATCATGATATTGCAAAAAAGGCGATCAGGAGGATATGAATATGATGATCCTCTTGATCGAATATCATGATGATGTCTCCATCACTTAGCGAATTTCAACGAATGACCCTCTTGTGAAAGATCAGGATGATGATCATGATTATGCAAAAGGAGATCAGGAGGATATGAAGTCGTCATCATCATCTTAGCGAACTTCAGCAAATATCAGGATGATGACCTTTCGATAGGATTTGAACATGCGCATGCAAATATGCTGATGGCGGATTTTCTAAGTCAGGGTGATCTTATATTATCAGCATGATATTATAAGATTAGGCAATGCAAAAATATCATGATGCTCGCGATGCGAAAGACCGCTCGACGGGGAAACTTACCGTGACTTAAAGTTGACGTCATCATGATATTTGAACCTCAGGATATTATCGGGGGGGCATTTCAAATATGATGATGATGTCTTCATACAGCAAAACCAAGTTTATAAAATATGACCCTCCTAAAAAATCATGATGCGCATAATGCGCATAAGGCCATTTGACGGGTAAAGGGTACTACCACCTAAGATTGACGTCCGGATATTGCGACTGCATGATTTTTATCGGGTGATAGACCAAGATCATGATGACCTCGACAACATGAAAAAATATGATGATCACTTGCAATTATCAGGTTTGACCAAAACTTTGACTGTGCATAACTTCCACATATGGACGAATTTTCAAGTGAAGTAAAAGGCAAACCTGCATGGAATTTCAAGCTCTTTCTAAATATGTGGTCACAGAAATAAAATATGAACTTTGACAAACTGACCTCATGATGATGACCTACCTCATCCAATATCATGATGATGATGCACCTGACCTTCATTTTTACCAAACCGCCAGAAAGCAGACAAACACAAGCAGAAGCAAAAAAAGCAAAACATCAGCAAGGGTCCCCATTTTGCTAAGGAGCATAATGGGGCGTGTTGTGAACATCACAACAACTAGCAACCAAAACAAAACAATTAAATTCAGAGTGTTCAAGGAAAATAGATGAAATAAACTCATAACTTCCAACTATCTTTCCTGCAAATTACTATTCAGCTTGAGACTCAAAGTATTCAATAAAGATGCATGAACTTCCATTTTCAGTTTAGTTGTGTGCATGTGATTAATTATCCTCATCTTGAAGATCGGTTGAACAAACCAGTGATTGACATTAGCCTACGTAGGTGAGGATATTCCCTCATAGCCGACCGGATAGAGCCTTGCTGCCAGCGAGCGTCTATAGCCCCGGCAAGGTTATCGTTACAATTCTCCTAAGTAGAGCCCCACTGCCAGCGAGCGTCCATAGCCCCGGTAGAGTTACTTAGATGGCTTAATCTAGATTTTTAGTATAATCCGCTTTATTTATTTATTTATTTATTATTATTATTATTATTATTTTTGATTTTGAAAGATTTCATAAGGTATAGCAATTTGTAACTTCATGATGCAAGGAGTGGACACTTGCTGAAATTAAGCTGAGAATTGTAATGGTAGCAAGGGTGACCTCTGATTTTTCACCTAATATCTACACTGGTAGGTTCAACAAACCCAAGGATTTTAGGTGTGTCATCATGGGAAACCTGCTTCGAATTCTCAATCACATTTATTGAATACAAAACTTCAGAAGATGAACAACTCTCTACATTCATGACAGTGACAGGTTATGTGTAAATTGCAAATGGTTAACCTGAATATCCTAAATTATATACTGTTTTGAATGGTTGCTAGTTTTGCTCCTTAATACTCTACAGTAAAATAAAGATCCCTGCTGAGGAGACAACAAACAAACCAAACAAATAGGCTGTACAAACAACACAACAAAAGAAAAATTATACAAACAGAAAGAAACAAAAGCAAAAACAAACAGAAGACAAACTATACAAACAGCCAACCCAAAAGAAAACAGCAAAAGAAGAACTGTACATTATCTACAGCACTTTACATTAAGAAAAAGGGACTGCCCCCCTTTTTACCTCAAGCCTGGAAGTAGTGTTTCAAATGCTGGCCATTAACTGGTAATGGCACATCCTCTCCAGTCAAGGTCTTAAGTCTAAAGGTGTTATCTCCTATTATTTCTGAGATTTGTAATGGACCCAGCCATAATTTATCGAATTTTCCATGGCTTCCTTTCTTTTCATGTGCTTTGTCCCAGCACAACACTAAGTCTGATATCCTAAATGTCTTGACTCTTGCCCTTTTGTCAAACCACCTCTTAACAACCGCTTGGTGTTTGGCAAATTTCTCGAGGGCTTGACCTCTTTTCTCCTCTAGTTGTAACATTTGCACTATTATGGCTTCCCTATGGTTATCAAAGCCTAGATATTCATTGGCAAACTTCCATGTTAGTATTCTCAGATTAACCGGAAGTATGGGATCAGTCCCATAAACTAAGTGATAAGGTGTGCTACCTAAAGCTGTTTTAAACTTGGTCCTGTCTACCCATAATGCATATCTTAACAGAGTATTCCACTCTCTAGGACTTTTGGCAATTAACCTCTTGATGATGTCTAATAAAATTTTGTTTGTTGATTTAGCCAGTCCATTACCTTGAGGGTAATAATTCAAAGAAAACCTTAGAATAATCCCATATTCAAATGCCCATTTAGAAAATTTTAAAGAAGAGAAAGCAGGGCCGTTATCACATACCAATGAATAGGGCGTTCCAAACCTGGTGATAATGTTTTCTTCAAGGAACTTGATAAATACCTCAGTTGTGGAAAACTTGCAGCAGGTGGCCTCAGTCCACCTTGTACAATAGTCTGTTACCGTCAATATAAATTTGTGTCCTGCAGAAGATGGGGGATTGATGACTCCGATAAAATCCAAGCCCCATTGTGCAAACGGTCTGGATTCGATCACAGGTTGCAGTGGATTGGCCAGATTTCTCCCTTTGTCTGCTGCAGTCTGACAGGTGTGGCAACTTCTGATGTGACTCTTAGTATCTTTGAACATAGTGGGCCAGTAATAGCCCGCCCTCAGTATTTTGTGTGTTGTAGCTAAATGGGAACCATGGCCGGTTTCGTACTTATCATGTAGTTCTGTCAACACTCTATCAGCTTCAGTTCTGTTTATGCATCTCAGATAAATTCCATCATGGTTCTTCCTGAATAGAAGACCTCCTTGCACCATATAATGCTGTGCCTTAATCTTCAAAGCTCTCCTCTGAGAAGCCTTCATCTTGCTTGGGTACTTTCCAGCTATCAGGAAGGTGCTTAAATCATCGTACCAGCCTGATGCGTCTTGGGAATTCAATACATATTGCTATTTTATCAGATTTGGATCCATGTTTGCTATTGTCTGCACCAGCGCCTGCCCTCTGACCAGCTTTGCGGGAATGATCTCCATGTCGAATTCTTGCAGTGTGGTGATCCATTTGGCTCTTTTTTCTCCAGGCTCGTTTTGCATCAGCAACATTTTTACTGCTGCGTCTGGTACTATGGCTTTAATCTGGCTGTGCAGAATATAGTGTCTAAATTTTTTCACAGCCTTTACTAATGCGAATGCCTGTCTTTCGATATCTAGATATCTCAGCTGTGCATCCTTCAGAGGCGCACTCATAAATGCTATGGGCCTCTCTTCATTATTTTCACCTTTCTGTGTCAAGGCAGCCGCGACAGAATGAGAAGATGCAAAGGAGTAGATGTAAAACGGGTTTGTGTAGTCTGGACTTGCCAATACAGGAGCATTAGAAATTGCCTCCTTGATATCTTCAAATGCGGCTTTGGCCACTAGCGTCCATTCCATCTGTGCATCTTTCTTTAACATGGCATTCAACGGCTGCACAATCTCTGCAAAACCTGTTATAAACTTCCGAACAAAGTTAATTTTACCAAAAAATGATTTCAATTCTTTCCTACTGTTTGGTATTTGTAAATTTTTTATGGATTCTATTCTATCCGGATCAATTGAAATTCCATTTTCAGAAATGACATGGCCTAATAATTTACCTTCATTTACGCCAAATATACATTTCTTAGGATTAAGGGAAATCCCATACCTTTCACATCGCTGGAGTACTTTTCTGAGGTCTTCAGCGTGGGTGGATGCATCCTTGGAATACACAGTTAAATCATCCATATACACAACAATGCATTTACCTGATAATCCACGGAATGCAACGTCCATGGCCCTCGTAAAAGTGGCACCTGCATTAATTAGACCAAAAGGCATTCTTCTATACGCATAATTTCCCCATTTGCAAGTGAAGGTGGTTTTTAGTCTATATTCTCTGTCAATTAAGACCTGGTTATAACCTGAAAAACCATCTAAAAAAGACATCATCTTTGCGCCATTTACTGCTTGCAGTACTTCGTCTATTGGGGGCAAAGGATAATTATCTTTTTCAGATACCTTGTTTAAATTTCTAAAGTCTACGCACAACCTGATGTCTCCATTTTTCTTCCTCACTGGTACTAAGTTAGCTACCCAGACAGAATGTCTGACTGGGAAAATTATTCCAGCGGACAGTAATTTTTTAACTTCCTCAAAGATTAAAGGCTCTAGAATGGCATTTACAGGCCTCTGTTTCTGCCTAAATGGTTTGACTTCTTTTCTTAAAGGTATTACGTGAGTTATGATGGACTCATCAAATGTTTTCAAGTCTTCATAAGTCCATGCTATGACATGTTTATATTCTTTCAGAACGTCCAGAACCTCTTTTCTGATTTTCTTAGAGCAAGCTTTCCCAATTAGTACATTTTGTGGATTTAGCTCAGTCCCTAAGTTATGTAAATCACACTTACCCCCTTCTGTTTTGGGTAAGTCTTTCTGTCTTATTATTCTGTTGAAGTCAAAGATGTGTTCTAATTCAATTACTCCTTTTGGTAAGAAGTTGCTCTTTAAGTTGATCATATCTTCTTCATCCCATGTTACTTCAGGCCTTTCTTGTTCATCAATGATTTGGGCCTCAAATGCCTCATTACAAGTCAGAAAATTAATAATTTGTTGATCCTCTCCAAATACCTGAAAGTGTGTAACGTTGTCTGGTATACTGGGCACGTTAACTAGCTCAACAGCAAATCGTCTTAGTCCTGACAGTGTCAATGGTTCTAATGTACTAGCAGCAACTGCTAACGCATCTGGCCTGTGGTTCAGCTCTCTAGGAATGTGCTCTATGTTAAAAGCATCAAATGAATCCATTAAACTCCATACTCTATGTTTGTAATTAATCATTTTCTTATAATTGCAGGCATATAGTTTCCTCACTTGTCTGACTACTAATTCAGAGTCTGAAAATACTCTGATGGTTTTTACCCCTTTCTTGATGGCCATGACAAGTCCTAAAATTAGGGCCTCATATTCAGCAATATTGTTAGTGCAGGAAAATTGTAATCTATATGCTGCCAAATGTGATTTACCTTGAGGATTTATGAGTTCAATACCCGCCCCTGCGCCCTGTTTTGATTTGGACCCATCACATTTTAACGTCCACATGCCATCTTTACTTTTCTGATCTTTTACCTTGGCATACTTTGTCCCTTTTATTGCCTGTGGGGTGTTGTCTTGTTTATTCATGGGTTTTTCCGTTTGGTTATCTTGCATATGTGTGTTTGTAGTTTGCAACTCAGAAAGATAACTACCCTCGTCCTCTATTTCTTTCCCTAAATCTGGAATCAAAGCATCTATATTATCCTGAACATATCTCTGTGTCGGATCAGGATTCTCATTTTTCTCTTGTGACTCTACCCTCCCTATGCACTTTTTGTATTCATATTCAATGATGTCTTTGCATATTTCACAATTCTCCTCGGAATGTTGCCTATCATGGACTCTACACCTATTTTTATATAACTTACATTGGACTGGGAGATTGTGTGTAACGCACTCTTCCACCTCTCGTCTAATGGCACGACCAAATTTGTCTATTGCATTATTTTCTTCATCTGAAGAATTTCCGTCAGACTCAATGAATAGTGTCGTTCTATTGCTGACACACTTCTTTCTAATGTTTAACATCATAATCTCTTCAATCTGCATCCCATTGTTGGTAATTCTATAGACACCTAGTTCAACAGTAGCATATAATATTTCATTAGTTCGATTATACTCTGTTATCATATGTCTCATTCTGGGCTCTGCCTCTATTCTGATCTGGTTTGGGATGCCTCTCCACGGTAACCACATGTGTGAAAAGTCAGTAGCCATATATCCGTTTAATGTCTTGGACCAATCCCTACTTAGCAACATTCCATAATTTACGGGTATATCCACTACTTGAATGTCAATGATTTGGCTTACCCTAGGGTCTGAAGCTAATTGCACTTGAATGTTCATGAGTTCTCCTATCACGCTAACCTCGGTCTTATCTAATTGCGTGACAACCTTGGCAGATTTGGTGGGAGTCAGCCCGAGAGTTTTACATATTCCTAAGGGCATTACGTTGGCTGAAGCACCAGAATCTACCATGCAATTGTGTATATTCTTCCCACACAACCTAACAGTTAACAAGAAAGGTTGAGTATCCCTCTTATCCGCATGTATTACCACATTTGTATTGGAAGGCTGCTCAACTTTCTTACCTTTCTCCTTAGGTGGTGAATCACTATTAGGAACAGTTATATCAGCAGACACCTTGTTTGTTATGGATGTATCCAGGGATTTTAAAAAAGCATCTCTGATCCCTAGGGTCTACAATAATTCATTTAGAGGTATACTAACCTTAATTTTCTTTATTTCCTCTGATAAGTAATTCATTAATCTTGTTGTCTCTATTGCTTCCGTCTTACCTGTTTGATCCTTTTGCACTGTTGTTCCATTATTTGTGTGCTGACTAGCTTTAAGTATGGCAGGATTGTTGCTAGCATTTTGATCTGGGGGTGTATTGATGTTATTCGGGGGAGTGGAAGTGGTGAAAGGTCCTCCCGGCCTAGGGTTGTTCCTCAAATTGTAGGTGTGACCCTTATTTGTTTGTTGAAAGGCCTGCACCTCTTCTGTTTCATTTAATATCTCATTTTCAGATTCAAAAGGAAACTGAAAAGCATTTAACACAAAGGCTGATTCAGGATAAAGACTTTCACAACAGTATGGTTCATCCTCTAGCAATTCATCCTCTTTCTCTTCTGCAGTTGCAAAGGTAAACGTTTCTAAGACTAATGTTGTGTCATATTCTGAGGGTACTACCTCATTACCCTTAGGAATGAGAAATTCAGAGGTAGGAGGCTGTACATCTATGTTGAAAATACTAGCTGCCAAGTGGAACTGTGGACAGTCGTGCTCAGCATGGGCATTGGTATTGTGAAATCTGCACCAATTTTTGGGTGTTGTACTGGCCATTTGTATGCTAGTTGTTTGTTTTGGACCATGATTATCTGTATTCTCAAAAGGAGAAGCCAGAGTACTGTTGTTGGGCCCAGTGTTCCATGTCTTGGGTGGCCTAGGTTGATTCTGATTTTTGTTATTATTGCCCCAGGTCCTATTATCTATCACTGGCCCCCTATTTTGCATTGGTTGCCCCTGACTGGGGCCTTGATGCTGATTGTAGTTTTGGTTCTGATTGTACTGCTGATTTTGATTGAGACTATAATTTTGATTTTGGCCTTGGTTGTGATTTTGAGGTGGATTGTAGTTTTGGTTGCTTCTTCCATAAAGGTTCTCATTTCTTAGCTGTGTCACTTCGGTTGTTAATCTTTTCAAATGTGCAGTAATCTCTTTGATTTCTTCCCTATCTTCTTGTGCTTTTGCCACAGTTACATCCCTAGGAAGTTGGAAGAAAGGCTGACCATTATTTTGACTGTTATTGGAAGTACTAGCCGTGTAAGGAGTTATAGCCTGGATTGGAGTAGGATTATACACAGGTGTGTAAGAAGGAACCGGATTTACTAGTGGAGCATGCTGTACAGGCACTCCATTCCATGGGTGTGCCTGATTCTGCACCCCAAAATTTCCTCCATTGACAAATGGACTATAAGTTGTATGTCTCATTTCTTGGTTCACTGAGGCTGCCTCTTTATAGGCTTTGGATATTGAATCTATGTCAGGTTTTCTTTTGACAAACATGGCAGTTAAAGGATCCAAGGCAGCATAGTACATAGCCAACAAGGGAGCATCATCTATGGTATAAGGGGGTACTAGCCTAGAATAGGCCTTTTGAAATCTGTCATTGAAATTATCAATTAGTTCTCCCTCACCTCGTTTTATAGCAGCCAATTTATGATACAAAGCGCAAGGGTCAATGGGTCCTCTAAATCTTGACAGAAATGCTTCTTCCATAAGTGCCCAAGAAGAAATGTAACCATTGGGTAAGTTTACGTAACAGCTAGAGGCCTGCTCATTAAAGGTGTAAGGGAACAATCTACACACAACATCCTCGTGCTCTAACATAGCCCTAAAACATGCTTCCTTAAATATTCTAATATGATCTTCTGGGTCCTGATGCAACTGGTATTTGGGACATATCTTTTCCAGATTTTTTGGCATGTCATGATAATCATTGAAGAGTATGGGAGAATTGACATCGAAATAAGCCATTGCAGGTGTTTGAGCTTGACTTGAACCTGCAGAAATACCTGGATTGATTGGTGGATTAGGATTTACAGGAGGATTGAGACCTCCAGGAGTGCCTGAACCAAGATTTAAAGATCTGAACAGTGATCTATCAGGACTTACACTACTACGGATGTTAAAAGGTGACCCAGGAGGTGTTCCAGATGAACTTCCCACTTGTGATATCTTTGGATTCCAAATTAAAGGGCTTTTACTTCGCCTTGTATCAGGTAGTTGCACAAATATATCTCCTGAACTGGACCTAGACCTAGTCACTCTGTTACTGTCGTTAGCCAGTTTGAAATGAAACCTAACTCAGGAAGGCCCTCCTTCTAGCGCCAGAAAACTGTTGATGATCGTTTTGATGCAATCATAACAATAAGTTAAAATTCACATATAATGAACTGAAACTATACTTGAAAGATAAGAAGGAATCATTTGAGATTCAACTAATCCCAAGTCTACAATGGTTCGGTTGGTCAAGTTCAGTTGGTCAATGTGAAGCTGTAATGTTCAAGGGGCCTTATGTAGTTTAGGTTTGTTTGGTGGCTTACTGGACTAAGAATATGCAAAAAGGTCATAGATTTCAACAAGTATTCTATTCATTTGCATACAAGTGTTACCGGGCTGCAAGTTTTAGATGGTTTTCTTGAATTTTTTACAGCTTTCTTCTTTATCTATTTATGAAAACTGTCTACTTATAGCTCTGTTATACATGCTTCTTCAAATTTGAGACAATTTCCTTTAGATTTCTACGTTTTCAGCTAAATATTTCAAATGGGTTGGGAAAAGTTAGAAAGATCTAATCTATACCTCATTTAATCTACCGAAGGATCTAATTGTTTCTGTTATGCACTATGTAAATACCACAGTAATTTGATCAAATCCACAGTAAAAACCTTAAATGTAAGTTCTGAGCATTTTCACAAACATACATTTAAAATTGCAAGCTCTCAAAGAAGATATTTCAAAACACAAAGAAGAGCAGGAGAACACTCAGAAGATAGATGCAGAACTCCAGATTCTATTGTATTAGAAACGAATAGTCATACATGATTTACAATGTAGGAATGACTCTTAGTTTCATTGATCATACTACAGAGAACTTACAAGCTTTACAGATATAGTAAGGCAGCCAGACATTCCACGTGCACCTTACTGCAGACAAACAGGCGACCTCCTTCTTCTACCTCTAAACTATGCTAACTTGCTGTATGTTCCTAAAAGAAAAAAAATCTGTTGCAACCCTTGTTGTTTTCCTAAAATCCCTGTTGTAAAGTATTACAGTGTAGAGAGGCACAATATAAAGACATTCTGATTGTCCTCACTACAGCAAAAAACCTAACCAAACCCCTGGTTCAAACCCTTGGTTACAGCAATAAATACAGGTGAACCAGCTCTCAAAAATATCTCTGAGCAGTGTCAAATCTGGGCGAAATATTGCCCCTTCTTAGAAGTTCCGGCAGCTGGGTAATAACTTCTGTTTGTCTGTTGCAATAATACCTTCAGCTGCAACCTTGTTCTTTACTTGAATGGCCTTGACTTTTCGCACTTCATCCTTATCTTCCTGCTCCTGAGATCGGATTTCCTTCCTCCATGAGGTCACTGTGTTGACTTTCCAGCTGCATCCTCAACTGCAAGCCTGCAAGACAAGACAAGCAATAAGTATTTCATTTATCACATAAATAGCAGGAAATTAAAATAATCATTTAAATCCAGGTGACTACGCAAAATCACGGAGATCAGATCCAGAATACTCCTCAAACGCGCCCAAAATGCGTTCAGACTGCTCAAAATTCATTAGGTCAACTATCGCTGACCGGGAAAATGCCACAGGTGCCCAAAAAAACACTTTAAAATTCCACCGCCTCATTCCCCGCCCATCGGCATGACTATCGCTATCGGCGTGTCAAAAAAAACATGTTGGCCGATATTCACTTCATCATCATGATATTCTGGAGATATGATGCTCTCCCTTCCGAAGGTCCAGATGACGTCATCAGGATGTTTCGCTTTTGTATATTGGGAAAAAAGAACATCATCATCATCATCATCATGTTGAAGAAGAATAGGAGGATATGGAATATGATCCTGCTGCTGAGGAAAGGAAAAATGATGGTGACGTCATCGTCATATTCGGGCTTCATTAAAATGCAAAAGATGACGTCATCATCATATTCAGTTAAGATCAGGGGATAATTGTGATATCGGGTCACCTAAGGAGCATGATCAGGATGATGAATGTAATATGACCCCTTTGCGGCCAAGGCAACCCTCTCAAAAAATCAGGATGATGATGATCATTAGGATATTTGGGGCTTTTGTCAAACTTAGAATAAGACGTCATCATCATATTCGGGAACCGGATCGTGTTTTGGGAAATATCCTGCCGAAGGGAAATGTGATGATGATGATGATCAGGATATTTGCTTCTTCGTTTATCAGATCGGGATGACGTCATCATGATATCCGGAGCCTTTGTTAAACTTAGAACATGACGTCATCATCATATTTCGTCTTCGGAGCATAAGGATGAGTTGAAGTCATCATGATATTTGCGCTAGGGTGATATTGTAAAATATGATCATGCTGTTTGAGGAATGCAATATCGCCTTCTTCTTAATAGATAGGGTGATCATCATGATATTGCAAAAAAGGCGATCAGGAGGATATGAATATGATGATCCTCTTGATCGAATATCATGATGATGTCTCCATCACTTAGTGAATTTCAGCGAATGACCCTCTTGTGAAAGATCAGGATGATGATCATGATTATGCAAAAGGAGATCAGGAGGATATGAAGTCGTCATCATCATCTTAGCGAACTTCAGCAAATATCAGGATGATGACCTTTCGATAGGATTTGAACATGCGCATGCAAATATGCCGATGGCGGATTTTCTAAGTTAGGGTGATCTTATATTATCAGCATGATATTATAAGATTAGGCAATGCAAAAATATCATGATGCTCGCGATGCGAAAGACCGCTCGACGGGGAAACTTACCGTGACTTAAAGTTGACGTCATCATGATATTTGAACCTCAGGATATTATCGGGGGGGCGTTTCAAATATGATGATGATGTCTTCATACAGCAAAACCAAGTTTATAAAATATGACCCTCCTAAAAAATCATGATGCGCATAATGCGCATAAGGCCATTTGACGGGTAAAGGGTACTACCACCTAAGATTGACGTCCGGATATTGCGACTGCATGATTTTTATCGGGTGATAGACCAAGATCATGATGACCTCGACAACATGAAAAAATATGATTATCACTTGCAATTATCAGGTTTGACCAAAACTTTGACTGTGCATAACTTCCACATATGGACGAATTTTCAAGTGAAGTAAAAGGCAAACCTGCATGGAATTTCAAGCTCTTTCTAAATATGTGGTCACAGAAATAAAATATGAACTTTGACAAACTGACCTCATGATGATGACCTACCTCATCCAATATCATGATGATGATGCACCTGACCTTCATTTTTACCAAACCGCCAGAAAGCAGACAAACACAAGCAGAAGCAAAAAAGCAAAACATCAGCAGGGGTCCCCATTTTGCTAAGGAGCATAATGGGGCGTGTTGTGAACATCACAACACCTCCAACCTTCACTCCGGTAGAACCTCGGTACTTGTAAACTGTTATATGCATCTCATCTACTATGCTATGGTTTATATAGAATTTACACAGCCTCAAGGCATTAAATGACTTCTTACAAGCCCATAACACTTGTTAAGAGTCAAAAATACAACCTTGGGCATCCATGGCCAAGAATAGGCTCTTACGGGGTCATTAATGTTGTCATACATGCATCCTACACTTGGAAAAATGTGTCCATGCAAGCTTGAACACCTTGGGGCCAAAAATAGCCACTTATAGCATCTTATGACATGTCATATGCTATAATTATTAGTGTCATAGATTCTTATGACAACTTACAGTTGTCATAGAATCTCTTACACCTTCTTATAACATCTATGACATACGTCATAACACTAAAAAAAGATTATTCCTCCACATGTGCACCCCACTTTGACCAATTACCATTTACCATAGTAAATGACATCTCATAACTACCACTGGTAACTCCGGGACTTACCATGTAGTAACTCTGTAATTACCGTGGACAGTAAATAATTTTTACCACTGTTGGTGAACTTGTATATCCCTTATGGGTAATTATAAATAATAAATGGAATAATACAATAATGGGATTTACAAGGTTAATGGCACCTTATCCCAACAGTGAATGTCAGGCCAGTTTTGAGTTGAGAAATCTAAAGATTTCCTTCTGTCGCTTGTCTCTAAATCTTCCATATTTAATTGGAATATTTAGTCATTTAGAAGAATTAGAAATAGATTTAGATTGACTGAATATTCTAAGTGTGTGGTCATGTCCCAAATTGGAAACAATATCAGGGTTATCTAAGTGTTTGAAGCAAGGCATTGTAAAGGATTGAAATTGTTGCCAACCCTGGCACATCTAGGTTGTCTAGAGCGAATCAAGATTGATGAATGTCATTAGCTCCAAAGTATAGAAGGTCTAGAAGAGTTGCAAGGATTGAAAAGTTTGGCAGTTGAAGTGCCTTGCAATGGATATGCATTGGTATAGAATTCCATTTATGGATTGAAGATACTACTTTTTCTCAACCCAAACAATTGATTTTGAGTGGAAAATGAGAGTGACTTGCACAACTCTTCTTGCTTATAGTATCCTTTATTTGTATTTTAGATTGCATGGAGCATCTTTTGATTGACCAGTCCCCAACTTTCAAATAGATCATTAATCCTAGAATTTTTTATATAACCAAGGTACAAAACATAGCATTTATGCTTCTTCTAGTCCAAAAAATCACTCAGCATTATCAATATTATTAGACTAGGCTTTGCAGAGGCGTCTAAATCGTGGCAGAGAAAGCTCACAGCTAAGACAAAGTGGAGCATTGATTTCCGCATGATGCAAGGACACGGTAATTATTTATGTAACGAATTCTTTATAACAATATGATTACTTTGAGCCATTTTTTTTAATTCTACTGTGTTGAGAGCTTTTCTTCTAAGAAAACTATTATTTTATATTGTATTAAATCCTAATCATTTTAAAATAAAACTTGAGTAGTAGTTTATATTTTGTATCAATAACAATACATTCATATGCAAATGAAATGTCTCGCGTAAGGGTAATAAGTTAGTATAGAATGATAATTATGAGTGGAAAGAGTGATGTGTAAGGAAACTGCAATATGTTATTAACATTGTAGTAGTCAGCCAAATCGGCATAAAGTTATGAGCTTAAGGTATTATTATTATAAATGATATTGCGCTCAGTCGTTTGTAGTCCAGATAAAGAGTTCTTTGCAAACTTTGTTATCATGTGGGCACAATAAGATTAATGTGCTCCCTTGCAATATAGTTCGCAAGCTATATATATAGTATTAAATGATGGACTTATATTAATAGATTTATATCACGCTTGTAGTTTATCATTTCGTAATGGCTTTGCACCTATGTTTGATTTGCATTGAGCCTTTGATTACATTTAGAAATATTATAGGGTAAACAATTTCTAAGATCAATTATCTGATGAAGAATCTGTAAAAGATATGATACTACGTAATAATTAGAACTTTGTCATTTTATCTCAACGTTATTTTTTTAAAAATGATGGTAGGGAATTAGAAATAATACATGTTAAGTTGAAGTTTACTTATGTAGAGGGAGTCGAGTTTAAGTAGCATATGAATAATGCTAAGCACCGTTTAAGAAAAGATAAGATGGATATTCTTTTTTTTGGGCGTGGATATACTATTTCATTCCAAGCGTCTCAATAAAGATCATTATGATATTTAATTATTTAGGGTAGTATTTAGTGTACCAGTTTGAGTTAAGATCTTTAAACCAATCCCTTATGATCTCTGTTCGCAGCCTATGTATATATATTTATAGTTAAGTCGTCCAAATAAATCAAATTATTTATATAGTTTGTTTAACTCTTCTTTATATTAGTTTAGGGTAAATGATTAGAATAATAGAAGTGAATAAATATCATATGGTGGATTACTATTAATATAATACTTTCTATTTCTGTTATATTTCAGTTGGAAATCAAAGAATTAATAAGACAAGTAATGTTATCTTTCTACAAAGATATATTTATAAGGGGAAATTATTAGAGTAAGTGGTATATATTTTGAGTCTCTTTAGTTAGCATATAAAATATCTTATTTATTGGTATCATTGTAAATCAAATTGTAATTAAATTAAATAGATTTGTTTTTTCTCAATCAATAAGTTTAATAAAATTTATATTTCCTTATTTGAAGGCAACTCATCCTTTCTAATTTAAATGAAAATGTTGCTCAGTTGTTGTTCATTAAGTTCCAAACGGTGTTGATATCTCTTTGAGCCAATTTCTGTCATAATATAAAGTGAGTGGTTTAATAAGTCTTTATTTATTATTATTATTTTAGTGTAGGCATTACAAGAAGTTTTTGCCTACTACAAAGCACTTAATAAAGACTTATAATGAAACTAATAGTATAACCTTACCCACCAAATATTACACTTAATGACATTCAAATGAAATATATATTAGTGATAGGCCTATAAATATTTGTACCTATCGACCATTTGATAGCACCTTTGGTGCTTTTACTAGTACTAGCAATATTCTTTTGCTTCATCAAATATAGATTTGTGTTTTGCGGTGGTAATTATTGGCTAGGTACTCCGTATTAAACGTTATTATGATGGGCCAACTGGAGAATGATTCGTAGTTGTGAGCGACAAGCAATGAATCTCGCTGAATATGGACTAAATTTTGATACGTCCACTTCCCAAATAACAATAATACTGTTCATGCTCTTTCCCATTAACGTCAAGCCGGTAATAATTCGGGTTTGTGATTGACGCTCACCACACTGGGAATTTATTTTTTATTCAATAAAATAGTTATGAAAGTTAAACGTCAGAATAAATAAAATAATTAAATATCATTGATACAAATATAATAATTAATCACCAATTAAATTTGCAGGAATGCTATAATTAGCTGCACGCCGACAGAAACTAACATCATTTCTGGCTTTAAGTTTTTTGTCTGTCCCTCCACTACAAAATCATCTTTCTCTATTGGTGATCCTTAATGTCTGCTGCCATTTTGCTTTGTCATTTTGACTGGTCTAATACTTTTGACCAAGTCTAGAAGTTGATGGAATGTGGGCTTATTCTATATGTTGGCCATATATTAAAGTTTTTTTTTAATTGAAACAAAGTAATAAAATCACAAAGAGTAGCACATGGCTGAAGTCTATTTTTAAATTGACTGCAGATTAATGTTAAAAGTATATAGCTATAGATTTGATGGGAGCCATTTAATATATTTCTTACACTTTTATTTTATTTCTTACACACTTTTATTTTTTAAATAAGAGTTTCTTAGTGATTAGTTTTTGTCATTATACATCTGATTAAGCTTAGAAATTGATGGTATGCGGGCTTTATCTGATATATTTGTTAAATACTAAAGTGTATTCTAAGTTGATGGGAGTCCTTCAATATATTCCTTACACTTTACTACCTTTTGAATAAGGGTTTCTTGGCCATTAGTTATTGTCATTATATGTCAACACTTTTAACTAAGCCTAGAAATTGATGGTATGTGGATCTTACTTATTATGTTTTCCATATATTAAAGTTTTCTATGAATTGATGAGAACCCTTTAATATATTCATTTTGTATAGGTGTTGTTGGCATTGTAAGGAAATTTGTGAGCTAAATGAATGGATTCATTTTCTTAACAAATGTGATAACATCTAATTTGTTCATAAGTTTTGATTTTTCACCTAACCAACTCTATGTCAAAAATTAAATTTATTCTAAAAGCAATTACACTAGCCAAAAAAAAAAGGACACACCTTAATGTGAAAGGAAAAAGGCTAACAAATTTTGATTAAAAATATTGGAAGATCTCATGGTTTTCCTCTCATGACATAAGATTGGATTTCAATATTAAATATCAAACAATATTATTACTTAGATAATAAGGATATGGAAACTTTCCTTTGAAAAGGAACATAAAGTTTTTCATAACGTATAATTTTTAAGTTAATTAAGTAAATATAAAAAATAAGTATAAATTAATTTGAATTAAATGAGTAGGTGGAGTGGAATAGATTAGACCAAGTATTACTAAATAGTAAGCACAATTATGTTATAAATAGTAATCAATAAAGAGAGAGATTGCTTAGCTTTATAATCGAAGAATGTGTGTGAATTGATGAAGACAATGAGATCTATGCACCTAAGAAACTAGAGATGCCTTAGATAACCACATACATGGATCATAATTAGAATATTCATTTTTGCTTTATGCCTACAAACTCAATCTATATCCACAAACTTAATGTTTGATGATCTTTGGGTTCTACCCTATGGACTATTAGAAAATAAATTGCTTGGCAATAATGGTCTCCATCATACTCTCAGGTTTTCTTTGTCAAGATAGCACTATTTAAAATACCTTGATAGATAGCATGCTTCAAACATGCCCATGTATTCTAGAATAATTGCTATGTGATTAATATGTGGTTGAATGAGTGTGATTAGATATGATAGGTTCTTTGCTTGATTCCAAAAGTTGAGTGCAAATGCAAATGACTATTCTTGTGATAATTGACAATTCTTTATGTAAATGAGTGCAAGTTGATGTCTTTGCATACATGAACATAACACCAAATTAGGAATTTTTTTTATAGTGATCTTTAGGACCAAAGTGTAAGATGAGGCTAGTTAGCTAAATGTTTGATTTTGATTTTACAATTAAAAGGATCAAGATCATGGCTACATGAATGGAATCAAACCCATGGACATGACATCAGTGAGATAGATAAGTAACAAAGATATATATGTTCGATGAAAATAGATTATGGGGGATTGGATTAATGATTGGATTCAAACAAATAGGCCAATTGGACTAGGATTGCATGCACATAAGCATAGGGTTAAGTAATAAGCATAGGGCTATGCACAAGCAAGGATAGGTATGTGAGCTCAAACATGGACAAAAATGTGTCAGAGGTAGCTATATAAATCATTAGGACAATCCCTCAAACTATTGAAAAAACTAAATGGGAAATGAATTAAGGATACATTTTTCCCCATTACATTTTGCCCCCATGAGGACCATATGAATCTCTAAGTAATAGTATGAATCATGCATGTTGAAGTGTGTATCATTCCTAAACATGCATAAAGTAAATGTAATAGACAAATGAGCCTATAGTCTACAAAGGATAAATATTATATGCTCCATTGTTCCATTATTTCGCATATGTCTTCCAATGATTTCTTGCAAGACAAGGGATAAAATATTCTATTAGTATCTTCTATCTCACATGATAAATTGAATACAAAAATGAGAACTAATTGATCATGTGCCCCCCCCCTTTCAATTGATTTCCCTCATAGGGTGAAATTGATTGAATGAAGACCTTGTTCAATATATGAATAATAAACATGAGATTTAATTCACTGTGATATAATCATAATCATAGTCATGTGATAAATCAATAAGAAATGATAAGCATGTAGGTAGATATAATCATCTAACTTTTAGAACATAAAAATCCTAGCTTGAAGAATACATCGTGAGAAGCAAAGCAATGGACTAGAGATATAATCAATGATAGGGACTTTTCCCCTAACATGGGAAAAATAATGATGTTGTGGTCCTCAATATCCAATAAACACCCATGAATAAGCACTCAATGCGGCATCCACAAGAATGAGGACACATAGAATAGGATAATGGTATCAAACAAAGATAATGCACAATGCCTAACAATTGCATGAAGCCAAATAGGATAAATGGATCAATGACATAAAGCTTGTAAATTAGGAAAATACCCAAATATAGCAAGTATGATCATAAATGATATGGATCTAGATAATTAAGTATGACAATAGAGCTTAGTATAATAATGGAGGAAATCATGATATCCTCAAATGTACAATCAATATTAAGATTTTAATCATTAGCAAGGAAGATTCCAATAATTAATAAGGATGATTCCAATCATTAATATCTTGTGTGTGTGGTGTGATTCTTGGATGTCACTAAGGTTGTGCTAGATGTTTGATATGTCTGGTGTTAGTTTTTTGACATGATAATATGGAGAAACTATCTAGGTGTTGGTTGTGTATGGAGCCAAACTAAACATATTGGTGTATATGCATGTGTTTTCCATGTGTATATCATTGGTGCAGGAGCACCAAGAGGCTCAATAAGATCTTTATTTTGTTTTCATGTTTGATGATGTAATAAGGTCCATTGGACCATTTCAAGTTGTTTTCATGTTGATCTCATGTTGAGTGACAATGATGCATGACCTTGGCATCAATGGTTGTAAGCAACAAGTCTGATGAATGGCCTTCATAGGTGTAGAAGTAGGAGGAGTCTCATCTTTTTGTAGCAATCATGGCATATAGGAAGCATATTAAGGAGTTTGAATACCTTGTCAAAGGCTCATCAATCTTGTAAAAGGAGTTTGAATAATTTGTAAAAGGATTGTCAACCTTGTAAACAAAATGTAGTTGCAGATAGTGACAAAACAAGGCAGTTTGGTGCTTGCAAGGTAGTTTGGCCTCCCACTGATCCAAAACTACCTTCTAATCAGTTAGTAAGGTCAAGTGCAGGCTTCTAAAGGCCATGGTCATGTTCATTTGTGCAGTAGATGTTGATTTGAAAGAGAAATAATTAAAGCAATCTCAGTTTCCTATCTTTTTTGCATTTATCTTCCTGTTCCAGCCATACTCTACTCCTGTACGGAACAACTACAAAATCTCTTGATATTGGATTGATGAAGGTATGAGTTAGGATTCCATTACATCTTGTTTGAGGTTTTGAAACAACTCCATAACAAAGTTCTAGGCATTTTTCTAAAATCTGGTAGTTAAACCCTACCTCAGGGTTTTGACAGAAAATCATGTATTTTTACACCATTCCACTAGTTTAATTTCCTCTGGATTAGTGGAATGGACTTGTTTGTGTTTATTTTAGTATGTTGTGAGAGATTTCAAGTCAGGGGACTGAGTTTGATGGAGATTGTTTGAAGAAACCTAACAAACCCATGTGTTAGGTGTAGCCAAGAGAAACAACATAGGTGAATTTCACTACAGTCGACTATGGGATCAAATAAACCTTGAAATTTGTGTTTTTTGCCTTGAGTTTAAGGTGTTCAAATGGTTCAGAAGATTTTGTGTCTCCATTGAAGGGTAGTTGCTTTGTATTTTAGGTCTAATTGGGGCTCTCTCTAGTAGGTCTGTTATAAAGAAAGTGATAGATGTTCTTAAGCAACCCCTTGCAAGTTTTTTGGTATGTTGTCAGGCTTTGAAAATGGTATTCCAAACCATGCTTGTCTATCCTTGAAAGTGTCCTAGTTGGGAGAAAGCTTCTGTCAGACCTAGAAATAGGGCTACAAGGAGTTGGATCAGTTTGTGAAGGAAGTGCTATGTGTGCAGGCATGAGACTTTAGTAGATGGTTTGGTCAGGTCCCTCATGATGTCAAAAATCCCTCTACATGTTTGTCTTCAAGGAATTGGAAGTTTGATGCCAAATCACATTTGAACCAATTGTGTAGGACTTTTCAAACATAGTGAAGGTTGTCTTGTCTTCCCCTATCCTCTACATCATATTGGTTTCAGAGCCACAAAAGGTTTTTCCACTTGGTTGTACGAGAAGTTTTGGTGTATGTCAGTAGAGGAGAGTGAAGGAGAGGCTAGCATCATGCCTCCAAAAGGGATGACCACTAAGGTGGTTAAGAAATTCCAAGAGATGGAAGAATATATTAAGATTGGAGTCAAGGAAGCACTTCAAGCTGAAATGAAGGCAATGAGGAAAGGGAAGAGGTTAGATGAAGATTCTGATGAAGAAGAGGAGACAGGGGAAGGTGAAGAAGAACCCCAAAGGTAGGAGACAGACATACCTACAGATCAGAAATATTTTCTAGAAGCCATCAAGTCAATTGGCAAGGATTCCTCATAAGCCCAGATGGAGATCCCAATGTTCAGTGGGAAGATGGATGTTGATGAGGTTATGGAGTGGATTGAGGCCTTAAATAATTACTTTGAATACAAGGAAGTACCTGAGAATAAGAGGTTGAAGTTTGCCAAAACAAAATTGAAAGGTGCTGCACTCACATGGTGGAATTATACCCAAGGTGAAAGGGTGAAGAGTGGAAGAAGCATGATCACCTCTTGGAGCAAGATGGTGGAGAGGATCAAATCTTAGTTCCTACCAGTAGATTATGAGGTGTAGATCTATAATAAGATGAAAAATCTCAAATAGAGGGACATGGATGTGTCCACCTACACTGAAGAGTTTCACAAACTTACTCTCAGATGTGGGCATGTAGAAGATGAGAAGGGAAAAGTTGCAAGGTATATCAATGGCCTGAAGTTTAGTATCCAAGATGAGATCGACATCTTGACGCCTGAGACAGTAGATAAATGTTTTCAAATGGCACTGAGGGCTAAAGAGAAGTTGAAGAGGAAAGGTGAGTAGCAAAATAGAGGTAGAGGGGGCAAAAATTTTAGAGGTAGAGGAAGTTTTGGGGGAAGAAATCAGTTTCAGAAAAAGCCAAGGTGAGTCTAGTTCCCAAGAGCAAAGTGGAGACTCAGGTTCAAGAGGAGGCTTTAGAGGTAGGAGACCCAATGGAAGGGGTAGGTTTGGTGGACTAGGCAGAGGTCCTAATGTCTTCACAGGGAGATGTTTCAATTGTAATCAAGTAGGGCACACCATGAACAAGTGTCCTGAGAAAGCCTCAAGCTCTCATGGAGGAGAGAGAAGGAACCAGTTGATTCAAGAGGATGCTTGCCAAAGTGTCAATTCTCCAATTAGAAGTGCAGCCCCAGTCCATGATGGAGAAAGCTTGATGACGAGGAGAACCATGTTGAAGGCACCTCAAATGCAAGAACCTCCTCAAAGGAAGACATTGTTCAAAACCACATGCAAGGCCTATGGTAAGATATGCAAGGTAATTGTTGATTTAGATTCAACTAAGAATTTAGTTTCTATAGAGATGGTGGATAAATTGAAATTGAAAGGACTACCTCATGCTAACCGCTATAAGGTGTCATGGTTGAATAAGGGGCAACGGGTCTTAGTAGATGAACAATCTTGGGTAGAGTTTGAGATAGGGGAGTATAGGGATAAGATATTGTGTGATATAATCCCCATGGATGCTTGTCATTTGCTATTAGGGCATCCTTGGCAGTATGATGTGCAGTCACAATATGATGGGAAGTCAAACTCTTTCATCATAACCAAGAATGGTAGGAAGTATAAGATGGATCCTTTGTCAGATGAGAGTGTGGATAAAAACATTGGGTCAAGTGTCATGATAGTGAGTGGGTGAGAGTTTCTTAACACCCTAAAGGAGGAAGGAGCCCAAGGGTATGCTCTGATTTTGAATCCAAAAAATAGTCCTGATTTGTATAGTCATAGTAAGGAAGAAGTCCCCAAGGAGGTGTAGCAGTTATTGGAGAAATACAAGGGTATCATGGTGGAGGAGATGCCTAATACATTGCCACCTATTAGGGACATAATCCATCAGATTGACTTCATACCAAGGTCTACATTGCCAAACAAACTAGCCTACAAGATGACTCCATCTCAAAATGAGGAGATTGCCAAGCAAGTGCAAGAGTTGTTAGATAAGGGTTTGGGGAGAAAGAGCCTTAGTCCATGTGATGTCCCAACAGTCCTAGCCCCTAAAAAGGATGGTAAATGGAGACTTTGTATAGATTCTAGGGCAATTAATAAGATTATTATAAGATATAGGTTCCCAATGCCTAGGATTGAAGATCTAATGGACCATTTGGGAGGGGCTCGTTATTTCTCCAAGATTGATCTGAAGAGTGGGTATCATCAAATTAGAATAAGGCAAGGGGATGAATGGAAGACTGCCTTTAAGACAAATGAGGGTCTCTATGAGTGGTTGGTGATGCCATTTGTCCTATCTAATGCTTCAAGTACATTCATGCGCCTCATGAATGAGGTGTTGAAAGACTTCATTAGCAAATTTGTTGTGGTATATCTTGATGACATTCTTGTGTTTAGCATGACAAAGGAAGAGAATTTGCAGCACTTGGACCTAGTTTTGAAGAAGTTGCATGATGAAAAGTTGATGATTAACATGGAGAAGAGTGTCTTCATGAAGGAAGAACTCACCTACCTTGGTTTTGTCATCTCCCAAGGCAATTTGAAGATGGATCTAGCAAAGGTGGAGGCTATTTTGTCATGGCCAACTCCCAAGACTGCAGGTGATGTGAGAAGCTTTCATGGATGCAACATTATATAGAAAGTTCATCAAAGGTTTTAGTCATATATGTGCACCCATCCTAGATACAATCAAGGGAGGACAAAAATGTAAGTTTTCTTGGACCAAGGCAGCTAATGAATCATTTGAAATTCTGAAAAAGAAGGTAGCACAACAACCTATTCTCATTTTGCCTAATTTTAATAAGTTGTTCACGATGGAATGTGATGCTAGTAACCTTGCCATAGGGGCTATCTTGAGTCAAGAGGGCAGACCGGTGGCTTTCTTTAGTGAGAAACTCAATGATGCTAAGAGGAGGTATTCTACATATGACTTGGAATTGTATGCAATGGTACAAGCCTTGAAGAAATGGAGGCATTACCTTTTGCCTAAAGAATTCATTGTTTACATTGACAATCATGCTCTTAGTTTTCTAAATTCATAGGAGAAACTTAGTCACAAACATATGAAATGGGTTGCGCAACTTCAAGCATACACTTTTTCCATCAAGCACAAGATGGGGAAGGCCAATAAAGTGGCAGATGCATTGAGTAGAAGGGTGTGTATGGTTCAAGAAATTCAGTTGCAAAGTGTGGGAATTGATTCCCTCAAGCAAATGTACAAGGAAGATGAAGATTTCAAGGAGATATATGAGGTTTGCACTTAATTTTCTGATTCTTATCATATTGATTTCTCTAAATTTTTGTTGCAATAGGGGTTGTTGTTCAAGGGGAGCCAATTGTGTGTTCCTAGGTGTTCCATGAGGGAGAACATCATAAAAGAGAAACATTGTGGCAGTCTAAGAGGCCACTTTGGGCTTGATAAAACACTAGAATAGGTGAAGAGATTCTACTTTTGGCCAAAATTGCAATCAGATGTCAAAAAAATTGTTGAAGGTTGTAGCATATGCCAAAGGGCTAAGGGAACATCATCAAATGCGGGTTTATATCAACCACTCCCTATTCCTCATAGGCCATGGGAGAGTATTAGCATGGATTTTGTTTTGGGTCTTCCTAAGACTCAAAGAGGTTTTGATAGCATCTTTGTTGTGGTGGATAGGTTTAGTAAGATGGCTCACTTTTTGCCATGTAAATGTACCAATGATGCTTCCCATATTGTTGGCTTGTTCTTCAAAGAAATTGTTAGGATACATGGTTTGCCTCTAAACATTGTGACTGACAGGGATCCTATGTTTGTGGGCCAGTTTTGGCATACTTTGTGGAAGAAGTTGGGCACTCAATTATCTTTTACCTTAGCCTATCACTCGCAGACTGATGGCCAAACTGAGGTGGTGAATAGATCATTGGGAAATATTCTTAGATGTCTCACAAAGTAGCATGGAGAGGCATGGGATCTTATCATCCCTCAAGTAGAGTTTGCCTATAATGATTCCACCAATAGAAGCATAGGGAGAAGTCCTTTTGAGGTTGTCTATGGGATTCATCCCAGAGGGATTCTTGAACCAAGGGATCTACATCGATTGGAGAGGAGAAGTGCTTAGGGAGAAGACTTTGCATTGGCCATGAAGGACATCCATGATAGAGTGAGAGAGACTCTCCAAAAGAATAAAGAAAAGTACAAGGAGAAAGCGAATGAGAGGAAAAGAGATGTGCAGTATAAGGTAGGAGACTTGGTGATGGCACATTTGAAGAAAGAAAGACTTCCAAAGGGGCAGCCAACAAAACTCCTCATGAAAAAGATTGGTCTGTGCCAGATTGTGCACAAGTTTGGTCCTAATGCCTATGAGATTGAACTTCCTCAAGGCTTGGCTATATCCCCCATCTTTAATGTTTCAGACTTATTTCCTTACAAAGGTGATAGTGTTGTAAGTCCAGATGCAGGTCTGACAGTAGAAGGAGATGAAGAATGGATTAAGGATTTACCCCCTAGCCAACCATTGAAGTTGGAGAGCATATTGGACACCAAAGTGATCAAGAAGACTAGCAAGAAGACCTACAAGGATTACCTTGTCAAATGGAGTGGCCTACCTACTAAAGATGCCACTTGGATGAGTGAAGAAGACATTTTGAAGCACGGTACCACTGTTGCTGATCTGGTTCCTCAAGGGACTTGATTTTTTTTCCACCCCTGGGAGTATGGTGCAAGAGCACCAAGAGGCTCAATAAGATCTTTGTTTTGTTTTTCATGTTTGATGATGTAATAAGGTGCATTGGACCATTTCAAGTTGTTTTCATGTTGATCTCATGTTGAGTGACAATGATGCATGACCTTGGCATCAATGGTTGTAAGCAACAAGTCTGATAAATGGCCTTCATAGGTGTAGAAGTAGGAGGAGTCTCATGTTTTTGTAGCAATCATGGCATATATGAAGCATATTAAAGAGTTTGAATACCTTGTTAAAGGCTCATCAATCTTGTAAAAGGAGTTTGAATACTTTGTAAAAGAATTGTCAACCTCGTAAACAAAATGTAGTTGTAGATAGTGACAAAACAAGGCAGTTTGGTGGTTGCAGGGTAGTTTGGCCTCCCACCGATCCAAAACTACCTTCCAATCAATTAGTAAGGTTGAGTGAAAGCTTCTAAAGGCCATGGTCATGTTCATTTGTGTAGTAGATGTTGATTTGAAAGAGAAATAATCAAAGCAATCTTAGTTTCATATCTTTTTTGTGTTTATCTTCCTGTTATAGCCGTACTGTACTCTTGTACAGAATAGTTGTAGAATCTCTTGATGTTGGATTGATGGAGGTATGAGTTAGGATTCCATTGCATCTTGTTTGAGGTTTTGAAATAACTCCATAACAAAGTTCTAGGCATTTTTCTGAAATCCGGTAGTTAAACCCTACCTTAGGGTTTTGATAGAAAATCATGTATTTTTACACCATTCCACTAGTTTAATTTCCTCTGGATTAGTGGAATGGACTTGTTTGTGTTTGTTTTAGTATGTTGTGAGAGATTTCAGGTCAGGGAACTGAGTTTGATGGAGATTGTTTGAAGAAACCTAACAAACCCATGTGTTAGGTGCAGCCAAGAGGAACAACATAGGTGAATTTCACTACAATCGACTATGGGATCAAATAAACCTTAAAATCTGTGTTTTATACCTTGAGTTTAAGGTGTTCAAATGGTTCAGAAGATTCTATGACTCCATTGAAGGGTAGTTGCTTTGTATTTTAGGGCTAATTAGGGCTCTCTCTAGTAGGTCTATTATAAAGAAAGTGATAGATGTTCTTAAGCAACCCCTTGCAAGTTTTTGGTATGTTGTCGGGCTTTGAAAAGGGTATTCCAAACCATGCTTGTCTATCCTTGAAAGTGTCCTGGTTGGGAGAAAGCTTCTGTCAGACCTAGAAATAGGGCTACAAGGAGTTGGATCAGTTTGTGAAGGAAGTGCCATGTGTGCAGGCATGAGACTTTAGTAGATGGTTTGGTTAGGTCCCTCATGATGTCAAAAAGCCCTCTACATGTTTGTCTTCAAGGAATTGGAAGTTTGATACCAAATCACATGTGAACCATTGGTGTAGGACTTGTCAAACATAGTGAAGGTTGTCTTGTCTTCCCCTATCCTCTACATCAATCATGAATAATGTGAAGGTGTTGATGTAGGAGTTGATAATGCTATTGTCAAAATTTTAATACACTCCTCAAGTTGTGCAACATCACTATAGAGTGTGTGCACAATTTTCATGCAAAAATATATGTGGAGCTATTAGAATTGATTCTTTCATAGATCTACATGAAGCCATTATGTCACTTGTGTCTTATTCATTCATAGGGAATCTTGATGTTGTCTTACGTATGCAAGGGAAGATTACAACATGAGACAAGCTTGTCTTATGTTGATGTGTAGGATCACAAGATGCATAAAATTATGCATACGTCATTCACCCTATCTTGTAAAGAATCAATCTTCATTACATGTAGTGTGCAAATGTAGAACTTAGATAATGTTGACTTGAAAATTTACTATTTATTTTAAATTGTTATGCAATTATGTCTAGATTTTTAACCCATTTTTAAAGAGTGGTGTCCTCATTATGTTGGAAAGAACCCAAAGGTGCCAATGTAGAAAATGGGACTTGTTGCACCCTTATTGTAGAGTGGAGTCCTCATTATGTTGGAAAGACCCCTGAGGTGCTGGCATATAAATGGGACTCATCACATGTGGGAAATGGCTTGGTGATGCATGTGCCTACTAAGGACTTCTATTTTGGAGGATAAAAAACTCTTACAAAGCCTAGGAGTTAGTAAATATCTGAAGCTATCATACCTCTATCTAGGAACTAGTGATCATCAGAAGTGTGGTAACATAGTTGTTTCTTAAATCACAATCCTAACTTTGCATGCTTGTAGAAACCATGGAAGTTAGTCCATGTACTATAATGATAAAAGGAGAGTGTGTTGTTGAAATCCTTCTGGAGAGAAGCTACTCTCTATATGTAAGAGTTAGAATGAAAAGTATTACATAGCAAGGATACAAATGATCCAAATGGATGTTGCTAGATGAAGAAGTTTCTTTCTAGTGTGTAATGTTGAATTTGTGTTGTGTAGGTTTGTACTAAGTGTCATTGAGAAGTGCTTTAATGTGTTTTTTTGTCTCCAAGCACAACACTAGTTTGGGGTAGCCAAACTCAGTGCTTGGTCATAAAAGTGAAGTTGCAAGGCCTCTATGTACTTTTGGTCTCAATTAGAGCTATAAGATTTCAATATGTGGGTGTAGATGATTGCTATGAGTATAGAGATACCGAGGCTGATCTTCTATAAAGATATTCTTAAGGAATAGTTGAATGTTCCTAGGTAGATTGCATCATATGTCATGGTTTTGTGTGGTTTTCTTATTGAAGATGACATTTCTCTCAATCATCCCATGTAGTTTAAATGTTGTCAAGTTTGGTGGCTAAGAGATGAAAGAGGGTGTGTAGCTAAAAGGTGCAAAGGAAGCCACCTATTCAACTTTTTGACTTCAACATTGATGGAAACTAGTCATACAAATAGTTAACAATTAGCTTGGGGATGGGCATGTATGGTGTAGATGAGTATGCTTTCATAGGCACTACTTGATCTATAATTAGAATGTTTGTTTTGGACTATTTTGTGCACCACTACTTGGCTAGGGAACCTATGACTCTTGGAGCTTCCTTCTACATGAGATGCTATTAATAGTCATTGACCCTCTAATGTGCGACACTACTAATCAGTGTCATGGTTCCTTCACAGAAGTATAGTCAATGCTCACCCTTGGGATAGTTATAACTCTTAGGACATGAAGCCATAGACTTGTAGTGTAACACTATGCCATAAAGGAGTCATGTTAGGTTGGTGTCAAGACTCATACCTCAAGATCGTAGAGCATGGAGTAGTGGCTAGCACTATTGGGTTCATGTAGTTGAGTCACTTTATACAAGTAGTTCCATTAGAGAGGTTGAAAAAAAACTTCTTTCATTTAGAGAGGTTGGTGAAGAACTAAAACTCCATGGGAACTACTTTGCTATGTGGTTAATCCTTCTAGGTAGCAGCATAAAGAGAAGAAGAGTGTTCTAATGCCTAAATCCAAACAAATGTGTTTGTTGATAGGTGGCATGAGAACAAGCCTTTACACTTTACTACCAATGATCTAATTTCCATCTAAGATTAGAGGGCAACCTTATTTGTAGGAAAAAGGCTATGAAGTAGCACAAATGGAGATATGTTTATGTTTAGTAGGTGTTTTTTATGTGAAATCTTTATATGAAAAATATGTCATGAAGTAATAGGGCATGCAAACATCATGAATAATATGTTGTCCTTGATTGGTATTGTCCAAATGTACATGATATATATTATAAAAGTGATTGCAAGAATGTAAGTTCTCATGATCAAGAAAGAAGAATATGTCCACTTG
The DNA here is from genome assembly GCA_027924645.1 of Cunninghamia lanceolata. Lineage (NCBI taxonomy): Eukaryota > Viridiplantae > Streptophyta > Pinopsida > Cupressales > Cupressaceae > Cunninghamia > Cunninghamia lanceolata. The sequence continues at coordinate 18,423,137 of BSBN01000274.1, forward strand.
ATTTGTTAGAGCATGGTGGAGTACAACTAGACTAGGTTGAATGATGTGATAAGGCTTTCCACTTGGTAGAGTAGCTTATAGAATGTATAGTAATGTGTATTTATACAATAGGTTGTTGGCTAAGCCTTCCACAATATGCTAACAAGTGTCATGTGCATATGGTGTGCTTCCCATGTGGTTATGGTTGTGCCAAATGTTAGATCCACATGGTGCTATTCGGTTGACATGATCATGTAGAGAAAGCATGGCTAGGTGTTAGACATATATGGATTTGAACTAAATGTATTGTTGTTGATGCATGTGTTGTCTATGTGTAGGTCATGCACAATGTGGAGGTGTAAATGCATGAATTGGCAGTGCTATTATTGAAGTTATTATGCACTCTTGAAGTTGTACAATGTGACTAAAGATTTCATGCATGATTATCTTTCATACACGTGTGTAGACATTTGTGAATCCATTTTGTTATTTGTGTATTATCCATGCATGGAGCATCTTAGTGTTATGTTCTTCATGCAAGAGAAGATTGTGGCATGAAACAAGCTTGTGATGAGCTAATGTGTAGGAGTGCAAGTTGCATAAAATTGCACACAAATTAGATATTTTTTTCAAAAACATAGAATGAATTGTATTCAAAGCAATGCAACTATTACAATCAATTGCAAAAAAATTGTGTTGTATAGCATCTACTAGATTGACTATCATTCTCATTATTTGTTGAATCATCAATGGCATTAAAAAGCTTGTGATGATGTTCTACTTCAAGTAAAACTCCATTGTTGGGAACAATTGTTGGATTTGTTGAAGCTATATATTCCATTGCCTATTTTAAAAATTGACTTTAAATCATGGAATTTAGAAATGTTGTGGATGCATAAATTAGATAGGTGATGTGTGAGAGAATCTATAAAAGGGGATGAATAATGGTATGAAAGAATGAATCCCAATTTGTAGAAGATTAAATCGTTTATTGATATGTAAGTTTATTAAACCATTCTCTTAAAATAAATCCAATTTAACTAAATAAAAATTGACAAAAATATACAAAGATATGTAACAATATATATATAATATTTTTAAATTATTATTTAATGTAATCAAAATAGTTTAAAATCTTAAATACTACATATTTAAAAAACAATATTATAACCTTTATAAAATTACTCTAAAATCTTTTTAAATACTATTAGAAAATTATTATTAATTTTTAAATAAAAACAAATATAAATTATTATTTCTTTTAATTTCGAGGGAAAATATTTGGCATAATTGTTGAAGGTGGATAAGGTATTCTAATATATTATTATTAATTTTTTAAACCTGAAATAGGATTTTACTTGGTATTTGCTATCTCATCTATTCAAAAAAAAGTCCTATTTATTCCTTCTGGTTCGAGATAACATTTTGGCATAATATTTTATGCATCCGAGGCCCGAGGGAATTACTCTTTAAACTGTACGTTACGAGATATATTTGTGGCTTTAAAAAATTTGCACTTACAGGTATAGTTATGAATGTTGAGCGTCAGAATAAATAAAATAATTAAATATCATTGACAAATACAATAAATAATCACGAATTAAATTTGAGCTACATGCCGACAGAAAGTAATAACATTCTGTTTTAAGTGTTTTGTCTGTCCCTCCACTCTAGAATCATCTTTCTATAGAGACCGTACATAGTTATCGGTGATCTTTAGTCCGTACTATAATTTCCGATGCTCGGCTTTTGCTTTGTCATTTTGTTTGGTCTAATACTTTTGACCAAGTCTAGAAAAATTGAAAAGTCCACAACTTTTGACCATGTCTAGAAGAATTTTAAAGGTCCACATGTTTTCCATATATTAAAGTTTATTTTCTAAATTAACTGTAGATTAATATTAAAAGTATATAGCTATATGTTTGATGAGAGATTAATGTTAAAAGTATATAGCTATAGGTTTGATGGGAGTCCTATGATATATTCTTTATATTTTTATTTTTTGAAAAAAGGTTTCTTCCTAATAGTTCTTATTATTATACATCTAATTAAGTCTAAAAATTGAGGGAATGTGGGCCTTATCAGATATTAAAGTATTTTTTGAATTGATAGGAGTCCTTTAATATATTCCCTACACTTTGCTATCTTTTGAGTAAGGGTTTCTTGGCCATTAGTTCTTGTCATTATACATCAACACTTTTAAATAAGCTTAGAAATTGAGGGTATGTGGACCTTACTTATTATGTTTGCCATATATTAAAGTATTTTATGAATTGATGAGAACCCTTTAATATATTCCTTTTGTATAGGTGTTGCTGGCATTGTAATAAATTTAGTGAGCTAAATGAATGGATTTGTTTTCTTAACAAATGTGACATACCATCTAATTCATTCATAAGTTTTGATTTTTCACCGAACCAACTATATGTCAAAAATTAAATTTATTCTAAAGTGGTTGATTGTTATACTTTTCATATAGGCACTAGCAAAAAAAAAAAAAAAAGGATGCACCTTAATATCAAAGAAAAAAGGCTAACAAATTTTGATTAAAAATATTAGAAAACCTCATAGTTTTCCTCTCATGATATAAGATTGGATTTCAATAATAAATATTACACAATATTAATATTACTTATATAATAAGGATATGGAAACTTTGCTTCGAAAAGGAAAAATAATTTTTTCATAACGTATACTTTAAGTTAATTAAGTAAATGTAGATAATTAAGTATAAATTAATTTGAATTAAATGAGTAGGTTGAGTGGAATAGATTAGATCAAGATTACTAAATAGTAAGCATGATTATGTTATACATAGTAATCAATAAAGAGAGAGATTGCTTAGCTTTATAATCGAAGAATGTGTGTCAATTGATGAAGACAATGAGATCTATGCACATGAGAATTCGGAGATGCCTTAGATAAACACATACATGGATCATAATTAGAATATTCCTTTCTACTTTATGTTGAATCAACTTCATTGTTTTAGATCTAGTTCATGCCTACAAACTCACTCTATATCGATAAACTTAATCTTCGATGATCTCTAGGTTCTACCCTATAGACTCTTAGAAAATCAATTTCTAAGCAATAATGATCTCCATTCTTAGGGTTTCTTTTCCAAGATAGCTATATTTAAAATACCCTAATAGATAGCATGTTTCAAACATGCACATGTATTCTAGAATCATTGCTAGATGATTAGCATGTGCTAGCATGAGTGTGATTAGATATGATAGGTTCCTTGTTTGATTTAAAAAGTTGAGCGCAAATGCAAATGATCATTCTTGTGATAATTGATGATTCTTTATGTGTAAATGAGTGCAAGTTGATGTCTTTATATACATGAACATAGCACAAAATCAAGAATGTTTTTGTATAGTGATCTTTAGAACCAAAGTGTAAGATGAGGCTAGTTATCTAAATGTTTGATTTTGATTTTACTATTAAAAGGATCAAGACCATGGCTGTACATGAATGGAATCACACCCATGGACATGACCTAGGTTTGATAGCTAGGTAACAATCATCTGCACGTTTGATGGGATTAGATTAATGATATGTATTCAAACAAATAGGCCAATTGGACTAGGATTGCATGCACATAAGCATAGGGATAAGCAACAAGCATAGGGATATGTACAAGAAAGGATAGGCATGTGAGCTCAAATATGCACAAAAAGTGTCATATGTAGCTATATAAATCATTAGGACATTCCCTCAAACTAGTAAATAACTAAATACAAAATGCATCAAGGATACATTTTTTACCATTACTTTTTGCTCCCATGAGGAGCATATGAATCTCTAAATGAGTCATGCATGTCAAAGTATGTAGCAGTCCCAAACATGCATAAAGTAATTTTAATAGACAAATGATGAAGATTATATGCTCCATTGTTCCATTATTTTGTATATGTCCTCCCATGATTTCTTGCAAGACAAGGGATAAAATATTCCATTAGTAGCTTCTAACTCACAAGATAAATTGAATACAAAAATGATATAACTATTTGATCATGTATGCCACCCTTTCAATTGATTTCCCTCATAGGGTGCAATTGATTAAATGAAGATCTTTTTCAATATATCAATAATAAATATGAGAATATATAAGTAGATTTATAGTAGAATGCATTGTGAGATAATTGTAATCATAGTCATGTGATAAATCAATAAGAAATGATAAGCATGTAGGCAAATATAATCATTCAACTTTTAAAACATAGAAGTCATAGATTGAAGAATACACCATGAGAAGCAAAGCAATAGGCTAAATATATAATCAAAGATAGGATCATTTAATCTTGCATGGCAAAAATATTGTGCTTTGGTCCTCAATATCCATAAACACTGATGAATAAGGCCTCAATGTGGTATCCACGAGAATGAGGATACATAGAGTAGGATTAGTGGTATGAAACAAAGATAATGCACAAAGCTTGATAATTACATGAAGCTAGATAGGATAAAAGGATCAATGGCATAAAGCTCATAAATTGGAGAAATCCCCAATACAACAAGTATGATCATAAGTGATATAGATCTAGATAATCAACTATGACAATAGAGCTCATTATATAATAATGGAGGAAATCATGTTATCCCCTAATGTATGATCAATATGAATATTTCAATCATTAACAAGGAAGATTCAAATAATTTTAATAAGGATGATTCCAATCATTAATAAGGAAGATTCCAATCATTCCCATCATTAGCACTTTTACAACAAATCATACTTCATTCATCCCTTCATTAGGTTCAGTAATTACCTTCAATGACTCATTACAATTGTAGAGGCATAAGAGAGATTAGGCATGCATATACTATCAAGCTTGCTCATCTGATTACAACAACTAGTGATATATATGTATGTAGGTATATATAGTTATATACATACATATATATACACACATATGTATGTATATATGTATAAATATATGTATGTATGTATATATGTGCATATGTATGTATACATAAATACATACATACATACATACATATATACATACATATTGTAGACATCTGAAAATGGTCACAACCAACTTCATCCACCTACGCAGTCTAATCCTTTTTCACTTACATCACTCCATTCGACCCAATTATTAATTAAATAATTTTTAATTATTTAATTAATTTATCCTACGCCCTTTCTTTTTTGCAAAAATCAAATTCCTCTACTATAGTTTAAAAATTAAATATTTTTTTACTATAGTTCATAAATCACATTTCAAAAATTAAATAAATTGTCATATTTATTTAATTCCCTTTTTTTTCACTTTTGATTACTTTTTGTAATCATAATTATTTTCTTCTAGTTTTAATTAATTCATCATTACAAACCCCCATGTTTCTAGAAGTCCACTTGTCATCCAATGTACACACATGTACATGACAAGTGGTACTTTGGAAGCATGGTAAAATCTCTCATAAAGTGTACATTTATCCTATTTCTTCCACCCCACTCCATGTGTCACTATTCATTCAAATTTAAAATTACATGTAGCACTATTTGAACACTATTCTTCTAATTTTAAATTCCACTTGTCCTCTCCATGGAATTTAAAATTCCTCACAAAATCCAACGCTTACATTTTCATAAATGAGTCCTTACATGTCATACACCTACCTAATCTTAGCCATCCATCCATTCAAACTTGTAATCTCATCCATTGATCATCCCTTGAATCTTGGAGCAAACTTATCATCCAATCTAATCATGTCATTTGTCCAATTCTCCTTGGTTGAGGATCATCAAGCAATCTCAATCATTGATCCTCAAAATTGATCCTAACCCTTCAATTCCATCCCTAAAAATTCTATAAATTGAGGCCTCCACCTCCCATTTCAACAAGCCATCATATCCAAAGAAACTATGTCCAATTGAGTGTTCAACATCAATAGAATTAGTGCAATTCTAAGTAGCTTAGTTTAGTTGCATAATCATATAGAGAATATCAGTACGTATGTGCTTAGATAGGGTGAAATTTAGATAGTTAGTGCATTAGTAGTTTAGCTCAATCTTGAGGTCCCTTGGACTTGGGATTGGGTGCATTTTAGGGTAAATTTGCATCCAATTTAGGATCCCACTTGCATAGGTTAGACACATACATACATGCATACATATACATACATACATACATATACATACATACATATATACACACATGTGTATATGTATATGTACGTATGTATGTATACATATGTGTGTGTGTGTGTGGTAAGTATGGGCCTAACTGATGTTGTCATTGATGTCAAGGATTGGATGACTTGTGTGCTGAGGATATTGAGAAAATTAGTCCTATTTGAAACATAGATCAGTGAAAATAGTGATGTTCTATGAAGTGAAGATCCCAGCTAGATGAAGATCAGAGAATGCGTATCAAAGGGTTTGTAGATATGTGTTTCAAGATGATCCAGTCAAGATTTGAGAGGTCCGCATGAAAATATGGAGGAGTTATGGTCATGAGAGTAAAACCAGTTCTAGTAACTGTTCAGAGATGACAGAGTAACACAAATAGGTTCGGTGAGATCTGGAATACAATATCATGTTTTGTGGATCTAGTAGCATGATTGGGAGGCTAATATGAATTGAAAACTCAATTGGTTTGTGGTTTGGAGGTCCACAAGCAATCCTTCTAATGTGATAGAGATGGGCAACTGTGTTCTTGAGGTTCTGGATGAAGATGCGAATGATTACAGTAAGCAGAAGTGGTGTGGATGTTTTTGGTGATTCAAGAAAGCTTGTGGGGGTCTCTAGATTGTGTCCAGTTCATGTTGGTGGTCCGCATTGAAGATAGAGCTCGTAATTGAAGATTTACCTCCAAGTGATGGTGTTCTTCCTAGTCTTGGCCGATCGAATGTTTTGCACATGTTGCAGATGATCTTGAATATGTTTTGCGAAGCCTGTCATATTCCTCAAAGAAGATTGAAGTCCCAGCTATGTGTGGCTAACAGTGTAGTAATGCGCGTGAAGTTTTTGTAATAAGTCAAGTTGTATTTTTGTATTTGCTCTGTAATAAAATAAGTGTATGTTGTGCCAACTTTGATGATCATTCCAAAGTCGATGTCTTGTATAAATAAGAATTGTGAAGTCATTCAAATGTATCCTTGTAGCAATGAGAAGGTGGTAGGGAAGAAGAGGGAAAAGTAGAGCAGAGGTGTTGAGATTAAATGGAACTAACTCAAGCATAGTGAAGATGCTAATCTCCGGTTCAAGTATGTAAAATTTATATACTTCTGTAGACAGTGTGTCTCCTGTAGGTAGTGAGCCTCTTGTGAGTAGTGTGCTCGGGCAGTGAGCCCTAATTGGCAAGTGCCATTTTGTTATTCTTATTCTTTTAACAAAGAATACAATCTTGGGTTAGTCACCCCATAGTTTTTCCTTTAACCAGGTTTTCCATGTTAAAATTTTGGTGTTGTATGTGTTGAATTTGTTTCTACTTATGAATTCATGCATTATGCTTCATGATTGAATATTTGATATGTTATTGAAATAGAAGAAGCTTTAAAGTATATAAAAAATAGAAGTTTGGTAACAACGGATTCACCCCCCCTTTTCAGTTGTCTATCCTAAAATCCAACAATTGGTATCAGAGCTAAGTTCCTCTAGAAGAAGCTTAACCGCTGGAGGAGATCCAGGATGTCAACCTACAAGATGGACAGTCCAAGGTTTGATGGAACAAACTTCATTGCCTGGAAGAACTGCATGGAATGTCACTTACAATGCATGGGATATCAGTATTGGAACATAACTTCAACTAAATATGTTCCCCCAAGGAATGGGCCAACAACTATAGATGAAGTTAGAGAAGCAGAAAATAATCTTCAAGCTAAAGAAGCCCTACTGAGTGCCTTGTCTGATTCAGAGCTAAAAAATGTTATGGGATTGAAGACTACTTATAAAATTTGGACAAAGCTTGAAAATCTATATGAAGGAAACAAGTATGTTAAGTGTGCCAAGCTGCAAACTCTGAAAGGAAAGTTTGAAAACTTAAAGATGAGTGAAGATGAGAACATCACTTTATATATGACAAAAGTAAATGAGCTTGTATGTGGCATCAGATGTGATGGTGGAGTACTGGATGAAGATGAAATTGTTGCTAAAGTTCTCCGATCTTTACCTCTTGCATATAAACACAAAGTCACTGCTATTGAGGAAATTAGATCTTTAACAACTATCACAAGGGATTAATTGGTTGGTAAGATATTTACATTTGAGTTGGCTGAGTTTGGTGATGCACTTCCCAAGATTGAATCTGCTTTCAAAGCTAGTGCCTCTGCTAAAGGCAAACAAAGATATGATCCAGGAGAAAGTTCCTCAAGAAAATCAACTTGGTATGAGAAAGAAAGAAAAGATCTAGAAGAGGATGAATTAGAAGCTGAACAACTTGAAGCCCTCATTCCAAAGAGACTGCCAAGAGGATCTAGTAAGTATGAAGGAAAATTACCTTTTAAATGCTTTGCCTGCAATAAGATTGGTCATTTTGCCTCAAGATGTCTAGAAAGGTTTTCAAGGCCAAACCCTAATAGATCAAGGTTTCAGAAGAAGTGTTACTGTGTTCAAGAAGATGATGATGAAGGAGTAAAAGATGATGAATCCAAGATTGGAAACAAACCTGGAAGTGACTGGGTGTTTATTGCCATCAAGGAAGAATATCCAATGCCTATTGAATCTGCCAATAATAAGATGATAGAAAGTGCTTTGGTTGCTCAGGTTGAAGAAAAGGATGAATGGGTTATTAATAGTAGATGCTCTCACCATATGACTGGTGACAAGAGTAAGTTCTTAAGCTTGGAAAGATATGAAGGTGGAGTTGTAAAGTTTGGAGATAATTCTGCTGGTAGAATTAGAGGTAGAGGAACTATTTCTTTTGATGGAAAGAACAAAACTAGTGATGTTCTGTATGTTGAAGGTCTGAAGCATAATCTTCTTAGTGTTGGATAGTTGGTGGATAGAGGATATGATCTCTGATTCAAAAATGGAAAATGCAAGATCTTTGAAAGCTCTGGAAATGAGATTGCATCTAGTACGCACACAAAAGGTAACATCTTCCAATTGGTTAGTACTAGCAAAAGTTGTTTATTTGTTTAAATTGATCAGAGTTGGTTGTGGCATAGGAGAATGTGTCATGTGAATTTTGATAATATCATCAAGATATGCAACACTCAGGCTGTAAGAGATCTTCCAAGACTAGTGAAACCCACTAATAGTTTGTGCAAAGAATGTCAGCTGGGTAAGAAGAACAGAGTCACATTCAAAAGTAAGGAACAATCTTCAACTAGACTGTTAGACTTGGTACACACTAATCTCTGTGGTCTGGCAAGAATCAGGAGTCTGCAAGGAGATAGGTATTTCATGTTGCTAATTGATGACCACTCCTGGATGATGTGGGTAACCTTCTTAAAGGAGAAATTTGAAGCACTTGAGAAATTCAAATTATTCAAGGCTATGGTAGAAAATGAAACTGGCATAAACATAAAATGCCTCAGGTTTGATAGAGGTGGAGAATTCACATATGGTGAATTCATAACATTCTATGAGAAACATGGGATAAAGAGATAGTTATCTGCTCCAAGGACTCCACAGCAGAATGGAGTAGTGGAGAGAAAGAACCGAACCATTCAGGAGGTATCTAGGACCATGATGATGGAAGCAAATGTTCCTCAGATCTATTGGAGAGAAGTTGCAAGCACTGCTATCTATACTCTTAATCAGTTACAAATCAGAGGCAATACTGGTAAGACTCCTTATGAACTTTGGTTTGGCATCACTCCTACTGTGAAGTATTTCAGAGTCTTTTGTAGTAAATGCTATATCAAAAGAGATGAAGACCTTGGCAAGTTTGATGCTAGAAGTGATGAAGGAATATTCTTGGGATATTCTACTCAAAGTAAAGCATACCGGTGTTATAACAAGAGATTGAGAAAAAATGTAGAAAGTACAAATGTGAAGGTTTATGAAGGCATGGAAAGTCCCTCATGGTATTATGAATATGAAGTAGATGATCAAAATGATGTCTCAAACCAAGGAGACCAAGTCCCAACTCCAGTTCAGATTTAGATTGTTTCAAAGAATCATGAAATACAAGAGGAAGAGACATGCTCAGATGAACCTGTCCAAGAATTATAAGTGCAAGAGAATCCCAAAACTCCCAGGTATGTAAGACTGAATCATTCTAAAGATCAGATAATAGGAGATAAAAGCAAAGGTGTTCAAACAAGAAGGAAAATTGCTCAAGATTCAATGAAATATTGTTTGATTTCAAAGGTTAAACCAAAATTAGTAAGTGAAGCATGCAATTATGAAAGCTGGGCTAAAGTAATGGAGGAAGAATTGATGCAGATTGAAAATAATCACACTTGGGATCTTGTTCCCAGACCTAAGGACAAAAATGTGATTGGGACTAAGTGGGTCTTCTGGAATAAACTGAATGAAGATGGTGAAGTAGTTAGAAACAAATCCAGATTCGTCTGTAAGGGTTATTCTCAAGTAGAAGGAGTTGACTTTGAAGAAACCTTTGCTCTGGTGGCAAGAATTGAAGCAGTCAGATTATTTCTTTCTTTTGTTGCCTTCAAAGATTTCAAGGTGTATCAGATGGATGTCAAGCATGCTTTCCTAAATGGTGATTTGGAAGAAGAGGTATACATTGAGCAACCGGATGGATTTCAATTATCTAATCATGGAGATATGGTCTGCAAGCTGAAGAAGACATTGTATGGACTCAAACAAGCCCCAAGAGCCTAGTGTGAAAGATTGGAAAAACATCTTTTGAAGATTGGTTTCAACAAATGTACCACTGATAGTAATCTATATTTTAAGATTGATCATGAAAGTATCTTGATTTTTGAAGTATTTGTTGATGATATCATTTTTGGAGGGAAAGATAGTATGTGCAAGACCTTTGCAAATCAAATGCAAAGTGAATTTGAGATGTCTATGTTTGGGGAAATGAATTTATTCTTAGGTCTTCAAATCACTGAAACAAAGAAAGAAATCTTCATATCACATACCAAGTATGTGAAAGAATTGTTGAAGAAATTTGGAATGGAAAACTAAAAGGCAACGAACACTCCCATGGCAACCAGATGTAAGCTGAGTAAAGATGATGAATCTCCTAAGGTTGATCAGAAAAAAGTATAGGTCAATAATTGGAGGACTGCTCTATCTTACTCAAACTAGACCTGATATTATGAATGCTGTTGGTCTTGTTGCTAGATTCCAAGCTGATCCTAGAGAGTCTCATGTCATGGAAATCAAGAGAATTCTTAGATATCTAAAGGGAATAGTTGAGTATGGATTATGGTATCCTAAGGATCATGACTTCTCTCTTCATGCATACACAAATGTTGATTGGGCAAGAGATGTGGATGACTGGAAGAGTATCAGTGGTGGTGCATTCTTTTGGGAAAAAGATTGGTTTCTTGGCTAAGCAAAAAATAAGAGGCAATATCTCTGTCCACTACAAAAGCAGAGTATATTGTAGTAGCAGGCAGTTATACTCAAGTATTGTGGATGAAGTAAATGCTAAGAGACATCAGAGTGGAGTATGAAGAACCTAACACAATCTTCTATGATGACTCAAGTGCAATAAATATATCAAAAAATACAGTATTGCATTCAAAGAAAAAACATATATCCATCAAGTTCTATTTTTTGAGAGAGCATGTGAATAACAATGAAGTTAGATTGGACTTTTTGCCCTCAAAGGATCAAATTGCAGACATCTTTACTAAACCTCTACCTAAGGACTCTTTTGAGTATCTCAGGGAGAAGTTAGGGGTTATTATCCCTTCAGTTTTGAATTAAGGTGCATTGATGTGCATCAGTTCAGTGGATCCCACAGTCATATCTTGTGATTCAGATTGATGTTAGGAAGTTGCTACTTAGGGGAAGCAATCTGTATGATTCTAAAGTATGAGCAGTAGTTGCAAGTATGTGCCCTTTTCCATTGATGTCAAAGGGGGAGAGAAGACATGTGAAAAATAAAAGTGGTTGCTAATCAAAGGGGGAGCAATAAAGAAAGAGAAGACTTGTGAATGGTTGTTGTTGACAGGGGGAGCCATGTCAGTCAGTGAGGAGAAGTTCTTGTCATGGTGGTTAAAATAATTTTTCACATTATATGTTTCCATCAATGACAAAGGGGGATATTGTTGCAAGTATGGGCCTAACCGATATTGTCATTGATGTCAACATACTCTTGTTGCATTGATATCAAGGATTGGATGAGTTGTGTGTTGAGGATATTGAGAAAATTAGTCCTATCTGAAACAGAGAAGATAAGTGAAAACAATGATGTTCTATGAAGTGAAGATCCCAGCTAGATGAAGATCAGAGAATATGCATCAAAGGGTTTGTAGATATGTGTCTAAAGATGATCCAGTTAAGATTTGAGAGGTCCGCATGAAAATATGGAGGAGTTATGGTCATGAGAGTAAAACCAGTTCTGGCAACTGTTCAGAGATCATGGACTGACACAAATAGGTTTGGTGAGATCCAAAAATACAATATCATGTTCTACGAAACTGGTAGCATGATGGGGAGGCTAATGTGAATTGACAACTCAATTGGTTCATGGTTTGGAGGTCCACAAGCAATCCTTCTTATGTGACAGAGATGGGCAATTGTGTTCTTGAGGTTTCAGATGAAGATGCAAATGATTATAGTAAGCAGAAGTGCGGATGTTCTTGGTGATTCAAGCAAGCTTGTGGGGGTCTCTAGATTGTGTCCAGTTCATGTTGGCAGTCTGCATTAAAGATAGAGCTCGTAATTGAAGATTGTTGTTCTTAAAATCAGCTACGCTCATTTTTGTAGACAACCCCTACGAAACTTGTCCGTTTCGTAATCTACACTCTAAGTTCACAAATCGAGACAAGATTCTCTTGGTCCCATGCGAAGTCATTTGACATCCTAAACTAGTTTGCGACATTCCCTCGAATCAATTCCTTGAAGTTTGTACAAATCGATTAAGTCGTAAACTGATCAAAATGTCAATTTTTGTCATTTTTGGGATGTTAGTGAAATTTTGAGTCTTTACATGCAAAGTTGGCCAAATTTGTCGCTTTTGCATGTCTTTTTGTTATTTGTGTAAAGTCAGCACTTTTTGCCACTTTTACATGGTTTTTTCTTTGCACATGCTCAAGTGGCACTTTATGCCGCCATAACATGTTCCCGGACATGAAGAACATGTAATGTCAGTGGTTTTTACTGCTTTTGCATATTTGTGAAACACATGTAAGGTCGGCCAAAATCACCGTCTATGCAAGATCTTTAAGATCGCGAACTCCAGTGGCATTAATTGCCACTCGTGTTGGCATTAAGATCATTTCTTTCAGCCCTTTTTAATGTGTTAACTCATTGTTTTTCATCATTTTTTTTACTCCAAAACCTCCTAGTCAATTTGTGAATCCCTTCTTCACCCGTTCGATCACACGCCTTCAGATTATAACAGATTTCAAGTTGTCGTTGGCACACTTAGGGTTTCCTCCTTTTAACAGGTAAGTGTTTTTCGTTATTATTTCTTTGTTAAATTTTTTATTTCTTGTTAGTTGAAAGTGATTGAACCCCTATCATTTGGGGATTATATTGTTTGTATATTGTTCAAAACAAAATCATAGTTTTTACATCTTTCTTCTTTTGTGTCATTCATAAAACTCTAGTTTTGTGTAAATCCCCTCTGGCCAGATATAATATTGTGAATGTTTGCAAAAATTTGTCCCGTGAGGAGTTGGTCTCCGCATACCCACCTGACAAGGCTTTGGCCTTCAAAAACATGTCGAAAACCAATTCTTACAAAAACATTGTGATGACGGCTATACTAGCCACTCTAACATGTTCCTGTTGTGAATAAGTTAAAAGAAAAGTCAGCATTTTTCACCGCTTATGTATTTGAAGATGTTTTCAAGTGGAAGTGTATGGGCGGCAAATTTTACTGCCCTTACACAAAAACCTTGCAATGCCTATCACATGTGGTATCGGCAAATTTTGCCACTTGAACATCAAACTCCATTTATACCATATGCATTGTCGGCATTTTTTGCCGCTCAAACATCAAACTTGGAATTTCCTCATTACCTGCAGTGTTAGCATTTTTTGTCGCTCCAACACATAACACTCGATTCTCCTGAATATGCAATAGCGGTGAATTTTACTGCCAAGGCAAGTGCACAATATCCCTCACATGTAAGGAAGGCAAATTTTGCCACCCATGCAAACATTCTCTCAAATTTTCCTAACTTTGGGATATTTTCAATTGCTTTTCTGAGCCTACTTTCCTCCGTTCTTTGGCCTGCTTGTACTTTAGCCATTTCAAGCGCGTCTTCATAGTTGTGATCATTGACATGCAATTTTCCCAGATTACCAGTATTTCCCTAATTGCATGATCATGACTTTTTGTTGTAGTTTCTTCTGTGGATCTTCTTTCTTCATCTGGTGATAGCTCATTCAGATGACTGAGTTGTCTCCGAAGAAGTTGAAAGTGATGAAGTACAAATATCAAGGTGTTTTTCTAATCACCTGAGTTACTTCTAATGTCAATGACATTAGAGATATAGAGATTGGCCATGTGAACATGGCTAAATTTGTGGAGAGAACCAAGTCAAGCAATCCTAGCTCTACAATGAAGAAGATAATTGATAGTAACATTCATTTGGTGTCTTCTTTCCCGGTGGCAGCTCACAACACAGAATTTTTCCTTCAGTGTGCTCAGTTTTATAACAAAGATACTAGGGCTGTGATGGACGCAAGTGGCAATGTAATAATCAGACTAGATCCTGAATTCATTGACAAAGTGTTTATGTGCACTCCTGCTACAGAAGTGTTAAAGCTTGATTTTGTTGAAGCACAAAAAGAGTATGACAAAAATCCTGAAAAGGCAAAGAAGGTAATCAATAATAAATGGCTCAAGACGTTAAGGTCAAATTTGTCAAGCTAGCCACGGAGTTTTCCTAGTAGTGACTTTATAGAAGAAGTTGGTGATCTGATAACTCTTCTCAGCAGGATAAGAGGTTTGTCTTCTTCCTCACTATTTCATGAGTGGATGTATCCTTTCATCAAGGTAATACTCCAAGGCAAACAAACCATCTTCTGGGGAGATCAAATCAGTAATGCTTTGCATGAACAATTGATAAAGGTACCCACTACCTTTAAATTCTACATGACTTCTTATCTGGTGTATATAGCGTCTTCCATGAGAATCTTTCCAAGTCTAACATCAGAAGGAGATAGGAGGGTAATCCCTGTGTATCAATACTATTCTCAATTAACATTGAAGGGTTTTATTCATCATTTCAAGAGAGTAAATGATGCTTGCTTTGCAGTATTTTTGTGTCTTTTTGACCCTCAACTAGAACAAAGAAGAGTGTCAGATGAAGCTTGGTTAGTGGTAAATGATTTTGGATGCATGTTCTTACAGTTTCCTTCTTTCTCATACCTGAGGGTTGGGTTTTTCCAAGGTCATCCTTATTTGCTTCCAAGGTTCACCTCAAACAAACTGGTCTTAATGGAATTATGTAGACAAATGATCATCGTGCATATTAAACAAATGGAGATCAAGAAGCCCGGTTTCAATTTCCCAGTTGAAATTGGTAGGTATTCAATATTAAATGCTACGAAGGCTAGGGACATGGAAACTGAGATGCAATTTGTAACTATGAAGCAATTCAAGACAAGACCAAAGTTTGACTATAGGGGCATGAAAGACAAAATCAAGAGGAAAACCCAATTCCATGAACCTATGGTCAAAGATGTTTGGGTAGATTTGAGAATAGAAGAAGATGTGAGGAAATTGGACTACAGTCGGTTATCTCTTGAGCAGATTGAATATCTAGGACTTGCCGACATTCCTGAGGATCTAGTGGATGATGGAGAGTTGGTTGATGATAGATATAATACTGAATAGGTTGCTAACACTCCTCTCCATCCAATCCAATGGTCTCAAAAAGAGCTAACCTCTTTGAGGAAAAGATTTGAGCCTATATTGGCAAGCACCAATAATTGGCTAGCAAACAAGGGAATTGCTTTGAAAGAATTCCTCACAGGGTCAGAGACTGAGATTCAAGAGGAAACATGTTAAAAGGTGGAGAACAAGACGAAGAACAAAAGTGATGTTCCCTCTTCTTCCCAGCCACATAAGCCTAAGATCAGATTTATGATGAAGAAGTCAAAAGTTGTGGAGAAAGAGTCTAAAATAGTCGATATCCAGCTACTAAGGAACCAACTACTGAGGAAATGGAGGTTGAAGACAGACCTATAGATCAACAAGAAGAGGAAGTTTTGTCCCCACAAGAGAATGTGCAACAAGAAATGGGAGTCTTCTCTCCTTTGCCGAACACACCTATTGTAGTTCCTTTGTTTGCTTCCCCCATTGATATTTCCTCTCCTGAATCTCCCTCCCCTTCCAAAACCATTTTTGACAATCCTCAAAATGCGTTTGAAGATGTTCTTCAATCTTCAGAGTCAATTCCTAGCTTGTCTTCTTCATCTTTTGATATTGAGGATACATCCATATTTGATCATTTTGTAATGATCACTGAACAAGTCTCTAATGTGAATGTAACAACAGGTGCAATTTTTACTAACACTCCACATATAGTTTCCACTACCAGTGCAAGTGCAGTTCTAGTGACGCCAACAGTGGGGACAGACCCTAATGGGAGTACTTCTCTACTTCCACCTTGGTTGTCAGCTTATACACCAAAAAAGAAGAAACAAGCCATCTCCCTAGATGAGTTTGATTTTATTAATCTGGTGCCTGCAAAAGCCAAGATCTCTAAGAAGCCAAAGATTCTTTCAAGAATGCTTGGGGACAAGGGACACAAATTTCTAGAGATTGCAAAACCTCCACAGGATGCAACCATGGAAAATTTTGATATGAATGATTACTCTATCTCTAGAGTTGAATTGGGCAAGATAACTCATGAAAGTGCCAAGAATGATATGCAGTTAACAATGGACATCTTGATTCAAAAATTTGACAGGGAGAAAGAAATGAAAGATCACTACAAAGAAATGGTTGAATAGTTAACTACAGTGTTAAGGAAACTCACTTTGAATTCAGAAGCAGTAACTCCTGAGGCCATTTCTGTAGAGGACCCAATTATCCAGAAAGCAGAAAAGACTCATCTCAAGGGAAGAGTACTTGAAGAATATCTAGAAAGGATGCGCACCCAAGGTATCTCTCTGCTTACAGAGCTATCTCAGAAGACAAATAAAATGGGGAAAATAAGCATAGAACTTGATGATCTCATTGATGTTATATGTCAAGATATTAAGCGCATAGAAAAGAATCATGACAAATGGGTGGAGATGAGAAAACTAAAAATAAGCACTCTAATATTAATTGGCACGATTCCTAATAGGGATTCTTATACAGAAATTAAAGAGGCATTGACATATAGGAGCCATGTGCTTAAAGATTTGATTAATGACCTTGAAACTGCAAGGAAACTCAGTAAACAAAGTGATGTCAGTCTTTTGCATAAATTGGAGCTACCTTGCAAGCTTGTATCACAAGATAACCAATTTCTCTCTGCAGAAGAAATGATTCAGGAATTTGAAGATATTTTTCATAAAGAGTTTGAGGATAAAACATTTTCAATGGCCTCTGTGGATAATATTCTGGACTATCAGTTAACTTTGGATAATCTGAAAACCAAGTTAACTAGTCATGCAAAATCAGTCACCATAGTAAGAGATGCCATAGTTAGAGCCAGGATGATTTTCAGAAACACGGTTAGTCCAGACAGTATCAGGATGCAAGCATCTTTCACTATGTATGATGGTCACATGAAGAAAGATGGCAATACAAGTTGAAGCAATTTTTCCCTAAGTTTATTTTCCATTTTTCAGATGTACTTTTAAAACAATTTTGGACATATTTACATGTACTTTTTCCATATGTAATTACATGTAAAAACATAGGAAGTCCTAAGGCAATAAGGACTCCTATTTTTGAATAAGTCAAAGTAGTTAGGTTTTTTCTAAATTTTCTCAAGGCCTCTCCCTATAAATAAATAGAGCCTCTATTGGGCTAGAACAATGATCTTTAGTTATTGAAGCGAAAATCTGCCAAATTGAAGAGCATTTTGAGACTTTGTGTTCAAATTGTAAATCATATTTTATCAAGTGAATAGAAAAGCAAGCGATCGTTCAATCTTTGCATTGTAATAACTTGTGGTGTATTGGAAATCATTCTTGTGTCCTTTTCCTTATACTATCTTATCTACTTGATCAAATTGTAGCGTGAGTGTGAATAATCTGGGAGATGTTCTAAAGCTGATTTTGGAGACTTTGTGCTACAAAAAATATCTTTAGTTTGTGATTCTATATTTTGAAGTGAAAGATATTGGAAAGGCTTTGAACTACTATTATCTTTTGTGATCATTTATTTTGTCATAGTTTGCGGTGAAGACTTTGAGCTGCACTTCATTCTACTTGGTTTTATGTTATAAATCAGCAAAAGAAGCAATGATAGACTTTGTGCTCTCGTGGGTTTCTTGGTTATTCAGTTTGTATCAAGAAAGTGCTCTTTTATTTTGTAAACATCATTTCTAAAAAAAGAGAAATGGATGAGATGGTCTCACCCTTGAATTAGTATTTAGTTCAAAGTAATTTGTGATAGTTAAGAGGGAACCTCCCCTTGATGAGAGGAGAGATTTATCTCATTACATTGTGGTCGATATAACCATTTTGCCTTCAGTTAGTTGAAAACAAAATATTCACCCAACAGTTTTTGGTGACTCTGCTGGGGATCGAACACGCAACTTGAAGCCTCACACTCCGAGTTGAAGCATTTCTAGTTCTTTTCCATTTGTTTCAAAATTTTGTTGAGTATACTACATTCTGGCAAATTCACGATATACAAGAAGCAAGAGAGCTAAAGGTATTATTGATCTTGTATTTGAGTTGATGCAGCAAAATAATTTTGGTCTTTTGCCTCTATGACCTCGTCTTTAGTGAACTAGGAGTTTTCCTCCTACCAACTCTAGGTCTCCAATACCAGGTGAAGCTTCTAATTCTAGTGCTAGCAAAGTTTTGTCTATTCATACCCCACAAAGGTTTGTTATCTTGCCTTTTAATCAGCCCATCATGGAAGCCCAAGGCCATTGGGATAACACTTTTGGTCCTCTAAATTTAACCCCACCTTTGCATGAACTACCTCGCAGTTCAAGAAAGAATTTTCCCAAGTTCTATGGTGACAGGAAGGTTCACCCTGATGAACACATTGCAACTTTCTGCATAGCCTGTGGTGTAATAGGCATGGCACATGAAGACGTAGCAGTAAGACTTTTTGTAGAAACACTGTAAGGTGATGCCGCGGATTGGTTTTATCATCTTCAAGCTCAGACTATAACCAATTGGGACACTCTCAAGACCAAGTTCGAAGCCAAGTTCAAACCTACAGAAGATGTTCACGCCTTGTTAACATAGCTAACATAGATGAAAAAGGAGCCACATGAACCCATGCGAGATTTTATCACTAAGTTCAATAAGCTGAGAAACAGGATCCCTACCACTGCTCAACCGACAGTGGAGAATCTTAAGTGTTTCTTTATCAATACTCAACTCCTTGAAGTGAGTTTTCTGTTAAGGCAGGCTAGCCCCGTAGATCTTCCTACAGCTCAAATTTTGGCTACTGAAGTTGAAGATGATCTTATCCTTGCAGCTAAGATAAGAAGAGATTCCAACAGAAATAGAGGTTCCTCTTCTATTGATAATTCTTCCACAAGCACCATGGATCCTCTGGTGCAAAAGTTAGCAAATGAATTGCTAGCTCTGAAAAGGCAAATGTCACAAGGTATGTCTACCCCTCCTTATCAGGATATACTAAGGAGAACATTTCCCAATAATTCATATCAAGGTAACACTGCTAAAAATCAAGGGCAACTCAATTGCCTTCTACCTACACAAGGGAAGCTTGCCATTGAAGCAGCGTCGATCAACTCAGCAGTTGGCTATTATGAATCCGAACATAATCATTCTTTCCAACTTGAGTTGGACTAGGAGAATGATGCTAATCTCTTTGCAGAAGGAGAAGAAGAATTAGCTGGTGACTCTACCATTGGTTTTCTGAATTACCAAGATGAAGCCAAAAAAGAAGGAGAAGTGTATGAAGGAGCATATGTTGTTTTTACTAGGTCCCAAAATCGGTCAATTCAACAAGCTGATAAAGGAAAAGCAAGAGAAGAACCTCAACCAGTGGTCTCAATTGCTAAATGGGGAACTCTGTTGCCTTTTCAACCAAATGACCCGGTGGGCAATAAGCAAGTAAGTACATCTAATAATCCTGTATCTTCTACTTCTGTCCCTCAGACTAGTACTACCCCTAACAAAAATTAGAATGATGGATTTCCTTCCTCTCTTCCTAATTCATTTCACCAATTTGATATAATAGATCATGCTAGGAAGATGAAAATCCAAATGTCTAAAGTTGAGTATTTACAAGCTAATCCTAAATAGTTCGATAGGTTAGCTAAATATGTCAAAAACAAGACTGTCCCTTCAGGACAAGATTTTCCAAAAGTTGCCCATGATTCCTCAAAGAACAAATATACCCAAAATAATCTTGTCACTACTCCCCTTGTTGCCTCTGGAAAAATCAAACCTTTCTATGTTTCTCTATTGGTAAATGGTCACAAGTTGAGCAATTGCGTAATAGATTTAGGAGCCTCTGATAATGTTATGCCTACCAAAGTAGCAGACGCCCTTGGCCTCACCTTAACTAAGACTTTTGGGAGATGTTTCTCCATGGAAAATAAGCAAGTACCATTGTTGGGTCAAATCAAAGATGCCCAATTTGCATTGCAACCTTTCCAGACAAAAGGATTAAGATGACAGTCCTAGTAGCTGATGTTCTAGCTTCTTATGGCATTCTACTCAGACGTAATTTTTGTAAAGATGTGGGTAGAGAATTAAACATGGATCTATCTAAAGCAAGGACACTTGTTAAAGGCGTCATGCAAAAGTTGCTTCCTGAGAAGGAGGCAAAATATATTGTTACCCAAACAGCAAATCCCAAAGCTCAAATTTTGTTTGAGTCCTCGGGAATGGGTAACTATTTCCTATCCACTGAAGATGTTTATAGTTCATCAGATGAGAGTTCATCAGGTGATAGCTCAGACAATTTAGATGGAGAATCATAAGAGTTTTCAGATGAAAGTTCAGGTGAAGGCATAATAATGCCAGATTCTTCCCTCACTGATGAAGAGGAATCTTCTGATCAATGAAATTAAAAAAAGTCAAATTCTAGTCAGGTCTGGGTTTTAGAATTTAAAGGTAGTTGTTCCTCTACCGGTTCTAGAGCTGGAATTGTTTTGATATCCCCACAAGGTGATATCTTACCTTTCTCATACAATTTGTAATTCGACAATACCAACAACACCGCTGAATATGAGTCATTGTTGCTCGGATTGGAAGCTGCTCATGCTAGAGGTGTTAAGATTCTTCATGCTCAAGGAGATGCTGAATTAGTGGTTTGTCAAGTGAGAAATTTGTATCAAACAAAAAATGAAAGATTGTGACATTATCACAATCGCGTATGGGATTGCATTGAAAGTTTTGATACTTTCAATATCTCTACGGCGCCTAGAGAGTTTAATGATCGCGAAGATTCATTAGCTATCTCTGCAACTCTCATGGTTCCTCAAAAAGATTTCAAAGGAAACAAGTACACAATTGAGATGGTCTTCCGACCAAGTATACCTAATAATGCTGACCATTGGTAGGTGTTCAATGGTGATAACCAAATCATAGTTTTCTTGGAAAAGACAGATAGCTTTGATGAGCTCTATTTTGAAGGTAGCGAATCTCCATCACGGGAATTAGTTTCTGAAATAGATTCACAAACCGGTGAAAAGTTTCTTCAACTGAAAGGGAATAAAATTCCAAAAGGTTTGGTTTCCCTTGAAAAGCTATTTGATAAGCATGACAGATATATCAAGCAGCAACAACAACTAGATTCAAGTTCCTCTATGAAATTTGAGTAAGTAAATTTGAGTTTGGAGGCAAATCTGAAAATGTTCAACATTGGGAAATGTTGCACTTCCGATTAGAAATTCAAATTCATCACACTCCTTCGCCATTATATTGATGTTTTGGTGTATTCATATGATGATCTAAAATCCTTCAGGCCCAAGGAGATTCAACATGAAATTCCCCTCAAAGCTAGGTCATTGCCTCACAAGCAGAAATAAAGTCATACAACCCCAAAATATCAGGTACTATCCTTTCTAAGATTTAGAAGATGTTGAATGCAAGGATAATTTTTCCAATTCATCATTCCACCTAGATTGCAAACATAGTTCCTGTAAGGAAGAAGAATGGAGAAATTTGTATCTGCGTGATTTCAGGAATCTCAACCAGTCTTCCCTAAAGGATAACTATCCCCTACCTATCATGGACCAAGTGTTGCAAACAATAACTGGTTCGGAAATGCTGTCTATGCTAGATGGTTTTTCGGGGTATAATAAAGTGGAAGTCAATGAAGTAGATCAGTACAAGACTACTTTCACAATGCCTTGGGGCACGTTCGCATATCGCATAATGCCTTTTGGTTTGATCAATGCTAGCGCCACATTCTAGATAGCTATGGACCTTGCCTTCAGAGATGAGATGGGAAAGTTCATCGTGGTGTATCTTGATGACTTGATTGTTTTCTCCAAACACTGCCATGATCATGTGCACCATTTACGACAAGTGCTGGAACATTGTTGGCAAAATGGTATCTCTCTCAACCCTAAGAAGTCATTTTTTGGGGTTACAGAAGGTAAGCTTCTCGGGGAGATTGTAGCCTGAGAAGGCACTAAAATTGACTCAGAAAGAGTCAAATCCATTCAAAGTCTTACTTTGCTTTCTAGTAAGACTGCGGTTCATTCTTTCTTTGGAAAGGTGAATTTTCTATGTAGGTTCATTCCAGAATTTGTAGAGAAAACCCATCACATCGTCAACATGATGAAGGGTAAGACTACTTCCTGTTGGACCATGGAAGGCAAAGTGGCATTTGAGGATATCAAGAGGGCTATTTCTCATGCTCCAGTTCTCGTTTGTCCTGACTATACCAAAGATTTCGTAGTATACAGCTACGCTTCTGAACATACACTTTCGGCCATTCTGGTTCAGCAGAATGAAGAAGGTGTGGAGTCCCCCATATCATTTATGAGTTGTCCTCTCAAAGCTCATGAATTGAAATATTCTAATATGGAGAAGCATGCTTATGCCGTGGTTAAGGCGGTGAAGCATTTCTGGTTCTATATTCTGAATTCACATACTATTGTTTTGGTGCCTGATACAACAGTAAAGTCGATTCTGACTCAACATGAGTTCAAAACTAAAAGAGGCAATTGGATTGCTAAGATCCAAGAGTTTGATCTTGATATAAAACCTACCAAGCTTGTGCATGGTAGAGGTTTGTGTCAATTGATTGCTGATAATGTACCAAAGGAGACAGGGGATGAAGAAGAAGAAGTTGAGGACAAGCCAACAGTTCTTTTTGTCACTACTACTGATGAGCGGTATTCAAATATCACTAATTTTCTTACCTATGGTGAGTGTCCTGCCCATCTATCTTATAAGGAGAAAAGAATGATTAAGTTGAAGGCTGTTAACTATGTCCTATGGAACAATGGTTTGTACAAAAAAAGCCTTGATGGAGTATTTCTCCGCTCCATGGATAAAGCGCAACAAAGTAGACTTCTAGAATCTTTCCACAATTTTGCCTATGGAGGACATTTTTTTGCACCTGTGATGGATCACAAGATTCTACGAGCTAGATACTATTGGCCCACACTGTTTCAAGATGCGTACAATTGGGTGTGTAGGTGTGAGTTGTGTCAACAGTTTGTTGGGAAACCTAAGTTGGCCGCACTACCTCTCAAGCCAGTGGTGATTGAAGAACCTTTTCAGTAATGGGGCATCGACTTCATTAGTGCTATGAACCCACCATCTAGTACAGGACACAACTATGTCCTCACCATGACAGATTATTTTACCAAGTGGGTGGAAGCCATCCCAATTAAGCATGCTACTTCCGAAGTGGTATGCAATTTCCCTAAGGAAAACATTATTTCTCGGTTTGGAGTTCCAAACAAGATTGTAGTAGACAATGCTACTTGTTTCTCTTCCCATGAGATTACTGACTTTTGCTACGAGCATGGGATCATTCTTTCCTACTCTTCAGACTATTACCCTCAAGGAAATGGTTAGGCAGAATCAAGTAACAAAAATCTGGTTACTATTATCAGGAAACTAGTGGATGAGAATTAGAAAACTTGGCATAAAGTGTTGTTTGATGCTTTATGGGCAGTCACGATTACCCCTAAAAGGGCAATAGGTATATCACCATTTCAGCTTTTGTATGGTCTGAATGCGGAGATACCAATTACCTTGGAATTGCCAACACTAAAGTTGGCTAAGGCAGTGGAAGATAGGACTTTTGAAAGTTCTATTGATAAAAGGAATATGTATCTAGATGAACTTGAAGTGTAGTGAACTATGGTATTAGATCATATCACTGAGCATCAAAGTCAAGTAAAGAAACTCTTTGACAAGAAAGTGGGACAAGAGGAGAGAACCAAAAGGAATGCATGGAAAGTTTGATTCCTTGTGGAGAGGTCCATTCACCATTCATTAGTTTTGTGGTGAGAATAGCTTCTTACTAGAGTATCAGGATGGAACACCATTCTTGCTACCTCACAGTGGACAACATCTGAAGCACTTCAATCCTTGAAGTATCAGATAAGTTTATTTGTACATTTGTATAGTTTTGTGTTTTTATTTTTGTGTTTTTGTTTAGTTGTTTGTGTCTTTTTCTTTTGGTAGCTTGACTCTATAGCCCAATGGCATGGATGAAGGCACTTAGAGATTGGATTCTTCTCCCTTCGATCGTTTCAAAGTTTGATCAATGGAAGTTCCCCAGTTAGAGCTAGCTATTGTTCTTAAAATCAGCTACGCTCATTTTTGTAGACAACCCCTACGAAACTTGTCCGTTTCATAATCTACACTCTAAGTTCGCAAATCAAGACAAGATTCTCTTGGTCCCATGCAAAGTTGTTTGACATCCTAAACTAGTTTGCGACATTCCCTTGAATTGATTCCTTGAAGTTTGTGCAAATCGATTAAGTCGTAAACTTATCAAAATGTCAATTTTGGTCATTTTTGGGGTGTTAGTGAAATTTTGAGTCTTTACATGCAAAGTCGGCCAAATTCCTTGCTTTTGCTTGTCTTTTTGTCCACTTGTGTAAATTCGGCACTTTTTGTCGCTTTTACATGGTTTTTTCTTTGCACATGCTCAAGCGGCACTTTTTGCCGCCATTACATGTTCTCGGACGTGAAGTACATGTAATGTCGATAGTTTTTACAGCTTTTACATTTTTGTGAAATGTGTGTAAGGTCGGCTAAAATCACCGCCTGTGCAAGATTTTTTAGATTGCGAACTCCAGTGGCATTAATTGCCACTCGTGTTGGCATTAAGATCATTTCTTTCAGCCCTTTTTAATGTGTTAACTCATTTTTCATCATTTCTTTTACTCCAAAACCTCCCAGTCAATTCATGAATCCCTTCTTCACCTGTTCGATCATGTGCCATTGAATTATAACGGATTTCAAGTTGCCGTTGGCACACTTAGGGTTTCCTCCTTTTAATAGGTAAGTGTTTTTCGTTATTGTTTCTTTGTTAAAGTTTTTATTTCTTGTTAGTTGAAAGTGATCGAACCCCTATCCTTTAGGGATTATATTGTTTGTCTATTGTTCAAAACAAAATCACAGTTTTTACATCTTTCTTCTTTTGTGTCATTCGTAAAACCCTAGTTTTGTGCAAATCCCCTCTGGCCAGATATAATATTGTGAATGTTTGCCAAAATTTGTCCCGTGAGGAGTTGGTCTCTGCGTACCCACCTGACAAGGATTGGCCCTTCAAAAACATGTTGAAAACCAATTCTTACAAAAACATTGTGATGACGGCTATACTAGCCACTCTAACATGTTCCTGTTGTGAATAAGTTAAAAGCAAAGTTAGCATTTTTCACCGGTTATGTATTTGAAGATGTTTTCAAGTGTAAGTGTATGTGCGGAAAATTTTACCACCCTTACACGAAAACCTTGCAATTCCTATCACATGTGGTATCGACAAATCTTGCCACTTGAATATCAAATGCCATTTATACCATATGCATTGTCGGTGTTTTTTGCCGCTCAAACATCAAACTTGGAATTTCCTCATTACCTGTAGTGTTGGCATTTTTCGCCACTCCAACACATAACACTCGATTCTCCTGAATATGCAATAGTGGCGAATTTTACTGCCGATGCACGTTCACAATATCCCTCACATGCAAGGGCGGCAAATTTTTCCGCCCATGCAAACATTCTCTCAATTTTTCCTAACTCTGGGATATTTTCAACTTTGCTTTTCTGAGCCCACTTTCCTCCATTCTTTGGCCTGCTCGCACTTTAGCCATTTCAAGTGCATCTTAATAGTCATGATCATCGACGTGCAATTTTCCCAGATTACCAGTATTTCCCTAATTGCATGATCATGATTTTTTGTTGCAGTTTCTTCTATGGATATTCTTTCTTCATCTGGTGATAGCTTGTTCAGATGATTGAGTTGTCTCTGAAGAAGTCGAAAGCAATGAAGTACAAATATCAATTTGTTTTTCCAATCACCTCAGTTACTTCTAATGTCAATGACATTAGAGATACAGAGATTGGCCATGTGGACATGGCTAAATTTGTGGAGAGAACCAAGTCAAGCAATCCTAGCTCTGCAATGAAGAAGATAATTGGCAGTAACATTCATTTGGTGTGTTCTTTCCCGGTGGCATCCCACAACACAGAATTTGTCCTTCAGTGTGCTCAGTTTTATAACAGAGATACTAGGGCTGTGATGGATGCAAGTGGCAATGTAATAATCAGACTAGATCCTGAATTCATTGATAAAGTGTTTATGTGCCCTCCTGCTACAGAAGTGTTAAAGCTTGATTTTGTTGAAGCACAAAAAGAGTATGACAAAAATCCTGAGAAGGCAAAGAAGGTAATCAATAATAAATGACTCAAGACGTCAAGGTCAAATTTGTCAAGGTGGCCATAGAGTTTTCCTAGAAGCGACTTTATAGAAGAAGTTGGTGATTTGATAACTCTTCTCAGCAGGATAAGAGGTTTGTCCTCTTCCTCATTGTTTCATGAATGGATGTATCCTTTCATCAAGGTAATACTCCAAGGCAAACAAACCATCTTCTGGGGAGAGCAAATTAGTAATGCTTTGCACAAACAATTGATAAAGGTACCCACTACCTTTAAATTCTACATGACTTCTTGTCTGGTGTATATAGCATCTTCCATGAGAATCTTTCCAAGTCTAACATCAGAAGGAGATAGGAGGGTAATCCATGTGTATCAATACTATTCTCAATTAACATTGAAGGGTTCTATTCATCATTTTAGGAGAGTAAATAATGCTTTCTTTGCAGTATTTTTGTGATTTTTTGACCCTCAACTAGAACAAAGAAGAGTGTCAGATTAAGCTTGGTCAGTGGTAAATGATTTTGGATGCATGTTCTTATAGTTTCCTTCTTTCTCATACCTGAGGGTTGGCTTTTTCCAAGGTCATCCTTATATGCTGCCAAGGTTCCCCTCACACAAACTGGTCTTAATGGAATTATGTAGATAAATGATCATCGTGTATAATAAACAAATGGAGCTCAAGAAGCCCAATTTCAGGTTCCCAGTTGAAATTGGCAGGTATTTAGTATTAACTGCTATGAAGGCTAGGGCCATGGAAACTAAGATGTAGCTTGTAACTATGAAGCAATTCAAGAGAAGACCAAAGATTGACTATAGGGGCATGAAAGAAAAAATCAAGAGGAAAACCCAATTCCATGAACCTATGGTCGAAGATGTTTGCGTAGATTTGAGAATAGAAGAAGATGTCAGGAAATTGGACTACTGCCAGTTATCTCTTGAGCAAATTGAATATCTGGGACTTGTCGACATTCTTGAGGATCTAGTGGATGATGGAGAGTTGGTTGATGATAGATATAATACTAAACATGTTGCTAACACTTCTATCTCTCCAATCCAATGGTCTCAAAAAGAGCTGACCTCTTTGAGGAAAAGATTTGAGCCTATATTGGCAAACACCAATAATTGGCTAGCAAACAAGGGAATTGCTTTGAAAGAATTCCTCACAGGGTCAGAGACTGAGATTCAAGAGCAAACAGGTAAAAAGGTGGAGAATAGGACAAAGAACAAAAGTGATGTTCCCTCTTCTTCCAAGCCACATAAGCCTAAGATCAGATTTGTGATGAAGAAGTCAAAAGATGTGGAGAAAGAGTCTGAAATAGAAGATATGGAAGTTGAGAAATAGAGTATTGAGGAGCCAGCTACTGAAGAAATGGAGGTTGAAGACAGACCTATAGATCAACAAGAAGAGGAAGTTTTGTCCCCATAGAAGAATGTGAAAAAAGAAATGAGAGTCTCCTCTCCTTTGCTTGACACACCTGTTGCAGTTCCTTTGTCTACTTCCCCCATTGATATTCCCTCTTCTGAATCTCCCTCCCCTTCCAAAACCAGTTTTGACAATCCTCAAAATACTTTTGAAGATGTTCTTCATTCTTCAGAGTCAATTCCTAGCTTGTCTTCTTCATCTTTTGATATTGAGAATACATCCATATTTGATCATTTTGTAATGAACACTGAACAAGTCTCTAATGTGAATGTAACAACAAGTGTAATTTCTACTAACACTCCACCTATTTTTTCACTACCAGTGCAAGTGCAGTTCTAGTGACGCCAACATGGGGATAGACCCTAATGCAATTATTTCTCTGCTTCCATCTTGGTTGTTAGTTTATACACCAAAAAGGAAGAAACAAGCCATCTCCCCAGATGACTTTGATTTTAGTAAGCTGGTGCCTGCAAAAGCCAAGACCCCTAAGAAGCCAAAGATTCTTTCAAGAATGCTTGGGGACAAGGGACAAGGGACACAAATTTTTGGAGATTGCAAAACCTCCATAGGATGCAACCATGGAAAATTTTGATATGAATGATTACTCTATCTCTAAAGTTGAATTGGGCAAAATAACTCATGAAAGTGCCAAGAATGATATGCAGTTAGCAATGGACATCCTGATTCATAAATTTGACAAGGAGAAAGAAATGAAAGATCACTACAAAGCAATGGTTGAATAGTTAATTGTAGTGGTAAGGAAAATCACTTTGAATACAGAAGCAGTAACTCCTAAGGCCGTTTCTGTAGAGGACCCAATTATCCAGAATGTAGAAAAGACTCATCTCAAGGGAAGAGTACTTAAAGAATATTTGGAAAGGATGTGCACCCAAGGAATCTCTCTGCTTACGGAGCTATCTGAGAAGATAGATAAAATGGGGAAAATAAGAGCAAAACTTGATGATCTCATTGATGTTATTTCTCAAGATATTGAGCGCATAGAAAAGAATCATGACAAATGGGTGGAGATGAGAAAACTAAAAATAAGCACTCTAATATCAATTGGCACCATTCCTAATAGGGATTCTTATACAGAAACTAAAGAGGCATTGACATATAGGAGCCATGTGCTTAAATATTTGATCAATGACCTTGAAACTGCAAGGAAACTTAGTGAACAAAGTGATGTCAGTCTTTTGCATAAATTGGAGGAGCTACCTTGCAAGCTCGTATCACAAGATAACCAATTTCTCTTTGTAGAAGAAATGATTCAGGAGTTTGAAGATATGTTCTAGAAAGAGTTTGAGGATAAAACATTTTCAATGGCCTCTGTGGACAATATTCTAGACAATCAGTTAACTTTGGATAATCTGACAACCAAGTTAACTAGTCATGCAAAATCAGTCACCATAGTAAGAGATGCCATAGTTAGAGCCAAGATGATTTTCAGAAACACGGTTAGTCTATACAGTATCGGGATGCAAGAAACTTTCACTATGTATGATGGTCACATGAAGAAAGATGGCAATACAAGTTGAAGCAATTTTTCCCTTAGTTTATTTTCCATTTTTTAGATGTACATTTAAAACAATTTTGGACATATTTACATGTACTTTTTCCATATGTAATTACATGTAAAAACATAAGAAGTCCTAAGGCAATAAGGAGTCCTATTTTTGAATAAGTCAAAGTTTTCCTAAATTTTCTCAAGGCCTCTTCCTATAAATAAAGAGGGCCTCCATTGTGGTAGAACAATGATCTTTAGTTATTGAAGCAAAACTCTGCCAAATTGAAGAGCATTTTGAGACTTTGTGTTCAAATTGTAAATCATATTTTATCAAGTGAATAGAAAAACAAGCGATCATTCAATCTTTGCATTGGAATAACTTGTGGTGTATTGTAAATCGTTCTTGTGTCCTTTTCCTTATACTATCTTGTCTACTTGATCAAATTGTAGCATGAGTGAGAATAATCTGGGAGATATTCTAAAGCTGATTTTGGAGACTTTGTGCTACAACAATTATCTTTAGTTTGTGATTCTATGTTTTGAAGTGAAAGATATTGGGAAGGCTTTGAACTACTATTATCTTTTGTGATCATTTATTTTGTCATAGTTTTCGGTGAAGAGTTTGAGCTGCACCTCATTCTACTTAGTTTTATGTTATAAATCGGCAAAAGAAGCAATGATAGACTTTGTGCTCTTGTGGGTTTCTTGGTTATTCATTTTGTATCAAGAAAGTGCTCTTTTATTTTGTAAACATCATTTCTGAAAAAAGAGAAATGGATGATATGGTCTCACCCCTGTATTAGTATTTAGTTCAAAGTAATTTGTGATAGTTAATAGGGAACCTCCCCTTGATGAGAGGAGAGATTTATCTCATTACACTGTAGTCGATATAACCATTTTGCCTTCAGTTAGTTGAAGACAAAATATTCACCCAACAAAGATTTACCTTCCAGTGATGGTGTTCTTCCTAGTCTTGGCTGACTGGATATTTTGCACATGTTGCGGATGATCTTGAAGATGTTTTACGAAGCCTGGCGTGTTCCTCAAAGAAGATTGAAGTTTGAGCTATGTGTGGCCAACAATGTAGTAATGCACATGAAGTTTTTGTAATAAATCAAGCTATATTTTTTTATTTGCTTTGTAATAAAATAAGTGTATGTTGTGCCAACTTTGATGATCATTCCAAAGTCGATGTCTTGTATAAATAAGAATTGCAAAGTCATTCAAATGTATACTTGTAGCGATGAAAAGGTGGTAGGGAAGAAGGGGGAAAAGAAGAGCAGAGGTGTTGAGCTTAAATGGAACTGACTCAAGCATAGTGAAGATGCTAATCTCTAATTCAAGTATGTAAAATTTATATACTTCTGTAGATAGTGTGTCTCTTGTAGGCAGTGGGCCTCTTGTGAGAAGTGTGCTCGGGCAGTGAGCCCTAATTGGCAAGTGCCATTTTGTTCTTCTTATTTTTTTAACAAAGAATACAATCTTGGGTTAGTCACCTCGTGGTTTTTCCCTTAACTGGGTTTTCCACGTTAAAATCTTGGTGTTGTATGTGTTGAATTTGTTTATGCTCTTGAATTCATGCATCATGCTTTATGATTGAATCTTTGATATGTTATTGAAATAGAAGAAGCTTTAAAGTATATAAAAAACATAAGTTTGGTAACAATTGATTCACCCCCCCTCTTAATTGTCTATCCTAAATCCAACAATATGTGCATATGTTTGTATACATACATACATGCATACATACATACATACATACATACATACACATATACATACATATACATATACATACACATATATATACTCATTCTTTTAAAATTTTATCCTCTTGTATCCATCAAATGTATTGTAGAGGGAAAAAAAAGAATATGCATTTAATAACCTTATGCAAGATATTTAATTCTCAATTTAGATAATAAAATATACATCGTAATGGAAACATACACACATGCTTGTTTTCCCATTTCATTGAGGAATAATATTAAACACAAGTGATCCTAGTGATCTCACCATTTCCTTCATTCCACCAAGAGGCTACCTAGAGATAGCAAAGGTATTTTCTAAACTACACTCAAGAGAAAGATATCATTTCAAGAAACAATTCTAACATGTCATGACAAAAAGAATTATGATTCCATTACTAACATCAAACTACAAGACATTATTCATTTAATTACCAAGCACACATGCTATAAGTAAGATGAGAGAGATAGCAAGATAACACACATACAACAAAGGTAATCAATCTCTATTTCAATAATATTTAAGATGCAACAATATCTAGGAGATTGTAATGTACAAAATTGCATACCATTTTAATTTCACATTATGTTTTTGCCTTATTTAGTGTACATTCCCTTAACATGTAGGGATCATTTTAGCCTTTTCCTTCATCAGATCTTGCAAAATTTCTTCATCACGTTCTGATTCATATCGCTAATCTGAGTCCATGTGCTAAATTTTGTGTGACTTCTCTAAGACACTAGCACAATGTGAAAATGATCATATGTTATGCTAGAATCTCTTGAGTTCCCAAAACTTAAAATGTTGGTTTGTTTCCCAACTACCTACTATTTCATGTTATAACTTTTATTTGCCAAAGAAACACCTTTCTTCTCTTATTCTAATCCTATAGCTTCCTCATAACTTCAATCAAAAAAATTATTTGAACCTAAGTCGTCTCACACCTCATGCAACTTCTTATAATCTCTCCTTAACTTCTCTTGTCTCTATCCTTTTGGAATAACACCATTGTTGAATCTCTTTCAAAGATTCACATTATTGCACTATAGTTGACTCCTGCAAAGAACTCACTCCTTTTCCTTTTAGGATTAAGGTGCCATCAAACTTGTAAATCCTATGAATTTTATTATTGCTATTATTGTTTGTATATCACTGATAAGGGATGAAATGTTTCACCAGTAGTGATCTTGTTTTAGCCGCATGTTTATATCTAGTCCTCGACACTAATTCATCTGCGACAGAGGGTCGCAGGGGGTTTCCCCAAAGACATAATTTATCATTGTAAATCTAGACTGTTTCTCATTTGATCATAGATCTGATGGTCGATATTATGTCAATTTTCTTTCCCTAGAAGGCAACCCCCTTTTATAAGGATATTTGAACTACTTTTTTAGAAGAGTTGAGAGTAACAGGTGCTGCTAGATTGAAGACTAAAGAAGAAAAGGAAGTGCATGTATTGTAATTGTTGGAAGTTTGTCAATGAATCTATTGTTGGCAACATGAGCATGTAGGCTAAGCACTTACTGTGTGTTGCAGTGTTGTCATTGATGTCAACATTGTATCTTGGTATGAAGACAATTTTGTAAGAAGGTTTGATCCTAACATGATTCAAGACATCTATGAAAGACAATTTTGCAAGAAGGTTTGATCCGGTAAAGAGACTTATGATTAAAATTGACTAAGTGTTAGTTATGGTAATTCTATGTTACAGAGCATCCAGTTTTTGGGTCCGCATTGCTCTGCAAATGAACACTTTACTTCGCGGTTTTAGTATATTGTTTTTGTTGATAGAAGCATCTAATTCTAGAATTTTATCTGATTTTGTTCTATGGTTTGGAAGTTATGAATGACAGAAGTTCAGCCTGGCAGAATCCAGTCATTTCCTGTACAATGCGTGTGAGTAAGAGGGTCCACATTTCTCTATGGATTTGTTTTTGGCTTTGCAGTTGTAAGGAGATGTTGACAGATGTCAATAAAGTGTGAATTTAAGTTGGCATGACAATTTGAGGTACACGTGTCCAAATATGGGCATACAGTTGAATGATTTTTGTATTAGGTCTTATGTGGTGCCAACCTAATAGTTGTGAAGTTATGCAGAGATTGAATAAGCATTAAGGAGATAAGTGGGAACAATTTTAGGTCCAAACAAGTTATTCTAAGGTTTGGATCTTGGCGCGAAGCATGTGTGGAAAATCTTGAGCTGACAAATTACATTTTTCACGTTATACCTGTATACACCCAATAATGTCCATGTCTTGCAACACCTAGTCAAATACATTATTAGAGACATCATAAGACATTTTGTCCTAATCCCACTCCTAATCCCACTTATCCCACTTTCTACTTAATTAATTAAATTATATTTATTTAATTAATCAAATTATTTTTCTTTAATTAATTCCCATTCACATGTCCCAACTAATTCTAATAAAATATTTGAATTTATCCTCACCTTTCATCTCATTGCAACACTTGTCTACCTCTCAATTTGAATCATGTGTGGTAGTACAACTTTCATTTAGTATCCTTCACATGCACAACTAATTTAATTAATCTTTTATTTAAATTAGGTCTCCTTTATTCTCCTTTGTACTCTTGTCACATGACTACAACTCCTCATGGAGTGGGAACAATCCTAGCCGTCCACATCATTCAATTAGCCTTTCAATCTTAGCCCTCCATTCAAATCACTCACTTCCTAAAAATCAACCCTCTCACAAGCCATTTGCATAAAATGAGTTTTCAAGTATCCTTATGTTGTCAAAATGACATTAGAGCCTCTCATCATTCATCCTCATGCCACTGTTTTGCTACTGAAATAGTGAGAAACCAACATTCCTCCCATATTCATCCTTCGAAATCATGCATTCTTATGCAAGATTAAGAAGACCAATGGAGATAAATCAAGCATAGCATGGAGATTGGTTTGTATTTGCATTTGTTATTTTGATTTTCATGTTATCTTGTGCTCTATTGTGCTTGTTAAGGTTTCATCATTGTTGTTTATGCTTTTACCCTAATTTTTACCCTAGCTACATTTGGTGAACCCAACGTGAATCTTACAAATCAAACATTTTTTTGTCAATTTTAGGAACTTGACTTTTGCAGGTTGCTCCCAGGCCTAAAATAGACCTCATCGTTGAGTCCGGGAGGCCTCACAGATGAAGATTGACATAAAAACTGACTTATTTCACTCACTGTGGAATTTTTGAAATTTTTTTAGTTGTAGGTCCGTACAGTACGGACCCGCTGTAACCTTGCATCATCTTGTGATTTCTTTATTGTTCAGGTGTTTGTTTTCTGCAGGGTAAATAAGAAGTGTTCTTTTTTTCTTGAGGGTTTAAATTTCTATAGACTGAACGATCTATCGACCCTTGTGTTTTCTAAACCCTAGACCTAGTGCCCCTACAGTCTTGCGTCACCATTACTGTCAAAACCCTAAACCTCTACTTAAGGAATCCTAAGACCACTTGGTAGTAGTCCTTAATATGCCCGATCACCACTTTAAAACCCTAAGCATCACTGTGTCCTACTACTCAGGTCTCGGTCGCCACCAGAAACACTCCCTATCGACACCACTTTAAGCCTCATTGCCACTATTTTAAAAACCCTATTCTCAATCTTCACATTTCCTATGCCTCTCACTGCTTAGCAATCCTAATTTGACATCAGAAAACCCTTGGTCATTGTTGTTTGTTCCTCAGTCGCCACCACCTTAGGGTAAGTGCAAGAAGTTGGGTCCACATATAGGGGAAGTCGCGGCCAAAAAAAAATCCCGACAGAAATGGGTACCCATTTTAAAAGAAACAAGTACTTGAGCCTAAACAGGTACCTGCTTAGAAATGGGTACCCGTTTAGGAATGGGTGCCTGATCCTAAATGGGTACCTATTTAGGAACGGGTACCCGTTTCTTTAAACATATTTGAATTTGAAAAAAAAGCCTGCACGCTTTTTTTCCCCATACAAAAGGAATGGGTACCCATTTTAAAACAGGTACCCATTCCTAAAAGCTTAGGCTTAGGAAAGGCATGGTAAGCCAACCCCTTGCCTTGGACCTACAAGTTTTTTTCTAAGTACAGAACAAGAGAAAAGACTGAGTTTACCTATATGGCTGATGACATTTTTTTCTAAATTTTTTTATGAAATTAAAACCCATTATAGAGGACAATTTCTAGTTTTTAAATATGTAATTTCCTTTTTGATTGGACTTGCTTTTCTATTTATTATTTAATTTATGAGAAAACTATTCCAAAAAGTTGAAATGACAGGTGTTTGTATTTTTTTAATAACTTTTAATTTTTAATTTTAAAAAAAAATTTATATGTCATCAATCTACACATCATTCTTTACACAATGAAAAAAAAATCATTTTATGATTAGTTTTTCTCAAATTATGTTGGTTGTACACGAGGGTTTCTGAAAACAACAATTAGGGCCAATAAAAAATTAATAAAAAAAAATTATATGGAAAAAAAATTATAAAAAAAATATCCTCATCAAACTTCACTGTTCTACACATCTTTCCCCAAAAGTGTTTAGAAAAATACTTTTATTTAGGTCAAATTATGTTGGCTGTACATGTGCATGGTATGGTAAAAAAAAGTGACTTTTAAGTAGTGGTTTTTAGAAATGCTTATTGAAAATCAATTTGTATCATCTGGGTATTAAAAAAATTACATATTTGGAAACTAGACTCTGAGTACTACATTTCATATTACTAGTTTTTTTTAAGATTCAATCTTTAAGTGCCTCAAATGTTCAGTTCTGTGACAAATTCTGAAAATCAGGGAAAACACTTCCACTTTTTGGCCAAAAAGTGGACCCAACTTCTTGCACTGACCCCTTAACACTTCAACACCTACTTAAATCTTTGCCACCACTGCTTCCTAACACGCCACTGTTGCTCCTCTCAAACATGTCTGTAGTCCTTCCATCATCTCAGTTGACTTCGGTCATATCCTTGGCCGCACTTCGAAGGCTTAAAAAACCCTAACCACGATAAAAGTGGTGGTCAACGTAGTCTTTAGGCACCTAAAAAGGGGGTCAAGTAATCAGCGGATGCATTAGCTAGACACCTAATTTATGACCTTGGTTAGAGGGAAGGGGGGCCTCGTATGCTCCTTTTCCTTTTATTTTTTATTTTTTTGTTTAAATCCCACCCTTGGTCATATAGACGACCAAGGGCTAATCTAAAAGCCTTAACATCAAACTGTAACCGTCGGTCGCCTTGACTACCACATGTGACCAAACCTCCTTAGCTGCTAGCGATTAGGAGCAGACAGTTAGGCTTGCCCTTTTACTTTCTACATGCCCTAATAGGTCATTTATTTTTTCTTTTCCTCATAACTTGGCCATACGATATCAAGTTTTCACAAACAAGGACTCGTTGGAAAGTTGACTAGGCCAACTATGTAGTGGTGTAGATTTTATCATGTGACTATCTCATTTATTAGGTTGTTTTCTTAGTCAAAGTCAACATTCATTTCAAACTTCAAAGGAGTATAACTTTTGCAAAATATATCCAATTTTGCGAATTGTTTTTTAAAAGTACTTAGAATTTCATCTAGATTCTTTTTATTCCAATAATTTTGTTGTACCTCAGCATTTTGATCAGATTTTATCATCTTTCTTTATTTTCACATAATACACTTGTTTTCAAGTTTACTCACTTCCTTCTTGTTTTCATGGCTTCTAGGTGCATCTAAGGAGTTGGAACAACATTGGAATCAATCATACATAATAGATTTGTAGCAAAAATTTTAGATGCACTAAATTCATCTTTTATCTCTTTTCATTTCTTCATAATCATTGTTTGCAAACACACTTCGATTTGGGCATAAAAAGAACATCTTGTATGCATACACATTTCAATTTGGGCTATAAAACATACTCTTGTCTTCATTCACATAAAAAATTCAGCTTAATATAAACAATTGTCTTCAATCACACATTTTGACTTGGGGTTAAAAGGAACAAGTGCTTGAACTGATTGGTGAATTTGAGTGAGATTAGTAGTGTATATGCTCTTCTCATGCACTTTGTGTGACCTTGAGAATCAAAAACACCTCTCATCCATTCACTTTCACACCACACATTTTATCTTTAAAGGGGAAATTAATGTCATGCCCACATTTGCCTTGTGGTCACAACACACATCACACGTGTCATAGCCACATCTGTCATGTGGTTATGACACGAGATATGAAAAACTTTTCTCACACTGCCCTAAAAACCCCCTCGCATGCGTAAGCATGCTCGGTGGTGTTCTCTCATGGTGAAAACACTACAGTTTTCGGTGGGATAGAAGTACAATTGCGTGCGACCAGACGCAAATAGACCAACAAGAGGGTCTCTATGACGCTGTTAACATCATTGCAAGAGTGAGATTACCAAGGTTCCTAAATCTAAATCTCGACAAATTCTGGCAGCATAATGCCTTACGGCGTTAGTGGGAATTACTCAACACTATTTTATGCACGTGGTTCGCTGATAGATTAACAACTTCCCACGACGCCTTGTTCCGACTAAACCGACTCGTGATCTCCCTATTTAGTCAATTTTCAGCAAGGCACGGTTGTTTGTCTCCTCTCTTGCTTCCTGAAACATACTCCTCGT
The DNA here is from genome assembly GCA_027924645.1 of Cunninghamia lanceolata. Taxonomy (NCBI): domain Eukaryota; kingdom Viridiplantae; phylum Streptophyta; class Pinopsida; order Cupressales; family Cupressaceae; genus Cunninghamia; species Cunninghamia lanceolata. The sequence continues at coordinate 18,461,432 of BSBN01000274.1, forward strand.
ACGACTTAGCATTCTCAATGAGGCGGTTTGTTTGCTCTCTCTTCCCTTTTCTCTGGGTCTTAATTTTGATTGTATTTTTATCGCACTTACCTTAACTATTTCTCTGATAATTTAGTTTGCTTATATTTCGGTCTCTCTCTCTTTCATTTTCTATGCTTTCTTTATGTATATCCGGTCCTTTCTTCATGATTTACATCAATCAGGGTTATCACTGCAGCTATTGTTGATATTAAACCTAACTTCCGGATGGTCTAGGTCACATAGGCTGGTTTACTACTTCGCTGGACTTGGTCTCCTAATCTTCTCTGATCTAGGTTCCTCCTCTACGTATGTAAATTTTAGCGGAAGGGTCCATCAACTTAGTTCTCTTATCCCATGTGGGAAATGTCGCGCATTTTCTCCTTTGTGTTTTCCAATGTTAGTTTTTCTTCTTCTGACTCTCTTACAGGTTTACTTATGTGGACGTTTACTACAGTTGAGATTAAAATGGCCTCACATGGAATGTCTGTGATGGCTTCTTAAGTTTATTTCCAGTGATCTTTTAAGTAAGGTGACGTGTAATTTTCCTCTTCATTTTCCCGGTATTGAATCGCGTTGATAGTGGAAACTTCCGAGAAACTCTTTCCAGAGTATTACAGTAATTTCCTTTATGCTCTCTTTAAATTATAATTTTATTTTCTCTTAATTATAATTACTGTTGTTATTATTACTAATCATTAATATTAGTGTTCTTCATGTAAATCATATACCATTGTTAAGTTATGTAGGAGGCTCTTCACTTTATAAAACCCTTACCATGGAAATATAACAAAATCTCCGTTTAATTACGTTTGTACTCCACGTAAGACGAAAACATAAATCCCATATCTTGAAACCTTTTTTTTTTTGACTTAATTTTGCACATCTCCTTGTTATGAATGATAGAGAGGGCCTCATAAAATGGCCCAAGACACCTCTTCTATGTATATATATACCATATATATATATATATATGTAATATATATACATATATATAACTAAATATATCTATATTTATTTACAATTCCCTTTCAAAACATAATGTGTATATATATATATATCTATATATATATATATAGATATATATGATATATATATATATATATGTGACATATATTATGCCAATTCCCTTTCGAAACCTAATGTGTAAAATAGAGATAATTATCTCTCTTTCTCTATCTCTATATATATATATATGTTATGCCAACCAAAACAAACCATAACCAATGCATATATGTTAGGGCTAAATAGCCCTAACATTTTATGCTTAACATTTTATTTTATTTTATTTTGTTTGCTGTGATAGAGTGATGGCGGCAGAGGTTGGGCCGCGCAGAGCACACAGAGGGAACGGACTGTGGGGTGGGCGGAGGTCGGACGTGCAGAGGGAGGTTTGCCGTGGGTCACGGGCCGCGCGAATATACAGCGGTGGGCTTGTTTGGTGGCGGAGCGTAGCTCCGCGGGAGGCACAAGGGTAAGGGGATGTGGGGAGGGGTGGAGCCCCACCCACATCCCACGATGTGGGGAGTGGGTGGGGCTCCGCCCCTCCCCACACCTCTGTTTTGAAAGAAACGGAGACTGCGGTGGGGATTACTCCCCACCACCCACCTTGTAATAAGCCTCGACTATGTGTAGAATACACAGCGATTTCAAAATTTTGACAGTCATAACTTTATTCAGTATTTAGTGCTTTTCGATGATATATAATATCAATAATATATTTATATATGTATATATATATATATATTTCAGTCTCTTAATAAAATAATTTATTCAGTTTCTATTATTCTGTTTAAAAAAGAATGATAATTACATAACAACTATATTTTATATATATATATACTCTATTTGGATATTACCATTCAACTTTCTCCATTACAACAAATAGTTAGTTTCTCATATTCGGTAAAAATGGTAAATAAATAACAACTAAGATATATATATATATATATATATATATATATATATATATATATATATATATATATATATATATATATCCCATTTTCATAAATCACTCAATTTTCTCAAATTGACAAACAGAAGTATATACATACTAGATTTCCCTTAATCTTTACAAATTAACTGAAAACACTAGTTATGGAGAATAAACTTAAACATTTAAAAACTGGCTTTTCCCTTATAGCAATGCACTATAAAACTAACCTTTCAACTAGTTAAGCAGTTCCAATCTTATAATTACATAAACAAACTCAGATTAGATTGCAAATAAGTTATGAACTCTTCCTTTCAATAACACATTAAACACAATAGAATTGCTATTTAAAAAGGTTTACAAAGCAACAAACTTGAAAATTTAAGGTATTTGTTTACCACATTCATATTATAGAGAAGTTAACTCTTCCACTACATATAGCAAGAGATCATTTTAAACCATGGATTCATACAACTAACTTCCCAGATATGAACTTCCTTCTCCCAAACAATATACAACTGATAGCTTGTGACAACCAAGTAAAACACCATCAGTAACAAGATCAGGGAGGTGATTTCCTTCACTCCCAGGGTAATCATAAATTACAACAATATCAAGAGAGGCGCTCTCTCTTCAACTCTTATGAAATGAACCTGGCCTAATTCTCATGACAAAGAAGAATAACTATTTCTTCATAAATATAACTCCTCCCAAGCCAACCAGAAGCTCCAAGAGAAAACATGCGTATCAAAGACAAACAAAGAAGAAAACACCACTCATCTAGCTCTCCTCCCTTCCGTAGACCCGCAAGAGGGTCACCCCCGAGCTAGGGAGACCATACTCACACCTGGGTAACTCAAGCATTGCACTTCACAACAGTAACAACAACAATCCCAAAGCACACAAACACCCGTGGGTAATTTACACAACACGGAAACTCAACTACAGTGAGTTTCATAAGGGGCAGGAGAGTGGACACACTCGACTCCAGAGTGTCACCCTGACAGATAAGTTAACCAATACAATTTCTCTTGGTCTCAAACCAAGTTTGATCACAAATTTTTAAGAAATCTGTATTTGACTCTCAAGTCAAAGATACAGTCACAGATACATGCCCTCAAGGCTTTCAACATCCCAAAAGATGGAAATAGGTATGCACCCGAGGAGGATCTCTCCTCCCCTACCCCAAACTTGATGAGCATTTCTCCCAAGTGGGAGGAGCTCTGTCAAACAACCCGACAACAAACCCTACAGAAAATAAATCTAAACACAAATTCACACACTTTACATACACATTCAGCAAAGGTAAAAATCAAACCAACCTTACAAAGCCCTCCTGGAATGAAGCTGTTTCAGAGCCCACAGAGTTCTCTTCCAACCTTAGCCACCAACTCCCTCTCCCTTCTCTCTCCTGCAAGCTAACTTTTCTATTTTTTTGGTAAAACAGAATGAAAGTTTCCCCACAATTCAACTAACTCCCTCTCATCCCAAAATTGGAAACAAATAACCCAAATTCTTTTCAGTTTCGAGGAATGGGGATGTGACACTTGTCACTTCCTCACTCTTCCCCAAAACCACTATTCTGTCCTGGTGGCTTATGTCACTCACCCATCCCTAGAGTACTCCTTATCCCTTTCCTCATGTCATTTCTCTTTCACATGGGAGAAATAAAAGGAGTTAAAGGAGGAAAAGACAGGTGACCCACGCCCCTTCTTCCCTCCTTCACATGGGTGTCCCCACAGCACATGGGGGAATCTCACTAATGGAGGGGGTGACTTCAAGTCAATCCTTCAATAATGGATGGGCTTGTAGTCATCTCTTACCTTGGGGATTGTAGAGGGATGGGTTGGGTGTTGGTACAACCCATCATGTCCGCTCCATACCCCAATTTTCGTCACTTAACTTCAGGGGGAAGTTAAGATGACTAGATGGAGGTTACTCAAGGGTTACCCATGCCAAATGGGCCCCTGGACCCATGGGGTATAACCCAGGGTCAACTTTAACCCATACAAGACACCCCTGGTCAAGGTAAAGCACAAGAAAAGGCCTCATAAATTTAAATAAAATAAGGAAATTCAAATTCAATCTTTTTACAACACAAATTATAAAATAATGTTACATGAGGGTAACCTAACCCACTCGACCATACGAAAGACCACATTACATCATTACATCAAACACAGAGAGATCTCGGTTCCTCGTGGAACCAGATCGGCTTAACAGGGAACAACAAATAACAAGGTGCAGAATGATCTTCGAAATCTGTGGTTCAATTAGTAATTCCTGCACACTAAATTACAAGATCAGTAACCACATAAAATCATCATAGCCGAAGCAACTTAAAAACATGCATTATCATGACATAGTACTAATTAACATAAATGAAATCATATTACAATTTTCCATCATCACCTAATTAATTTTTTTTTGAAATGTAAACTTATCCAAACATCACCCAATTAGTTTTTCCGAAATCATAATAAAGTTTAATAGTTTGACAATTCCGGGAACTGCTATCCCACAAACATAAAAAGTAACAATAACAGTAATGTAAATAGTCATAACAACAGAAGTAAAAAGGGCGGTCCTCACAATTAAGAAGTGTGAGTGTGAATCAAGTGTGTATGTATGCTCTCTCCTCACACCACAAGGTGATCTTGGAGATCAAAAACACCCACTTGGTTTTATTTTTTCATACCCTTCCTAGGAGGCCTACTTGGAGACACACCACTCCAAGGGATGACTTCAACTCTAGCATTCTGTCAGAGTATAAATAGTGAGGTGTAAATTGAAAGACACCCTCTTTGGAAGTCAAACTCTTGTCACTCTTGGCTAAGCTCCAAAGAACTTTATACCTTTGGGAAGTGAAGGTGAAGGGTGGGTTACCCCTTTCTCCTTGCTATGTGGCATTATTTCCCTTTCATTTCACAGAATTGGGCCCCCTGTACCTTGAGTATGTTGGGGACATCCTTAGTTAACTTGTGAGACCTAGAGTAAGACCTATTGGCCATACCCATTTGACTAATCTAGGGCTTGATGATGTGTCTTCTTCAAATGCTTTCTTAATCATCACATTCTTCAAATTTCAAATTCAAACTTGCTTATGTGTGTTGCATGTATGATTCATGAGTGTACATGTGTGATCATTTGTTTGCAAATTGCCAAATCAAGCTATAAACACAAACACATAAGGATTTCTTCCTAAACATTCTTTCCAACACATTCTCTCTAAGACAAGTCAACTTCATCATCCTAATCATATCCTAATCATAATCATCCTCTTTCTAATCAAATCAACATCACTCTAATCATTACACATCGTCCAATCATTCCAACCATCTTCACCTTGAGTACACTTGTCCTTCATCCTAATCACATTACCTTAATCACATCTAATCATATCATAATCACCTTTCCTAATCACATCATCCAATCATTCCGTCCTAGTCATCTAATCAATTTCATCCTATCAATCCTAATCATCCCACATCATCATCAAATTCCACATATCCAATCAACTTCATCCTAATCACATCCTAATCATATCTTCATCATTTCATCCTAATCATATCCTCATCATCATTCCACATTACCCAATCAACATTATCCCTAATCTCATTCTAATGATATCCTAATCATCTCCACATCATCATCCTAGTTCTAGTCCACTATTCAAAATGGTCCTCATCCTTAGAAAGCCCAATCCTAATCACAAGGCCAAGATCACAATTAGAGGTGGCCCTCCTCCTAATCCAAATCATGAAGACAATGCAAGACCCAAGATCACAATTAAAGGTGGCCCTCCTAATCCAAATCATGAAGACAATGCAAGACCCAAGATCACAATTCAAGGTGGCTCTCCTCCTAATCCAAATCATGAAGACAATGCAAGACCTAAGATCATAATTAAATGTGGCCCTCCTCCTAATCCAAATCATGAGGACAAACCAAAGCCTAAGCTTATAATTAAAGGTGGCCCTCCTCCTAATCCAAATCATGAAGACAATGCAAGACCCAAGATCATAATTAAAGGTGGCACTCCTCCTAATCCAAATCATGAGAACAAACCAAATCCCAAGCTTATACTCCAAGGAGCCTCTCCTCCTAAGCCCAAGTTCATACTTTGAGGAGGCTATCTCTTTAGTTATGAGGATGAGACAAGTCCAAAACCCAATTCATCCACACATCCAATCAATGCCACATCAACTTATCCCACATCTTTCCATGTCAATTCACTTCACAACAAGAACATGTGAGCCCAAGTCAACCTTGGCAACAAGATCAAATGCCCTCAACTTCATACCAGACCAATCCACCTACATATCATGTCAATTCTACATCATCATCAACTCAAGCACCATAATATCATTTTGCTCAATCTACCTATGAAGAATCTCAAGATGATCTAGAGGAGCTAGAAGACTTTGAAACTTTACAAATAGTTAATAGGCTCTTAAAGTCCAATCTCAATAGATTTCTCTTACAATTAGTTCAAGGAGGAGCCAAATTGCCAAGTGAATTTGACATATTCACAATTAGAAAACAAGATCCAATCAATGATGTTGTTATTTCTAGGGAAACCCATAAGGATATTACTACCATGTCCATGAAACCCACAACATCTACACACAACATCCAAACACCCCCTTTGACTAATCAATCCACCCATCCACTACATGCATCCTCTACATCTATGGAAATAAGCCAACCAAATGTTCCCACATCAATAGAGACTTTGTTAACACCATCTTACATGATCAACTCACATGTGTCACAAGCACCTCTAGTCTCTAATCAAAGTGTGCCACATTTTAACTCATCTCATATCAATTATACATCACCATACTCCACTTCTTCCAATATCAACCAACATCCATATCAATCCATACCCCAAGATCTTTTATCTACATATACCACCATTTCACCCTACCATGGAATTCATTCACAAGACTCTCAAGTACCTTCACAACAAGAACATACAAGCCTAAGCTATCCTATGCAGCAAGACCAAACATCCTTAAGTCCTTATGCTACCTTTGACAAGGGAGATACCAATCTAGATTATGTATCCTATGAGTACCCTCCATCATTATCCACTCAAATGCCAATCCACAAGCCTACTAGTCCTATACCAACACCATCATGTACTCCCAATCCTAATTCCTTAGTCCACCAACCTTCTAATCCCTTGAGCCCTTCATTACCTTCGCCACCATGTTCCCCCAATCTTTCACAAAAGGTTTCTTGGGTGGTAACCCTACAACAATTGGTCCAAGTGCAATTACTTGAGCTACCCTTGATAAAACCATCCAAGCCTAATCCTAATACTAAGCCTACAACACCATGCACCCTTATTATCCATCCACCCATACGCTTATGAAAGATGTGATACAATGGCTATTAGCAAGGAATCAACCATCTCCATGTCACCAAACACCTATCCTTGAGTCAATCAAAGAGCCTTCAAAAGCCTTACCTATTCCTCCAACCCCTTCATATAGTCCACAACCCCTTAAGTCTATTGAAGAGTCTCCCACTTCCACTCCCATTCAAGAAAACCAAGAGTTGTGTCAAGAGTCTAATCTAAAGCATGTGGAAACATCAAGCCCTTATTCTAATCAAGATCAAATTTTTTCCATTCAGCCCATCTACAACCTATACTTTCTTTATGATACCTATAAAGAAGCTATCCATGAGCAACTTGATCCTATACCTATCCATGAGAAAACAATCCACATCCAACCTATCCATAACGCATATATTTTCTATGATCAAGATGATATCTATGGGGAAGAAGCTATCCATAAGCACCTCAGGATCTTATCCATAATCCTATACCTATCCATAAGCAAGATATCCAAATTGCTCCTATCCATCCTCCATATAGCCCTATCAATAATTCCAAAACATCTACTTCCCTTGATGAGACACTTGGCTCCCAAGTAAACATAGATGATCAAACCAATAGCTTGGATCTTAATGAGCATAATGATACTCAAGTTTGTAATGATCCTTTGTCACCCACTATCGACCATGTTGCAAATCCATCATCATATTATATTGGTCTTACCACCCTCATCCATGAATGTTCTTCCCTAGGACAACAACAACCATTGTCTTCCACTTCATCTTCTCCATCCAATAATGAACTCAAGTCTAGTGTTCAAACTACACCTAGTCCCATAGTCCATCACATGCTTCAAAACATGAATTATCATGGTAAAGGTTTAGGCCTTCGTGAACAAGGAATTTTGGAGCCCATCCATGTCAAAATCCCTCCATGCTCATATGGCCTTGGATACACAACCCAAGGTAAACAACCTAAATATGTTGGTACTTCCTCCATGCCTCCTAAGTCTACCACTTTCCATCGCAAATCCTATCATACACTCAAAACATATGTTGCCATTCCACCTCCATTATCCTACAAATGTCAAAAGCATGTGACCATACACCTTCTACCATCCACTTTACCTCCATTACTTCCAACTCCTAATATCCCTCCATCCACTTTACCACCACTTCTCCCAACGCCAAGTCCATCCATTTACACATTCCCTTCAATTCCTAATCATGACCAATCAATGCACACATCGTCTAAACAAGAAGCTTCCACCAATCCCAAGGGATTCAAACATACAAGTTTGGATGCCTCTACCCAGAAAGAAAAAAGTCTTTAAGATCCTCATGCCTTAAGACATCAATGCAAAGAATTAAAGCAAAATCTATGCAAACAGCTATATAAGCCCATACCTCCACAAGAAAAGTCAAATACTAAAATGGTTTGGGTTCCTAAGCAAAAAGCAATCAAGTCAAATGAGGCATCCACATCTCAAAAATCCCAACCATTCTCATCCATTCTAAAATCCCATTCTATATACAAATCCCACAAGTCAAGCAAAAATCATAAAAATACTAGGTCCATGTGGTACCTAAATTCCTACATCAACCATCTCCTAACCAAACATCCCCATTACTTCCTACACCTCCTCCACATTGAAAGCTTCAATGTTTATCACGGTGTGTGCAATAGTTGGTCATGGTTCCTTTCCATTCCAAAATTCCCGCATACCTCCATCACCCCATCATTCAACTATTATCCTACATATATTCCCTATCGCTTCCCTATGGTTCATGCTTTTGCATAAGCCTTTCATACATTCCTACATAATCCACATCATAATCCACTATGCGTCCTTCCATAATCCACATCTTAATCCACTATCTACCTAATCCATCTCTCTTCAAGCAATCCCCTACCAACATCTTGGGCATAATGATTTGACATGGTCCATGCGATGACATCACTCTCTAATCAGACTATCACCTTTCATGGAACTAGATGCTTGTGTCCCTCCTATCCATATCCATATACCATATCTAAAAAAAAGAAAAAAAACCAAAATAGTAAAGGGAAATCCCTTCGTTCAATAGTGAAAACCACCCTTGGTGGTGCCTTGGATAAGTACCATGATGAAAACCTAGGAAATAGGCGTCATGTGTAGGTTGATCTTCTATGTCACTTACACTTGGGGGCATGTTGTCTCATCCAAACTATCTCTCCCATCATATCATTTCCATACCATCCTTATCCAATACACCTATATACTTATCTTATTGAGTACATCCATCCTCACTTCCTCCTTTTAAGCTTGATGAAGACATAGGGGCAAAATGTTGAAATATGCTTTTGATATCTCTTAGTATACCTCATCCCTTCCAAACAATCCCATTGTCCTCTTGTTATAGGCTTTATCATGAAAAATCCTAAGTACTATACCTAGAATGGGGCATGTTATTCTCATGTGACATAGTCTTCAAAAATCACATCCTTTCTCTCTTACGCATACATCCATTCCATCTATTATTGCCTATCCTTCTACCTATCTCTGTATCATGAGTCTTCCATCCTATCGACCACCCTTTTATCCATTCATCCATTCCAACCTTCTTCCTTACACTTAGACTTGGTTTTCCCCTTGTCATTGGTATTTAGTATTTAGCACTAAGGCTACCCAAAATGGTCACCCAATGCCATCCCAAAACATGTCAAAAAATCCAAAAAAAATAAAAACATCTCCAAAAAAAAAAAAAAATCAAAACGTGTCAAAAAAATCCCCCAAAAAAATCATAACATTTCAATAAAAGCAAAAAAATCAAATATTCTCAGAAATTAAAAAAAAATCAAATATTCCTACAAAAATCCAAAAAAAATCAAAACATTTCAACAATCCAAAAAAAAAATCAAAACATTCAAAATTAAAAAAAAAATTGAATATGCAACCAAAAAATGCAAGCAATAAAACCAAATGCAAATCAATCACATTCTTCAATCCAATCACTCAATTCAATTCTTCAAATCAAATCCATTCATCAATTCAATTCTTCCAATCAATTCATCCAATCCATTCATCAAAATAAATTCATCAAAATCAAATCAATCAAATCAAATCATATCAATCCAAAATTCCAAGAAATGATCCAAATGCAAGTCGATCCTTTATCCATACCAATCAATTCAATTGAAATCTTGTCAAATTATCCATTTCCATTCAATGGTCTTTCTCCTAATCTTGTCGTAAACCAAATCAATCAATCATCATTATCATCAATGGGATATATCATTCCCTAATCCTTGTGTTGATCTAGGGATATCTCATTCCCCGCCATGACAACACTATCATTATCAACAATCATCAATTAGTCAATCAATTAATCATTGGTTTACAGCTTGACAGGGGAAATACCTTGTTTGTTTTTGTATCATTTGTGCATACTTGCTTGCTTTCTTGTGTGTCATCATTTTTATCTTGCATTTGAATCGTATCCCTCTCTTTCCAGCTAATATTCATATATTATGTATGTTGGAATAGATTTTTGCATTAACCTTTGCATCTAAGGTCACATCATACCTTTTGAGCATTAGGACTTTAATGCTCTAAGTTTACTTCCTCATACATCTAGGCAAGGTTGTATTATGCTAGTGCACAAGACATATCATCACCTTGGTCCTTATACCCTAGTGCATAATGTCTAGTGCTATATCAAACTTCATGGTTTCTCACCTTCATTGCAGCATAATGCATCATTCATTTCTTTTATCCATTCCCTTATCTTTCTTCCTTGATCAATCCATTTCATTTCGAGAACCTACCCATGTTGTCCAACCCGCCTATCCTCTCGAGGGGGCATCATCATCATCATCCCACATCATCGTCCATTTTCCTCTATCTATAACTTAGCTTCTTTGAAATAATGTTACTTGACATAAATCTCATCATGTGTCGAACATCATCTCAAAGAGAGGCAAAATGTAGACACCCAAAAATGTCCATGTCTTGCAACACCTAGTCAAATACATTATTAGAGATATCATAAGACATTTTGTCCTAATCCCACTCCTAATCCCACTTATCACACATTCTAATTAATTAAATAAATTATATTTATTTAATTAATTCCCATTCACATGTCCCAACTAATTCAAATAAAATATTTTAATTTATCCTCACCTTTCATCTTGTTGCAACACTTGTCTACCTCTCAATATGAATCATGTGTGGTAGTAAAACTTTCATTTAATATCCTTCACATGCAGAACTAATTTAAATAATCTTTTATTTAAATTAGGTCTGCTTTATTCTCTTCCACACACTTGTCACATGACTACAACTCCTCATGGAGTGGGAAATCCTATTTGATCCTAGTCGTCCACATCGTTCAATTATAGCCCTCCATTCAAATTACTCACTTCCTATAAATCAACCCTCTCACAAGAAATTTGCATAAAATGAGTTTTCAAGTATCCTTATGCTGTCAAAATGACATTAGAGCCTCTCATCATTCATCCTCATGCCATTGTTATGCTGCTAAAATAGTGAGGAACCAACATTCCTCCCATACTTAACCTTCAAAATCATGTATTCCTATGCAAGATTGAGAAGAGCAATGGAGATAAATCAAGTGTAGCATGGAGATTGGTTTGCATTTGCATTTTTTATTTTGATTTTCATGTTATCTTGTGCTCTATTGTGCTTGTTAGGGTTTCATCATTGTTGTTTATGCTTTTACCCTAATTTTTACCCTAGCTACAATACCCAATTAGGCTGAACTAATTGATGATACAATTGATGTGGATATATATGTTAGATCATTTTTGGTATTTGTATGAAAGTGATATAGATGCATGTGAATTCTATCAGAGTAGTGCGAACATACATTGTGAATTTTGAGTAAAAGATCAGAGTGATGCGAATGCAGAAGAAAGACGTTTATTGGATCGGAATCAGATAAAGTGTACAAAGTCAGTTCTTTGAGCTACATTGGAACTATATCATGTATATGATAGATGCATTTATAGTTGTTTCTTCCTTCTTTCTCTAGATCTTTTCCATTTCCTTGTTTTTTTCTACAGGATCAATCCTTTGCACTGGTTCATTCCTCTCAACTGGATTATCCTTCCTCACATTTCTGCTTCTGCAATACTTGGAGATGTGGCCAGACCTATTGCAAATGTAACATATAACATTCTTCTGACCAGTATTCCTTCTAATCATTCTAGATCTACATTGATTAGCTTTATACCCAAATCCATAGCATGTATAATAGTATGATTTGAAAGATTGAACCATGTATTATTGTTATAGCCATTCATCATTTGACTTCTGCATTCACTAGTTTTATGACCAAATTTCTTGCATATAAAACATTGACCAGAAAAAGGTGGTACATTTTGATTGATTCTGCTTCTACATTCTATTGCTTTGTGACCAAATTTATTGCAAGAGTGATAGAAACTATTAAATTATGGGTACATTTGTGCATTTAGTTGTCTTATTGGTGATCTTCTAGCTTCATTCCTTTGATTATTGATCCACTTGCCATTGTTCTTATTTCCAGCATTTGATGTTTGAATTAAATTTGAACTTTCACCATTTTCAAATCCTAAAGCTTCTTTATCTTTAGGGCCTTTTAGATTTGCAATCATTTCCTCAAGCTATGTAGTACCCATCTTAAATTTGTTTTCATAACTTTTTGCTTTGTCTAGATTTGATTTTAGATTTACAAACTCTTGCTCAAGCCTTGAACATTCTTTAGATTTGCTTTTCATCGTTCCATTAAGACATTTGTCATTTCTTTTCTTTTCTTCAACTTGCACCTTCAAACCATTAATGGTTTCATTTGCTTGCTCCAATTGTTCACTAACTTCCTTATGCCTATCTCTAAACTTCTTGATTTGCTCTTTCAATTTTCCAATGCATTCATTTGCTTCCTTGACATTTTCTTTCAAATCTTTGTTTTTACCTTCAGTTCTTTGAAGATCTTCAAGAGCAGCATTGAGTTCTCCCACTTTGTCAAGTATACAATCTTCTTTAGTGAATTTAATAGCAGGAATCTCTTCCGGATGAATAACTAGTCTTCTAGTAGCTATGTGTTCAATTTCCAAGATCTTCCCTGAGCAGTCAAGCTTCTTCTAGAGAACCTGGCTCTAATACAAATTGTTGAACACCTAGAATACTAAGAGGAGGGGTGATTAGTATTATTTTAAACCATTCAAACATTAGATATCCAATCCATTTAGCAGAATTACTTACAATAAATGAAATAAAACATAAAGCATGTAAGAACCACACAAAACACAGTGAGAATTAGCTCACAATATATTATAATGGGTTATAGTATATTTACAGAAGTGCTCACTACAGGTGGACTCACTATCCAAGTGGACTAATTGCTCACTGAGAAAAAGATAGAAGAAGAGTTGTGGATCACTACCTAGATTGAACTACCTAGCCATCCATCCATTCAAACTTGAATCTCATCCATTGATCATCCCTTGAATCTTGAGGCAAAATTCTAATCCAATCCAATCATGCCACTTGTCCAATTCTCCTTTCTTGAGGATCCTCAAGCAATCTCAACCATTGATCCTCCAAATTCATTCTAGCCCTTCAATCCCATCTCCAAAAATCTATAAATTGATGCCTCCACCTCCCATTTCAACAAGTCATTTTATGCAAAGTTATTCTACCAATTTGAGTGCTCACATCCATTAGAATTAGTGCAATTCTAGTCTAAGTTTAGTTTAGCATATCACATCTTAGGGCATATCATTACTAATAGGCTTAGATAGGGTGCAATTAGATAGTTTAGTGTGTTAGTATTTTAGCTCAATCTTGAGGTCCCTTGGACTTGAGATTGGGTATGTTTTAGGTTGAATTTGCATCCATTTAGGATCTCATTTTCATAGGGTAGACACTTAACATTCGTGGTTTTGATAATGCTGGTAGACAATCCCTAGTTACCATAACTTTACTTGTAAAAGTTAGACCCATGACATTGTCTACCCTTTTTCATGTCATGTCTGGTACACTTTCATATTATATGATTCTTGGTAGATTGTGGATTCATGCTATGGAGGCAATTCTATTTGCCCTTCATCGATCACTAATGTTTATATATGAAAATAAACTTCACACCATTGAAGTTGATTCGGAGCCAAACAATTGTTTACAAATTGAAATGTAAAAACAAGTTCTCAATCACAAACTTCTCAACAATTTAAAAAATGATTCATCAATACCTCTTGCCATAGATAATGTTGTGCAAGATTCTCAACCATCATCAAACCCATTCCTTGGTGATAATTAGGGTTCATTAGATTTTACCCCTAAATTAATATGGGAATACAAACTCAATAACACTGAAACATCAAAAGTTGCGTCGATATCATCTAAACAATCTATGGAACCATCTAAAGAACCTAAATTTTCTTTATACAACAATAAAGACAACACTCTTACATACACTACTGAATATGATACCTATGAGACTCCACCATCTTCAAAATAAATGGACTCTCTCTATGATCGTGGATTTCAAATCCTTTACAAAAGTTGTGACTATGTAGGCAATGGTTGTGGTGTAAAACACAAAGGAATCACAGTCCCCTTAGAAGTTGTTGCACATAACTCTTCGACTAGTATTGGATATAGTCCATTGAAACCCACCAAAGCCTACTATTATCATACTATTAATGTTAATACAATATCAACAAGATCAAGACTAAATATGATATATCCTAAGATGATTGACATGAATTGTTTACCAGGGAATATCCCTTTGAAGTAGGTAAGTACTTCTCCCTCATTTAATCGAACTTAATATAGCACCTATTCTAGCTGCTCTCAACGGTGGCCTCCTCCTAGATATATATGTTCCTAGCATTGTGTTTTGTTCCTCTGTGTTATCTTAAAAGTTGTTTAGGTGTGTTTTGATGACCCTTGATACTCTTGTAAGGTCAAGGATACAAGAAGACCGCCTCTATTGTGACCATTCTTCTATTTGTTTCTCTATTCTTCTATTCCTCCCCTCTATTTTATTGTTGTGTTGTGTCTTGGGGGCATACGTTGTGGAGGATGTCTTGGGGGACATTTTTCCACGTTGTAAACCCAAGTCACTTTTGTTTCCTCTCTCATTTTATTGTTTCCATTCTTCAGTGGCTCTACTAGTCATCAGATGACGAAAACAAATAAATACAAATAAATATTGTGCATCCCTTTAGAAAGAAAACAAAAATGGACCTAGTCCATATATGAAGATAGGTTGATATCTATTACTGACACTTAACTAGTTGAATCACTTCATGTTGTGATTCCTATTGTTGTAGGAAACCTTTGTAATACTCTAAATCTTCTTCAATGGACTTTGGATTGTTTTGTATCTCACCTTGTAGTTACACTTGGTTCTAAGATACCTACATTATAACCTAATAGCTATACTCAGTTTCAAACTCGCAATTATAGCCTTGGTCTATTATGTGATTTGAGAAATGATTTCTATGTAATTTTCATAATTTGATTTGGTTGTTATCGTAGAATAAGATTTTCTAACCAAAGCTTAAATATTGTTGTTAATGTTAGCAAATGATAATGATGTGTTTGTGGGAACATTTGGCGATCATGGCACATGTCAGTTTGGGGCATGGGCTTTGCAAAATCTCTTGTTCCCTTGCATGTTTTTACTTTACCTTAAATGTGCTTGATATAGGAAAGCATGATCAACCACTTTAATAATGTGGGGGCATATATCATGGTAAGTACTTGATTTTTTTTGGACATTGACAAAGCATGTTTGCGTACACTTGATTTTCACTGTAAGGCATCTCCATGATGTGGGTGGGGTTGTGTACTTTGTCTTGTTACATATACCTCATTTTCACTATAAGGTGTCTCCATGATGCGGGTGGGGTTGTATACCTTGAGGACATGCTTCCTTTTCACTATAAGGCATCTATGTTATGTGGGTGGGGTTGCATTTTGAAAGCCCTTTTACAAAAGGTAGGATGGTGTAACTCTTGAGCAAGTTGCACATTCTTTAAACAAAGTCCTCATCGTGAAGCAGGGTTGGATCTTAAGTCATTCACCCTTAAGCATGTCTTTTGTGGTTGTGGTAGTGTAGCTCAATCGTTAAGTGTGTTTGGTGTGTCTTAGATAGTGGAGTGCAACTATCTAGCTATATTCCCTACACTATATAGGGTCCAAAAATTACTTGTAAATATAGGGTCACGATCACTGACTATAACTTTCGGAGTCCCATGCAGTTTTTGAATAGTATTCATAAAAGCTATTGCACAGTGCTTGCTGCCAATGGTTGTGCCAAAGCACAAAAGTGGTCTAACTATATTCCCTACACTATATGTGTTTTACATGTTTTGTGTGGTCTAAAGACATGTAGCGATGAGCTCCCCCCACACTGTGTGTTTTACTTAGAATTATATATATGCATAATTGCTTAATCATGTCTTCTCTTGACATATTCTCTATGACTTGTATGACTATACACATGTCTTCTCTGTGTATTGCCTACTTTCGCTATCTTCTCCATGTATTGTGTTCTTTCTTACTATATTCACTATGTCTTATGTGACTGTTAAGTGTTTTTTTATCTTTGCCTAAGCTTGGGGGCTAGAAAAAGCCCTTCAAACTTAGGATGTGTCTTCATTCTTGTGTTTGATATGCTTTGACCATACTTTAATGCACGTGCTAAATTGTAAGATCACACACACATTAAAGTGGGGGCTAAATGTTATGGAGTAAAAAGTGGACACATGCCTTTTTACCTCCTAGTTTAGCTCCTAGGTCCCTGTGAATACATTATACTTGCAAAATATTCTACCTGATGAGAAATCCCTTTGAAACCCATGTCAAATGGGAACTAGGGGCCCATTTAATGCTTAACCCCAGAACAAAAAGGCTCCTTGCGACTTGGGCACCCGCACCCAAGTCCTTCCTGATTGGTCGGGGCAAAATTTAATCCATGTCAGCATAGGACCTTTAAATGGGTCTCTCCTTGTCGGCTCTTTCAATTAATTTATGAATGTTTAATGGTAAAGAATATATAAGTGAGTGTTTTGAATTCATTTTGGTAGAAGTTGATGATAGCAAACTTATGATATTGGAGCAAAGAGCTTTCAAGGCATTCATTGTGTTTGTAAGTACTTCACAAGGCAAGATATTTAATGAATAAATAGTCATTTTTTGTTCACACTTTGCTGGTTTCTTATGAGATACATAATGTATGAAATTAGTGTGGGCAATGTAGGAAATTAATTATCCATGTTTAGAAATCTCAAGAAGTCAACATTCATTAGTGAGGGAAAGATCAACTAGTGTAGGAGATTTATAGGAGATTTCTATGATAGGGGCAAGAGGTAGCTCAAGATTTAACATATAGATTAAATAGAATTCAAATGGTCTTTATCTAAGTGTTAATTTAGCTCAACATTCATTAGTGAGGGCAAGGTCAACTAGTGTAGGAGATTTCTATGATAGGGGAAAGAGGTAGTTAGGTGGAATGGTTGTAACTACTTCACAATGCAAGAAATTAGATGAATAAATAGTCATTTTTTGCTCAAGTTTCTTGATTCCTATAACATAACATATTTTAATTTTGGTTCATTTTTGGTAATGCCATCAACTAATATTTTATTTACTAGGTAGTTTTTTGCACGAGGTAGATAATTCTATTTACCTTAGTGAGGGACATGATCATGTTACAACATTCATGATATGTCTTCCATAAGAAGATCAAATTTCATAGCATCCTAGATAATCTAGTAATTTTAAAAGATTGTTCAATGGAATTATCATAAAATCACTATAAAGGACTAATATAACTCTCATACCTTATGTGAGGATAAGACATTGGGCAGGTGACTTGGATAGTCGAAGGTTTGGTAGGAGGTATGTATTTACTCTATTTGGAGGAGTTCTGAGTTTGATGAGTAAGAGGTAGCCCATAATTAATCTATCCACAACCAAAGTAGAGTATATGGCTACTACCCCTATCTCTAAGGAGGAAATTTGTAACTACAAAGATCATGTACAAGAATTGATTTTAATTAAAAAATAATTCAAATTGGTTGTGATAGCTAGAGTGCAATCTATTTAGCTAAGAATCCTATGTATCATGCTTGGACTATGCATGTAGATTTTCATTATCACTTTATTCAAGAAATGGGTACAAATGGATAGATTAAGTTGAGGAAGGTTGACACTCAAAAGAGTGTCAAAAATTATCTTACCAAACCTGTGAGCACAAAATAGTTCACTTGGTGCAGGTAGGCCACAGGCCTTGTTTCTTGTACTTAGTTGATTTATGTTTTCCATCAATGTATTTACAATGTGTGATAAGTAGGTGAATGTTAGGATTAAGGTGCCATCAATCTTGTGTTAGGGTTAACTGGCAAAAGATATCAATTAAATGCAAATAAAGATTAAACAGAGGAATGGAAATACATAGAAATAATAACGAGAGACAAGTTTTAACGTGGTTCACCCAAACTCAGGCTACATCCACCAAACAGAGAGTCTAATATTATTATCCAGTAAATCAAACCGATTACAATCAGCAATCCCTACAAATCAACACAACTGCAAATGCTACAATAGAATATATCAAAACCCTAACCCTTAGCTGATTTTATCAAGCCTTTTTGTCGGTCATAAAAAATAGGATTTTTCATGTCAGCCCTATATAAGTGCACAGTACAGTACTTTCCTGATCAGTCGCCACCTACCAACATCTTGTAAATCCTATGTATTTAATTACTCCTAATATTATTTTGTAGATGCATTCCATAAGGGATGTGAGATCCATTGACTACAATAAATATTTATTTATGGTGATAGTAATTTATGATAGTTTTACCTTGGGGTAGTAAATAGGTGAATGTAGGGCACCCAAGTCTATTATTAGCTTATGACATGTAAGGAAATTGTTATTATTAGATGCTTACATGTTATAAGAAATCAACCAATTTTGGGTAGCCTATTATGACTATTGCATATGTTGTCATTCATGTCAAAGGAGTGGTGATCAGAGGAGTTGTGATGGGAAATACATAAACATGAAAATGGATCAGTATCATCTGTAAATAGTTGTACCTTATCATCTAAAGTTCATTGATAGGTGAAGGTTGTCAAAGTATTATGCTATTTATGTCTTTATGGAATTGTAATTGTTACATATGTTGTCACTTGGTAAGAGTTGCATGAAGTACAAAGAAATTTGTTTGAGAAGTTATTAAGTTATCAAGAATGTTAGAGGCATAGGAGATTCTACTGCATTCTACTGTAGATGAAGATATGACCTCGTGTTTTGAAGAATAGCTATAGATAGCTATAAGGTTGTATGATCCAAATTTCAAAGCATATGATCTGCCAGAAAGACATCTGGAGTGAGCAGAATAAAAATAGTGTTGTAGTAAAAGTCTATCAGAGATGATACAAAATGCTACGACATTCCACCGCATCTATATATATGACTTGGTGGTTTGGAGATTATGTAATGAAAAGATAAAGAATGACATACTCAAGTTTCATGGGATATGAGTTAATGCAAATGGATGATTCAGTGTTCTGAGTTAAGACTATGACTAGACTATGTAAAGGATACCGACATCAATGTTTGAAAGCTTGCGCCAGAAAGTAGAAGCATAAACAAGAAAGAGGAGTGTATGAGAAGGTTTTCAGGTGTCATAATGTTCGTTGCATGAACCTCTTGATGATATTTCACTTCTTCGGTACCACATAGGGTCTGGAGCTAATGCATGAAAAGCTAAGTGCTTGCGGAGCTGACATGGTGTATCTGAGTGTTTGTGTCACATGTATGGAAGCATGAGATAGAAAGAAAGTTTGGGAGGAAGTAAAATGGGTACAGTAGATCCTTTGGTATGAATCACATAATGGGATTTCTCTCCTACATTACTGTAGATGATTTGGGAGTTGACAAGTAAGGATGGATACACGTTACATTAACGATGACAAAGATGATGCTTAGAAGGCTTGCGCAGGATATATATGAATTAAAAAATATTTCTACAAGTGTAGATATGTGAATGACAAGTGAATGATCCAAAGAGAGATAAGTAACTCTATAAGCAATAATGCATAACCTATAGCAGAGTTAGCATTGCGGAGGTATTTGAGCTATCAAAATTAGTTACATGATTAAGAAGATATCAAGGATGATAATTTGAGGTGTCTGAGTTATTATAATAAGTCAAGAATGTCAAAGTGTTAGTAGAGATATTGTTACAGAGGTAATTGAGTCATCAACCAAGAGTTGAAGAGTAGAGGTTGGTGCCTCATCTTGTAAGTGTTGTATCACTTCAAGGAGTTGGTGCTTCCTTTGGGTTGGTGCCCATAAAACTTTGTTTTAGGGATTTGGTGCTTCCTTTGGGTTGGTGCCCATAAAACTTTGTTTTAGGGATCTAGTGCTTCCTTTGGGTTGGGTCCCATAAAAACAATGTATTAGGAAGTTTGTGCTTCCTTTGAGTTGGTGGTCATAAATCATTGTATCAGGGGATTGGTGTCTCCTTTGGGTTGGTTCCAATAAAACTCATTGTATACTTCATTTTATTTGTGAGGCTAGATTTGGACTGTAGATCCAAGCATTTGGCTCACCTTGGTTTTTCCCATCTTGGGTTTTTGGTGAAGTCATGATTAGGAGGGTCCTCAGTGTGAACTATTTCGACCGTGTAGTAAGAGTAAACACAACTAAAGAAAATCCAATATAGAAAGCAAATGCAGATTTAGGTACTCAATATATCATAGATTCAAAATGTAGATATGCCAGAAACATGTGGGCTTACAAATTAGGGCTCACAGGCTTGATTATAGAATAGAAAGATATTGCATTGAAGCACCTTTTAAAAAAGAATTAAAACTATTTAGCAAGTTCTAATGATGAACTACTTTCCTACACATCTAAGACTTGTTCATATATAATCTCTAAGCTCAAGAGATCCTACGGGTCGGCCAAGAAAGGTTACAAACTCCAATGAAAGAGATGTAATGTGTAGCAGCAACTAGGTCAGTGTAGAACATATGGAAATCATCCGCAAGTGAATGAAACATGGTGTGGATCTCAGGATTCAGGTCAGCCATGTACCAAGGTGCCTTGAATGATGTTTCATTTAGCTTCGCAAGTCATGGAAGTGCTCTGCAAGTCTTCTCCTTCAGCTGCCTATTTTGAATGCTCTGTTATGATAAACAGTTGATCTTCTGATAGCGATATATTTCTAGAAACTGATCCAAATGAACTAAATTTTTGATATGATATGCACATGATGATGTTTAAATGCTAAGTCCTTCACAAGATCTAAAATGCAAACATGGAAAAATGTAGACCAAACTACTGAAACTACTTCAGACTGAACTCTGACTAAACTGAACTTGAATGAACTGGAACATGAAAGAAACAATAGAATGCAAATATTTTTGGTTGATGCAAGATTGCTCTGCAACTAGGGATACTCCTACATCAGACACCCAAGGTTGTTGGAAAAAGTGAGTCCCTCACTTTGTTGGGGCAATAGGAAAACCAAGACGGTCCACCTCATCCTGAGAAATCCAAGATGAATCTTCTTTTAGTCTACCTTTCCACTTTACCAAATAATTTTTGTATTGCTTGCCTTTGGTACTGTGTCCAACTCTATTGTCCAAGATGTCTTCAATTTGCTTTGATGCTTGCTGTGGTAATTGCTTCTTCAAGTCTTCTTCAATGTTGTCACTAGTTTCTCCTTCATGGTATTGATATAGGTCAGCAATGTTGAAAATAGGTGATAAAACCAATATCTCTGGTAGCTCCACTTCATATGCATTTCCTGAATGAAACTCCCTAAGTATCCTACATGGTCCAAACTTCTTCATCTTCAACTTGTTATATGTGCCCACTGGAAATCTCTCTTTTCTCAAATATACCATTACCTCATCTCCCACTAAAAATTATTTGTTTCTTTTCTTCTCATCTTTTGTTCCTTATACTTACTGTTCATCTCCTCCAAATGCTTCTTAACCTAATTATGTACTATCTCCATGTGTCCTACAAATTCTTCTGCCTCAGTACTCCTCTTATTCTCCATACTGATATCTCTCGACTCTACTACTCCTCTAGGGTTAGTTCCTATCACAATCTCAAATGGTGTCTTTCCTATGCTCCTATTCATTGAATTATTGTATGCAAACTCTACTTGTGATAGAATGAGATCCCAATTTCCTATCTTCACTCCGGCCTGTTGATGATTGTTTTGATGCAATCATAACAAAAGTTAAAATTCACATATAATGAACCAAAACTGACTTGAAAGATATGAAGGAATCGTTTAAGATTCGCTTAATCCCAAGTTTAATATGGTCAGGTCTTGACCTATTGGGCAAATTCAGTTGGTCAATGTGAAGCTGTAATGTTCAAGGGGCCTTACGTAATTTAAGGTTTCTTGTTGGTTTACTAGACTCAAACTATGTAAAAGATTAATAAATGTCAATATGTTGTTCATCCCTTTTGCATCAGAAAAAATGTTACACTGCTGCAAAACTTTAGATGATCTTTCTCAAATTATTGCAGCCTTCTCCTCTTCTTAAATATTTATGAAAATTGTCTACTTTCAACACTGTTATGCATACTCTTTCAAATTTGAGACAATTCCCTTTAAATTTCTACGTTTTCAGCTAAGTATTTCAGATGGGTTGGGAAAAGTTAGAAAGATCTAATCTACACCTCATTTAAATCTACCAAAGGATCTAATTGTTCTATTATGCACTATATAAATCATTCAACAATTTGATCAAATCCGTAGATAAAAAAACCTTAAATGTAAGTTCTGAGCATTTTCACAAACATACACTTAAAATTGCAAGCTCTCAGAGAAAATGTTTCCGAACACAATGAAGAGTAGGAGAACACTTAGAAGATAGATGCAGAACTCCAAATTCAATTGTATTAGAAACAAATAGTCATGCTTGATTTACAATGTCAGAATGACTCTTAGTTTCATTGATAAAACTACAGAGAACTTACAAGCCTTACATATACAGTAAGGAAGCTAGATGTTCCACGCACTCCTTACTGCAGACAATAGGCGACCTCCTTCCTCTACTTCTAAACTATACTAAGCTACTTTGCTAAAATCCCTATGTAAAATATTACAGTGTATCAAGGCACCATATATAGACTTTCTAATTGTCCTCAATACAACCCAAAAAACCCTAGTCTAAACCCTGGTTCAAACCCTTGGTTACAACAATAAATGCAGGTGAACCAGTTTCCCAAAATACCTCTGAACATACATCCAATCTGGGTGAGATATGCCTTTCTAAAACCCTAGCAACTCAGTAATAACTTGTGTGGTCTGCTGTAGTAATGTCCTCAGCTACATTTTGTCCTCATCAATGAATGGCCTTTGACTTCCTCGCCCTTCGTCCTTATCTCCCTCTGCTCTTGAGATCGGATTTCCTCTTCCATGATGTCATCACCATTAAGTTTCAACTCCCCACTCAACTGCAAACCTGCAAATAGATAAACAATAAGTATTATTCCATCAAATGAACAGCAAGAAATTAAAATATTTGATTAAATTAGGGCATGACTGTGCAAAATGCAGAAATCAGGCCCAAAAATGCCCTAAAAATGCACTCAAAACATATATTCAATGTCCAAAACATCATGGGTCAACCATCGTTGACCGGAAAAAAATGCAATCGGGCTCAAAAAAAGATCTCAAACTCTATCGCTCTGCCCTTTCCCACCCATCGGCGCGAGATATGCCGTCGGCGAGTCCAAAAAAAGATGGGCCGATCACCTTCGTTACACTGATGAAACCCTTTGTTTCAGCTTGTATGTTCCTTTTTTCTATCATCGGCGTGAGAATGGACTGATGTCTTATATTGGTGTGAGTTTCACCGAAAATAGCCTTAGCAGCTTGCTTTTCGTTCCTATCGGCATGACATCGCCTATTGGCGATTGCGAAAATTGATTGGCCGATGTACATTGTTTGGTCGATACCCTTTACGTTCCCTTATACCTCCCATCGGCGTGAGACTCCCTATTGGCGAGGCCATTTACTTTTCTTCTGATTGATATTTTCTGGCTGATACCCTTCTTTGTCATTCAACATGCTCCTTCTTATTCATCGGCGTAAGAATGGACCGTCGGTGAAGGCTTCAAATTTCATTCCGATCATTTTTGTTTCGCCAATCACCATCATATCGGTGTGAGCCCCTTCCATTGGTGAAGGTTTAAAATGTTGCTCCAATCATCATTCCTTACGCCGATTGCCTTTGCATCAGCGTGAGACTCCTTATCGGCGAGGACCTGAAATGCTACCCCGATCACTATTGTTTCTTTGATAGCCAAAGGCTATCAGGGAAACAACATCCTTCGGCGAGAAAATCCAAGGTATTGCCGATGATGTAAGTTAGGCCGATGACTATACCATTGGCGAGAGACAACCCTTTCGCTGAGAGAAATCCTAACATTGCCGACGACAGTTGTTATACTGATGGCTACCACTTGCAACTCCTTGATCTACTAATTCTCTTCCCCTCCCTTTTGCCCTGTCATTGGCGTAAGTCTCCTCTATCGGTGAAGGTTTAGAATGTCATTCCGATCGCTAATGTTTCACCGATAGGCCCATGTTTGTATACTGTGCCTTGTTCATTTGTCTTGTATGGTTAGACCTGCTGAACATACCAATGTGAGATATAGAATGGAACTCAAGACAAAATTCATTTTAACCTAAAACCACTTCAGATCCATCCTAGATGTATACTTCAAAATTTTAACCAAATGCTTACAAGGAGAAAGACATATAACTGAATTTGTATTATGCAAAACCTGATTGTACATTCTACCAAAATGATCATGACTTGCAAAATATGGCGAATTTCAAGATGGTTCAAAAAGCAACCCTAGCTCAGTTTTTATAAGGAATCCAACCATATTATGCCTTGGTACTAAAAATGTGTTTTTTTCTCTATTTTTAACAAAGTTTGGAACTTTTTCCTCTTTTCCCTTTACCACCAAGCAGAACAAAACACAAGCAGAAGCATAAAAAAGCAAAGCAACAACAGGGGTCCTCATTTTGCTAAGGAGTAAAATGGGGCGTGTTGTGAACATCACAACAACTAGCAACCAAACAAAACAATTAAATTCAAAGCATTTAAGAAAACTAAATGAAATGAATCCATAACTTCCAACTATCTTTCTTGCAAATTACTATTCAGTTTGAGACCTAAGGTATTCAATAAGGATGCATGAATTTTCATTTTCAGTTTAAGTATGTGCACGTGATTAATTATCCTCATCTTGAAGATTGGTTGAACAAACTAGTGACTGACATTAGCCTACGTAGTTGAGGATATTCCCTTATAGCTGACCAGATAGAGCCTTGCTGCCAGCGAGCATCCATAGCCCCAGCAAGGTTATCGTTACAATTCTCCTAAGTAGAGCCCCACTGCCAGCGAGCGTCTATAGCCCTGGTAGAGTTACTTAGATGGCTTAATCTAGATTTTCAGTATAATCCATTTTATTCATTTTATTTATTTTTTGATTTATTTTATATTTTATGATTTTGAAAGAGATTTCACAAGATATAGCAATTGTAGCTTCATGATGCAAGGAGTGGACACTTGCTGAAATTAAGCTGAGAATTGTAATGGTAGCAAGGGTGACCTTGGATTTTTCACCTAATATCTACACTGGTAGGTTCAACAAACCCAAGGATTTTAGGTGTGTCACCGTGAGAAACCTCCTTGAATTCTCAATCACATTTATTGAATACAAAATTTTAGAAGGTAAATAACTCTCTACATTCATGGTAGTCACAACAAGTTATGCATAAATTGCAAATGATTAACTTGAATATTCTAAATTTTATACTGTTTTGAATGGTTGCTGGCTTGCTCCTTAATACTTTAAAGTAAGACAAAGATCCATGCTGGGAGAAAACAAACAAACCAACCAAACAGACTGTACAAGACAGACAAAAAGAAAAAAAAACAAAGCAAAAGGACAACTGTACAAACAGAAACAAAACAACAAACAGAAAGAAGCAAAAAAAACAAAACTATATACAAATAGCTAACCTACAAAACTATACACAAACCCCCCCACAAGGCAAACAAAACCTAGGGAAGGACCCAAGAACACCCCTACTTGCATATTCCTTTAGATTGTGCAGGAGTAACAGGGTACTGGTTATGGTTCTCAACTTAGCAGATTTATCTTTGAATTCTGAAAAAAAATCTTGTATCCTAAATATACTGTATTTGACAGGATGATCTCTAATTATCAACAATTAAGGTAGCCCATCCTGTTCATGAGTAATCCATATGCATGTCCTATCTCTTGAATTTCCATAATCAAAATAGTATTCAACATTATTCACTGTGGAAAGGAAAGAGACAACCTGATGTATCTCTGGCTCTGTTGGACATGCTTGCTTTTTGACAGCTGGTCATCCATTTAACTCTGTATTTTCATCACCCAGCTTCATGTTAAGTCTATTTTCAAGTTGAAAGATGAATGACTCTAGATGTATCATTTCTTCATCTTTATCCAGCTTTGTTCCTTCATTTTGGATGTTTAGTTTATCCTCAAATTCAGCCAATTTCTCAATGTTCTTATCAGTTCTCTACACATCAGCACTTAAGTGAGTATATTTATCATCATAACCTGATATACAGAAATTAATCATTTCTAGATCACTTGTTAGTAAAGGTGGAACAACATCTTTTGATTGATAGGAATACTCCCCTATTTCATTTTTAAGATGACATTGGATTGGCACTGGACCATGCATAACAACTTCAAAATCTTTTGTATTTTCAATTTTCATGAATTGTTCATCAAATAACTTGCATTTATCATCTGGTAGAGAGTTTGATTCTATTAACCTGCAACAATCTTGATTTTGATCAGTTAATTCAAAGAAGTCAGCTACAACACTAGGATTTACTTTCTTTTCTATGACTTCTTTAGTTGCTATAGTGGGAACTTCATCAGTTTTAGTGCACTTTAATTTTGCCAATGCTTGTTTACATTTCTTTGCCAAATCATTTTCGTTAAAACTTTTCAGGTTAGATCCAGAGATTTCCTCTTGACAAATATTCCTTAGTAATTCCATATATTTATCAAATGTATCAAGATGAACCTCACTTTCCTTTTCCTTTTCATTAAATCCTCTTTGCTTATCATCTAGAAAAGAGACATGAGTTGTGATTTCCTCTCTGTATTTTTTTGGATAGTTATACCTTTCACTAACTTTAATCACAGCTGGACCTTGACAAAAAGACAGATTATTTTTCTTACCATCACATAATTCTAGCAAAGAGATCTTACTATCCTTTATTTCTAGCATTGGTTCCATCTTTGTATTCTCTGAACATTTAATGACCGTTGATGCTATATCCTCTTGTTACTCCATGATCTCCTCATTTTCCTACCAACTTTCAGCCTTATACACATCTGAGAGAGAGATTAGTCCTTTTAAATATAAATCTAACCTTGTAAGAAAAGCCAAACAATTAATTTCATTGTCCTCCGTGGACCTATGTATCCTACACCTTCCAAATAAGCCATAGCTAGATAAATTTTTAGGATAAAGCTGTCTATTTAAAGTTTCCTAAAATAAAGGAATGTCAACTTGAATACTATCCCCATATGAGTCCATTGAAAATGGGACCTTCTTTTCACCCTTTTAGGCTTTTGAAATTTTATGAGATCTAACATATCTCAGAATAAAGCATTCAAACTCAGAAAATCAACCTTAAATTTTATTTAGGCCCTCTTTCTAGTGCCAAAAACTGTTGATGATTGTTTTGATGCAATCATAACAAAAGTTAAAATTCACATATAATGAACCAAAACTGACTTGAAAGATATGAAGGAATCGTTTAAGATTTGCTTAATCCCAAGTTTAATATGGTCAGGTCTTGACCTGTTGGGTAAATTCAGTTGGTCAATGTGAAGCTGTAATGTTCAAGGGGCCTTACGTAATTTAAGGTTTCTTGTTGGTTTACTGGACTCAAACTATGCAAAAGATTAATAAATGTCAATATGTTGTTCATCCCTTTTGCATCAAAAAAAATGTTACAGTGCTGCAAAACTTTAGATGATCTTTCTTGAATTATTGCAGCCTTCTCCTCTTCTTAAATATTTATGAAAATTGTCTACTTTCAACTCTGTTATGCATACTCTTTCAAATTTGAGACAATTCCCTTTAAATTTCTACATTTTTAGTAAGTATTTCAGATGGGTTGGGAAAAGTTAGAAAGATCTAATCTACACCTCATTTAAATCTACCAAAGGATCTAACTGTTCTGTTATGCACTATATAAATCATACAACAATTTGATCAAATCCACAGATAAGAAAACCTTAAATGTAAGTTTTGAGCATTTTCACAAAAATACACTTAAAATTGCAAGCTCTCAGAGAAAATGTTTCCGAACACAATGAAGAGTAGGAGAACACTCAGAAGATAGATGCAAAACTCCAGATTCAATTGTATTAGAAACAAACAGTCATGCTTGATTTACAATGTCGGAATGACTCTTAGTTTCATTGATCAAACTATAGAGAACTTAAAAGCTTTACAGATACAGTAAGGAAGCCAGATGTTCCACGCACTCCTTACTACAGACAACAGGCAACCTCCTTCCTCTACTTCTAAACTATAGTAAGCTACTTTGCTAAAATCCCTGTGTAAAATATTACAGTGTATCAAGGCACCATATATAGACTTTCTGATTGTCCTCAATACAGCCCAAAAAACCCTAGTCTAAACCTTGGTTCAAACCCCTGGTTACCACAATAAATGCAGGTGAACTAGTTTCCCAAAATACCTCTGAACATACATCCAATCTGGGTGAGATATGCCTTTCTGAAACCCTAGCAGCTCAGTAATAACTTGTGTGGTCTGCTACAGTAATGTCCTCAGCTACATTTTGTCCTCATCAATGAATGGCCTTTGACTTCCTCGCCCTTCGTCCTTATCTCCCTCTGCTCCTGAGATCAGATTTCGTCTTCCATGATGTCATCGCCATTAAGTTTCAGCTCCCTGCTCAACTGCAAACCTGTAAATAGATAGACAATAAGTATTATTCCATCAAATGAATAATAGGAAATTAAAACATCTGATTAAATCAAGGCATGACTGTGCAAAATGTAGAAATCGGGCCCAAAAATGCCCCAAAAATGCGCTCAAAACGTATATACAATGTCCAAAACATCACGGGTCAACCATCGTTGACTGAAAAAAATGCAATCGGGCTCAAAAAAAGATCTCAAACTCTATTGCTCTGCCCTTTCCCGCCCATCGGTGCGAGATATGCTGTCAGCAAGTCCAAAAAAATATGGGCCGATCACCTTCGTTACACCGATGAAACCCTTTGTTTTTTAGCTTGTATGTTCCTTTTTTCTATCATTGGCGTGAGAATGGACCGATGTCTTATATCAGCGTGAGTTTCACTGAAAATAGCCTTAGCGGCTTGCTTTTCCTTCCTATTGGCATGACATCACCTATCGGCGAGTGTGAAAATTGATTGGCCGATACCCTTTACATTCCCTTATACCTCCCATCGGCGTGAGGCTCCCTATCGGTGAGGCCATTTACTTTTCTTCTGATCAATATTTTCTAGCCGATACCCTTCTTTGTCATTCAACATGCTCCTTTTTATTCATCGGCGTAAGAATGGACCGTTGGTGAAGGCTTCAAATTTCATTCTGATTGTTTTTGTTTCGCCAACCGCCATCGTATCGGCGTGAGCCCCTTCCATCAGTGAAGGTTTAAAATGTTACTCTGATCGTCATTCCTTATGCTGATCGCCTTTGCATTGGCGTGAGACTCCTTATCGGCGAGGACCTAAAATGCTACCCCGATCACTATTGTTTCTCCAATAGCCAAAGGCTATCAGGGAGACCACATCCTTCAGCGGGAAAATCCAAGGTATTGCTGATGATGTAAGTTAGGCCGATGACTATACCATCGGCGAGAGACAACCCTTTCACTGAGAGAAATCCTAACATTACCGACGGTAGTTGTTATACCGATGGCTACCACTTGCAACTCCTTGATCTACTAAGTCTCTTCCCCTCCCGTTTGCCCTGTCATCAGTGTAAGTCTCCTCTATCGATGAAGGTTTAGAATGTCATTCCGATTGCTAATGTTTCACCGATAGGCCCATGTTTGTATACTATGCCTTGTTCATTTGTCTTGTATGGTTAGACCTGCCGAACATACAAATGTGAGATACAGAATGGAACTCAAGACAAAATTCATTTTAACCTGAAACCACTTCAGATCCATCCTAGATGTATACTTCAAAATTTTAACCAAATGCTTACAAGGAGAAAGACCTATAACTGAATTTGTATTATGCAAAACCTGATTGTACATTCTACCAAAATGATCATGACTTGCAAAATATGGCGAATTTCAAGACGGTTCAAAAAGCAACCCTAGCTCAATTTTTATAAGGAATCCAACCATATTATGCCCTGGTACTAAAAATGTGTTTTTTTCTCTATTTTTAACAAAGTTTGCAACTTTTTCGTCTTTTCCCTTTACCACCAAGCAAAACAAAACACAAGCAGAAGCAGAAAAAAGCTAAGCAACAGCAGGGGTCCTCATTTTGCTAAGGAGTAAAATGGGGCGTGTTGTGAACATCACAACACAACCAAGCATCTCAACAAGTTGCCCAAACTCCTATTTACTACCTCTTTCCATCCATCAGTTTGTGG
Source organism: Cunninghamia lanceolata (assembly GCA_027924645.1). NCBI lineage: Eukaryota > Viridiplantae > Streptophyta > Pinopsida > Cupressales > Cupressaceae > Cunninghamia > Cunninghamia lanceolata. The sequence continues at coordinate 18,492,471 of BSBN01000274.1, forward strand.
ATGAAATGTTGAACTGAACTTCAAATCTATCTTCATCTTCTTCCACAATGTCTTCCAAAAGCATCTAAGGAGTCTTGTATCGTTGTCTGAAACTATGCTTTTAGGCAATCCATGTAATCTCACAATCTCCTTGAAAAATTGGTTAGCCACATGAAATGCATTAGTTGTCTTCTTGCAAGGTATGAAATGTGCCATCTTTGAAAATATGTCCACCACTACAAATATAGAATCATGTCCTCTCTATGTCTTCGGCAATCCTAATATGAAATCCATGCTTATGTCTTCCCAAGGCTTCTGCAATACTGCCAAAGATTTGTACAACCTAGTATTTTGACTACTTCCTTTGGCAACTCGACATACTCTACAACACTACACAAACATCCTTACATCCTTATATATCTGAGGCCAAAAATATTTTCACTTACCAAGGCCACTGTCTTGTCAATTCCAAAATGTCTTGCCAATCCACCACTATGCTTCTCTTTTATCAAATGTCTCTAATTGAACTCCTAGGTATACACAACCAATTTCTTTTGAACAACATATCCTCTTGAATGAAATAATCCAACCACTTACTCCTATCTATCACAATAGGTTCCTTACATGCTTTCTAAGGTTCTACAAAATCAAGATCATCTTCATAGAAGTTCTTCATTTCTTCAAAACCTAATACTTCAACTCTCATTTCTATCAATACATTCCTTCTTCTCAAAGAATCTACAACCTTGTTTGATTTTCCACTCTTATGCTTCAATACAAATGTATAACTCTACATGAACTCTACCCATCTCATGTGTCTCTGATTCAACTTCCCTTTACTATTAAGATATTGTAAATCTTTATGGTCTATATACAACACAAATTCATTAGGCAACAAATAGTATCTCCACTTCTTCAAGGCCTCAATTATGGCATAGAATTCCTAATTATAAACTGAATATCTTCTCCTTGCATAATTCAAATTCTCACTGAAATATGCTACAGGTCTACCTTCTTGAATTAACACTGCTCCTATTGCATTTCCACTTGCATCACAATCCACTTGAAATACTTTATTGGAATTCAGTAATGCTAACACTTGTTGTTTTGTCACTTTTTCCTTGAGCATTTCAAAAACTTTATTTGTTCTTGATGTCCACTTAAAGTCCTTTATGTCACCTCTCATTGTCTTTGTCATAGGTGTGCATACTGAACTAAAATTGCTGATGAACATCCAGTAGAAACTAGCTAATCCATGAAATGATCTGACTTCTCAAATACTCTCAGGTGTTGGTCACTCAACAATTGCTCTCAAGGTCCATCTTCAATCCTTCCATAGAAATCACAAATCCTCGGTATACTAATTCTTCCTTTGTGAAACTACACTTTTTGATGTTTACCATCAATTTGTTTTCTCTCAACCTCTGTAATACTTGTCTCAGGTGCCACAAATGTTCTTCTTTTGTCTTACTAAAAATTAGAATATCATCCAAGTATACAATAACAAACTTACCCAAGAATTTATTCAAAACTTCATTGATCAATCTCATGAAAGTACTTAGTGCATTAGTCAATCCAAAAGGCATCATTAACCATTAATACAATCCTTCATTTGCCTTGAAAGCAGTCTTCCATTCATCTCCTTCTCTGATTCTGATATGATGGTATCCACTCTTCAAGTCTATCTTTATAAAATGTTTTGCTCCACTCAAATAGTCCATAATGTCATCCATCCTAGGCAATGGAAATCTTTACTTAACTATAATCTTGTTGATTGCTCTAGATTTTGTACATATTCTCCATTCTCCATCCTTCTTTGGTGGTAGCACTACATGTATTGCACAAGGGCTCAAGCTTTCTCTAATCAAACCTTTCCTCAAAAATTCTTGTATCTATCTATTCAATTCTTCATTCTCTGCTGGTGTCATTCAGTGTTCTGCTTTGTTAGGCAAACTAGATCCAGGTATAAGATCCATGTGATGACTGATACTCCTAATTGGTAGCAATCCTTCAGGTACTATAGACACTGAAAATTGTCTAGGTCTTGTTTACACATGACATTGTATGTCTTTGCCCTAGGTCCTAGTTACACAACACATTGCTGACATGAACTTGTATATGTCCCCTAGGTTCTAGTTCATCCTAGTTCATCTAATCTTATTCCACTTAATCCCATTTATCCCTAGGTCCTAGTTCATCCCATCTTAATCATCCTCCTGATTGATTAAATAAACCCATTTTATTTAATTAATCCCACTTGATCACATTCAAATTAACTAAATGAATCCCATTTGTTTAGTTAATAATCCCCCTTCACATGTCTCACATAATTCAAATAAAAAAATTGAATTATTCCCTCACCTCTCATCACATTGCGACACATGTCACATGTCTCCATCATCCACTTAATCCCTTCACATGTCAAACTAATTCAAATTTGAATTAGATTCCTTTCATTCTCCATCGCACACTTGTCATGTGACTATAATCCCTTTTTGAGTGGGAAACCCTAATCCAACCCTAATCGATGTTGACCATCCATATCCTCCAACATAACACAATCACAATCGTCCATTCGAATTTGCCTTTTTCTATAAAGGTAGCCTCTCTTGAGCCATTTGATGGAATCTTCTTCTAGTATCCTTACTCTGTTGAATTTTCCTCTCAATCTCTCATCCATCTATCTTGCATCATCCATCCATCCATCTACCAATCCCTATCTCACCGTTATGCTGCAGAATCGAGCAATCAACATATCAATCTTTGGGTAAAGCTAGAGTGTTTTGGGTGCAGCACTCTCCACCTTATCGACGAATTGTGGATCAATGTGAAGGTATTAAATTTGTTTCTTTGCATTTTTTTGTTGATTTCCTTCATATTAGATTTCCATGATCTCATTTGGCACACTCGGTGGGACTCCCAGGTCTTGATTCTACTAACTTTTGCTGGTTTTTGCATGAGTCTTCTGTGAAAATCGTCTGTTAAGGTATTAGTGCCATTTTCCACTGTATTAGTGCAATTTTCCACTATATTAGCACCATTTTCCACTATATTAGCACTATTTTCCTTTGTAGTGGTGTTATTTTCCTCTGTAGTGGCGCCATTTTCCTCTGTAGTGGCACCATTTCTCTCTGTATTGGCGCTATTTTCGCAAAAACTTCAAACTGACATAACTTCCTCATATGGTGGAAAAATTTTACAAACGAACACTCGTTGGAAAGATGACGGGATGAAATTTGCAATGAAGTAGGTATTATCAAGTGATTGTATCATTTTACCATCTTTTTTATCAGTCAAAGTCAAACTAGCATTTAAACTTGAATCGAGCATATCTTGTGCATTTCTTATCGGATTTCGACGAATTTTTATTATACTTTTATCATATTTCATTTTTTTTGCATAACAGATCCCTAGGCACTTTCACTTGCTTATTTTTTGATTTGGTGGCTTGTAGCTGACCTCAAGGAGTTGGAGCAGCATTCACATCAGCATCTATAGCAGATTGGGATAGCAAAACAATCAGGTGTATCCATTTCATCATTCATCTCTTTCATTTGATCAATCAATCTTGTTTGCATCACACATTTCAATTTGGGCTTAAAACGAATATTGCTAAAGCAATCACATCAAAAAAACTAGGCTAAAATTAACCATTGTCTTCAATCACACATCTTGACTTTGGGTTAAACAAGAACAAATGTCTTCATTGCTTGGTGAAGTTACATGTGATTAGTGGTGTGTATGCTCTTCTCATGCACTTCGTGCGATCTTGAGAATAAAAAAACCTCTTATCCATTCAATTTTCACACACACATTTCATTTTCTAAGGGTTAATTTACAAGTGTGAGTGTGAATCAAGTGTGCATGTGTATGCTCTCTCCTTGCATCGTAAGGTGATCTTGGAGATCAAAAACACCTCACTTGATTTGCCTTTGTTTACCCTTTCCTAGGAGGCCTGCTAGGGGATTTCATCACCCCTAGGGACGACCTCAATCGAGGCTAAATCAAAAGACACCCTCATTGAGAGTTGGAATCTTGTCACTATTGGCTAAGCCCCAAAGAACTTTATACCTTTGGGAAGTGAAGGTGAAGGGTGGGTTACCCCTTTCTCTCAATTGTGTGGCAAGATTTCACTTTCAATTCCTTAGTCAACCTCATGTAAACATAGCCTAAGACCTAATTGGCCATACCCCACTTGACTAGTCATAGGGCTAGTTAATGTGTCTTCCACATGTGCTTGTTTAATTATCATTACACTCTTTCATTTTCAAAATCCAAAATTGCTTATGTGTCTTGCATGAGTGAATCATGTTTATACATATGTGATCATTTGATTAAACATTGCCAAATCAAGCTAAACACCAAGCACATCAAGAGATGTCATTCAACTCATTCCTGCCAACACATTCAAATCCATCCTAATCATCCCTAATCATTCCATATCAAACTCTAATCATATCCAAGTCATCATCCCATCACATCAACATCATTCTAGTCATTACACATTATCCAAACATTCCAAGACAAATCACATCACAACTACTTTCATCTCAATCCACATCCAAATCAATCCAATCAAAAATCAAGACCTTAGTTGATCATCATCAACCTCTATCCAAACTTGCTTGAGATCATTAGTCTATCTTAAGTAAGTCAACCAATCAAATCAATCCAATCAACCCTCCATTACTTAAGTGTCATTAGTCTACCTCAAGTATAGAGAATCAATCCAATCAACTCTCTTACTTGAGATCATTAGTCTATCTCAAACATAGAGAGCTATCCATAAAACAAAACAAAATAAATCAAATCATCGCAAGGTCTTGAAATTTTATCCCAATCACTCCACATCATCACCTACATTTCTCATTTAAACCACTTTCATCCCAATCCAAGTCATCCCACCTTGTTATCCCACATCACCCTTACCATTATCCTAAATCATCCTAGTCACCTAATCTAATAATTCCACCATCATCCATCCTAATTGGACTTCAAATCATCTAATCTCATCATCCTAGTCATCTTCGACATCCTAATCATCATCACCATAGTCCTCATCATCCAAGTAAAATCCTAATCATTTATAGCCACTACACATCATCAAATATTCATCCAAATCACTCCATATATATGAATTGTAAACATGAACATGGAATTTCTAAACAAAACCTATGAGAATGATCCTTATGGCACCAAACAAATGCTTGACCAACTTAGGCAACTTAGTTGGTTATATAGAAAGGAAGAAGACGCTGTGTCACCACAACATCAACAATTCCCACAACATGAAGTCCTAGGCCAATATCAACTCTCCCACATTCCATCACAAGTCCAACAAGCACATAATCCAAACACTAATGCCGCCACATCCATACCACAAATCACCCTCACTCTTCCTAGCAACACCCCAAACGCAAGTACTTCCATAAGTCTACCATCCAATGATCCTAACTCCATTGCCATCATATCCCAACTACTTTCTCAACCAACTTCCAACATCACTCAATATCCACAACAATCCACCTCACAAGACCTTTCACCTACAAATCCTATCATACCACCTCATCACCAAACCTATCCACATTGCAACCAAATGTCCTTACAAGAACAACAAGCAAGTCCAAATGGTCCTATGTACATAAATCAAGAAAGTCCAAGTTATCTTATGCAAGCCCTAAAATCCTTTGATAAGGGATAAACTAACCTAGAAAGTGCCTCCTTTGAGTCACCTTCATCATCCAATCATATTCCAACACATGAGCCCACTAGTCCCATCCCAACACCTTTATCAAGCCCTTCATCATCTTCATCACCTTCATCCCCATGTTTCACTAATCCTTCATTAAAAGATTCCATGGATATACTTTTAGAGAAATTGGTCGAAGCAAATTTGATTGAGCTATACCCATTCAAAGCATATTCTCCATTTATGATTAAACATAGAGGGTATAATGAAAACCATTATTGTGCATACCATAGGTATAGGGGCCATACCATATCCACTTGTGTCTGATTTCAAAGATTGATCAAGAACCTAGAAGATTGTGTTGGATAAGACCAATCCCTCTAATTCCATTATCTTTCCATCTAGCCCAAATCCTAATCCCATTATCCATCCAACAAATCCTAATCTTAAGCCTTCAACTTCCACTATTATCATCCATCCACTATATTGCCCATTCACCCATATCCTTGCAAAGGATGTGATCCATTGGATACTAGCAAGGAATAAAACATTGCCATGTCATCAAACACCTATTCTTGAGCCTCGCCATGAGTCTTTAAACACTTTGTCTAGTCTTCCAACCCCATCATGTGATCTATGAACTATCAAGCTTATTAAAGAGCCTTCCACTTACATTCAAGAAAACCAATAGATATGTCAAGAGTTTAATCCTAATCATGATAAAACATTAATCCTTAGTCCTAATCAAGATCAAATCATCCCCATCCAATCTATCCATAACATGTACCTTCTTTATGATCAAGATGATACCTATGAAGAACAGGTCTATCCATGAACAACTTGATCCAAGTCATACCCCCACAACTATCCATAAACAAGACACCCAAGATCTACATGCTTCATCTAATGAAAGTCTTGTTGACTTACTTGAACATTCACCCCATTTCATGGCCTTTATTCAAAGCAAAGAGACCTCTCCACCTAGCCATGATCCCACAATATCCACTTGTCATGATGAGACACTTTTCCCCCAAGCAAACATAGAAGATCAAACAAATAATTTGGATCCCAATGAACATAAGAAAGATCCTAATGATCCTTCCACATCCATCACCACCTCCATTTCAAATCCACCATTATATCCACTTGGCCCTACTACCTTCATCCATGAATTTCCTCCTTAGAACACCAACAACCATTATCCACTTTACCTTCTCCATCCAATAATCAACTCAAGTCTAGTGTCCAACCTACACCTAGTCCTAGAGTCAATCGTATGCTCCAAAACATGAACTACCAAGGCAAAGGTTTAGGCCTACATGAACAAGGCATTTTGGAGCCAATCCATGTCAAGGTCTCTCCTCGCTCATTTGGCCTTGGATATACACCCCAAGGTCAACAATCTAACGATGTTGGTACTTCCTCCACACTTCCTAAATCCACTTCTTTCCATCATAAACCCCATCATATTCCTAAAACATATGTTGCCATTCCACCCCCATCATCCTACAAATGTCAAAAGCATGCAACCATTCATCTTCTGCCATCCACTTTACCTCCATTGCTTCTAACTCCAAGTATCCCTCCATCCAATTTACCTCCACTTCTATCAATACCTAATTATCCATTTATCCATAAGTATCCTTACAATCCTAATCATGACCAAGAAGTGCACACATTGTATAAACAAGAAGCTTCCACTCATTTCACCCACCACATGGGATTCAAAAATAAACATTTGGATGCCTCTACCTATAAAGCCAAAAATCCTACCAAAAATCCTAAGGGTCCTAATGCCTTAGGAAATCAATCCAAAAATTCAAAGAAAGGTACCTTCAAAAATCCATCCAAGCCCATACCTTCACAACAAAAGTATAAAAATAAAATGGTATGGGTATCTAAGAAAAAATCAAGCAAATCAAATGAGGCATCCAGATCCCAAAAATCCCAACTATCCTCTTCCATTCAAAAATGCCATTCCATTCAAAAATATCAAATTTCTCCACCCTACATGAAAAGCAAAAATTCGAAAAATACTAAGTCCATGTGGGTTCCAAAAGTCCTAAATCATCCATCTCCTAAGCAAACATCACCATTACTTCCTACACTACCATCCAATCAAAAGCTTCCATGTTTAACATGGTGTGTTTAGTCATTGGTCATGATTCCTTTCCATACATCCATCGCTCCATCATTCATTCATTATCCTACATATTTCCCCCATCACCTTCCTATGGTCCATGCTTTTACCTAAGTCCATTGTAATCCACATCATAATGCACTTTCACCCCTACATAATCGCCATCATAATTCACTTTTGATCCCTCCATAATCCACTATCTACCTGATCCATCTCACTTTTATGCCATCTCCCTCGCAACATTGACGAGCACACTTGACATGGTCCATTTGTGATGACATCCTTCTCTGATGGGACTATAACATTACATGGAACTAGACACTTGAGTCCCACCCATCCATATCCCCCCCAAAAAATTTAAAAAAAAAAGTCAAAAAAGAAAAAAAAAAAGTAAAGATAAATCCTTTCATCCAACATTGAAAACCTAGTAAACAGGTGCCTTAGATAAGTACCATAATGAAAACTTGGCAAACAGGTGTCATGTGTAGGTTGATCTTCTATCCCACTTACACTTGGGGGCACCTTGTCTCATCCTATACATTGCATACACATTCCTATCATATCAAATCCATTCATCGTCCCTTCTTTTGATCTTGACAAAGACATGGGGGCACAATGTTGACAAATGTTTTAGGTATCTCTTGACATACCTTATCTTGACATTATCCTATGGTCCTTTCCAATCCAATCCTATCATTATCCTCTTGTCATTACCCACTTATCCAGCTTATCCAATCCATCCGATCATCCCATTGTCCTAAGCATTGTCATGAAAAATCCTAAGTCTACTATCTAGAATGGGGCATGTTATTCCTATGCAACATAGCCTTTGGAGATCACATCCTTATGCATACATCCATTATGAGTTTTTTTTCATCTTATCTACTATCGCACGTCCCTTTATACATCCATTTATCATGATCCTTTCATCCATCCACTATCGTCCATCCTTTTGTCTAATCCCATTCATTCCCTTGCACCTAAACTTGGTTTCCCCCTTGTCATTGGTACCTAGCATAATGGCTATCAAAATGATCATACAATGCCAATGTTTCAAAAAGTCAAAAAAATCAAAACATTTCAAAAAATACAAAAAAAATAGAACACTTCAAAACTCCAAAAACATTGAAACATTTCAAAAATAAAAAAAAAATCAAATATCCATTAAAAATCCAAGCAATAAGATCAATCATCATCAAAATCAATCCATCCAATCAATCCAAATCATCAATCTAGTCATCAATCAAATCAGCAATCCAAATCAAACAATCCAATCACCAATCGAATCATCAAATCAAAACAAGTCCAATCAAATCATCAAATCAAGCCAATCTATCAATCAAAAGAAAATCAAATAACATCATAAATCCATAACTTCATCACTCCAATCCATATCATCACATCAATACAACACAAAATTAGAACTACATCTCATCTTTATCATTAAGTGCCTTGATCTTGCGGACACAGGCATGTAGGAAATCTAGAGCATGAAAGAAGTGCGTAGATTCAGGCACAAGATGATATTCCTCTTTCTTCTTTCATCATTCTTCTATCATCTATCTTCATCACTTCATCAATCATTTCATTAGTCTCCATCAAATCCAATCTTCCATTTCATCCTTATCAAATCAATCCAAGCAATGATCCAAATGCAAGTCATCCTTTATCCATACCAATCAAGTTAATCAATCTTGTCAAATTATCCAATTACATCCTTGGTCTTAATCCTAATCTTGTTGTAACCTAATTCAATCAATCAATCATCATCATCAATGGGATATATCGTTCCCACATCCTTGTGTTGATCTAGGGATATATCGTTCCCTACCATGACAACACTATCTTTATCAAATCATCAATCAATCACTTAATCATTAGTTTACAGCTTGACAGGGGCAATACCTTGTTTGTTTTTGAATCATTTGTGCATGCTTGCTTGCTGTCTTGTGTATGTTATCATTTTATCTTGCATTCGTATCAAATCTAAATCAACCCAGCTAATATTCATTTCTTGTATCTAGATAAGGTTGTATTATGCTGGGGCACGAGACACATCGTCACCTTGGTCCTTATACCTTGGTGCATAATATCTAGTGCAACATCAAACATCATGGTTGCTCACTTTCATTACAGCATAACATATCCTGCCATTTCTTCTATCCATTCCCTTATCTTATCTTCCTTAGCCAATCCATCTCATTTCGAGAGCCTACCCATGTTTGTCCAACCCGCCTATCCTCTCGAGGGGGCATCATCACCCTATCCTTTTTCCTCTATCCATAGCTTAGGTTCTTTGAAATGATGTTACTCGACATAAATATTATCATCTCACAACATCATCTCAAAGAGGGGCAAATGTAGACACTAAAAATTGTCTAGGTCTTATTTACACATGACCTTGTATGTCTTTGCCCTAGGTCCTAGTTACACAACACATTGTCGACATGAACTTGTATATGTCCCCTAGGTGCTAGTTTATCCTAGTTCATCTAATCTCATTCCACTTAATCCCATTTATCCCTAGGTCCTAGTTCATCCCATCTTAATCATCTTCCTGATTTATTAAATAAACCCACTTTATTCAATTAATCCCACTTGATCACATTCAAATTAACTAAATAAATCCCATTTGTTTAGTTAATAATCCCCCTTCACATGTCTCACATAATCCAAATTAAAATTTTGAATTATTCCCTCACCTCTCATCACATTGCGACACATGTCGCATGTCTCCATTATCCACTTAATCCCTTCACATGTCAAACTAATTCAAATTTGAATTAGATTCCTTTCATTCTCCACAACACACTTGTCATGTGACTACAATCCCTTTTTGAGTGGGAAACCCTAATCCAACCCTAATCGATCTTGACCGTCCATATCCTCCAACATAACTCTCAATCACAATCGTCCATTCAAATTTGCCTTTTTCTATAAAGGTAGCATCTCTTGAGCCATTTAATGGAATCTTCTTCTAGTATCCTTACTCTGCCAAATTTTCCTCTCAATCTCTCATCCATCTATCTTTCATCATCCATCCATCCATCTACCAATCCCTATCTCACCGTTATGCTGCAGAATTGAGCAATCAACATATCAATCTTTGGGTAAAGCTAGAGTGTTTTGGGTGCAACACTCTCCACCTTATTGATAGATTGTGGATCAACGTGAAGGTATTGCATTTGTTTCTTTGCATTTTTGTGTTGATTTCCTTCATATTAGATTTCCATGATCTTAGGTACATTATCTGATATGATGTCTTCATACTCTGTCAACAATTCAATTATCTCCTACAGTTGTGATTCTTCAGTCTCTATCTTTAGGGTTCCAGATTTCTTAGGAATCAAAGCATAACATATATTCTCATGTTTCAACCCATCTAGAAATTTCCTTCCATCTACCAAATAGATTCTAGCATTCCCACATACTTCACCTTTAGGTTTATCTTCCAAATGAATCAAGGTAATTCTCTTTCCATTAGATGTTATAGTATAAGTGTTCTTTCTTCCATCATGTATAGCTTTTCTATCATACTGCCATGGTCTACCCAACAATATATGACATACATCCATAGGCATTATATCACACAATACTTCATCATGATAAGATCCAATATGAAATTTTACCATACATTGTTCACTCACCAGTACATTATGATCATCTTGAATCCATGCTATTTGATAGGTTTAGGGTGTTTCAATCTCTTCAGGTTTAGCATAGTCACCATCTCCTCTAAAACCAAATTATCAGAACTACCACTACCAATTACAACCTTACAACATTTACCTCTTGATTTGCATTTGGTCTGGAACAAAATTTTTCTCTGTGGTGGTTCCTCATTTGTCTAAGCTTGAAATAGTGCTCTCCTCATGACAATTGATTCTCCTTTCTCAGGTTTACCAACTAAATTAGGTGATCCAATAGGTTCTTCTTCTACATAAGGAGATATACATGGAACAATCCCAAGGATTTGAGGTTAAAGGTAAGGAGAAACTGGTGTGTAGATTGAAGAAGAGTTTGTATGGCCTGAAACAAGCATCTCGGCAATGGTATTTGAAATTTGATAGTTTTATGGCTGAGAAAGGCTACAGTCGGTGTAATTATGACCATTGTGTTTATTTTAAGAGGTTGGATAATGACAACTATATTATTTTATGTTTATATGTTGATGACATGCTTGTAGTTGGGTCTAACATGGATCACATAAGAGAGTTAAAACAATCATTAGCACAGTCATTTGCTATGAAGGATTTGGGGGCAGCAAAACAAATCCTTGGTATGTAAATTTGCAGAGATAGGAAGAATAGAAAATTGACTCTATCTCAAGATGATTATGTTGAAAAGGTGTTGCAGAGATTCCATATGGAGAATGCAAAAGCTGTCAGCACACCTTTGCCTAGTCATTTGAAATTGACTAAGGAGATGTGTCCTAAGACACAAGAGGAGGAAGAGAAAATGTCCAAGGTACCATATGCTTCAGCTATAGGAAGTTTAATGTATGCCATGGTATACACACGACCAGAAATTGCACATGTTGTAGGAGTCATTAGCAGGTATATAAGTCATCCCGAATTGGAGCATTGGAATGCGGTAAAATAGATTCTTAGATATTTGAGAGGTACATCCAATAAACACTTATGTTTTGGGGGCTCAATTGCTGATTTGGCAAGTTATGTAGACTCAGATATGGCAAGGGCTATTGATACCAGGTGGAGTACTATAGGTTATGTCTTTATTGTAGGTGGGACAACTATGAGTTGGCTCTCACGGTTGCAAAAGGTGGTTGCTTTATCCACCATAGAGGCAAGCAAGGAGATGATATGGCTACAATCTTTCATGGAAGAATTGGGCAAACAATAGGCTAACAATTATTTGTTTATAGATAGTCAGAGTGCCATACATCTTGCAATGAATTATGCCTTGCATTCAAAGACCAAACACATACAATTGAGGTATCACTTTATTTAGTCAGTGTTGGATGATGGACAATTACAGCTAGAAAAGATATATAGAGATGAAAATCCAATGGATATGTTTACAAAGGTAGTGACAAGGGAGAAGCTGAGCTCCTCTTCAACTTTGGTTGGTCTTCTAGACTGAAAACAACAAAAATAGAACAACAGAGTCTAGGGTGCTTATTTTCAGTGGGAGCTACAGGGTCAACAGTGTTATGATCAGTCTCCAAGTGGGAGATTGTTGTTATATGGAGCCTAATCAGACTTGGAGGTTAAATTTTTTCCACTTTTATCAGTGCAGTTTCCCCCCAAATTATTTAACGGGGGAGTACAGGGGGCAGAGCCCCTCCTGCGGGGCCCAAGGGGACGGTGGGGAATGGGGTTGGAGCCCACGGTGGGGGTTTGTGGGCAACGCCCCCAGCCGAGGGCTTGAGGGCAGTGGTCCCAAAGAAAAAATTGCCTATTATTTTATAAAGGCATCAGAAATTTATTTTCTATTAGCTGACATAAAAAAACCCTATTTTTGTAACCAACAAAAAGCTTGATAAAAGTGGCTAAGGGTTAGGGTTTCCATTGATATTTTATTGTAGCATTTTGCAGCGGTATTGAGTTGCAGGAATTGCTGGTTGTAATCGGTTTGATTTACTGGATAATAATATTGGACTCTCTATTCGTGGATATAGCCTGAGTTTGGGTGAACCACGTTAAAACTTGTCTCTCGCTGTTATTATTTCTATGTATTTCCATTCCTCTGTTTAATCTTTATTTGCATTTAATTGATATCTTCTGTCGGCTAACCCTAACACAAACTCAGTTCTTATTGAATGTTCAACCTTAGTCCATTGTTTTATCTTGGCACTTTTTGCTTGCTTTGTTCACTATGTCCTATCCTTATAATCATCTTATGAGATTCTTGAGTGTATTCTTTCACAGATTTCTCCTTTTGTCTCAAGTTTTGTAATCTCTTCAGCAATTCCAACTTATAGTCAGGAGGTATAAATTGATTCTTCAACTTTGTCACCATTCTATCCCATTTTGTAATCTTTTCTTTTCCTCTTTTGTTTCTATACAACTAGACTTCTTTCCACCAAATAGTAGCATGTCCTTTCAACTTAGTCTTTACAAATCTCACCTTCTTCAGATCTTCAATTTCTTCATATTCAAAGTATTCTTCTAGGTCATTTATCCAGTCAATCAACTCCTCTAGATTCAAATTGCCAGTATAGTTTGATACTTCCACTCTAGGTATTTTTCCAATATTTGAAATAGCTCTCAACATTTTCACTTGATCTAATTCTTCTTCTTCTAGGGTTTCTTCATTTTGATTAGCAGATTGAAATTCTTCATCATCATCACTTTCAACATTAGGTCTACGTGTTAATCATCTTCTTCGATCTTCTTGAACAACATCTAGTCGAACTCGCATTGTTTTCATCATCTTCATCATCTCATCCATTCTTCTAGCCATAGTATCAATAGCAGGTATTCTTGTTGGCAGCATCTCTTCTTAGGATCAATTGTAACTGCCTCAAATTCAGCGATCGGGCTACAAGGTGACAACTACCTCTCAATCAGTGATTGGTTGGGAGCACATGTAGTCTACCTTAGGTTCAATAATATATTCATAGCAAGAAATTATGGAATGCCTTCACAAACATCACTCCCAAAGGATTCAAACTTCACTCTAATACCACTTGGTGCAGTCATAGTTAGGAGGGTCCACAAAGTGAACTATCTCCACCATGCAACAAGAGTAAACACAATAAAAGCAACTCAAATATAGAATGCAAATGCAGATTCAGGTACTCAATATATCATAGATTAAAAATGCAGATATGTGAGAAACATGCGGGCTTACAAATTAAGGCCCATAAGCCTGATTACATAATAGAAAGATATGGCATTGAAGTGCCTTGTCTGAAAGAATTCAAACTATCTAACAACTTCTAATGATGAATTGCTTTCTTACACATCTAAGACTTGTTCATATATCATTTCCAAGATAAAGAGATCCTCTAGGTCAACCAAGAAAGGTTACACACTCCAATAAAAAAGATGTAACATGTAGCAATAACTAGATCGGCCTAGGACATATGGAAATCCTCTACAAGTGAATGAAACAAGGTGTGGATCTTAGGGAAGGTTGGCCATATCCCAAGGTGTCTTGAATGATGTTTTAGTTAGCTCCACAAGTCATGGAAGTGCTCTGCAAGTCTTCTCCTTTAGCTACCTATTCTGAATGCTCTTTTCTAAGAAACAATTGATCTTCTGATAGTGATATATTTCCAGAAAGTAATCCAAATGAATAGAATTTTGGATATGATGTGCATGATGATATCTAAATTCTAAGACCTACTTTGTATGAGCTGAAATGCAAATGTGGCAAAATGAGGACCAAACTATTGAACTGCTTGTAACTAAACTTTGACTAAACTAAACTTGAATGAACTTGAACATGAAAGAAACAACAGAATGCAAATATTTTTGGTTGATGCAAGATTGTTTTGCACCAAGGATGCTCCTGCATCAGGTTTCCATGTAAATTTGGTTGTATCTATATGTGTGTTCTCTTGTTTCATGTGGTTTGAATGTTTACATTGGATTAAAAGTATCTAAAGGGAAAGACTTTGAACATATATTGATTCCCCCCCTTCAGTATATCTTCACATACTTACTCTGGCTTAACCAAAGTTTTCTATTTGCTCTATCTCTTCTGATTTCTATTCCTAGAATGTACCTGGCTGCCCCTAGATTTTTATCTCAAACTGTGTTGACAACTAAGACTTCAAATCAGAAATCATACTCTTACCATTCCTAATTAATAGCATATCATCAACATACAATGCAATAATAAGAATGCGATCATTGTCAAACTTATAATACACACAATGATCTGATTTCAATCTCAGATATCTAATCGACAAAATAAAGGCATCAAACTTCAAGTACCACATCCTAGGAGACTGCTTCAAACCATAAAAAGACTTTTGCAACTTGCAAACCAAATTTTATTTATCTTTCTCTATGTAATGCTCTGGCTATGACATGTAAATCTCTTCCTCCAAATCACCATGAAGGAATACTATCTTCACATCCATTTGCTCCACCTCTAAGTCATAAGCTGCTACAAGAGATAATAGGAACTGAATAGATGTCAACTTTGCAATGGGAGAGAAAATTTCACCATAATCAATTCCCTCCACTTGTGAGTACCCCTTCGCAACTAGTCTAGCCTTGTACTTTTCAACACTGCCATCTGCATCGAATTTCTTCTTGAACACCCATTTACATCCAACGGGTTTCCGTCCTTCAGGAAAAGGCACCAACTCCCATGTTTTATTATTTTCCAAAGAAACCATCTCATCTTCCATGCCTCCTTCCAGGGACTTGCATCTTTCATGCCCATAGCCTCTTTCATAGTTCTAGGCTCATCAATGTTAATAAGCAAGGTAGAAGCACAACTAGAATCAAGCAATGAATAACCAAACCTATCAGGTTACTTTCTTGTTCATGTAGACCTACTCAATGGCTAAGGTTGAGGTTCTACTTCTTCTTCTGAGCTTTTAGAGATGCTAGAGCTCTCCTCATCATCAGGTCTCATAGGGTCTGTCAGTTCAGTCTTCTCAGGGGTAGAAGGAAACTGAACCACATCTTTCTTTTCTGTCTGTTCTGGTGTAAAACATGGAAGGTGTTAGCTCTCTGAAGATAACACTTCTGCTATACAACACTTTTTCAGCCACAGGATCCCAAAGCTTGTATCCTTTCACACCAACACCATAGCCAGTGAACATACACTTAACATCCTTGTTCTTCAATTTAGATAGTTTCTCCCTAGGCACATGTGCATATGCGTCACAACCAAAAACATGAAGATGTCTAACTGAAGGCTTCTTACCAGACCACACCTCCATAGATGTCTTACCAACAAGAGCTGATGTAGGAGACCTATTTACTAGGTAGCAAGTAGTGGCTACAGCTTCAGCCCAAAACTTTTGTTTGAGGCTTTCTCCACTAAGAATACTCCTAGCCTTCTCCATCAGTGTCCTGTTCATCCTCTCTGCAACTCCATTTTGTTGCAGGGTGTAAGAAGTTGTCTTATATCTTTCAATCCCTTGCTCTTTATAGAACTTATTGAACTCTGTTGAACAAAACTGACCACTGTTATCAGTTCTCAAACACTTAATCTTTTTACTAGTCTAATTTTTAGCAAAACCTTTAAATTCTTTAAATCGACTAAATGCATCAGTCTTGCTTCCGATAAAATAAACCCATGTCCTTCTACTGTAATCATCTATGAAAGATTCAAAGTATATAGATTTGGAAATTGAAGGAACATTAACATGACCAAACACATCAGAATGAATAAGATCCAATACACCAGAAGACTTGTGAGAACTAGAGTAAAACTGAACACGGTTTTTCTTTCCATATAGATAATGTTCGCAAAAGTCAAACTCGATATTACAATCATTTAACCCCTCAATGAGATTTTTGTTTTTTAGGGTTCACAGACCCTTCTGACCAATGTGGCTATATCTCAAATGCCATAACATAGTCTTTTTAGCAAGAAGTTTAACTTCCAAAGCATGTGCACTACCATCAGAATGTGTTACAACAGATTTCTTCACTGCTCGTTCAAATGGTGGGGATGAAATGACTGCAACTCTTTTCTTCAAGTTAGAAGAACTATTGTACTGTGAAGTGCATGTTTCCAGCTGAAACAAAGTACCTCTTTGAGTACCCTTTGTAAGAACCATAGATACTCTAGTCATCTTGCATCCATCCTTCGAAAAGACAACCTACACACCTGCATCATTCAACATACTTACATAAAGCAGGTTCCATGCCAAGCCTGGGATGTGCATAACCCTAGCAATCCCCTTCACTCATCAATTAGGGAATCGGACTGAGACTCTTCCACAACCAACAATCTTCAGATGAGAATCGTCACCTAGGTACATTCTTCCACCATCAAACTCTTCATACTTCATGAACTAGCTTTGATGTGAGGTCATGTGGAATGATCCACTAGAATCAATCAACCACACATCATTAGATCCATGGGTGGTTAGGGCTGCGATGAAGGCATCACCATCATCTTGAGATTTGTCAGAATTTGAATCTGGGACATTCTTCTTCTTCTTCTTTTCTTCCTTGCATTCCTTTTGGAAATGCCCAGTTTTACCACAGTTCCAATAGAGAGCCTTGGACTTTCCAGGAGATTTGGATTTCCCAAGAGATTTGGATCTTCCCTTCTCAGCTTTCTTGTCCTTCTTTTTCCCATTGTCCTTGGGTCTTCCACGAACCACAAGAGCTTCTTTGATTGCCTCAGAAGACCTTCTCCGCATCTCTTTAGATAACAGTGAAGATACCACGTCATCCATTTTGAATGTGGATGTGGTGCTTCCAATAGCCATCACAAGATGATCCCACGAGTTTGGCAAAGAACAAAGCAAGGTCATACAATGATCCTCCTCCTCCATCTTCACACCAACAAATGTCAATTGTGCAACTAACATGTTAAAAATATTCAAGTGATCTA
Source organism: Cunninghamia lanceolata (assembly GCA_027924645.1). NCBI lineage: Eukaryota > Viridiplantae > Streptophyta > Pinopsida > Cupressales > Cupressaceae > Cunninghamia > Cunninghamia lanceolata. Next base: position 18,510,779 of record BSBN01000274.1, read on the forward strand.
CAACCGATCCTCCATCCTCCATCCTTAGAAAATACAACTTTCTCAAAAAAAGTTTGTTCACCAGGAATTTGGCCTGATAAACATCACCTAATTTCTTCCAAAGGTCTTTTGTGCTCTTCTCTTCATGGACATTTAACAAGATAGAATCAGATAGACTAAGTCTTATGAGACCCTTAGCCTTCTGATCTTTGAGATCCCAATCTGCTTGTTTCATTGTGATTGGTTTTACACCATATACGGTTTCCCATAGGTCACGATCAATAAGCATGTCCTCCATCTTAAGTTTCCATTACTCAAAATTAGTGCCATTGAATTTCTCCACCTCTAATCTTTCGGATGTGCCTGCCATCTCTTTACCTGCAACAAGATTACAGGATGCTTTGCACAAAGTTCCCAGTCAACCTAAGATTACCTTAAAAAACTCCAACCCAACAACTAGGACCAAAGATGATCAAGCTTTGATACCAACTGAAAGGAAGCTAGGTGTGAGGAAATCGCTTCCTACACTAATCTAATAAGGAGAGATGAGTGCAAATTCATTTTAATCTTTATAGCTACAACAATGTCAACCCACTAATAGAGATATTGCAACAAACACATACACAAGAATGTAAGATAGAAGAAGAGAGAGACAAGATATACGTGGGGAAAACCCTTACAGGTGAGAAACCCCAGACTCCAAAAACATAGCTCAAATGTATTCCATAAACAATTAAGGTTACAATATAGTTACAGAGCCAATGCTCTTGCAGGAGTCTTCGACACTTGTATCTAGAGACAATCCAGCAGCATAACAATACCTGTCAATCACATAATACATCTCCTCTCCTAAGCACCTGTTTATATAGAAAATACAAGGTAAAAATGGCTCTATCTTGGGATGGGCATCCAACATGGCCTCATGGCCCAAAACCCATGCCTATGGACACTTGTCCAACATTGTAAGATGTTTCTGACACTTGTCAAGCCACCCCATCCCAAAGAGGTCACCTATTCCCAATTTGGGTAATGACAGATGCTCTTATGACTCTTACGACCGTCATAGAATCCATCATACTAACATATCTTACATCTATAAGAGATTCTATCATAAATGGGCTAAAAATAGCATATTCTCTTACAACATGTCATAACCCTCCTTGGGGCACCCAAAGATGCCTTTTTCAAAGATGCTTCTCGACAGATGTCTTCACCTGTCATAGAATCTTCCATTTCTGACTCTTACATGTCATAGATTTGTCATAGGAATATGTCATAACCGTTTTAGTCAATATTCCCTTACACACTATCCAAGATGCCGACACATGGAAAAATATTCCTACCACTAAGTGGGATGCCTATCTCCTCATGTTAGGACAAATTTACATTTGGTTATCTTCCATGTAGGATGACACATCATTGTGCCAACTCCCACAACATGACAACATAGGATTTGCATCCTAATTACACAATAGGCAATAAATAAATAAATACAATGAAATAATATAAAGAATTACCAAGGTTGAGACACCTTAATTCCCAACAGTGCCACCATTTCTTAGGAAGAAAAAGATAAGTTAACTCAGATGTAGGATCAAAAGCTAAGAACAAAGAAGAGGTTAGATACCCTTATGAATATGGAGTATGATGACAGGGCAAAGATTTAAAATGAAATAGAAGAAGTAACCATGAAGATATTTGAATGTGTGAAAGAATTGGATAAAAATGTGGAACAACAAAAGGAGGCAGATAAAAATGACAAACAACAAACAACATCTCATCTACACAACACTAAACAATGCAATTCTCCTCCGTGTAGTACAAATCAATAGGATCAACAAGAGGAGAAGGTCACACCAGATATAGGGGAGAGTCCACAGGGAAATCAAGAAGCATCTTCCTCCAACTCTCTCATTCATTCTATTAAGGCATTTATAGCTAAGAAAAATCAAATTCAACCTCTAATGACTCCGCAGCTACTACAACTGCCTATTTCTGATGGACAAGTCAATCTATCCAACATTTATCCATTTCATAAGTTACAATTTGGATATATTTATCACTCCACTGCAAGGGAGGATATTTTGCAGCAGCAAGTAGAAGGGATAGAGTTATAGATAGAGGCTATAAATACTATACAAAATGAAATCCTTGAAGCAAAAAGGGATTCAACTTTGCCACCAATAGAACAATTAAGGCAACTATTGGATTCCTTCAAAGCATATTCCTCTTAGTTGGAGAAACAAGCAGAGCTGAAGATACTTGAACAAATAAACAAAAAGAGGATGGATGATGCATCAGGATAATGTGCCAAGGTACATATCAAAATGTAAGAAAATATAAAGAGCATTCAACATTGCATGGAGGAAGCCAAAGTGCTATGTCTATTTTATTTACAATAGCCTACAACCACCATAAGTCTAAAGGATCAAATTAATGCAATTGAAACTCAAATTATGCAAGTGGCCAATTCATATGATCTAGCTTAAGATAATAATGGAGTAATAAGGGCACACATAGAGAAGTTACACTCCCAACTGCAATAGTTATATGGCCAAAGGGAACAAATCAAAGGCCAAATCAGCTAGCTGCGTGAAGTGGCAAGTCTAAGGTTAGCCTCATTAACTAGGATTTTGACTGAATTAAAAAGTGTAGCCTAGAAAACTCAGGTACCTTCTTCTCTGGAAGAGGCAGAAGGATCTTATATACAACTAGAGAGTCAAAGCCATATTTTGACTTCAACAAAGAAACAATGGGACACTACTCTGGTCTAGTTGAAAACAATTTACAAGAATATTCTACCATCAAATTAAATAGAATGTCTTCAAGAAAAGACAAAATTTTGAGGCAGGACAGTAGCTAAATGTTATCTTAGGTTACCACAAGAAGTATGTGGAGGATAAAAATAAGATAAGTAATGCCATTTTGTATAAACATGCCACTATATCAAGATTGGTATGTATATAGTCAATATATATCATAAGAAAGATGAAGGATAAAACTTGTTTTGTTATGTGTATATCATCTTTGGAATGACAGAGCCTACCGCTCAGGGGGAGCAAGTAGTTAAAGAAATAGTAAAGGTATGTGAGGGCTAACACAAAGAGGGGGAGCTTGTATGTTTTTTCAGTGTAAAGGAAGACCAGTGGCCCTTTTCACTTGATGTCAAAGGGGGAGAGAATTTGAATATCAGGTTAGTGTTACCATCAATGACAAAGGGGGAAATTGTTGCATATGTCGTCATTAATGTCAAAGCAATGGTGATTAGAGGAGTTGTGATGGGAAAGATATAAACATGAAAATGGATCAGTATCATCTATACATAGTTGTACCTTATCATCTAAATTTCATTGATGCACCTCATCTTGTGAAGTTCATGAAAGGTGAAGGTTGTCAAAGTATTGTGCTATTGATGTCTTAATGGAATTGTGATTGTTACATATGTTGTGACTTGGTGAGAGTTGCATGAAGTATAGAGGAATTTGTTTGAGAAGTTGTTAAGTTATCAAGAATGTCAGAGGTATAGGAGATTGTACCTCATTCTACCGCAAATGAATATATCACCTCTTGTTTTTAAGGATAGCTATAGATAGCTATAAGGTATGTATGATCCAATTTTAGAGCATATGAAATGGAGCAAAGACATCTGGAGTGAGCATAATGAAAATAATGTTATTACAGTAAAAGACTATTAGAGATGATATATAATACTACCGCATTCCACCATATCTACATATACGACTTAGTGGTTTGGAGATTATGTAAAGCAAAGCTACAAGAATGACAAATCAAGTTTCAAAGGATATGAGTTAATGCAAATGGATTATTCAGTGTTCTGAGTTCAGATTGTGATTGGACTGTGTAAAGGATACTGACATCAAAGTTTGAATGCTTGTACCAAAAAATAGAAGCCTAAACAAGAAAGAGGGCTATATAAGAAGGTCTTTTAGGTCTCATAATGTTCATGGCATGAACCACTTGATGATATTTCATTTCTCCAGTACTGCATAGGGTTCGGAGCTAATGTATCAAAAGTTAAATGCTTGTGGAGCTCACATGGTGTATTTGAGTGTTTGTACCATGTGTATGGAAGCATGTGCCATAAAGAAAGTTTGGGAGGAAGTAAAATGGGTCTAGTAGATCCTTTGGTATGAACCGCATAATAGGATTTCTCTCCTACATTACCACAGATGATTTGGGAGCTGACAAGCAAGGTCGGCTACATGTTTCATGATACATGTTACCTTTTAAGGCTGACAAAGATGATGTTTAGAAGGCTTGCAGATGATATATATGAAGGTAAAAATATTACTACAAGTGTAGAGATGTGAATGACAACAAGTGAATGATCCAAACAAAGATAAGTAACACTATAAGCAATAATGGATAACCTATAGAACATTTAGTATTGAGAAGGTATTTGACCTATCAGAATTAGTAAAATGATCAAGAAGATATCAGGGATGATATTTGCAGGTGTCTGAGTTATCAAAACAAGTCAAGGATGTCAAAGTGTTAGCAGAGATATTATTGTGGAGGTAATTGAGCGATCAATCAAGAGTTGCAGAGTAGGGGTTTGTACCTCATCTTGTAAGTGTTGTAGCACTTAAGAGAGTTGGTGCTTCCTTTGAGTTAGTGCTCATAAAAACATTGTATTAGGAAGTTGGTGCTTCCTTTGAGTTGGTGTTGATAAATCATTGTATCAAGGGATTGGTGTCTCCTTTAGGTTGGTGCCCATAAAACTCATTGTATAGTTCATTTTATTTATGAGGATGGATTTGGACAATAGATTCAAGAAGCTAACTCACCATGGTTTTTTCCCATCTTGGGTTTCCACGTAAATTTGGTGTTATGTGTTCTTTTCCTTCATGTGGTTTGAATGTTTACATTGGATTAAAAATATCTAAAGGGCAAGAATTTGAATATATACTGATTCATCCCCCTCTCAATATATTTCTGTGTTCAACAATGACAACCTATAAGAAGGTGTAATATGTTATTTTTAGCTTGTTGTTGACTATTCCCAAGGTGGGCATGCAGTTTTTCCACAATGGAGTGCTACATGTGTGGAGGTGGTTATGATAGGTGTAAGTGTCATTAATTCCTTATTTCCTCTGTAAGCTTGTATTTTACTATTTAATAGAATATTAAGGAGTGTAGAAAATGAATTGCATGTTTACAGGTACATATGCACAATTAGAGTGGATGGAGGAAGGACTGAAGTGATTGTATTGTAATCTAACTTGAAGATAATATAGACTTGTCCTTTTTTTTGGTGGAGTTTTCTCTTGAAAGGGTTTCTCCACATAAATCACTATGTCATGTGTAAATCTCTTGAGTTTGTTGATTTATTTTATTGTTGATTTACATGTTTTACATCCATTTTGGCATTCTAAAGAATAAATTTTAGATTTACAACAATATTTCAAATATCTATATTGTAGTGGTTTTCCTTCATTTATAATAGACATTAATCACAAGAACATTAATATTTTAACCCCAAAAATAAGAGAAGAGTATTTAAAAACTAAAATATAGAATCCTTTTCCTTGAAATTAAAAATTAAAATGTATTACTATATCAAATTGAATGCTTCCAAACCTTTTCAAATGAAACATTTCAATTAATTTTATTGACAATAAACTATTCAAACCCAACATCCCTTGGTGCATCCTTCAACAACTTTATGAAACACAAATTGATGCAAAGGCAACAACACAAAGACCACTAAGGGATCACAACCACCAACATAGGAGGGAGAAGATACAAGGGATGGTAGGGCAAACAAGTCTTCTAGGTCCTAGTGGACCAAACTACAACACCTGACATCAAACAGGACATGACTGTCCACTCTTTCTCCATGTTTTCAACACTGTCAAACAACACCATTTTTTGGTTCATATACATGGGAACCTTACCAAAATTTCTAGGTACCCTAGACCTTCTAGGTTTGATTTTCCCAAGCTCACAAAACCACCAAAATGCTCAGGGGGTACCTCCTTGTACCACTTCCTTCACAACTGTCCTAACTTCCTTGTAGCCCTCAGAAAAGGACTGTCATGCAATAAATTAAGATGTAGACCTCCTAACCAGACTATCATAGACTTTTTGGATACCCATTATATTTTTCTTTAACATACTTAACATGCACTATAGGTTGTTTTGGAACACAATACTCTAAACTTGACTGTAGTAATTTCAAAAGAGGCCTAATTAGGTCAGTTTTGCAAAGGGAGTACACACAAACACAAGACTAAACTTCTCACTCCTATTCCAGAGGATCCATTATGATGCAAATGAATTGATTTCAATTTTTTTATGGGTCTATGGCCTTTTAACTTAATTCAATGACCAAATCTTCATTCCAACTAGGCTAGTTTGTCAAATTCATGTCACAAAGAGGCTCAATGGCTCAAATCTTCACCTTAAACTTGTCCTCTACTCTTGCACACCAAACCCATTTGAAAACTCACCATTATACACTCATTCCAAATATTTTGGGGTTCTAACACATAAATTTGAGTTGGGAAAACTAAAAACCTCTCTAAAACCCCCAAATCAAGGGGTTGTTGAAATGACACAGATAGTCTTAGAAAAAAGGTAATATCTCCTTCTAGAAATTGAGTCAAGACCTCAGACTAGAACCATTAGAAATCTATCTCAACCCTATTTCCATAAATATATGGCTTGCCCCTATATCTATCTGTACAAAGGTGTGCAATGGCCGGGAACAGGACTGTTACAGTCAAAAGATAGGGTTTTGGATAGTTTTTAGCAAAAACATGATAACTTTCACAAAAATGAATGAAATAACCTTAAACCAATGGATATGGATAGTTACCTCACCCCTGTATCACATCCAATAGGTTTCATGTCATAACTATGCTGTACAAGTTCATGGTATTGTCCACAACAGCAAAATTGTAGAAAAAGAGAAAAAATAGAGATAAGAGACGACAAATAGTAATCTTCCTCATTCTCCTCCCCAAAACTTCATCAAATCACAATACATTATCATGAGAGAGGTCTCTCTCTTATGTCTACTGTGAATTTCACTATTACAAACTCCCCAAATCATGGGAAAAGGATAGAAAAAACCTAAACTGACTAATTTTTCATAAAAGGACTATTTTTTCTAATATTAGACTGTCACAACTTTAGTAACGTGTAGACCACTAAGAAAAACTAACTATTTTCAATCTCCACTACATGTTTATGCCTCTCAAGGATTTAATACATTATTCAAAACTTCATTTTGCCTTTAACAAACAAATTTACCAAAATTAGACTTAATGATTACTCTAGATGCACTACACCATACATCCTAACTTGAAACTTTTGCAAGTCCCTTGGAAATGTAAGGAAATGAGGGCATCTCAGAACGTATTTCTAAGAAAAGTGGTGTCTTCAAAAAATTTAAATTCTTTCCAAATGCTTCAAAAACACGCACAACTATGCCTTTAAAGCGGAAACAGACATAGAACATTTCCTACATTGACCCTTAGAGGAAAGCACAAGCGAACAATATCTAGTTTCAACAGCAGAGACATTAAACATGAAAGACAGAACAAGAACACAGATTTACGTGGGGAAAACCCTTACGGGTAAAAAACCCCACACTCCAAAAGCCCAGATCACCATTGTATTATTCAGCAACAGAAAAAATAGTTACAATACAAAACTGGCAATAAGCCTTTCATGAAGATTTGCATCTTGTTCCTTCTGAAGAATAACTGACAGTATAACCTTCTCAGCCAGAACACTTTCATTTGAAACCTGTTTTCATTCTCTTCTCAGTCCCTTCACATGCTATTCACATGCTGGATACAGCATACAGCAAAAGACTTCACAGAAGGAGAAAGACCAGAGCTCCATCAGATTGAACTCATTGTCTCATAGATTCTCTCACTCATCTGACTCGATTACACAATTGCTTTTAGCAATCTAATTGATTCTCATGCAAAACAAACGTTCATTCCAGCTGCCCAGTATCGCTGACATCCAACTGTCCAAACCATTTGCATAACTATCTAACTGTTCACATTCTCATAGGAAACTTTAGTCCCACATGCGCAAGTTCCAGTTGGACACTGCAGTTTATATATCTGACGGCTTAGTAAACTATTATCGGCACTTTTGCCACCGACGACCCTAGCCTGTCAACCACTAATGAACCGTCGGAGTGACTTCTTCCTTCTTCACCGATAAGGTTCCTCCTGCCGATGCCAACCCCTTGCCAACTTCCATCGGGGTGACAGTTGACATCAGAGCGACATCCCTAGGCTTGCCCGATAGAGATCCTCATGCCGACGCCTGACTCCAAGGTAAGCCCCATCAGAGTAACCAACACCATCAGCAAAACTTCTCTTCGCTGGACCGACAGTTGTTCTCACGCTGATGCCCAAGCCAATGACATCTATCAGAGTGACCACAAACAGTCAGAGAAACGTTTCACAGCCTTCACCGATAGCAAGCCTCATACCGATGACAAGCCTCAGCAATATTTCATCGAACGGACAAATAATATCAGAGTGACACCCACATCCTTCACCGATAGTGATTCTCATGCCGATGGACGTCACCAACCTTTACCACTCCATCGGGGTAACACCAAGCGATCGGAGACACAACCACAGGCTCCGCCGATGACCACCCTCATGCCGATGGACATCACACATCGGTAAGACCTTGGAGATCGGCATAAGACACCAAACTCCTGCCGATAGTAAACCTCATGCCGATAGCTAGCCCTCCATCAGTATAACATGAAGTATTAGGGATCCATCTTCCAGCTACGCCGATATCAATACTCACTCCGATGTTCTTCCATCGGAGTGACCCACGCCGACGACCAATGACTCCGCGACGCCAATGAACCGAACCATTGAACCAATCGGTTGAACCAAACCATTGAACCAATGAACAGTTCAACGAACCATTGAACCAACCTGTTGAACCAAACCATTGAACCAATCGGTTGAACCAAACCATTGAACCGATGAATAGTTCAACGAAACAGTTCGACGAACCATTGAACCAACCGGTTGAACCAAACCATTGAACCAACAAAGAAACATTGAACCTGTAATCTGAGTCACTAGTACTCAACATTCTCCCACTTGACGAAGGAATTATAGGAACCCATCAATGCTCCAAGTCACAGAACCAAGCTGATACTGCCACCACTGCACTGTGCTCACAACCTTTTTACAGAAACTCCATAACATCAACTTCAAAACTGTCAGAACACAGCTAGAAACATTCTCCAGAAATAAGATAAACCATCAGCTAGAACAACAATCAGTAAGCTGACTGTACCCATCCAACTAAACATAAAACCCACATGACTGAAAATAGCACACACAGCCAGTGCTAAAACATCCAACCACTCATACCTTAAAGGTATGAACATCAGTAGACTCATGCCACCTACATATACACCCATCAACTGCAAATATAAGCTCAAAGTGTGAACCAGTCGAAGAAGACCAAACACTTCAAGAACTCCCACTACATGGGTAATGCAGATCTGAAAAAGATCATGGCATACAAAAAATCCACCAATGGCATTACATAGAACGTGTAAATAATCATGTAGTACCAAGGAAACATCCACCATGATATGCAAAAACTGTAAGCAAATAATCCTGTAAGAATAACTCCTCACCACCAGTCCAAAGTTCTCCCAAGTTCTCCACATCCAATAAAGAAAGAGATAACAGAACAGAACCTTCATGCTGTCACCCAACAACATAAGTGAAAGCACATGACCACAAACTAGTGATCACTTCAGCTCTAATCAAATCTCAAAACAATGTAATGCGAAACACACCATCAGAGAAACTAACTGAGACCAAGAGAGACACTACACATCATATACGTATAGACAATCCTTTAACATACACCTCTGAAAGCCAACTGTGTCAAGTACGATCTCCTTCAAAACACCCCAAAGAAGCATCCAATCAAACATTCAATCTCCAAGATCAACTAACATGGATGTAAGCTTCACAAACCAAAGAAGATCAAACTAATTTATTTCCCATTTCAGGAAATCAGCCCATTAACCATCTCCTAACAGTCCTCATCAATGAATGAAATCTCTAAACTCAAATGCACAAGGAGATAATCATGCTATTCATCTCTCACAATGAATCCACCAGAACCATCAATGAGCAGTTCAAGATCCATATCTATGAAAGAAAACATAAAACACCTGAGAGAAACAATGGACTATACCTCTCAAGTGAAACTTATCGAGTAGACCAAAAGTGGGGAAAAAGAATGTTCTTCCAAGATACCCAAGTCCCAATGACTTTCTCCAAGAACAATCTCCTCTAGATCTTTTTGTTGAATTCACATTCAACCAAGGTAAAGACTTCTCAAACTTCCAGCTGTAAACTCTGAAAACACAGCATATACAGTCTCACCTTATTCTCCATGTATCCATGAGTACCTTTGAACAATCACCTCATGCTGAACTCCAACTGCATCACTGCAACACTATGAAGTAATCGAGCAAATGATAGATGTACCCAAACATAGAGAAGTAACCAGACCACTGTCAAAACTCCAATCATCTGAATCAGGAACTTATCATGACATCATGATCTTACCATCTCCTTTAGGAGATTCCATGCTCCAGGTGAACATAACCATTGTCTCTAGATCAATGTATCATACCAAAATTCAAAAGCAGAAATCATGATATGAAACAAACCAAAATTCTAAACCAACATCACCTATCAAGCACCACCAACACCTTAGCCAAGAATTTCATAAATCCTCCATGACTCCAAGATGTTACTCATCCTCAAATAGTGCCCCTGCAAATGCGAAAGAACCCTTCTGCAGCAACAGGATCAAAGAGCTCCTCCTAGTAACATCTGCAACACTAAAGAAGATCATTCACCACTAAGTGATGAAACACACAGTCAATGCTAAAGCTCCCACTGAACTGTAACAATAAAGCTTTCCAAGCATCCTGACCAAACATCTCCTAATCTGAAAATCTTCCAAGTCCACAAATTAATATGTCCATGTGACTATAAAAACAAGTGACACCAAGATCTCCAAACCAAGGAAATAAACTATCACTGTCAATAGCTTACACAAACCTGTGTATTCAAGCTGTACATGACACCATGATATACATACTACAAGTCTCCATAACCAACTATTCAAATACTCAACATTTGCTCCTCTATCCTCTCATCCCAAAACAGTCACACCAATGCACAAGTGACCACAGACAAGGCCAGCTGACAAATCTGCATAAACACTGAAACAATCTGGTGGATAAAGATAGTCCACATCCGAGTCATCTCACTGTAGCTTAATAGGTGATCAGCCCACAAAACTACATAACTCGTAGATCCAACCAATGTACCATGCAAACTCACTATCACACTGGAAACTGCAAAACTTAGATCTCAAGGAATAGATAACAATGTAGACAACATGACTCAAACATCAAAAAACTTACTTTTCACTGATTCACCCAACATGTCCACAACCTGAGCACCATTAGTCAAGAAACCAGAAACATTACCACAGAAAAGCTGAGTAACAAATCACATACTAGCACTCCCATGCAGAGCAAGCATTTCACCTCCTCACACCATGCATAGAGCATGCATTTGAGAGAATCAGGCTATTACAAAAGCTCTCAGACCATCCAATGATCAACTCCATAGCCTACATGCAGTCGGGGTAACAGAAAAATTATGCCTTCCAATACCAGGAACAGAACACCCAGCATAAGCACAATACTCCATGGCTGAGCAGTAACACAAACTTCTCCATATCATTAGAGAGCCTCTCACACAGACACCCAATATGAAAGTTACTGCAGCAACACAGCCTCAAAGCAAACCCCATGCAACAAGATTAAATACTGTCAATTAAGAGCCTCAAGCCACATCATGACCAGCTCCAGTCTCTTCAATTTCACCATTCTTCAAGTACTACTGAAATAGAAACACAAGATCAACTGCCAGACTTTCACTCAAACAAGGATCAAACAAACAGACATTTCCTTTAGATTTCCTCAAGCCTGTCACACTAAGAAATCATCACAGAAGGAATACCCAGACCTTATACACCAGGAACTCTTACATGCAAACACATGCAACACACAAATGTACATATATGAGCAACAAAGCATATCCCAGAAGAAGGCTCTGACACCATTTGACAGTATTTAATCTTGTTGCATGGGGTTTGCTTTGAGGCTGTGTTGCTGCAGTAACTTTCATATTGGGTGTCTGTGTGAGAGGCTCTCTGATGATATGGAGAAGTTTGTGTTACTGCTCAGCCATGGAGTATTATGCTTATGCTGGGTGTTCTGTTCCTGGTATTGGAAGGCATAATTTTTCTGTTACCCCGACTACATGTAGGCTATGGAGTTGATCATTGGATGGTCTGAGAGCTTTTGTAATAGCCTGATTCTCTCGGATGCATGCTCTGTGCATGGTGTGAGGAGGTGAAATGCTTGCTCTGCATTGGAGTGCTTGTATGTGATTTGTCACTCAGCATTTTTGTGGTAATGTTTCTGGTTTCTTGACTAATGGTGCTCAGGTTGTGGACATGTTGGGCGAATCAGTGAAAAGTAAGTTTTCTGATGTTTGAGTCATGTTGTCTACATTGTTATCTATTCCTTGAGATCTAAGTTTTGCAGTTTCCAGTGTGATAGTGAGTTTGCATGGTACATTGGTTGGATCTACGAGTTATGTAGTTTTGTGGGCTGATCACCTATTAAGCTACAGTGAGATGACTCAAATGTGGACTGTCTTTATCCACCAGATTGTTTCAGTGTTTATGCAGATTTGTTAGCTGGCCTTGTCTGTGGTCACTTGTGCATTGGTGTGACTATTTTGGGATGAGAGGATAGAGGAGCAAATGTTGAGTATCTGAATAGTTGGTTATGGAGACTTGTAGTATGTATATCATGGTGTCATGTACAGCTTGAATACACAGGTTTGTGTAAGCTATTGACAGTGATAGTTTATTTCCTTGGTTTGGAGATCTTGGTGTTACTTGGTTTTATAGTCACATGGACATATTAATTTGTGGACCTGAAAGATTTTCAGATTAGGAGATGTTTGGTCAAGATGCTTGGAAAGCTTTGTTGTTATAGTTCAGTGGGAGCTTTAGCATTGACTGTGTGTTTCATCACTTAGTGGTGAATGATCTTCTTTAGTGTTGCAGATGTTACTAGGAGGAGCTCTTTGATCCTGTTGCTGCAGAAGGGTTCTTTCGCATTTGCAGGGGCACTATTTGAGGATGAGTAACATCTTGGAGTCATGGAGGATTCATGAAATTCTTGGCTAAGGTGTTGGTGGTGCTTGATAGGTGATGTTGGTTTAGAATTTTGGTTTGTTTCATATCATGATTTCTGCTTTTGAATTTTGGTATGATACATTGATCTAGAGACAATGGTTATGTTCACCTGGAGCATGGAATCTCCTAAAGGAGATGGTATCAGAGCTAGGCCCAGGCTAGGAGCCCCAAGCACACAAGAGGTGTGGCTTAAGGGGGGGTGTTGGTGTTGGAAATAAGCCACACCCGGACTGACGATGGACTGGTCCAAGAGGGGCCAGTAGCTTAGTGGTAGAGCACTCCAGCAGCAAATGGAAGGTCCTAGGTTCAAGTCCTAGCTGGTCCATGTCTTAATAGGAAATAATCTTGCAAATTGTCCTCAATTGCTTGTTTTTGTCCTCCTTGTTTGTCTTCATTAGGATCTTTTGGCTTTGATCCTTCACTGTCTATGGCATGCTTGCCAACATTACTTGCTTCTTGACCATATGCATTCTTTGTAGACTATCCCATTCTGGGTCCTCTAACCTTGTCACCTTCATCAGCATCCTTGTTTCTCTCAACTATCTTTCCACTACTCACTATCACATTACCTTTTGTAACCTCTATCAGGCCTTTTTTCAACTTGTTTACTGTCATATCAACCTTGCAAACTACTGCACCAGCTTCACTTGGTTGTCTCTTATCCCTACTCATCACTACAGGGCACATGATTGTCCCTACTAAGATCGCTTCACTTACTTCTTGCCTTTCCATAGGCTCTTCACTCTTACACTCCACATTTTCACTCACTTCCTTCTTCCACATAAAGACATTCCTCTTCACAACTAGCTGCAACTCAACTTCACACTTGCTCTTTGTTGTCTCAATAGTTTTATGCCTTGAAAAGGCTACACACTCCTTGTTTTCACTCTCCTCAAACATCACTATCTCCTTCTTGCCAAACATAATCATCTTTTCTATACTTGACTACTCCTCTAATGGCAATAGCACGAAAGTTTTCTTATCCTTCTTAATAGTGTAGGTGTTAGCTTTTCCATTATAAATTATAGACCTATCAAACTGCCAGGGTATTCTAAGTATCACATGACAACAATCCATGGGTAGGATGTCACAAAGTACCCTATCCTCATATGCTCCAATCTTGAACTCTACTAATGCTTTCTCAGTCACTAAAATGGACTAATGATCACTTACCCAAGAGACTTTGTAAGGTGTGTCCCTAGGTATTCTCTTCAACCTCAATTTGTCTACCATCTCACTAGACACCATATTATCAGTACATCTTGAATCCACTATCATTTTACATACCTTGTCCTTGCACTTGCAAGTTGACCTAAATAGTGCTTTCCTCTGAATCAACTCCTTCTTGGAAGTCTTCAATAGTGTTCTATCTCTTAGCATCATTGTATCTCCTACTTCACCAGCACAACTAGTGGGGGTAGAACCACCACATTCTTCTTCTTGGACTAACTGAGTCCTCCTCTCATTCTTCTTTTCACCATCACTTGAAAATTTTTGTTTCTCAGGACACTTATATGCTGGGTGCCCAAACTCTTGACAATTATAACACTTACCTACAAAGGTATTTGCACTCCTTCCACCACCAAATCTGCCTCTAGAACTTCTACCTCTGAAATCTGCACTTTGACCTTGTGCCTTGTTCATCTCCTTTTGACTCTCATTGACTTGCTTTGTATTCTAAAAGGATCCTCTGCCTCTAGAGGTATTGCCTCTACCTTTGGCTATCTTATCTTGTCTCCTCTTCAGCTTCTCTTCCACTTTAATTGCCATCTGATAACAATCTTCAACACTCCTTGGATTTGCCAACACTAATTCATCCTTCATGTTAAACCTCAAACCACCAATATACCTAGCAACCTTTTGCACTTCACTTTCATTTTGACCAGACCTTATACTCAGCTTAAAAAACTGATGTAGAGGCATCCACACTAAAACCTTAACACACAGCATGGATGTCCGCAACCCTTCATCATCATCATATTTTTGTTAACACTGTCAGCATCATCATATTTACTGTCGTCGACCGATATCCTCCTGCAGACAAGCCTTCGCCCTTTCGCATGTCAGCAGCGTCATCATATCCGACTATCAGCAGCATCATCATGTTCGGTAAGTGCGAACATCCTCCTGACGTTCACTGTTCACCTCACCGCCAAACTCTACCTTCACTATCTTCAGCATCATGATGTTCAACATCATGTTCATCAGCAGGATAAAGAACATCCGGTTCCTCCCATTTATCCTGAAGATGATACTCTACTTCACGCACCTTTCCTCCGATGCTTACGTCACCCCGATATCCTGATGACGATTATCCTGATGACGATGACGTCACATGCAACTCCTCAATATCCTGCTGCCCCGCAATATCCTGATGACGTATATCCTGATGATGATGATGTCATATGCTGTTTCTTCAATATCCTGCTGTTGGCCAAACTTAACTTTTTCGGCCCGCGATCAACCTGATCTTCTACCTTATGCCGATACGCTCCTCCTCGGCAACACCTGATGATGATCACCCCGACGCACATTCACTTCATGCAATCGACTGCATCATGCCTATCTCCTCTTACTCGGATGATGCCCGAAGCGACTGCAGGATATACACCGAAATATCCTGATGATGCCGTTGTAACAAATTTTCCAACCTTAGCGAAATTTGATCCGCTGAACCTCCTGGGATGACCCGATCCACTTTCAGGGTGATCTTCCACACTTTAACAGCTAACACGACCTAGCACATACCCATGCTAGGGTCCTCAACATCTCGCGATGGTGATCCTGCACACCTGCATGCAAACAGAAAGCAAACTAAAACCTAACCTACTGTACATAACCATTCCACCGATTCGACGAATCAACCGGTGGAATGGATCAGCAAATCCATGGAACCACCAAACCAGCAAATTGATCAAACAATGGAATTCAACAGAGGATGAACACAAACAGGATCACTTTATTTGATTTCAAAAGATGCAAATACAAAGATCAGTCTCTCTCTCTATCTCACTCTCTGCAACCTAACTCGATCCAATACTATATCTAAAACCAACTGATCCTCATGCATATATAGGATCTCTGGCGAGTACTATTGACCTGACTCCAAGCGGCTGGGAAATCTCTCCAGGCCGCTGGGAGATCCAACCGGACCTACAGCATGACAACTGTCTTAACAAACTACCTAAAAATAGCAAAACATGGTCAGCATGATCTTAGTATGGTCAGCATGACCTTATTACATGCATTGGTCTTATCAGACCTTCTTGGAAACATTAACAAGACTCAAACTAACTAACTGCCTCATGGAGGCCAGCTGTCAGGTAGGTGCTCCTGCACCATACACCCCAACAGAAAAGAACTCATGTCCCATGAGTTTAGTATGTGGAAGTCCGCCACCTTTACACTTTGCCTTTGCAATATGCTGATCTGTTCCAGCTTTGTCCTCTGCTAGCTCTTGGCTACTCCAAGACTTCTGAACTGTAACTTGCTTTTCTGCAAGTAAACCCTCATGCCTGTCAATGTAGGCCTTTCTCTCACATACCTTGTGTTTGTTAGTTTGTCTGACCAGAACCTCTGTCTGAACTGCCTCTTGAACTTCTGCAATGTTCAACTCTGTTTGTCTTTCAATCTTTATAGGACAAACAATAGTCCCAACTATGACAACATCCTTGTCATTCCTCTCAACTGGTTGCTATTTGCAAACCTGTTTCTGCACCTGCTGCTGACCTTTGTCAGTCAAAACTAAAACTTTCTTCCACCTGTTGTCCTTAACAACCCCTTTCCCTGCAGTGTCCTCAACTGCCTTTATGCCTGCTCCTATAGGCATCTGCACATACTCCTTCTTTCCCACTAAAATGATTTTGGCTGCCTCCTGTGCTGCAGCATCTTCCTGCAATGGCATCAGCATAATAGTTTTCCCATCTTTCTTGATGGTGTAGGTATTAGCATACCCATCATACAGTACCCTTCTATCAAATTGCCATGGTCTACCCAACAGTAGGTGACAACATTCCATGGGCAAAATGTCACACAAAACTCTATCATGATATGCTCCAATATGAAAATCCACATATGCCTGTTCATAGACAAAAAGTGATTGACTATCACTCACCCAAGATGCCTTGTAAGGGTGATGGTGTGGAATCCTTTCCAAATTCAGTTTATCCACCATTTCCTGAGATACCATATTGTTTGTTGAACCAGTATCAATGACAACCTTACATACTTTACCTTTGCTCTTGCATGTGGTCTTGAAAAGAGCTCTTCTTTGCATCAGATCCTTTGATGCCTGCAAACTAATTCTTCTAAGCATCAATGCTTCTCCCTCCTCAGGATATGCATAATTGTCAGGCTCCCTATCTCTTTGATAAGTGTTTGAACTTTGCACACTTTGCTCTACTTTCTCTTCTTGCACAAGTTGTACTCTCTTGTCATTTGTTCTATCATTTCTGGATGATGAACCTTTGCTTTCTGGACATTTGAAAGATGGATGCCCAAACTCACCACAGGTGTAACATTTTCCTGAAAATGCAGTAGAACCTCTACCACTTCCAAATCTACCTCTATTACCTTTCCATCCACCTCTGAAATCAAACTGTCCCTGTCCTTTACCAGTGTCTTCTTGACCCTCATTTGTTTGCCTTTGTGTAGGGGCTGATCCTCTTCCCCTCATATTGTTGCCTCTTCCTCTCATGGACTTATCATGTCCTCTATGCAGCTTTTCTTCAATCCTGATTGCCATTTGATAACAATCCTCCACATTCTTAGGGTTAGCTAAAACTAACTCATCCTGTATGCTCAATCTCAAACCAGCCAAGTACCTAGCCACCTTTTCTACCTCATTCTCATGATGACCAGATCTCATACTCAACTTATAAAATTCCTCAGTATAGGCCTTCACATCCATTTCCTTCTGCCTTAAAAATTACAGCTTCTTAAACATCTGAATCTCATAATCCCTAGGCAAGAATTTACCCTTGATCCTTGCTACCATTTTATCCCATGAAGTGATCTTTGACTTCCCTTGTTTCCTTCTCTCAGATTGTACATAATCCCACCATACCAAAGCATGACCTCCTAACTTGGTCTTTGCAATCTTTACCTTCTGATCCTTAGCAACATCTTCACATTCAAAGTGATTATCAAGTGCAGTAATCCAATCCAGCAACTCATCTTCATCAAAACTTCCATTATACTTGGAAACATCAACCTTTACCTTAGGTTTATCACTCTGCACTGCCTTTAACAATTTTGCCAATCTCTGGTCTTCAGCATCCAGATCTTCAGCTACCTCTTCATACTCTTCAACAGTATCTTCATCTTCTTCAGACTCACTATCTTCCACTTCCCTCTTTTTGTTCCTTTCCAGGGCTACAAGCCTGGTTTGAAGTGCTTCAACAAGCTCCTTCATCTTCCTCATCTCTCTGGCATGTTTTTCCTTCATCTCCTGCAATTCCCTTGCAGTACCACTACCTTTTGGAGGCATTTTGTCAACTTCTCACTCCTCTACCTCTGTCCTTTCAGTGACAGAATCAACACACAATAGCCCAGACCTTTTTCTGAGCTCTGATACCACTATGATGTAGAGGCATCCACACTAAAACCTTAACACACAGCATGGATGTCCGCAACCCTTCATCATCATCATATTTTTGTTAACACTGTCAGCATCATCATATTTACTGTCGCCGACCGATATCCTCCTGCAGACAAGCCTTCGCCCTTTCGCATGTCAGCAGCATCATCATATCTGACTATCGGCAGCATCATCATGTTCGGCAAGTGCGAACATCCTCCTGACGTTCACTGTTCACCTCACCGCCAAACTCTACCTTCACTATCTTCAGCATCATGATGTTCAACATCATGTTCATCAGCAGGATAAAGAACATCCGGTTCCTCCCATTTATCCTGATGATGATACTCTACTTCACGCACCTTTCCTCCGATGCTTACGTCACCCCGATATCCTGATGACGATTATCCTGATGACGATGACGTCACATGCAGCTCCTCAATATCCTGCTGCCCCGCAATATCCTGATGACGTATATCCTGATGATGATGACGTCATATGCAGTTTCTTCAATATCCTGCTGTTGGCCAAACTTAACTTTTTTGGCCTGCGATCAACCTGATCTTCTACCTTATGCCGATACGCTCCTCCTCAGCAACACCTGATGATGATCACCCCGACACACATTCACTTCATGCAATCGACTGCCTCATGCCTATCTCCTCTTACTCGGATGACGCCTGAAGCGACTGCAAGATATACACCGAAATATCCTGATGATGCCGTTGTAATGAATTTTCCAACCTTAGCAAAATTTGATCCGCTGAACCTCCTGGGATGACCCGATCCACTTTCAGGGTGATCTTCCACACTTTAATAGCTAACACGACCTAGCACATACCCATGCTAGGGTCCTCAACATCTCGCGACGGTGATCCTACACACCTGCATGCAAATAGAAAGCAAACTAAAACCTAACCTACTGTACATAACCATTCCACTGATTCGACGAATCAACCGGTGGAATGGATCAGTAAATCCATGGAACCACCAAACCAGCAAATCGATCAAACAATGGAATTCAACAGAGGATGAACACAAACAGGATCACTTTATTTGATTTCAAAAGATGCAAATACAAAGATCAGTCTCTCTCTCTGTCTCACTCTCTGCAACCTAACTCGATCCAATACTATATCTAAAACCAACTGATCCTCATGCATATATAGGATCTCTGGCGAGTACTACTGACCCGACTCCAAGCGGCTGGGAAATCTCTCCAGGCCGTTGGGAGATCCAACCGGACCTACAGCATGACAACTGTCTTAACAAACTACCTAAAAATAGCAAAACATGGTCAGCATGATCTTAGTATGGTCAGCATGACCTTATTACATGCATTGGTCTTATCAGACCTTCTTGGAAACATTAACAAGACTCAAACTAACTAACTGCCTCATGGAGGCCAGCTGTCAGGTAGGTGCTTCTGCACCATACACCCCAACAGAAAAGAACTCATGTCCCATGAGTTTAGTATGTGGAAGTCCGCCACCTTTACACTTTGCCTTTGCAATATGCTGATCTGTTCCAGCTTTGTCCTCTGCTGGCTCTTGGCTACTCCAAGACTTCTGAACTGTAACTTGCTTTTCTGCAAGTAAACCCTCATGCCTGTCAATGTAGACCTTTCTCTCACATACCTTGTGTTTGTCAGTTTGTCTGACCAGAACCTCTGTTTGAACTGCCTCTTGAACTTCTGCAATGTTCAACTCTGTTTGTCTTTCAATCTTTATAGGACAAACAATAGTCCCAACTATGACAACATCCTTGTCATTCCTCTCAACTGGTTGCTGTTTGCAAACCTGTTTCTGCACCTGCTGCTGACCTCTGTCAGTCAAAACTAAAACTTTCTTCCACCTGTTGTGCTTAACAACCCCTTTCCCTGCAGTGTCCTCAACTACCTTTATGCCTACTCCTATAGGCATCTGCACATACTCCTTCTTTCCCACTAAAATGATTTTGGCTACCTCCTGTGCTGCAGCATCTTCCTACAATGGCATGAGCATAATAGTTTTCCCATCTTTCTTGATGGTGTAGGTATTAGCATACCCATCATACAGTACCCTTCTATCAAATTGCCATGGTCTACCCAACAGTAGGTGACAACATTCCATGGGCAAAATGTCACACAAAACTCTATCATGATATGCTCCAATCTAAAAATCTACATATGCCTGTTCATAGACAAAAAGTGATTGACTATCACTCACCCAAGATGCCTTGTAAGGGTGATGGTGTGGAATCCTTTCCAAATTCAGTTTATCCACCATTTCCTGAGATACCATATTGTCTGTTGAACCAGTATCAATGACAACCTTACATACTTTACCTTTGCTCTTGCATGTGGTCTTGAAAAGAGCTCTTCTTTGCATCAGATCCTTTGATGCCTGCAAACTAATTCTTCTAAGCATCAATGCTTCTCCCTCCTCAGGATATGCATAATTGTCAGGCTCCCTATCTCTTTGATAAGTGTTTGAACTTTGCACACTTTGCTCTACTTTCTCTTCTTGCACAAGTTGTACTCTCTTGTCATTTGTTCTATCATTTCTGGATGATGAACCTTTGCTTTCTGGACATTTGAAAGATGGATGCCCAAACTCACCACAGGTGTAACATTTTCCTGAAAATGCAGTAGAACCTCTACCACTTCCAAATCTACCTCTATTACCTTTCCATCCACCTCTGAAATCAGACTGTCCCTGTCCTTTACCAGTGTCTTCTTGACCCTCATTTGTTTGCCTTTGTGTAGGGGCTGATCCTCTTCCCCTCATATTGTTGCCTCTTCCTCTCATGGACTTATCTTGTCCTCTATGCAGCTTTTCTTCAATCTTGATTGCCATTTGATAACAATCCTCCACATTCTTAGGGTTAGCTAAAACTAACTCATCCTGTATGCTCAATCTCAAACCAGCCAAGTACCTAGCCACCTTTTCTACCTCATTCTCATGATGACCAGATCTCATACTCAACTTATAAAATTCCTCAGTATAGGCCTTCACATCCATTTCCTTCTGCCTTAAAAATTGCAGCTTCTTAAACATCTGAATGTCATAATCCCTAGGCAAGAATTTACGCTTGATCCTTGCTACCATTTTATCCCATGAAGTGATCTTTGACTTCCCTTGTTTCCTTCTCTCAGATTGTACATAATCCCACCATACCAAAGCATGACCTCCTAACTTGGTCTTTGCAATCTTTACCTTCTGATCCTCAGCAACATCTTCACATTCAAAGTGATTATCAAGTGCAGTAATCCAATCCAGCAACTCATCTTCATTCAAACTTCCATTATATTTGGAAACATCAACCTTTACCTTAGGTTTATCACTCTGCACTGCCTTTAACAATTTTGCCAATCTCTGGTCTTCAGCATCCAGATCTTCAGCTACCTCTTCATACTCTTCAACAGTATCTTCATCTTCTTCAGACTCACTATCTTCCACTTCCCTCTTTTTGTTCCTTTCCAGGGCTACAAGCCTGGCTTGAAGTGCTTCAGCAAGCTCCTTCATCTTCCTCATCTCTCTGGCATGTTTTTCCTTCATCTCCTGCAATTCCCTTGTAGTACCACTACCTTTTGGAGGCATTTTGTCAACCTCTCACTCCTCTACCTCTGTCCTTTCAGTGACAGAATCAACACACAACAGCCCAGACCTTTTTTTGAGCTCTGATACCACTATGATGCAGAGGCATCCACACTAAAACCTTAACACACAGCATGGATGTCCGCAACCCTTCATCATCATCATATTTTTGTTAACACTGTCAGCATCATCATATTTACTGTCGCCGACCGATATCCTCCTGTAGACAAGCCTTCGCCCTTTCGCATGTCAGCAGCATCATCATATCCGACTATCGGCAGCATCATCATGTTCGGCAAGTGCGAACATCCTCCTGACGTTCACTGTTCACCTCACCGCCAAACTCTACCTTCACTATCTTCAGCATCATGATGTTCAACATCATGTTCATCAGCAGGATAAAGAACATCCGGTTCCTCCCATTTATCCTGATGATGATACTCTACTTCACGCACCTTTCCTCCGATGCTTACGTCACCCCGATATCCTGATGACGATTATCCTGATGACGATGACGTCACATGCAGCTCCTCAATATCCTGCTGCCCCGCAATATCCTGATGACGTATATCCTGATGATGATGAAGTCATATGCAGTTTCTTCAATATCCTGCTGTTGGCCAAACTTAACTTTTTCGGCCCGCGATCAACCTGATCTTTTACCTTATGCCGATACGCTCCTCCTCGGCAACACCTGATGATGATCACCCCGACGCACATTCACTTCATGCAATCGACTGCATCATGCCTATCTCCTCTTACTCGGATGACGCCCGAAGCGACTGCAGGATATACACCGAAATATCCTTATGATGCCGTTGTAACGAATTTTCCAACCTTAGCGAAATTCGATCCGCCGAACCTCCTGGGATGACCCGATCCACTTTCAGGGTGATCTTCCACACTTTAACAGCTAACACGACCTAGCACATACCCATGCTAGGGTCCTCAACATCTCGCGATGGCGATCCTGCACACCTGCATGCAAACAGAAAGCAAACTAAAACCTAACCTACTGTACATAACCATTCCACCGATTCGACGAATCAACCGGTGGAATGGATCAGCAAATCCATGGAACCACCAAACCAGCAAATCAATCTAACAATGGAATTCAACAGAGGATGAACACAAACAAGATCACTTTATTTGATTTCAAAAGATGCAAATACAAAGATCAGTCTCTCTCTCTGTCTCACTCTCTGCAACCTAACTCGATCCAATACTATATCTAAAACCAACTGATCCTCATGCATATATAGGATCTCTGGCGAGTACTACTGACCCGACTCCAAGCGGCTGGGAAATCTCTCCAGGCCGCTGGGAGATCCAATCGGACCTACAGCATGACAATTGTCTTAACAAACTACCTAAAAATAGCAAAACATGGTCAGCATGATCTTAGTATGGTCAGCATGACCTTATTACATGCATTGGTCTTATCAGACCTTCTTGGAAACATTAACAAGACTCAAACTAACTAACTGCCTCATGGAGGCCAGCTGTCAGGTAGGTGCTCCTGCACCAAAAACTCTTCAGTGTATGTCTTGACATCCATTTCCTTTTGTCTTAAACTTTGATGCTTCTTAAACATTTGAACTTCATAATCTTTAGGCAAGAATTTACCTTTGATTTTTTCTACCATCTTGTCCCATGAAACAATTTTTTCCTTTCCTTATTTTCTCCTCTCTATCTGCTAATAATCCCACCATAACAAAGCATGACCTATCAGCTTGGTCTTTGCAATCTTCACTTTCTAATCATCAGGAACTTCTTCACACTCAAAGTGATTGTCCAATGCTGCAATCCAATCTAGTAACTCTTCATCATTCAGGCTTCCTCCAAACTTTGGCACATCTATCTTTATCTTGTGCTTGTCTTCTTTTACTGCCCTCAGCACCTTCACCATCCTCTGATCCTTAGGGTCCAACTCTTCTTCCACATTTTCATACTCAGCTTCCTCTTCTTCCTTAGACTTATTGTCATCACCTAGAGCCACTCTTCTTCTCTAATTTTGTTCTAGGGTAGCCATTCTTTCTTTTAGCTCCCTCAACTCTCTAGCATGTTTCTCCTTCAGCTCATTCATCTCTTGAGCCATGTTTCTCACTCTTGGAGGCATCTTGACAAATTGCCTCTTCAACTTAACACTTCACAGACCTACTAACTGTGCTCTGATACCAATTTGATGCAGAGGCAAAAACACAAAGACCACTAAGGGGTCACAACCATCAACATAGGAGGAAGAGGATACAGGGGATGGTAGGGCAAATAGGTCTTCTAGGTTCTAGTGGACCAAACTACAACACTTGACATCAAACAGGACTTGACTGTCTACTCTTTCTCCATGGTTTCAACACTGTCAAACAACACCATTTTTTGGTTCATATACATGGGAACCTTCCCAAACTTTATAGGGACCCTAGACCTTCTAGGTTTGACTATCCCAAGCTCACAAAACCACCAAAATGCTTAGGGGGTACCTCCTTCTACCACTTCCTTCACAACTATCTTAACTTCCTTGTAGCCCTTAGAAAATGACTATCATGCAATAACTTTAGATGTAGACCTCCTAACTAGACTGTCATAGGCTTTTTGGATACCCATTATCTTGTTCTTTAACATACTCAACATGCACTATAGGTTGTTTTGGAACACAACACTCTAAACTTGACTGTACCGATTTCAAAAGAGGCCTAATTAGGTTAGTTTTACAAAGGGAGTACACACAAACACAAGACTAAACTTCTCACTCCTATTCTAGAGGATCCATTATGATTCAAATGGATTGATTTCAAATGTTTTATGGGTCTATGGCCTTTTAACTTCATTCGTTGACCAAATCTTCACTCCCACTAGGCTAGTTTGTCAAATTTATGTCACAAAGAGGCTCAATGGCTCAAATCTTCACCATAAACTTGTCCTCTGCTCCTACACACCAAACCCATTTGAAAACTCACCATTTTTAGTTTCAAGATAGACAACTGAGAGGGGGAGTGAATCAGTTGTCCCAAAACTTTCCTTTTATTAACCACTTAAATCCTTCTTGTAATTCAGTAGCATAATAAATCAATCATGGAAACACAATGCAATAATTCAAGAGCAAAAACACATTAACACATATGACACCAAGATTTTAATATGGAAAACTCAGTTAAAGGAAAAAACCACAAGGTGACTAACCCAAGATTGTATTCTCTGTTAAAAGAATAAGAGGAACAAAATGGCACATGCCAATTGGGGCTCATTGCCCAAGCACACTACTCATAAGAGGCCCACTGCCTATAGGAGACACATTGTCTACAAAATAATAAGTATTACATACTTGAACCAAAGAATAGCATCTTCACCATGCTTGAGTCAGTTCCATTTAAACTCAATACTTCTGCTCTACTTTTCGCTCTTCTCTTCTCTACCACACTCTCATCTTCTCCCCGATGCTTTTGAAATGACTTCACAACTCTTATTTATACAAGACATCGACTTTGGGATAATCATCAAAGTCAACACACTTTATTTTATTATAGAGCAAATACACAAATACAACTTGACTTATTACAAACGACTTCATGCGAGTAACCACTCTATCGGCCACACATATCTAGGACTTCAATCTTCTTTGAGGAACACGCCATCCTTTGCAGAACATCTTCAAGATCATCTGCAAGATGTGTAAATCATCCAGTCGGCCAAGTTGAGGAAGAACATCATCATTCAAAAGTAATTCTTCAATTACGAGCTCAATCTTCAATGCAGACCACCAACACAAACTGGACACAATCTAGAGACCCCTAAAAGCTTGCTTGATTCACCAATAACATCCACACCACTTCTGATAACTGGACTCATTCTCTTCTTCATCCAGAATCTTAAGAACACAGTCTGTCATCACTATCATATTGAAATAGATGCTTGCAAACCTCCAAACCATGAACCAATTGAGTTGTCAATTCCCATTGACTTCGTAAACACTCCACCAAATCCGCAGAAGAAGATATTACATTTCTATATCTCACCGGACCTATTTATGTCACTCTGTCACCTCTGAACAACTGTCAGAACCAGTTTTACTCATATGGTCATAACTTCTTCAAATCTTCATGCGGACCTCTCAAATCTTTACTGGATCACCTTTAGACACATATCTACAAACCCTTTGATGTGCATCCTCTGATGTTCATCTTAGCTGGGATCTTTACTTCATAAAGCTTCACTGTCTTCACTATTCTTCTCTATTTCCGATCATTAATGACAACACCGGTTAGGCCCATACTTGCAACAATCTCCCCCTTTGTCATTGATGGCAACATATGATGCGAAAAACTATTTTAACCATCAAGACAAGAATTTCTCCTTACTAACTGACATAGCTCCCCCTATCAGCAACAACCATTCACATGTCTTCTCTTCCTTTACTGCTCCCCCTTTGATCAGCAACCACTTTTTGTTTTTCACATGTCTTCTCTCCCCATTTGACATCAATGGAAAAGGGCATATACTTGCATCAATCTTTTGAATCATACATGCTGCTCTCTCTGAGTAGCATCTTCCTATCATCAATCTGGACCACAAAATATGACTGTGAGATTCTTCAGACTGATGCACATCAGTGCACCTTAATTCAGAACCAGAGGGTTATTAACCCCTAACTTCTCCCTGAGATACTCAAAAGAGTCCTTAGGTAGAGGTTTAGTAAAGATCTTTGCAATCTGATCTTTAGAGGGCACAAACTCCAATCTGACTTCACTCTTGTTCACCTACTCTCTCAAAAAGTGAAACTTGATGGATATATGTTTTGTCTTTGAATGCAACACTAGATTTTTTGATATATTTATTGCACTTAAATTATCACAGAAGATTGTGATAGGTTCCTCATACTCCACTCTGATGTCTCTTAGCATTTGCTTCATCCACAATACTTGAGTGCAATTGCCTGCTGCTACAATATATTTTACTTCTGTAGTGGATAGATATATTGCCTCTTGTTTCTTTCTTAGCCAAGAACCTAATCTTTTCCCTAAAAAGAATGCTCCACCACTAGTACTCTTCCGGTCATCCACATCTCCTGCCCAATTCGCATCTGTATATGCATGAAGAGAGAAATCATGATCTCTAGGATACCATAAACCATACTCAACTGTTCCTTTTAGATATATGAGAATCCTCTTGATTGCCATGACATGAGATTCTCTAGGATTAGCTTGGAATCTGGCAACAAGACCAACAACATTCATAATGTCAGGTCTAGTTTGAGCAAGATATAGTAGTCCTCCAATCATTGACCTGTACCTTTTTTTATTAGTCTTAGTAGAGTCATCATCTTTGCTCAGTTTACATCCAGTTGCTATGGGAGTATTTATTGGTTTTGAGTCTTCCATCCCAAATTTCCTCAACAATTCTTTCACATATTTGGTTTGTGAAATGAAGATTCCTTTCTTTGTTTGAGTTATTTGCAGACCCAAGAAGAAATTCATTTCCCCAAACATGGACATCTCAAATTCACTTTTCATTTGATTTACAAAAGTTTTGCACATACTATCTCTTCCTCCAAAAATGATATCATTAACAAATACTTCAACAATCAAGATATTTTTATGATCAATTTTGAAGTACAAGTTACTGTCAGAGGTACCTTTGTTGAAACCAATCTTCAAAAGATGCTTATCCAATCTTTCATACCAGGCTCTTGGGGCTTGTTTGAGTCCGTACAGTGCTTTCTTCAACTTGCAGACCATATCACCATGATTAGACAATTGAAATCCATCCGGTTGCTCAATGTATACCTCTTCTTCCAAATCACCATTCAGGAGGGCAGACTTGACATCCATTTGATATACTTTGAAATCCTTGAAGGCCACAAAAGCAAGAAATAATCTGACTGCTTCAATTCTTTCCACCGGAGCAAAAGTTTCTTCAAAGTCAAGTCCTTTTACTTGAGAATAACCCTTACAGACTAGTCTGGCTTTGTTTTTTACTACTTCACCATCTTCATTTAGTTTATTCCGGAAGACCCATTTGCTTCCAATCACATTTTTATTTCTAGTTCTGGGAACAAGATCCCAAGTGTGATTTTTCTCAATCTGCATTGACTCTTCCTTCATTGCTTTAGTCTAGCTTTCATCATTGCATGCTTCACTTACTGTTTTTGGTTCAATTTTTGAAATCAGACAATACTTTTTTGAGTCTTGAGCAATCTTTCTTCTTGTTTGAACACCTTTGCTTTTATCACCTATGATTTGATCTTCAGAATAATTTAGTCTTACATACCTGGGAGTTTTGGAAATTTCTTGCACTTCTATTTCTGGGAGAGGTTCATTCAAACTTATCTCTTCTTCCTATATTTCAGGATTCTCCAGATCAATCTGGGTCTGAATTTCAGAGGGGGCTTGGACTTCTTGAACCAAAACATCATTCTGATCATCTTCTTCATATTCATAAAACCTTGAGGGTTTATCAATTCCTTCATCAACCTTCAAATTTGTACTTTCTATAATCTTTCTCAATTTCTTGTTATAACACTGGTATGCTTTGCTTTGAGTAAAATAACCCAAGAATATTCCTTCATCACTTCTAGCATCAAATTTGCGAAGGTATCCATCTCTTTTGATGTAATATTTGCTACCAAAGACTCTGAAATACTTCATAGTGGGAGTGATGCCAAACCAGAGTTCATAAGGAGTCTTACCAATATTGCTTCTGATTTGTACTCGATTAAGAGTATATACAGTAGTACTTACAACTTCTCTCCAATAGATTCGAGGAATATTTTCTTCCATCATCATGGTTCTAAATGCTTCCTGGATGGTCTGGTTCTTTCTCTCCACTACTCCATTCTGCTGTGGAGTCCTTGGAGCAGATAACTATCTTTTTACCCCATGTTTCTCACAAAATTTTATGAACTCTCCGGATGTGATTTCTCCACCTCTATCAGACCTAAGACATTTTATGTTTAATCTGGTTTCATTCTCTACCATAGATTTGAATATTTTGAATTTCTCAAGAGCCTCAGATTTTTCTTTCAAAAAAGTCACCCACATCATCCAGGAGTGATCATCAATTAATAACATGAAGTATCTATCACCTTGCAAGCTCCTGATTGTTGCTGGTCCACATAGATCAGTATGTACTAAGTCCAACAATTTGGTAGAAGATTGTTCCTTACTTTTGAATGTGACTCTGCTCTGCTTACCCAACTAGCATTCTTTGCACAAACTATTACTAGATTTCACCAGTCTTGGAAGATCTCTTATAGCTTAAGTGTTGCTTATCTTGATGATATTATCAAAATTCACATGACACATTCTCCTATGCCACAACCAACTTTGATCAATTTGAAGAAGTAAACAACTTTTGCCAGTACCAACTAGGTGGAAGATGTTACCTTTTGTTTGAGTACCGGATGTAATCTTTGTTCTAGAACTTTTAAAGATCTTACATTTTACATTTTTGAATCAGAGATCATAGCCTTTGTCCACCAACTGTCCAACACTGAGAAGATTGTGCTTTAGACCTTCAATATATAGTACATCGCTGGTTTTGTTCTTTCCATTAAAAGAAATAGTTCCTCTACCTCTGATTCTGCCAACAAAATTATCACCAAATTTTACAACTCCTCCTTCATATCCTTCCAAATCTATGAACTTATTTTTGTCACCTGTCATATGGTGGGAGCATCCACTATCAATGACCCAATCATCCTTTTCTTCAACTTGGGCAGCTAGAGCTCTTTCTATCATTTTATGATTGATAGATTCAGAGGGCATTGGATCTTCTTCCTTGATGGCAATAAACACCAAGTCACTTTCAGATTTGTTTCCCATCTCTGATTCATCATCTGTTACTCCTTCATCATCATCATCTTCATGAACATAGTAACACTTCTTTTGAAATCTTGATCTATTAGGGTTTTGCCTAGAAAATCTTTCCAGACACCTTGTGGCAAAATGACCAATCTTATTGCAGTTAAAACATTTGAAAGGCAATTTTCCTTCATACTTACTGGATCCTCTTGGCAGTCTCTTTACAATGAGGGCCTCAAGTTGTTCAGCTTCTACTTCATCCTCTTCTAGATCTTTTCTTGCTTTCTCATACCAAGATGATTTTCTTGAGAAACTTTCTCCTGGATCATATCTCTATTTTTCTTTTGTAGAGGCACTAGCTTTGAATGTAGATTCAATCTTGGGAAGTGCATCACCAAAATTAGCTAACTCGAATGCAGATATATTACCAACCAATTGATCCCTTGTGATAGTTGTTAAGGATCCGATTTCCTCAATAGCAGCAACTTTATGTTTATAAGCAGGAGGTAAGGATCTGAGAACTTTAGCAACAATTTCATCTTCATCCAGGACTCCACCAACACATCTGATGCCTCAAATAAGCTCATTTACTTTTGTCATGTAAGAAGTGATATTCTCATCTTCACTCATCTTTAAGTTTTCAAACTTTCCTTTTAGACTTTGTAGCTTGGCACACTTAACATATTTGTCTCCTTCATATAGATTTTCAAGCTTTGTCTGAATTTAATAGGCAGTCTTCAAACCCATAACATTGGTCAGCTCTGAATTAGACAAGGCACTCAGTAGGGCTTCTTTAGCTCGAAGATTATTCTCTCCATCTCTAATTTCATTTAGAGTTGTAGGACCATTTTTTGGGGAAACATATTTAATTGAGGTTATGTTCCAATACTGATATCCCATGCATTGTATGTGACATTCCATGAGGCTTTTCCAGGTAGTGAAGTTTGAACCATCAAACCTTGGACTATCCTTCTTGTAGGTCGACATTCTGGATCTCCTCAAGTAACTAAGCTTCTTCTAGAGGAACTTACCTCTAATACCAATTGTTAGTTTCAATATAGACAACTGAGAGGGGGGTGAATCAGTTGTCCCAAAACTTTCCTTTATTAACCAATTAAATCCTTCTTGTAATTCAGTAGCATAATAAAGCAATCATGGAAACACAATGCAATAATTCAAGAGTAGAAACACATTAACACATATGGCACCAAGATTTTAATGTGGAAAACCCAGTTAAAAGAAAAAACCATAGGGTGACTAACCCAAGATTGTATTCTCTATTAAAAGAATAAGAGGAACAAAATGGCACATGCCAATTGGGGCTCACTGCCCAAGCACACTACTCACAAGAGGCCCACTGCCTACAGGAGACACACTATCTACAAAATAATAAGTATTACATACTTGAACTAAAGAATAGTATCTTCACCATGCTTGAGTCAGTTCCATTTAATCTCAATACTTTTTCTCTACTTTTCACTCTTCTCTTCTCTACCATACTCTCATCTTCTCCCTGATGCTTTTGAAATGACTTCACAACTCTTATTTATACAAGACATCGACTTTGGGATAATCATCAAAGTTGGCATACTTTATTTTATTACAGAGAAAATACACAAATACAACTTGACTTATTACAAAAGATTTCATGCGAATCACCACAATGTTGGCCACACATATCTGGGACTTCAATCTTCTTTGAGGAACACGCCATCCTTCATAGAACATCTTCAAGATCATCCACAAGATGTCTAAATCATCCGACTGGACAAGTTGAGGAAGAACATCATCATCCAGAAGTAATTCTTCAATGTGGACCACCAACACAAACTGGACACAATCTAGAGACCCCCACAAGCTTGTCTGATTCACCAAGAACATCCACACCACTTCTGATAACTAAACTCATTCTCTTCTTCATTTCGAATCTTAAGAAAATGGTATGTCATCACTATCATATTGAAATAGATACTTGCAGATCTCCAGACCATAAACCAATTGAGTTGTCAATTCCCATTGACTTCCTAAACACTCCACCAAATCTACAGAATAAGATATTGCATTTCCGGATCTCACCGGACCTATTTGTGTCACTCTGTCACCTCTGAACAGCTGTCAGAACTAGTTTTACTCATATGGCCATAAATTCTTCAAATATTCATGCGGACCTCTCAAATCTTTACTGGATCACCTTTAGATGCATATCTACAAACCCTTTGATGTGCATCGTCTGATCTTCATCTTAGCTGGGATCTTTACTTCATAGAGCTTCACTGTCTTCACTGTTTTTCTCTGTTTTTGATAGGACTAATTTTTTCAATATCCTCAGCACACAACTCATCCAATCCTTGACATCAATGCAACATGAGTATGTTGACATCAATGACAACACTGGTTAGGCCCATACTTGCAACAATCTTCACTCCAACTAGGCTAGTTTGTCAAATTCATGTCACAAAGATGCTCAATGACTCAAATCTTCACCTTAAACTTATTCTCTGCTCCTGCACACCAAACCCATTTGAAAACTCGCCATTCTACACTCATTCCACCCATTTTGAGGTTTTAACACAGCAATTTGAGTTGGGAAAACCAAAAACCTCTCTAAAACCCCCAAATCAAGGGGTTGATAAAATGACATAGGCAGTCTTAGAACAAAGGCAATATCTCCTTCTAGAAATTGAATCAAGACCTCAGACTAGAACCATTAGAAAGGTACCTCAACCCTCTTTCCTGAAATATATGGATTTCCCCTATATCTATCCATACAGAGGCATGCAATCGCTGGGAACAGGACTGTTGCAGCCAAAAGATAGGGTTGTGGATAGTTTTTAGCAAAAATGTGATAACTTTCACAAAAATGAATGAAATGACCTCAAACCAATGGCATTGGATATTTAGCTCACCCCTCTATCACATCCAATAGGTTTCATGTCATAACTATGTTGTACAAGTTTGTGGTATGGTCTACAGCAGAAAAATTGTAGAAAAAGGGAAAAAAAGAGATAAGGGACAACAAATAGTAATCTTCCTCATTCTCCTCCCCAAAAATTCATCAAATCACAATACATTATCATGAGAGAGGTCTCTCTCTTATGTCTACCATGAAGTTCACTATTAAAATCTCCCCAAATCATGGGAAAAGGCTAAAAAAAACCTAAACTAACTGATTTTTCATAAAAGGACTATTTTTTCTCATATTAGATTGTCACAACATTAGTAACCTGCAGACCACTAAGGAAAATTGACTATTTTCAATCTCCACTACATGTTTATGCCTCTCAAGGCTTTAATATGTTATTCAAAACTTCATTTTACCTTTAACAAACAAATTTACAAATATTAGACTTAATGATTACTCTAGGTGTACTGCACCACAAATGAAAGACATTATGATCATGTATTAAAAATAATTGATTTGAATGTAAAATTATGCAAAATTTTGAGCAAATAGCCTACACTTAAACTACCTCATCTTTGTGCTTACCTTTAACAATTAAAATAGACCTTTATTTAACATTCACCTCAGTTAAATAAAAAGGTGAAAGCTATGACATATAGATTCAAAGATTTGATTCTAACTACTTATAATGCAATCACAACTTGTGGCTCAAAACATGATAAAACATATTTTTCCATGTTTGTATTACACCAACAGATTACAAATTTATATTAACTAATTGTCATAATAAGCTAGCAATAAAATTTCAAAGGCATTCAAGACATGATGCATCTAGAAATGTCTATATAACATAAAAGATATGTCTATTATCTTTCTTTTGATTTGTAAGATTATTGCATTTTAACGTAGCTTTTTACATAATGTCTCCTTAAACAACTATA
Source organism: Cunninghamia lanceolata (assembly GCA_027924645.1). Lineage (NCBI taxonomy): Eukaryota > Viridiplantae > Streptophyta > Pinopsida > Cupressales > Cupressaceae > Cunninghamia > Cunninghamia lanceolata. The sequence goes on from BSBN01000274.1 coordinate 18,544,894, forward strand.
TAATATTACTTGAATGTTTGATGTCATAAAATAAAATTATGAATTATTCCTTCTTATGGTTAACACTTTAAATGTCACTTTTAAGTATATGTTGAAATGATTGTCAATGTTAATAAATTTTAATACCTTCAAATTATTTCTCTTAGAGAATCATAAAAAATATTCTAGATTATCACACCCACATTTTTTTAAAATCTAGTAACAACACATAAAAGCGCTATCAAATGGCCAATAGGCATATGTATTTATAGTCATATTAGCCAAAAATATACTAAATGAAGCTAAAAATATAAATATATAGTGTTTTCCTAACACAACTATAAATATGATAAAACCTTTAGATACTATTTCTAGTATGCAATTACACTAAAATATTACATTAAAATGAACTTACAACTAAGTAAGAATTGGTTTGGGCATATAAATTCCACCATTACACTTATATCTAGTTTTATACATAATAAATCTCTTCAAAAGAGTTACAGATGTTTTCTACTTCTTCACACATTTATGCACTTGTGGTAGCCTCTATCTCTTTGTGATCTAATCAAGCTTCCACTCCCACAAACCACATGGAATCTAATCTCCTATACGCCTCCCCTTAGGCCATGCCTACACGTGGTAAGGTTGCTTTAGATTCCATGTGGACTCTAGTTCTTTCTAAGAAGGATCATGTGATTACTATGTTGGATTTAGGACAGACAACTGAGAGGGGGGAGGGGGATGAATTAGTTCTCAACAAAATCCTACTCCTTATTCACTTTAAAACCTTCTTATATTTCAATAGGATATCAATGATTCAATCATGAAAGTATAATGCAATAATTCAAGAGCAGAAACAAATTCAACATATAAAACACCAAGATTTTAACGTGGAAAACCCAGTTAAGGGAAAAACCACGGGGTGACTAACCCAAGATTGTATTCTCTATTAAAAGAATAAGAAGAATAAAATGACACTTTCCAGTTAGGGCTCACTGCCTGAGTACACTACCCACAAGAGGCCCACTACCTATAGGAGACACACTATCTATAGAAGAATATAAGTATTACATACTTGAAATGGAGATTAGCATCTTCACTATGCTTGAGTCAGTTCCATTTAAGATCAAAACACCTACTTTGTTTTTTGCTCCTCTTCACTACCACCTTCTCATCATCACCTCAAGGATGCATTTGAATGACTTTGCAATTCTTATTTATACATGACATCAACTTTGGAATGATCATCAAAGTCAGCACAACATACACTTATTTTATTACAGAGCAAATACAAAAATACAAATTGACTTATTACAAAAACTTCATGCACGTCACTATACTATCGGCCACACATAGCTAGGATTTCAATCTTCTTAGAGGAACACGCCATGCTTCAAAAAAACATCTTCAAGATCATCCGCAACATGTGCAAATCATTTGGTCGGCCAAGACTAGGAAGAACACCATCACCCATAGGTAAATCTTCAATTACAAGCTCAATCTTCAATGTGGATTACTAACATGAACTGGACACAATCTAGAGACCCCCACAAGCTTGCTTGAATCACCAAGAACATCCGCACCACTTTTGCTTACTGTAATCATTCTCATTTTTATCTAGAACCTCAAGAACACAGTCGCCCATCACTGTCACATTAGAAGGATTGCTTGTGGACCTCCAAACCATGAACTAATTGAGTTGTCAATTCACATTAGTCTCCCAAACATGCCACTAGATCTGTAGAACATGATATTGTATTTTTGAATCTCACTGGACCTATTTGTGTCACTCTGTCACCTCTGAAAAGTTGCCAAAACTAGTTTTACTCTCATGGCCATAACTCCTCCATATTTTCATGTGGAGCTCTCAAATCTTAACTGGATCATCTTTAGACACATATCTACAAACCCTTTGATGTGTATTCTCTGATCTTCATCTAGCTGGGATCTTCACTTCATAGAGCTTCACTATCTTCATTGTTCTTCTCTATTTCTGATAGGACTAATTTTCTCAATATCCTTTGCACACAACTCATCCAATCCTTGACATCAATGCAATAGGAGTATGTTGACATCAATGACAACACTGGTTAGGCCCATAATTGAAACAATCTCCCCCTTTGTCATTGATGGCAACATATCATGTGAAAAACTATTTTAACCATGAAGACAAGAACTTCTCCTCACTAACTGACATAGCTCCCCCTATCAACAACAACCATTCACATGTCTTCTCTTCCTTTACTACTCACCCTTTGATCAGCAACCACTTTTTGTTTTTCACATGTCTTCTCTCCCCCTTTGACATCAATGGCAAAGGGCACATACAACTACTTCTCATACTTCAGAATCATACAAATTGCTCCCCCTGAGTAGCAGCCTCCTAACATCAATCCGGATCACAAGATATGACTGTGGGATCCACCAGACTGATGCACATAAGTGCACCTTAATTCAGAACCAGAGGGGTAATAACCCCTAACTTCTCCCTGAGATACTCAAAAGAGTCCTTAGATAGAGGTTTAGTAAAAATGTCTACAATATGATCCTTTGAGGGCACAAACTCCAATTTGACTTCATTCTTGTTCACCTGCTCTCTTAAAAAGTGGAATGTGATGGATATATGTTTTGTCTTTGAATGCAACTCCAGATTTTTTTGATATGTTTATTGGACTTGAATTATGACAAAATATTATGATAGGTTCACCATACTCTACTCTAATATCTCTTAGCATTTGCTTCATCCACAACTTGAGTGCAACTACCTGTTGCTACAATATACTCTGCTTCTGCAGTGGATAGAGATATTGCCTCTTGTTTCTTTCTTAGCCAAGAAACCAATCTTTTTCCCAAAAAGAATGCACCACCACTGGTACTCTTTCGGTCATCCACATCTCCTACCCGATCAACATATGTAGATGCATGAAGAGAGAAATCATGATCCTTAGGATACCATAATCCATACTCAACTGTTCCCTTCAAATATCTAAGAATTCTCTTGATTGCCATGACATGAGACTCTCTAGGATCAACTTGGAATATGACAACAAGACCAACAACATTCATAATATTAGGTCTAGTTTGAGTAAGGTAGAGCAACCCTCCAATCATTGACTTGTACTTTTTTTGATCAACCTTAGGTGATTCATCATCTTTACTCAGCTTACATCTAGTTACCATGGGAGTATTCATTGCCTTTGAATCTTCCATTCCAAATTTCTTCAACTATTCTTTCACATATTTGGTCTGTGATATGAAGATTCCTTTCTTTGTTTGAGTGATTTGCAGACCCAAGAAGAAATTTATTTCCCCAAGCATAGACATCTCAAATTCACTTTGCATTTGATTTGTAAAAGTCTTGCACATGCTATCTTTCCCTCCAAAAATGATATCATTAACAAATACTTCAACAATCAATATATTTTCATGATCAATCTTAAAATACAAATTACTGCCAGCAGTACCTTTGTTGAAACCAATCTTCAAAAGATGTTTGTCCAATCTTTCATACCAGGCTCTTGGGGCTTGTTTGATTCCACATAATGCCTTCTTCAGTTTGCAGACCATATCTCCACGATCAGTTAATTGAAATCCATCCTGTTGCTCAATGTATACCTCTTCTTCCAAATCACCATTTAGGTAAGCAGACTTGACATCCATCTGATACACCTTGAAATCTCTGAAGGCAGCAAAAGTAAGAAATAATCTGACTAATTCAATTCTTTCCACCGGAGTAAAAGTTTCTTCAAAGTCAATTCCTTCTACTTGATAATAACCCTTACAGACTAGTCTGGCTTTGTTTCTTACTATTTCACCATCTTCATTCAGTTTATTCCAAAAGACCCACTTAGTCCCAATCACATTTTTGTCCTTAGGTCTAGGAACAAGATCCCAACTGTGATTCTTTTCAATCTGCATCAATTCTTCCTCCAATGCTTTAGCCCAGCTTTCATCATGGCATGCTTCACTTACTATTTTTGGTTCAATCTTTGAAATCAAACAATACTTCACTAAATCTTGAGCAATTTTTCTTCTTGTTTGAACACCTTTGTTTTTATCTCCTATGATCTGATCTTCATAATGATTTAGTCTTACATACCTGGGAGTTTTGGGATTCTCTTCTACTTCTAATTTTTGGACAGGTTCATCCAAACTTGTCTCTTCTTCTTGTATTTCAAGATTCTTCAGATCAGTCTGTATCTGAACTGGAGTTGGGACTTTTTCTCCTTGGTTTGAGACATCATTCTGATCATCTTCTTCATACTCATAATACTTTGAGGGACTTTCCATGCCTTCATCAACCTTCACATTTGTACTTTCTACAATCTTTCTCAATCTCTTGTTATAACACTGGTATGCTTTGCTTTGAGTAGAACATCCCAAGAATATTCCTTCATCACTTCTAGCATCAAACTTGCCAAGGTCTTCATATAATTTGATATAGCATTTACTACCAAAGACTCTGAAATACTTCACAGTAGAAGTGATGCCAAACCAAAGTTCATAAGGGGTCTTACCAGTATTACCTCTGATTTGTACCCAATTAAGAGTATAGACAACAGTGCTTACAGCTTCTCTCCAATAGATCTGAGGAACATTTGCTTCCATCATCATGGTCCTAGATGCTTCTTGGATGGTTTGGTTCTTTCTCTCCACTACTCCATTATGCTTTAGAGTCCTTGGAGCAAATAACTGTCTCTTTATCCCATGTTTTTCACAAAATGTTATGAACTCACCAAATGTGAATTCTCCACCTCTACCAGACCTGAGGCATTTTATGTTTATGCCAGTTTCATTTTCTACCATAGCCTTTGTAATGTCCCCAATTGGAACAATACTAATTTTACCCTAAAAATTCAAATCCCACAAGTTTAGGGTTAGGTTTTCTAATTCTCAGAACAAAATGGTTTGATAGGGTGCCCAAGAAACCCTCTACCGTAGGTGCAAGAGCGGGTGCTTCACCCCTTTTGGCCCCATGTGGCCTCTAGCCATCCATATGGGGTGGTGTGCCTAGTGAGGCGTCCTATCGCCGTTCCCCTTATCAAAACCATTATGCTTCCTCTTATGATTCCTTCTAAGCCCAAGGACAGCCTCTCATGCCCCCTTGGCCCACATGTGGCATGCCTCAGCCATCTACCATGGGGTGGTGTACTTAGAAGATAATCCCAACGTCGTTTCCCCTCCTCATAGATCCTTAATTCCCTCACCATAGAAATCATGGCATTCACACAAGAATCCACATTAATGCATAATAACTAATCATATCAACCATGCATAATGAATAATGAAGATGACATATAAATGATTATGTACATGAATTAATGACCATCATATTAACCATAACATTATAATAACGTTAGTTTCAAACATATATAAAATTACTAAAGATGACATATCAAATTTCATGCACATTGGATAATTGAACAATAATAAACAAACCTTATTATTCTACATATAAAATTCCTACTAAGGTGGCCACTACTTATCTGGTTGCTGGTCTCTTGTGTCTTACTGTTGTATATACACTTCTTATTTTCCCTCTTCGATCTGCTTTAGATGGTTGATTGCCTGTATCAGATAAAATGGTTCCCTGAAGCTGTCTTACTTATCTTTTCAATGTTCTCCTTGATCAGATTGATGTTGTGTGTTCCCTTATATTTAATCTGTTGTTCCTTAACATTTAAATCCGTAGTCAAGTGTTCTTTAATTCTATAAATATATATATATATATATTTTTTATTATATCTCTTCCCTTTGAATAGAAGACTTATTCTCTCCCCATACTTCTGCAGATCTAAATATTAATTCAGATATATCTATCTTATTCTTTCCTCTTGATGAGTATATTAGAAAGAATATATATATTACTCTAATATATAAACATATATGTCTTACTCTTCCTTAAATACTATCCTAGATGCCTCTTCTCAAAGGAAGTGATTCAATCAAGAGACACACCCATACACTTGCAGATCGTACCCCTTAAATTGATACCATTCTACTTACTAATCATATTTTTTGTTATACACAATAGCTTCTCTATTATTCCAAATCGTATCTTATGGGGATGTCTTCTTTAACTAAGACCTTGTCTTATTAGTAATCTCTATCTCAAGAATGAATTGTCTTTTTTACAAGTCAGCATCTCTTTGAGTTTTGATCATTCCTCAATATGGATTAGTCACTGCCACTTTATTTAATGAATATTGATTGCTGCCATAATAAACAAATCGCTGTTGTTTATCTGGTTAAGAGTGATGAGTGGGGACCACCGTAGATGCTTAAGGGAATCCGTGGGTTTCTCAAACTTTCTATCTTCCTCTTAAGGTTACGTGAGTTTTAGTGGGTGACATGGCATTATTGGCTTGTTGAAGCTCTAAAAGTAGCCATTCCCTTAAGAGACCACACTTTATACAATATCATCTTTCACAACAACCTTAATGGTTTAAGTCTTTATCTTATATAAATTTATTTAAACTACTTTATATTCTTTATGTGATTACTTTCATAATTATATCTATTTCTTATATTAATATTTAATATTTATTTTATTATATTTATATTATATTTATTTATTTATAATAATATATCTTGTCAAAAATAAATAAATATTTATATAATTATATTATTTAATATTATTAAAATATATTAAATGTATTTAGTTTATAATATCATTCATATCTTTATGGATACTATATAATCGATTCGATATAAGTTATTAATATAGGGACATGACTACCCTCCCCACTCAAAATTGCTTGTCCTCAAGCAATTACGAGTTCTTTCATTACCTTACACCTTTAACATCTACCTTCCGATGTGTTGAGATGAAATCGTGGTTTTGATCTAGAATGAATATTGTTTTAGTGAAGCAAAAATGATTTGCAATTCCAAGATTCCATCTTGATCTTTAATTACAAGATTTGATCTTGTACTTGTCATCTTGTGGTTTTACCTTTTGGCATGCAATTGATCTCAAAATGGAGTTGTCTTTATTATGTCCTCACAAGTTTGTTGTTTTGGCTTTTAAGAGATTGACCCTCCTATGTTGATATGATACCTTAGTGGTCCTAAATCTCAATTGAATTCTTTAATGATGTTTTGGATATCTTTCTTAGATGAAATGATGTTCCCTTTTTCACCCCGAGGTTGAATGGTGGTGAGTGATCTCCTCAGGATGTTAAATATAAAAGTGCTTGCACTAATTTGTAGGTTACATGCATTGCCTTTTAGTTACATAATAAAATTGAAGTAGACAACCAAGTAGCTCAAGTAGACAAGCAAGTAGCTTAAGCAAGCAAGTGGCTCAAGTAAGTAGGCAAGTAGCTCAAGTAGACAAGCAAGTAGCTCAAGTAGACAAGTAAGTAGCTCAAGCAAGTAGGCAAGTAGCTCAAGTAGACAAGTGAGTAGCTCAAGCAAGTAGGCAAGTAGCTCAAGTAGACAAGCAAGTAGCTCAAGCAAGTAGGCAAGTAGATTGAGTAGACAAGCAAGTAGCTCAAGCAAGTAGGCAAGTAGCTTGAGTAGACAAGCGAGTAGCTCAATCATGCAAGCAACCAGCACAAGCGAGTAGGCAAGTAGCTTAAGCACACAACCAGGTAGTTCAAGCATGCAACCGAGTAGCTTGAACCACTAGAAAGACAACATCTTTAAAACTCTCATAGTTTTTAAGCATAAAGTAATTATAAGAACATATCTTGTTGAAGATACATGAAGTAACACATCAATACATGTGATACATAAAGTATAAGTAGAGTTTATATAAGAAGCATAAATAATGTATGAGTACCTCAAGTCACAAGACATACATGTAAGTCATAAAGTATACACTTAAATACATAAGTCGCATGAATCCATGTATACACATAAGTCAAAAGGTATACACTTGAATACACTTGAATACATATAAGCCACAATGTATACAATTGAATACACTATAAGCCACAACGTATACATTTGAATACACTCGAATATAAGTCATATACATGAATACACTTGAATACATAATTCACAAGGTATACACCTGAATACACTTGAATACATATAAGTCATGGAGTATACACTTGAATACAAAGTCATAGAGTATGAATACATCGTCATGAAGTATACAAGGTCATAGAGTATACACTCGAATACATATACAAGTCATAGAGTATCATAGAGTATACACTTGAATACAAATACAAAGTCATAGAGCACTTACTCGAATACAATTGCAAAGTCATAGTATACACTCATACACTTGAATGCAATTACAAAGTCATAGAGCATACACTCGAATACAATTGCAAAGTCATAGAGTATACGCTCATACACTTGAATGCATGTAAATCACACACAGTATACATAGGATGGCAGGATGACTGCTCTGATACCACTTGTAATGTCCCCAATTGGAACAATACTAATTTTACCCTAAAAATTCAAATCCCACAAGTTTAGGGTTATGGTTTCTAATTCCTGGAACAAAATGGTTTGATAGGGTGCCCAAGAAACCCTCTACCATAGGCCCAAGAGTGGGTGGTTCACCCCTCTTGGCCCCATGTGGCCTCTAGCCATCCATATGGGGTGGCGTGCCTAGTGAGGCGTCCTATTACCATTCCCCTTATCAAAACCATTATGCTTCCTCTTATGATTCACTTAATCTCCATGATGGAAGGTTAGGGGTGCAGCTACAGCAGGGTGTCCCAAAAATCACTCCTTCTAAACCCAAGGGCAACCTCTCATGCCCCCTTGGCCTACATGTGGTAGGCCTCAGCCATCCACCATGGGGTGGCGTACTTAGAAGATAATCACAATGCCATTTCCCCTCCTCGTAGGTCCTCAATTCCCTCATCATAGAAATCATGACATTCATACAAGAATCCACATTAATGCATAATAACTAATCATATCAACCATGCATAATGAATTATGAAGATGACATATAAACGATTATGTACATGAATTAATGACCATCATAGTAACCATAACATTATAATAACGTTAGTTTCAAACATATATAAAATTACTAAAGATCACATATCAAAATTCATGCACATTGGATAATTGAACAATAATAAACAAACTTTATTATTCTACATATAAAATTCCTACTAAGGTGGCCGCTACTTATCTGATTGCTGGTCTCTTGTGTCTTACTGTTGTAACTGTTGTATATACACTTCTTATTTTCCCTCTTCGATCTACTTTACATGGTTGATTGCCTGTATCAGATAAAATCGTTCCCTCAAGCTGCCTTACTTATCTTTTCAATGTTCTCCTTGATCATATTGATGTTGTGTGTTCCCTTATATTTAATCTGTTGTTCCTTAACATTTAAATCTATTGTCAAGTGTTCTTTAATTCTATAAATATATATATTTTATTATGTCTCTTCTCTTTGACTAGAAGACTTATTCTCTCCCCATACTTCTGCAGATCTGAATATTAATTCAGATATATCTATCTTATTCTTTCCTCTTGATGAGTATATAAGAAAGAATATATTTATTACTCTAATATATAAACATATATGTCTTACTCTTTCTTAAATACTATCCTACATGCCTCTTCTTAAAGGAAGCGATTCAATCAAGAGACACACCCATACACTTGCAGATCGTACCCCTTAAATTGATACCATTCTACTTACTAATCATATTTTCATTATACACAATAGCTGCTCTATTATTCCAAATCGTATCTTATGGGGATGTCTTCTTTAACTAAGACCTTGTCTTATTAGTAATCGCTATCTCAAGAATGAATTGTCTTTTTTACAAGTCAGCATCTCTTTGAATTCTGATCGCTCCTCAATATGGATTAGTGGCTGCCACTTTATTTAATGAATATTGATTGCTGCCATAATAAACAAATCACTGTTGTTTATCTGGTTAAGAGTGATGAGTGGGGACCACCGTAGATGCTTAAGGGAAGCCGTGGGTTTCTCAAACTTTCTATCTTCCTTTTAAGGTTATGTGAGTTTTAGTGGGTGACATGGCATTATTGGCTTGTTGAAGCTCTAAAAGTAGCCATTCCCTTAAGAGACCACACTTTATACAATATCATCTTTCATCGCAGCCTTAATGGTTTAAGTCTTTATCTTATATAAATTTATTTAAACTACTTTATATTCTTTATGAGATTACTTTCATAATTATATCTATTTCTTATATTAATATTTAATATTTATTTTATTATATTTATATTATATTTATTTATAATAATATATCTTGTTAAAAATAAATAAATATTTATATAATCATATTATTTAATATTATTAAAATATATTAAATGTATTCAATTTATAATATCATTCATATCTTTATGGATACTATATAATCGATTCGATATAAGTTATTAATATAGGGACATGATAGCCTTGAATATTTTGAACTTTTCATGTGCTTCAGATTTCTCTTTCAATAAAGTCACCCACATCATCCGGGAGTGGTCATCAATCAGCAACATGAAATACCTATCTCCTTGCAGAGTCATGATTCTTGCCAGACCATAGAGATCAGTGTGCACCAAGTCTAATAATCCAGTTGAAGATTGTTCCTTACTTTTGAACGTGACTCTGTTCTGCTTACCCAACTAACATTCTTTGCACAAACTATTAGTAGGTTTCACCAGTCTTGGAAGATCTCTTACAGGCTGAGTGTTGCTTATCTTGATGATATTATCAAAATTTACTTGACACATTCTCCTATGCCACAACCAACTCTAATCAATTTGAACAAATAAGCAACTTTTTCCAGTACCAACCAATTGGAAGATGTTACCTTTTGTCTATGTATTGGATGCAATCTTAGTTCTAGAGCTTTCAAAAATCTTGCATTTTCCATTTTTGAATCGGAGATCATAGCCTTTGTCCACCAACTGTCCAACACTAAGAAGATTATGCTTTAGACCTTCAACATACAGAACATCACTGGTTTTGTTCTTTCCATCAAAAGAAATGGTTCTTTTGTCTTTAATTCTGCCAGTAGAATTATCTCCAAACTTTACAACTCCACCTTCATATCTTTCCAAGCTTAAGAACTTACTCTTGTCACCAGTCATATGGTGAGAGCATCCATTGTCAATAACCCATTCATCCTTTTCTTCAACCTGAGCAGCCAATGCACTTTCTATCATCTTATGATTGGCAGATTCAATAGGCATTAGAACTTCTTTGATGGCAATAAATACCCAGTCACTTCTGGGTTTGTTTCCTATCTCAGATTCATCATTTGTTACTCCTTCATCATCATCTTTTTGAACATAGTAACACTTCTTTTGAAACCTTGATCTATTAGGGTTTGGCCTTGAAAACCTTTCTAGACATCTTGAGGCAAAATGTCCAATCTTATTGTAGGTAAAGCATTTGAAAGGTAATTTTCCTTCATACTTACTGGATCCTCTTGGTAGTCTCTTTGCAATGAGGGCTTCAAGCTATTCAACTTCTAATTCATCCTCTTCCAGATCTTTCCTTGCTTTATCATACCAAGTTGATTTCCTTGAGGAACTTTCTCCTAGATCATATCTCTATTTGCCTTTTGTAGAGGCACTAGCTTTGAATGTAGATTTAGTCTTGGGAAGTGCATCACCAAACTTAGCCAACTCAAATGCAAATATCTTACCAACCAATTGATCCCTTGTAATAGTTGTTAAAGATCTGATTTCCTCAATAGTAGCAACTTTGTGTTTGCAAGTAGGAGGTAAAGATCTAAGAACTTTGGCAACAATCTCATCTTCATCCAATATTCCACTAGCACATCTAATGCCACATACAAGCTCATTTACTTTTGACATATATAAAGTGATATTCCCATCTTCACTAATCTTCAAGTTTTTAGACTTTCCTTTCACACTTTGCAGCTTGACACACTTAACATATTTGTCTCCTTCATAAAGACTTTCCATCTTTCTCCAAATTTCATAAGCAGTCTTCAATCCCATAACATTTGTCAGCTCTGAATCAGACAAGGCACTTAGTAGGGCTTCTTTAGCTCGAAGATTATTGTCTACATCTCTGACTTCATCTATAGTTGTTGGACCATTCTTTGGGGGAACATATTTAGTTGTGGTTATGTTCCAATACTGATCTCCCATGCATTGTAAGTGACATTCCATGCGGCTCTTCTAGGCAGTGAAGTTTGTTCCATCAACCTTGGATTGTCCTTCTTGTAGGTTGATATCCTGGATCTCCTCAAGCAATTAAGTTTCTTCTAGAGGAACTTAGCTCTGATACCAATTGTTAGATTTAGGACAGACAACTGAGAGGGGGGGTGAATCAGTTGTCACCAAAATACAATGCAATAATTCAATAGTAGAAACAAATTCAACACATAAAACACCATAATTTTAACGTGGAAAACCCGATTAAGGAAAAAACCACAGGGTGACTAACCCAAGATTGTATTCTCTGATAAAAGAATAAGAAGAATAAAATGGCACTTGCCAGTTAGCGCTCACTGCCCAAGCACACTACCCACAAGAGGCCCACTATCTACAGAAGACACACTGTCTACAGAAGAATATAAGTATTACATACTTGAATTGGAGATTAGCACCTTCGCTATGCTTGAGTCAATTCCATTTAAGCTCAACATCTTTGCTCTGCTTTTCATTCCTCTTCACTACCACCTTCTCATCATCACCTCAAGGATGCATTTGAATGACTTTGCAATTCTTATTTATACATGACATAGACTTTGGAATGATCATCAAAGTCAGCACAACATACACTTATTTTATTACAGAGCAAATACAAAAAATACAACTTGACTTATTACAAAAACTTTATGCACATCACTATACTGTTGACCACACATAGTTGGGACTTCAATCTTCTTAGAGGAACATGCCATGCTTCACAAAACATCTTCAAGATCATCTGCAACATGTGCAAATCATCTGGTCAGCCAGGACTAGGAAGAACACCATCACTTGAAGGTAAATCTTCATCTACAAGCTCAATCTTGAATGCAGACCACCAACATGAACTGGACACAATCTAGAGACCCCCACAAGATTGCTTGAATCACCAAGGACATCCACACCACTTCTGTTTATTGTAATTATTCGCATCTTCATCTGGAACCTCAAGAACACAATCACCCATCACTGTCACATTAGAAGGATTGCTTGTGGACCTCTAAACCACGAACCAATTGAGTTGTCAATTCACATTAGCTTCCCAAACATGCCACCAGATCCGCAGAACATGATATTGTATTTCCAGATCTCATCGGACCTATTTGTGTCACTTTGTCACCTCTGAACAGTTGCCAGAACTAGTTTTACTCTCATGGCCATAACTCCATATTTTCATACAGACCTCTCAAATCTTAACTGGATCATCTTCAGACACATATCTACAAACCCTTTGATGCGCATTCTCTAATCTTCATCTAGTTGGGATCTTCTCTGTTTCTGATAGGACTAATTTTCTCAATATCCTTAGCACACAACTCATCCAATCCTTGACATCAATGCAAGAGGAGTATGTTGACATCAATGACAACACCGGTTAGGCCCATCCTTGCAACATACTATTGTCAAGTTTTCATCTACTTGTGGAATCCTTTACGTGCCATGATCTCATAAAAGGATTCCAAGGGATCTTATAAATTCAAGGATTCTTCTGACCAACTACCAAAAACATTTTGTGATGACCTTTTTGGAAATTTTCAAAGTGCTTCTATGAATTATGGAGTTTTCAAAGGCAATGACAAGAGTATTAGCAATCTTTTAGATATGAACCCTGGTACTCTAGATTTGCATCAGTGAGTGTAAAACTTGAATATGGAAGGGAGTCTCTATTACAAAAAAGTAGATCATGTCTTGGAAATGATGTTTTACTAAGATAATGAAGTGGATATGTGAGAAAAACATTGATCCAACATGTGTTAGTTGATAGACTCAATGTCTTTTTATCTAATCAATTTATTTAATTAGATTTCATTTTTTGGAAGCCTCTAGTGAAGGACTAGATCAATATCTTCCCATCTGCCTAGGAATTTTTCATAGTGGAACTTATGTCTTTAGAAGATAGGAATGTTATTATTAGCTCTAGGCCTTGGTTCATGGAGGATTACACCCTGAGCCTAAAACCATGACACCGATCCTTAAGATTCCTTCTCTTCTACTCCTATTTGAGTGCACATTTAACAGTATTTTTTGTTACAATATTGTTTCTTTTCTTGTTATAAGTCTACAGTAATTCTATCAATTGATTCTTCGATGTTTCCCAAGAAACCATAGAGCACTTGTATACCACTTACAGCCAAATTTGTGTGGAAATAGATTTACATAAGAATTGCCTACATAAATCACTCTGAAAAAGGTGGGAGATCATGGGTGTAAAAAATGGATTTTCTTAACATCTCCTTTTCATGTTTCTTATGTTATGAATATGGTCATATGGCTTCTCACTACCCTAAGAATGGCTCATATCCCCCCCAAGGTTCTAAGAAGTTTTCATCTCTTCTCACTTGGTGGAAAGGGGATGAACCTCACCACCTCACTATTTTTCCATAATAGGAGAAGTAGGCTTCTCAAGTTGCTATGTAGGATGGATCGAGAGACTATTTTCTCACCATCAGGTGATAATGCCAAACTGGAAGGGAGTGCCGAAGTCCCTTTTCAATCCATGTGGATTGATCCTTACATTGATATAGTAGTTAATGCAAAGGCACCTATAGTCATAGAGGACTCAAAGGAAGGGATGATTCTTTCTATAAAGTCTTGTTTGGATGATGAATTGTAAGTCATGCACTTGCTTGAGGATAAATGGATGCATCTAAGAAAGAAGAAGGTTCACACATAGGGGAAGATCAAACATCTAATGATTTTAAGATCAATTTTAGAAAGGATTCTCTATGGGCTCTTGAGGCAATTTGTTAGTGTCATTTCTTGGAATATAGTTGCATGTTTTTTAGATAGAAGGTATGAAGATTTTTTTAAAATTTTGAAGAATATATATGTACATTAAAGGATTTGGTGTGCTCATTAACTGCCAAAATCCAGATTTAAGTGCTTTTTTTGCAACTGCTAGATACCTAACCTAAATTAATCAAAAAAGCAAAATACATATATTTACACCAAGAGGCGTTCTACACTCATAGCAAGGGCTGAAAGATTCAGATTCCCATAAACAATTAAGATTCAGATTCCATGTAAACAAAATTCATAAAATGTGTAAATAAATAAATTCATGGGAAGCCAAATGGATAGAAAAATAGAAAAACTTGGGCAGTTATGGAGTGAAATCTTTATCATGTTAAACAAAAAATAAATAAATTCGTGGAAGCCAAATGGATACAAAAATAGAAAAACTTGGGCAGTTATGGAATGAAATCTTTATTACGTTTGAAGAATGTGAAAAGTCTTGCAACATAGTCTCTTTAAATTAACTCAGGTGAACATATCAAAATTCTAATTGCAAGTAATTATAAATGCCAACAAATTGGAAGATATCTCTGTGGGTACTGTAGATATATTTTTTTAAATATAAATATACTAGTTAAAATATTCAATATAATATATTTATAATAAAAACAAATTATAAAAGATGCATTTCATATTATGTTTTCTTTTATTTTTTATAAACAAAACAAATTAGAACTAAAATTATTAACCACTGCAGGTACGTCTCCAAATAAAGACAATAAACAAACCTTTTAAGCTACATAAGTAGCTAAGTAGGTCATTCATCTGCTCTTCTAATTAGTCTCCAAAGGAAACAATATCTTTGATATGGTAAAGAACGAACAAAATAGTCCGCTCATTTAAAAGTACATAACAGAATGAAATGGTGATCACACACAAGTGAAAAAACACGCCCGGCTGGGCTTAATATCAAATTTTAGCCTCTTTGTAAACATTTGAAACGCAATTGCAAGCGCGCTGCCAACCAAATACGATGTGATGGTTGCAACAGAGATTTCATATTTCAAAAGCGATGTATATTTGGAGAAAGCTTCCTCATCCTTACTTCTCAACTTTTCAAAATCATGGGGGTATTATGACGATAATGGTGGCACTCATAAATGCTACTATTGCCACAAGATGGAGGCTAACAACGTCACACCAGACATATCGGACAGCATATATGTATCTAACCACCCCAAATAAGTGTCTTGAAACTGTTGCTGAACTAACCACTCGACAACCACTGAAAGAGAAGTGATGAAGGCTGCAGTGTCAGAGAAAATGAACAATCTGAAAAGTTTACCAAATGCCATCTTGGCAGCTCCATAGTGTATACTCTTTTTGTCATCCTCAATTCCCCCAGGAATTTGAAAGATGGCTGCAAATGTGATGGTGGCAATCAGTGATGCCACAACCATGTGTGTATTTATGATATCTTTGTCTATCCCTCGCTTCGACTTTCGTTTTGGTTTCAGTATCTTTGTGATGATGGCGCAATTAGGGTTGTCTTTAGCTGCTGCTGATGCTATGTCCAGGGCACTCATCCCTTCATTGTTCAGGGCTTTCACGTCTACACCTGGAAATGAGACAAGGTATTCCAGTAGCTGCACTCACAACAAAACCATATTGCATTACATCTCTTAACATTCGAATAGGCCTTCTCACGAAGTCTTAAGTTTGAAGATAATTCATAATTCTATTTCTCCTATCAAATTCTGAAGCTGCATAAGTAGGCATTGGCAATCAATAATTTAAGAGTCTCTCACTAATTTTGAATCTTTGTTTCTTCCGAGTGTAACATTGTCTATTAGACTAGAATCCTATTTTATGAGCTATAAATTTTTAAAATTATTTAAAATTTTTGAATTAATTATTATATTATAATATAATTTTAAAAATTATAAAACTAAGAATTTGATTAGTTATGTTATTTTTACAAATTATTCTTGTTAATTTTATAATTGTAAGAAAAAAAAAATTCTATTGCTATTCAATGTTGTTTAATTTGTATCAGAAGATTTCTTTTAATATTTTGTGTTTTAAGTTTAAATATTTGTAATAGTGAAATTTGCATGTCCATACCATTTCTCATTTATTTTTGTGCCTATTTTAAGAGAGGGCCTATATATATATAGACAAATGTCATAATTTTGGGTAAAGTAGAGCCCCTTGCGCATGCCATGTGCTTATAGATTTATGCATATAACAATACATTTATGTCCCACCTTATCCAAACCTACACACGTTGTGTTACATTCACCTAAATCATGCCTAAATTATACTTATATGTACACATATCCCTATACATTCTATTATCCATTTGATTTTGCCATTCACATATCTTGGGTCATTTTCATGAGCATGGGGTCAAGCCATGATCATGAACTTGATCCCTAAAAATTCAAAATTCAAATTCAAAATTTGGCTAACTTGTACCCATTCCTTTCTTGCCAAGAGATGGCTAAACACAACTTTTTACATGGTCTATTTTTATGTCCTTGCATTTAAATCCAATCGATAGCATCTACTCATCATCTAAGTATTATTGACTTATCGTTCATATTTAATGAAGGAAAAACTTTATTGTGGTGCTCTAAAAAGAATCTAGATATGCACATTCATCCTAGGAGCATCTTACAATTTAATATATGTCTCATTGTGACTTAATGACAAGCCATTTGAGGTATTTTAAAATACTTCTAGTCTTAAGATCATCAATAAAGGAAGAGCAATGAGAGACAAACTACATAAATTAAAAAGTACAAGTGCACATTTATCAAGGTTAGATATGCACATTAAAGGAGAAATATGTAGATGTAGAAAAGACCTAGACCTGTGGACTCAACTTGGGATAGAGCATAAATATTGCACATAATTTTAGGAGTTGCATTAGTACAAAGGATTCGATCCCAGATAAAAGGCAAGCTAAATTCAAAAATATACACCATAGTCATACATTCTTTAGTCATAGAGCTATGCACATTAATTTGTTGCATTTATTTTTATACTTTATCATTTAATTGAAGAATTCAATATCCTACATATTCACAAATTTATTAATTGAAGTTAAGTGCACCTATGTGTATGCATTTGATTTGACTAGCCTACATTAAATTTATGAAATTATTAATATCCTTTACATTTTGGTGAACCTATTTTATCTTGTATGGCCTTGCTTTCCTCTATGGTTTTTAGATGTAAATTTTTTCTTAATTTTTATATCCCACTTCTACACATAATTTCTCATATTCACCTTTGTCATTCATTGCTATTTTTTTCTTATGGGATTTTATGTGCTCAATCACATACATTATATTTTACCCTCTAACCCACCCTTACCATTGCTTTAATTTTTACAATAGATTAAAATTTGATTGGGGGCTAATATTCTAATCTATAATAGATTGTACATTTCTTACATATCATTTATTATGATTTTTCATCTCTATTTCTTAAGTTTTACAATACCCTACACTTCTCATCTCTGGATAGACCTTTGTTTTACATCATGTACTCTCATATCCTTTGTATTCATTCATGCACCCCTTACTAATTTTGGCATGTTTATATAATTTGTGATATGTGATCCATCCATCTTTGATTTATCTAATAGGGTGATATAGAAAAATAGTATATTCCACATTTTGACCTGAATGGAGCACTTAAATAAGACTTTTTAATAATGTTTTCTCTTTCTATACCTTATAGAAAGCCAACTATTTTGAATTTGAATATGACATGAACAAGTAATTTTTTATATTTTTTGTGTAATTGTAAATATATATTTTTTAATTTTAAAAAATATTTTTTTCCCATTTTAAAAACATTTGTTAGTAACTTTATTCTATATTCTCTATAGTATTTTTGAGTGATATTATGCTATATATCATATTTTAAAAAAAAAGATAAATTCATAATTCCTAAAGATAAATCAATAACACTAATATCTATGGTACACATATTTTTCAAAAAAATATATACCTTTTCTTTTTCTATATGTGTTAAATAGAGACCTTTATAAGCACTAGGTAAAAAACCTATGTTCACTAAAAAATAGAAAATAAATATGATAACTAAACCAAATATATTACTAATTATTCTTTTTAGAAAGATTACTTTGAGGGATACAATCCTACAACATCTTATGTTATGGTGACTTCATTTGAGTGTCCAAACCTTGATCCAAATTATTATTTTTTTTGTCAAAATCTAAATGACCAAAAGGAGGAGGGAAACATAAAGTGATTGAAATGAAGGACCTTTCACCTTCATTTGAAGGTCCTTCATATGATGGACCTTAAAAGGCAAGTCCTCCATATGAAAGATCTCAAATCTTTTTAAATGAAGACCTCCTTCATTTGAAGGAACTTGATTCAAAGGGCCTCCATTCAAATGTACCTTCCTATAGGTTTTTTCACTATGAAAATTTTGAAAATAAAAAAACAACCCTTCTAGTTAACCCCCCTTCATTCGAACCATATCTACATGTGGGAGACATTTTACATTCAAATAATAGACCTTCATTTGAAGGATTTAATGGTTTGTTCCTTCCAAAACTCATGGACACACTTTTATACTTTCATCCCTTATGACATTATATCACACAAATGGCATCACTTTGTCTAGGGAAGCATTATATCATCAATATGTTCATTTTCATCATTTATGTATTTTATCGTCCCCCACCCATTTTATAACTATCTCCAACAAATTCAAAATAAATATAAAAAACCCCATTTAATCCTCCACCACCCATCTCTCAACTACCAGCCAAATCGATATTCATTGTCAACCTCTCAACCATTTTTCAACCAATCTTGATTGTTGATCATCCAATTGAAAAAATTATAATGGACCCTTATGTGAGCCATTTTTATCATGAACTAGAACACAACATCATGTTGCTATGATAAGAAACCACATTTCATCTTTCAATTAATAAATCTCTAGAGCACAACTACAACTACGATACAATACGAATAAAATTTGGCTAACATTTATATTTTATTGAATTTTGTTTTATTTCTTTGCTCTAACGAGTGTTGCCTTAAGTGTAGATTAAGGGTTTTTATAATTTACATTTGAATCCTTTGTTTTGGTCTACATTTTTGTACACATTTTTGGCACACTCGATGTGACCTTGTCCCCTCTTTAACCTTAATTTTTGTAGTTTTTTCTAACCCAGCCTTGCAAGTTTTCATTCTTTTGTGGAGAAATTTAGGGGTGAACTTTTACAGGAGCCACAATTTAGGCAAAGATGAAGACACAACCCTAGTTTTGAAAGATTCACTTATATCATTCTGATGGATAGGATTTTTTATATTATTTTTCTACTACAATTTTAGAATCATCTAAGAATCCTACAATCGAAAAATTAGACTTATATCATTGATATTGAGTGTGTTATTTTAGTTTTATGATTTATAAAGATTTAGTTATATCGTTTAAAGGGATAGAAATTTTTGTGCAAATATTTTATTAATGTTTGAGGATCCCCTAAGGAAGACACTATCCAAAAATCAAATTCAAATCATTAATAATGTGTGAGTTATGCCAATTTTATGCTTTTTCATAAATCTCCTTTCTAGGTCATAAATCAATGATTATTTTTATATCTTTACATTTGTGGAAAGATTTCCAAAATTTATTAGGGGTCTATTTTTGTATTTTTATTTTTTAGTCCAAAAACATTACAAAATAATCAGATTTAAGTTGAGTATGTGGTAAAAATCAAGAAAAAAAATCAAGAAACTATAGTTTCAGTGGACTATCAATCTTGTGGTGAGCATATACACACACAGACACAGAGAGAGAGAGAGAGAGAGAGAGAGAGAGAGAGAGAGAGAGAGAGAGAGAGAGAGAGAGAGAGAGAGAGAGAGAGAGAGAGAGAGAGAGAGAGAGAGAGAGAGAGAGAGAGAGAGAGAGATTATTTATAATTTTTCTAAGGATTTAATTACTGTCAGTGCATTTCTTGTAGCAAAACTACTTTTTCAAGACTATATCTAAAACAACCAACTCATTTTGTGTAGCTACATTTATCAAAGACCATCTTTGTACTCACTAGTTTAGTTGCACAATTATTTAATGCTTTAATGGGAATTAACATTGTTTTCTATGCTTGTGAGGGCTTGTAAGTGTGTATTCTCTCTCCTCACAGTGAAAGGTAATCTTGTAGATCAAAATCACTTTATAGTTCATTTCTTTGTTTTAATCCTAAGGACTTAAACCCCACCC
Organism: Cunninghamia lanceolata; assembly: GCA_027924645.1. NCBI lineage: Eukaryota > Viridiplantae > Streptophyta > Pinopsida > Cupressales > Cupressaceae > Cunninghamia > Cunninghamia lanceolata. The sequence continues at coordinate 18,566,008 of BSBN01000274.1, forward strand.
TTAGCATTAACCCATTCTTCATCATTACTGCTTCTACCACCACTACTCACCCCTCCAGTGTCATTACCACTAATGTCCTACCATTTATTACTTAAATCCATTTTTCCACTTATCCTTTTTTTTATGGCTTAGATCTTGGTTATACCATCTTCAAATATCTATTATGCACCTAATGTACCACATGCATATGTCTCTTTTATTTTCCAATGCTGGGTCTACCTTCAACCCAATCATCATAGCTACTTCCATATATAACACTACATCGATACCTTAAATGCCTTTATGTACCATAACTCCTCTATGCCATTATCCTAATCTCTTACCTCACATGCTCATGTGCCAATACACACCATAGTTGTCCCCAACCCTCATTAGCCATTATTTCTTCATCCACTATAAGTGCATTATTTCAAGAAATAGATCAATTTGAAAAGAGAGTGGGCATAAAAACCAAATGGACAAGATATTGATGAATTTAAAGATGTTATACATACAACACTATCTTTTGATAGTATGGCATATGTGCACTGGCTATGTGTTTGAAGGCACCTCAATTTTTAATGTATAATGGAAAATGAACTTACCCTATACCAATTTAAGATTGAATTCACAATTTAGTTTGTATACTTACTTTATCATGATAAATTATATTAACAAAACTATTTCTTTAGACTCTAAAAGCCTATGGTATTGAGTGGTTTTTTTCTTCCTCAAGGGTCTATGCACTCATTTCTTGGTTTGATAAAATTATTCCTAAAATAATTTGATCCACATGCTACCATATAAGCATGCATGCCACCAAACATTAATACCATAGTACACAATTTCTAGTGTAGCTCCTTGCACCATGCACAATGTACATAGTGCTGAGAACCATGTAATTTATCTATGCACAACTCCTGGTTCACGTTCAATTCATGAAGTGCTTAGGACTATACAACATAATTAAATTTAATCACCTAGGTTGTTTACAACCATCTGCATTTAATGCATTATTAATATAGTGCCAAGGATTATTTCATATCTTTATTGACAGCTCTATCTACATTTCATAGCACATTTTCATAGCACATTTTCACCCTCACATATTATTGCAAAAAAGGGGCATATTTAAAACTCAATTGATAACATCATGCAACATCTCAAAGTATCATGCAATAGTCACATGCATCTTGTAGAGCTATTTCATCACATGTCATTTGTTAGCACACTAAACATATATAAATCTAATTATCATAATTTGAAGCATCATACATGGGAGGCCAACTAGATTGACTTTAGTAATGACATTTATCTTCATAATAAATCTATACTATAAGAATATGGGCATTATCTTGGAGACATTTTAAACATTAGATAGGAATAAATAGAAAACCACATGCATATCCATGATAGTGTTCCATGCATAGAATGTGTAGATTAATAAAATGGTGTGTTCCAGTTCTCATATTCTTCTTTGTCTAATAATCTTATCTCCATATTACTTTTGCATGATTACAACACATCTAGGTCCTCATCTAGTATTATCCCCTATACTATCTAGGATCTAATTTATTAGTATCAAAATTGTTCATCTTGTATGTCCTATCAAATGAGATTAGACTATCTAATTGATGTTAAACCACAAGATTAACCAAATTACCTTCCAAGTCATTTCAAACATGTTTGGATGTCGAGGAGCAAGATGTAGTCCACATGATAATCAAAGATGAAATTTTAAAGGCTATTTGAAAACACTAGACCTTTTTGTTCTATTGATTTATATAATTCATTGAATTGGTGGGTCCATCGATACAATTAATATGTAAATCTTTTGGTGGTTGATTCTACCTAGATTTCAAGTGAATTTAGACATTTTTGTGTTTGACCTAGTAAAATAGATCTTGATGTTATAGATAACTAGTTAGATTAGTTAGAGTTGTGTTTTTCTATAAATGCCTTTTATGATGAAGAAAAGATCAAGATTGCACTTCTAAAATTTTCATCACCTATCAAGAAGTGTTGGCAAGTCCATGCACTTTGGGAGGAAGACTAGATATGAAGAAGATCTAATCCTAGTTGGAAAATTTTCCTTGAAGCCTTCAAGGATAAATATTATCCAGAGGATTTATATGGTGATTGCTACATTTAATGGCAAGAACTATGACAAGGACATGATTAATTAGTTTTGTGCCTACACCAATGCCTTCCACAATCTCTATGGGGTGAAGTATAAAAGTTTGTCTCATTTGTTGGTCACTTGTAAAATCATTAAATTAGTTTTCTTAAAAGAACACAAAACTTAGATCAAAGGAGCTTTGATCAAATGTCTTCCTACATCCACATAGGAAAGAACTTTGATTGAGGCTCAAATAAATTATAAAGGGTTTGGTTGTACCTAATCCACCTCATTCCTCTTTGAGGATTAAGGACATTCAATTGAAGGAAATTTGATTGATGATCCTAATATTAACGATTCTTCAGTCAAAGGTACTTGTGTGGCACCTAAGTGGTAGGAAATTCCCTCTAAACCATACTTTAAGATATTGTTGAACAAAACATGCTAATTTGGATCACGGTTTTCATGATCATATCAAGTTATCAAGACACAAAATTTTGACAAGCCTAATCCTACAATAAGATTTCCAATAAAAAATGGATCTTAATTATTTTATTTTTAATTATATTTAATTTATATTTTTTAATCAAAATAGATTTTTTATTTTAAAAAAAAATATGTTTAACACACATTAAAAAATAGCAACAATGATGGTGACAATAGAATGGAAGAGGTCCCATGGATGTAACCTCCTTGGCTTGGGCTTGCTAAAAATTCCTAGGTTAACTAACAAAAAACAAGAAAAATAGAAAACAATGGATATTTTAGAAAAATAAGAATATTATTTGTATTGATGTCCTTTCAAGTAATAAAATTAATTTGTGTATATAAGAAAAGAGATATGTGTTATGGTAAAATATGTATGTAAATTAATAATATTCTTTATTGAAAAATTAATAATAAATAAAATATACAACAAAAAAATTATAAAAATATGTGTACTTTAGATATTAGTGTTAGTGGTCAATGTTTAAGAACTTGTGAAAATAGTTTATTTCAAGCTTAAGCTGTGCATTATAGAATAATAATACCAAACAAAAAATGCCATAAAGTATAAGAAACACCTTATTAACAAATATTTTCAAATGAGATAAATATGTTTTTGAATTTTTAAAAATTAGAAATAGAATCTACATAGGAAATATAAAAAATCATTAGTTTACATTATCTTCAAATTCTTTGTGATTTTCTTTCTATAATTGAGAAAAAGTAATTTTTTTATAAAATGTTAAATTTCTCAACCCACTTAGGCCAAAAAGTAAGACACATCTTTTATGTTGTCACCCCTATGCAATGTTAGGAATGTTTGTGTTAGATCATCTTAGATTCTTCAGTCATCATAATGGTCTATGACCATTCATTTAGTACAAACTAAAGATGGCCTAGATCAAGATAATGGTAGAAACCAATTACTACATGACTATGATTGAGGGTAGTCAAGGCTAAAGGGAAAATGAGATAAATCCTCCATGCAAAAGAAAACACCTTTTTCAAACTAGAATAAACCATTTAATATAAGTAAATACTGTACCAAACACATACCCAATAACCATGCCAACATAGACTTTTCATGAATAGAAGAATATGTCCTATGCCTAGAAATAGAGAGTTCCCATGAACTAAATGTGGAGAACATAGACCTTGAAGATACATATGTAGATGAAAAGAATATATTCCTTTTACTAATGTGGGTACTATGGAAGCCATTAGTTTTTCTAGTGAATGGTGGTAGCATGAAGAACATCATTTCTAAAGATACTATTACATGCCTAAGTTTTCTAATCATGCCTCATATGTAGCCATATAATCTGGGATAGATCAATCCCTATAGCAATAGAGGTATACATATCATATGTCAATGATACTTCTTTTATGGTATTCATCATCTCTTAAAGAGATAAACATATGGCATTGTGCCAATTGATTCTAGTGACATAATCCATGGGAATCCCCACCTTCATAAGAATCAAGGTGTTTACATGGACAATCCATAGAGCATCACCATATTAGTGTGTGGTAAACATGCCTCTACATTTAATTGTAAGGATGTCCTTTAGAATAGTTATGATGACTATCTTCATGAAGGGGTGAATGATCTACATGCTATTATGTAAGCACATGTTGGTCACCAGACACTAGTACCACAATGCACAAGTCCATGTGAAGCTTCTTGATTCACACCATGAACCATGTGCATAGTACCAAGAACCATGATACACATTTACACACAACTCCTTGCATTATGTACAATCCATGCACCACTTGGAACCATGCCACTTAATTCATAAGTTATCTACCAACCCATGTGCAATAATTTACATCATGAATCATTTACAAATTACCAATTACTATGCCATGCATCTCTATCAACAACTATATCTATGTGTCATGTCATACTTGCACCTTCACACATTAGCATACACAAGGCATGTAATTTGAAACTCAACATAGAATGTCACACCATAATCCCATGCATCTCCTAGAGTCATTTTATGGCATGCACCACTTTTTAGCATGTGACACATCTAAAATGCTAACCATCAAAAGATGAAGCATCATGATTGAGAGGCCAACCAACTCAACTATAATAATGATCTTTGCCTTCATGATCTTGTAAACTATAATTATGTGCATCTATAGCATAAGAAGATAGATATTAGCTATAAATGTACATCTATATCATAAGCGCGTATAGGTATTAGTTCATAGATATATTAGACATTAGATAGGATTAAATACACAACCACACATCTCCATGAGAGTGTACCATGTACAAAATGCATATATTAATAAAATAGTATGTACCAATTCTCATATTATTCTTTGTTTAATCATCTTGTCTACATATTTCTTTCACATGCTTATAACACATCTAGTTCCTTATCTAGAAAGTTATCCCATATACACCTATGATTTAGATCATAGTTAAAAGTTAACATAGGACTTAGAATTGTAGTTGTCAATCGATCTGAAAGTGCCTAATGGTCAAATACAAACATTAATGATTGTGTCATTTGATTTAAATCTTTATGCTAAATATGATTTCTTACTTACATGATTTTGATTGCAAAACATCTTTATTAAGGGACTCCTTAAACAAATTCAAAGCAATGTATACTTGAAAATAATTTTACTTCTTCCATGGATTTGCACATGTTAAAACTATAGAATCCAAATTACTAGCACAAAATCCCTTCAAGTATTGTTGCTCCAATGAATATGCTACATATCCTTCAAAATATCAAATTCCAACAACTTTTTAAAGGGTAATTGCACATGAAGGAAAGTGTTCATCAAGTTACTAACACTTCCAACTTTTCTTCATTCAAACCAAATGCATGTAGGAATTTTACTAAACTCCAAGAATCTATGGATGATTTTATCAAAATTATATTAAGTGATAATTTACTTACAATCCCTTTCATCCATCCATTAGATCTCAAAAACCCATTTCGTATAACATATAATGATCAATAATTTTGCAACTATCACCTAGTTAAAGGATATTACACTCAATCATGTATAGGTCTTAATCATAAGCTACATAAGATGTCATTGAAAACAAAAAAAACCAAATTTGAAGGTGTTAATGATAATGTAAAGTCATCCATTGCAACTGCTAATAGTCAATTACAAATTTACACAAATTGTTTCTCACATAATTTGAACAATGTTGTTGCACTTAATATAGATGATAATGTAATGAGGATAATGAATATATATTGCATGATCATGCCTTTGAAAAAATATTGAACCTAAAGCTACATCTTTATCTCTCCTCCATCTACTTCAACAATTATATTAAAATTATGATGACGATTTCCTACGAAATAACTATTATGGGCCATTTTATATACCTAGTAGTCTCTATTTCACATCTTTAACTTAGTTCCTCATTTATCCAGCATGCCAATATAATATATGTAATAGGAAATACATATTCAATAGCAATATTAAATATTAAGTGTATGCACATTTCGGGATTTTGTTCATGACTAATGAAATTTTGACCAATACATTCAGATGCATCATTTTGAAATTTAGATTGGGGCCTAAAGAACTACCAATATTATTTCATGTTATACCATCATTAGACATATTTGGTTTAATACATTGTAGACACTGGATTGAGCAATGCAAAGTTGTACCTTCCATTGTATGCCAATGCATTAAGTTTGAACATGAAAGAGAATTAATAAAATTAAAAGAGCTCATTACAAGACAACATCTAACGTTATTCATTTTGTATTAGAAACATGTGCAAAAACACTTGATGTTGTACCTTATGAGAGGCATGATACCATACATGATTTATACAAGATACACTTTGATTAAATTGAAATAACACAAAGAAGATTGGAAAGAGAAGTTTATCCTACGAAGGTTGATGAACCTCAAGTGACATGACTAAAGGTCAATATTTGAAAGGCTCTTTATAGATCATTGCCTTCTAATGACTATATGAACAACAAATTACTCATGTATGAAGGAAAAATATTAAGATAGAACAACAATCAAAATCAAAATTGAAAGTTTCTCAAATACTCAAATTTCATACACAAAATACTATTTGGAGACCAAAGCAAGAAGTTGTGTGAACTAAATGTTTATCTTTCCACCACAACCATAAGTTAAGAAACAATGATGAATAAGAAGATAAATATGTAATGTTGCACCTATGGAACATGTGTTTGTCCTTAGAATGAAGAAATAATAAGAACAAACACATGTCATTGAAAAGGCAAGAAAAGAAGAACAACTAGTAAAAGAACAATAAGACAAACTGGATGGATGTACTTTTGGGAAAATGATGATCTAACGGATGAGAGAAAGATGTGGTGCCAAAGGTGGCACCTAAAAGGTTTGTTCCATGATTTATGAGCATAACTATAACATCACTCTACTTAAACATCACATTCTTTAATGTTCAAATAGTCAATAGCAATTTTACATCTCATTCCTATCAAAAAGTGGTAAGTAGTTGTCCCACTTTTATTCGCCAAATTTTACGTTTGACCATGGAACTAGATGATGTTTAAGAATAGCCCTATAGCATATATCCATATATACCTATAGGTTGGATTTTACCTTCAGCCTTCTTATTTCTCTATTTCTTTCATCACTTTCACCCTTTTTATTATGCCTTGTTTGTTGTTGGTTTTCACATTTATGTCACCTTCTATATTTAGTTTTATACTTAATCTGCCCCACATAGAGGACATTGTTAGTTTTCATTCATCCTTTGCCTCCTACATCCTTTTTATGCCTATACTTACTCTGACTTTTACTTTTAACCCCCACTTAGGTTGCCCACTTGCCATTGTTTTTCCTTGTTTGTCTCTTATACTTTATGTCCCTAGCCTTTATTCAACAAGTGCATGATAGTAGCAAAAAAGTTTGAAATTATATAGACTATTAAACATGATGGAGAATATTGACCTATTCTTTGTACCTCTTTATTTTGTAATTCATTCTAACCAAGCTTATAGTGCAATATTAGTGAAAAATAAGATTGTTTAAAGTTTACTAGAAAACAGAATTTTTGGAAAACAGAAATTTCCAAGACATTAGAATAAACCCGAGAATATTAGAAGCCTTAAGATGTTAGAAATTTCTGAACTTAGACATCTCTAGATATAATATACAACTATAAAAATAAGGTGGGGTCTCCGTATAACCACTTTAAGGTAATAAAAATCAGTCAAATCAGTTTTCTATAATATGCTCTACTTTATTTTTTTTACAATGCCCTATTTTTCATTTTTCTTGGTTGGATTCACTAAAAACCATTTTACTGGAACATTTGCTACAAATACAAACATTTTTCAAATTCCTTTCAATAACAAATAATCCGTTTACACAGCCCCACTCTTGAACAAATAATCCGTTTACATAGCCCTACCCTTGAACAATGTATAGAATGAACAGAGAAAAATGAATGATTGGAACCAAAAAAACAGGAAGATGGATAAAGCTAAGGATGGCAAACCTGGGGGTCCACTCCATTTTTTGCTGCCAAATGTAATGCTGTATTGTAATAAAGGTCATGGTCACGGCTCACCAATTTCGCTACTTTTTCTGCCTTTTTGTCTGATAGTAGATTCTGCACTACCTCAAGTTGATTGTATTCCACGGCAAAATGTAGAACAGATTTGTGATCTGAACTGTGGATTTCGATACAGTCTGGCATTAAGGACATAAATTCACTTATTATATTCCAATGGCCTTTCATCGCTGCTACATGAACTGCGCACCTTCCAGACTTATCCTTCTCTATCATTAAGTCGTTATGCCAAGCATGAACATTTAGTATTGCAACTACAACCTCAAGTTTCCCTCCATGCACAGCTGAATGCAAGAGGGACATCGCACCTGTATCCAATTCAATTCAACCTAACTTATTCCATGCAATCTGAAAACTACTTGAGCAAATAATGTGTAAATTTTTTACCTTCCCCGTAAGTTGGCTCTCTAGGAGATTGATGGGTTTCGGTTGTATTGTTATGTGGCAGTGCTTCCAACAAATATCTGACTGTTTTCACGTGGCCATATTTTGAAGCTATTATTAGAGCCGTCTCTCCAAACTTATTGCATTGGGAGGCACAACTACTGTTCTGTTGAAGGAGAATTTCGACGAGATCTGGATTACCGCTTTTAGCAGCTTCGTGCAGTGGCGTATTGTCATCGTTGTTTCGAGCTCCAGCCAAAGAGGGTTTCACTTGAAGAATCCACTTAACCATATGTTGATGGCCTTCCCTTGCAGCAATATGCAGACAAGTATCTCCTTCGAATGTAAGGTCGCATAGAACATGTGAGAACTGCCGTTGAAAATTTTCAAAGGCAGTAACACGACCAGTTTCCAAAGCAAGGAAGAGTTTCTTATTCATCCTATTCTCGTTTTTCCTATTTACTTACAACTGAACAAGAGTTCGCCACAAAACTACAGCAGTTCTCTAGAAAAACTGAGCAGCAAAGAGAACCCGATGCAATTATTACAGACGAAATAAAGTTGGTGAAATCGAATAAAATATCAAGTCCGGTCGGGTAAAGAGGTGGGCATGAATAATTATGGATGTCGTTTTCAACATTGAATATCGCGGTGTAGGGACAATCCCCATAGTTTTAGACAGCTCATTCACTTTTTACTTCTCACTACTTACAATTACTAGGATAAATATTTAATGACAAAAACTTCTAAACTACAATATATTATTTAAAAAGTGATATAAAAATATAATAATATGACTGCTCATTCATTTTTTTTACTCCACACTACTTAAAATTATTATGTTAAATCTAGAATGACAAAAACTTTTAAAATATAATAAATTTTAATCAACATATAAGTGGCCTATATGCAAATGTGGTTCTTTGTTCTTTTAGAAAGTGTGTTCTAATGATTTTATTTGTAATTGCTAATTCTTTTGATTCATGGATGATGATTAATTGAACATTGAGTGTCTAAAAATATCGAAACATAATAATTAGTCACACAAATGTGTACCAACTTCTAGGTGATGTATGCAAGAAGTTGGGTCCACATATTTAGGGGAAGCATGAGGCAAAAAAAATCCTGACAGGAACGGGATCTTATTTTAAAAAAAGGGGATCTTGTTTAGGCTCGGAGTCTCGATCCTAAAAAAATCCTATTTAGAAACAAGGACTTGTTACGGTTTGGGATCTTAGCCTAAACGTGATCCTGTTACAAAATGAGATCCCTCTTAGAAAAGGGACCATGTTTCTAAACGGGGGCCCTATTTGTTAAAAGTATTTATTTTTTAAAAATGCCCTCAGAGGTCATTTATTGCCAATAGTGGCATAACGAGAGCGACAAAGCAGAACAAGATCATTATTGTTGATCACTTGCCACTGTCATTTTCCACCTGCCACCTCCTCCCGCTAGACGCTCAATTCCTCAAGACTTCCAAGTAGGTTTTTCATATTGTTTTATGTTTTTTTTTCTCTAGTTTTAAGGTTTAGGGTAAATGAAAGTATTTGTATTAAATTTTTGATATAAATTTACCTAGTTTTTTATGTAGTTTGATGGTTTAAATTGATAGCATTTTGGGTTTGATACAAATTTAGAGTTCAACATGTAAATTTAGGGTTTAATCTACAAATTTACCATTTTGGGTTTAATTTAAATTTAGGGTTTAATGTAAATTGAAAAATATTATATTTAAATAACCACATGTATGATAACAATATAGATTAGAGAACGTAGAGTTTCAAATTTCAGTTGAAATCAATGATCAATACCACACCAGGTATCTACCTTGAAAACTTTACATCCTAAAACCTAGAAAACTGAAATTCTACCAAGAATTTAATTATGAACCACCTTGACAAGGAAGGGTCTCATGTTGGCATTTTAGATTTACAATTTTGTCCTTTGACAAGTGAATAAGTTTACATTGAAATCGACTAAAAACACTAGTCTTAAAAAGATTCATTTAGACTAACCTTACCCCTCTCTCTCTCTAAATATATACTAATCTGTTGAAGTTAATTCTCTTAACAAAAAACTTATGTATTAGATTCTACATGAATTAAAGCTTGACTATGCCAAACTAATAATCTAATTGAACCAATTGAGTCTAAAATTAGTTTAATCATGTATGTATATATTAGATTAGTACATGTGTTAAGGCTTGATTATGCTAAACTAATCATATAATTGAAACAATCAACTCACCAGTTCAATTGTATACATAATTAGGCTTAATTGAGACCTATGAACCAAATTACATCAATTTAGTGCATACTAGGATGGATCAACCCTAATTTAATGCTTGATTAAAAAATATTACATAAATGATTCAATAAGGTGTGTAGTTTGGGATAACTAAATGTTGAGAATTAATTACATCAAATTAATGTATGTTCACCCTTGATTAGCCCCAATAATCCATCTAATTAAACTCACTTAGTTGATTTAATAAAGTTAGTTAGTATTCAAAACTTACTCTAAAATATAAAAGTATATATTTCATATTAATTTTGTATATAGCCAATATAAAACATTTGAAATTACTAGGATAAATATCTTAAATATATCTATCTATTAAAAGATGCTAAGAGATATGAACTTTTAATATAATTTAAATCATCTTTTCTCTTTTACTCTCTTATTTCAAATTTAAATAGATAGGAAATTTTTGAAAACTCTCTCTCTCTCTCTCTCTCTCTCTCACTCAATCTAACCTTGCCTCTCTCTACCTATGTCTCCCTCCCTCCCTCCTTCCCTATCTACCCTTTGAGTTGTATTTAAAAGGGTAACCTTGATGCATTCTTATACAACTCTAAATTTAACATTTTGAATTTATAAGGGGATCTCAATAGTAAATCATTGAAGTATTAAATTAGATAATTTATATTAAACTAGACATTGTTTAGATTCTATCAACATCTAGGGCATCCCCTACATGTTTACTTGTTATCTTTGGTCATAATTTGAAAAAATCCATTAAATTGGTATGGTTCAATAATAGCCATGTCTTTATATTTACAATAATAGATTCAAACACCCACTTGAAAGGTTAAGGACATGAACATTCTTGAATATTTTTAAAGATTAGATCCACATGTCTAGATCTCAAATATGCACACTCATGTAAGTGATTTATGTAGGTACATGATTGATCTCACAATTATAAAACTGATTTGTAATGTCAAACAACATGACATTGTAAATTTTGAAGCATTCACCCAAGCATTGAAAGTTTCTTCTAGATATATTGACAAATCATTTTCAAAACTCAAACTTCGATATGTTTGCATTGAATTTCTAACTAAGTAGGTTCTTATAAATATTTATTTCATTTTTTTGATTTCATCTATTTTGTCAATTTATTTTATAAGAGTGTACACATTGAAGTTGATTATTGTTTAATTATTTTATTATATATTTAAATGTACATGTATACACATATATGAATAATGTCCATGCATGTATGCATGTGTACGCACATACATATATGTAAATTTTCAATGTAAACTTGATTTAAGTTAAATTAAAGTAGTTCACTCAAATTCATTTGTTTATGATAAATATTAAATGTTTATGACAATTATTTGTGATAGAAGTACATACATAATATTGAATTAGTGATAAATTATATTCAAGTTTATGAAATTCTTATTTAGATAGATCTATTTGTATGTTTTCATGATGGATATTTACTTACATATGTTCATGTGAAATTTAAGATTTTGATTTATGTATGAGTAATTGTTTATTTATTTTTCTTGTAATTATAAATGTAGGTGATCTCCATTCCAATGGAACAAATACCTACACATGATGAATATCTTATTTAGATGATATTTTACAAATGAAACAACCTCCACCACAAAACCCTCCACCTCAAAGCCCCCCACCTCAAGGACCCCCCAAACACACCCCATAAAAACCTCCCACCCCCTCCACCTGACGAGGCTCACTTGAGAGAAAATATAAATGAAAATATAAATATAATTCAAGAAAAAATTACATTGATCCAAAATGAGCATAACATGTCCCACCATTTAGCATAGCTTAGATCTTCAATGCAAACTATTGTTGATTTAGTTATGTCTATTGATACAGAACTAGATATGGTCTACCTTTGGAGGGAGGAGAGGAGGTGATTTTATGCAGATGGACTCTCATATAGAGAGATCTTCATATTAGTAAACAAACCATAAACCCATATTTTATTGACCCTGTCATAAATCAACCTATACCTCCGAACAAAAAAAGAAATTCAATTAGGTGGTGTATGCATCGTCAAATTGTGGCACATTTTTGGGAGTGATGGTGGATGGTCTTTGATCATAAACCACATGCTCAGTGGGAGGTACCATTGCATTTTTTGAGGAAATTATGGGTAGAGTTTACAATGCATTTAAAACCCAATCATTTTACATTAGATCATTCTAGGGTGTTAGTAGTGGCATGCCACAACATAGGGTAGGGGCATGTGTCAATCCTAATTGACTTGTTCCTATTCCACCTATCATTGCTCTTGTTTGACCTAGTATTCCTGCACCCATTCACACCAGGTAGTGGTTTCAGCATTAGGAGCATTGAATGCTTTCTCATGAAATCTAATTGACCAAGCTACTCACATGGTAGTTGAACTTAGTGGTAGAGGGCATGGAGGAGATGGTGTAGCTGATCTTGACACCTTACACATGTTGACACCACATTTGTGTCAAAATTGCAATCAACCATGTTATGGTCCTGCTCCTATATCCACCTCTTCTGTTACATCAAAGGTCGAATCATTCTTGTATTTACTATATTCTTAATATAATCCTACACAGGTATGTATGTCACATTTTAATTTGTTTCAAGTGCATAATGTACATATCAAAATTTATGTTTAATACATTAGAATTATATATTGTGAATTGTTTGGTGTAGATGGCTAGTTCTAGGACCTCATATTGACTTGTGTCGATAGTTGTACAAGTTGGCACACCTTACAAGGCAAAAAATATTGACCCTAGAAAACTATATGTATCCAGTTCTAATAAAGTTTCTTCAAAACATAGATATATATTTTAATTTACTTATATAATTTAATTCAAATAGATGTGAAACATTTTTTGTAGTGGGGAGGTCATGCGACTTCCATGTCTGACCAACTAGAAGGTATGGTGAGTGCTCTTCCATCATCAATTGCTATGCATGAGTCATCCTTGGTGTGTACTTTAAAAAAATGTACTAAATGTATACTTTGAATTCACTAGATGTATATTATTTTAAAATTTTAAAATCATTTTTGAATTTATATATTTATATGTCCATATATGTAGGAAGATCTAGCACTATTAGGATAGCCACTGGTCCTACTACTAATCAGGGATAATTTCTTGAGTCATCCACAACATTTTAAGTTCTATGTTAGTAAATTTTCTATGCAATTTCTAGGTCTTTTATATGGTTACATGTTTTGGTAAATATTCTAACCTAATTTGTGCTTCATTTGAATATCTAGGAATTAGCAGCAAAGACTTTTGGTCTAGAATCGATAGCAATACCACCTGGGAAAAAATGTGGGAGCAGATGATCATGATCATATGGTAATTTATGCACACATTTAGTCTAAATTTAAATATTTAACTTCATGATTTTATAACCTATTTTGTGCTTTATTTGAATATCTAGGAATTAGAAGCTAACACTTTTGTTCTAGAATCAATAGCTACACCACCTGGGCAACAAAATGTGGGAGCATATGAGCATGACCATATGGTAATTTATGGACACTTTAGTCTAGATTTAAATATTGAATTTCATGATTTTATAAATTAAATTAAATCAAATCAAACTTAAATCATATATGCACATGTAATCTTTTAAAATTTTATATGATTTCAAGTTTCTTTCTTTTCTACAATGTGAGGTAGGTCAATCTATTTCATGTGGACCAAACAAGCCTCTTCATTATAGTGATGAAAGGACATAGACTATTTATTTCATGGACTATGAAGCATGATTTATTTATATGTCACTTGACTATGACTATGTTGAATAGTATTTCATGGATTGGCATATTCTAGTATTTCATGGACTATGATCTATATTTATTTATATGCTAACTATATGACTAGCTGTTTCAGTACATGGACTATATATACATATATATTGACTATGCTTGTACATTCCAATATGTTCTAGTATATTTTATTGCTTTATTGAACTTCTCTTAGTAGGTTTCTATCTATATTTTTATTGGTAAGAGTTCTTAAATTTAAATTGCATAATTAAATATTATATACCGAAAAGGAACAAACATGGAATGAGACCATATTTTGATAAGAATGTTTAGTATACTAATACAACTAGAGTTAGTGATTATGAATATTTATGTCTAAGATATATATGTCTATGGTACCATTTATGTTCAAATTAAATAAAATTGCATATCATATAATTTATTATTCAACTGTACTATATGTTACTATGAATTAGAAATGCATCTAGTAATTCATTTAAGTTCATTAAATAATTTTACATATTGAATAATTTATTAGAGTTCATTAAATAATTGCAACTAAAACCAATTTATGTGTAATATAGAAAGTGAAATATGTTGAAATTGTGAAACCAACCTCACAGGACCCAGTAAACACTTGCAAAATCTAAGATTAACCTTCCACAAGAGAAAAGAGTAAAGAGAGAAATTTGCACAAAAAAAGATGCAATTAATAAAATGGATAAATGAATTACATGATAGAACATTCTTTTATATTTGCAAGTTAGAAAACCCTAATGTGAGATTCCTAAGTTTTGCTTAAGTGAAATAAAGTAAAGGTTACTTAACTAATTAATCAATATGATTAAATTAATTAAGTAAAGAACCTATCACTCTAACACCCCCTTAAGATGAACTTAGAGAGAAGCTAACAAACTAAGGACAAATGCATGAAAGAAAAGATGTGTCCCAGCAACTAGGCCTGCTGAGATACCCATGTACAAAAGAGTCTCTCACAAATAGATAAAAGGACAAAACCACATGGGAAAAAATCCTCCCCAAAAGAGAGAACAAACCTCCCTACGAGAGAGCGAGAGAGAGAGAGAGAGAGAGAGAGAGAGAGAGAGAGAGAGAGAGAGAGAGAGAGAGAGTGTGGAGGACTAAGATGTTGCAAATATGTGCATATGATGTGTTGTCATTGATGCCAACATATCTCTTTGTCAGAGACAGTGAAGACAATGCAATTCAATGAAGTAGATTGATCAGAATTCTCAGTGAGATGAAGATCAAAGTCTGCAGACCAAAGGGCATTATAGAGAAATGTATTAAGTTGCTCCAGTTAAGATTTGAGAGGTCCGCATGAAGGATTGATGAAGTTATGGCCATATGAGTAGAACTAGATTTTTGCAGTGTTCAGAGGTGACAGAGTGACATGAATCTAGTCTGGATTGATCCACATTGGATTATTATGGTCTGCAGATCTAGAGGTATGTTTTGGATGTCAATGTGTATCCTCACCTCAAGTGGTTCCTGATTTGGAGGTCCGTAAGCAATCATTCTAGTGTGACAGTCATGACAGTTAGTGTTCTTGAGTTTCTAAATGAAGGTGCAAGTGTTTCTAGTGATTTGATGTGGTGTGGTTGTTCTTGTTGATTTCATTGAGCTTCTAGAGGTCTTTGGATCGTGTTCCTATTGTGTTTTTGGTCGATATTGAAGATTGAGTTTGTAGTTGAAGATTTCTTCTTGGATCTTGTTGTTCTTTCTAGTCTTGGCCAACCAGATGCTTGATATGTGTTGCAGATGATCTAAGAAGAGTTCTATGGAGCATGGCATGTTGTTCAAGGAAGATTTGTGTCCCAGCTATGTTTGGCTGATAGCATAATGGTTCACATGTAGCATTTTAAGTCTTGTGATTGTAATTGCTTGTAACGCCTATCTTGGAGAATGTTCTAGATAGATGATTGTAAGGCTGACTTTGATGTTTATTCCAAAGTCGATGTCATGTATAAATAAGTGTTGTGAAGTTGTGGAAATGTGGGGAATGTGCGTGAAGATGCAGAGGTAGAGAGCAAGTGTTAAAGGGGAAGAGTAGAGGTATTGTGTGCTTCAATGGAACTGAACCTTGCATTAAGAAGGTGTTGTTTCTTAGTTCAACCTTTTAGAGTTAACATTGTGAATGTTCTTGTAGGCAGTGAGCCTCTTTTGAGCAATGAGCTCTGGGCAATGCGCTCGAAGGCAAGTACCTTCCCATTTTCTATTATTTTAATAAAGAATAAATCTTGTGGGTTAACCCCCACCATGGTTTTTCCCTTAACTGGGTTTCCATGTAAAAATCTTGGTGTTATGTGTGTTGATTATGTTTCTGCTCTTGTGTTGTTGATTCATGCTTTCATGCTTATATCATTAATATGTTTATAAGTTGTAGAAGAAGATCAAATGCAACAAAAGTAAAAGATTTGAGACAACTGATTCACCCCCCCTCTCAGTTGTCTGCCCTAATTTCAAGAATTGGTATTAGAGTCGGTTCCTCTAAAAGAAGCTTGACCACTTGAGGAGATCCAAGATGTTGACATACAAGATGAATAGTCTGAGATTTGATGGAACAAATTACTCTCTTTGGAAGAGTAGGATGGAGTGTCATTTGCAATGTATGGCTGATCCTTATTGGCTGATAACTAAGGATGAGTATAAGCCTCTGGAGAAAGGTCCTTCAACTCTAGATGAAATTAGATATGTTGAAAACAATATTCAAGCTAAAGAAGCATTATTGAGTGCCCTAACTGATATAGAAATGATAAATGTCCTAGAATTGAAAACTTCTAATGAAATCTAGAAGTTGGAAACTTTTTATAAAGGTGATGCATATGTCAAATGTGCTAAGTTACAGAGCCTAAAGGGTAGATATGAAAGTTTGAGGATGAGTGAAGATGAAAACATCACTTCCTACATGCAGAAGGTGAATGAACTTGTGTGCAGTATCAGGTGTGCTGGTAGAAAACTGGAAGAATCATAGATTGTTGGCAAGGTGCTTAGATCCTTACCTACTTCATACAAGCATAAAGTTGCTTCTATTGAGGAGATCAGGACTATGACATCGGTTACAAGGGATCAGTTGGTTGACAAGCTTTCAACATTTGAAATGAGTGAGTTTGGTGACTCTTCCTAAATCAGAATCTACATTTAAGGCCATTATTTTCAGGAAGCAAAGGTTTGATCTAAGTGAAAGCTCTTCAAGAAAACTAAACAGATATGAGAAGGCAAGGAAGGAACTTAAAGAAGATGAAACTAAGCTTGAAGAACTTGAAACCCTTATTGCCAAAAGATTACCAAGAGGATCTGGTAAGTATGAAGGAAAGTTGTCTTTCAAATGTTTTGCTTATAATAAGATTGGTCATTTTGCTTCAAGATGTTTAGAGAGGGTTTCAAAGCCAAACCCAAACAAACCTAGGGTTTAGAAGAAGTACTACTATGTCCAAGAAGCTGCTGACGGAGTCACAAATGATGAATCTAATATGGTAAGTACCTTTGGAAATGATTGGGTGTTCATTGCTATCAAAGAAGAAGATCCAGTGCTTACTGAATCTACTAGCTATGTGAATGTCGAAAGTGTCTTGGTTGTTCAAGTTAAAGAAAATGATGAATGGGTGATTGATAATGGATGTTCTCATCATATGATTAGTGATAAAAGTAAGTTTGTAAGTTTGGAAAGATATGTAGGTTGAATTGTGATGTTTGGGGACAATTTAGCTAGTAGAATTCGTGGCAAAGGATCCATCTCTTTTGATGGTAATAATAACACTAATGATGTGTTGTATGTAGAAGGGTTGAAGCATAATCTTCTCAGTGTTGGACAGTTGGTTGACAAAGGGTATGATCTTTGATTCAAGGATGGAAAATGTAGAATTTTGGAAAGCTCCAAAACTAAGATTACATCTGGTACACAGAATAGAGGTAATATCTTTCATTTAAGTGGTACCAGTAAAAGCTATTTGATTTCTCAGATTGATCAGAGTTGGTTATAGCATAGGAGATTATGTCATGTAAACTTTAATAACATTGTCAAGATAAGTACTACTCAAGCTGTGAGAGATCTTCCAAAGCTTGTGAAACCTGCTAATAGCATGTGTAAGGAATACCAGTTGGGAAAATATAACAGAGATACATTCAAAAGTAAAGAACAATTTTCAAGTGGATTGTTGGATCTTGCGCACACTGATTTGTGTGGTCCTGTAAGAGTTAGGAATTTGCAAGGAGAAAGATACTTTATGTTGTTGATTGATGATTACTCCTGGATGATGTGGGCCATTTTCTTGAGAGAGAAATTAGAAGCTCTGGATAGATTCAAGGTGTTCAAGACTAGGGTGGAAAATGAGATTTGTGTGAAGATAAAGTGTCTAAGATCTGACAGAGGTGGAGAGTTTACCTCCGGTTAGTTTAATGCATTTTGTGAAAAGCATGGAATAAGAAGACAATTATCTACTCCTAGGACTCCTCAGCATAATGGAGTTGTGGAAAGAAAGAACTAGACTATTCAAGAGGCTGCTAGAACCATGATGATGGAGGAAAATGTTTGACATGTCTATTAGAGAGAGACTATAAGTACTACTCTCTACACTCTTAACCGGGTGTAGATCAAAAGTAATACTGGTAAAACACCTTATGAACTTTGATTTGGTAATACTCCTACTGTGAAACACTTCAAAGTTTTTATTAGTAAATGCTATGTCAAGAAAGATGAAGATCTAGGCAAGTTTGATGCAAGATGTGATGAAGGAATATTTTTAGGTTATTCTACCTAAAGCAAGGCCTACCAATGCTTTAACAAGAGATTGAAAATGATTGTTGAAAGTGCTAATGTCAAGGTTGATGAAGGCATGGAGAGAGCTTCCAAGTCTTGTGGATATGAATCAGATGATGAAAAACAAGTTCAAGCTCAAACTCAAATTTAGATT
Source organism: Cunninghamia lanceolata (assembly GCA_027924645.1). Classification (NCBI taxonomy): domain Eukaryota; kingdom Viridiplantae; phylum Streptophyta; class Pinopsida; order Cupressales; family Cupressaceae; genus Cunninghamia; species Cunninghamia lanceolata. The sequence continues at coordinate 18,585,522 of BSBN01000274.1, forward strand.
ACTCTGGAGAATCCAGTGACTCAAGAAACTAGTGCAAATGTTGAACAAGTTCAAGAATCTAAAGTTCAAGAAAATCCTAAAACTCCCAGGTATGTAAGGTTGAATCATTCTAAAGATTAGATCATAGGAGATAAAAATAAAGGTGTTCAAACTATAAGAAAAATTGCTGAAGATCAAGAGGAGTACTATTTGATTTCAAAGATTGAACCGAAATCAATGAATGAAACTTGTAATGATGAAAATTGGGTAAAAGTAATGGAATAACAATTAATGCAAATTGAAAAGAATCATACTTGGGATCTTGTTCCTAGACCAGAAAACAAAAATGTAATTGGAACTAAATTGTTCTTATGGAAAAAATTAAATGAAGATGGTGAAGTTGTGCGAAATAAAACAAGATTGGAGTGAAAAGGATATTCTTAGCTAGAGGGAATTGATTTTGAAGAAACTTTTGCTCCGGTAGCAAGAATTGAAGCAATCAAAATATTTCATGCCTTTGCTGCTTACAAAGATTTCAAAGTTTACTAGATGGATGTCAAGTTAGCATCCTGAATGGAGAGTTGGAAGAAGAGGTCTACATTGAGCAACTGGAAGGATTCCATTTGTTTGATCAAGGAGATAAGGTATGCAGATTGAAAAAAGCATTGTATGGACCTAAACAAGCCCGAAGAGCCTATTATGCAAGATTTGATAAGTATCTGCTATAGTTAGGTTTAGCAAAGGCACAACTAACAGTAATCTTTATATCAAAATTGATCATGAACACATCTTAATTCTTGAGGTATTTGTTGATGATATCAACTTTGGTGGAAATGAGAGCATGTCTAAAAAAATTGCCGATTAGATGCAAAGTGAATTTGAGATGTCCATGTGTCTTGAAATGAATTTCTTCTTAGGTCTGCAAATCATTAAGTTAGAAAAGGGCATCTTCATATCTTAGTCTAAGTATGTGAAGGAGTTGTTGAAAAAGTTTGGAATGGAGGATTGAAAACCAATGAGTACTCCCATGATAACCGGATGCATGTTGACTAAAGATGATGATTCCCCCAAGATAGATCAGAAAAGGTATAGATCAATGATTGGAAGACTACTTTATTTGACTTAAACTAGACCTGATATTAGGAATCTAGTTGGCCTTGTTGCTAGATTTCAAGCTGATCCTAGATAATCTCATGTTGTGGTAGTCAAAAGAATTTTTAGATATTTTAAAGGGACAACTAATTATGGCTTATGGTATCCTAAGGATGATGATATCACTCTTCAAGCATATACAGATGATAATTGGGTAGGAGATGTGGATGACAGAAAGAGTACTAGTGGTGGTACATTTTTCTTGGGAAAGAGATTGGTTTCTTGGTTGAGCAAAAAGGAGGCAATTTCTTTGTCTACTGCAAAGGTAGAGTATATAATAGAAGTAAGTAATTGTACTCAAGTTTTGTGTATGAAGCAAATGTCGAAGGATATCAGAATTGTGTTTAATGAGCCTGTTACAATCTTCTGTGATAATTCAAGTGTAATAAACATCTCAAAGAATCTGGTGTTGCATTCAAAGACAAAGCACATATCCATCAAGTTTCACTTTTTGAGAGAGACGGTAAATGAGAATGAAGTCAGATTGGAGTTTGTTTCTTCAAAGGATTAGATTGCAGATATCTTCACTAAGTTTCTACCTAAGGATACTTTTGAGTATCTCAGAGTGAAGCTAGGGGTTATTGCCCCTCCTATTCAGAACTAAGATGCACTAGTGTGCATCAGTCTAGTGGAACTCACAATGACATCATGTGATCTAGATTGGTGTTAAGGGGATTGTACTCAGGGGGAGTAGTCAGTAGGTTAATTCTAAGGTTTAGTTTGGTTTAAGAAAAAAAAGTGGGAGAGATGATTGCAAATATGTGCCCTTTTCCATTGATGTCAAAGGGGGAGAGAAGTCATGTGAAAAACTTTGAAGTAAGTAGTTGCTAGTGAAAGGGGGAGCAGTGAAGAAAGTAGTTGCAGGTGTGATAAGAGAAAGGGGAGAGGTTCTTGTCTTGATGGTTGAATCCGTTTTTCACATCATATCTTCCCATCAATGACAAAGGGGGAGATTGTTGCAAATATGTGCATATGATGTGTTGTCATTGATGTCAACATATCTCTTTGTAAGAGGCAATGAAGACAATGTAGTTCAATAAAGTAGATTGATCAACATTCTTAGTGAGATGAAGATCAAAGTATGTAGACCAAAGGGCATTATAGAGGAATGTCTTAAGTTTCTCTAATTAATATTTGAGAGGTCCACATGAAGGATTGATGAGGTTATGGCCATCTGAGTAGAACCTAGTTTTTGCAGTGTTCAGAGGTGATAGGGTGACAAGAATGTGGTCAATATTGATTCACATTGAAATATTATGGTTACAAATCTAGAGGTATGTTTTGGATGTCAGTGTCTATCATCAACTCAAGTGGTTCATGGTTTGGAGGTTTGCAAGCAATCTTTTTAGTGTGACAATCATGACAATTAGAGTTCTTGAGTTTCTGAATGAAGGTACAAGTGTTTCTAGTGATTTGAGGTGGTGTGGTTGTTCTTGTTGATTTAATTAAGCTTGTGGAGGTCTCTGGATCATGTTCCTATTATGTTGGTGGTCTACATTGAGGATTGAGTTCGTAGTTGAAGATTTCTTCTTGGATGTTACTATTCTTTCCAGTCTTGGTTGATCGGATACTTGATGCATGTTGTGGATGATCTAAGAAGAGTTCTATGGAGCGTGGCATTTTGTTCAAGGAAGATTTGAGTCCCAGCTATGTTTGGCCAATAGTGTAATGGTTAGCATGTAGCATTTTATGTCATGTGATTGTAATTGCTTGTAATTCCTATCTTAGAGAATGTTCTAGACATATGATTGTAAGGCTGACTTTGATGTTCATTCCAAAGTCAATGTCATGTATAAATAAGTGCTGTGAAGTCATGGAAATGTGGGGAATGTGAGCGAAGATGTGGAGGTAGCGAGGAAGTGTTAAGGGGGCAGAGCAGAGGTGTTGTGTGCTTCAATGGAATTGAACCTTGCATGAAGAAGATGTTGCTTCTCAGTTCAACCTTTCAGAGTTAACATTATGAATGTTCTTATAGGCAGTAAGCCTCTTTTGAGCAGTGAGCTCTGGGCAGTGTACCCGAAGGCAAGTGCCTTCCCATTTTCTATTCTTTTAACAAAGAATAAATCTTGTGGGATAAACCCCACCATGGTTTTCCCCTTAACTAGGTTTCCATGTAAAAATCCTCATGTTATGTGTGTTGATTATGTTTATGCTCTTGTGTTGTTGATTCATGCTTTCATGGTTATATCATTAATCTATTTATAAGTTGTAAAATAAGATCAAATGCAGTAGAAGTAAAAGATTTGAGACAACTGATTCACCCCCTCTCTCAATTGTTTTCCCTAATTTCAACATAAGAACCCTCCACAAAAGATGTCCCAAAAGAATAGGAACATGAAGATAAACATGACGAACTCCACTGAAGCATGAAGAAGTTGCAAACACTATCAAAGACTGACTGCTATAGTGCTAAAAGAAGAAACTCCTCTAAAAGAAGATGAAGATCAAAATCAAGAAGACAAGAATCTTCATGAGTGCCCCCAACAACAGTTCCCAAATTAGATTGCAAACAAAGGCAAAACATCTAGAACTCAAAGATACAAATGGCATAGGTACCAAAAGTTTGAAGAACTAATCAAATGAAAATAGAAAGTTGCCTCCACAAAAGGAATGCAAGAGTGTCCATATGGTAAATACTCTACCTAACCGCAATGCATTGGTAACTAGCCACTGATGTATGTTTCATCCACCTAGTACATAGGAACAAATAGTAGATACACAACTCACTCCAAAATGAAACCAAGGAAGCATTAGCACCAACAGTAGAAACCCCTATAATGTGGACAAGGGAGAGCCATGACAGGTACACTAAAACTGTGTGAAACCAAGAAGTGCATGTAGAAGAAGCAAGAACATGTAAATGTGCAAATATGAATGTACCAGCGAACAAAATGATGTGTAAACCAAAGCACACATGCATGAGGCAAGAATCAATGTGATTCACTATTGTAGTGGAAGGGACACTCACTTAAAAAAGGTGTGATGGCAAAACAAAAGGAAAACATCAACCCCTTATGGCACTTTATATCATAGTATGAGTACAATAAGAAACAAAATAATGTGCAATATCTCAAAAAAACATGTACAATGTTGAGGCACTTTATTTCAATGCATTTACATATGAGAAGTGCTTACAATGGAAGCTCACAACATCTACAAAAATTACCACATGCTGAAACTATAATTCTCTAATATAAATAGAGGAAACTAATTGCACCATGATGAAGTACATAGAAAAACATGTACTTTAAAAAATAAGGGACCCAAAAAGGAGTCCGGATGCAGAAGATATGGCCTATCAAAGTCTTCAAAATGAGAACTGCACAACAACACTAATACAACTGATTTCTAGGAAAAACTAGAAGTGAAAACTAAAAACCACCTGCACCACTATGAAGAGCATGAAATTCTACCCCTTTAAAAAAAATGCATTTAAAAATACCATCTTAAGACCAAGATATGACCTCTGGAAGATGGAGTGCAAAAATGAAAAACCTAAGAAAGAGGGGTAGATTTTGAAAAAACAAACCTCCGCCAAATATAGAGCCACCGCTAAATGTAGAGACCTCTAGCCAAATCTATTGAAGTGCCAAAAAATCCACTAAAAATGGTGAGCCGCCAAATATAGAGCCATTGCTAAAAAAATTCCACCAAGGGTTGACATGGATCCTAAGATAGCATGCTGGTACAACACTTTTTTTTTGGAAAAAAAGAGTAAAAAAAATTGCATGTGTTATTTTAATTTAAGAAACAAATAAAAAAATGTTGCATGGTTTTTTTTAATATATAAAAAAACTTTTAAAAAATATTTATTTTCTTATTTTTTAAAAAAATTAAAAATGGGGTGGGGCCCTTAAGGCACCTGCCACCACCCATGAGGGTGGCGGAGGCCCCAAGGGCTCCTCCCACCCCCTTAAAGGGAGGCAAGGGAGTGGCCCCAACCCTGTACACATTAGTGTTGTACCCTACCATGGCAGGGTATGGGGTACCCCCCGTGAACCAACACAGAAGCATTTTACTTTTTTGTTTTTTTTTGTTTTAATTATTACTGAAGCGCTTTATTACTCTAACAAAATAAGAACATAAAATAATCCAAGACATAAAATGTTGGATCTACTTGTAGTGAAAATCATGCTAAATTATTGAATAATTTATTAAATTTCATTAAATAATTGCACCTAACACCAATTTAGACATAATATAAAAGGTGAAATAAGAACATAAAATAATCCAAGACATAAAATGTTGTATATATTTGTAGTGACAATCATGCTAAATTATTAAATAATTTATTAATGTTCATTAAATAATTGCACCTAAAACCAATGTAGCCATAATATAGAAGGTGAATTAAGAACATAAAATAATCCAACACATAAAATGTTGGATCTACTTGTAGTGAAAATAATGCTACATTATTGAATAATTTACTAAAGTTTATTAAATTATTGCACATAAAATAATCCAACGAAAGAAGGATCCACTATACAATTTTTTTTGTAGATTGTACCATACATACTTGATGAAGGGGGTAAATCACAAAACACACAATAACCAATATTAAACACAGCAAATAGAACTTTCTTTTATTGAACTGGGCAACTCATTACATTAAAAAAGCTTTAATTACAATCAGAGGATGAATCCTCTACTGGCTGCAACACATTACAGCTTTCCCAACCTCAAGACTCTAGAATCTTCAGCCTTCTATAACCCCAAATCAGCTAGGGTTTCTATTTTCCCCCCTATTCTGGACTCTACACTAGCCCCCCTTAACTCTACTACCGCCTAGGGTCCCCAAAATAGTCATAAATAGCACTTTTTGGCAGCCTCCAGCTAAATTTTGAAATTTGCAACTCCCTCCAAAAGTAGGTCAACTTCCGGGAGCATAACTTTTGATCCGGGTGTCCGATTGACGAACTGTTTTAAGTGCCAGAAAGCTCGCGATGTGAACTATCACACCAAAAATTTGTAAACAAATTTTTGTGAACTTTTTGAGATGTTATGAGAAGTTTTAGTGCCTCATATCTCGTTCCATAAATTTTCAGGGGCTTTTCGAAAAACAAAAACTTTAATATCTTTTAGCTCACAAATGATCTTTTCCTGATTCCTTTGCCAAAGGTCTTATATTTCCATTATGTAACTTTCTGGAAGTTTTTGCTTCATTACGTGCCTAAATGCAAACTTTCCTAAATAGACAGGTTGCTATTTTTAGCAGTTTTGGAAAAACTGAAAGTCCTACATTATTATTCTAGATATTATGAAACCAAAAACACTAATTATGGGAAGAAATGAGAACGACTACAATGGTTTTGAATTAACTTCTTTTTGGGTGATGCAAGATTGCCCTTACGCCTCTGGATGCTCCTGCATCAGACACCCAGGGTAATTTGAGAAGTGACACTGTCACGTCTCATGTGTTTGTGTGAGGAAAACCCAAACGGTCAACCTCTGCCTTAGACAACCAAGAAGAATCTTCAACAGGCCTTCCTTTCTATTTCAATAGATATTCTTCATATTGCCTGTTTCGAGTGCTCCTTCCCACATGGCTATCCAAGATCTCTTCTATCTCCTCTATTGAAGTAGATGCCAGAATACTCCACTGCACTTCTGTTGGTCCATCCTCTGTTCCACCTTCATGATATTTGGATAAATTAGCAATGTTGAAAATAGGGGAAATATTGATCCCACTTGGCAGCTCTACCTCATATGCATTTCTTGAATCATGCTTCTTCATGATTCTGCATGGTCCAAATTTCTTCATTTTCAACTTATTGTAGGTTCCAATTGGGAACCTTTCTTTTCTCAGGTGAACCATGACTTCATCTCCTACCTGGAATTCCTTATATCTCCTCTTCTAATCTACCGTAGCCTTGTACTGAATATTCATTTTATTAATGTGCTTTCTCACCTCTTCATGCAAATTCTTCAGATGTTCTGCAAAGTCTTCAGCTTTGGCACTTGTCTTTTCTCTATGGTCCAGCTTCCTTAACTCAGAAGCATTTCTTGGGCTATTGCCATATACAATCTGGAATGGTGATTTACCAGTACTCCTATTGACAAAATTGTTGTAAGCAAATTCTACCTGTGGTAAAATCAAATCCCATCCCTTGGGCTTATCTCCTACCAAGCATTGTAGTAGGTTACCCAAACTCCTAATCACCACTTCAGTTTGTCCATTAGTCTGTGGATGGTGTACAGAACTAAACTTCAAGTCTGTCTTCAACTTCTTCCACAATGTCCTCCAGAAATAACCAACAAACTTGGTATCTTGGTCTGAAACTATGCTTTTTGGTAGACCATGTAGTCTCAGCACTTCCCTGAAAAATAACTCTGCAATATGAACAGCATCATTAGTCTTCTTACAAGGAATAAAATGTGCCATTTTTGAGAATCTATCCACCACCACAAAAATAGAATTATGTCCTCTCTATGTCCGTGGTAAACCAAGAACACAATCCATGCTAATATCATCCCATGGCTTCTCCAGTACAGGTAATGGTTGATACAACCCTGTATTCTGACTTGTTCCTTTTGCCATTTGACACACTTTGCAACTTTGCACAAATTTCCTCACATCCTATTGCAACTGTGGCCAATAATAATTTTCGCTAATAATAGCAATGGTCTTATCTCGACCAAAGTGTCCAGCCAATCCCCCACTATGCTTCTCCTTAATTAGGTTCTCTCTCATGGAACTCCTTGGAATGCACAACTGGCTTCCTCTAAACAACATGCCATCTTGGATAATGAAATCCAACCATTTTGTCCTATCTAAAGTAATAGGTTCCAAACAAGCTTTCCAGGCCTCTACAAAATCTGGATCTTTAGGATACAAACTTTTGAGCTCATCGAACCCAACAACCTCTATCTTCATTTCTGTCAACAAATTTTGCCTTTTGCTCAAGGCATCTACAACTCTATTGGACTTCCCACTCCTGTGCTTCAAAACAAAAGTATAGCTCTGCAAAAACTCAACCCATTTTAGTGCCTTTGATTTAACTTTCCTTGACTATTAAGATACTGCAAAGCCTGATGATCAGTATATAAAACAAACTCCTTTGGCAACAAATAATGTCTCCATTTCTTCAAGGCCTAAACTATTGCATAAAACTCCTGATTATAAACAGAATACTTTTTCTTGGCATCATTAAGCTTCTCACTAAAATAGGCAATGGGCTTACCTTCTTGGCTCAAAATAGCTCCTATACCACGACCACTAGCATCACAATCTACTTGAAATACTTTATTAAAATCTAGAAGTGCCAAAATAGGTTGTTCTACCACTTTTTGTTTTAATGTATCAAAGCTCTTGTTTGCTCCTTTAGACCATCTAAACTCTTTTCTATCCCCTCTCATTGTCTCAGTTAGGGGTGCACAAATGCTACTGAAACTCCTAATAAACTTTCTATAAAAACTTGCCAAACCATGAAAAGATCTTACCTCTATGACACTCCTTGGCGTAGGCCATTCAATGATAGCCCTTACTTTTTCTGGGTCCATCTTAAGACCTTCTTCTGAGACAACAAATCCCAGGTACACCAACTCCTTTGCAAAACTACATTTCTTTAGATTAATCAATAATTTCTCCTCCCTCAGCTTCTCTAGAACTCTTCTGATATGCATCAGATGCTCATCCCAAGTCTTACTGAAAATGAAAATATCATCCAAATAAAAAATAACAAAACTTCCCAAAAATTCCTTCAGTACCTCGTTCATGAGCCACATGAATGTGCTCGGTGCATTGGTTAGCCCAAATGGCATGACTAACCACTCATACAAACCTTCCTTTGTCTTGAAGGCTATCTTCCATTCATCTCCTTCTCTAATACGGATCTGGTGATATCCACTCTTTAGGTCAATTTTCGTGAAGTACTTGGCTCCACTCAAACAATCCATGATGTCATCCATTCTTGGCAATGGAAATCTATACTTGATCATTACCTTATTGATGGCGTGAGAGTTTGTACACATCCTCCATTCTCCATCCTTCTTTGGTGCTAGTACTGTAGGTACCACACATGGGCTAAGGCTCTCCCTTATCAGTCCCTTCCTCAACAACTCCTGAACTTGTCTGTTCAGCTCTTCATTCTCTGCAGGGGTCATTCTATGGGCTACCTTGTTTGGCAAACTAGCTCCTGGTATCAAATCCATTTGATGACTTATCTTCCTTACTGGTGGTAAACCTTCTGGAACATTATCATAGATAATGTCCTGGAACTCTTCCAACATATCTAAAACTTCTGCTGGTACCTCTTCACAGTTCTTTGGACTAATCTTAGGAATCAATGCAAAGCAATGATGCTCATGCTTCATACCCTCCAAAAATTTCCTACCATCTACCAAGCAAATTCTGGCAGTACTACATACCTTTTCTTCCACCTCCTTCAAGGGCTTCAATTTATGATGAACTCCTTCTTTTGTTAGGGAATATGTGTTTGCATGGCCATCATGGACAGCGCTCCTATCATACTGCCACGGCCTTCCCAATAGCATATGACATGCATCCATCGGTATGATATCACACAGTACCTCATCATGGTAGTCCCCAATCTTGAACTTCACTAAACACTGCTCATTGACCAAAGCTCTATGGTCTTTCTGCAACCATGCAATCTGATATGGATGTGGATGCTTTCTTCTTGTCAACTTCAACTTGTCAACCATCTCTTTTGAAACTAGATTATCAGTGCTTCCACTATCAATAATAATATCACAACACTTACCTTCACATTTGCACCTTATGCGGAATAAACTCTTCCTCTGATTTGGTTCTTTCTCCTCATTCAACAAGGTTCTTCTGACAACTAGGGTTTCTCCCCTTTCAACATCTTCAGAATGCTCAGACTGTGCATCTTTATCTACATGTGCAACTCGTGCATTACCTTTAGGTCTCCTATTCATCCTTCCTTGATGTTGCGGACACTCATATGCTCGATGCCCTTCTTCTCCACATTGGAAATAGGGTCCTCTGAAACCTCCTCTTCTAGGTCCTTGCCCAGGTCTCCCTCTTCCTCTACCTCTTTACTCACCATTGTTTTGGTCACGAGGATGGTAGGTGTTATCTCCTCTCTGATTTTGACTGGTGCCAGCTTCTTCACTTTTCTTTGCATCTTCATTTCGGCCCCCATAGGGTCTTCCACTAGTCCTTCCACCTTGATCTCTTCCCCTTTGCTTGCTGTCAAATCTTTTATTTAGCTTCTCTTCCACCTTCAAGGAAAACTAGTATGCATCTTCTATGGTGGTCATTCTGACCAGGCTCAGCTCCTCCTGAATACTCAGCCTCAACCCATTAATGTAACGGGCTACCTTTTCCTTGTTGGGCTCTGCATGGCTTGTCCTGATAGTAATCTTACAAAACTCTTCTGTATACTCCTTAACAGACTTGCTACCTTGCTTTAGTCCTTGCAGCTTCTTCAACAACTCCATCTCATAGTCCACAGGAATGAACTACTTCTTTAGTTTCTCCACCATCTGATCCCATCTGGTGATCTTTCCTTTTCCTCTTCTATTCTTCTCTAATTGGACCTCCTTCCACCAAATACTGGCATGGCACTTCAACTTTGTTTTTGCAAACTTGACCCGATCTAGGTCGTCCACATCTTTATACTCGAAATACTCCTCCATGTCATTGATCCAATCAATGAGTTGTTCCATATTCAAATCTCTAGAATATGTAGAAACTTCGATTTTGGGCCTCTTTCCAATCTTTGAAATGGCCCTCAACAACCTAACCTCTGCAGGATCTCCTACAACATCTTGTTCTTCGTCAGATAGCTCCTCTTCGGCTTCATCTTTGCTTTCTTCTCTTGTTCTCGGCTCAAACCCTCTTCGTAGCTCCTCTTGCAATGCATCGATTTTCCTTTGTAGGGCTCTAAAACCCTCTTCTATCAAAGCATTCCTCCCAGCATGATTTCTTTGTGGAGGCATCTTGGTCTCTACAGCAAACCCACAACCTTAGGTCCTGGTGCAAACTGCCTCACAGTCGGTGATCTGTCTACACACTCAGAAACCCTTGCTCTGATACCACTTGATGAATGGGGTAAATCACAAAACACACAATAACCAATATTAAACACAACAAATAGAAATTTTTTTTATTAAATTGGGCAACTCATTACATTAAAGAAGCTTCAATTACAATTAGAGGATGAATCCTCTATTGGCTGCAACACATTACAGCTTTCCCAACCTCAAGACTCTAGAATATTCAGCCTTATGTAACCCCAAATCAGCTAGGGTTTCTATTTTCCCCCCTATTCTAGACTCTACACTAGCCCCCCTTAACTCTACTACCACCCAGGGTCTCCAAAATAGTCATAAATAGCACTTTTTGGCGGCCTCCAGCTAAATTTCGAAATTTGCAACTCCCTCCAAAAGTAGGTCAACTTCCGGGAAGCATAACTTTTGATCCAGATGTCCGATTGACGAACCGTTTTAAGCACCGGAAAGCTCGTGATGTGAACTATCATGCCAAAAACTCATAAATAGATTTCCATCAACTTTTCAAGACATTATGAGAAGTTTTAGTGCCTCATATCTCATTCCATAAATTTTTAGGGGCTTTTCAGAAAACAAAAACTTTAATATCTTTCAGCTCACAAATGATCTTTGCCTAATTCCTTCTCCAAAGGTCTTATATTTCCATTATGTAACCTTCTAGAAGTTTTTATTTCATTACGTGCCCAAATGCAAATTTTCCTAAATAGGCAGGTACACTTTCCTAAATAGGCAGGTTGCTATTTTTAGTAGTTTTAGAAAAACTGAAAGTCCTACATTATTATTCTAGATATTATGGAACCAAAAACACTAATTATGGGAAGAAATGAGAACAACTACAATGGTTTTGAATTAACTTATTTTTGGGTGATGCAAGATTGCCCTTACGCCTCTGGATGCTCCTCCATCAATACTCCATCTCTTTAAGCACCCCAATGAGAGTGAATCCAATGACATGGGTCCAGAAGCCCTTAGATGAAAACTTGTAGTGATAATCATGTTGGATCTAGTTGTAGGAGACCTGCAAAAAATGAGAAAAAATATAATGAATATAGGTAAATTAACTATATATACATGAGTCATAACTCCAAGTCATGTGAGAAAATTACAATAAATAAAGTTAGAAAATTAGATCTTAGAAATTCCTTACATTCGAGTGATGCCTATGATAGGGAAATTTATCTACTATTTTTTCAGGAGTTGAATGCACAAGTAGTGGTCACCAATGCCATCTTGTTGTGGGAGACCTGAAACAAAAAAGATTAAATATAATTAGGATATGACTTAAGGCGATATAAGAGGATGGCTTAAGGGCAGATACAAGAGCCTTGACTCTAATTCATGTGAGAAAATTAGCTATAATCAGGAGATGACTTAAGGGGAGATACATGGGCCCTGACTCAAAGTATGTGTCATGTGAGAAAATTAATTCTATAATTAGGAGATGGCTTAAGGGGAGCTAACAAGATGACTTAAGGGGACGTAAGAGGATGGATTAAGGGGAGCTAAGAGGATGACTTAAGGTTTTGTAATAGGAAGGATTAAAGGGAGATACATAAGCTCTGACTCAAAGTATGTGTCATGTGAGATAATTAATTCTATAATTAAGAGATGGCTTAAGAGTAGGTAAGAGGATAGCTTAATGGGAGATAAGAGGGTGAATTAAAGGGACATAAGAGGATCGCTAAAGAAGAGCTAAGAGGATGACTTAAGGGGACATAAGAGGATGTCTTAAGGGAAGCTAAGAGGATGACTTAACGAGATGTAAGAGGATGGCTTAAGAGGAGATACATGAGCCCTAACTCAAAGTATGTGTCATGTGAGAAAATTAGTTCTATAATTAAGAGACGACTTAAGGATAGGTAAGAGAATGACTTAAGGGGAGATAAGAGGATGAATTAAGGGGACATGCAATAAATTATAAAAATTTTAGAGAATGATAGTAAATTAATTAACTATATATATTAACTATCAATTAAATATATACATACCTGCAAATTTATTCCATTGTACCATCTACATCCTCTCTTTTTTGGGATGCATCTATAATTGTCTCATTTTATTCCATAGAAAGTGTCCATAACTCTTTATTAGAAGGTCTCCCTTGATATCTAACTAGTTTTATATTTGTCTCCACAACCAAATGTGAGTAGTGTATAGTCTTCTTATGTCTTTTATTATCTTCAAATACATGCAAACCATTCTTTCTTATTAGATATTTATGTAGCCAGGTGACAACAACAACCATAGAACCTATTGGATACTCATAGTTATAATCATCTACTATAGGATGTAACAACTTATGTTTTGTCTCAACACATTGATCCAACCAATACCATGTTTCCTCTTCAATTGCCTCAGGTGCAACAATAACATACACATGTCCTGCATAAAAAAAAATTATTCAATAAAGTGTGACACCATATTTAATTAACATAAATACGTGTATGTAATATATAATTATATGTTATAAAATAGTGTAATAAATGAAATATTGAATTAAAGTATCTTCTTGTACAAGGTCTGGAATGTGATCATAGTCATTTCATACAAACACTTGATTATTGTCTTCAATTGTTGTTTCATGTTGATCATATGTTTGTGTAGGTGTCAAGGATATTTGTTTCTATTATTCAACCCATTCTATATTTTCACATGCTTCCTACTCACCTACAATACAAAATTGACAAAACTAGACAAGATCTCTAGTCTATATAGACCATGTACTTGCCACTGAACTCTTAAATGAATGCCATTTTGTTGATCCACTAATTGTTTGACAATCATGTCAAGTTAGAATATTCTCCTCTTTAACTAACCAAAATAATCATCAAATTATAGAGTTCTCACTTTATCTCATAGATAATTTTACAATACACCAATCCAAAATTGCACGTGCATCTCTAAATTTTGCTGCATCCTCAAATTTTAGTTGCTCTCTAGCAAGAGCTCTTTTCACACATGATCCAACTCCATCATGTTCTCTTTTACCATGTCTAGCTTAAAAAAAATTCCACATATATTGGATATTGTTTTCTTTGTGAGCCTTACATAACCAATAAAACATTTGAGAATTTTTGAATTGTCCTATACAGTTATCTGACCATATGTGATGTTTAGCCATATGGATTTCTCTTTCTTTTACATTTTCATAAAATACTTTGAAACAATATTTCCAAACTCTGATTAGTGTAACCAGTTATCACTCAAACAGAAATGGTACTCCCTCAAAAAAAATTATTACCTTTTATACTATCATTTGCATGTTTATATTATAATACTAAGATTGAATTTCCTCTTGTGGAGCAAGAGTATAGTTTTTTCCAAAGTCAACTACTGATAGTATAGTTCCAATTGGAAATATGTTTTTACATGTGTGAAATTGTCCATCAAGCCACCGAGCATATTGGGAGTGTTTCACATACTTGGATACAATCTTATCTTTAAATTCTTTGATGAATGCATGCACACTAATTTTTTCTGTGACTAACTTGCAATGCGTTCCAATTTTTCATCATTTAAAGAATAATCAACATTCTTCAATCTTTTCACATCCAGTAATTATTGTCCAAAATCATGTGAAATACTTTCATGCATACATTCTCCTAAGAATGAAAGGTAGCCAAATCTATTACATTGTCCAGAAATACATGCTTTTGAGAAAAAAATGTTTCCATTAGATGTTTCACAAAACAAACCTACTATAAACTTCTTGATTATTTGAGATGGCATATTAATACCACATCCTTGCATAATTTCATTAGTATCCAAAGTATAATTTAGATATCAAAAAATGTCATAATAATTATAGAATTGTACATGAGTTTTACAACAACAAGAGATTCATTATTTATTGATTTTCACATACCAAGGTTTACATTTCTAAAATGATCTTTGACTTATAGTAATATTTGATAACACTGAATCATCTAATTTTTTTATATATATAATTTAGTTTTTGTCATGTCTAATAGATGTTTTGGATGAGGATCACAAATTTTTGACCTCACTCTTAATTTTAAAACATCTCTAACATTAGATGATACCCTTGTATTATCATGTCAATATTTTTCAATTAACAATTTGATTTCACTTCTTAATTTCATGTCAGACCATGCGAGTCTACCACTAAAACTACAACATTGGTTAATTGGATCATTTTCAATACTTTCTCTTCTCTTTTTTGCTCTTCTTAAAGTTTTAGGATTTATATTTAGAAATTCACTAGTCTTACTGATCATTCTTTTATTCAAAAATGATTTATTAATTAAAGCAGCTAGTATAGCTTGTCATGTTGCATTCCTATCTTTATATTGACTCTTTTTTCCAATAGAATCAATAGCATTAGAAACACTAGATGTAAATTGTTTCATTGATTCATCTTTATTTTGAGGTTTTAAAAAAATACCTAACTTTTTCATTACTTTTTTCATTTTCCACATTTTCATCAATTGCATCATGAGTTGACATTGAAATCCTACACTTTTTCTATAAAGAAATAGAGTTTTATATAATCTATTTGCATGGGTTCTCATTTGTTTGCAAGAAATCTTACCAAGAAGTTTATCCAAGAAATTTATTTCACTTAAACAAAAACCTTTTCATTTTCACTCATACAAGGGATTTCATTCTCATTTTGTGTTTCCATTTTTTTAGTAATAAAATTGATCTCACTATTGGAATATCTAGCTTGTTTAAAATAACTCACATCAATATCATCAAAATATGGGTTTGAAGACATACCTGGATTTGTTTCTATAGTCACATTTTCCATATTGTTGAACTTGTCCACATTTGCATCATCTTCATTCACCCCATCATTAATGGTAACATTTTCCATATCATTCAACTGTTCCACATTCACCATTTTCACATTTGCATCATCTTTGTTCAAGCCATCATTAATGGTCACACTTTCCATATTGTTGAACTCTTCCACATTCACCACTTCCACATTCACAATTTCCACATTTGCATCATCTTCATTCACCCCATCATTGATTATCTCTTGAATGTTCTTTACTTCAATAGTCATCGAACTAGATGTTTCAATATTCTTCATTTCTCGAATCTTTGTTCCTTTATCTCTTTTTTCATTTTGCATCCTTCTCTTCATTTGCTTCAATTTCTTTGGGTGTCATGGGCCTCCTTTGTTTTCTCTTTTGACGTTGTTTTGATCCCATGATTATCAAACCCTCTTAATAAAAACAAAAAATGGTATTTATTCTATTTTTAAATTGACACGTCTTTGAAAATTGTGAACTACAAATAGATGTAGATCCTTTGTTTAATATATTCTAAAGTACAAGTACATGGGAATAACAAAAACCCTCTTACTCAAGATTTCTCTTCAAAATAGACCTTGTACTTGATTTCACTTCAAAATAATTCCTTGATTGAATCCTTTTAAAAATTGAATATAATATTACATGCCAAGAGATTGTACAAGACACCTGTAAATTAAAAATTACAAAAATTGTCTTCATCAGGCCGTACATTTTTTTGAAATGGAAAATAATGGATATTATTAATGGGATCCATTTTTGAAGTGGCATCCCGTTTTGAAGTGGGATCTCATTCTATTTTTCAAAATGGGATCCTGTTCCTAAAAATTTGAAATACCTACCCACCTTTCAAGTTTGGTTTTAGACCTGGGAAAGACATGGTAACCTAACCCTTAGCCTCAGACCTGCAAGTACAAGGTCATGTCAAAAAAAGAGAAAAAACTGACTTTGGTAATATGCCTGACGACTTTTTTTCCAGAATTTTTTATGAAATTAAAACTCATTATAGATGATGATGGCTAGCTTTCAATTATGTAATTTTTTATGATTGGATTTGATTTTCTATTTTTTAATTAATTGTTGACGAAACTGGTCCATAAACATGAAATGTCAGGTATTCATATTTTTTTAATAACTTTTAATTTTTTAAGTTTCTTTTAAAAAATATATATATCATCAATATACACACAATTCTTTACACAATCAAAAAAATCAAAAAATGATTGGTTTAGCTCAAATTATGCTTGCCAAACATGAGGGGATTTATGAAATAGCAATTAGGGTCAATAAAAAATTAATTAAAAATATTAGGAAAAAAATTATAAAGCAATATCATCATCAATCTTTAGTATAATACACATCTTTTCCTAGAAGGAATTAGAAAAATACTTTTATTTAGGTCAAATTATCCTTGCCGGACACGTGCATGGTATGGTCTTAAAAAGTGACTTTTGAAAGGTGGTTTTTGTACAAGCCTATACAAAATTAATTTTTGTCATCTGGTTATTAGAATAAATTACATATTTAGAAACTAGACTCAAAATCCTACATTTCATATTATTGGACTTTTTAAAGATTCTATTTTTAAGTACTTCAAATTTTTAGTCCAATTTCACAAAATTTGGTTTTAAGCAAAAACACTTACACTTTTTGGGATAAAAGTGGACCAACTTGTTGCACACACCCTTGGCTCATAATGGCTAGTATAAAAGGGCTAGAGACTTAGAATTTAAGTTTGAGTTTCATTCCCATTCATTATAAGGTTAATCTCAAGTGGCATAAAATGAGCCTACATACTAAAGGGATAATCTTGATGCACAAAGAAAATGTATGGAAATTTGTTTGAATGAGATGTAATATATGAGGGTCAAAGGTAAATGTGTTGGAATAAGTGTATGTGGGAATAAATAGGGATAGATACAAATTGAAGCATGAGACAAACTTAGCACAAGAGTGTGTCATTTATCAATATGTAATTGCATTAAGGAAATCCTCCTAAATGAGCCTAAAACTAAATAGAAAATGGCATGTGTATGCTTCTTTCATAATTTCACTGATAAAATAATAAAATTAAATGGGAGGATTTGAGATCTTTTGTTCTAATTTGTTTATTAGATGTAGTCAATAGTTTTCTAATTAGATGTAGTTAATGATATGCTAATTGGATGTAGTTGGTGATTGATATTTTAGTTACAGTTGTAGACACCTAAAATTGTCCCATTCCCATATCAAACATTCATCTACCATACTTCACATTAATTAAATAATTCTTAATTATTTGATTATTTTCATCCTTTGATCTCCATCTTATTCCTCCATATAAATTAAATAATTCTAATTATTTAATTAAATCAATTTCCCTCCACATTAAATAAATAAATTAAAATTATTTATTTCAATATTCCATTTCCCTCTGAATAAATTAAATTTAAATATTTTATTTATTTATCTTTGTGCACATGAAATTACATATTTTATTTATTTAATTTCTTACTTGTCCCCTCACCATAATCCAGTCTCAATCAGATCAGTTGACTAATCAATCAATTTAGTTAACAAGTCAATCAATTTAGTTAACTAATCAATCAAATTAGTTAACAAGTCAATCAATCTAGTTAACCATTCAATCAATTTAGTTAACTAGGAAATCAACTCAGTCGACTCACCAATCAATTCCATTAGCCTTCGTAGTTCAGGAGAGGACAAGGACACATGTCTCTCTCTCATTTTAAAACATCCTCTCAACTAATTCTAGCCATTGATCTCTCTGTTCATTCACAACCATTTATCTTCATTTCTTTGGGTCTATAAGTTGAACATCCTTCTCAACCTCTGATCATCTTGTTGAAATTAGGGTAGACAATTGAGAGAGGGGGTTGAATCAGTTGTCACAAAAACTTTTATTCTTTGCTGTAATCAAACTTCTTTACCACTTAATAATAGATGAATGATATAACCATGAAAGCATGAATAAATAACAAATGAGCAGAAACAAAATCAACACACATAACACTAAGATTTTTATGTGGAAACTCGGTTAAGGGAAAAACCATGGTGGGGGTTAACCCACAAGATTTATTCTTTGTTAAAAGAATAGAAAATGTGGAAGGCACATGCCTTCAAGGTGCACTACCTAGAGCTTACTGCTCAAAGAGGCTCACTGCCTACAGAAATATTTATAAGTTTATCACAAAAAGATTGAACTCGAAAACAACATCTTCATCATGCCAAAGTTAGTTCCATTGTAGCACACAATTCTTTTTCTCTTCTCGCAAACATTTCTTCTCTATCTCTTCATCCTTTACTACTCTTCCTCATCTCTTCTTTGCCTTTTCCTTTCTTAGGATCTTATCATTTTTGCACAAGGATGCATTTCCACAACTCAACCGCTCATATTTATATGCTTCATCAACTTTGGAATAAACATCAAGATTGGCACTACAAATATCTAACTTAATGTGAATCACTATATTGTCGGCCAAAGATAACTAGGATCCAAATCTTCCTCAAACAATATGCCACACTTCATAGAACTCTTCTTAGATCATCCACAACATGCCTCAAGCATTCGGTCGGCCAAGACTAGATAGAAAAAAAATCTTCAATCATGAGCTCAATCCTCAATGTGGACCACCAACACAATAGGCACACGATCCAGAGACCACCACAACTACAATGAAATCATCATGAACAACTGCACCACTTTAGATCAGTAGAATAACTTGCATCTTCATACCGGAACTTAAGAACACTGACTGCCATGATTGTCACACTAGAAAGATTGCTTGCGGACCTCCAAACCATGAACCACTTGAGTTGAGGATACACACTGACTTCCCAAACATGCCCCTAGATCAACAAATCATAATATTCCAATGCGGATCAATCCGGACCAAATCCCTGTCACCTCTAAACAATTGCAAAACTTGGTTCTACTCAGATGGCCATAGCTTCTTCAAATCTTCATGTGGACCTCTAAAATATTAACTGGAGCTACCTCAAACAATCCTCTACACAACCATATGGTCCACGGACTCTGATCTTCATCCCACTGGAAATGAAGGGTAATCTTCTTCACTGAACTGCACTATCTTCACTGATTAGGCACATGTTTGCAACAATCTCCCCCTTTTTCATTGATGGCAACATATGATGTGAACAACTGATTCCACCATCAAGATAAGAACTTCTCCCCCTTTCTCTTATCACACCTGCAACCACTTTCTTTACTGCTCCCCTTTCACCAGTAACTACTCACTTCCAATTTTTCACATGACTTCTCTCCCCCTTTGACATCAATGGCAAAGGGCACATATTTGCAATCATCTTTTCCTCTTTTAATTTCTCAATCTAGAATCAGCATACTGAATACTCCCCCTGAGTAGAAACTCCTTAACATCAATCCAGATTACAAGGTATGATTGTGAATTCCACTGGACTAATGCACATTAGTGCATCTTAGTCCTAAATAGGAAGGGTAATAACCCCTAGCATCACTCTGAGATATTCAAAACTATCCTTATGTAGAGGCTTAGTGAAGATATTTGCAATCTGATCTTTTGATGAAACAAACTCCAATCTGGCTTCATTCTCATTTACCTTCTCCCTTAAAAAGTGAAACTTGATGGATATGTGCTATGTCTTTGAATGCAACATTGGATTCTTTGAAATATTTATTGCACTTGAATTATCACAGAAGATTGTTACAGGTTCTTCAAACACAACTCTGATATCCTTCAACATTTGCTTTATCCACAAAACTTGAGCACAACTACTTGTTTATGCTATGTACTCTGCCTCTACAGTAGACAAAGATATTGCGTCCTACTTTTTTCTCAACCAAGAAACCAATCTCTTTTCCAAGAAAATGTACCTCCACTGGTAGTCTTCCTGTCGTCCACATCTCCTGTCTAATCGGCATCTGTATATGCATGAAGAGTGAAATCATCACCCTTGGGATACCATAAGCCATAGTCAGAAGTTCCCTTCAGATATCTAAAAATTCTTTTTATTGCTACAACATGAGATTCTCTTGGATCAGCTTGAAATCTAGCAACAAGGCCAACTACCTTCATAATATCAGGTCTAGTACGAGTCAGATAAAGCAGTCCTCCAATCACTAATTTATACCTTTTTCTGATCTGCCTTAGGGGAATCATCATATTTACTCAACTTGCATCTAGTTACCATAGGAGTACTCACTAGTTTTGAATCCTCCATTCCAAAAAATTTTAATAATTCTTTCACATACTTAGAGTGAGATATGAAGATGCCTTTTTTTGACTAAGTGATTTGCAGACCTGGGAAGAAATTCAATTCACTAACCATGGACATCTCAAATTCACTTTGCATCTAATAAGAAATTTTTTTACACATGCTCTCATTTCCACCAAAGATGATATTATCAACAAATACCTCAACAATCAAGATGTGTTCATGATCAATCTTGAAATAAATATTACTATCAGCAGTGCCTTTGCTAAAGCCTAACTTTAGCAGATACTTATCTAATATTGTATACTAGGCTCTTGAGGCTTATTTAAGTCCATACAATGATTTCTTCAATCTGCAGACCTTATCTCCTTGATTAGATAACTAAAATCCTTCTGGTTTCTCAATGTAGACCTCTTCTTCCAACTCCCCATTCAGGAATGTTGACTTGACATCCATCTGGTAAACTTTGAAATCCTTGTAAGTAGCAAAGGCAATAAATAATCTGACTGCTTCAATTCTTGCCACTAGAGTAAAAGTTTCTTCAAAATCAATTCCCTCTACCTAAGAATATCCTTTGCACACCAATCTTGCTTTATTTCTCACAACTTCACCATCTTCATTCAATTTATTCCAGAAGACGCATTTAGTTCCAATTACATTTTTATTTTCAGGTCTAGGAAAAAGATCCCAAATATGATTCTTTTCAATTTTCATTAATTCCTCTTCCATTGCTTTTACCCAACTTTCATCTTTACAAGCTTCATTCATTGATTTTGGTTCAATCTTTAAGATCAGACAATACTCCTCTTGTTCTTCAACAATTCTTCTTCTAGTTTGAACACATTTATTTTCTTGAATGATTCAACCTTACATACCTAGGAGTTTTGGGATTTTCTTCAACTTCTGATTCTTGAACTTGTTCCTCAACATTTGCATTAACTTCTTGAGCCACTGGAATCTTCAGAGCAATCTGAATCTGAGGTTGAACTTGAACTTGATTTTCATCATTTGATTCATATCCACAAGACTTGGAATGTCTCTCCATGCCTTCATCAACCTTTACATTAGCACTTTCAACAATATTTTTCAATCTCTTGTTAAAGCACTGGTATGCCTTGCTTTGGTTAGAATAACCCAAAAATATTCCTTCATCACTTCTTGCATCAAACTTGCTTAGATCTTCATTTCTCTTGCTATAACATTTACTACCAAAAAATCTGAAGTATTTCATAGTAGCAGCATTACCAAACCATAGTTCATAGGGTATTTTACCAGTATTACCCTTAATCTGTACCCAATTAAGAGTGTAGATAGCAGTACTCACAACCTCTCTCCAATAAATATTTGGAACATTTGCTTCCATCATCATGGTTCTAGCAGCCTCTTGAATAGTCTGATTCTTCCTTTCCACAACTCAATTCTATTGAGGAGTCCTAGGAGCAGATAACTGTCTTCTTATTCCATGCTCTTCACAAAATCCATCAAACTCACCAGAGGTAAATTCTCCACCTCTATAAGATCTCAGACACTTTATCTTCACACCAATCTTGTTCTCCACCCTAGCCCTGAACACCTTGAGTTTGTCAAGAGCCTTTGATTTCTCTTTCAAGAAAGTGTCCACATCATCCAAGAGTAATCATCAATTAGTAACATAAAGTATCTATCTCCTTGAAAAATCCTAACTCTGGCAGGACCACACAAATTAGTGTACACAAGTTCCAATAATCCACTTAAAAATTGTTCTTTACTTTTGAATGTAGTTCTACTATGTTTTCCCAACTGATATTCCTTACACATGCCATTGGTAGGTTTTACAAGCTTTGGAAGATCTCTCACAGCCTGAGTAGTACTTATCTTGACAATGTTATCAAAGCTTACATGACACATTCTCGTATGCCATAGCTAATTCTGATCAATCTGAGCAATAAAACAACTTTTACCAATACTACTTAAATGAAAGATGTTACCTCTAGTCTATGTACCAGATGCAATCTTAGTTTTGGAGCTTTCCAAGATTCTACATTTTCCATCTTTGAATCAGAGATCATATCCCTTTCCAACCAACTGTCCAACACTGAGAAGATTATGCTTCAGCCCTTCTACATACAAAACATCATTAGTGTTATTCTTACCATCAAGAAAAATGGATCCTCTACCATGGATTCTACCAGTTGAATTGACTCCAAACTTCACAATTCCACCTTCATACCTTTCCATACTTATAAACTTACTCTTGTCACCTATCATATGATGAGAACATCCACTATCAATTACCCATTCATCCTTTTCTTCATCCTGAGAAGCCAAGGCTCTTTCCACACTCACACATCTAGCAGATTCAATAGGTACCAGATCATCTTCTTTGATGCCAGCAATGAACACCCATTCATTTCCTGAGGTACTTCCTTTATTAGATTCATCATATGTGACTCCTTCTTCACTAGATTCTTAGACATAGTAGCATTTCTTCTGAAACCTAGGTTTGCTAGGGTTTGGATTTGAAACCCTCTCTGAACATCTTGAAGCAAAATGACAAATCTTATTGCAAGCAAAACATTTGAAAGGAAACTTTCCTTCATATTTACTAGATCCTCTTGGTAATCTTTTCACAAAAAGAGCTTTAAGTTCTTCAAACTCTGATTCATCTTCTTCAAGATCCTTCCTTGCCTTTTCATATATGGTTAGTCTTCTTCAAGAGATTTCACCTATATCAAATCTTTACTTCCCAGAAACACTAGATTTAAAAATAGATTCTGATTTAGGAAGAGAATTACCAAACTCACTCATTTCAAATGTTGAAAGCTTGCCAACCAACTGATCCCTTGTAATAGTTGTCACAGTCCTGATTTCTTCAATAGCAGCAACTCTATGTTTATGTGAAGCAGGTAATGATCCAAGCACCTTGCTAACAATCTCTGATTCTTCTAGTTTTCCACCAGTACACCTAATACTGCACATGAGTTCATTTACTTTCTTCATGTAGGAAGTGATATTTTCATCTTCACTCATCCTCAAACTTTCATATCTACCTTTCAAGATCTATAACTTGGCACATTTGACATATGCATCACCTTAATATAGAGTTTCCAACTTCTTCCATATTTCATGACTAGTTTTCAATTCTAGGACATTTGTCATTTCTGTATCAATTAGGGCACTCAACAAAGCTTCTTTAGCTCGAGTGTTGTTTTCAACATCTTTGAGTTGATCTGGAGTAGGGACCTTTCTCCAGAGGCTTATATTCATCCTTAGTTATCAACCAATAAGCATCACCCATACATTGAAAATGACACTCCATGCGACTCTTCCAAAGAGTGTAATTTGTTCCATCAAATCTCGGACTGCCTTTCTTGTATGTCGACATCCTGGATCTCCTTAAGTGGTTAAGCTTCTTTTAGAGGAACCGGCTATGATACCATTTGTTGAAATTAGGGAAGACAACTAAGAGGGGGGGTGAATTAGTTGTAACAAAAGATTTTATTCTTTGCTATAATCAAACTTCTTTACCACTTAATAATAGATGAATGATATAACCATGAAAGCATGAGTCAACAACACATGAGTAGAAACAAAATCAACACACATAACACCAGGATTTTTATGTGGAAACCCAGTTATGGAAAAACCCACGGTGAGGGTTAACCCACAAGATTTATTCTTTGTTAAAAGAATAGAAAATGGGGAAGGCACATGCCTTTAGGGTGCACTACCCAGAGCTCACTGCTCAAAGAGGCTCACTACCTATAGAAATATTTATGAGTTCATCACAAAAAGATTAAACTAGAAAACAAAATCTTCTTCATGCCAAGGTCAGTTCCATTATAGCACACAATTCTTCTGCTCTGCCCCCAAACACTTCTTCGCTATCTCTTCATCCTTTATTGCTCTTCCTCTTCTCTGCTCTACCTTTTCCTTTCTTAGGATCTTATCATTTTCACACAAGGATGCATTTTCACAACTCAACCGCTCATATTTATATGCTTCATCAACCTTGGAATAAACATCAAGGTTAGTACTACAAACATTTGACTTAATGCGAATCACTATACTATTGGCCAAATATTACTCAGATCCAAATCTTCCTCAAACAATATGCCACACTTCGTAGAACTCTTAGATCATCCGCAACATGCCCCATGCATATGTTTGGCCAAGACTAGATAGAACAATAACACGGAAGGAGAAATCTTCAATCACGAGCTCAATCCTCAATGCAGACCACCAACACAATAGGTACATGATCCAGAGACCACCACAAGCATAATTAAATCATTAGGAACAATCGCAGCACTTTAGATCATCAGAATCACTTACATCTTCATACTGGAACTCAAGAACACTAACTGCCATGACTGTCAAACTAGAAAGATTGCTTGCAGACTTTCAAACCATGAACCACTTGAGTTGAGGATACACAATGACTTCCCAAACATGCGTCTAGATCCACAAATCATGATATTCGAATGTGGATCAATCTGAACTAAATCTTTGTCACTCTGTCACCTCTGAACAACTTCAAAACCTGGTTCTACTTAGATGGCCATAGATTCTTCAAATCTTCATGTAGACCTCTCAAATCTCAACTGGAGCTACTTCATACAATCCTTTACATAGCCATATGGTCTACGGACTTTGGTCTTCATACCATTGGAAATGTAGAGCAATCTTCTTCACTGAACTACACTGTCTTCACTCTCTTTTACGAAGAGATATGTAATTGACTTGTCTCTTCTAGAGAGACTAATTTTCTCAATATCCTCAACATACAGGTCTTCTAAATACGTATAGTTGACATCAATGACAACACCGATTAGGCACATATTTGCAATAAATCTCTTATCTTCATACAACATCATGCTACTGAAATCATTCTAGAAATTCTTATCTAACATCCTCATACAATTGGTTATGCTTGAGCTTGATAAATCCACATATCGTTATACTTAATTAGCAAGGAGCAATCCAATGGAGTTAGGGTACACTTTAATATGCTTAATCAGCGAGGTTGCATTTGTACGCAAACGAACATATACTTATTTTTTTTTTTCATTGATCTTTGCATTGTAAATTTATTTATCACATTTTGGAATGCCTGGTGGGACCCTTTGGTCCTGATCTAATTTCAAATTTGTGAGATTTTTTAGTTGGATTTCATAGATTTAACTCTTTTTTTAGTAGAGATCCAATGTTAAATTTTTATAGGAAGTTTTTCGGAAAAATGGAGGTCACGGTTGCATTCAGAAGAGCTGGTTGGTGAAGAAAAACATATGATTTGTCCTATTTCGGTGCAGGTAAAAATCAGGCAAATTTTTTTAAGCCTCAGGCATGCAACCAAAGGCTATACAGTCACTGTGCAGGTAAAAAAATAAAAATCAAAATCAAAAAATCAAAAAACAAATTTCAAAATATAAAAAAAAACAAAAAAAAATTCAAAAAAAATTACGTTTTAAAAAAAAGACATGCTTTTAAAGCTTGCAAGGCTTGTAGGGTACCTATACCTTGTCAAGCCCTATGCTTGGCAGACTCTGGGCCCGTGCCCTTACTTTTGGTGTTTGAAATCCCTGTCAGTAGTCAATGCTGCCAACCTTATAAAGGTCATGCAACATTTAAACATTTAATTTTTTTAAAAATCTTTAAAGTTTAAAAAAAATCAAAACCTAAAGCTGTTTCAAATTTGTTTAATTACCAACCTAAACTATAGTTTCCTAAGGTTCCACCCAATGTGACCATCAAACACTTAAACTGCTAGTGGTTAGGCCTTAACCCCCAGCCTGACCTTGTTCCTCCTCAAGGCTTAAAAGGGCAAGTTTTTTTCTTTTTGCCACAACTTTCACATAACAGGTCAGATTTTCATGAAACTAGCGGTGTTGGAGAACTAACTCACCTAGCTTGGTTGTGCCAAAGCTATTATTAGGTAATTTTACTAGGTTTGTCAGTTACACTTAGTCAAAGTCAACCCTTCTTTTCAAACTTCAAACAATCATAACTTGTGCAAAATTTATCCAATTTCAGCGATTTATTTTTTGAAACAACATAGAATTTTTTGTAGATTCTGACCATATCATTTATTTTTCTATCACTATTCAGTATTATCATAAATTTTCCAGATTACTCCTTTTTCACCTAATAAATTAGCTTGCAAGTTTCTTTGTTCTTTTCTTTTGGTGGGATATAGGAGGACATAAAATGCTACACAACATTAGATCTAAAGACAAATATTCTAGGTGCACACAATCTAACTTTTGTCTTTTAATTTGATAAAAAACTTGTTTGTAATCACACTTCGATTTGGGCTTAAAATAAACACTTGTTTGCATCACCATACTTCAATTTCGGTTTAAAATGAACATGCGTCTTCATCATCACATTTGGGCTTGGATATAAAATGAACTTGTGCTTGAATTCTTGGTGAATTTGAGTGTGATTTAGAGTGTGTATGCTCTTCTCATGCACTTCGTGTGATCTTCAGAATCAAAAGCATCATTTAATCCATTCATCTTCACACATTTCAATTTCTAAGGGTCAATTAACATTGTGAGTGTGATTCAAGTTTGTGTATGCTCTCTCCTCGCACCACAAGGTGATCATAGAGAACAAAAAAACCACTTGATTTTCTTTTGTTACCCTTTTAGGAGGCTTTCTTGGAGACACACCACTCTAAGGGACAACCTCAACTCTTATGTTTCGATGGAGTATAAACAGTGAGGAGTGAATCGAAAGACACACATCTTTGAAGTTGAAATCTTGTCATTCAAGCTAAGTCCCCAAAATGGTGGATTACCCCTTCTAGCTATGTGGCATTATTTTACTTTCATTTCATGGAATTGGGTCCTCTATACCTTGTGTATATTGGGGACATGCTTAAACAAATTGTTCATCCTAGATTAAGACCTTTTGGCCACACCCATTTGACTACTAGTAGGTTTGTTGATGTGTCTTCAAGTGTCGTCATAATCACAACAATCAATCTTGAAAAGTCAAACTTGCCATTGTGTCTTGTGTGTGTGATTTATGCATGTACACGTGAAACCTTTTTTTGCAAGTTGCCTAAGTCAATCTATCAACCAACACTTTTCACATTGTCCTAAACATCCTTGTCATCCCTTTCATCACAAGCCAGGTTACCTTCATCATAATCCAAAACCTAATCATCTTACTTATCCACAATCATTATCATAAGTATCCCTATCATCTATCCCATAACCCTAATTTTCCTAATTGCCATATCCACATCATCATAATCATTATCCACCCTATCCCTTTCGAGATCCTACCTATGTTCTTCTAACCTACCTATCCTCTCAAGGGGGCACTAACTGAACATCATATCCTTACATCATCATCCTAGTCACTCATCCAATTATAGTCATCCAATCCCACTTATTCCAAATCATCTAATCTAATCATCCCTAATTATCCTAGTCACCCATCTAATCACTTCATCCAAGTCATCCTCATTATCTATCCTTATCA
This sequence comes from Cunninghamia lanceolata, assembly GCA_027924645.1. Classification (NCBI taxonomy): domain Eukaryota; kingdom Viridiplantae; phylum Streptophyta; class Pinopsida; order Cupressales; family Cupressaceae; genus Cunninghamia; species Cunninghamia lanceolata. Next base: position 18,614,123 of record BSBN01000274.1, read on the forward strand.
CTTTAAGTGTATAATCACTCCATCCTAGTCATCCTAATCACCCCTCTTATCAACCTCATCTTTAATTATTCTAAGCCTTCATCAAAATCTAATCCATCCCAATCTATTCATCATCCAATAAATTTCATCCATCTCATCATCCTAATCATATCCTAATCACTTCGCATCATCATTCTAGCTATAATCCAATCAATTTCATTCATCTGATCACCCTAACCATAATCTTATATCATCCCACATCATTGTCTTGATCCAAGTTCATCCATATAATCTTCATTAGTTCATTTTTCATCATCATAATCATAATCCCATTCTTGAACCCCCTCTAATCCATCACTTGTCAAAATGGTTCTAATACTAGAAAACAAGAACCTAGAGGAAGATCATTATGGTGTTGAAAAGATGTTTGATGAACTTAGGATGCTATATATAAGGGAACAAGTCACTACCCCACCACAACATCAACACATACAACAACAACTCCTAGACCAACAAATCATACACCAATAACAATCCCACATACAACTACAAGATCTTTTAAAACAACACCAATTCCAAACACAAAAACAGGTCCAAACACAACCATACCCTCAACAAATTACACCTCAATCCTATGCATCAACTCCATCATCATACCAGCTTAGCCTACCTACATAACATGTCAAATACACATCAAACTACTTTATGTATACCCAAAAACATCCATCCCAAGATCACCCAACTCTTTATTCCAACATTTCAACTCATCATCAAATCCATTTGCAAGACTATCAAGTTCTTTTAAAACAAGAAAATGCAATTCCAAGTTACCCTTTGCACCAAGATCAAGTCTCAATAATTCCTTATACTACCTTTGACAAGGGAAGTACCACTCTAGCTTATGCATCCTATGGGTATCCTCTATCATCATCCAACCAAATACCTATCCAAGAACCTCCTAACTATCCTATCCTAACACCACCATGCAATCCATTAGCCAATCCATTAACCCCTTCAATCACTTCATTACCATCTTCCTCTAAATTTCTTAATCCTAATCCATTAACCCATGTTCCTCCTAATCTTAATCCCTTTGTTCATCCACAATATCCTCCAGCACCCAATATATCTTATGATCCACTGCCCAGTCCATTAACCCCTTTTATCCCTCCACCATGGGATCTATCCACTCCTAATCCACCGTCAAATCCTAGTATCCAACCACCCAATCCCAATCCTAATCATAACCCATCCATCCCTATTATCCATCCACCTAACCCTAATCCTAATCTTACACCATCCACCATTATATTGTCCATCCACCCATATACTTATGAAGGATGTGATCTAATGGCTATTAGCAAGGAATCAACCATCTCCATGTCATCAAATGCCCATCCTTGAGACTACCCAAGAACCTTCAAGAAATATGCCTATTCCTATAATCCCATCATATAGTCAACAACCCATCAAGCCTATTGAAGAGTATCCTACCATGAGTCCAATTCAAGATCCATTATACCCTCATGTTGTTGAGAATCTAAAGCCTATCAAACCCATCCATGATTCTTCTACTCCCATTCAAGCAAACCAAGAGATATGTCAAGAGTATAATATGAAGCATGTGCAAACATCAATCCTTTATCCAAATCAAGATCAAAACACCACCATCCAACCCATCCATAATCTATATCTTTTCTATGATCAAGATAGTATCCACGATCAAGTTCCAAACCATGAGCAAGCAATCCAAGTTCAACCTATCCATACCCTATATCTTCTTTATGATAAATATATTATCTATGATGAAGAGCCTATCCATGATCAAGTTGATCCCATCCATAGCACACTTAATCCTATTTATGATCAAGCTCCCATCTATGATCAATATTCTATCAATGATAAAAAAAAGCCAAGATGATCCTCTTATCCACCTTTATGCAATCCACAATCAAGAGATGATCACTTCACCTATCCATAATCCCATAACTACCCATGAGAAAGATATTTGGGCTACTCCTATCTATCATCCACCTAGTCCTATCCATGATTTAACAACATCCACGTTCCTTGATGAGACACTTGGCCCCAAAGTGAACATAGATGATCAAACAAATATCTTGGATCTTAATGAGCATAATGATAATCACCCTCCTAATAATCCTCCATCACCCACTATTGACCATATTTAAAATCCACCATCATATCCCCTTGGTCTTACCACCTTTATCCATGAATGTTCCCTCTTAGGAGAGCAACAACAATTATCCACAACCTCATCCTCTTGATCAAATAATGAGCTCACATCTAGTCTCCAAACCACCCATAGTCCCATTGTCCACCACATGCTCCAAAAAATGAACTATCAAGGTAAATGCTTAGGCCTTCATGAACAAGATAATTTGGATCCCACCCATGTCAAAGTCCCTTCATTCTCATATGGCCTTGGATATATACCCCAATAAAAACAATCTAAAGATAGCCATACCTTCTAAATCCACTCCTTTCCATCACAAACCACATCATAACCCCAAAATATATGTTTACATTCCTCCTGCATCATCCTACAAATCCAAAAAGCATGTGACCATACACCTTCCTCCATCCACTTTACCTCCACTAATTTCAACTCTTAGTATCCCTCCATCCATTCTTCATCTGCTTATCCCAATGCCTAATATCCCTATCATCCAATCCCATCATCCATGTATCGACAAATCCACTTTTAATCCCTTCATCCATACATCCCCTAATATTTCTAATCATGATCAACAAATGCACACATTGACCAAACATGAAGCTTCCACCCAATCCATGGGATTCACAAACAAAAATTTGGAAGCCTCTACCCATAAAGAAAAAAATCCTAAAGATACTTATGACTTAGGGCATCAATGCAAAGAGTCCAAAAAAAATATATCTAAAAGGCTATCTAAACTTTTACATCCACAAGAAAATTCCAAAAATTTCAAATGATTTTGGTCCCTAAGAAAAAAGAAATCAAGTCAAATGAAGCATCCACATCCCAAAAATACCAAAAATATCATTTCATCTAAAAATCTCAAATTCCTTCATCCCTCAAATCCCAATACAAAAATCATAAAAATCCTAAGTCTGTGAGGCTACCTAAATTACTACATCAACCATCCCCTAAGAAAATAGGTCCATTACTTCCTACACCTCCTTCTAATTGAAAGATTCAAAATCCAATTTGGTGTGTGCAATTGTTGGTCTTGGTTCCTTTCCATTCCACAACATTTCTAAATACCTCCATCTCCCCATCTTTAATCCATTATTCCACATATTTCACCCATCATGTCCCTATGGTCCATGCTTTTTCATAATCCACATCATAATCCACTATCCTTCCATCCATAATCCACTATCTCCCATTCATCCTTGCATAATTCTTCCATACATAATTCACATCATAATCCATTATCCACCTACTCCACCTCCCTCTCATGCAATCCCCTACCAACACTAATGAGCATAATGCCATTTGACATGGTCCATCTGCAACATCCATCTTTAATGGGACTATCACCTTTCATGTAACTAGATGCTTGAGTCCTTGTCCATATCCACCTATTCCATCCAAGTATTCCAAAAACAAAAAAACAAAAAATTAAAAAAAATAAAAATAGTAAAGAGAAATCCCTTCGTATAATGGTGAAAACCACCTTGGTGGCATCTTGGATAAGTACCATGATGAAAACCTAGAAAATAGGTGTCATGTGTAGGTTAGCTATCTATGTGTCCTACACCTGGGGACACATTGTCTCATCCAACCTATGATTTCCTTTCTATCTCCCTCATCCTATCATATCCTATCTTACAATCCTTAGTCATTATACCTACATACCTATCACATCTACCCATCCATCCTCCCTTCCTCCTTTTGATATTGATAAATACATAGGGGGAAAATGTTGAAAAATGCTTTAGAAAATCTCTTGATATACCTCATCCTTTCCAACCAATTAAATCATCCTCTTATCCTAAGTTTTGTCATGTAAAATCCTAAACATACTCCCTTTTATTCCTATGCGACATAGTCTTTGGAGATCACATCCTAGCTCACTTATGATGAATACATCCATTCCATCAACTATTGTTTATCCTTTTATCTATCACTCTATCATGAGTCTTCCATCCCACACACTATCACCTATCCTTTTACCCATCCTTCTATCATGAGCTTTCCATCCCACACACTATCATCTATCCTTTTATCCATCCCTTTATCATGCGTCCTCCATCCCATTTATTATTGTCCATCCTTTTATCCATTTATCTAATCCCACCTTCCTCCTTGCATCTAAACTTGCTTTTTCCTTGTCATTGGTATCTAGAATTTAAGCTATCCAAATTGTAATCCAATGACATCCCAAAATATTTTCAAATAAAAAAATCCAAATATTTTAAAAAATACAAAAAATAAATATTTTCAAAATCCAAAAAATAAATATTTTCAAAATCCAAAAACATTCAAAATGTCCCAAAAATCCAAAAAAATCAAATATCTAAAAAATCCAAGAAATAATATCAAAGGCAAATCATCCTTAATCCATACCAATCTAGTCAATAAATCTAGCCAAATCATCCAATCACATCCTTTGGTCTTGATCCTAATCTTGTCGTAAAACAAATCAATTAATTATCATCAATAAATCATCAATGAGATATATCACTCCCACCTCCTTGTGTTGATCTAGGGATATATCGTTCCCCACAATGACAATACTATCATCAAATCATTAATCAATCCACCAATCATCATTTTACAGCTTGAAATGGGCAATACCTTGTTTATTTTTGAATCACTTATGCATGCTTGCTTGTTTGTGTTATCATTTTATCTTGCATTTGTATCAAGTCATTATCATTCTAGCTAATATTCATATCTTGTGTATGTTGGAATAGCCTTTTGCATTCTCCTTTGCATCTAAGGTCATATCATACCTTTTGTGCATTAGTACTTTAATGTTGTAAGTATCCTTCCTCATATGGCTAGACAAGGTTGTATTACGCTGGGTGCACAAGACACATCGTCACCCTAGTCCTTATACCTTGGTGCATAATGTCTAGTGCTATATCAAACTATAGGATCGCTCTACTAGAGTCAGCATAACTACTCATAAATCCATCAATCCTCATCCATCTTTCTATCTTCTTCTTCCACCAATGTTCCATCATCTATCTAATCTTTTCTTCACATCCATTGATTTCAAGAGCACACCCATATTCTTTCAAATCATTTGTTCTCTTGAGGGGGCAGATTCAACCCATTAATTCATCTACTAAGTACATAGTCTACCCGACTAGGGCATCATCATTTCTAATCCAATCATTTTCTTCCAAACTAAAATCTTCCTCTATCCAACACAACACTATGTTTTAAAATTTTTTATATGATGTTACCTTGCAACACCATCTCAAAGAGGGGAAAAATGTAGACACCTAAAATTGTTCTATTCCCAGATCAAACATTCATCTTCCATACTTCACATTAATTAAATAATTCTTAATTATTTGATTAATTTCATCTATTGTTCTCCATTTTATTCCTCCATATTAATTAAATAATTATAATTATTTAATTAAATCATTTTCCCTCCACTTTAAATAAATAAATTCAAATTATTTATTTAATATTCCATTTCCCTCTAAATAAATAAAATTTAAATATTTTATTTCTTTATCCATGTGCACATGAAATTAAATAATTTATTTAATTTCCTATTTCCCCCTCTCACCACAATTCACTCTCAATCAGATCAGTTCACTAATCAATCAATTTAGTTAACAAGTCAATCAATTTAGTTGACTAATCAATCAAATTAGATAACAAGTCAATCAATCTAGTTAACTAGTCACTCAGTTTAGTTGACTAGTCAATCAATTGAGTTAACTAATCAATCAACTCAGTCAACTCATCAATAAATTATTTTAGCCTCCATAATTCATGAGAGGACAAGGACACTTTTCTCTCTCATTTTCTCACATCCTCTCAACCAATTGTAGACATTGATCTCTCTAATCATTCACAACCATTGATCTTCATTTCTTTGGGTCTATAAGTTCAACATCCTTCTCAACCTCTGAGCATCTCTCATCTTCATACAACATCATGCTATTGAAATCATTCCAGAACTTCTTATGTGTCATCCCCATATAGCTTCTTATGCTTGTGCTTGAGAATTCCACATATCAACATACTTAATTAGCAAGGAGGAATCCATTGGAGTTTGGGTGCACTTCAATACACTCAATCGATGAGGTTGGATTTGTGTGCAAAGGAAGGTATACTTGTTTGTTTGGTTTGTTTTCATTGATCTTTGCATTGTACATTTATCAATCACAATAGTGTGTACTCGATGTAAAATATTAGAGTTATGTTATTGGTAAACATTTATGTAGCTACTTTAAAAACATGATATTAGGTGCTCAATTTGAAGTATTTGGCATAAAAGTCAATGGATAATGGTCATATTATTAGAAAAAGTTGATTTGGGAAAGTAACAAAAGATATTTGAATTGGAATAACTATGGAAGGACTATAATATTTTCTAGGAGACAAATTCATGCTCATAGTATAATCCAACTTACATGGATATTTTTAGCTCCAAATTTATTCACAACTGAAGACATGAAAATAATACAAGCTAATTATGTGAAAGATAAAACAATACAAGTAAATACTTGTTCAACCTTACACTAATTCAATCTTCTTGATAGAATGGAGTAGAGTGCACCCTAACCCTACTAGTTATGTTATCTAATATATTTGATTGATAATAATGATATGTTGGTTGTTTATAATTTTAGAAGCATAATATTACTTTGAAATCTCATGATCAAATGACTTAGTCAAGTCTTGATGTATAGGTAGTGTGATAGGACGTATGGCTAGGATTAGATATTAGATCAATAGCTAGAATTGGTTAGGACAAAATTAGGGCAAGGATAAGGATTTCTAGGGTTCAATGGAAGTTTCTAGAGTTTATCCTTATGTGAATGGCTATGATTAAAAGATGTAGTGTGATGTGGATGGTTATGATGAAAAGGTTAATTTAATTTTAAAGACACTCATTTAATGAAGGTGGCAAGTGGTTGAGGATGAGGACAACCATGGAACAAATAATTTAAATAATAAAATTATTTAAATTATGGAATACATGTGGTATGTCAGCGTTAATTTAAATCAATATTTAAGTTATTTAAATTGGATAATGGAGGAAAGTGTGAATTAATTAAATAAATAAAATTTATTTAAGTAATTGGCTAGAGAGTATAAATGGATAAAACGGGACTAGTTAAATAAATATAATTTATTTAACTAAGAGAATGATGGAAGGAGTCATGAAAGGGTCTTAGGACAAAATCTGTCGCAAGGTGTCACAAGAGGTGTCAAAAGTGATGTTGTGAGACATGGTCAATTTTAGGTGTCAAGATTTTGCCCCTCTTTGAGAATATGTTGTGACTAAGAGAAGTAAGATTATTTAAAAGGATAAAGTAAGTGCAAGAAGATGAGTACACTTTTTGACCAAAAAGTGGAAGTGTTTTTCCTATTTTTTAAATTCTGTCATACTTGGAGTGACAATTTGAAGCACTTGCACATAAAATACTAAGATAATGTAAAAATAAGAAATGTAGGATTTTGTTTCTAGTCTTAAACTATGTAATCATTTCTAATACCTAGATAATGTAAGTTGATTTTTTATTGGATGTACAAAAAGTGGCTTTTTAAAAGTCCCCTATTTTTTGCCAAAGCATGCATGAATACGACCAACATAATTCGAGCTAAATTAAGGTATTTTTCTAATTCCTTTTGTGGAAAGATGCTTAGGATGTTGAATTTTGGTCAGGATTTTTTTTGTAATTTTTTGATAAATATATTTTTTTATTAATTTTTTAATGGCCCTAATTAGTATTTTTTAAAACCCCTCATGTATGGCCATCATAATTTGAGCTAAACTTATCAATTCACTATTTTTTTTCATCATGTGGAGAATGATGTCTAGTTTGGTGAGACATAATTTTTTTTCAAGAAACTTTCAAAATCAAAAGTTATTAAAAAAATAGTAATGTATGTTATTTCAAGTTTATGAGTTAGTTTGTATAGAAAATAATTAGTAAATAGAAAATTATGTTTAATAGTAGAAAAAAAATTAAATATTTGAAAACTAGAGATCTACAATGGGTTTTAGTTTTGTTATAATATTTTGAAAAAAAGTCATCAGCCATAGTAGTGAAACTAGTTTTTCTCTCATTTTATTTATGGTCTCCTAATTGTAGGTTGTTTACAGGTACAAGGCTTAGGCCCAGGTTTCTAAGCCTTTACCAAGCCTAAAACCAATGCAAATTGGTGGGTGTCAAGTTTGAAAAAAATAAGAAACAAGTATCTATTTCTAAACAGGTGCCCGCTTGTAATGGGTGCCCATTACAAACGGGTATCTGATTTATAAATAATGGGTACCCATTTTAAAATGGGAACCCATTTCTAATTTAGCCATTATTTTTTTTCTTAAATTGGTAGTATGACTAATACTATGCACCATTCATTTTTTCCAATACAGTCGACAACGACAGATTCCGTGACTTTTTAATGTGTAAAGTGTTAATTCAAGCTCTCAACAAGACATATCTTATGCAATTTTTATAGGGATTCAATCATAAGAAGCATTTTTAGATGGAATGAAGTAGAAAATCTATTTTAACAAGGATTCAATTTGTTGGAGAGACATTCATTTTTACCAATATGCTGACAACGATGAATTCTACGACTTTTTATATGCAAAGTGTCAATTCAAGCTCTCAATAGGACATATATTATGCAATTTTTATAGGGATTCAATCATAAGGAGAATTTTTAGACGGAGTAAACTAGAAAATCTATTTTTTGAAGGATTAAATTTCTTGGAGAGATCAAACAAATATCAAGCAATTATCATATTGAACAAAGGATCTACATCTACTTGTATTTCATACACTTTTAATAAGGGATCTAACACATTTTGGTAATCATGGCATCAAATAAACGTTAACAAAAAAAGAAGAGGAAGGTTATGGTAGTTGAAGAAATTGAAGTACATCGAGAGAAAGAGGAAAAATAACAAAGATATAGGAGATAGATGATTAGGAAAATGAAGAATGATGCAACATCCAGTTCGCTGACTATTGAAGAGGAGAACATCAAGGAGGAGAACATTAAAGAAGAGAATATTGAAGAGACCAATATGGATGAAGTAAATGTAGTGTATGCAAATGTGGAGGCGGTCAAGAATATGGAAAATGCAAATATAAGAATGAATCCAACTATGTCTTCAAATCCTTTGAATGATAATGAGATTAATGATTTAAATCAAGTTCGATATAACATTGTTGAGATAAATGCTTCTACTACAAACAAGACAATAAAAAATGAAAATGAAAACCCTTGTATGCATGAAAATAAAATATGTTTTTTTTCTTAAATTGAAAGTAATGTTTTGAAGGATCTTCATGGTAAGATATATTGGAGATAAATTCAAACCCATGCAAATAGATTATACAAATAGTTTTTTTATAGAAAACTCTTGGATTTCAATGCCAACTTGTATTACAATTGATGAGAATGTCAAAAATGAGAAAAGTATTAAAAAAATAGGCATTTTTTTTAAAACAAAAAAATGTGGATGAATCAATAGAACAAGTTATGTCTAGTGTTGCTAATGCTATTGGTTCTATTAGAAAAAATAGTTCATCTAAGGATAAGAATGTAACACATCGAGCAATAATAATTGCTTTAGTTAATAAATCAGTTGTGAGCAAAAGAATGATAAGTAAGACAAGTGGATATTTAAATGTGCATGCTTTAACTTTAAGAAGAGAAGAAAAGAGAAGAGTAAGTATTGAAGAGGACTCAATCAAGCAATGTTGGATTTTTAGTGGTAGACTCCCAAGGTCAGACATAAAATTAAATAATGAAATTAGGTCTTTGAATAAAAAATCATGATCCTCAACCAAAACATCTTTTAGACATGACTCAAATATAATTATATAGAAAATTTCTAGATGGTTCAGTTATAGAAAATTTTAGTATAAGTAAAAGATCATTTGAAAAGTGTAAACCTTGGTATGTCAAGATTAATAACCAATGAATCTCTTATTGTTGTAAAACTCATGCAATTTCATTATTTTTATGATGTTTTTTTTATATATACATTGTACTCTGCATACTAACCAAGTTATGTAGGAATGTGGTATTAATATGCCATGTACAAGAATTAAGGATTTTATAACAAGTTTACTTTGTGAAACAACTGATGGGCAATACTTTTTTTAAAACCATGTGTTTTTGGAAAATGCAATAGATGTGGTAACCTTTCATTGTTAGGAGAATGCATGCATTAAAGTAGTTCACATGATTTTAGACAACAATTAGGAAATGTGAAGAGGTTCACCAATGTTCAATATCCATTAAAGGATGGAAAAACTAGAAAGCATTGTGAGTTAGTCACATAACAAAGTAGTGTACATGCATTCATCAAAGAGTTCAAGAATAATATAGTGTATAAATATTTCAAACACTCTCAATATGTTTGGTGGGTTGATGAACAATTTTGAAAATGTAAAAATACATTTCCAATTGGAACTATACTTTCAATGGTTGACTTTGTAGAAAACTATACCCTTGCTCAACAAGACGAGATTCAGTCACAATATTATACCTCAGTACAGGTGGCCATATTTGTTCATATTGTATATAGACATGAAATTGATAGTAAAAAAGATGACAAGAAAATTTTGAGAGTATCATTTCTATGTGAGTGATAACTGCTTACATTCATCAGAGTTAGTGTAGTATTGTTTTAAAGTATTTAATGACAACTTAAAAGAAAGAAAAATCCTGATGACACAACATCTCATATGGTACTTGACAATTGTATAAGACAATTCAAAAATTCTTGAATGTTTTATTGGTTAAATAGGGCCCATAAAGAAAACAATATCCAACATATGTGGAGTTTCTTTGAAGATGGACATAGTAAAGGATAACATGATGGAGCTAGAGGATGTGTAAAAAGGGCTCTTGCTAGGGAGCAACTAAAATTTCATGATTCAGCAAAGTTTCAAGATGCACGTGTAATTGTGGATTAGTGTAATGCAAAATTGTCTATAGGGTCAAGTGAAAACTCTAAATTTCAATGGTTTTTTTGGTTGGTTGAAGAAGAAAACATTCCCCCCTAATATGATTGTGATACAATTAGTGGATCAACAAAATGAGTTCAAATGCAAGCACGTGGACTACATGGACTAGGGAGCTCACATGTTTTTGTTAGTTTTGTATCACAGGTGAGTGGAAAGCATGTGAAAATACAAATTGGGTTGAGGAATGGCAACAAAGATCCTTAACACCTCTACAAACACATGATCAAAATGAGATAACATTTGAGGAGGATACTCATTTGCAAGCATCGAATGACTATGATCATATTTTAGACCTTGTACAAGAAGGTATATTCATTCAATATTTCTTTTCGATACATTTTTTTTGCAATCTATATTTAATTGTACATATGTATGCATGTATATTTTTGTGACTTATTGAATTTGAATATTTTTTGCAGGACGGGTGAGTGTTGTTGTTGCACCCAAGGGTAATGAAGAGGAAATATAGTATTGGTTGGCTCGGTGTGTTGAGGCAAAATAGAAGTTATTAAAGGCCAGAGTAGATGATGATAACTTTGAGTATGCAACAAGTTCTATGGTTGTTGTTGGCACTTGGCTACATAAATAACTGATAAGGAGGAATGGTCTACCTACATTTGAAGATTATGAAATACATAAGAAAATTTTGCACTACTTGCATTTAGGTGTGGTAACAAATATAGAATTAGTGAGATATAAAGGGAGATCTATCAAAAAAGAATTATGGACACTTTCTATGGAAGAGCATGAGGTAATCATAGATGCATTACAAAAAAGAGAGGATGTAGATGGTACAATGGAATAAATTTTTTAAATTGTTAATAGGTATGTAGAAAGATTTAAACTTTTAAACTTTGTCTAGGATGTGAGTTTAGGATTAATATGATTGATAGTTAATTGATTGCACCTCCCCTTAAGCATCCTCTTAAGTCCACTTAATCCATCCCCTAGCTATGTTCCATAGGTTAGGCAAACTTAAGATTTAGTTTAATAACTTCAATCAATTTAATTGATATAACTTAGCACAGCCTTACCAAAATACTAGAGTTAATTCCATCTCCCATTAAGACATCCTCTAGCTAAATGATATAATTTAGTGCATGTACCCTTACCAAAAATACTATATTTGATTCCATCTCCTCTTAAGAATTTTGGCAAGAGACACTGTGTGGCTTCATGACTATTGTCATTGATGGCAACAAAGTCCATCCCACTCATCTGCAGTACATAGTATGTCTATAACAGAAGTCAGATTGAAGAGTGTTTTGGTTTGGTGAAAAAGAATAGAGAATTCAACAAGGTCCGACAATCAGGTCCGGATCTCTCAGAGGAAGTATCTCGGTAACGTGCAGACTTGGGGAAGTCAGTAGGAGTACCATGATTGCTACATTCTAGAGATTGAGGCTCCAGTGATGAAAGAGAGAAAAGATATGAGCATCTAAATGTTGGGTTCTTGACAGGCAGAGCAAACTGAGGAAGAACCAACCGGCAAAGCATCAGACTTTAATCCAGATGAGAAATTGGTGGTGATCAAGCTACTTGAGGGATCATTCATGGTTGGCCGACATGATTGATGACTTTTATGTCTATGTCCTTGATACGCATCACATAGTAAGCATGGATTCAGCTGACAGATTAGTATGTTGGGAAAATCTTGAGTATTCCAGATGCTGACTAGAAAGATGTTGGGATCCTTGATGCAGATATATATACCAGATAGATTTTGGTATGGTGTGTATGGTGTGTGATAATGTGTGAAGAAAGACAGAGATAGGTGTGGAAGCAATAATACAAGTCCGGTATGTGATAGAACAGCAGCACTAAAGTAGAAGAAGAATGAAGTGTAGTAGATCAGTTTATTGAGCCTAACCAGAACTGAACCTCAGCATATGTGGATGCCTCTGATCAATTCAAACACCTGGTTACTTTCTACATACCTTGTAGACAGTGAGTCTCTTGTAGGTAGTGAGCCTCTTGTGAGTAGTGTGCTCAGGCAGTGAGCCCTAATTGGCAAGTGCCATTTTGTACTTCTTATTCTTTTAACAGAGAATACAATCTTGGGTTAGTCACCCCGTAGTTTTTCCCTTAAAAGGGTTTTCCACATAAAAATCCTTGTGTTATGTGTGTTGATTTCATTTCTGTTCTCATGTTCATTTATGCTTATATGTTTTGATACTGCACTATTTTAAAGAAAAAAAAAGGTTAAATTATTTAAGATAACAGATTCACCCCCCCTCTTAGTTATCTACCTTGTTTCCAACAAAGACATCCTCTTAACTCCACTTAAGCCATCCCCTAGCTAAATGATATAAGTTAGTGCATGTACCTTTACCAAAAAGACTACAGTTGATTCCATCTCCCCTTAAGACATCCTCTTAACTCCCCTTAAGTCATCCCCTAGATAAATGATATAATTTAATGCATGTACCCTTACCAAAAATACTATAGTTAATTCCATCTCCCCTTAAGACATCCTCTTAACTCCCCTTGATTCATTCCCTAGATAAATGATATAAGTTAGTGCATGTACCCTTACCAAAAATACTATAGTTGATTCCATCTCCCCATAAGACATCCTCTTAACTCCCCTTATGCCATCCCCTAGCTAAATGATATAAGTTAGTGCATGTACCCTTACCAAAAATACTATAATTGATTCCATCTCCCCTTAAGACATCCACTTCACTCTCCTTAAGCCATCCCCTAGCTAATGATATAAGTTAGTGCATGTACCCTTACCAAAAATACTATAGTTGATTCCATCTCCCCTTAAGACATCCACTTCACTCTCCTTAAGCCATCCCCTAGCTAATGATATAAGTTAGTGCATGTACCGTTACCAAAAATACTACTGTTGATTCCATCTCCCCTTAAATCCATTCTCTTAACTCCCCTTTTAAGTCATCCTCTTAACTCCCCATAAGTCATCCCCTAGCTATGTTCCATAAGTTAGCTACGTATGATTTAGTTTAATTAGGTATTTCTTAGAATGTGAGTTTTGGATTAAGTCTATTTATAGCTAATTGATTTGCTAGCATGCATCTCCACTTAATCTATTCTCTTAACTCTCCTTAAGACTTCATATTAATATTCCTAATTCTCTTAAAGATTGTGACACATTCTAACTTTTTTACATTTCATTACATGGTGCGGGAGATGCTTTTGTAGTCATAATAGAGGCTGGAAACCTAGAAGGTGTTAATTATTATTTAAATTTCACTTATAATTTATTTCAGGTATTCACTAGACCTATACTATTAATTATTTTAATTTATGCTTCAATAGTTCTTTCATTTCATTATAATTTCAATGGAACTTTGTAACAAATTCTATCTTTAAATAAAATGATCTCTAGGTTCCAAATTTTTATTTACATTTCATCATGGCCTGACCTCTAGATTTGTTTTTGCAATCACATGTAGTGTTGAAAAGATTTCAATCTATTGTTTGTTATTGCACATGTATGATCTCTACACATGCTCGATATCTAGAGGCTTAAACTTCTAGGTGTCAAGTATAAAATATTAGATCTAGACTTAGAGGATAATGTTTAAAATCTAGGTAGCTCTAGGTGTCTTGGGTTCTAACTATAATAGGTGTCTCTACTTATGTCTTAGGTATACTATATGTCAACTAGGTAGATAGAGACTAGAAAAAGGTATTTAATCTAATCTAGGTGTCTTATGTAGATACTATATATCAACTACTTGTCTAGAGACTAGAATAAGGTATAATGTAGAATCTAGGTGTCTTAGGTAGACACTATATATCAACTACCTATCTAGAGACTAGAATACGGTATAATTTAATCTAGGTGTCTGAGGTAGATACTATATGTCAACTAGGTCTACCATAATAAGTGTCTAGAAAATCTAGATACATAATATGCAATAGGTGTCTTAGGTGTCCTACATCTACTAGAATACATGTGTCTTAGGTGAGGCAACATGAGCTTCCACCTTCACGTGGTTGGCCTTGTTAGTATAGAATATTTATATTTCTTGAAGCTAAGGGAAGCTCTTTTTCTTGTACATAGAAGTTATGAAAAATAATTAATGCATTGATTAAGTTATGATTTGGTGTTCTTGATGAAATTACATACAAAATGCTAATTTTATCATATTTTTTAGAAATTATAAATTTTAGTTTTTTTTCAAAATTAGAAGCAAATCTCAAAAATTTTAGTGGATGGAACCAAGTATTCTTTATCAAATTTCTATATATAACAATTTAGAGTAGGTATTTATTTATTTTTCTTTTGATATTTAGGTTAGGTATTTCTCTATTTTTCTTTTGATATAATTTAGAGTAGACCTAAATTTCTCTAATTTTCTAGATTTCTTAAATTCTAAATTTAAAGGACACAACTATTTCTCTATTTTTTTTTGTAAATTTATAGGGAAGGTATTGATCTATGAAATGTTTAATGGATTTAAAAATAATTGATTAAACATGATTACGCTTGACAAATCTAATCAATAAAATTTGCCTAAATTTTAAACTCAAATATAATTTAATAAGTCCCAACATTTGACTCATATAAATCCAAATAGAACCATAGAAATTACTAGAATAAGGTCTATCTTTCAAAAAATAAATATTTTTAAGATTTAGTGTCCGTGATCAATTACCTTCATAGACACTCCAATTATTTATATCCATTCTAGCTCAACAAAATAAATTTTCATTTTATTTTGTAAATTTAAAGGGTAGGTACATTTAGTCTGTATAAATATCCAACCTAGTCTGTATCTAATAAGTGTTTAATAAATTAAATCAATTGAAATATTTCTCTTATCTAATTAGAATTAGTAGTTTAAAATTTTACAACTAAACACATGATAATTTGAAGTGTTAAATATGAGATATTTAATTAAAGTTTGAATATAGATGCATATAGTGGACATTCAATAAATAGTAAAATCTAGTCTAGATGAAATAGTCTATGAGATATAAACACTACCATAAAAACAGTCCATGTAAAAATAGTGAAATAGTCATAAAACATATATGTCTAGTCAATACTGAAATAGTCATAAAATCCTCATGAAATAAACAATCTAATACATATGTGTGCCCTAAGTTTGATCATCATCCATTTCAAGCCACCTTTTGGTCCCATGTGACTCAAAGGGCGACTCATGCTGTGTACAAGAAAAAGAAGCTTCAAATCAATTTTAATGTCAAAAGTGCATCCTAATTATTTAAATCCAATATTTAAAACTAAACCATCAAATTAAATTTTTAAATCTAAACTTGAAAATTTCTAAGCATACCACAAAAGGTTCATCATCTCTCCTGTCATGCTTGTGTGCAACAAATGGTACCAATTTTGACAGAGTAAATGTCTATTGCCAATTCCTATATTTCAATAAACTAAATGAATTAGGCTAGAGTATAGATACAAAATACAAGGTTGAATGATACAAAAGACTTTGAAATGACATAGGATTTAACTATAGGACATAAAATATGAGAGATGACTTGTGCATCTGTGTAGGCTCATCAATGATAGGATTAATTAAGCCTACACCTATAGTAATCTCATCCTGCATATACATGTGTACATGTATATATAAATTCAACTTTAAAGACATGAATTTAAAATCATGAAATTACACTGGAAATTTAAATTTAAACTAAAAATGTACAATTTCAAGATACAAACCATGGAATATGAAGCAGACTCTTGCATAGATTATGATGCCATTGGTCTTGGATGACTTGTAAGTGCCAGGACCTCCCATCTTTTTTAAATTAAAAAAAAAGGTTCATCACATATTCATATTAAATTCTATATTATTATTATTTTTCTAAGTTTATGATCTCTTAGGGAATGCTCCCATTATATTGATAACCTTAATATTAATAAAATACATCCATCATCCAGACTTAACAATATATGAAAGATCATCTTGACACAACAAAAAGGATCTGCTAGGCTGCTACCCTTAAACCTATCCCATACTTCTACCCATTTAGTCTACACCTTATACATAGCTTATGAAATATACATTATAACATATTGACTGTAACAAAATCAAATTATCCTACTAGGTTTCCCAAACTCCTCCCTCCTCTCCATTCTCTTCTTGAGATATCTCGAACCAGAATCCTACATTGGCAACTTCCAGACCCACTACCTTTTTCAAAAAATTGACAGCCTTTTTTACTTTGAATCTCCTACTTTTCTCGCCTCCCTTCTGTCCTAAAGTGATAAACGAAAAACCACTTAACTATCACTCTATCCTGCTTGACTTTCTCAAAATCCTCTAGCTAAGGAATGCCATTTCCATACTTGGATATGTCTATCACATCATCCAAACCACCCAACAAACTTGGTTTGATGAAGACTCTAGTTAACACTCTAATGTCTTCCTTCACCTCACCATCCTCAAACAAAACAACTACAAACATTGAGTTTATGTCCAAATTCACCCTGTGCTGGTGTTTCATCCTCAGAAATTCATCACCTAGCAACCATTGGAAAGCTAATAGGAGGATGCCATTCTTCATTTTAAAGACCGACTACAACCTTTTCTCCATCACCAAACCTACAAAGGCCATCTACCTGTGAGATCTTGTAAGCCTAATTAGTGTGTCCATGGCACCTACCAAGTTCTCTATTAACCAAACTTCAAGAAAAGAGTTTCTTCAATCATCAAAAAATGCAATGAATCTTGCCTTCTTATGCTTGAAGCATGTGATCAACATGTCCTAAAATAAATGCATCATCATAAATCGTATACTCTCCTGTCAACTCAGTTTGTCATCCTTTTCTTCACCTCACTTGATATCATTACACATAGTAGTCCTTAATGGCATTGCAATACTCACACCTTTTCTTAATGTCCTTAAACATGGCACCTCCCACTTATATCTAACATGGTAAACACTTGTCATTAGATCTTTTTCTACCAACTCGACTATCCTGTGGTTACTCAACACCTTCTTCAAAGCAACTAATGTTTTCTATTTGGATGTCTACTGACATCTCTTCTTTTAAACTGACCACTTCATTAGCTGCCTTATCGGCCTTCACATTAGCCACCCTAAAAATATGGTTAATAGTATACTCTTCAAAATATTTTTATAATTCCACAATTTATTCAAGATACATCTTAAATTTCCAATTGTGAATGAAATTTCTTCTTACAAAATTAACAAATACAAGAGAATCTC
This sequence comes from Cunninghamia lanceolata, assembly GCA_027924645.1. NCBI lineage: Eukaryota > Viridiplantae > Streptophyta > Pinopsida > Cupressales > Cupressaceae > Cunninghamia > Cunninghamia lanceolata. Next base: position 18,632,480 of record BSBN01000274.1, read on the forward strand.
CTTCTATGTTAAGCTTTTTGATTCCATGCTTTTTACTCAATTGAAGGACAATGAAGAGTGCTTTGAATTCTTCCTGGTTGTTTGTGGCAAAATCAAACCTTTTCAAGATTGTCTCGACAAATTTCTTCTCCCAATTAGAAACTATACCCCCAAACCCTACTGAACCCAGATTACCTGTGGATGCCCCATAAAAATTTAATTTGTGCCAGACCTCTTCTGTGGGACACCAACTCACATTTTGTCTGGCTAGCAGGGAATCATCTCCCTCACCCCATTAATAGGGGGGATTAAATTATATATTATTAAAATACATACATCCAATTAAATAATCTCTAGATGTCCTAATTTTTATATCTCAACCATTTAAGGTCTACCCATCTCCACTATCGTTAACACTAAATGGTCTAGCTATGATGAAATGACAATAGCTGATGGAGTCATCTGTACCAATCAACATGTTTATTAATATATTTAATATTTATTAAAAATATCAATAATTGATATTTGGATCTATACTAATTTGTATTAAATTAAATTTTATTAAATTTGGCATACATATCAAGTCCATAGGAGTGAATAATGTAGCCAAAAAGGACTCCTCCTGTGAAGCAGTTTTAGGACAAAAACATGGATGATTACAATTATGACAATAATGCGGCATGAACCACAATGTTGTCAATCTAGGTGATGCACTAGGACTAGCACCAGATGCTCCTCTAGGTTTTGTAGGCTCTCTAGGATTGACTTCATCTACCAAGAAGGTAGCTTGGTCAGTTAAGTTTCCTTAAAGTGACGATAACACTCTGATTGCCAAGATGATCATTAGCTGGTGAAAGGGAATAGGAACAGTCAGTGGAGAAGGGACAATAGGTGCAGGGGGTAAACGTTAATTTAGATTGACATGTTCCTCTAGTTTATATTGTGGCATTCAACCACCCATGACCTAAAATGATCTGATATCAAAGTAATTGGGCTTTTTGCCCATCTCAAACTCTGCCCATAATTTTTTCAAAAAATAAAAGGGAACCTCAAAATTAGCATGAGGTGGATGGCCAAACACCATCCACCACCACTCCCAAAAAATATTAGCTATCTACTGATGTGTGCACCATTTGATTGATATTCTCATTTTATTTGGTGCTATTTGTTCACGTATGGAGGAATCAATGAAATATGGGGCAATTGTATTTTTGGTAATATGTAAATCATTGATCTCTTTATACAAGAGACCATCCACATAAAACTACCTCCTCTCTTCCTGCCATGAGTGGAATGTGTCTAGATCCACATGGATAGCTCTCACTGAATCAATAATAGTTTGCATCATAGTTGTAAACCGTGAAATGTGTGGAGGGGTTTACATTTGGCTTTGCCATAAATTGATTTTTTCTTGCAATGTTTGAATATTTTCATCAATTGTTGCTCATAAATGAGCCTCGTCTGGTGGTGGTAGTGGTGGTGGGGGCGGGGGGTTGGGGTGGGGAACCTAGGCTAGATCGGCCATGTGTACAAATAAGGTCTACAAGTAGAGTTGCAATTACAAAAAATAATTAAAATTGAATTAGGAATTAAAAATATATATTAAATTGCATGTACAACATATATTTAAATATACATATACATATAAATTGAAAACTTGGAAATATATAAATTTGCATGGTTTAATCAATACATTAAAACATTTAATTTCATATTTAATTTAACATATACATGCATTCAAATTTAAACTTGTTGGAAAATATAAATCAAAATTTATGTTTAACAATCATGACATGAATCAAAATTCATATCCTATCTACTCAACATTATTTTGTCAAGTCCTATAATCTTTTACTATACATGTATGTATGTATGTATGTATGTAGATAATTTCAAATGATCTTATGAAATATATCATACCTAAAAGTTTAATGTATAGCCTAAATGTAATTCCATCTAGCCATGTTACCATTTCCTATTTTGGTAAAATTTAAGTTGATTTTGTTTCCTATAAATGCAATGTTCGTAGAAATCAAAATCCTAAAAATAATTAACTAGCCCCATTGTTACTTAATATATTGCATTCCAACAAACCCTGAATATCAATAGAAGTCCTAATCCTAGAAGTTATGATTAATGAGTGGACAATAGTACACCAATTCATGAGAATGGGAACCTCTTCTTCTCCTTTGGGCTCTCCCAAACTTAGAAATTTTTCCTTGAGGTTTTTAAAAGAAGACAATTAAAGATAAATATTCAATAAGGACTAGGTTGTTTACAACCACACTCATGTATTATGAACTCCTAAACATGTCACTAAATTCATGTCGGTATTGGATACAACTACACCTACAAGACCCGAAATGCGAAGATAATAAATATTTACATATGCACCAAAAGATGAACACAATTTTACATTCATATGTATGTGATTCCATTTATACATTATATACAAATGTACAAGATTTGAGCATACTAATAGGATTTTCTAAACAATACAAAAATTTCAACTTGATATCTATACATGTTTGGAAAGCTGTATAATTGAATCACGAGAGTTTTTCAAACCTAAACTATTATTACACTATAAAGGATATCCTAGAAATAAGTATTCAAATTTTTATTAAAGTCTTTGGCCTCTCACCACTCCTAGACAACTCTATATCCATTAAGCAACTATGTTTAAATATCCAAGATGAGAAGTACATGATTGAATCAACCATGGAACTATGTTCATATGTATGTATGTAATTTCTTAAGTTTACTTGAATTTGATCGATTCACTCTTGGATTTGACTCCCTATTTGCTATGTATATTGAATTTGATGGCACACTTCCATTAAACCCATGGTTGGATGACTCAGAGGTGAAGAACATAATGGAAGCAAAAAACTAGTTGGTATACTATAGACCTTGGTTATGACTATAAAAGGATGAAGTGACCTAGGATTTTCAAATAATTTTTTAGGTCCCTTGAAAGGAATAATGTGATTAATGAGAAAGGCTCCCTCCTTTACAAGAGGATATAGAAGGACTTATAAAATCATTCATGTATAGAAGGTGGGGTTAGTAGAGATAGGTCTTTATCAATACAATGGTCTTTATATATGCATGTTTAATATGGTAATGATTTCCTTTCTTCTATTCACTTGCAAAATGGATATAGAATATATGTTTCCATAAAATCTTGCATAAGGTATATGTCATTTGTTGAGGTGAAAGTAGTAATCGTATATACATCGTTAATGTTCTATTTGTAGAAAATAATCCCATGTGATAAAGTTTATTGTATCACCTAAATTTCATTCCATATAGCCATGTTAGCATCAATCCTATTTTGTTCCTAATCCATGTTTATCCTTCCTAAGTGTTTCATTTTATTCAATCTTTGAACCCATCCTATGTACACTCAACATTATTTTAATTTTTTTTCCATTGTTGTTGTCCCCTTTACCCCTTTGTTAAGCCTCAAGTTGCCATAGATATATAAATATGTTTAAATTAAAGATTTACATGTAATAAAGTGACTTATAGGTTTTAGGTTTAGGTTTAATAAGTCATTTAGGTTAGGTCTACAAAAAGATATTAGGGTCCTATCCTATCTAATTTGTCAGTTTTTAGCTTCATGAAAAGAGTTCTACAAATAATTAAGTTAGGACTATGAGACTCATCAGGAACATTAAAAGCCATGAATACTAGAAGAATAAGCCTATAGTGTATAACTAGTTCAAGGTCTAGATAAAGGGGAAAAGACTCAATAGGTGAGATAGTATATGTGCATTTAAGGACTAATATTTTTAAAAGTTTAGTACTAGTAGTTGTGACTTTAAGCTTGTTAGTGTTGTGCTATAAGTACTAATAATTTAATGACTTTAACCAATCATGTGATGCCACATCATCCCACCAAAAAAACATGACTTAATGCACATCTATTGGTCCACCTTTTTTGGGGGGGAACAATTTGGCACATCAACAAAAATAATGTTGATGTGGCATCATAATTGATGATGTGGCCTTGAAACCTTATGTATAAGCAGGGGCCTTGCCCAGTAAGCTACTGTATAATTTTTTTAGTGATTCAAAATTTCCACATATTATTTTGAGAGGCGTGAAGTTAGGGTACTCAATTACTGGGTCCTCTACCTTAGACAATATCAAATGATTTTTAAATATTATTGCTAAAGGTTCTCTCAAACCCCGTAGTTCATGGAGGGATTGTCATGTGGCCATAACTGTTTGTGCAAATATTATATATATATGTCCATATGTTTAAATTAAAGATTTGAACATAATAAAGTGAAGTTTTGAGGTTTTAGGTTTAGGTTTAAGAATAAGTCAGTTTAGTTTATAAAAACCTAGTTTATGAATTAGGGTACCATTTCTGAATTAAAGGTTTATAGTTTATGAAGTAGGGTTTACCACTTATTTTTGATTTAAGGTTGAACATATATAGTTTAACATTGTAAAAACAATAAAACACAACAAAAAACAAAGAAAAATACAATGAAAAACAATTGAAATTGATGGGCAACCAACCTGGGGTAGTCGTTAGTCAATTTGGAGGAGGCAAGGATGTTCTAGAGGCAAGAGGTGGGGTCATCTAATGTGGGTACCCATTCTTGGCATCATTCTCTCTGCTTTTCCACATCTTGTAGCTATTAAAGTGAAGTTGCAGGCCTATTTTTAAAAATGTGTATACTTTTCAAAAATGGCTACCCATTTTAAAATGGGTACCTATTTCATTTATGAGTGCATGTTCTATAGTGGGTGCCTATTTAGGTTCAAGTGCCTAATCATAAATGGGAACCCATTTCAAAATGGGTACCCGTTATTTTCAAAACGGGTACCTGTTCCAAGTGACATTTTTCATCTGCAAGAGACTTCTTTGAAATCTATACTCATCTTTATGCTTTCAACTAGTATAAGGTATAGATGATGGGTAAAGATGCCCTATCCACTTGAAAGAGTGACAAAGAAGAATGGATGAAAGGATGGGATGCCCCCTCGAGAGGATAGGCAGGCTGGAAGAACATGTGTATGCTCTCGAAATGAATGAAACAAGTTGGGTAAGGAGATGGAGGATACAAGAAAAAAGATGGATAAAGTGGATGAATGATCCATTATGTTGCATGAGGTGATCAACCATATAGTTTGATATAGCACTAGAAATTATGCACCAAGATATAAAGACCAAGGTGATGATGTGTCATGTGCAAACAAAAAGGAGTGTCCTTATATACTTGTCCAAGATAATACAGTCTTGTCTAGATGTGTGAGGAAGGAAAATTAGAGAATTAAATCCAAATGGAGCATTCCAATCCCACTTCATCTAAAAAATAGAAATTCCTTCATCCCACACCCCATTCAAAAGTCATAAAAATCCTAAGTCTATTTGGGTTCCTAAATCCATAATGACTTCGAAATCTCCATTGCTTCCTACCCGTCCTCCAAATCAAATGCTTCAACATCCCTCATGGTGTGTGCAACCATTGGTCTTGGTTACTTTCCATTCCATGAAATTCGCACACACCTCCATCTCTCCATATTATATCCACTATCCTCTATCTCTCCCATCACCTACCTATGGTCCATGCTTTTGCATAAACCTTTCACCCATCCATCTATAATCTACATCCTAATCCACTATCCTCCATCCATATATAATCCGCATCATAATCCACTATCCTCTATCCATACATAATTTACATCATAATCCACTATCCTCCATCCATCCATAATCCACTCCATTTCCATTTCCTACAATCATTTACTAAACATCCATGTGCATAAAGAGAGTTGACGTGGTCCATGTGTGATAATATCCAACATGGGACACTACTACCTTTCATTGAACTAGATGTTTGAGTCCCCATCCTTTTTAAAATCCCTCTTATCTATATGCCCTATCACATCCAAAAAACTCAAAATGAAAAGAAAAAAAGAAAAAAAGAAAAAACAAAATCAAAATGGTAAAGAGAAATCCCTTTGTCCAATGGTGAAACCCATTTTCATGGTGCCTTGGATAAGTACCATGATGAAAACCTGGAAAAAATGCATCATGTGTAGGTTGATTATCTGTGTCTTACACTTGGGGAAAACTTGTCTTATTTATCCCCTACTATTATTTTTATCCTCCCTATCAGTCCACCCATCCATTATCCCCATTTTGGGACCTAAAAATTCATACCAAAATTTGCAAAAAAATTTAGGTTCTCATGTGAAAAAGTTAATTTCAGTACCTAGAAATACACCTGAAGAACGTGTCTGAGGAGCCTATTTTGGAGAGTCATATTTTTAATCCTGCTTAGTTTCATGAAAAATCAATTTGCAAGTATGTTCATCTGTCATGTGTGAGTGTTCATGACTGATTTAAGCTTCTTATGATGAGATTTGACTAGGTTTTGAGGAGTCAAGTTGAAGGGTTTTGGAAAAGTTATGCTGTTTGCACAGTGTAAAATCAGTCCGGGAACCCAACTTGGGAGACTAATATCTTGTAGATGGATAGTGTTCATGATGAACCAATTGGTATTCCTAATTCACATTATCAAAATCTACTTCTATATCCAGTTTAAAAGTCCCAGCACATCATTTTCTATTTTTTCAAAACCAAAAGCAAATGCAATTTATCCTGATTTCACAAATTGCATTTATAGAGAGGTCAACTTTGACCCTCAATATTTTATGATCAGGGATGATTGATGAGAAAATCCCTTGTACATGCCCTCATCAAGCCTAAATGAACTAAATCCTCCAGTTACAACTTCCCAGGAAGAGATTTGATGTTTTTTCAAAATTGCAAGTTGGTGAGCTCTAATAAGGTTTTGACAGGTGCCGTTTTCAAGAAGGTTCCTTTGAAGGCTAATATCTAGTAGTTGGGTGATGTTCATAACAAATCAATTGATGTCTTGGATTCTTCGCATATTAATGTACTTTCATGCCAATTCTCAAAATCCCAACATTCCAATTGATATTTTTTCAAAATCAAAACCAAATGGATTTTACACAGTTTTGTAACAGCATTCCCGGGCAGCTTTAGAAAGGTCAACTTTGACACCTGATATCTTATGATGGAAGAGTAATGATGAAAAATTCTTTTGTACACATGTTCATTTGATCTAAATGGACTAATCTCCAGAAGGGAAGCTCCTCAAAATCAGCTTTGATATTTTTTCAAAGAGGCAAGTTGGCAAGTTTCAGTTGAGTTGAAACAGGCATAAAAACATGCTGAGTGAGCTACTTTGATTACAAGTAAATTTAAATCCTAATAAATTCATTCCAAACTATTTGTTGCATTGAATTCTCAGGTAAAAAATCTACAAGTTTGTGCATTTTCATAGCTTTGGGAGAAGTTTTGATCAATTTTTTAGGCTAATTCTGAAGGCTACTTGGTTTGTTTTGACCACTATGCAAGGTGTCAGAAAATGGATTTTGGTGACAACCCAGTTCATTCTTTTACCCCAGGAATATACCGAGGTGGTTTTGGATCATTCAAGACAAAACTTGTTACAAAACAAAAAAAATTAAGTCGGGCGGCCCACATGGGACTCGACTTGTGTCACACAAGTGTTGCCGATTAAATGGTGCAAAGGGAAATTTTCACTTGCATTCAAAATGCTGTGGAAAAATAGGATAAGAGAAAGGATAATAGTTTGATGCTAGGAGTAAAAAGGATGACCTGGTCATTGACAGTGGATGCTCAAATCATATGATAGGTGATACGAGTAAGTTTATTAAACTTGAAAGGTTTGATGGTGGAGTAGTAAGGTTTGGTGTTGAGGAAGCTGCTAATATTTGTGGAAAAGGTTCGATTAGTTTTGATGGAAAGCATAAAACTTATGATGTCCTTTATGTCAAAGTTTTAAATAATAATCTCTTGAGTGTTGGGTAGATGTGTAGCAAGGGTTATAATCTTATATTCTAGGATAATGGGTGTGAGATCACAAAAAGCTTTGGAACAATGATTGCTATTGGAAAGAAGATAGGTGGAAATTTCTATCATCTTAAAGGTGGTGTTAGTTACTACCTTCTAACTCAAATAAGTCAGAGTTGGCTATGGCATAAGAGATTGTGTCACATCACTTTTGATAGCCTGGTAAGGATAAGTTCAGTTCAAGCTGTGAGAGATTTTCCAAAGTTAACAAAGCCTATTGCTACTGTATGTAAGGAATCTCAGTTTGGAAAGTCTACAAGAAGAAGCTTCAAATGAAAGGATCAATTATATACCAGATTGTTGGAGTTGGTTCACATAGACCTTTGTGGTCCTACAAGAGTAAGGAGTTTCCCAGGTGATAGGTATTTTAGTTATTCATTTATGATTACTCTAGAGTGACTTGAGTTACTTTTCTTAAAGAAAAATTAGAAGCCCTAGATAGGTTTAAAGCATTTAAAGCAATGGTTGAAAATGAAATGGATATGAAGATCAAATGTTTGAGGTCTGACAGAGGAGGAGAGTTTACTTATAATGATTTTAATGTATTTTGTGAGAATCATGGGATAAAGAGGCATTTATCTACTCCTAGAACTCCACAATAGAATGGAGTCATTGAAAGGAAGGACATGATTGTTTGACAAGTTGCAAGAACAATGATAAAGGAAGCAAATCTACTGGAAGTATATTGGTGAAAAATAATTAATACTACTATCTACATATATAATAGAGTACATGTGAAAGCAAATGATACAAAGACTCCCTATGAGCTATGGTATGGAAGGATTCCCACTACTAAATCCTTCAAAGTTTTTGGAAGCAAATGTTATATCAAAAGAGATGAAGAACTAGGAAATTTTGATGCAAGGTGTGATGAAGGTATCTTTCTTAGAAACTCTACCAAAAGTAAAGCTTACTAGTACTACAATAAGAGGCTAAAAAAGATTGTTGAAACTACTAATGTCAAGGTTGATGAAGATATGCAAAAAATTTTAGAGATCAATGGATAAGAATCAGATGAGTCCTCTTGTGGAGAAGATGAAAAGACCAATGAGAAGCAAATGCAGGTTGAAGTTCAAGAAATACTAGAAGTACTAGTTGAAGAACAAGAAGCTCTAGAAAGAGATTCTAAAGCTCCTAAGTATGTATAGAGGCACCACACTGAAGATTAGACATTGGTGATAAAAGCAAAGCTGTATTGACAAGAAGAAAAACTACTGTAGAATGGTTAAATCTGTGTTTACTTTCCAAAGTTGAACCTAAAATAGTGGTTGAGGCAAGCAAGAATTTGTACTCAGTTAAGGCTATGGAAGGAGAACTGATGGAAATTGAGAATAATCTTACTTGGGAACTTATGCCAAGACTAGAGAACAAGAATGTGATTAGAACTAAGTGGGTATTTAGGAACAAATTGAGTGAGAATAGGGAAGTGGTAAGGAACAAAGCAAGACTTGTATGTAAAGGTTACTCACAAGTGGAAGGAATAAACTATGAGGAAACTTTTGCTCTGGTGGCAAGACTGGAGGCTATTAGGTTGTTTCTAGCTTATGCAAAACACAAGGATTTCAAGGTATATCAAATGGATGTGAATTCAACTTTTCTGAATGGTGAGTTGGAAGAGGAAGTATATAGAGCAACTTGATGGATTTTAGTTATCAGACAAGCCATATATGGTATGCAAATTGAAGAAGGCATTGTATTGACTGAAGCAAGCTCCTAAAGCTTGGTATGCTAGGTTAGACAGGTATCTGTTATAGTAGTGATTCAATAAAGGGTTTGTAGACAATAATTTGTACATCAAGGTAAGCAAAGATCAAATCCTAATTATTGAGGTCTATGTGGATGATATAATCTTTGGTGGAAATGAAGGTATGTGTAAAAACATTGCAGACGAGGTGCAAAAAGAATTTGAGATGTCAATGTGTGGTGAGATGAACTTCTTACTTGGGTTGCAAATTAATTAGATAGATAAAGGCATTTTCATTTCACAATCAAAGTATCTCAAGGAATTGTTGAAGAAGTTTGGAATGGAAAGTTCTAAACTAATTTGTACCCCCATGACAATTGGTTGCAAGTTGAGCAAGAATGATGAATTTGCTAAGGCTGATTAGAGAGAATATAGGTTAATGATTGGAGGGCATACCTAACTGCTACCAGACTAGATATCATGCATGCAATTTGTATTGTGGCAAGATTTCAAGAAGATCCTAGAGAGTCACATGTCATGGTAGTGAAGAGGATATTCATGTATTTGAAAGGCACTCCTAATCATGGTTTGTGGTATCTTGATAATAATGACATCAACCTAAGTGCCTACACAGATGTAGATTGGGATGGATGTGTAGATAATAGGAAAAGTACAAGTGGTGGTTTGTTCTTTCTTTGAGACAGAGTTACATCATGGCTAAGCAAGAAGTAGGATTTAGTATCTTTATCTACTACAGAGGTAGAATACATTGTAGCAACATCATGTTGTACACGTGTTATGGATGAGACAAACCCTAAAAGATATCAAAGTTGAGTATGATGATCTGATTTCTATTTTCTATGATAATACCAATGCCATTAACATTTCAAAGAATCCAGTGATGCATTCAAGAACAAAGCAAATTTCTTTCAGGTATCATATTATGAGAGAGAAGGTTGTAGATAAAGAAGTGAAGCTTTAGTATGTACCTACAAAGGATCAGGTTGCTGACATATTCACCAAGGGTCTTCGTAAGGATACATTTGAGTACCTCTAAGAGAAGTTAGGGGTTATTTCCCCTCTCTTTTTGAACTAGATGCATAATGAAGTGCATCAGTCTAGTGTGATTTAGGATTCATTCTTTTTTGGACTGACGATAAAGGCTACCTCTCATGGGGAGCAGGTAGTGGCATTGAAGAGTGTTGTAGTCAAGGGGTAATAAGAGATAGTATATGATGGTGTGTACTCCTAAGGGGGGGTATTTAGAGTAGTTGAGATTAGTGCAAGTATGTGCAGTATCATACTCAGGAGGAGAAAGCCTAAAAAAGGTGTCACCCTTTGCCATTGATGTCAAAGGAGGAGAGAGTTCATGTCAAAAACAAAGGGAGAGTAAGATGTATAAAAGAAAGGGGGAGAATGAGATTATTGAATAATTGTGTCATGATGGGTTTCCACATCATATGTTTCCATCAATGACAAAGGGTGAGATTGTTGCAAGTAAGTGCTAATCGGTGTTGTCATTGATGTCAACATGTTTGTGTTGTCATTGGTGTCAACTGTATCTTCTAATGTTGATTTTGTTGGTTGATTGAGTTATTGTGTGGTGATTTGAATGGCTCATAAAAGTGCTAATGATGTTAGTATATTTTTTTGTGTTGTTGAGTTTCCAAGTGCTTTTGAGAAAATTTGATAAATACTGAAGAAAGTGTTGAAAAGAAGTATTTTGGCTTATAGGATACTAGCTAGGTTTTTGCTCCACATTTATTTTGTATTAAAGACCAGAGTATGAGATTTGGATATGTTTTAAAGAAGTGTTTGAAGATGTTAAATCAAAAAATTTGTGCTTCAGAATGCTATGGTTTGAGAGTTATGTTCACTAGTTTGAAGACTTTGCCTAGCAGTGTTTGCAGTGTGACTAGGAGAAAGTATTTTGCTCTGCACTTCTTCAGAGTTTGGTTTTTGGTATTACAATTCTCCATGAGTGTTCATAAGGTCCATATCTATGATCTATCTAAAGGACTTGTGGTTTGGTGCTCCGAAAAGTAGTTTTCTTGAGTAGCAAATCCTGTCAATGTTGGTTGTGAGCAGTCTGTGAACTGTCTTCCAGTGAGATTTACCGTAGCTAGATTTGTTATCTCCCAAGTGATTTCATGTTATTTGTGGATGTCTATAGATTGTGTTAAAGGCTTGTGCTTGATCTACAAATTATGGTTGTGTTCTTGAAAGCATGTGCCTATGTGTTCTTGGTGTTTACACAAGTTTAGTCAACTTGGGTATTAACACTAATTATGAATGTGCTTCATGGATTAAGGAAGTGTGTTGAAGTGTGTGAGTATGTTTTTAGGTCTGAGATAAGTTGAGAAGTGTTCCACCTTCATTCAATTTCTCTATAGGAATGTTTAGGTCCAGACCTAATTTGAATTTTATTTGTTTTCTGACCTTGGAGATTGTTTCAAGGATTGTAGAGTGTGTTGCCGACCTTGGTGAATGTTTCAAGTTTGATGTTGATATAAATAAGTGTAAAGGATTCATGTGTAGGTGTACATGTGTGAGGATGGCGATGTTTGCATTGTGAATTTGAATCATAGGCACTAAGGACTTTCATGTGGTAGAGAAACTAAAGCAGTGAGCAGAAGGTATCTACAATTTTCAGAGAGGTTGCAAAGTTGATGCTTGTTGTGTTTCATTGGAATTGAACTTAGGCATGTGGTAGATGCTAACATATCAATTCATGGTAGTGAGGTTTCTCTTCTCTTCTTCTTCATTCTTTAGTGAGTAGTGAGGTCACTTGGACAGTGAGTCCACTGGTAGTGAGCCTTTCTTTCTTTTGTAAGGTAGTGAGCGCTTGGTAGTGAGCCTCTTTGTAATTCAGTACTGATACTACATTATATTGGGAGCTAATCCTCATTGTGATTTTTCCTTTTTAGTGTTTTCCATGTAAAAATTTAGTGTTCTCTTATGCATGGTATTGATGTGATTATGTTTCTATTATCTATTTTTAATGTTTAATGTTCATAACAAAATAAGGGTTTAAGTAAACTAATGTGGATGTGATTATGTTTGTGAGGGTTTAAAATTTTTGCTACAACTAATTTACCCCCATGTTAGTTGTCTTGTGCATTCAACATAATTATTATTTTAATACCAAAATTATTTAGAACGTTTTTTTTAAAGGGGGTAAAAATTTATTAATAAAGAAACCAAAAATAAACACCAAGCAGAGAATAAGCCCACCAAATAACCATGGGATAGAAAATGCTATAGTACCAAACTCCAACCAACCCAAAATAATGGAAAACCCTAGGAAAGAACCCACCTAACCAACAATATCCTCTGAAATAAGACTTTCCAAACTTAGAGTATGGTCTTGAGGTAACAAACCCCAATCACAAACATTCCATTCTGTCATCAGATCTAAAACCCACTTCACCAAACAATCTACCACTTTATTCCATTCTTAAGGTACATGAATAAAAGAGACAAACTCTAGAGAATGGCTCAGGCAAAGAATCTGCTTGACCACCAAAGGAAACTGCTAATGCACGTTGACCACACATTGACCATTCAACAAGTTAATCACAATCTGAGAATTAGATTCACAAATAATCTTATGCCAGCCAAGGGCGTACCCTCTTTCCATGGCTCAGAGAATAGCTAAAGTTTTCATAAAATTGTTTGTCTAATGTCCCTTATAAATAGAGAAAAAGAATAGGGCAACACCAGAACTACCCCTCCGTATTCCTCTAATACTTACATGACCAGGATTCCCATTGGAAGAGCTATCAGTATTAATCTTAAAGATACCTTGAGTTTGAGGAGACCACCTTCCTTCCCTCTAAATCTTACCCTTGGATTGGCCACTCCTCCTAGAAGAAGAAAGGCAAGATTTGCCAACAACTATCCCCAAATTTTGAGCCACTTCCGAATCCCCAATATCCAACTTACTACAAATATCGCATTTTGTTGTTAAATTCTCCTAGAGCATGCCTAGAATCCTCTGCCACATGTGTTGAACTGCCAACTTCCTATCCCAAAAGATTCTTCGGTTCCTTTCCAACCACAGTTGCCACAAGATGGAGGGACCAATATTCCAAGCAACTTGAAGAGATAAAGCCTTAGCCAGGGGTTGACCCAGGCTTCTCCAAAAATCCACCAGAGAAGAAGAATGTAAACAAGCCTACTTCCAAGCTCCCCACCAAATATGCCAAATCTCTCTGGCATAAGAACACTAAAAAAATAAATGAGAAGCACTCTCTTTGCTACTATTAGAGAGGAAACAAAAAGAAGGGTCTTGAAAGCATCTCTTCCGCAGATCTCCCAAGTGAGGCAACAATTATAAGAAACTAACCAAAGGAAGAAGTTGCACTTAGGCCATACAAACTTATTCCATACAAATTTCCACCAAGAAAAGTTGAACTCCCCAAATTGCTGACCATCCAACTCTTGATATCTCAAAGCAATAGAATAAACACCTTTCAGATTAGGACTCCATGCAACAGTGTCTTGATCCCTCAGTGAACTAAAATTTTTTCTAGCAAGAATCCTAACTAACTCTTCATGATCTTCCACCGATCCCCCAATGGGCACTTACAGGTATCTTTCCAATGAACAACCTCCACCTGACCCAAAATCTTAAAAGATTTGAAGTGCTCTACACGAGACCACCCAACATCAAGAAAAAGGTTGCACAAAGGTTGTAAGTGCGGACACATAGACAAGAAAGGTGGACAACAATCCCAAGAATCATGCTAGAATAGAGCATTAGAGCCTCTATTACAAATCTAAAACAATCACTACTTAATAAGATTGGTGCCCCTTTTAAGAGTGCTCCAAATCACTAAGCCATTACCTGAAAGACTAATCCTTGGAACATCGCTGCTTTCCACACCCCCCAAGTACTTAAAATTGATAATCCTAGCCCAATCTTGATCCTGAAAAGTGCATCACTTCCAATACAATTTGGCCACTAAGGCTTGACCTGCTAGCCTTGCCTGACGAAGACCAAGTATGCCTATCTGCTTCAGCCTACAAATAGAATCCCACTTAACCAGATTCCACTTCAAAGACTCCAAATTACTAGCCCATAAAAACTGTCTAGACAGGGCATCAAACTCTTGATAAAGCTAGAAAGAGTGCCCTAATCAAAGCACATGTAAATGAGGAGGGCTTGAATCATTGATTTCAATAAAGTCACTATGCCAACAGAGGAAAGCCATCTACAAGTCCAATGACTAACCCACTTACGAAACTTGTCAAGAATATTTTTCCAGAACCCCCTAGGCAAGGTACTGACATGAATGGGGATACCAAGATAGACGAAAGGAAGGGTCCCAATTAGAAATCTTAGAATTTCAGCAATCCTAATATAAATAAGCTGAGGAGTGTGGAAGAAGAAGATGGAGGACTTGTCTTCATTAATCCTGTGCCCTGAAGCTGCTAGATAAATATCCAAATCCCTTCTCAAATTCATCACCTCGTTAATTCTAGCCAAACCCATCAGAGTAGTATCATCAATAAATTTTAAATGAGATTAAGGAGGCAAACTGTTGCCCTAGCTCCAACCGTTGATCAAACCTTGACCCACATGAGACTTAATGAGTATGCCCAAAACTTTGGCCAAAAGGATAAACAAATAAGGAGACAAAAGGTCCCCTTGCCAAAGGCCCCTAGAAGCACCAAATAACTCTATAGGCTCACTATTCATAAGCATTGAGAAATAAGTCAAGGTAACACAACTCATAACCCAATCCACCCAATCAATTCGAAATACAAAAGCTAGAAGAACCTTACAGAGAAAATTCCATTTGACCCTGTCATAGGCTTTGGTAATATCTAGCTTAATGAACATCGCTTTCTCCTTGGAAGATGCCAGGGAATGAATGGCCTTAGTCACTACTGCAACTCCATCCAATATTTGCCTAGCACCAACAAATCCTCCTTGTTGCTCAGAAATCAACTCATTGAGCCAAGGTTTCAGCCTTTCAACAATCAACTTACTGCAATCTTATAAACAACATTACACAGAGCAATGGGCCTAAATTGATTTAGTGAGATAGCCCCTTCTATCTTAGGAATAAGTTTCAATAATGTAGCATTCATAGCTTTGAACATCTATTTACTCCTTTGTGACTCCTTAGCCACCTCCTAGAGGTCATATTTGAGAATCTCCTAGAATTCTTGTTCTAAAATTCAACCAGGAAACCATTAGGTCTAGGATCTTTCCCTCTCTTCAATTGAAACACAATATTCTCTAAGTCAATCAAGGATATAGGACTTAATATAGCCTCATTCATGTCATTAGACACCAAAGAAGGAATACAATCTAGAACAATATTTTCATCTTCAACTGAGTTAGGAGAAACCTCTGAAAACAAGGAAGAGAAGAACCTAGAGGTCTTAGCTGAAATCTCTTGGTGGGAGGATAAATGAGTCCCTTGAGAGGAGACTAGAGAAGTAACTGTGTTCCCATGCCTTCTGTCTCTGACAAAATGATGAAAGAATGAATTGTTTCGATCACCTTCCTGAAGCCAATCAACACGTGACTTTTTTTTCCAAAAAAATTTCCTCATGTAATTCACACTCTGTAAGCTCCTTCATAGCCTCCATTTCCTCCCTGAGAATCCCCAGAGAGAGACCAAAGTCTCTAATCTACCTAGTGATGGTATCTAGATGGGACTGGGCTACTTCCTTAGCCAAAAAAATGTTGCCAAAAAATTGTTTGTTCCACCTCTTAAGATGTGCTATAAGACAATTTACCTTTGCTTCGCCATTCAGCCATAAAGTCCTTTAAGGATGGATCTCTGAGCCACATAAGTTGAAACTTAAAATATGGATTCTTAGAAGAACCATTTAAGGAAGAAGAGAATTTAATAGGCCAATGGTCCGATCCCTGCCAATCCAAGATCTTTGAACTTGCCACCTAGTTGTTACCAAACCAAAATCTAGACACCAGAAACTTGTCCAACCTTTTAGAAATAGAATGTCTTTAATTGCTCTAATTGAATAGACCATTGGAAGGATTTAAGTCTATCAGGTTCAAGAAAATAATATGATCCTGAAACAAAGTAGAAGAAGGTTCTATCCTATCTAACCCCCCTTCTTCTTATCCAAACTAACAATAGCATTAAAATATCCCTCCATGATCTAGGGAAAAAGATGAGCTAATAAGTGCACATAGCAAATATGAGACCAAAGTGAAGATTTTCGTAAAGCATCAACTGGAGCATACACATTGGTGAACATAACCACCTCCCCTGATTCAAAACTATACACAACCATCGAAATGGAGGATCTACTAGCCAACCACCACAAAGGAGAAACCTTGTGAGGATCACACAAGAAAGACACACCACCTGCACTAACTTGGGCTCCTATGCATTGGTACTAACCTCTACTCCATAATCTAGAAGCAATATTACACATGCCTTCTACTGATAACTTTGACTCTTGATTGAAGACCATATCAAGCAAATGAACACGAATCAAATCTCAAACAACCTTTTGTCTAGGGATGATGTTTAACCACCATGTATTCCATGAAAGAACAATCATTTTTGAGAGGAAAAGAAGTGGAAGTCAAGGGTTTTCACTGACCCTAACTTCAACAGTGTCTCACCTATCATCTTTACCTTCTTCTGATCTTTCTTCCTCCCAAACTTGGAATGCTTATTCATGGAAGCATTTTTGAGATTCTTTTGTTGAATACCAAGGGATGACTAGGATCAATTACTAGTCCAAGGAGTTTTACCCTCCTTTCTAGACTACATGCATGGAAGATCTAAATAAGAACAACCTCAACCTCTACTACCCCAACTGTCTCCATACAACAACGAGCCACATGATCCTGATATGTTTCCATCTGAGCACTTGTAACTTCTACCTGAGTGATATCACACAAGGCCTCATTCCCTACACCCTCTAAGCCATCCCCAAGGGGTCTATCCCAACATACACTTCTCCTGGAACTGTGTCCTATTGCTCATCCCCCTCTAAGGCATCAAAATGGGTGAATAATCCATCGACTTATTTATCCTCAAGAGTCCTCTTCTGGCCTTTTCCCTTACTATGGGGTTTTACAATAGTATTGTTTCCTCAACTACTATTAGGGCTTCCCCTTTATCCATCTGAGGAGTAGACTAAGGAGGTTTAACCATTAGCAACCCAGAATGAGAAGCTCTGGGACATTTCTTCTACAAATGCCTATACTCATCATAGAAACAACATCTAGACGAGATGACCTCATAGTCCAACTATTGAGTCCATGAAGATGCACCCAACCGAATCTCAACAAATTCTGGAAAAGGATTATTTAAATCTACTTCAACACAAATGCAAGAAAAGTATATTACCTTTATATCCAATGTCTATTGCGAAGGGCCCATAGGCTTGCCTTGCAATAATGTGACCATATGCAAAATATCATCCCTCCAAAATTCAAGTGGGAACCAAGGATGTCAAATCGACACCAAAATTCTAGATGGGAGATCCTCATTTAGATTAAATCTGGTATGCTAAACCTTAATGAAAAGCCCCACTTGATTGTAAAAATATAACCCTCTCTCGAAAGCCCTATTACGATCCATCAGATTTGAGAACACCACAAAAAAATAAGTATTCGCCATTAGCATAACCTCCAAATCACCTTTAGGGTTCTAGGTATGTCACACCTAGGATTCAATAAATGGCAAAGAGGCATGGATCCCCATAAACTTGCAAACTAAAGCATGGTTAACTAGGTAATTTACATCCTCCTCCACTGATTCTGGTTGAATCACCAAAATTGGTCTTTCCTAGCCCCTCTCAAGGAATCCATTTACTTTGGAAACCTCAAGGCCTCCAAACAGTGCTACTCGTTCTGCATGCAAACCTTGAGGAACCCTAGACGTAGAAGGATCCTCTCTATTAAATACATTTTGAAAGGATATCTTAGATCGATTACTCAAACCAACTACTTGCCCCATTGCAAAAATGGGTGAAACCCTTCCCTAGAGAAGAGGAAGAAAAGTATCCAAAAGTTGAAAACCCCATAGCTAAACCCCAGAAAACCACAATAGCAAAAGCCATACCTATAAAGAAAACCTCCAGCAAACAAACAACAATAAAAAGTCCCAAAAACACCCCCACACTAGAACAAAACCACAGTCACCAATGGCCACCCTCCTACATCTACCAGTGCCACACTCACATAAACAAGTTGAGAACCAGAGCAACACGCTAGAGCTGAGCCCCAGATGGCTGTTGCTTGAGAGCTCCTACACATGCTATCATTTTTAATTTTTAATTTATGAAGTGTAATCATTAAAATTATTTTAGAACTTAGTCAAGGTTTAAATTATATATTTTTAGACGATAGCAAAGGATAAATGTTTAAACAAGTTTATGATGCTTAACCTCCGTCATGCCACCAAAAAGTTTTAGGGGAGTGGAGGAAGGAGCTGTAGCCCATCATGCCCAAATTTAGGCATGTCAGAGACAAGCCAAGGATGGTTAGGAGAATAAACACTTATCTTGTAGTGTTAAACCTCATTATGCATGGTCGAGCACAAAAAATAACAAGAGAAAATTCCTTTTGTTGGAGGATCTACTGGTCAACTTAGGGAGAGAAAGATAGAAATACTTTTAGGAGTGAGAGCATAGGGAGAAGTTAGTAGGTGGACATCACTGAGGTGGTTTGAATTTGGTGATAAAGGTAATGTCAACACTATAAGCTTCTCCTTGAATATACATTCTAGATAATCCTGCAAGTTTTAACTTTGCATAAACTAAGAAGGTATTGTCATCACTGCAAGTTTTATCATAAGTTTATATTGAGAAATATAATGTTATATCTACAAGTAAGAATTTATGAACATGTTGAGAGAGATAGAAATACTCTCACAAGTTTTAATCTGTAAGTAAACTATACAGACATTGTGGAAGCCGCGAGCATAAACCAGTGTTTTAGCACATGGGAGAAATCATTCTTTTCTTTGTGAGACTACACCTGCGTAAACATAAATCAAAGATTATAATGGTTTTCACAAACTTATACATGTGTTCAGTGAGAATGTTATTCTCGAATAGTAGAGGGCATGTTTTATATTGGAAATATATGCTAACTGTATACAAGTTTGTAATCCAGTTACACCGTGAAGGATATACATATCCTTGAAATGCAGATATATAACTATGTATATATCTTCAGAAGATATCTTGCATGTATTTTATGATCACATGGCTGAAATGTAAACCACAAACTGTTAACATTTACCTATTGTTTTATACTAAGACTGTTGTTGGCGGTCGCATGCATGAAGCATTGAGCTTACAAACAAAGCTACCATCTCAAAATGCCATTATGATATCATGAAATGGCAAAAGGTCCATGTTTTTCACAAAGAAAATATGATAGGTCAATTAGTATAAACTTACTTCTATACCATGTGACGTCAAAACAATTCATATGTGTTTTCTTTTTTTAAAATTGATATATGCATATATCTACTCTTTGTGAGAGTCTTTATCAAGCCAATAATGGATATGTATCTATATGTATTATGTTGTTTGTGAAATAGCTATTAGATTATTATGTATTACTTGTATCTTTTCTAAGATTGGCCAATAGATTATTGTGAAATACACTTACCTTTCAATGACAGTGTTATTATAGCCATTTGAAATGAGTAAATATCCTCTGAATGGAAGTGTTATGACAATTGGATATGAGGAAATATCCTCTCGATGGCAGTGATACATCCATTAAGTTTGAACACCTATCTCAAAAGGTAGATACATCGGATACTTTAACTTAGCTGAAAACATAGTGACAAGAACCTAAATTAAGTCAACACAAGGTTGTCAAAAGTCCAAGTGTTATAAAAACATGATATTTAGATAAGATATAATATGTAAATTATGGAAAGGTATAAGTTGGGTATAAACTTTAAGAAAAGGTAGTTTTCTCCTTGGTTGCAAAGACATTAAGACCTTCATTGATATTTATAAAGATAAATAATGGAAACTTGCTTTATAGACCTAGTGACATAAGGAATGACTATCTTATCTACTCCATGAGCATGGGGATATAGTCCACTAGATATTGAGTAACTGACAGATGTCAAAGACCTAAGATTGCAAGTATGCAAAGAGGGGTTGAATGTTTGCTTTTAGGACATCCATGCTCTTATCTTATAATTGTCTAGTTGACCTTTAGTAGAAGGTATACAAGTAAAGCCAATTAGACAGGTATAGATACCTAATATTTACTAACTTGTTTTAACTTGGTCGAAGTCCTCCTAAGAGTTGTATGTTGAAAAACCTCTATCGAGACTTGAGACAATGAATAATAGTTCTCATATTTTGATAAAATGTCTATATAATCTAATTGACTATGTTTTGAGTTAGAAAGATGGGTTTGTTGACTATTGAGTACTTGACAGTTGTCATAAACCCAAGATTGTGAGAATACAAAGAGGGGCTCAATACATGGTCATGAATTGACTAGTTTTGATCCTATAATTGCCTACTCAACCCTATCAAATAACTTAGCATAGAAAGAATGTTAAAGTCTGCAAGTCAAGAAACAAGTGTATGAACATTTGACTAAATTATTTATTATAAAAAATTTGGCCAAAGTAATGGAAAATCACTACTTGCATTGTTGGTTTCACTATGTTTCAGATAGCTTGAATAGTTAGAGGGGTTTGTACATAGCTAGAGATAGAGTAGAATTTGTAAACTAGATATTTTCTTGCTAGGACACTGCACTAGTTCTTAGATGGCACATAGAATTAGTTGATTCTCATTATCTATACCCTCAGAAAAGGAATGGCCACTTCTAGTAGGAAGGTGTGCGAAGAACCATCTATCTATGGTTTGAGGAAAGGAACTAGGGTGATGCTCTCCCTCTTGTAGATAACTATAAAAGAATTGTGAACAGAAGACATCATTTTATCGTACATGTATTTATGTAAAATTTGTAAGTCACATGTAAAGCAACCATCAGTTGATGCATTATATCATGTATTTTGTAAATGCAAATGTACTTACTTTACTTTGTGTGAAAAAAAGGAATTACAGAATTTTGTCATTATTTTGTTTTATTTTCAAATATTTTATTTAGCATTCAGGTATTACACATGGTATTAGAGCTACTAGGTTCAACACTTAGACCTTGGAGCTCACTGCAAAGTTTTCACTGATTAATAGATAAAATAACTTTAATGTTGTTCTTGTGCTAGGATGGCAGGAGAAAAAACATGAAAATGAGCTAAGAAAATGAAAAGAAAAAACTTGCCCTACACTACCATGAAGAAATAATCCCCTCCTAGAAATAGTGGACCAATAAGATATACTAGGTAGGTTTGTCTTACCAACTCCGAGACTCTTGTCGATGCGCTTAAGCAGATCTGTCTTGAGAGATAGAAGTAGATGGAGGTAGTGGAGAGGTTGATTGTCCCCACAGTAGTAAAACTTAGTAAACCCTCTGCTCATCATGATATGTCCCTTTGGCTGTGGTCGTGACGCACCTACTATGGAAAGGGAGGTGATGGTGGAGTAAATGCATGTACATCCACCCTCCTAGTTTATGTTAGTAGATTCCAACAGGGAAGAGGAACTTGAAGGAATTCCTCTATTAGATAGTGACATGTAGCCACCTTTTAAAAGATACTTTGTACTTAAACATAGATGTTTTAAATGCTTTATGTGAATAAAGAAAAAATTTAGATTTGTATATAACAATGATGTTTATGAAAAGTTATGAGATTTTATATTATGTTATGGAATGTTCATTTGGTAATTGCATGTTCGAATATTAATATGTATTACTATATGACTGGTAGGTGTAGAAAAGTACTAGTATGGTATGCACAAATATCAATTTAGGAGGAATCCAGGATGGCTCGAATCCTGTAGAAAATCCTATGGCTAAACTAGACCAGATTTTGTCTGTCTTAAATGAAACCAAGGGAAGATTTCATGTTTTAGAACTAAAGGTGAGAGGAGTGTCATGCCCACTTTTCATGTCCATTCACCCAACCTTATAATTTGATAAAGCCAACAGATAACAAATACTGTAACAATACCACAACTCAATTACACACTTAAAGGAGGTTAAATCCTCCACTCCAAGGCAACATTTTTAACAACTATTTCCAAAGAGATTCTCCCCTCTTAAAATTTTACACAATGAAACTTTAAAAAGACCAAGCTTTCATTTCATACAGGAAGATATGACATTTTCTTAACAAGGCAAGACTATCTTCAAATCCTTTTGATACACTCCAATAGTAGCCTGCAAAACAAGGGGAAACTGGCAACCATCTAGCTCTCCTCCCTACCTTTGACCTACAAGAGGGTCACCTCTGAGCTAGGGAGACCATTCTCATACCAGGGTGGAATAGACAAAACAACACTTCTCAATCATAGATCAATAACAACAAGCAATTATCACACAATCCCCATGGCTTACTCACAGTACTTTGACTTAGCTTAGGTGAGTTCAAGGAGGGTAGGGGAGTAGACAATCTCTATCCCTAGGTGTCATCTCTTGGCTAACATACCAACATGCCTTCAAGGCATTTCTCTTAACAAGAAAATAAGATGACCCGAGGAGGGTCACACCTCCCCTTCCCCATATAAGATGAGCATTGCCTACCAACTGGAAGGAGCTCTTTCCACAACCAAATCAACCACAAGACAATAATAGAAAACACAAGAAGACAATTGCAACACAAGCATCAAACAAGAGGCAACACACACATAACAAGCAAAAGATCAACAAGAGGGTAGACTTGTTCACCAACCTTCCAAAGCCCAAATATGGAAGAATTTTGATGAAGAGCTCCACTCTAGCCTCCTTCTCCAAAGCCTCATTCTTCTCCACCATAATCCAACCTCCTTACACTTCCCTTCTTCTCCTCTTTTAAACTAGTTTCTCCATTTTTTTTCTAATTTCCCAAGTGGGAATAAACAACTCAACCCCCCCCCCACTTCCTCCATTAACCTAGTGGTCATAAAACAATGTAATCCCACTCAATAGGTTCCCCATTAACACCCACTTGTAGAATAAAATACAAATGAGAAAACTTAAAATAACATAGAGTGGGTGACACAACACCCTCATAAAAGGGAACCCCACCAAAAGGAGGCACATGGAGACAAGCACTCCATTAATAGGGGGATCATGGAGTGCTCCATGACTTGGAAGTGGGCATGAGTGGGGATTCCACTCATCCCATGTCCCCCAAGCTTCCAATTTTCGTCACTTTACCTCACCCCCAAGTTGAGGTGAACCTAAGGAAGTTAACCCAGTCAAAAAGGTCCCTAAACCCAAGGGATACAACCTAGGGTTGTTTTTAAACCTAGTTAAGACTCCCAGAGTCAAATAAAACACATGAAAATGGTCAAAAAGAAATAAAATTTAAACAAGATTAAAACAACATTTCTTACAACACTTATCATTATAAAAGTAAATCAGAAGATAACCCCTTTATCCCTTGA
The DNA here is from genome assembly GCA_027924645.1 of Cunninghamia lanceolata. NCBI lineage: Eukaryota > Viridiplantae > Streptophyta > Pinopsida > Cupressales > Cupressaceae > Cunninghamia > Cunninghamia lanceolata. The sequence continues at coordinate 18,656,554 of BSBN01000274.1, forward strand.
CCTCATACAACATATTACAACATTTTTCAAACACGAGGTTGATCTTAGTTCCTCATTGAACTAGATCATCTCACAAGGGATACAACATAGGTATGAGATGGTCTCCTGTATATGTGGTTTCGTTAGTAATACCTGCACACTCAAACTTGAAGTTAATAACTTATCAAGGTATCATAGCTGAAGCACATATAACATATCATTGCACAATTATTTCCTTCAAATTCAGTTAGGTTTAATAACAAGATACAAGATCAATAATCTCTCAATCATAAACATAACAGAAATAGCACAGCAATTAGTCTCATGAACAGTTGTGTAAAGAGTCAGCCTCACATCCTCCCCCCTAAAACTGTACTTCCTCCTGGAAGTCATCAAAGAGGTGAGGGTAAAAAGGTATATAGTGTACTCATTATCTTAATTGTTTAAGGTTGTCATAATTCCAAGAGATAAATCTTATGTATGCATGTGCAAAATTCAACCATTTAGTCAACAATACTATAGCACCCAGAGTTATATTTCACCTTAACTCCAATGTTATCCAAGAATGACATAAATGATTTGTTGGTTTAAGGAGTGGCCAATACATTTGATCCAACTTAGGATAATAATGGAGCAATAAGGATGCACATAGAGAAGTTGCACTCCCAATTCCATCAGTTACAGGACCAAAGGGAACAAATCAATGGCCAAATGAACCAGCTACATGAATTGGTAAGTATAAGGTTAGCCTCATTAACTGGGATTTTGATTGAAGCAAAAAGTGTAGCCCAAAAACATAGGTACCTTCTTCTCTAGAAGAGGCATAAGGATCTTATATAAAACTAGAGAGTCAAAGCTAGGTTTTGACTTCAACAAAGAAACAATGGGACACTACTTCAGTCTAGTTCAAAACAATTTACAAGAATATTCTACCATCAAATTAAATAGAATATGTCTTGTAGACAAGACAAAATTTTGAGGTAGCACAGTAGCAAAATGTTATCTTAGGTTACTGTAAGAAGTATGTGGATGATAAAAATAAGATAAGTAATGCCATTTTGTATAAACATGCCAGTATATCAAGATTGGTATGTATATAGTCAATATATATTGTAAGAAAGATCAAGGATAAAACTTGTTTTGCTATGTGTATATCATCTCCAGAATGATAGAGGCTACCACTAAGGGGGAGAAAGTAGTTAAAGAAATAGTAAAGGTATGTAAGGGCTAACACAAAGAGGGGGAGCTTGTATGTTTTTTCAGTGTAAAGGAAGACCAGTGGCCCTTTGCAATTGATGCCAAAGGGGGGGAGAATTTGAATATTAGGTTAGTGTTGCTATCAATGACAATGGGGGAAATTGTTGTATATTTTGTCATTGATGTCAAAGGAGTGGTGACCAGAGGAGTTGTGATGGGAAAGACATAAACATGAAAATGGATCAGTATCATCATGACTCAAATTATGCAAGTGGCCAATACATTTGATCCAACTTAGGATAATAATGGAGCAATAAGGATGCACATAGAGAAGTTGCACTCCCAATTCCATCAGTTACAGGACCAAAGGGAACAAATCAAAGGCCAAATGAACCAGCTACGTGAATTGGTAAGTATAAGGTTAGCCTCATTAACTAGGATTTTGATTGAAGCAAGAAGTGTAGCCCAAAAACTTAGGTACCTTCTTCTCTAGAAGAGGCATAAGGATCTTATATAAAACTAGAGAGTCAAAGCTAGGTTTTGACTTCAACAAAGAAACAATGGGACACTACTTGAGTCTAGTTCAAAACAATTTACAAGAATATTCTACCATCAAATTAAATAGAATATGTCTTGTAGACAAGACAAAATTTTGAGGTAGCACAGTAGCTAAATGTTATCTTAGGTTACTGTAAGAAGTATGTGGAGGATAAAAATAAGATAAGTAATGCCATTTTGTATAAACATGCCACTATATCAAGATTGGTATGTATATAGTCAATATATATCGTAAGAAAGATCAAGGATAAAACTTGTTTTGCTATGTGTATATCATCTCCAGAATGATAGAGGCTACCACTAAGGGGGAGAAAGTAGTTAAAGAAATAGTAAAGGTATGTAAGGGCTAACACAAAGAGGGGGAGCTTGTATGTTTTTTCAGTGTAAAGGAAGACCAGTGGCCCTTTGCAATTGATGCCAAAGGGGGGGAGAATTTGAATATTAGGTTAGTGTTGCTATCAATGACAATGGGGGAAATTGTTGTATATGTTGTCATTGATGTCAAAGGAGTGGTGACCAGAGGAGTTGTGATGGGAAAGACATAAACATGAAAATGGATCAGTATCATCATGACTCAAATTATGCAAGTGGCCAATACATTTGATCCAACTTAGGATAATAATGGAGCAATAAGGATGCACATAGAGAAGTTGCACTCCCAATTCCATCAGTTACAGGACCAAAGGGAACAAATCAAAGGCCAAATGAACCAGCTACGTGAATTGGTAAGTATAAGGTTAGCCTCATTAACTAGGATTTTGATTGAAGCAAAAAGTGTAGCCCAAAAACTTAGGTACCTTCTTCTCTAGAAGAGGCATAAGGATCTTATATAAAACTAGAGAGTCAAAGCTAGGTTTTGACTTCAACAAAGAAACAATGGGACACTACTTGAGTCTAGTTCAAAACAATTTACAAGAATATTGTACCATCAAATTAAATAGAATATGTCTTGTAGACAAGACAAAATTTTGAGGTAGCACAGTAGCTAAATGTTATCTTAGGTTATTGTAAGAAGTATGTGGAGGATAAAAATAAGATAAGTAATGCCATTTTGTATAAACATGCCACTATATCAAGATTGGTATGTATATAGTCAATATATATTGTAAGAAAGATCAAGGATAAAACTTGTTTTGCTATGTGTATATCATCTCCAGAATGATAGAGGCTACCACTAAGGGGGAGAAAGTAGTTAAAGAAATAGTAAAGGTATGTAAGGGCTAACACAAAGAGGGGGAGCTTGTATGTTTTTTTAGTGTGAAGGAAGACCAGTGGCCTTTTGCAATTGATGCCAAAGGGGGGGAGAATTTGAATATTAGGTTAGTGTTGCTATCAATGACAATGGGGGAAATTATTGTATATGTTGTCATTGATGTCAAAGGAGTGGTGACTAGAGGAGTTGTGATGGGAAAGACATAAACATGAAAATGGATCAGTATCATCTATACATAGTTGTACCTTATCTTCTAAAATTCATTAATACACCTCATCTTCTAAAGTTTATGATAGGTGAAGGTTGTCAAAGTATTATGTTATTGATGTCTTAATGGAATTGTAATTGTTACATATGTTATCACTTGGTGAGAACTGCATGAAGTACGAAAGAATTTGTTTGATAAGTTGTTAAGTTATCAAGAATGTCAGAGGCATAGGAGATTGTACCACATTCTACTACAAATGAATATACCACCTCGCGGTTTGAAGGATAGGTATAGATAGCTATAAGGTATGTATGATCCAATTTTAGAGCACATGAAATGCAACAAAGACATCTGGAGTGAGCATAATGAAAACAATGGTGTTACAGTAAAAGACTATCAAAGATGATATAGAATACTATTGCTTTCCACTACATCTACATATATGACTTAGCGGTTTGGAGATTATGTAAAGCAAAGGTACAAGAATGACATACTCAAGTTTCAAAGGATATGAGTTAATGCAAATGGATTATTCAATGTTCTGAGATAAGACTTTGATTGGACTATGTAACTTAGGATACTGACATGAAAGTTTAAATGCTTGGACCAAAAAGTAGAAGCATAAACAAGAACGAGGAGTGTATGAGAAGTTCTTTTAAGTCTCATAATGTTCATGGCACGAACCGCTTGATGATATTTCATTTCTCCAGTACTGCATAGGGTTTGCAGCTAATGCATGAAAAGTTAAAATGGGTACTGGAGGAATCATGCATTAGCTCCAACCCTATGGAAAAAAGTTTGGGAAGAAGTAAAATGGGTCTAGTAGATCCTTTGGTATGAACCACATAACGGGATTTCTCTCCTACATTACCGTAGATGATTTGGGAGCTGACAAGTAAGGGCAGTTACACATTTCATGATACACACTTTACTTTTTAAGGCCAACCAAGATGATATTAAGAAGGCTTACATATGATATATATGAAGGTAAAAAGATTGCTACAAGTGTAGAGATATGAATGACGACAAGTGAATGATCTGAACAAAGATAAGTAACACTATAAGCAATAATGCATAACCTATAGAACATTTAGTATTGAGAAGGTATTTGACCTATTAGAAATAGTAAAATGATCAAGAAGATATTAGGGATGATATTTGGAGGTGTCTGAATTATCAGAACAAGTCAAGGATGTCAAAGTGTTAGCAGAGATATTGTTGTGGAGGTAATTGAACCATCAGTCAAGAGTTGTAGAGTAGGGGTTGGTGCCTCATCTTGGAAGTGTTGTAGCAATTAAGAGAGTTGGTGCTTCCTTTGGGTTGATGCCCATAAAAACATTCTATTAGGATGTTGGTTCTTCCTTTGAGTTGGTGATGATAAATCATTGTATCAGGGGATTGGTGTCTCCTTTAGGTTGGTGCCCATAAAACTCATTGTATAGTTCATTTTATTTGTGAGGATGGATTTGGATTGTGGATTCAAGCAACTAGCTCACCATGGTTTTTCCCATCTTGGGTTTCCACGTAAATTTGGTGTTATTTGTGTGTGTTCTTTTACTTCATGTGGTTTGAATGTTTACATTGGATTGAAAATATCTAAAGGGCAAGAATTTGAATATATACTGATTCACCCCGTCTTAGTATATTGGTGTGTTCAACAATGATAACCTATAAGAAGGTGTAAGATGTTATTTTTAGCCTATTGTTAACTATTCCCAAGGTGGGCATGGGAGTTTTCCATAATGGAGTGCTACATGTGTGGAGGTGGTTATGACAGGTGTAAGTGTCATTAATTCATTATTTGTAACCTCCCAATGTGGGTGTTGGATTTTATAAGTTTGGGCACCATATTCTAGTGACTTTTTATGTAAGCTTGCATTTTCCTATTTAATAGAATATTGAGTGTAGAAAATGAATTGTATGTTTATAGACCTACATAGGCAAAATTAGAGTGGATGGAGGATTGACTGAAGTGATTGTATTGTAATCTAATTTGAAGATAATATAGACTTGTCCTTTTTTTGTGGAGTTCTCTCTTGGAAGGGTTTCTCCACATAAATCACTATATCATGTGTAAATCTCTTGAGTTTGTTGATTTCTTTTATTGTTGATTTACATGTTTTATATCCATTTTGGCATTCTATAGATTAAATTTTAGATTTGCAACAATATTTCAAATTTCTATATTGCAGTGGTTTTCCTTCATTTATAATAGACATTAATCACAAGAACATTAATATTTTAACCCCAAAGCTAAGAGAAGAGTGTTTAAAAACTAAAATATAGAATCCTTTTCCTTGAAATTAGAAAGTAAAATGTATTACTATATCAAATTGAATGCTTCCAAACCTTTTCAAATGAAACATTTTAATTAATTTTATTCACAATAAACTTCTCAAACTCAACATCCCTTGGTGCATCCTTCAACAAATTTATGAAAAACAAATGAAAGACATTATGATCATGTATTAAAAAGAATTGATTTGAATGTAAAATTATGCAAAATTTTGAGCAAATGGCTTACACTTAAACTACCTAATTTTAGTACTTACCTTTAACAATTAAAATGGACCTTTATTTAACATTCACCTCGGTTAAATAAAAAGGTGAAAGCTATGACATATAGATTCAAAGATTTGATTCTAACTACTTATAATACAATCACAACTTGTGGCTCAAAACGTGATAAAACATATTTTTTTGTGTTTGTATTACACCAACACATTACAAATTTATATTAACTAATTGTCATAATAAGATAGCAATAAAATTTCAAAGGCATTCAAGACATGATGCATCTAGAAATCTCTATATAACATAAAAAAATTATGTCTATGATTTCTTTTGATTTGTAAGATTATTGCATTTTAACATAGCTTTTCACATAATGTCTCCTTAAACAACTATATAATATTACTTGAATGTTCTATGTCATAAAAGAAAATTATGAATTATTCCTTCTTATGGTTAACACATTAAATGTCACTTTTAAGTATATGTTGAAATGATTGTCAACGTTACTAAATTTTAATACCTTCAAATTATTTCTCTTAGAGAATCATAAAAAATATTCTAAATTATCACACCCACATTTTTAAAAAAATAGTAACAACACATAAAAGTGCTATCAAATGGCCAATAGGCATATGTATTTATAGTCGTATTAGCCAAATAATATACTAAATGAAACTAAAAATATAAATATATAGTTTTGTCCTAACACAACTATAAATATGATAAGACCTTTAGATACTATTTCTAGTATGCAATTACACTAAAATATTACATCAAAATGAACTTACAAATAAATAAGAATTGGTATGGGCATATAAATTCCACCATTACACTTATATCTAGTTTTATACATAATACATCTCTTCAAAAGAGTTAGAGATGTCTTCTACTTCTTCACACATTTATGCACTTGTGGTAGCCTCTATCTCTTTGTGATCTAATCAAGCTTCCACTCCCACAAACCACATGGAATCTAATCTCCTATATGCCTTCCCTTAGGCCATGCCTACAAGTGGTAAGGTTGATTTATATTCCATGTGGACTCTAGTTCTTTCTAAGAAGGATCATGTGATTGCTATTGTCAAGTTTTCATCTACTTGAGGAATCCTTTACATGCCATGATCTCATCAAAGGATGCCAAGGGATCTTATAAATTCAAGGATTCTTCTGACCAACTACCCAAAACATTTCGTGATTACCTTTTTGGAAATTTTCAAAGTACTTTTATGAATTATGGAGTTTTTAGAGGCAATGACAAGAGTATTAGCAATCTTTCGGATCTCAACCCTGGTAATCTATATTTACATCAGTGAGTGTAAAACTTGAATATGGAAGGGAGTCTCTATTAAAAAAATTAGATCATGTCATGGAAATGACATTTTACTAAGATAATGAAGTGGATATGTAAGAGAAACATTGATCCAACATCTTTTAGTTGATAGACTCAATGTCTTTTTATCTAATCAATGATTAGATTTCATCTTTTGGAAGCCTCTAGTGAAGGACTAGATCAATATCTTCTCATTTTCCTAGGAATTTTTCAGAGTGGAACTTATGTCTTTAGAAGATAGGAATGTTATTATTGGCTCTAGGCCTTGGTTCATGGAGGATTACACCTTAAGCCTAAAACCATGGCGCCACTCCTTAAGATTCTTTCACCTCTACTCCTATTTGAGTACACATTTAACAGTATTTTTTGTTACAATATTGTTTCTTTTCTTGTTATAAGTCTAGAGTAATTCTATCAATTAATTCTTGGATGTTTCCCAAGAAACCATAGAGCACTTGCATACCACTTATACCCAAATTTGTGTGGAAATAGATTTAGATAAGCATTGCCTACAAAAATCACTTTGAAAAAAGGTGGGAGATCATGGGTGTAAAAATTGGATTTTCTTAACATCTCCTTTTTGTGTTTCTTATGTTATGAATATGGTCATATGGCTTCTCACTACCCTAAGAAGGGCTCGTATCCACCCTAAGGTTCTAAGAAGTTTTCATCTTTGCTAACTTGGTGGAAAGGGGATGAACCTCACCACCTCACTAATTTTCCACAACAGGAGAAGTAGGCTTCTCAAGTTGCTATGTATGATTCAAATATTTTGGAGACCTATTTAGGCAAAGAGGTGGATCGAGAGACTATTTTCTCGCCATCAGGTGATAATGCCAAACTAGAAGGGAGGGCCGAAGTCCCTTTTCAATCCATGTGGATTGATCCTTACATTGACATAATAGTTAATGCAAAGGCACCTATAGTCACAAAGGACTCAAAGGAAGGGATGATTCTTTCTATGAAGTCTTGTTTGGATGACAAATTGTAAGTCATGCACTCAATTGAGCATAAATGAATATAGGTGAAAAAAGAAGAAGGTTCACTCACAAGGGAAGATCAAACATCTAATTATTTTAAGATCTTCTTAGAATTTTAGAAAGGATTCTCTAGGGGCTCTTGAGGCAATTTGTTAGTGTCATTTCTTGGAATATAATTGCATGCTTTTTAAAGAAGAGGATCATGTTTTTTAGATAGAAGGTTTGAAGATTTTTTTAAAATTTTGAGAAATATATATCTATATTAAAGGATCTCATGTGCTCATTAACTACCAAAAGCCAGACTTAAATATTTTTTTTTGCAACTGCTAAATACCTAACCCAAATTAATCGGAAAAACAAAATACATATGTTTAAAATATTAAATATAATATATTTATAATAAAAATAAATTATAAAAGATACATTTCATATTATGTTTTTTATTTAATTTTTATAAACAAAACAAACTAGAACTAAAAATATTAACCACTACAGGTATATGTCTCCAAATAAAGACAATGAAATAATATATTTATAATAAAAACAAATTATAAAAGATACATTTCATATTATGTTTTCGTTTATTTTTTATAAACAAAACAAATTAAAACTAAAAATATTAACCACTGCAGGTGTATCCAAATAAAGACAATGAACCATCCTTTTAAGCTACATAAGTAGCTAAGTAGGTCCTCTCCTGTCTTCTAATTAGTCTCCAAAGGAAGCACTATCTTTGATATAGTAAAGAACGAACAAAATAGTCCGCTCATTTAAAAGTACATAACAGAATGAAAATGGTGATCACACACAAGTGAAAAAACACGCCCCGGCTGGGCTTAATATCAAATTTTAGCCTCTTTGTAAACATTTGAAACGCAAATGCAAGCGCGCTGCCAACCAAATACGATGTGATGGTTGCAACAGAGATTTCACATTTCAAAAGCGATCTATATTTGGAGAAAGATTCCTCATCCTTACTTTTCAACTTCTCAAAATCATGGGGTATTATGACGATAATGGTGGCACTCATAAATGCTACTATTGCCCACAAGATGGAGGCTAACAACGTCACACCAGACATATCGGACAGCATATATGTATCTAACCACCCCAAATAAGTGTCTTGAAACTGTTGCTGAACTAACCACTCGACAACCACTGAAAGAGAAGTGATGAAGGCTGCAGTGTCAGAGAAAATGAACAATCTGAAAAGTTTACCAAATGCCATCTTGGCAGCTCCATAGTGTATACTCTTTTTGTCATCCTCAATTCCCCCAGGAATTTGAAAGATGGCTGCAAATGTGATGGTGGCAATCAGTGATGCCACAACCATGTGTGTATTTATGATATCTTTGTCTATCCCTCGCTTCGACTTTCGTTTTGGTTTCAGTATCTTTGTGATGATGGCGCAATTAGGGTTGTCTTTAGCTGCTGCTGATGCTATGTCCAGGGCACTCATCCCTTCATTGTTCAGGGCTTTCACGTCTACACCTGGAAATGAGACAAGGTATTCCAGTAGCTGCACTCACAACAAAACCATATTGCATTACATCTCTTAACATTCGAATAGGCCTTCTCACGAAGTCTTAAGTTTGAAGATAATTCATAATTCTATTTCTCCTATCAAATTCTGAAGCTGCATAAGTAGGCATTGGCAATCAATAATTTAAGAGTCTCTCACTAATTTTGAATCTTTGTTTCTTCCGAGTGTAACATTGTCTATTAGACTAGAATCCTATTTTATGAGCTATAAATTTTTAAAATTATTTAAAATTTTGAATTAATTATTATATTATAATATAATTTTAAAAATTATAAAACTAAGAATTTGATTAGTTATGTTATTTTTACAAATTATTCTTGTTAATTTTATAATTGTAAGAAAAAAAAATTCTATTGCTATTCAATGTTTTTTAATTTGTATCAGAAGATTTCTTTTAATATTTTGTGTTTTAAGTTTAAATATTTGTAATAGTGAAATTTGCATGTCCATACCATTTCTCATTTATTTTTGTGCCTATTTTAAGAGAGGGCCTATATATATAGACAAATGTCATAATTTTGGGTAAAGTAGAGCCCCTTGCGCATGCCATGTGCTTATAGATTTATGCATATAACAATACATTTATGTCCCACCTTATCCAAACCTACACACGTTGTGTTACATTCACCTAAATCATGCCTAAATTATACTTATATGTACACATATCCCTATACATTCTATTATCCATTTGATTTTGCCATTCACATATCTTGGGTCATTTTCATGAGCTTGGGGTCAAGCCATGATCATGAACTTGATCCCTAAAAATTCAAAATTCAAATTCAAAATTTGGCTAACTTGTACCCATTCCTTTCTTGCCAAGAGATGGCTAAACACAACTTTTTACATGGTCTATTTTTATGTCCTTGCATTTAAATCCAATCGATAGCATCTACTCATCATCTAAGTATTATTGACTTATCGTTCATATTTAATGAAGGAAAAACTTTAGTGTGGTGCTCTAAAAAGAATCTAGATATGCACATTCATCCTAGGAGCATCTTACAATTTAATATATGTCTCATTGTGACTTAATGACAAGCCATTTGAGGTATTTTAAAATACTTCTAGTCTTAAGATCATCAATAAAGGAAGAGCAATGAGAGGCAAACTACATAAATTAAAAAGTACAAGTGCACATTTATCAAGGTTAGATATGCACATTAAAGGAGAAATATGTAGATGTAGAAAAGACCTAGACCTGTGGACTCAACTTGGGATAGAGCATAAATATTGCACATAATTTTAGGAGTTGCATTAGTACAAAGGATTCGATCCCAGATAAAAGGCAAGCTAAATTCAAAAATATACACCATAGTCATACATTCTTTAGTCATAGAGCTATGCACATTAATTTGTTGCATTTATTTTTATACTTTATCATTTAATTGAAGAATTCAATATCCTACATATTCACAAATTTATTAATTGAAGTTAAGTGCACCTATGCGTATGCATTTGATTTGACTAGCCTACATTAAATTTATGAAATTATTAATATCCTTTACATTTTGGTGAACCTATTTTATCTTGTATGGCCTTGCTTTCCTCTATGGTTTTTAGATGTATATTTTTTCTTAATTTTTATATCCCACTTCTACACATAATTTCTCATATTCACCTTTGTCATTCATTGCTATTTTTTTCTTATGGGATTTTATGTGCTCAATCACATACATTATATTTTACCCTCTAACCCACCCTTACCATTGCTTTAATTTTTACAATAAATTAAAATTTGATTGGGGGCTAATATTCTAATCTATAATAGATTGTACATTTCTTACATATCATTTATTATGATTTTTCATCTCTATTTCTTAAGTTTTACAATACCCTACACTTCTCATCTTTGGATAGACCCTTGTTTTACATCATGTACTCTCATATCCTTTGTATTCATTCATGCACCCCTTACTAATTTTGGCATGTTTATATAATTTGTGACATGTGATCCATCCATCTTTGATTTGTCTAATAGGGTGATATAGAAAAATAGTATATTCCACATTTTGACCTGAATGGAGCACTTAAATAAGACTTTTTAATAATGTTTTCTCTTTCTATACCTTATAGAAAGCCAACTATTTTGAATTTGAATATGACATGAACAAGTAATTTTTTATATTTTTTGTGTAATTGTAAATATATATTTTTTAATTTTAAAAAATATTTTTTCCCATTTTAAAAACATTTGTTAGTAACTTATTCTATATTCTCTATAGTATTTTTGAGTGATATTATGCTATATATCATATTTTTTAAAAAAAGATAAATTCATAATTCCTAAAGATAAATCAATAACACTAATATCTATGGTACACATATTTTTCAAAAAAATATATGCCTTTTCTTTTTCTATATGTGTTAAATAGAGACCTTTATAAGCACTAGGTAAAAAACCTATGTTCACTAAAAAATAGAAAATAAATATGATAACTAAACCAAATATATTACTAATTATTCTTTTTAGAAAAGATTACTTTGAGGGATACAATCCTACAACATCTTATGTTATGGTGACTTCATTTGAGTGTCCAAACCTTGATCCAAATTATTATTTTTTTTGTCAAAATCTAAATGACCAAAAGGAGGAGGGAAACATAAAGTGATTGAAATGAAGGACCTTTCACCTTCATTTGAAGGTCCTTCATATGATGGACCTTAAAAGGCAAGTCCTCCATATGAAAGATCTTCAAATCTTTTTAAATGAAGACCTCCTTCATTTGAACGAACTTGATTCAAAGGGCCTCCATTCAAATGTACCTTCCTATAGGTTTTTTCACTATGAAAATTTTGAAAATAAAAAAACAACCCTTCTAGTTAACCCCCCTTCATTCGAACCATATCTACATGTGGGAGACATTTTACATTCAAATAATAGACCTTCATTTGAAGGGATTTAATGGTTTGTTCCTTCCAAAACTCATGGACACACTTTTATACTTTCATCCCTTATGACATTATATCACACAAATGGCATCACTTTGTCTAGGGAAGCATTATATCATCAATATGTTCATTTTCATCATTTATGTATTTTATCGTCCCCCACCCATTTTATAACTATCTCCAACAAATTCAAAATAAATACAAAAACCCCATTTAATCCTCCACCATCCATCTCTCAACTACCCAGCCAAATTGATCTTCATTGTCAACCTCTCAACCATTTTTCAACCAATCTTGATTGTTGATCATCCAATTGAAAAAATTATAAATGGACCCTTATGTGAGCCATTTTTATCATGAACTAGAACACAACATCATGTTGCTACGATAAGAAACCACATTTCATCTTTCAATCAATAAATCTCTAGAGCACAACTACAACTACGATACAATACGAATAAAATTTGGCTAACATTTATATTTTATTGAATTTTGTTTTATTTCTTTGCTCCAACCAGTGTTTCCTTAAGTGTAGATTAAGGGTTTTTATAATTTACATTTGAATCCTTTGTTTTGGTCTACATTTTTGTACACATTTTTGGCACACTCGATGTGACCTTGTCCCTCTTTAACCTTAATTTTTGTAGTTTTTTCTAACCCAGCCTTGCAAGTTTTCATTCTTTTGTGGAGAAATTTAGGGGTGAACTTTTACAGGAGCCACAATTTAGGCAAAGATGAAGACACAACCCTAGTTTTGAAAGATTCACTTATATCATTCTGATGGATAGGATTTTTTATATTATTTTTCTACTACAGTTTTAGAATCATCTAAGAATCCTACAGTCCAAAAATTAGACTTATATCATTGATATTGAGTGTGTTATTTTAGTTTTATGATTTATAAAGATTTAGTTATATCATTTAAAGGGATAGAAATTTTTGTACAAATATTTTATTAATGTTTTAGGATCCCCTAAGGAAGACACTGTCCAAAAATCAAATTCAAATCATTAATAATGTGTGAGTTATGCCAATTTTATGCTTTTTCATAAATCTCCTTTCTAGGTCATAAATCAATGATTATTTTTATATCTTTACATTTGTGGAAAGATTTCCAAAATTTATTAGGGGTCTATTTTTGTATTTTTATTTTTTAGTCCAAAAACATTACAAAATAATCAGATTTAAGTTGAGTATGTGGTAAAAATCTAGAAACTATAGTTTCAGTGGACTATTCAATCTTGTGGTGAGCATACACACACACACACACACACACACACACACACACACACACACACACACACACACACACACACACACACACACACACAGAGAGAGAGAGAGAGAGAGAGAGAGAGAGAGAGAGAGATTATTTATAATTTTTCTAAGGATTTAATTACTGTCAGTGCATTTCTTGTAGCAAAACTACTTTTTCAAGACTATATCTAAAACAGCCAACTCATTTTGTGTAGCTACATTTATCAAAGACCATCTTTGTACTCACTAGTTTAGTTGCACAATTATTTAATGCTTTAATGGGAATTAACATTGTTTTCTATGCTTGTGAGGGCTTGTAAGTGTGTATTCTCTCTCCTCACAGTGAAAGGTAATCTTGTAGATCAAAATCACTTTATAGTTCATTTCTTTGTTTTAATCCTAAGGACTTAAACCCCACCCTTAGCATTAACCCATTCTTCATCATTACTGCTTCTACCACCACTACTCACCCCTCCAGTGTCATTACCACTAATGTCCTACCATTTATTACTTAAATCCATTTTTCCACTTATCCTTTTTTTTATGGCTTAGATCTTGGTTATACCATCTTCAAATATCTATTATGCACCTAATGTACCACATGCATATGTCTCTTTTATTTTCCAATGCTGGGTCTACCTTCAACCCAATCATCATAGCTACTTCCATATATAACACTACATCGATACCTTAAATGCCTTTATGTACCATAACTCCTCTATGCCATTATCCTAATCTCTTACCTCACATGCTCATGTGCCAATACACACCATAGTTGTCCCCAACCCTCATTAGTCATTATTTCTTCATCCACTATAAGTGCATTATTTCAAGAAATAGATCAATTTGAAAAGAGAGTGGGCATTAAACCAAATGGACAAGATATTGATGAATTTAAAGATGTTATACATATAACACTATCTTTTGATAGTATGGCATATGTGCACTAGCTATGTGTTTGAAGGCACCTCAATTTTTAATGTATAATGGAAAAGGAACTTACCCTATACCAATTTAAGATTGAATTCACAATTTAGTTTGTATACTTACTTTATCATGATAAATTATATTAACAAAACTATTTCTTTAGACTCTAAAAGCCTATGGTATTGAGTGGTTTTTTTCTTCCTCAAGGGTCTATGCACTCATTTCTTGGTTTGATAAAATTATTCCTAAAATAATTTGATCCACATGCTACCATATAAGCATGCATGCCACCAAACATTAATACCATAGTACACAATTTCTGGTGTAGCTCCTTGCACCATGCACAATGTACATAGTGCTGAGAACCATGTAATTTATCTATGCACAACTCCTTGGTTCAAGTTCAATTCATGAAGTGCTTAGGACTATACAACATAATTAAATTTAATCACCTAGGTTGTTTACAACCATCTGCATTTAATGCATTATTAATATAGTGCCAAGGATTATTTCATATCTTTATTGACAGCTCTATCTACATTTCATAGCACATTTTCATAGCACATTTTCACCCTCACATATTATTGCAAAAAAGGGGCATATTTTAAAACTCAATTGATAACATCATGCAACATCTCAAAGTATCATGCAGTAGTCACATGCATCTTGTAGAGCTATTTCATCACATGTCATTTGTTATCACACTAAACATATATAAATCTAATTATCATAATTTGAAGCATCATACATGGGAGGCCAACTAGATTGACTTTAGTAATGACATTTATCTTCATAATAAATCTATACTATAAGAATATGGGCATTACCTTAGAGACATTTTAAACATTAGATAGGAATAAATAGAAAACCACATGCATATCCATGATAGTGTTCCATGCATAGAATGTGTAGATTAATAAAATGGTGTGTTCCAGTTCTCATATTCTTCTTTGTCTAATAATCTTATCTCCATATTACTTTTGCATGATTACAACACATCTAGGTCCTCATCTAGTATTATCCCCTATACTATCTAGGATCTAATTTATTAGTATCAAAATTGTTCATCTTGTATGTCCTATCAAATGAGATTAGACTATCTAATTGATGTTAAACCACAAGATTAACCAAATTACCTTCCAAGTCATTTCAAACATGTTTGGATGTCGAGGAGCAAGATGTAGTCCACATGATAATCAAAGATGAAATTTTAAAGGCTATTTGAAAACACTAGACCTTTTTGTTCTATTGATTTATATAATTCATTGAATTGGTGGGTCCATCGATACAATTAATATGTAAATCTTTTGGTGGTTGATTCTACCTAGATTTCAAGTGAATTTAGACATTTTTGTGTTTGACATAGTAAAATAGATCTTGATGTTATAGATAACTAGTTAGATTAGTTAGAGTTGTGTTTTTCTATAAATGCCTTTTATGATGAAGAAAAGATCAAGATTGCACTTCTAAAATTTTCATCACCTATCAAGAAGTGTTGGCAAGTCCATGCACTTTGGGAGGAAGACTAGATATGAAGAAGATCTAATCCTAGTTGGAAAATTTTCCTTGAAGCCTTCAAGGATAAATATTATCCAGAGTATTTATATGGTGATTGCTACATTTAATGGCAAGAACTATGACAAGGACATGATTAATTAGTTTTGTGCCTACACCAATGCCTTCCACAATCTCTATGGGGTGAAGTATAAAAGTTTGTCTCATTTGTTGGTCACTTGTAAAATCATTAAATTAGTTTTCTTAAAAGAACACAAAACTTAGATCAAAGGAGCTTTGATCAAATGTCTTCCTACATCCACATAGGAAAGAACTTTGATTGAGGCTCAAATAAATTATAAAGGGTTTGGTTGTACCTAAGCCCACCTCATTCCTCTTTGAGGATTAAGGACATTCAATTGAAGGAAATTTGATTGATGATCCTAATATTAACGATTCTTCAGTCAAAGGTACTTGTGTGGCACCTAAGTGGTAGGAAATTCCCTCTAAACCATACTTTAAGATATTGTTGAACAAAACATGCTAATTTAGATCACAGTTTTCATGATCATATCAAGTTATCAAGACACAAAATTTTGGACAAGCCTAATCCTACAATAAGATTTCCAATAAAAAATGGATCTTAATTATTTTATTTTTAATTATATTTAATTTATATTTTTTAATCAAAATAGATTTTTTATTTAAAAAAAAAAATGTTTAACACACATTAAAAAATAGCAACAATGATGGTGACAATAGAATGGGAAGAGGTCCCATGGATGTAACCTCCTTGGCTTGGGCTTGCTAAAAATTCCTAGGTTAACTAACAAAAAACAAGAAAAATAGAAAACAATGGATATTTTTAGAAAAATAAGAATATTATTTGTATTGATGTCCTTTCAAGTAATAAAATTAATTTGTGTATATAAGAAAAGAGATATGTGTTATGGTAAAATATGTATGTAAATTAATAATATTCTTTATTGAAAAATTAATAATAAATAAAATATACAACAAAAAAATTATAAAAATATGTGTACTTTAGATATTAGTGTTAGTGGTCAATGTTTAAGAACTTGTGAAAATAGTTTATTTCAAGCTTAAGCTGTGCATTATAGAATAATATTACCAAACAAAAAATGCCATAAAGTATAAGAAACACCTTATTAACAAATATTTTCAAATGAGATAAATATGTTTTTGAATTTTTTTAAAAATTAGAAATAGAATCTACATAGGAAATTTAAAAAATCATTAGTTTACATTATCTTCAAATTCTTTGTGATTTTCTTGCTATAATTGAGAAAAAGTAATTTTTTTATAAAATGTTAAATTTCTCAACCCACTTAGGCCAAAAAGTAAGACACATCTTTATGTTGTCACCCCTATGCAATGTTAGGAATGTTTGTGTTAGATCATCTTAGATTCTTCAGTCATCATAATGGTCTATGACCATTCATTTAGTACAAACTAAAGATGGCCTAGATCAAGATAATGGTAGAAACCAATTACTACATGACTATGATTGAGGGTAGTCAAGGCTAAAGGGAAAATGAGATAAATCCTCCATGCAAAAGAAAACACCTTTTTCAAACTAGAATAAACCATTTAACATAAGTAAATACTGTACCAAACACATACCCAATAACCATGCCAACATAGACTTTTCATGAATAGAAGAATATGTCCTATGCCTAGAAATAGAGAGTTCCCATGAACTAAATGTGGAGAACATAGACCTTGAAGATACATATGTAGATGAAAAGAATATATTCCTTTTACTAATGTGGGTACTATGGAAGCCATTAGTTTTTCTAGTGAATGGTGGTAGCATGAAGAACATCATTTCTAAAGATACTATTACATGCCTAAGTTTTCTAATCATGCCTCATATGTAGCCATATAATTTGGGATAGATCAATCCCTATAGCAATAGAGGTATACATATCATATGTCAATGATACTTCTTTTATGGTATTCATCATCTCTTAAAGAGATAAACATATGGCATTGTGCCAATTGATTCTAGTGACATAATCCATGGGAATCCCCACCTTCATAAGAACCAAGGTGTTTACATGGACAATCCATAGAGCATCACCATATTAGTGTGTGGTAAACATGCCTATACATTTAATTGTAAGGATGTCCTTTAGAATAGTTATGATGACTATCTTCATGAAGGGGTGAATGATCTACATGCTATTATGTAAGCACATGTTGGTCACCAGACACTAGTACCACAATGCACAAGTGCATGTGAAGCTTCTTGATTCACACCATGAGCCATGTGCATAGTACCAAGAACCATGATACACATTTACACACAACTCCTTGCATTATGTACAATCCATGCACCACTTGGAACCATGCCACTTAATTCATAAGTTATCTACCAACCCATGTGCAATGATTTACATCATGAATCATTTACAAATTACCAATTACTATGCCATGCATCTCTATCAACAACTATATCTATGTGTCATGTCATACTTGCACCTTCACACATTAGCATACACAAGGCATGTAATTTGAAACTCAACATAGAATGTCACACCATAATCCCATGCATCTCCTAGAGTCATTTTATGGCATGCACCACTTTTTAGCATGTGACACATCTAAAATGCTAACCATCAAAAGATGAAGCATCATGATTGAGAGGCCAACCAACTCAACTATAATAATGATCTTTGCCTTCATGATCTTGTAAACTATAATTATGTGCATCTATAGCATAAGAAGATAGATATTAGCTATAAATGTACATCTATATCATAAGCGCGTATAGGCATTAGTTCATAGATATATTAGACATTAGATAGGATTAAATACACAACCACACATCTCCATGAGAGTGTACCGTGTACAAAATGCATATATTAATAAAATAGTATGTACCAATTTTCATATTATTCTTTGTTTAATCATCTTGTCTACATATTTCTTTCACATGCTTATAACACATCTAGTTCCTTATCTAGAAAGTTATCCCATATACCACCTATGATTTAGATCATAGTTAAAAGTTAACATAGGACTTAGAATTGTAGTTGTCAATCGATCTGAAAGTGCCTAATGGTCAAATGCAAACATTAATGATTGTGTCATTTGATTTAAATCTTTATGCTAAATATGATTTCTTACTTACATGATTTTGATTGCAAAACATCTTTATTAAGGGACTCCTTAAACAAATTCAAAGCAATGTATACTTGAAAATAATTTTACTTCTTCCATGGATTTGCACATGTTAAAACTATAGAATCCAAATTACTAGCACAAAATCCCTTCAAGTATTGTTGCTCCAATGAATATGCTACATATCCTTCAAAATATCAAAATTCCAACAACTTTTTAAAGGGTAATTGCACATGAAGGAAAGTGTTCATCAAGTTGCTAACACTTCCAACTTTTCTTCATTCAAACCAAATGCATGTAGGAATTTTACTAAACTCCAAGAATCTATGGATGATTTTATCAAAATTATATTAAGTGATAATTTACTTACAATCCCTTTCATCCATCCATTAGATCTCAAAAACCATTTCGTATAACATATAATGATCAATAATTTTGCAACTATCACCTAGTTAAAGGATATTACACTCAATCATGTATAGGTCTTAATCATAAGCTACATAAGATGTCATTGAAAACAAAAAAACCAAATTTGAAGGTGTTAATGATAATGTAAAGTCATCCATTGCAACTGCTAATAGTCAATTACAAATTTACACAAATTGTTTCTCACATAATTTGAACAATGTTGTTGCACTTAATATAGATGATAATGTAATGAGGATAATGAATATATATTGCGTGATCATGCCTTTGAAAAATATTGAACCTAAAGCTACATCTTTATCTCTCCTCCATCTACTTCAACAATTATATTAAAATTATGATGACGATTTCCTACGAAATAACTATTATGGGCCATTTTATATACCTAGTAGTCTCTATTTCACATCTTTAACTTAGTTCCTAATTTATCCAGCATGCCAATATAATATATGTAATAGGAAATACATATTCAATAGCAATATTAAATATTAAGTGTATGCACATTTCGGGATTTTGTTTATGACTAATGAAATGTTGACCAATACATTCAGATGCATCATTTTGAAATTTAGATTGGGGCCTAAAGAACTACCAATATTATTTCATGTTATACCATCATTAGATATATTTGGTGTAATACATTGTAGACACTGGATTGAGCAATGCAAAGTTGTACCTTCCATTGTATGCCAATGCATTAAGTTTGAACATGAAAGAGAATTAATAAAATTTAAAAGAGCTCATTACAAGACAACATCTAATGTTATTCATTTTGTATTAGAAACATGTGCAAAAACACTTGATGTTGCACCTTATTAGAGGCATGATACCATACATGATTTATACAAGATACACTTTGATTAAATTGAAATAACACAAAGAAGATTGGAAAGAGAAGTTTATCCTACGAAGGTTGATGAACCTCAAGTGACATGACTAAAGGTCAATATTTGAAAGGCTCTTTATAGATCATTGCCTTCTAATGACTATATGAACAACAAATTACTCATGTATGAAGGAAAAATATTAAGATAGAACAACAATCAAAATCAAAATTGAAAGTTTCTCAAATACTCAAATTTCATACACAAAATACTATTTGGAGACCAAAGCAAGAAGTTGTGTGAACTAAATGTTTATCTTTCCACCACAACCATAAGTTAAGAAACAATGATGAATAAGAAGATAAATATGTAATGTTGCACCTATGGAACATGTGTTTGTTCTTAGAATGAAGAAATAATAAGAACAAACACATGTCATTGAAAAGGCAAGAAAAGAAGAACAACTAGTAAAAGAACAATAAGACAAACTGGATGGATGTACTTTTGGGAAAATGATGATCTAACGGATGAGAGAAAGATGTGGTGCCAAAGGTGGCACCTAAAAGGTTTGTTCCATGATTTATGAGCATAACTATAACATCACTCTACTTAAACATCACATTCTTTAATGTTCAAATAGTCAATAGCAATTTTACATCTCATTCCTATCAAAAAGTGGTAAGTAGTTGTCCCACTTTTATTCGCCAAATTTTACGTTTGACCATGGAACTAGATGATGTTTAAGAATAGCCCTATAGCATATATCCATATATACCTATAGGTTGGATTTTACCTTCAGCCTTCTTATTTCTCTATTTCTTTCATCACTTTCACCCTTTTTATTATGCCTTGTTTGTTGTTGGTTTTCACATTTATGTCACCTTCTATATTTAGTTTTATACTTAATCTGCCCCACATAGAGGACATTGTTAGTTTTCATTCATCCTTTGCCTCCTACATCCTTTTTATGCCTATACTTACTCTGACTTTTACTTTTAACCCCCACTTAGGTTGCCCACTTGCCATTGTTTTTCCTTGTTTGTCTCTTATACTTTATGTCCCTGGCCTTTATTCAACAAGTGCATGATAGTAGCAAAAAAGTTTGAAATTATATAGACTATTAAACATGATGGAGAATATTGACCTATTCTTTGTACCTCTTTATTTTGTAATTATTCTAACCAAGCTTAATAGTGCAATATTAGTGAAAAATAAGATTGTTTAAAGTTTACTAGAAAACAGAATTTTTGGAAAACAGAAATTTCCAAGACATTAGAATAAACCCGAGAATATTAGAAGCCTTAAGATGTTAGAAATTTCTGAACTTAGACATCTCTAGATATAATATACAACTATAAAAATAAGGTGGGGTCTCCGTATAACCACGTTAAGGTAATAAAAATCAGTCAAATCAGTTTTCTATAATATGCTCTATTTTATTTTTTTACAATGCCCTATTTTTCATTTTTCTTGGTTGGATTCACTAAAAACCATTTTACTGGAACATTTGCTACAAATACAAACATTACTTCAAATTCCTTTCAATAACAAATAATCCGTTTACACAGCCCCACTCTTGAACAAATAATCCGTTTACATAGCCCTACCCTTGAACAATGTATAGAATGAACAGAGAAAAATGAATGATTGGAACCAAAAAAACAGGAAGATGGATAAAGCTAAGGATGGCAAACCTGGGGGTCCACTCCATTTTTTGCTGCCAAATGTAATGCTGTATTGTAATAAAGGTCATGGTCACGGCTCACCAATTTCGCTACTTTTTCTGCCTTTTTGTCTGCTAGTAGATTCTGCACTACCTCAAGTTGATTGTATTCCACGGCAAAATGTAGAACAGATTTGTGATCTGAACTGCGGATTTCGATACAGTCTGGCATTAAGGACATAAATTCACTTATTATATTCCAATGGCCTTTCATCGCTGCTGCATGAACTGCGCACCTTCCAGACTTATCCTTCTCTATCATTAAGTCGTTATGCCAAGCATGAACATTTAGTATTGCAACTACAACCTCAAGTTTCCCTCCATGCACAGCTGAATGCAAGAGGGACATCGCACCTGTATCCAATTCAATTCAACCTAACTTATTCCATGCAATCTGAAAACTACTTGAGCAAATAATGTGTAAATTTTTTACCTTCCCCGTAAGTTGGCTCTCTAGGAGATTGATGGGTTTCGGTTGTATTGTTATGTGGCAGTGCTTCCAACAAATATCTGACTGTTTTCACGTGGCCATATTTTGAAGCTATTATTAGAGCCGTCTCTCCAAACTTATTGCATTGGGAGGCACAACTACTGTTCTGTTGAAGGAGAATTTCGACGAGATCTGGATTACCGCTTTTAGCAGCTTCGTGCAGTGGCGTATTGTCATCGTTGTTTCGAGCTCCAGCCAAAGAGGGTTTCACTTGAAGAATCCACTTAACCATATGTTGATGGCCTTCCCTTGCAGCAATATGCAGACAAGTATCTCCTTCGAATGTAAGGTCGCATAGAACATGTGAGAACTGCCGTTGAAAATTTTCAAAGGCAGTAACACGACCAGTTTCCAAAGCAAGGAAGAGTTTCTTATTCATCCTATTCTCGTTTTTCCTATTTACTTACAACTGAACAAGAGTTCGCCACAAAACTACAGCAGTTTTCTAGAAAAACTGAGCAGCAAAGAGAACCCGATGCAATTATTACAGACGAAATAAAGTTAGTGAAATCGAATAAAATATCAAGTCCGGTCGGGTAAAGAGGTGGGCATGAATAATTATGGATGTCGTTTTCAACATTGAATATCGAGGTGTAGGGACAATCCCCATAGTTTTAGACAGCTCATTCACTTTTTACTTCTCACTACTTACAATTACTAGGATAAATATTTAATGACAAAAACTTCTAAACTACAATATATTATTTAAAAAGTGATATAAAAATATAATAATATGACTGCTCATTCATTTTTTTTACTCCACACTACTTAAAATTATTATGTTAAATCTAGAATGACAAAAACTTTTAAAATATAATAAATTTTAATCAACATATAAGTGGCCTATATGCAAATGTGGTTCTTTGTTCTTTTAGAAAGTGTGTTCTAATGATTTTATTTGTAATTGCTAATTCTTTTGATTCATGGATGATGATTAATTGAACATTGAGTGTCTAAAAATATCGAAACATAATAATTAGTCACACAAATGTGTACCAACTTCTAGGTGACGTATGCAAGAAGTTGGGTCCACATATTTAGGGGAAGCATGAGGCAAAAAAAATCCTGATAGGAACGGGATCTTATTTTAAAAAAAGGGGATCTTGTTTAGGCTCGGAGTCTCGATCCTAAAAAAATCCTATTTAGAAACAAGGACTTGTTACGGTTTGGGATCTTAGCCTAAACGTGATCCTGTTTCAAAATGAGATCCCTCTTAGAAAAGGGACCATGTTTCTAAGCGGGGCCCTATTTGTGAAAAGTATTTATTTTTTAAAAATGCCCTCAGAGGTCATTTATTGCCAATAGTGGCATAACGAGAGCGACAAAGCAGAACAAGATCATTATTGTTGATCACTTGCCACTGTCATTTTCCACCTGCCACCTCCTCCCGCTAGACGCTCAATTCCTCAAGACTTCCAAGTAGGTTTTTCATATTTTTTTATGTTTTTTTTTTCTCTAGTTTTAAGGTTTAGGGTAAATGAAAGTATTTGTATTAAATTTTTGATATAAATTTACCTAGTTTTTTATGTAGTTTGATGGTTTAAATTGATAGCATTTTGGGTTTGATACAAATTTAGTGTTCAACATGTAAATTTAGGGTTTAATCTACAAATTTACCATTTTGGGTTTAATTTAAATTTAGGGTTTAATGTAAATTGAAAAATATTATATTTAAATAACCACATGTATGATAACAATATAGATTAGAGAACGTAGAGTTTCAAATTTCAGTTGAAATCAATGATCAATACCACACCAGGTATCTACCTTGAAAACTTTACATCCTAAAACCTAGAAAACCGAAATTCTACCAAGAATTTAATTATGAACCACCTTGACAAGGAAGGGTCTCATGTTGGCATTTTAGATTTACAATTTTGTCCTTTGACAAGTGAATAAGTTTACATTGAAATCGACTAAAAACACTAGTCTTAAAAAGATTCATTTAGACTAACCTTACCCCTCTCTCTCTCTAAATATATACTAATCTGTTGAAGTTAATTCTCTTAACAAAAAACTTATGTATTAGATTCTACATGAATTAAAGCTTGACTATGCCAAACTAATAATCTAATTGAACCAATTGAGTCTAAAATTAGTTTAATCATGTATGTATATATTAGATTAGTACATGTGTTAAGGCTTGATTATGCTAAACTAATCATATAATTGAAACAATCAACTCACCAGTTCAATTGTATACATAATTAGGCTTAATTGAGACCTATGAACCAAATTACATCAATTTAGTGCATACTAGGATGGATCAACCCTAATTTAATGCTTGATTAAAAAATATTACATAAATGATTCAATAAGGTGTGTAGTTTGGGATAACTAAATGTTGAGAATTGATTACATCAAATTAATGTATGTTCACCCTTGATTAGCCCCAATAATCCATCTAATTAAACTCACTTAGTTGATTTAATAAAGTTAGTTAGTATTCAAAACTTACTCTAAAATATAAAAGTATATATTTCATATTAATTTTGTATATAGCCAATATAAAACATTTGAAATTACTAGGATAAATATCTTAAATATATCTATCTATTAAAAGATGCTAAGAGATATGAACTTTTAATATAATTTAAATCATCTTTTCTCTTTTACTTTCTTATTTCAAATTTAAATAGATAGGAAATTTTTGAAAACTCTCTCTCTCTCTCTCTCTCACTCAATCTAACCTTGCCTCTCTCTACCTATGTCTCCCTCCCTCCCTCCTTCCCTATCTACCCTTTGAGTTGTATTTAAAAGGGAAACCTTGATGCATTCTTATACAACTCTAAATTTAACATTTTGAATTTATAAGGGGATCTCAATAGTAAATCATTGAAGTATTAAATTAGATAATTTATATTAAACTAGACATTGTTTAGATTCTATCAACATCTAGGGCATCCCCTACATGTTTACTTGTTATCTTTGGTCATAATTTGAAAAAATCCATTAAATTGGTATGGTTCAATAATAGCCATGTCTTTATATTTACAATAATAGATTCAAACACCCACTTGAAAGGTTAAGGACATGAACATTCTTGAATATTTTTAAAGATTAGATCCACATGTCTAGATCTCAAATATGCACACTCATGTAAGTGATTTATGTAGGTACATGATTGATCTCACAATTATAAAACTGATTTGTAATGTCAAACAACATGACATTGTAAATTTTCAAGCATTCACCCAAGCATTGAAAGTTTCTTCTAGATATATTGACAAATCATTTTCAAAACTCAAACTTCGATATGTTTGCATTGAATTTCTAACTAAGTAGGTTCTTATAAATATTTATTTCATTTTTTTGATTTCATCTATTTTGTCAATTTATTTTATAAGAGTGTACACATTGAAGTTGATTATTGTTTAATTATTTTATTATATATTTAAATGTACATGTATACACATATATGAATAATGTCCATGCATGTATGCATGTGTACGCACATACATATATGTAAATTTTCAATGTAAACTTGATTTAAGTTAAATTAAAGTAGTTCACTCAAATTCATTTGTTTATGATAAATATTAAACATTTATGACAATTATTTGTGATAGAAGTACATACATAATATTGAATTAGTGATAAATTATATTCAAGTTTATGAAATTCTTATTTAGATAGATCTATTTGTATGTTTTCATGATGGATATTTACT
The DNA here is from genome assembly GCA_027924645.1 of Cunninghamia lanceolata. Taxonomy (NCBI): domain Eukaryota; kingdom Viridiplantae; phylum Streptophyta; class Pinopsida; order Cupressales; family Cupressaceae; genus Cunninghamia; species Cunninghamia lanceolata. Next base: position 18,682,926 of record BSBN01000274.1, read on the forward strand.
TACATATGTTCATGTGAAATTTAAGATTTTGATTTATGTATGAGTAATTGTTTATTTATTTTTCTTGTAATTATAAATGCAGGTGATCTCCATTCCAATGGAACAAATACCTACACATGATGAATATCTTAATTAGATGATATTTTACAAATGAAACAACCTCCACCACAAAACCCTCCACCTCAAAGCCCCCCACCTCAAGGACCCCCCAAACACACCCCATAAAAACCTCCCACCCCCTCCACCTGACGAGGCTCACTTGAGAGAAAATATAAATGAAAATATAAATATAATTCAAGAAAAAATTACATTGATCCAAAATGAGCATAACATGTCCCACCATTTAGCATAGCTTAGATCTTCAATGCAAACTATTGTTGATTTAGTTATGTCTATTGATATAGAACTAGACATGGTCTACCTTTGGAGGGAGGAGAGGAGGTGATTTTATGCAGATGGACTCTCATATAGAGAGATCTTCATATTAGTAAACAAACCATAAACCCATATTTTATTGACCCTGTCATAAATCAACCTATACCTCCAAACAAAAAAAGAAATTCAATTAGGTGGTGTATGCATTGTCAAATTGTGGCACATTTTTGGGAGTGATGGTGGATGGTCTTTGATCATAAACCACATGCTCAGTGGGAGGTACCATTGCATTTTTTGAGGAAATTATGGGTAGAGTTTACAATGCGTTTAAAACCCAATCATTTTACATTAGATCATTCTAGGGTGTTAGTAGTGGCATGCCACAACATAGGGTAGGGGCATGTGTCAATCCTAATTGACTTGTTCCTATTCCACCTATCATTGCTCTTGTTTCACCTAGTATTCCTGCACCCATTCACACCAGGTAGTGGTTTCAACATTAGGAGCATTGAATGCTTTCTCATGAAATCTAATTGACCAAGCTACTCACATGGTAGTTGAACTTAGTGGTAGAGGGCATGGAGGAGATGGTGTAGCTGATCTTGACACCTTACACATGTTGACACCACATTTGTGTCAAAATTGCAATCAACCATGTTATGGTCCTGCTCCTATATCCACCTCTTCTGTTACATCAAAGGTCGAATCATTCTTGTATTTACTATATTCTTAATATAATCCTACACAGTTATGTATGTCACATTTTAATTTGTTTCAAGTGCATAATGTACATATCAAAATTTATGTTTAATACATTAGAATTATATATTGTGAATTGTTTGGTGTAGATGGCTAGTTCTAGGACCTCATATTGACTTGTGTCGATAGTTGTACAAGTTGGCACACCTTACAAGGCAAAAAATATTGACCCTAGAAAACTATATGTATCCAGTTCTAATAAAGTTTCTTCAAAACTTAGATATATATTTTAATTTACTTATATAATTTAATTCAAATAGATGTGAAACATTTTTTGTAGTGGGGAGGTCATGCGACTTCCATGTCTGACCAACTAGAAGGTATGGTGAGTGCTCTTCCATCATCAATTGCTATGCATGAGTCATCCTTGGTGTGTATTTTAAAAAAATGTACTAAATGTATACTTTGAATTCACTAGATGTATATTATTTTAAAATTTTAAAATCATTTTTGAATTTATATATTTATATGTCCATATATGCAGGAAGATCTAGCACTATTAGGATAGCCACTGGTCCTACTACTAATCAGGGATAATTTCTTGAGTCATCCACAACATTTTCAGTTCTATGTTAGTAAATTTTCTATGCAATTTCTAGGTCTTTTATATGGTTACATGTTTTGGTAAATATTCTAACCTAATTTGTGCTTCATTTGAATATCTAGGAATTAGCAGCAAAGACTTTTGGTCTAGAATCGATAGCAATACCACCTGGGAAAAAATGTGGGAGCAGATGATCATGATCATATGGTAATTTATGCACACATTTAGTCTAAATTTAAATATTTAACTTCATGATTTTATAACCTATTTTGTGCTTTATTTGAATATCTAGGAATTAGAAGCTAACACTTTTGTTCTAGAATCAATAGCTACACCACCTGGGCAACAAAATGTGGGAGCATATGAGCATGACCATATGGTAATTTATGGACACTTTAGTCTAGATTTAAATATTGAATTTCATGATTTTATAAATTAAATTAAATCAAATCAAACTTAAATCATATATGCACATGTAATCTTTTAAAATTTTATATGATTTCAAGTTTCTTTCTCTTTTACAATGTGAGGTAGGTCAATCTATTTCATGTGGACCAAACAAGCCTCTTCATTATAGTGATGAAAGGACATAGACTATTTATTTCATGGACTATGATGCATGATTTATTTATATGTCACTTGACTATGACTATGTTGAATAGTATTTCATGGATTGGCATATTCTAGTATTTCATGGACTATGATCTATATTTATTTATATGCTAACTATATGACTAACTGTTTCAGTACATGGACTATATATACATATATATTGACTATGCTTGTACATTCCAATATGTTCTAGTATATTTTATTGCTTTATTGAACTTCTCTTAGTAGGTTTCTATCTATATTTTTATTGGTAAGAATTCTTAAATTTAAATTGCATAATTAAATATTATATACCGAAAAAGAACAAACATGGAATGAGACCATATTTTGATAAGAATGTTTAGTATACTAATACAACTAGAGTTAGTGATTATGAATATTTATGTCTAAGATATATATGTCTATGGTACCATTTATGTTCAAATTAAATAAAATTGCATATCATATAATTTATTATTCAACTGTACTATATGTTACTATGAATTAGAAATGCATCTAGTAATTCATTTAAGTTCATTAAATAATTTTACATATTGAATAATTTATTAGAGTTCATTAAATAATTGCAACTAAAACCAATTTATGTGTAATATAGAAAGTGAAATATGTTGAAATTGTGAAACCAACCTCACAGGACCTAGTAAACACTTGCAAAATCTAAGATTAACCTTCCACAAGAGAAAAAAGTAAAGAGAGAAATTTGCACAAAAAAAGATGCAATTAATAAAATGGATAAATGAATTACATGATAGAACATTCTTTTATATTTGCAAGTTAGAAAACCCTAATGTGAGATTCCTAAGTTTTGCTTAAGTGAAATAAAGTAAAGGTTACTTAACTAATTAATCAATATGATTAAATTAATTAAGTAAAGAACCTATCAATCTAACACCCCCTTAAGATGAACTTAGAGAGAAGCTAACAAACTAAGGACAAATGCATGAAAGAAAAGATGGGTCCCAGCAACTAGCCCTGCTGAGATACCCATGTACAGAGTCTCTCACAAATAGATAAAAGGACAAAACCACATGGGAAAAAATCCTCCCCAAAAGAGAGAACAAACCTCCCTACGAGAGAGAGAGAGAGAGAGAGAGAGAGAGAGAGAGAGAGAGAGAGAGAGAGAGAGAGAGAGAGAGAGAGGACTAAGATGTTGCAAATATGTGCATATGATGTGTTGTCATTGATGTCAACATATCTCTTTGTCAGAGACAGTGAAGACAATGCAATTCAATGAAGTAGATTGATCAGCATTCTCAGTGAGATGAAGACAAAGTTTGCAGACCAAAGGGCATTATAGAGAAATGTATTAAGTTGCTCCAGTTAAGATTTGAGAGGTCCGCATGAAGGATTGATGAAGTTATGGCCATATGAGTAGAACTAGATTTTTGTAGTGTTCAGAGGTGACAGAGTGACATGAATCTAGTCTGGATTGATCCACATTGGATTATTATGGTCTGCAGATCTAGAGGTATGTTTTGGATGTCAATGTGTATCCTCACCTCAAGTGGTTCGTGATTTGGAGGTCCGTAAGCAATCATTCTAGTGTGACAGTCATGACAGTTAGTGTTCTTGAGTTTCTAAATGAAGGTGCAAGTGTTTCTAGTGATTTGATGTGGTGTGGTTGTTCTTGTTGATTTCATTGAGCTTCTAGAGGTCTTTGGATCGTGTTCCTATTGTGTTGGTGGTCGATATTGAAGATTGAGTTTGTAGTTGAAGATTTCTTCTTGGATGTTGTTGTTCTTTCCAGTCTTGGCCAACCAGATGCTTGATACGTGTTGCAGATGATCTAAGAAGAGTTCTATGGAGCATGGCATGTTGTTCAAGGAAGATTTGTGTCCCAGCTATGTTTGGCTGATAGCATAATGGTTCACATGTAGCATTTTAAGTCCTGTGATTGTAATTGCTTGTAACACCTATCCTGGAGAATGTTCTAGATAGATGATTGTAAGGCTGACTTTGATGTTTATTCCAAAGTCGATGTCATGTATAAATAAGTGTTGTGAAGTTGTGGAAATGTGGGGAATGTGTGTGAAGATGCAGAGGTAGAGAGCAAGTGTTAAAGGGGAAGAGTAGAGGTATTGTGTGCTTCAATGGAACTAAACCTTGCATTAAGAAGGTGTTGTTTCTTAGTTCAACCTTTTGGAGTTAACATTGTGAATGTTCTTGTAGGCAGTGAGCCTCTTTTGAGCAATGAGCTTTGGGCAATGCGCTCGAAGGCAAGTACCTTCCCATTTTCTATTATTTTAATAAAGAATAAATCTTGTGGGTTAACCCCCACCATGGTTTTTCCCTTAACTGGGTTTCCATGTAAAAATCTTGGTGTTATGTGTGTTGATTATGTTTCTGCTCTTGTGTTGTTGATTCATGCTTTCATGCTTATATCATTAATATGTTTATAAGTTGTAGAAGAAGATCAAATGCAATAGAAGTAAAAGATTTGAGACAACTGATTCACCCCCCCTCTCAGTTGTCTGCCATAATTTCAAGAATTGGTATTAGAGTCGATTCCTCTAAAAGAAGCTTGACCACTTGAGGAGATCCAAGATGTTGACATACAAGATGAATAGTCTGAGATTTGATGGAACAAATTACTCTCTTTGGAAGAGTAGGATGGAGTGTCATTTGCAATGTATGGCTGATCCTTATTGGCTGATAACTAAGGATGAGTATAAGCCTTTGGAGAAAGGTCCTTCAACTCTAGATGAAATCAGATATGTTGAAAACAATATTCAAGCTAAAGAAGCATTATTGAGTGCCCTAACTGATATAGAAATGATAAATGTCCTAGAATTGAAAACTTCTAATGAAATCTAGAAGTTGGAAACTTTTTATAAAGGTGATGCATATGTCAAATGTGCTAAGTTACAGAGCCTAAAGGGTAGATATGAAAGTTTGAGGATGAGTGAAGATGAAAACATCACTTCCTACATGCAAAAGGTGAATGAACTTGTGTGCAGTATCAGGTGTGCTAGTAGAAAACTGGAAGAATCATAGATTGTTGGCAAGGTGCTTAGATCCTTACCTACTTCATACAAGCATAAAGTTGCTTCTATTGAGGAGATCAGGACTATGACATCGGTTACAAGGGATCAGTTGGTTGACAAGCTTTCAACATTTGAAATGAGTGAGTTTGGTGACTCTTCCTAAATCAAAATCTACATTTAAGGCCATTATTTTCAGGAAGCAAAGGTTTGATCTAAGTGAAAGCTCTTCAAGAAAACTAAATAGATATGAGAAGGTAAGGAAGGAACTTAAAGAAGATGAAACTAAGCTTGAAGAACTTGAAGCCCTTATTGCCAAAAGATTACCAAGAGGATCTAGTAAGTATGAAGGAAAGTTGTCTTTCAAATGTTTTGCTTATAATAAGATTGGTCATTTTGCTTCAAGATGTTTAGAGAGGGTTTTAAAGCCAAACCCGAACAAACCTAGGGTTTAGAAGAAGTACTACTATGTCCAAGAAGCTGTTGACGAAGTCACAGATGATGAATCTAATATGGGAAGTACCTTTGGAAATGATTGGGTGTTCATTGCTATCAAAGAAGAAAATCCAGTGCCTACTGAATCTACTAGCTATGTGAATGTCGAAAGTGTCTTGGTTGTTCAAGTTGAAGAAAATGATGAATGGGTGATTGATAATGGATGTTCTCATCATATGATTAGTGATAAAAGTAAGTTTGTAAGTTTGGAAAGATATGTAGGTTGAATTGTGATGTTTGGGGACAATTTAGCTAGTAGAATTCGTGGCAAAGGATCCATCTCTTTTGATGGTAATAATAACACTAATGATGTGTTGTATGTAGAAGGGTTGAAGCATAATCTTCTCAGTGTTGGACAGTTGGTTGACAAAGGGTATGATCTTTGATTCAAGGATGGAAAATGTAGAATTTTGGAAAGCTCCAAAACTAAGATTACATCTGGTACATAGAATAGAGGTAATATCTTTCATTTAAGTGGTACCAGTAAAAGCTATTTGATTTCTCAGATTGATCAGAGTTGGTTATGGCATAGGAGATTATGTCATGTAAACTTTAATAACATTGTCAAGATAAGTACTACTCAAGCTGTGAGAGATCTTCCAAAGCTTGTGAAACCTGCTAATAGCATGTGTAAGGAATACCAATTGGGAAAATATAACAGAGATACATTCAAAAGTAAAGAACAATTTTCAAGTGGATTGTTGGATCTTGCGCACACTGATTTGTGTGGTCCTGTAAGAGTTAGGAATTTGCAAGGAGAAAGATACTTTATGTTGTTGATTGATGATTACTCCTGGATGATGTGGGCCACTTTCTTGAGAGAGAAATTAGAGGCTCTGGAGAGATTCAAGGTGTTCAAGACTAGGGTGGAAAATGAGATTTGTGTGAAGATAAAGTGTCTAAGATCTGACAGAGGTGGAGAGTTTACCTCCGGTGAGTTTAATGCATTTTGTGAAAAGCATGGAATAAGAAGACAATTATCTACTCCTAGGACTCCTCAGCATAATGGAGTTGTGGAAAGAAAGAACTAGACTATTCAAGAGGCTGCTAGAACCATGATGATGGAGGAAAATGTTTGACATGTCTATTAGAGAGAGACTGTGAGTACTGCTCTCTACACTCTTAACCAGGTGTAGATCAAAAGTAATACTGGTAAAACACCTTATGAACTTTGATTTGGTAATGCTCCTACTATGAAACACTTCAAAGTTTTTATTAGTAAATGCTATATCAAGAGAGATGAAGATCTAGGCAAGTTTGATGCAAGATGTGATGAAGGAATATTTTTAGGTTATTCTACCTAAAGCAAGGCCTACCAATGCTTTAACAAGAGATTGAAAAAGATTGTTGAAAGTGCTAATGTCAAGGTTGATGAAGGCATGGAGAGAGCTTCCAAGTCTTGTGGATATGAATCAGATGATGAAAAACAAGTTCAAGCTCAAACTCAAATTTAGATTACTCTGGAGAATCCAGTGACTCAAGAAACTAGTGCAAATGTTGAACAAGTTCAAGAAAATCCTAAAACTCCCAGGTATGTAAGGTTGAATCATTCTAAAGATTAGATCATAGGAGATAAAAATAAAGGTGTTCAAACTACAAGAAAAATTGCTGAAGATCAAGAGGAGTACTATTTGATTTCAAAGATTGAACCAAAATCAATGAATGAAACTTGTAATGATGAAAATTGGGTAAAAGTAATGGAATAAGAATTAATGCAAATTGAAAAGAATCATACTTGGGATCTTGTTCCTAGACCAGAAAACAAAAATGTAATTGGAACTAAATTGTTCTTATGGAAAAAATTAAATGAAGATGGTGAAGTTGTGCGAAATAAAACAAGATTGGAGTGAAAAGGATATTCTTAGCTAGAGGGAATTGATTTTGAAGAAACTTTTGCTCCGGTAGCAAGAATTGAAGCAATCAAAATATTTCATGCCTTTGCTGCTTACAAAGATTTCAAAGTTTACTAGATGGATGTCAACTTAGCATCCTGAATGGAGAGTTGGAAGAAGAGGTCTACATTGAGCAACTGGAAGGATTCCATTTGTTTGATCAAGGAGATAAGGTATGCAGATTGAGAAAAGCATTGTATGGACCTAAACAAGCCTGAAGAGCCTATTATGCAAGATTTGATAAGTATCTGCTACAGTTAGGTTTAGCAAAGGCACAACTAACAGTAATCTTTATATCAAAATTGATCATGAACACATCTTAATTCTTGAGGTATCTGTTGATGATATCAACTTTGGTGGAAATGAGAGCACGTATAAAAAAATTGCCGATTAGATGCAAAGTGAATTTGAGATGTCCATGTGTGTTGAAATGAATTTCTTCTTAGGTCTGCAAATCATTAAGTCAGAAAAGGGCATCTTCATATCTTAGTCTAAGTATGTGAAGGAGTTGTTGAAAAAGTTTGGAATGGAGGATTGAAAACCAATGAGTACTCCCATGATAACCGGATGCATGTTGACTAAAGATGATGATTCCCCCAAGATAGATTAGAAAAGCTATAGATCAATGATTGGAGGACTACTTTATTTGATGCAAACTAGACCTGATATTAGGAATGTAGTTGGCCTTGTTGCTAGATTTCAAGCTGATCCTAGATAATCTCATGTTGTGGTAGTCAAAAGAATTTTTAGATATTTGAAAGGGACAACTAATTATGGCTTATGGTATCCTAAGGATGATGATATCACTCTTCAAGCATATACAGATGATAATTGGGTAGGAGATGTGGATGACAGAAAGAGTACTAGTGGTGGTACATTTTTCTTGGGAAACAGATTGGTTTCTTGGTTGAGCAAAAAGGAGGCAATTTCTCTGTCTACTGCAAAGGCAAAGTATATAATAGCAGTAAGTAATTGTACTCAAGTTTTGTGTATGAAGCAAATGTCGAAGGATATCAGAATTGTGTTTAATGAGCCTGTTACAATCTTCTGTGATAATTCAAGTGTAATAAACATCTCAAATAATCTGGTGTTGCATTCAAAGACAAAGCACATATCCATCAAGTTTCACTTTTTGAGAGAGACGGTAAATGAGAATGAAGTCAGATTGGAGTTTGTTTCTTCAAAGGATTAGATTGCAGATATCTTCACTAAGTTTCTACCTAAGGATACTTTTGAGTATCTCAGAGTGAAGCTAGGGGTTATTGCCCCTCCTATTCAGAACTAAGATGCACTAGTGTGCATCAGTCTAGTGGAACTCATAGTGACATCATGTGATCCAGATTGGTGTTAAGGGGATTGTACTTAGGGCGAGTAGTCAGTAGGTTAATTGTAAAGTTTAGTTTGGTTTAAGAAAAAAAAGTGCGAGAGATGATTGCAAATATGTGCCCTTTTCCATTGATGTCAAAGGGGGAGAGAAGTCATGTGAAAAAATTTGAAGTAAGTAGTTGCTAGTGAAAGGGGGAGCAGTGAAGAAAGTAGTTGCAGGTGTGATAAGAGAAAGGGGAGAAGTTCTTGTCTTGATGGTTGAATCAGTTTTTCACATCATATCTTCCCATCAATGACAAAGGGGGAGATTGTTGCAAATATGTGCATATGATGTGTTGTCATTGATGTCAACATATCTCTTTGTAAGAGGCAATGAAGACAATGTAGTTCAATAAAGTAGATTGATCAACATTCTTAGTGAGATGAAGATCAAAGTATGTAGACCAAAGGGCATTATAGAGGAATGTCTTAAGTTTCTCTAATTAATATTTGAGAGGTCCACATGAAGGATTGATGAAGTTATGGCCATCTAAGTAGAACCGGGTTTTTGCAGTGTTCAGAGGTGATAGGGTGACAAGAATGTGGTCAATATTGATTCACATTGAAATATTATGGTTTACAAATCTAGAGGTATGTTTTGGATGTCAGTGTCTATCATCAACTCAAGTGGTTCATGGTTTGGAGGTTTGCAAGGAATATTTTTAGTGTGACAATCATGACAATTAGAGTTCTTGAGTTTCTGAATGAAGGTACAAGTGTTTCTAGTGATTTGAGGTGGTGCGGTTGTTCTTGTTGATTTAATTGAGCTTGTGGAGGTCTATGGATCATGTTCCTATTATTTTGGTGGTCTACATTGAGGATTGAGTTCGTAGTTGAAGATTTCTTCTTGGATGTTGCTATTCTTTCCAGTCTTGGTTGATCGGATACTTGATGCATGTTGTAGATGATCTAAGAAGAGTTCTATGGAGCGTGGCATTTTGTTCAAGGAAGATTTGAGTCCCAGCTATGTTTGGCCAACAGTGTAATGGTTAGCATGTAGCATTTTAAGTCATGTGATTGTAATTGCTTGTAATTTCTATCTTAGAGAATGTTCTAGACATATGATTGTAAGGCTGACTTTGATGTTCATTCCAAAGTCAATGTCATGTATAAATAAGTGCTGTGAAGTCATGGAAATGTGGGGAATGTGAGCGAAGATGCGGAGGTAGCGAGGAAGTGTTAAGGGGGCAGAGCAGAGGTGTTGTGTGCTTCAATGGAATTGAACCTTGCATGAAGAAGATGTTGCTTCTCAGTTCAACCTTTCAGAGTTAACATTGTGAATGTTCTTATAGGCAGTAAGCCTCTTTTGAGCAGTGAGCTCTGGGCAGTGTGCCCGAAGGCAAGTGCCTTCCCATTTTCTATTCTTTTAACAAAGAATAAATCTTGTGGGATAATCCCTACCATGGTTTTCCCCTTAACTAGGTTTCCATGTAAAAATCCTCGTGTTATGTGTGTTGATTATGTTTATGCTCTTGTGTTGTTGATTCATGCTTTCATGGTTATATCATTAATCTATTTATAAGTTATAAAATAAGATCAAATGCAGTAGAAGTAAAAGATTTGAGACAACTGATTCACCCCCTCTCTCAATTGTTTGCCCTAATTTCAACATAAGAACCCTCCACAAAAGATGTCCCAAAAGAATAGGAACATGAAGATAAACATGACGAACTCCACTGAAGCGTGAAGAAGTTGCAAACACTATCAAAGACTGACTGCTATAGTGCTAAAAGAAGAAACTCCTCTAAAAGAAGATGAAGATCAAAATCAAGAAGACAAGAATCTTCATGAGTGCCCCCAACAATAGTTCCCAAATTAGATGGCAAACAAAGGCAAAACATCTGGAACTCAAAGATACAAATGGCATAGGTACCAAAAGTTTGAAGAACTAATCAAATGAAAATAGAAAGTTGCCTCCACAAAAGGAATGCAAGAGTGTCCATATGGTAAATACTCTACCTAACCACAATGCATTGGTAACTAGCCACTGATGTATGTTTCATCCACCTAGTACATAGGAACAAATAGTAGATACACAACTCACTCCAAAATGAAACCAAGGAAGCATTAGCACCAACAGCAGAAACCCCTATAATGTGGACAAGGGAGAGCCATGACTGGTACACTAAAACTGTGTGAAACCAAGAAGTGCATGTAGAAGAAGCAAGAACATGTAAATGTGCAAATATGAATGTACCAGTGAACAAAATGATGTGTAAACCAAAGCACACATGCATGAGGTAAGAATCAATGTGATTCACTATTGTAGTGGAAGGGACACTCACTTAAAAAAGGTGTGATGGAAAAACAAAAGGAAAACATCAACCCCTTATGGCACTTTATATCATAGTATGAGTACAATAAGAAACAAAATAATGTGCAATATCTCAAAAAAACATGTATAATGTTGAGGCACTTTATTTCAATGCATTTACATATGAGAAGTGCTTACAATGGAAGCTCACAACATCTACAAAAATTACCACATGCTGAAACTATAATTCTCTAATATAAATAGAGGAAACTAATTGCACCATGATGAAGTACATAGAAAAACATGTACTTTAAAAAATAAGGGACCCAAAAAGGAGTCCGGATGCAGAAGATATGGCCTATCAAAGTCTTCAAAATGAGAACTGCACAACAACACTAATACAACTGATTTCTAGGAAAAACTAGAAGTGAAAACTAAAAACCACCTGCACCACTATGAAGAGCATGAAATTCTACCACTATTAAGAACATAAAATAATCCAACACATAAAATGTTGGATCTACTTGTAGTGAAAATAATGCTACATTATTGAATAATTTATTAAAGTTTATTAAATAATTGCACATAAAATAATCCAATGAAAGGAGGATCCACTATAAAATTTTTTTTGTAGATTGTACCATACATACTTGATGAAGGAGGTAAATCACAAAACACACAATAACCAATATTAAACACAGCAAATAGAACTTTCTTTTATTGAACAGGGCAACTCATTACATTAAAGAAGCTTTAATTACAATCAGAGGATGAATCCTCTACTGGCTGCAACACATTACAGCTTTCCCAACCTCAAGACTCTAGAATCTTCAGCCTTCTATAACCCCAAATCAGCTAGGGTTTCTATTTTCCCCCCTATTCTGCACTCTACACTGGCCCCCCTTAACTCTACTACCGCCTAGGGTCCCCAAAATGGTCATAAATAGCACTTTTTGGCAGCCTCCAGCTAAATTTTGAAATTTGCAACTCCCTCCAAAAGTAGGTCAACTTCTGGGAAGCATAACTTTTGATCCGGGTGTCCGATTGACGAACTGTTTTAAGTGCCAAAAAGCTCGCGATGTGAACTATCACACCAAAAATTTGTAAATAGATTTCTGTCAACTTTTTGAGATGTTATGAGAAGTTTTAGTGCCTCATATCTCGTTCCATAAATTTTCAGGGGCTTTTCGAAAAACAAAAACTTTAATATCTTTTAGCTCACAAATGATCTTTTCCTGATTCCTTTGCCAAAGGTCTTATATTTCCATTATGTAACTTTATGGAAGTTTTTGCTTCATTACGTGCCTAAATGCAAACTTTCCTAAATAGACAGGTTGCTATTTTTAGCAGTTTTGGAAAAACTGAAAGTCCTACATTATTATTCTAGATATTATGGAACCAAAAACACTAATTATGGGAAGAAATGAGAACAACTACAATGGTTTTGAATTAACTTCTTTTTGGGCAATGCAAGATTGCCCTTACGCCTCTGGATGCTCCTGCATCAGACACCTAGGGTAATTTGAGAAGTGACACTGTCACGTCTCATGTGTTTGTGTGAGGAAAACCCAAACGGTCAACCTCTGCCTTAGACAACCAAGAAGAATCTTCAACAGGCCTTCCTTTCTATTTCACTAGATATTCTTCATATTGCTTGTTTCGAGTGCTCCTTCCCACATGGCTATCCAAGATCTCTTCTATCTCCTCTATTGAAGTAGATGCCGAAATACTCCACTGCACTTCTGTTGGTCCATCCTCTGTTCCACCTTCATGATATTTGGATAAATTAGCAATGTTGAAAATAGGGGAAATATTGATCCCACTTGGTAGCTCTACCTCATATGCATTTCGTGAATCATGCTTCATCATGATTCTGCATGGTCCAAATTTCTTCATTTTCAACTTATTGTAGGTTCCAATTGGGAACCTTTCTTTTCTCAGGTGAACCATGACTTCATCTCCTACCTGGAATTCCTTATATCTCCTCTTCTAATCTACCATAGCCTTGTACTGAATATTCATTTTATTAATGTGCTTTCTCACCTCTTCATGCAAATTCTTCAGATGTTCTGCAAAGTCTTCAACTTCGGCACTTGTCTTTTCTCTATTGTCCAGCTTCTTTAACTCAGAAGCATTTCTTGGGCTATTGCCATATACAATCTGGAATGGTGATTTACCAGTACTCCTATTGACAGAATTGTTGTAAGCAAATTCTACCTGTGGTAAAATCAAATCCCATCCCTTGGGCTTATCTCCTACCAAGCATCGTAGTAGGTTACCCAAACTCCTATTCACCACTTCAGTTTGTCCATTAGTCTGTGGATGGTGTGCAGAACTAAACTTCAAGTCTGTCCTCGACTTCTTCCACAATGTCCTCCAGAAATAACCAACAAACTTCTTATCTCGGTCTGAAACTATGCTTTTTGGTAGACCATGTAGTCTCACCACTTCCCTGAAAAATAACTCTGCAATATGAACAGCATCATTAGTCTTCTTACAAGGAATAAATTGTGCCATTTTTGAGAATCTGTCCACCACCACAAAAATAGAATTATGTCCTCTCTATGTCCGTGGTAAACCAAGAACAAAATCCATGCTAATATCATCCCATGGCTTCTCCAGTACAGGGAATGGTTGATACAACCTTGTATTCTGACTTGTTCCTTTTGCCATTTGACACACTTTGCAACTCTGCACAAATTTCCTCACATCCTGTTGCAACTGTGGCCAATAATAATTTTTGCTTATAATAGCAATGGTCTTATCTTGACCAAAGTGTCTAGCCAATCCCCCACTATGCTTCTCCTTAATCAGGTTCTCTCTTATGGAACTCCTTGGAATGCACAACTGGCTTCCTCTAAACAACATGCCATCTTGGATAATGAAATCCAACCATTTTGTCCTATCTAAAGTAACAGGTTCCAAACAAGCTTTCCAGGCCTCTACAAAATCTGGATCTTTAGGATACAAACTTTTGAGCTCATCGAACCCAACAACCTCTATCTTCATTTCTGTCAACAAATTTTGCCTTTTGCTCAAGGCATCTGCAACTCTGTTGGACTTCCCATTCCTGTGCTTCAAAACAAAAGTATAGCTCTGCAAAAACTCAACCCATTTTAAGTGCCTTTGATTTAACTTTCCTTGACTATTAAGATACTGTAAAGCCTGATGATCAGTATATAAAACAAACTCCTTTGGCAACAAATAATGTCTCCATTTCTTCAAGGCCTAAACTATTGCATAAAACTCCTAATCATAAATAGAATACTTTTTCTTGGCATCATTAAGCTTCTCACTAAAATAGGCAATGGGCTTACCTTCTTGGCTCAAAATAGCTCCTATACCACTACCACTAGCATCACAATCTACTTGAAATACTTTATTAAAATCTAGAAGTGCCAAAACAGGTTGTTCTACCACTTTTTGTTTTAATGTATCAAAGCTCTTGTCTGCTCCTTTAGTCCATCTAAACTCTTTTCTATCCCCTCTCATTGTATCAGTTAGGGGTGCACAAATGCTACTGAAACTCCTAATAAACTTTCTATAAAAACTTGCCAAACCATGAAAAGATCTTACCTCTATGACACTCCTTGGCATAGGCCATTCAATGATAGCCCTTACTTTTTCTGGGTCCATCTTAAGACCTTCTTCTGAGACAACAAATCCCAGGTACACCAACTCCTTCTTTGCAAAACTACATTTCTTTAGATTAATCAATAACTTCTCCTCCCTCAGCTTCTCTAGAACTCTTCTGATATGCATCAGATGCTCATCCCAAGTCTTACTGAAAATGAAAATATCATCCAAATAAAAAATAACAAAACTTCCCAAAAATTCCTTCAGTACCTCGTTCATGAGCCACATGAATGTGCTCGGTGCATTGGTTAGCCCAAATGGCATGACTAACCACTCATACAAACCTTCCTTTGTCTTGAAGGCTATCTTCCATGCATCTCCTTCTCTGATACAGATCCGGTGATATCCACTCTTTAAGTCAATTTTCGTGAAGTACTTGGCTCCACTCAAACAATCCATGATGTCATCCATTCTTGGCAATGGAAATCTATACTTGATCATTATCTTATTGATGGCTTGAGAGTTTGTACACATCCTCCATTCTCCATCCTTCTTTGGTGCTAGTACTGTAGGTACCACACATGGGCTAAGGCTCTCCCTTATCAGTCCCTTCCTCAACAACTCCTGAACTTGTCTGTTCAGCTCTTCATTCTCTGCAGGGATCATTCTATGGGCTGCCTTGTTTGGCAAACTGGCTCCTGGTATCAAATCCATTTGATGACTTATCTTCCTTACTGGTGGTAAACCTTCTGGAACATTATCATAGATAATGTCCTGGAACTCTTCCAACATATCTAAAACTTCTGCTGGTACCTCTTCACAGTTCTTTTGACTAATCTTAGGAATCAATGCAAAGCAATGATGCTCATGCTTCATACCCTCCAAAAATTTCCTACCATCTACCAAGCAAATTCTGGCAGTACTACATACCTTTTCTTCCACCTCCTTCAAGGGCTTCAATTTATGACGAACTCCTTCTTTTGTTAGGCAATATGTGTTTGCATGGCCATCATGGACAGCACTCCTATCATACTGCCACGGCCTTCCCAACAGCATATGACATGCATCCATCGGTATGATATCACACAGTACCTCATCATGGTAGTCCCCAATCTTGAACTTCACTAAACACTGCTCATTGACCAAAGCTCTATGGTCTTTCTGCAACCATGCAATCTGATATGGATGTGGATGCTTTCTTCTTGTCAACTTCAACTTGTTAACCATCTCTTCTGAAACTAGATTATCAGTGCTTCCACTATCAATAATAATATCACAACACTTACCTTCACATTTGCACCTTATGTGGAATAAACTCTTCCTCTGATTTGGTTCTTTCTCCTCATTCAACAAGGTTCTTCTGACAACTAGGGTTTCTCCCGTTTCAACATCTTCAGAATGCTCAGACTGTGCATCTTCATCTAAATGTGCAACTCGTGCATTACCTTTAGGTCTCCTATTCATCCTTCCTTGATGTTGCGGACACTCATATGCTCGATGCCCTTCTTCTCCACATTGGAAACAGGTTCCTCTGAAACCTCCTCTTCTAGGTCCTTGCCCAGGTCTCCCTCTTCCTCTACCTCTTTACTCACCATTGTTTTGGTCACGAGGATGGTAGGTGTTATCTCCTCTCTGATTTTGACTGGTGCCAGCTTCTTCACTTTTCTTTGCATCTTCATTTCGGCCCCCATACGGTCTTCCACTAGTCCTTCTGCCTTGACCTCTTCCCCTTTGCTTTCTGTCAAATCTTTTATTTAGCTTCTCTTCCACCTTCAAGGAAAACTAGTATGCATCTTCTATGGTGGTCATTCTGACCAGGCTCAGCTCCTCCTGAATATTCAGCCTCAACCCATGAATGTAACGGGCTACCTTTTCCTTGTTGGGCTCTGCATGGCTTGTCCTGATAGTAATCTTATAAAACTCTTCTGTATACTCCTTAACAGACTTGCTACCTTGCTTTAGTCCTTGCAGCTTCTTCAACAACTCCATCTCATAGTCCACAGGAATGAACTACTTCTTTAGTTTCTCCACCATCTGATCCCATCTGGTGATCTTTCCTTTTCCTCTTCTGTTCCTCTCTAATTGGACCTCCTTCCACCAAATACTGGCATGGCACTTCAACTTTGTTTTTGCAAACTTGACCTGATCTGGGTCCTCCACATCTTCATACTCGAAATACTCCTCCATGTCATTGATCCAATCAATGAGCTGTTCCAGATTCAAATCTCTAGAATATGTAGAAACTTCAATTTTGGGCCTCTTTCCAATCTTTGAAATGGCCCTCAACAACCTAACCTCTGTAGGATCTCCTACAACATCTTGTTCTTCATCAGATAGCTCTTCTTCGGCTTCATCTTTGCTTTCTTCTCTTGTTCTCGGCTAAAACCCTCTTCGTAGCTCCTCTTGCAATGCATCGATTTTCCTTTGTGGGGCTCTAAAACCCTCTTCTATCAAAGCATTCCTCCCAGCATGATTTCTTTGTGGAGGCATCTTGGTCTCTGCAGCAAACCCACAACCTTAGGTCTTGGTGCAAACTGCCTCACAGTCGGCGATCTGTCTACACACTCAGAAACCCTTGCTCTGATACCACTTGATGAAGGGGGTAAATCACAAAACACACAATAACCAATATTAAACACAACAAATAGAATTTTTTTTTATTGAACTGGGCAACTCATTACATTAAAGAAGCTTCAATTACAATTAGAGGATGAATCCTCTACTGGCTGCAACACATTACAGTTTTCCCAACCTCAAGACTCTAGAATCTTCAGCCTTCTGTAACCCCAAATCAGCTAGGGTTTCTATTTTCCCCCCTATTCTAGACTCTACACTAGCCCCCCTTAACTCTACTACCACCCAGGGTCTCCAAAATAGTCATAAATAGCACTTTTTGGCGGCCTCCAGCTAAATTTCGAAATTTGCAACTCCCTCAAAAAGTAGGTCAACTTCCGGGAAGCATAACTTTTGATCCGGATGTCCGATTGACGAACCGTTTTAAGCACCGGAAAGCTCGTGATGTGAAATATCATGCTAGAAATTCATAAATAGATTTCCATCAACTTTTCAAGACATTATGAGAAGTTTTAGTGCCTCATATCTCATTCCATAAATTTTTAGGGGCTTTTCAGAAAACAAAAACTTTAATATCTTTCAGCTCACAAATGATCTTTGCCTAATTCCTTCTCCAAAGGTCTTATATTTCCATTATGTAACCTTCTAGAAGTTTTTACTTCATTACATGCCCAAATGCAAATTTTCCTAAATAGGCATGTACACTTTCCTAAATAGGCAGGTTGCTATTTTTAGCAGTTTTAGAAAAACTGAAAGTCCTACATTATTATTCTAGATATTATGGAACCAAAAACACTAATTATGGGAAGAAATGAGAACAACTACAATAGTTTTGAATTAACTTCTTTTTGGGTGATGCAAGATTGCCCTTACGCCTCTGGATGCTCCTCCATCAATACTCCATCTCTTTAAGCACCCCAATGAGAGTGAATCCAATGACATGGGTCCACAAGCCCTTAGATGAAAACTTGTAGTGATAATCATGTTGGATCTAGTTGTAGGAGACCTGTAAAAAATGAGAAAAAATATAATGAATGTAGGTAAATTAACTATATATACACGAGTCATAACTCCAAGTCATGTGAGAAAATTACAATAAATAAAGTTAGAAAATTAGATCTTAGAAATTCCTTACATTCAAGTGATGCCTATGATAGGGAAATTTATCTACTATTTTTTCAGGAGTTGAATGCACAAGTAGTGGTCACCAATGCCATCTTGTTGTGGGAGACCTGAAACAAAAAAGATTAAATATAATTAGGATATGACTTAAGGCGATGTAAGAGGATGGCTTAAGGGCAGATACAAGAGCCTTGACTCTAATTCATGTGAGAAAATTAGCTATAATCAGGAGATGACTTAAGGGGAGATACATGGGCCCTGACTCAAAGTATGTGTCATGTGAGAAAATTAATTCTATAATTAGGAGATGGCTTAAGGGGAGCTAACAAGATGACTTAAGGGGACGTAAGAGGATGGATTAAGGGGAGCTAAGAGGATGACTTAAGGTTATGTAATAGGAAGGATTAAAGGGAGATACATAAGCTCTGACTCAAAGTATGTGTCATGTGAGATAATTAGTTCTATAATTAAGAGATGGCTTAAGAGTAGGTAAGAGGATAGCTTAATGGGAGATAAGAGGGTGAATTAAAGGGACATAAGAGGATCGTTAAAGAAGAGCTAAGAGGATGACTTAAGGGGACATAAGAGGATGTCTTAAGGGAAGCTAAGAGGATGACTTAACAAGATGTAAGAGGATGGCTTAAGAGGAGATACATGAACCCTAACTCAAAGTATGTGTCATGTGAGAAAATTAGTTCTATAATTAGGAGACGACTTAAGGATAGGTAAGAGAATGACTTAAGGGGAGATAAGAGGATCAATTAAGGGGACATGCAATAAATTATAAAAATTTTAGAGAATGATAGTAAATTAATTAACTATGTATATTAACTATCAATTAAATATATACATACCTGCAAATTTATTCCATTGTACCATCTACATCCTCTCTTTTTTGGGATGCATCTATAATTGTCTCATTTTATTCCATAGAAAGTGTCCATAACTCTTTATTAGAAGGTCTCCCTTGATATCTAACTAGTTTTATATTTGTCTCCACAACCAAATGTGAGTAGTGTATAATCTTCTTATGTCTTTTATTATCTTCAAATACATGCAAACCATTCTTTCTTATTAGATATTTATGTAGCCAGGTGACAACAACAACCATAGAACCTATTGGATACTCATAGTTATAATCATCTACTATAGGACGTAACAACTTATGTTTTGTCTCAACACATTGATCCAACCAATACCATGTTTCCTCTTCAATTGCCTCAGGTGCAACAATAACATACACATGTCCTGCATAAAAAAAAAATTATTCAATAAAGTGTGACACCATATTTAATTCACATAAATACGTGTATGTAATATATAATTATATGTTATAAAATAGTGTAATAAATGAAATATTGAATTAAAGTATCTTCTTGTACAAGGTCTGGAATGTGATCACAGTCATTTCATACAAACACTTGATTATTGTCTTCAATTGTTGTTTCATGTTGATCATATGTTTGTGTAGGTGTCAAGGATATTTGTTTCTATTATTCAACCCATTCTATATTTTCACATGCTTCCTACTCACCTACAATACAAAATTGACAAAACTAGACAAGATCTCTAGTCTATATAGACCATGTACTTGCCACTGAACTCTTAAATGAATGCCATTTTGTTGATCCACTAATTGTTTGACAATCATGTCAAGTTAGAATATTCTCCTCTTTAACTAACCAAAATAATCATCAAATTATAGAGTTCTCACTTTATCTCATAGATAATTTTACAATACACCAATCCAAAATTGCACGTGCATCTCTAAATTTTGCTGCATCCTCAAATTTTAGTTGCTCTCTAGCAAGAGCTCTTTTCACACATGATCCAACTCCATCATGTTCTCTTTTACCATGTCTAGCTTAAAAAAAATTCCACATATATTGGATATTGTTTTCTTTGTGAGCCTTACATAACCAATAAAACATTTGAGAATTTTTGAATTGTCCTATACAGTTATCTGACCATATGTGATGTTTAGCCATATGGATTTCTCTTTCTTTTACATTTTCATAAAATACTTTGAAACAATATTTCCAAACTCTGATTAGTGTAACCAGTTATCACTCAAATAGAAATGGTACTCCCTCAAAAAAAATTATTACCTTTTATACTATCATTTGCATGTCTATATTATAATACTAAGATTGAATTTCCTCTTGTGGAGCAAGAGTATAGTTTTTTCCAAAGTCAACTACTGATAGTATAGTTCCAATTAGAAATGTGTTTTTACATGTGTGAAATTGTCCATCAAGCCACCGAGCATATTGGGAGTGTTTCACATACTTGGATACAATCTTATCTTTAAATTCTTTGATGAATGCATGCACACTAATTTTTTTTGTGACTAACTTGCAATGCGTTCCAATTTTTCATCATTTAAAGAATAATCAACATTCTTCAATCTTTTCACATCCAGTAAATATTGTCCAAAATCATGTGAAATACTTTCATGCATACATTCTCCTAAGAATGAAAGGTAGCCAAATCTATTACATTGTCCAGAAATACATGCTTTTGAGAAAAAAATGTTTCCATTAGATGTTTCACAAAACAAACCTACTATAAACTTCTTGATTGTTTGAGATGGCATATTAATACCACATTCTTGCATAATTTCATTAGTATCCAAAGTATAATTTAGATATAAAAAAATGTCATAATAATTATAGAATTGTACATGAGTTTTACAACAACAAGAGATTCATTATTTATTGATTTTCACATACCAAGGTTTACATTTCTAAAATGATCTTTGACTTATAGTAATATTTGATAACACTGAATCATCTAATTTTTATATAAATATAATTTAGTTTTTGTCATGTCTAATAGATGTTTTGGATGAGGATCACAAATTTTTGACCTCACTCTTAATTTTAAAACATCTCTAACATTAGATGATACCCTTGTATTATCATGTCAATATTTTTCAATTAACAATTTGATTTCACTTCTCAATTTCATGTCAGACCATGCGAGTCTACCACTAAAACTACAACATTGGTTAATTGGATCATTTTCATCTTCTCTTTTTTGCTCTTCTTAAAGTTTTAGGATTTATATTTAGAAATTCACTAGTCTTACTGATCATTCTTTTATTCAAAAATGATTTATTAATTAAAGCAGCTAGTATAGCTTGTCATGTTGCATTCCTATCTTTATATTGACTCTTTTTTCCAATAGAATCAATAGCATTAGAAACACTAGATGTAAATTGTTTCATTGATTCATCTTTATTTTGAGGTTTTAAAAAAATACCTAACTTTTTCATTACTTTTTTCATTTTCCACATTTTCATTAATTGCATCATGAGTTGACATTGAAATCCTACACTTTTTCTATAAAGAAATAGAGTTTTATATAATCTATTTGCATGGGTTCTCATTTGTTTGCAAGAAATCTTACCAAGAAGTTTATCCAAGAAATTTATTTCACTTAAACAAAAACCTTTTCATTTTCACTCATACAAGGGATTTCATTCTCATTTTGTGTTTCCATTTTTTTAGTAATAAAATTGATCTCACTATTGGAATATCTAGCTTGTTTAAAATAACTCACATCAATATCATCAATATATGGGTTTGAAGACATACCTGGATTTGTTTCTATAGTCACATTTTCCATATCGTTGAACTTGTCCACATTTGCATCATCTTCATTCACCCCATCATTAATGGTAACATTTTCCATATCATTCAACTGTTCCACATTCACCATTTTCACATTTGCATCATCTTTGTTCAAGCCATCATTAATGGTCACAATTTCCATATTGTTGAACTCTTCCACATTCACCACTTCCACATTCACAATTTCCACATTTGCATCATCTTCATTCACCCCATCATTGATTATCTCTTGAATGTTCTTTACTTCAATAGTCATCGAACTAGATGTTTCAATATTCTTCATTTCTCGAATCTTTGTTCCTTTATCTCTTTTTTCATTTTGCATCCTTCTCTTCATTTGCTTCAATTTCTTTGGGTGTCATGGGCCTCCTTTGTTTTCTCTTTTGACATTGTTTTGATCCCATGATTATCAAACCCTCTTAATAAAAACAAAAAATGGTATTTATTCTATTTTTAAATTGACACGTCTTTGAAAACTGTGAACTACAAATAGATGTAGATCCTTTGTTTAATATATTCTAAAGTACAAGTACATGGGAATAACAAAAACCCTCTTACTCAAGATTTCTCTTCAAAATAGAGCTTGTACTTGATTTCACTTCAAAATAATTCCTTGATTGAATCCTTTTAAAAATTGAATATAATATTACATGCCAAGAGATTGTACAAGACACCTGTAAATTAAAAATTACAAAAATTGTCTTCATCAGGCCATACATATAAAAGTGAAATTTCCAAAGATGTGGTCCATAGTACATTTTTTTGAAATGGAAAATAATGGATATTATTAATGGGATCCATTTTTGAAGTGGCGTCCCGTTTTGAAGTGGGATCTCATTCTATTTTTCAAAATGGGATCCTGTTCCTAAAAATTTGAAATACCTACCCACCTTTCAAGTTTGGTTTTAGACCTGGGAAAGACATGGTAACCTAACCCTTAGCCTCAGACCTGCAAGTACAAGGTCATGTCAAAAAAAGAGAAAAAAGTGACTTTGGTAATATGCCTGACGTCTTTTTTTTTAGAATTTTTTATGAAATTAAAACTCATTATAGATGATGATGTCTAGCTTTCAATTATGTAATTTTTTATGATTGGATTTGATTTTCTATTTTTTAATTAATTTCTGAGGAAACTGGTCCATAAACATGAAATGTCAGGTATTCATATTTTTTTAATAACTGTTAATTTTTTAAGTTTCTTTTAAAATATATATATATCATCAATATACACACAATTCTTTACACAATCAAAAAAATCAAAAAATGATTGGTTTAGCTCAAATTATGCTTGCCAAACATGAGGGGTTTTATGAAATAGCAATTAGGGTCAATAAAAAATTAATTAAAAATATTAGGAAAAAAATTATAAAGCAATATCATCATCAATCTTTAGTATAATACACATCTTTTCCTAGAAGGAATTAGAAAAATACTTTTATTTAGGTCAAATTATCCTTGAGGGACACGTGCATCGTATGGTCTTAAAAAGTGACTTTTGAAAGGTGGTTTTTGTACAAGCCTATACAAATTTAATTTTTGTCATCTGGTTATTAGAATAAATTACATATTTAGAAACTAGACTCAAAATCCTACATTTCATATTATTGGACTTTTTAAAGATTCTATTTTTAAGTACTTCAAATTTTTAGTCCAATTTCACAAAATTTGGTTTTAAGCAAAAACACTTACACTTTTTGGGATAAAAGTGGACCAACTTCTTGCACACACCCTTGGCTCATAATGGCTAGTATAAAAGGGCTAGAGACTTAGAATTTAAATTTGAGTTTCATTCCCATTCATTATAAGGTTAATCTCAAGTGGCATAAAATGAGCCTACATACTAAAGGGATAATCTTGATGCACAAAGAAAATGTATGGAAATTTGTTTGAATGAGATGTAATATATGAGGGTCAAAGGTAAATGTGTTGGAATAAGTGTATGTGGGAATAAATAGGGATAGATACAAATTGAAGCATGAGACAAACTTAGCACAAGAGTGTGTCATTTATCAATATGTAATTGCATTAAGGAAATCCTCCTAAATGAGCCTAAAACTAAATAGAAAATGGCATGTGTATGCTTCTTTCATAATTTCACTGATAAAATAATAAAATTAAATGGGAGGATTTGAGATCTTTTGTTCTAATTTGTTTATTAGATGTAGTCAATGGTTTTCTAATTAGATGTAGTTAATGATATGCTAACTAGATGTAGTTGGTGATTGATATTTTAGTTACAGTTGTAGACACCTAAAATTGTCCCATTCCCATATCAAACATTCATCTACCATACTTCACATTAATTAAATAATTCTTAATTATTTGATTATTTTCATCCTTTGATCTCCATCTTATTCCTCCATATAAATTAAATAATTCTAATTATTTATTTAAATCAATTTCCCTCCACATTAAATAAATAAATTAAAATTATTTATTTCAATATTCCATTTCCCTTTGAATAAATTAAATTTAAATATTTTATTTATTTATCTTTGTGCACATGAAATTACATATTTTATTTATTTAATTTCTTACTTGTCCCCTCACCATAATTCAGTCTCAATTAGATCAGTTGACTAATCAATCAATTTAGTTAACAAGTCAATCAATTTAGTTAACTAATCAATCAAATTAGTTAACAAGTCAATCAATCTAGTTAACCATTCAATCAATTTAGTTAACTAAGAAATCAACTCAGTCGACTCACCAATCAATTCCATTAGCCTCCGTAGTTCAGGAGAGGACAAGGACACATGTCTCTCTCTCATTTTAAAACATCCTCTCAACTAATTCTAGCCATTGATCTCTCTGTTCATTCACAACCATTTATCTTCATTTTTTTGGGTCTATAAGTTGAACATCCTTCTCAACCTCTGATCATCTTGTTGAAATTAGGGTAGATAATTGAGGGGGGGGGGGTTGAATCAGTTGTCACAAAAACTTTTATTCTTTGCTGTAATCAAACTTCTTTACCACTTAATAATAGATGAATGATATAACCATGAAAGCATGAATAAATAACAAATGAGCAGAAACAAAATCAACACACATAACACTAAGATTTTTATGTGGAAACTCGGTTAAGGGAAAAACCATGGTGGGGGTTAACCCACAAGATTTATTCTTTGTTAAAAGAATAGAAAATGTGGAAGGCACATGCCTTCAAGGTGCACTACCTAGAGCTTACTGCTCAAAGAGGCTCACTGCCTACAGAAATATTTATAAGTTTATCACAAAAAGATTGAACTAGAAAACAACGTCTTCATCATGCCAAAGTTAGTTCCATTGTAGCACATAATTCTTTTGCTCTTCCTGCAAACATTTCTTCTCTATCTCTTCATCCTTTACTACTCTTCCTCTTCTCTTCTTTGCCTTTTCCTTTCTTAGGATCTTATCATTTTTGCACAAGGATGCATTTCCACAACTCAACCGCTCATATTTATATGCTTCATCAACCTTGGAATAAACATCAAGGTTGGCACTACAAATATCTGACTTAATGTGAATCACTATATTGTCAGCCAAAGATAACTAGGATCCAAATCTTCCTCAAACAATATGCCACACTTCATAGAACTCTTCTTAGATCATCCACAACATGCCTCAAGCATTCGGTCAGCCAAGACTAGATAGAAAAAAAATCTTCAATCATGAGCTCAATCCTCAATGTGGACCACCAACACAATAGGCACACGATCCAGAGACCACCACAACTACAATGAAATCATCATGAACAACTGCACCACTTTAGATCACTAGAATAACTTGCATCTTCATACCGGAACTTAAGAACACTGACTGCCATGATTGTCACACTAGAAAGATTGCTTGCAGACCTCCAAACCATGAACCACTTGAGTTGAGGATACACATTGACTTCCCAAACATGCCCCTAGATCAACAAATCATAATATTCCAATGCGGATCAATCCAGACCAAATCCCTGTCACCTCTAAACAATTGCAAAACTTGGTTCTACTTAGATGGCCATAGCTTCTTCAAATCTTCATGTGGACCTCTAAAATATTAACTGGAGCTACCTCAAACAATCCTTTACACAACCATATGGTCCACGGACTCTGATCTTCATCCCACTGGAAATGTAGGGCAATCTTCTTCACTAAACTGCACTATCTTCACTATCTTTTACAAAGAGATATGTAACTGACTTCTCTCTTCCGAAGAAGCTAATTTCCTCAATATCCTCAACATATAGGTCTTCTAAAAATGTATAGTTGACACTAATGACAACAAGGATATGTTGACATCAATGACAACACTGATTAGGCACATGTTTGCAACAATCTCCCCCTTTTTCATTGATGGCAACATATGATGTGAACAACTGATTCCACCATCAAGACAAGAACTTCTCCCCCTTTCTCTTATCACACCTGCAACCACTTTCTTTACTGCTCCCCTTTCACTAGTAACTACTCACTTCTAATTTTTCACATGACTTCTCTCCCCCTTTGACATCAATGGCAAAGGGCACATATTTGCAATCATCTTTTCCTTTTTTAATTTCTCAATCTAGAATCAGCATACTGAATACTCCCCCTGAGTAGAAACTCCTTAACATCAATCCAGATTACAAGGTATGATTGTGAATTCCACTGGACTAATGCACACTAGTGCATCTTAGTCCTAAATAGGAAGGGTAATAACCCCTAACATCACTCTGAGATATTCAAAAGTATCCTTATGTAGAGGCTTAGTGAAGATATTTGCAATCTGATCTTTTGATGAAACAAACTCCAATCTGGCTTCATTCTCATTTACCTTCTCCCTTAAAAAGTGAAACTTGATGGATATGTGCTTTGTCTTTGAATGCAACATTGGATTCTTTGAAATGTTTATTGCACTTGAATTATCACAGAAGATTGTTACAGGTTCTTCAAACACAACTCTGATATCCTTCAACATTTGCTTCATCCACAAAACTTGAGCACAACTACTTGTTTATGCTATGTACTCTGCCTCTACAGTAGACAAAGATATTGCGTCCTACTTTTTTCTCAACCAAGAAACCAATCTCTTTTCCAAGAAAATGTACCTCGACTGGTAGTCTTCCTGTCGTCCACATCTCCTGTCTAATCCGCATCTGTATATGCATGAAGAGTGAAATCATCACCCTTGGGATACCATAAGCCATAGTCAGAAGTTCCCTTCAGATATCTAAAAATTCTTTTTATTGCTACAACATGAGATTCTCTTGGATCAGCTTGAAATCTAGCAACAAGGCCAACTACCTTCATAATATCAGGTCTAGTACGAGTCAGATAAAGCAATCCTCCAATCACTAATTTATACCTTTTCTGATCTACCTTAGGGGAATCATCATATTTACTCAACTTGCATCTAGTTACCATAGGAGTACTCACTAGTTTTGAATCCTCCATTCCAAAAAATTTTAATAATTCTTTCACATACTTAGAGTGAGATATGAAGATGCCTTTTTTTGACTGAGTGATTTGCAGACCTGGGAAGAAATTCAATTCACTAACCATGGACATCTCAAATTCACTTTGCATCTGATAAGAAATTTTTTTTCACATGCTCTCATTTCCACCAAAGATGATATTATCAACAAATACCTCAACAATCAAGATGTGTTCATGATCAATCTTGAAATAAATATTACTGTCAGCAGTGCCTTTGCTAAAGCCTAACTTTAGCAGATACTTATCTAATATTGTATACTAGGCTCTTGAGGCTTATTTAAGTCCATACAATGATTTCTTCAATCTGCAGACCTTATCTCCTTGATTAGATAACTAAAATCCTTCTAGTTTCTCAATGTAGACCTCTTCTTCCAACTCCCCATTCAGGAATGTTGACTTGACATCCATCTGGTAAACTTTGAAATCCTTGTAAGTAGCAAAGGCAATAAATAATCTGACTGCTTCAATTCTTACCACTAGAGTAAAAGTTTCTTCAAAATCAATTCCCTCTACTTGAGAATATCCTTTGCACACCAATCTTGCTTTATTTCTCACAACTTCACCATCTTCATTCAATTTATTCCAGAAGACGCATTTAGTTCCAATTACATTTTTATTTTCAGGTCTAGGAACAAGATCCCAAATATGATTCTTTTCAATTTTCATTAATTCCTCTTCCATTGCTTTTACCCAACTTTCATCTTTACAAGCTTCATTCATTGATTTTGGTTCAATCTTTAAGATCAGACAATACTCCTCTTGTTCTTCAGCAATTCTTCTTCTAGTTTGAACACCTTTATTTTCTTGAATGATTCAACCTTACATACCTAGGAGTTTTGGGATTTTCTTCAACTTCTGATTCTTGAACTTGTTCCTCAACATTTGCATTAACTTCTTGAGCCACTGGAATCTTCGGAGCAATCTGAATCTGAGGTTGAACTTGAACTTGATTTTCATCATTTGATTCATATCCACAAGACTTGGAATGTCTCTCCATGCCTTCATCAACCTTTACATTAGCACTTTCAACAATATTTTTCAATCTCTTGTTAAAGCACTGGTATGCTTTGCTTTGGTTAGAATAACCCAAAAAATATTCCTTCATCACTTCTTGCATCAAACTTGCTTAGATCTTCATTTCTCTTGCTATAACATTTACTACCAAAAAATCTGAAGTATTTCATAGTAGGAGCATTACCAAACCATAGTTCATAGGGTGTTTTACCAGTATTACCCTTAATCTGCACCCAATTAAGAGTGTAGATAGCAGTACTCACAACCTCTCTCCAATAAATATTTGAAACATTTGCCTCCATCATCATGGTTCTAGCAGCCTCTTGAATAGTCTGATTCTTCCTTTCCACAACTCAATTCTACTGAGGAGTCCTAGGAGCAGATAACTATCTTCTTATTCCATGCTCTTCACAAAATCCATCAAACTCACCAGAGGTAAATTCTCCACCTTTGTAAGATCTCAGACACTTTATCTTCACACCAATCTTGTTCTCCACCCTAGCCTTGAACACCTTGAGTTTGTCAAGAGCCTTTGATTTCTCTTTCAAGAAAGTGTCCACATCATCCAAGAGTAATCATCATTTAGTAACATAAAGTATCTATCTCCTTGAAAAATCCTAACTCTGGCAGGACCACACAAATTAGTGTACACAAGTTCCAATAATCCACTTAAAAATTGTTCTTTACTTTTGAATGTAGTTCTACTATGTTTTCCCAACTGATATTCCTTACACGTGCCATTGGTAGGTTTTACAAGCTTTGGAAGATCTCTCACAGCCTGAGTAGTACTTATCTTGACAATGTTATCAAAGTTTACATGACACATTCTCGTATGCCATAGCTAATTCTGATCAATCTGAGCAATAAAACAACTTTTACCGATACTACTTAAATGAAAGATGTTACCTCTAGTCTATGTACTAGATGCAATCTTAGTTTTGGAGCTTTCCAGGATTCTACATTTTCCATCTTTGAATCAGAGATCATATCCCTTTCCAACCAACTGTCCAACACTGAGAAGATTATGGTTAAGCCCTTCTACATACAAAACATCATTAGTGTTATTCTTACCATCAAGAAAAATGGATCCTCTACCATGGATTCTACTAGTTGAATTGACTCCAAACTTCAAAATTCCACCTTCATACCTTTCCATACTTACAAACTTACTCTTGTCACCTATCATATGATGAGAACATCCACTATCAATTACCCATTCATCCTTTTCTTCATCCTGAGAAGGCAAGGCTCTTTCCACACTCACACATCTAGCAGATTCAATAGGTACCAGATCATCTTCTTTGATGCCAGCAATGAACACCCATTCATTTCCTGAGGTACTTCCTTTATTAGATTCATCATATGTGACTCCTTCTTCACTAGCTTCTTAGACATAGTAGCATTTCTTCTGAAACCTAGGTTTGCTAGGGTTTGGCTTTGAAACCCTCTCTGAACATCTTGAAGCAAAATGACAAATCTTATTGCAAGCAAAACATTTGAAAGGAAACTTTCCTTCATATTTACTAGATCCTCTTGGTAATCTTTTCACAAAAAGAGCTTTAAGTTCTTCAAACTCTGATTCATCTTCTTCAAGATCCTTCCTTGCCTTTTCATATATGGTTAGTCTTCTTCAAGAGCTTTCACCTGTATCAAATCTTTACTTCCCAGAAACACTAGATTTAAAAATAGATTCTGATTTAGGAAGAGAATTACCAAACTCACTCATTTCAAATGTTGAAAGCTTGCCAACCAACTGATCCCTTGTAATAGTTGTCATAGTCCTGATTTCATCAATAGCAGCAACTCTATGTTTATGTGAAGCAGGTAATGATCTAAGCACCTTGCTAACAATCTCTGATTCTTCCAGTTTTCCACCAGTACACCTAATACTGCACATGAGTTCATTTACTTTCTTCATGTAGGAAGTGATATTTTCATCTTCACTCATCCTCAAACTTTCATATCTACCTTTCAAGATCTATAACCTGGCACATTTGACATACGCATCACCTTGATATAGAGTTTCCAACTTCTTCCATATTTCATGACAAGTTTTCAATTCTAGGACATTTGTCATTTCTGTATTAGTTAGGGCACTCAACAAAGCTTCTTTAGCTCAAGTGTTGTTTTCAACATCTTTGAGTTGATCTGGAGTAGGGACCTTTCTCCAGAGGCTTATATTCATCCTTAGTTATCAACCAATAAGCATCACCCATACATTGAAAATGACACTCCATGCGACTCTTCCAAAGAGTGTAATTTGTTCCATCAAATCTCGGACTGCCTTTCTTGTATGTCGACATCCTGGATCTCCTTAAGTGGTTAAGCTTCTTTTAGAGGAACCGGCTATGATACCATTTGTTGAAATTAGGGAAGACAACTAAGAGGGGGGGTGAATTAGTTGTAACAAAAGATTTTATTCTTTGCTATAATCAAACTTCTTTACCACTTAATAATAGATGAATGATATAACCATGAAAGCATGAATCAACAACACATGAGTAGAAACAAAATCAACACACATAACACCAGGATTTTTATGTGGAAACCTAGTTATGGGAAAACCCATGGTGACGGTTAACCCACAAGATTTATTCTCTGTTAAAAGAATAGAAAATGGGGAAGGCACATGCCTTTAGGGTGCACTACCCAGAGCTCACTGCTCAAAGAGGCTCACTACCTATAGAAATATTTATGAGTTTATCACAAAAAGATTAAACTGGAAAACAAAATCTTCTTCATGCCAAGGTCAGTTCCATTATAGCACACAATTCTTCTACTCTGCCCCCAAACACTTCTTCGCTATCTCTTCATCCTTTATTGCTCTTCCTCTTCTCTGCTCTATCTTTTCCTTTCTTAGGATCTTATCATTTTCACACAAGGATGCATTTTCACAACTCAACCGCTCATATTTATATGCTTCATCAACCTTGGAATAAACATCAAGGTTAGTACTACAAACATTTGACTTAATGCGAATCACTATACTATTGGCCAAATATTACTCAGATCCAAATCTTCCTCAAACAATATGCCACACTTCATAGAACTCTTAGATCATCCGCAACATGCCCCATGCATATGTTTGGCCAAGACTAGATAGAACAATAACATGGAAGGAGAAATCTTCAATCATGAGCTCAATCCTCAATGCAGACCACCACAAGCATAATGAAATCATTAGGAACAATCGCAGCACTTTAGATCACCAGAATCACTTACATCTTCATACTGGAACTCAAGAACACTAACTGCCATGACTGTCAAACTAGAAAGATTGCTTGCAAACTTTCAAACCATGAACCACTTGAGTTGAGGATACACAATGACTTCCCAAACATGCGTCTAGATCCACAAATCATAATATTCCAATGTGGATCAATCTAATCTAAATCTTTGTCACTCTGTCACCTCTGAACAACTTCAAAACCTGGTTCTACTTAGATGGTCATAGATTCTTCAAATCTTCATGTAGACCTCTCAAATCTCAACTGGAGCTACTTCATACAATCCTTTACATAGCCATATGGTCTACGGACTTTGGTCTTCATACCATTGGAAATGCAGAGCAATCTTCTTCACTAAACTACACTGTCTTCACTGTCTTTTACGAAGAGATATGTAACTGACTTGTCTCTTCTAGAGAGACTAATTTTCTCAATATCCTCAACATACAAGTCTTCTAAATAGGTATAGTTGACATCAATGACAACACCGATTAGGCACATATTTGCAACAAATCTCTTATCTTCATACAACATCATGCTACTGAAATCATTCTAGAAATTCTTATCTAACATCCTCATACAATTGGTTATGCTTGAGCTTGATAAATCCACATATCATTATACTTAATTAGCAAGGAGCAATCCAATGGAGTTAGGGTACACTTTAATATGCTTAATCAGTGAGGTTGCATTTGTATGCAAACGAACATATACTTGTTTTTTTTTTTTCATTGATCTTTGCATTGTAAATTTATCTATCACATTTTGGCATGCCTGGTGGGACCCTTTGGTCCTGATCTAATTTCAAATTTGTGAGATTTTTTAGTTGGATTTCATAGATTTAACTCTTTTTTTAGTAGAGATCCAATGTTAAATTTTTATAGGAAGTTTTTCAGAAAAATGGAGGTCACGGTTGCATTCAGAAGAGTTGGTTGGTGAAGAAAAACATATGATTTGTCCTATTTCGGTGCAGGTAAAAATCAGGCAAATTTTTTTAAGCCTCAGGCATGCAACCAAAGGCTGTACAGTCACTGTGCAGGTAAAAAAATAAAAATAAAAATCAAAAAATCAAAAAACAAATTTCAAAATATAAAAAAAAACAAAAAAAAATTCAAAAAAAATTACGTTTTAAAAAAAAGACATGCTTTTAAAGCTTGCGAGGCTTGTAGGGTACCTATACCTTGTCAAGCCCTATGCTTGGCACACTCTGGGCCCATGCCCTTACTTTTGGTGTTTGAAATCCCCGTCAGTAGTCAATGCTGCCAACCTTATAAAGGTCATGCAACATTTAAACATTTAAATTTTTTAAAAATCTTTAAAGTTTAAAAAAAATCAAAACCTAAAGCTGTTTCAAATTTGTTTAATTACCAACCTAAACTGTAGTTTCCTAAGGTTCCACCCAATGTGACCATCAAACACTTAAACTGCTAGTGGTTAGGCCTTAACCCCCAGCCTAACCTTGTTCCTCCTCAAGGCTTAAAAGGGCAAGTTTTTTTCTTTTTGCCACAACTTTCACATAATAGGTCAGATTTTCATGAAACTAGCGGTGTTGGAGAACTGACTCACCTAGCTTGGTTGTGCCAAAGCTATTATTAGGTAATTTTACTAGGTTTGTCAGTTACACTTAGTCAAAGTCAACCCTTCTTTCCAAACTTCAAACAATCATAACTTGTGCAAAATTTATCCAATTTCAGCAATTTGTTTTTTGAAACAACATAGAATTTTTTGTAGATTCTGACCATATCATTTATTTTTCTATCACTATTCAGTATTATCATAAATTTTCCAGATTGCTCCTTTTTCACCTAATAAATTAGCTTGCAAGTTTCTTTGTTCTTTTGTTTTGGTGGGATATAGGAGGACATAAAATGCTACACAACATTAGATCTAAAGACAAATATTCTAGGTGCACACAATCTAACTTTTGTCTTTTAATTTGATAAAAAACTTGTTTGTAATCACACTTCGATTTGGGCTTCAAATAAACACTTGTTTGCATCACCATACTTCAATTTCGGTTCTAAATGAACATGCGTCTTCATCATCACATTTGGGCTTGGATATAAAATGAACTTGTGCTTGAATTCTTGGTGAATTTGAGTGTGATTTAGAGTGTGTATGCTCTTCTCATGCACTTCATGTGATCTTCAGAATCAAAAGCATCATTTAATCCATTCATCTTCACACATTTCAATTTCTAAGGGTCAATTAACATTGTGAGTGTGATTCAAGTTTGTGTATGCTCTCTCCTCGCACCACAAGGTGATCATAGAGAACAAAAAAACCACTTGATTTTCTTTTGTTACCCTTTTAGGAGGCTTTCTTGGAGACACACCACTCTAAGGGACAACCTCAACTCTTATGTTTCGATGGAGTATACACAGTGAGGAGTGAATCGAAAGACACACATCTTTGAAGTTGAAATCTTGTCATTCAAGCTAAGTCCCCAAAATGGTGGATTACCCCTTCTAGCTATGTGGCATTATTTTACTTTCATTTCATGGAATTGGGTCCTCTGTACCTTGTGTATATTAGGGACATGCTTAAACAAATTGTTCATCCTAGATTAAGACCTTTTGGCCACACCCATTTGACTACTAGTAGGTTTGTTGATGTGTCTTCAAGTGTCGTCATAATCACAACAATCAATCTTGAAAAGTCAAACTTGCCATTGTGTCTTGTGTGTGTGATTTATGCATGTACACGTGAAACCTTTTTTTGCAAGTTGCCTAAGTCAATCTATCAACCAACACTTTCCACATTGTCCTAAACATCCTTGTCATCCCTTTCATCACAAGCCAGGTTACCTTCATCATAATCCAAACCCTAATCATCTTACTTATCCACAATCATTATCATAAGTATCCCTATCATCTATCCCATAACCCTAATTTTCCTAATTGCCATATCCACATCATCATAATCATTATCCACCCTATCCCTTTCGAGATCCTACCTATGTTCTTCTAACCTACCTATCCTCTCAAGGGGGCACTAACTGAACATCATATCCTTACATCATCATCCTAGTCACTCATCCAATTATAGTCATCCAATCCCACTTATTCCAAATCATCTAATCTAATCATCCCTAATTATCCTAGTCACCCATCTAATCACTTCATCCAAGTCATCCTCATTATCTATCCTTATCACTTTAAGTGTATAATCACTCCATCCTAGTCATCCTAATCACCCCTCTTATCAACCTCATCTTTAATTATTCTAAGCCTTCATCAAAATCTAATCCATCCCAATCTATTCATCATCCAATAAATTTCATCCATCTCATCATCCTAATCATATCCTAATCACTTCGCATCATCATTCTTGCTATAATCCAATCAATTTCATTCATCTGATCACCCTAACCATAATCTTATATCATCGCACATCATTGTCTTGATCCAAGTTCATCCATATAATCTTCATTAGTTCATTTTTCATCATCATAATCATAATCCCATTCTTGAACCCCCTCTAATCCATCACTTGTCAAAATGGTTCTAATACTAGAAAACAAGAACCTAGAGGAAGATCATTATGGTGTTGAAAAGATGTTTGATGAACTTAGGATGCTATATATAAGGGAACAAGTCACTACCCCACCACAACATCAACACATACAACAACAACTCCTAGACCAACAAATCATACACCAATAACAATCCCACATACAACTACAAGATCTTTTAAAACAACACCAATTCCAAACACAAAAACAGGTCCAAACACAACCATACCCTCAACAAATTACACCTCAATCCTATGCATCAACTCCATCATCATACCAGCTTAGCCTACCTACGTAACATGTCAAATACACATCAAACTACTTTATGTATACCCAAAAACATCCATCCCAAGATCACCCAACTCTTTATTCCAACATTTCAACTCATCATCAAATCCATTTGCAAGACTATCAAGTTCTTTTAAAACAAGAAAATGCAAGTCCAAGTTACCCTTTGCACCAAGATCAAGTCTCAATAATTCCTTATACTACCTTTGACAAGGGAAGTACCACTCTAGCTTATGCATCCTATGGGTCTCCTCTATCATCATCCAACCAAATACCTATCCAAGAACCTCCTAACTATCCTATCCTAACACCACCATGCAATCCATTAGCCAATCCATTAACCCCTTCAATCACTTCATTACCATCTTCCTCTAAATTTCTTAATCCTAATCCATTAACCCATGTTCCTCCTAATCTTAATCCCTTTGTTCATCCACAATATCCTCCAGCACCCAATATATCTTATGATCCACTGCCCAGTCCATTAACCACTTTTATCCCTCCACCATGGGATCTATCCACTCCTAATCCACCATCAAATCCTAGTATCCAACCACCCAATCCCAATCCTAATCATAACCCATCCATCCCTATTATCCATCCACCTAACCCTAATCCTAATCTTACACCATCCACCATTATATTGTCCATCCACCCATATACTTATGAAGGATGTGATCTAATGGCTATTAGCAAGGAATCAACCATCTCCATGTCATCAAATGCCCATCCTTGAGACTACCCAAGAACCTTCAAGAAATATGCCTATTCCTATAATCCCATCATATAGTCAACAACCCATCAAGCCTATTGAAGAGTATCCTACCATGAGTCCAATTCAAGATCCATTATACCCTCATGTTGTTGAGAATCTAAAGCCTATCAAACCCATCCATGATTCTTATACTCCCATTCAAGCAAACCAAGAGATATGTCAAGAGTATAATATGAAGCATGTGCAAACATCAATCCTTTATCCAAATCAAGATCAAAACACCACCATCCAACCCATCCATAATCTATATCTTTTCTATGATCAAGATAGTATCCACGATCAAGTTCCAAACCATGAGCAAGCAATCCAAGTTCAACCTATCCATACCCTATATCTTCTTTATGATAAATATATTATCTATGATGAAGAGCCTATCCATGATCAAGTTGATCCCATCCATAGCACACTTAATCCTATTTATGATCAAGCTCCCATCTATGATCAATATCCTATCAATGATAAAAAAAAAGCCAAGATGATCCTCTTATCCACCTTTATGCAATCCACGATCAAGAGATGATCACTCCACCTATCCATAATCCCATAACTACCCATGAGAAAGATATTTGGGCTACTCCTATCTATCATCCACCTAGTCCTATCCATGATCTAACAACATCCACATTCCTTGATGAGACACTTGGCCCCAAAGTGAACATAGATGATCAAACAAATATCTTGGATCTTAATGAGCATAATGATAATCACCCTCCTAATAATCCTCCATCACCCACTATTGACCATATTTAAAATCCACCATCATATCCCCTTGGTCTTACCACCTTTATCTATGAATGTTCCTTCTTAGGAGAGCAACAACAATTATCCACAACCTCATCCTCTTGATCAAATAATGAGCTCACATCTAGTCTCCAAACCACCCATAGTCCCATTGTCCACCACATGCTCCAAAAAATGAACTATCAAGGTAAATGCTTAGGCCTTCATGAACAAGATAATTTGGAGCCCATCCATGTCAAAGTCCCTTCATTCTCATATGGCCTTGGATATATACCCCAATAAAAACAATCTAAAGATAGCCATACCTTCTAAATCCACTCCTTTCCATCACAAACCACATCATAACCCCAAAATATATGTTTACATTCCTCCTGCATCATCCTACAAATCCAAAAATCATGTGACCATACACCTTCCTCCATCCACTTTACCTCCACTAATTCCAACTCTTAGTATCCCTCCATCCAGTCTTCATCTGCTTATCCCAATGCCTAATATCCCTATCATCCAATCCCATCATCCATGTATCGACAAATCCACTTTTAATCCCTTCATCCATACATCCCCTAATATTTCTAATCATGATCAACAAATGCACACATTGACCAAACATGAAGCTTCCACCCAATCCATGGGATTCACAAACAAAAATTTGGAAGCCTCTACCCATAAAGAAAAAAATCCTAAAGATACTTATGACTTAGGGCATCAATGCAAAGAGTCCAAAAAAAATCTATCTAAAAGGCTATCTAAACTTTTACATCCACAAGAAAATTCCAAAATTTTCAAATGATTTTGGTCGCTAAGAAAAAAGAAATCAAGTCAAATGAAGCATCCACATCCCAAAAATACCAAAAATATCATTTCATCTAAAAATCTCAAATTCCTTCATCCCTCAAATCCCAATGCAAAAATCATAAAAATCCTAAGTCTGTGAGGGTACCTAAATTACTACATCAACCATCCCCTAAGAAAATAGGTCCATTACTTCCTACACCTCCTTCTAATCGAAAGATTCAAAATCCAATTTGGTGTGTGCAATTGTTGCTCTTGGTTCCTTTCCATTCCACAACATTTCTAAATACCTCCATCTCCCCATCTTTAATCCATTATTCCACATATTTCACCTATCATGTCCCTATGGTCCATGCTTTTTCATAATCCACATCATAATCCACTATCCTTCCATCCATAATCCACTATCTCCCATTCATCCTTGCATAATTCTTCCATACATAATTCACATCATAATCCATTATCCACCTACTCCACCTCCCTCTCATGCAATCCCCTACCAACACTAATGAGCATAATGCCATTTGACATGGTCCATCTGCAACATCCATCTTTAATGGGACTATCACCTTTCATGTAACTAGATGCTTGAGTCCTTGTCCATATCCACCTATTCCATCCAAGTATTCCAAAAACAAAAAAACAAAAAATTAAAAAAAAAAAAATAGTAAAGAGAAATCCCTTCGTATAATGGTGAAAACCACCTTGGTGGCATCTTGGATAAGTACCATGATGAAAACCTAGAAAATAAGTGTCATGTGTAGGTTAGCTATCTATGTGTCCTACACCTGGGGACACATTGTCTCATCCAACCTATGATTTCCTTTCTATCTCCCTCATCCTATCATATCCTATCTTACAATCCTTAGTCACTATACCTACATACCTATCACATCTACCCATCCATCCTCCCTTCCTCCTTTTGATATTGATAAATACATAGGGGGAAAATGTTGAAAAATGCTTTAGAAAATCTCTTGATATACCTCATCCTTTCCAACCAATTAAATCATCGTCTTATCCTAAGTTTTGTCATGTAAAATCCTAAACATACTCCCTTTTATTCCTATGCGACATAGTCTTTGGAGATCACATCCTATCTCACTTATGATGAATACATCCATTCCATCAACTATTGTTTATCCTTTTATCTATCACTCTATCATGAGTCTTCCATCCCACACACTATCACCTATCCTTTTACCCATCCTTCTATCATGAGCTTTCCATCCCACACACTATCATCTATCCTTTTATCCATCCCTTTATCGTGCGTCCTCCATCCCATTTATTATTGTCCATCCTTTTATCCATTTATCTAATCCCACCTTCCTCCTTGCATCTAGACTTGCTTTTCCCTTGTCATTGGTATCTAGAATTTAGGCTATCCAAATTGTAATCCAATGACATCCCAAAATATTTTCAAATAAAAAAATCCAAATATTTTAAAAAATACAAAAAATAAATATTTTCAAAATCCAAAAACATTCAAAATGTCCCAAAAATCCAAAAAAATCAAATATCTAAAAAATCCAAGAAATAATATCAAAGGCAAATCATCCTTAATCCATACCAATCTAGTCAATAAATCTAGCCAAATCATCCAATCACATCCTTTGGTCTTGATCCTAATCTTGTCGTAAAACAAATCAATTAATTATCATCAATCAATCATCAATGAGATATATCACTCCCACCTCCTTGTGTTGATCTAGGGATATATCGTTCCCCACAATGACAATACTATCATCAAATCATTAATCAATCCACCAATCATCATTTTACAGCTTGAAATGGGCAATACCTTGTTTATTTTTGAATCACTTATGCATGCTTGCTTGTTTGTGTTATCATTTTATCTTGCATTTGTATCAAGTCATTATCATTCTAGCTAATATTCATATCTTGTGTATGTTGGAATAGCCTTTTGCATTCTCCTTTGCATCTAAGGTCATATCATACCTTTTGTGCATTAGTACTTTAATGTTCTAAGTATCCTTCCTCATATGGCTAGACAAGGTTGTATTCTGCTGGGTGCACAAGACACATCGTCACCCTAGTCCTTATACCTTGGTGCATAATGTCTAGTGCTATATCAAACTATAGGATCGCTCTACTACAGTCAGCATAACTACTCATAAATCCATCAATCCTCATCCATCCTTCTATCTTCTTCTTCCACCAATGTTCCATCATCTATCTAATCTTTTCTTCACATCCATTGATTTCAAGAGCACACCCGTATTCTTTCAAATCATTTGTTCTCTTGAGGGGGCATATTCAACCCATTAATTCATCTACTAAGTACATAGTCTACCCGACTAGGGCATCATCATTTCTAATCCAATCATTTTCTTCCAAACTAAAATCTTCCTCTATCCAACACAACACTATGTTTTAAAATTTTTTATATGATGTTACCTTGCAACACCACCTCAAAGAGGGGAAAAATGTAGACACCTAAAATTGTTCTATTCCCAGATCAAACATTCATCTTCCATACTTCACATTAATTAAATAATTCTTAATTATTTGATTAATTTCATCTATTGTTCTCCATTTTATTCCTCCATACTAATTAAATAATTATAATTATTTAATTAAATCATTTTCCCTCCACTTTAAATAAATAAATTCAAATTATTTATTTAATATTCCATTTCCCTCTAAATAAATAAAATTTAAATATTTTATTTCTTTACCCATGTGCACATGAAATTAAATAATTTATTTAATTTCATATTTCCCCCTCTCACCACAATTCACTCTCAATCAGATTAGTTCACTAATCAATCAATTTAGTTAACAAGTCAATCAATTTAGTTGACTAATCAATCAAATTAGATAACAAGTCAATCAATCTAGTTAACTAGTCACTCAGTTTAGTTGACTAGTCAATCAATTGAGTTAACTAATCAATCAACTCAGTCAACTCATCAATAAATTATTTTAGCCTCCATAATTCATGAGAGGACAAGGACACTTTTCTCTCTCATTTTCTCACATCCTCTCAACCAATTGTAGACATTGATCTCTCTAATCATTCACAACCATTGATCTTCATTTCTTTGGGTCTATAAGTTCAACATCCTTCTCAACCTCTGAGCATCTCTCATCTTCATACAACATCATGCTATTGAAATCATTCTAGAACTTCTTATGTGTCATCCCCATATAGCTTCTTATGCTTGTGCTTGAGAAATCCACATATCAACATACTTAATTAGCAAGGAGGAATCCATTGGAGTTTGGGTGCACTTCAATACACTCAATCGATGAGGTTGGATTTGTGTGCAAAGGAAGGTATACTTGTTTTTTTGGTTTGTTTTCATTGATCTTTGCATTGTAAATTTATCAATCACAATAGTGTGTACTCGATGTAAAATATTAGAGTTATGTTATTGGTAAACATTTATGTAGCTACTTTAAAAACATGATATTAGGTGCTCAATTTGAAGTATTTGGCATAAAAGTCAATGGATAATGGTCATATTATTAGAAAAAGTTGATTTGGGAAAGTAACAAAAGATATTTGAATTGGAATAACTATGGAAGGACTATAATATTTTCTAGGAGACAAATTCATGCTCATAGTATAATCCAACTTACATGGATATTTTTAGCTCCAAATTTATTCACAACTGAAGACATGAAAATAATACAAGCTAATTATGTGAAAGATAAAACAATACAAGTAAATACTTGTTCAACCTTGCACTAATTCAATCTTCTTGATAGAATGGAGTAGAGTGCACCCTAACCCTACTAGTTATGTTATCTAATATATTTGATTGATAATAATGATATGTTGGTTGTTCATAATTTTAGAAGTATAATATTACTTTGAAATCTCATGATCAAATGACTTAGTCAAGTCTTGATGTATAGGTAGTGTGATACGACGGATGGCTAGGATTAGATATTAGATCAATAGCTAGAATTGGTTAAGACAAAATTAGGGCAAGGATAAGGATTTCTAGGGTTCAATGGAAGCTTCTAGAGTTTATCCTTATGTGAATGGCTACGATTAAAAGATGTAGTGTGATGTGGATGGTTATGATGAAAAGGTTAATTTAATTTTAAAGACACTCATTTAATGAAGGTGGCAAGTGGTTGAGGATGAGGACAACCATGGAACAAATAATTTAAATAATGAAATTATTTAAATTATGGAATACATGTGGTATGTCAGCGTTAATTTAAATCAATATTTAAGTTATTTAAATTGGATAATGGAGGAAAGTGTGAATTAATTAAATAAATAAAATTTATTTAAGTAATTGGCTAGAGAGTATAAATGGATAAAACGGGACTAGTTAAATAAATATAATTTATTTAACTAAGAGAATGATGGAAGGAGTCATGAAAGGGTCTTAGGACAAAATCTGTCGCAAGGTGTCACAAGAGGTGTCAAAAGTGATGTTGTGAGACATGGTCAATTTTAGGTGTCAAGATTTTGCCCCTCTTTGAGAATATGTTGTGACTAAGAGAAGTAAGATTATTTAAAAGGATAAAGTAAGTGCAAGAAGATGAGTACACTTTTTGACCAAAAAGTGAAAGTGTTTTTCCTATTTTTTAAATTCTGTCATACTTGGAGTGACAATTTGAAGCACTTGCACTTAAAATATTAAGATGATGTAAAAATAAGAAATGTAGGATTTTGTTTCTAGTCTTAAACTATGTAATCATTTCTAATACCTAGATAATGTAAGTTGATTTTTTATTGGATGTACAAAAAGTGGCTTTTTAAAAGTCCCCTATTTTTTGCCAAAGCATGCATGAATATGACCAACATAATTTGACCTAAATTAAGGTATTTTTCTAATTCCTTTTGTGGAAAGATGCTTAGGATGTTGAATTTTGGTCAGGATTTTTTTTGTAATTTTTTGATAAATATATTTTTTTTATTAATTTTTTAATGGCCCTAATTAGTATTTTTTAAAACCCCTCATGTATGGCCATCATAATTTGAGCTAAACTTATCAATTCACTATTTTTTTTCATCATGTGGAGAATGATGTCTAGTTTGGTGAGACATAATTTTTTTTCAAAAAACTTTCAAAATCAAAAGTTATTAAAAAAATAGTAATGTATGTTATTTCAAGTTTATGAGTTAGTTTGTTTAGAAAATAATTAGTAAATAGAAAATTATGTTCAATAGTAG
Organism: Cunninghamia lanceolata; assembly: GCA_027924645.1. Lineage (NCBI taxonomy): Eukaryota > Viridiplantae > Streptophyta > Pinopsida > Cupressales > Cupressaceae > Cunninghamia > Cunninghamia lanceolata. The sequence continues at coordinate 18,726,075 of BSBN01000274.1, forward strand.
AAAAAAATTAAATATTTGAAAACTAGAGATCTATAATGGGTTTTAGTTTTGTTATAATATTTTGAAAAAAAAGTCATCAGCCATAGTAGTGAAACTAGTTTTTCTCTCATTTTATTTATGGTCTCCTAATTGTAGGTTGTTTACAGGTACAAGGCTTAGGCCCAGGTTTCTAAGCCTTTACCAAGCCTAAAACCAATGCAAATTGGTGGGTGTCAAGTTTGAAAAAAATAAGAAACAAGTATCTATTTCTAAACAGGTGCCCGCTTGTAATGGGTGCCCATTACAAACGGGTATCTGATTTATAAATAATGGGTACCCATTTTAAAATGGGAACCCATTTCTAATTTGGCCGTTATTTTTTTTCTTAAATTGGTAGTATGACTAATACTATGCACCATTCATTTTTTCCAATACAGTCGACAACGACAGATTCCGTGACTTTTTAATGTGTAAAGTGTTAATTCAAGCTCTCAACAAGACATATCTTATGCAATTTTTATAGGGATTCAATCATAAGAAGCATTTTTAGATGGAATGAAGTAGAAAATCTATTTTAACAAGGATTTAATTTGTTGGAGAGACATTCATTTTTACCAATATGCTGACAACGATGAATTCTACGACTTTTTATATGCAAAGTGTCAATTCGAGCTCTCAATAGGACATATATTATGCAATTTTTATCGGGATTCAATCATAAGGAGAATTTTTAGATGGAGTAAACTAGAAAATCTATTTTTTGAAGGATTGAATTTCTTGGAGAGATCAAACAAATATCAAGCAATTATCATATTGAACAAAGGATCTACATCTACTTGTATTTCATACACTTTTAATAAGGGATCCAACACATTTTGGTAATCATGGCATCAAATAAACGTTAACAAAAAAAGAAGAGGAAGGTTATGGTAGTTGAAGAAATTGAAGTACATTGAGAGAAAGAGGAAAAATAACAAAGATATAGGAGATAGATGATTAGGAAAATGAAGAATGATGCAACATCTAGTTCGCTGACTATTGAAGAGGAGAACATCAAGGAGGAGAACATTAAAGAAGAGAATATTGACGAGACCAATATGGATGAAGTAAATGTAGTGTATGCAAATGTGGAGGCAGTCAAGAATATGGAAAATGCAAATATAAGAATGAATCCAACTATGTCTTCAAATCCTTTGAATGATAATGAGATTAATGATTTAAATCAAGTTCGATATAACATTGTTGAGATAAATGCTGTTGGCAAGAGACACTATATGGATTCATGGTTGTTGTCATTGATGGCAACAAAGGTCATCCCACATATCCGCAAGTCATGGTGTGTCCCTACCGGAAGTCAGAATAAAGATTGTTGTGGTCCAGTGAACAAGAACAGAGCATGTGGCAAGGTTCGACAGATTGGTCCGGATCTCTCAGAGGAAGTATCTTGGTGCAGTGCGGATTTGGGGAAGTCAAGAGGACTACCTTGAGTGGTATATTCCAAGGATTTAGCCTCCGGTGATGGACAAGGAAAAAGATATGAATAGTTGAGTACTGGATTCCTGAGAGACAGTGAAAACAGAGGAAGAACTGACTGACATAGTATCAGACTACTTTCCAGATGTGTTACTGTTGATGATAAAGGTTGTGAAGGCATGAATCATGTTTGGCCAACATGATTAATGATATCTACAAGTATATGCTTGATCCGCATTGCTTGGTGAGCAAGGATTCAGCCGATAGAATAGAGTTTGTAAGAAACTAGACTGTTCCGGATGCCGACTAGAAAGGTGATGAAATTACTTGTGCGGATATATATAGGGGATGGATTTAGTTGTGAAGTGTGTGAATGTATTAAGATATATGCGAATAAGTGCAGAACAGAGCAGAAGTAGCAAGAAAGATCCGGTATGTGAAAGGATAGCAGAATAAAGAACAGAGGAAAGATGAAGTGCAGCAGATTAGTGTACTGAGCCTAACCGGAACTGAACTCCAGCATATGCAGATGCTTCCAATCAGTTCAAGACTATGATTCTTATCACTTTGTAGACAGTGTGTCTTCTTGTAGGCAGTGGACCTCTTGTGAGCAGTGTGCTCGGGCAGTGAGCCCTAATTGGCAAGTGCCATTTTGTAATTTCCTATTCTTCTAACAGAGAATAATTTTTGGGTTAATCACCCCGTGGTTTTCTCCCTTAACAGGGTTTCCACGTCAAAAATACTGTGTCATGTGTTTCTTATTTCATGGTAATGTTTTGTGTTTGATTCAATGCTGCATTAATTAATAAGAAAGTTCAAAAAGGGAAATAATTAGGATAACTGATTCACCCACCCTCTCAGTTATCAACAATTGGTATTAGAGCTAAGTTCCTCCTAATAGAGCCTAACAGCTTGAGGAAGATCTGGGAGTTCAAATGGATGCATATGGTTTAAGGGAGCAACTCAAGACTGCCCTTGAGGATCTTGAACAGTCAAATTCTGAAGTCAATGAATTAAAGGAAAGACTCAAACAGGCTGATGAATTCATGAGAGAATTAAAAGACAAATTAAGTCTCTCTATGAAAAAGAGAAAGGAGCTGCTCCAACAATTGGCAAGACAAAGTGATGAAAGAAATACAAATGAAGAATTGACTGAGAAAACCAAGTTATGTGAAAAGTTATCAAAAGAAGTCATTATGTTAAGACATGAAATGGAATCAGGAACTATAAAGTTTACTCAAGAGATTGAAGAAAAAAGAAAGGCTGAAGACAATCTAAGACAATCTCTTAAAGAAAAATCAGAAGAATGCCACCAGATGGACAGGATTATCAGACATCTTGAATCTGATCTTGAAGATGCCAAAGATAATGAAGAAAAACTTGAGGATCAAATTGCCTCTCTCAAAAGAGACCTTCAAACAGCAAATGAATATAAAGAGAAATTCAAGATAAGTTCTACTCAACTTGAAGTTCTTCTTGGAAGTCAAAAGAGGACAGATGACAAGTATGGTTTGGGATATGAGAAAGGAGAAAGCTCCGGATCCGGTCAAAAGAATTTTGGATCAGAAAATCCAAGGAGTAGGCCTAGAAGACCTCCGGTAAGACAGCCCAATGCTCAAAGATATCCATCTTTCAATGGATACTGCCACAGCTGCAACCACTTTGGTCACAAAGCTAATCAGTGCAGAAAGAGAATGAATCAAATTAATTCATCCTTCTCCGGACAGTGCTTCAACTACAAAGGGTATGGACACAAATCCCATGAATGCAGAAATATGCAAGTAAACAAATCATTCAAAGGTAGATGCTTTACATGCAATAGAGTAGGTCATATGGCTAATCAATGCAGATCAAGAGGATATCAGTCAAATATGCAAAGAAATGTTATTTGCCAAATCTGTAATAGGTCCGGTCATAATGCTAAAGTCTGCAGAAGCAAGAATCAGGACAAAAGAGGTCCGGTGTATAATCAGAATCAGGACAAGGGTAAACAAAGGATGAATGCGGATGAAGTTAGGAATCAGATGAGCAAGATTTGGGTGAAGAAAAGTTTAGAGAATGTAGAGGTTGGATCCGCACCAGACTCTGGTGCTGATATTTCTTCCAGAAATTAAAAAGTGAGCTCTGGCTCAGGGGGAGACTCAAAGAAAATCCTGTTCCCCCAGCCAATCAAGTGGTGCCGGATGTGGCACAAGATGCGGAGTAAAGGGTTTAAAGATATAAGTCTTGAGATGATCCAGATAAGATTTCAGAGGTTCGCATGGAGTTATGAAGAAGCTGTGATCAATCAAGTAAGACCTGTTCCGGGAGATGCTCCGGTATGACAGAGGATTACAAAAAGGTCAGGAGAGATCCGGAAGTGCACTATCTTATTCTGCGGATTGGACAGAGTGTTTGGGATGTTCTTGTAATGTGTCATCTCAATTTATTCATGATTGAAAGATCCGCATGATGTTCATAGATCAGGACTGATCCGGGATACTCCAAGCTATCCGGACAAGACAAACTGGAATAATATAGGTGAAGCATTTATTGCAAATAGATATTAGGGTTTGCGGAGCAATATAAGGGATTTCTCAAAAATCATTTGCTCATTCTGCACTCAAGAAGAAGCGAAAAGTGGAGCTCTGCAACAAGATTCTTCAAGCACACCAAAGATCTCCTACCGAAGTCATTACATAAAGAAATCAATCCAACCACTCCGTGCCAACCGAAGGCGCATAAGGTATTCTCCGTTTTCATTATCTCACTGCAAATCTTTGAAGAATGGCTACTCCAAATATAGTTAAGATCTCTGATAGACCTCGCCCCACATTCAAGAAACATCCTTACAAATCATTAGAGGTAGATCCACTAGGAGCCTTCTCTAGTGTTCCTCATGGTGTATTGCATACGGAAGATATTAGGGTTTACATCCATGCGAATCTTGAAGACTTTGGAGAATCAAAACTGATGGATATCTATCACAAACAATTGATAGATGACTCCTTTGAGATCAAACCTCAGTACAAAGCCATCCGGGACAAACACTTTGCACAGTGCATTCATTTCCCCTGTTTTGAAGAAGATGAATGGGTCCGGTATGTACTAAGCAGAGTACATGACAACTTCCTATGGTTGAACAAGCCCTTCAAGATCACCAAGGATGCAATTAGGGCTGTAACCGGTCTGCACTCATCCGGTGGATTACCTGTTCTCAAGTCTGTCAAAAATCAGACAGTTAGTGATGCAACCGGATCCAAGTTTGACAAGAGAGCTATGACAGTTGATGACATCATTGAACCGGATGTCAAATTTGCAGCTATGATAATTGGTTACAAAATCTATCACTCCAGTAGGGAAAATTCAGTACCGGGAACTGCAATCTACACAGCTTATCAAATGTTAAAGGAGAATGCAGACTATGACTTGTGTGAGCTTCTGGTGAACCAACTCTTTGAAAATCTGCAGAAGATCAAGAAGGACAAGAAAAACTCCTTCAAGTATGGCAATCTGATCCTTTGTTTCTTCTTTTACTACATGAATGAGCTTCCTGGATCCAGTGGATGGATATGGCAGAATGACAGACCGGTTGCCATCCAAATCAGAGACTATTTGCATGGACTTGGGGATGCTAAAGCAAGAAATACAGCTCTATGGGGATACTTCAAGAACTTCTAAAGCATGATGCATGCAAGAGAAAGAATACCCCAATCCCTTGTTGAAAAGTACAAAGACACAGTATGCTTCATGGTAGAAACAGATCAGTGTCTAATGGAGGCAGTAGAACCAAGAACTGTATGGATCATGCCCATGGGGTATGAAGTGGATGAACAAATAGTGGAGCTGCATGTTCAACACATGCTAAGTCAGCCCAAAGATCCAAAGGCAGAAAGGTTTGGAACCTTTGAGGAACTGAGTGTAAAGATACATGTAGAACTCAGGGAACCGGAGATAAAGAGGAAGGTAAGAAAAGAAGTTGAGCATATTGCTCAAGGCCTAGGCATCTCAAAAGAGGCACTTGATGCCAGCCGGGAAAAGAGGAGGAAGACTGAGGAAGAAGAGAAAAGTAAAGAAAGTGTTCTGGTTGAAACTCCCACCCGGACCAGATCATCAAAAAGATCTGCACCTCCCACAACCAAAAGTTCAAAACTGGAAGCCCAGGCATCCGGTAAAAGATCCAAGACAAAAGCCACAAGGGCTTATGAAAGCCAAAAGGATGAAGAGGAAACAGAGTCAGATGAGGGAGTAAAAGAAATTAAGAAGCAGAAGAAGAAAGGATCCGGTAAACCCTCCACAGGCCAAGACAAGGATGAAATGGCAGAGGTATCTGTTGAAAAGCCCACTTTGTCTCTAGAGAGTGTAATCAAGTCAGTCACAGTGGATGGAAACCTTCAACCAATGACTGAATTTTATGATGACTACAATGAGGCTGACCAAAAGATTCTGCAGGAAGCCACAGTCAAATATCTGAACATATACAATAAGGCTTTCATTGAGATCATATCTCTTATTCCTAAAAGCCTAGAAAAGGAATTAGAAATAAGAAAGAATAATGCTCATGCAAAATATCTTGAGATCCGGGAGCAGATAGCTATTCAGCTATATCCTCAAATTGATCCCAAGACAATGAACATAATCTTCAAAGACTGCAAAGATGAGTTCAGAAGTAAAGCCAGGATGAATCAACTCATGCTTGGTGAGACTAACAAAGTGGCCCAAGAGACAGAAGAGATCCTCCGGAAGGCCTTCAAAAGGTTCAATCTTCCTGTTTTAGAGGACTTAGGTGCAGAAACAGCTATGGATTTGGAATCATCTGTTCCGGAAGAAGTGGGCCCTGAACAGACAAACATCTCTCCTCTGGTTTCCCCTACAGTCTCCAGATCCCAAGAAGAAGAGAAACTACAGGAGAAAGAAGCAGCAGCTAAATAAAAAGAGGTTGACAGCACCCCAACAGAGAAAACCACGACTGAAAGTGGTAAGAGTAAGGAAGGAGAAAAGATTCAAAAGGACAAAACTGCAGAAGAGAAGAAACATCTGTCTCCGGCAAGAGACACTGCACAAACTGTTCAAGAATTCCTGACAAAAGCCACTATAGAAATTGATGAACCGGACCTGCTAAAAGGACCATTAGATTTTGACTCTTTGTCACCAGTGCAAACAATGAAAATAGCCTCATTTGCAAATGAGAAAGTCAAAGAGAAGTTGCTGAAATCTCACATGGAAGACTGTGAGCTTATGGAGGTAGCATCTGGAGTGCTAGAAAAGATCATGCCATCCTTTCAAAAGGATCCCACAGCCTCCTCTTCCGGTAATCTCAAAACCTTAGTCAGCAGTGTTAGTACACATTTTGAATCTCTAGAAAAATCTGCTGAAGAAAAGGTCCGGAAGGAATTTTTGGATAAAAGACTTTCAGAAGTATTAGAATTAATCTCTAAAGATAGGAGAATTGTGAGTATTGGAATAAAGAGCTTAGAAAATGCTCTTAAGGATGGCGGTGACATTTACAAATTTTGTATATCCTGGTCAAAGGCAACAGCAGCAATTGATAAGAAAATAAAAGAGGAACAGGACAAGCTACAAAGTTTATCTCAAAGTTTTGATCCTCTCTCTTCCTCCATAATAAATCAAGAATGTCAGACTATTGTAGTCTTGAATGAAATAAAGAATCTTGAGAAGGAAAGGAAGAATATCACTAACCAGATGGGAGAACTTAGAAGGATTATAATCCCTAAGTTGGAAACTATGCATGAGGCCATCAGTGATGCTCAGACCACCGCCCAAACAAATGATCCGACAGATCTCAAGCGGGCAGAAGCTTTTGCATTTTTGTTGAGTGGTCACATTTCAATTTTGGATAGAATGAAGCAAAGTTGGGCTATAGAAATGATCCAATTGCAGACATCCTTTGCAGACATTCTTCAGTATATGTGAGTATGTAAATATGCGGCTATGTATAGAAAATTTTTGAAAATTTTGGTGTGCGGACCCTACCCTTTGCCATTGATGTCAAAGGGGGGAGTGAGGAGCAGTGAAAAATGAGGAATCCAACTAAGGGGGAGTTCCGAAAATTGTATATAAAGATAGAGCATCAGCCAAGGGGGAGCATAGTGTAAACACTTAGTCATTTTTCACTAAGTGTTGCCATCAATGCCAAAGGGGGAGATTGTTGGCAAGAGACACTATATGGATTCATGGTTGTTGTCATTGATGGCAACAAAGGTCATCCCACATATCCGCAAGTCATGGTGTGTCCCTACCGGAAGTCAGAATAAAGATTGTTGTGGTCCAGTGAACAAGAACAGAGCATGTGGCAAGGTCCGACAGATTGGTCCGGATCTCTCAGAGGAAGTATCTTGGTGCAGTGCGGATTTGGGGAAGTCAAGAGGACTACCTTGAGTGGTATATTCCAAGGATTTAGCCTCCGGTGATGGACATGGAAAAAGATATGAATAGTTGAGTACCGGATTCCTGAGAGACAGTGAAAACAGAGGAAGAACTGACTGACATAGTATCAGACTACTTTCCGGATGTGTTACTATTGATGATAAAGGTTGTGAAGGCATGAATCATGTTTGGCCGACATGATTAATGATATCTACAAGTATATGCTTGATCCGCATTGCTTGGTGAGCAAGGATTCAGCCGACAGAACAGAGTTTGTAAGAAACTAGACTGTTCCAGATGCCGACTAGAAAGGTGATGAAATTACTTGTGCGGATATATATAGGGGATGGATTTAGTTGTGAAGTGTGTGAATGTATTAAGATATATGCGAATAAGTGCAGAACAGAGCAGAAGTAGCAAGAAAGATCCGGTATGTGAAAGGATAGCAGAATAAAGAACAGAGGAAAGATGAAGTGCAGTAGATCAGTGTACTGAGCCTAACCGGAACTGAACTCCAGCATATGCAGATGCTTCCAATCAGTTCAAGACTGTGATTCTTATCACTTTGTAGACAGTGTGTCTTCTTGTAGGCAGTGGACCTCTTGTGAGCAGTGTGCTCAGGCAGTGAGCCCTAATTGGCAAGTGCCATTTTGTAATTTCCTATTCTTCTAACAGAGAATAATTTTTGGGTTAATCACCCCGTGGTTTTCTCCCTTAACAGGGTTTCCACGTCAAAAATACTGTGTCATGTGTTTCTTATTTCATGGTAATGTTTTGTGTTTGATTCAATGCTGCATTAATTAATAAGAAAGTTCAAAAAGGGAAATAATTAGGATAACTGATTCACCCCCCCCCTCTCAGTTATCAACAAATGCTTCTACTACAAACAAGACAATAAAAAATGAAAATGAAAACCCTTGTATGCATGAAAATAAAATATGTTTTTTTTCTTAAATTGAAAGTAATGTTTTGAAGGATCTTCATGGTAAGATATATTGGAGATAAATTCAAACCCATGCAAATAGATTATACAAATAGTTTTTTTATAGAAAACTCTTGGATTTCAATGCCAACTTGTATTACAATTGATGAGAATGTCAAAAATGAGAAAAGTATTAAAAAAATAGGCATTTTTTTTAAAACCCAAAAATGTGGATGAATCAATAGAACAAGTTATGTCTAGTGTTGCTAATGCTATTGGTTCTATTAAAAAAAATAGTTCATCTAAGGATAAGAATGTAACACATCGAGCAATAACAATTGCTTTAGTTAATAAATCAGTTGTGAGCAAAAGAATGATAAGTAAGACAAGTGGATATTTAAATGTGCATGCTTTAACTTTAAGAAGAGAAGAAAAGAGAAGAGTAAGTATTGAAGAGGACTCAATCAAGCAATGTTGGATTTTTAGTGGTAGACTCCCAAGGTCAGACATAAAATTAAATAATGAAATTAGGTCTTTGATTAAAAAATCGTGATCCTCAACCAAAACATCTTTTAGACATGACTCAAATATAATTATATAGAAAATTTATAGATGGTTCAGTTATAGAAAATTTTAGTATAAGTAAAAGATCATTTGAAAAGTGTAAACCTTGGTATGTCAAGATTAATAACCAATGAATCTCTTATTGTTGTAAAACTCGTGCAATTTCATTATTTTTATGATGTTTTTTTATATATACATTGTATTCTACATACTAACCAAGTTATGCAGGAATGTGGTATTAATATGCCATGTACAAGAATTAAGGATTTTATAACAAGTTTACTTTGTGAAACAACTGATGGGCAATACTTTTTTCAAAACCATGTGTTTTTGGAAAATGCAATAGATGTGGTAACCTTTCATTGTTAGGAGAATGCATGCATTAAAGTAGTTCACATGATTTTAGACAACAATTAGTAAATGTGAAGAGGTTCACCAATGTTCAATATCCATTAAAGGATGGAAAAACTAGAAAGCATTGTGAGTTAGTCACATAACAAAGTAGTGTACATGTATTCATCAAAGAGTTCAAGAATAATATAGTGTATAAATATTTCAAACACTCTCAATATGTTTGGTGGGTTGATGAACAATTTTGAAAATGTAAAAATACATTTCTAATTGGAACTATACTTTCAATGGTTGACTTTGTAGAAAACTATACCCTTGCTCAACAAGACGAGATTCAGTCACAATATTATACCTCAGTATAGGTGGCCATATTTGTTCATATTGTATATAGACATGAAATTGATAGTAAAAAAGATGACAAGAAAATTTTGAGAGTATCATTTCTATGTGAGTGATAACTGCTTACATTCATCAGAGTTAGTGTAGTATTGTTTTAAAGTATTTAATGACAACTTAAAAGAAAGAAAAATCATGATGACACAACATCTCATATGGTACTTGACAATTGTATAAGACAATTCAAAAATTCTTGAATGTTTTATTGGTTAAATAGGGCCCATAAAGAAAACAATATCCAACATATGTGGAGTTTCTTTGAAGATGGACATAGTAAAGGATAACATGATGGAGCTAGAGGATGTGTAAAAAGGGCTATTGCTAGGGAGCAACTAAAATTTCATGATTCAGCAAAGTTTCAAGATGCATGTGCAATTGTGGATTAGTGTAATGCAAAATTGTCTATAGGGTCAAGTGAAAACTCTAAATTTCAATGGTTTTTTTGGTTGGTTGAAGAAGAAAACATTCCCCCCTAATATGATTGTGATACAATTAGTGGATCAACAAAATGAGTTCAAATGCAAGCACATGGACTACATGGACTAGGGAGCTCACACGTTTTTGTCAGTTTTGTATCACAGGTGAGTGGAAAGCATGTGAAAATACAAATTGGGTTGAAGAATGGCAACAAAGATCCTTAACACCTCTACAAACACATGATCAAAATGAGATAACATTTGAAGAGGATACTCATTTGTAAGCATCGAATGACTATGATCATATTTTAGACCTTGTACAAGAAGGTATATTCATTCAATATTTCTTTTCGATACATTTTTTTTGCAATCTATATTTAATTATACATATGTATGCATGTATATTTTTGTGACTTATTGAATTTGAATATTTTTTGCAGGACGGGTGAGTGTTGTTGTTGCACCCAAGGGTAATGAAGAGGAAATATAGTATTGGTTGGCTCAGTGTGTTAAGGCAAAATAGAAGTTATTAAAGGCTAGAGTAGATGATGATAACTTTGAGTATGCAACAAGTTCTATGGTTGTTGTTGGCACTTGGCTACATAAATATCTGATAAGGAGGAATGGTCTACCTACATTTGAAGATTATGAAATACATAAGAAAATTTTGCACTACTCGCATTTAGGTGTGGCAACAAATATACAATTAGTGAGATATAAAGGGAGATCTATCAAAAAAGAATTATGGACACTTTCTATGGAAGAGCATGAGGTAATCATAGATGCATTACAAAAAAGAGAGGATGTAGATGGTACAATGGAATAAATTTTTTAAATTGTTAATAGGTATGTAGAAAGATTTAAACTTTTAAACTTTGTCTAGGATGCGGGTTTAGGATTAATATGATTGATAGTTAATTGATTGCACCTCCCCTTAAGCATCCTCTTAAGTCCACTTAATCCATCCCCTAGCTATGTTCCATAAGTTAGGCAAACTTAAGATTTAGTTTAATAACTTCAATTAATTTAATTGATATAACTTAGCACAGCCTTACCAAAATACTAGAGTTAATTCCATCTCCCATTAAGACATCCTCTTAGCTCCCCTTAAGCCATCGTCTAGCTAAATGATATAATTTAGTGCATGTACCCTTACCAAAAATACTATATTTGATTCCATCTCCTCTTAAGACTTTTGGCAAGAGACACTGTGTGGCTTCATGACTATTGTCATTGATGGCAACAAAGTCCATCCCACTCATCTGCAGCACATAGTATGTCTATAACAGAAGTCAGATTGAAGAGTGTTTTGGTTTGGTGAACAAGAATAGAGAATTCAACAAGGTCCGACAATCAGGTCTGGATCTCTCAGAGGAAGTATCTCGGTAACGTGTAGACTTGGGGAAGTTAGTAGGAGTACCATGACTGCTACATTCTAGAGATTGAGACTCCAGTGATGAAAGAGAGAAAAGATATGAGCATCTAAATGTTGGGTTCTTGACAGGCAGAGCAAACTGAGGAAGAACCAACTGGCAGAGCATCAGACTTTAATCTAGATGAGAAATTGGTGGTGATCAAGCTACTTGAGGGATCATTCATGGTTGGCCGACATGATTGATGACTTTTATGTCTATGTCCTTGATACGCATCACATAGTAAGCATGGATTCAGCTGACAGATTAGTATGTTGGGAAAATCTTGAGTATTCCGGATGCTGACTAGAAAGATGTTGGGATCCTTGATGCGGATATATATACCAGATAGATTTTGGTATGAAGGTGTGTATGGTGTGTGATAATGTGTTAAGAAAGACAGAGATAGGTGTGGAAGCAATAATACAAGTCCGGTATGTGACAGAACAGCAGCACTAAAGTAGAAGAAGAATGAAGTGTAGTAGATTAGTTTATTGAGCCTAACCAGAACTGAACCTCAGCATATGTGGATGCCTCTGATCAATTCAAACACCTGGTTACTTTCTACATACCTTGTAGACAGTGAGTCTCTTGTAGGTAGTGAGCCTCTTATGAGTAGTGTGCTCAGGTAGTGAGCCCTAATTGGCAAGTGCCATTTTGTACTTCTTATTCTTTCAATAGAGAATACAATCTTGGGTTAGTCACCCCGTAGTTTTTCCCTTAAAAGGGTTTTCCACATAAAAATCCTTGTGTTATGTGTGTTGAGTTCATTTCTATTCTCATGTTCATTTATGCTTATATGTTTTGATACTACACTATTGTTAAAGAAAAAAAAAAGGTTAAATTATTTAAGATAACGGATTCACCCCCTCTCTTAGTTATCTACCTTGTTTCCAACAAAGACATCCTCTTAACTCCACTTAAGCCATCCCCTAGCGAAATGATATAAGTTAGTGCATGTACCTTTACCAAAAAGACTACAGTTGATTCCATCTCCCCTTAAGACATCCTCTTAACTCCCCTTAAGTCATCCCCTAGATAAATGATATAATTTAATGCATGTACCCTTACCAAAAATACTATAGTTAATTCCATCTCCCCTTAAGACATCCTCTTAACTCCCCTTGATTCATTCCCTAGATAAATGATATAAGTTAGTGCATGTACCCTTACCAAAAATACTATAGTTGATTCCATCTCCCCATAAGACATCTTCTTAACTCCCCTTAAGCCATCCCCTAGCTAAATGATATAAGTTAGTGCATGTACCCTTACCAAAAATACTATAATTGATTCCATCTCCCCTTAAGAAATCCACTTCACTCTCCTTAAGCCATCCCCTAGCTAATGATATAAGTTAGTGCATGTACCCTTACCAAAAATACTATAATTGATTCCATCTCCCCTTAAGACATCCACTTCACTCTCCTTAAGCCATCCCCTAGCTAATGATATAAGTTAGTGCATGTACCCTTACCAAAAATACTACTGTTGATTCCATCTCCCCTTAAATCCATTCTCTTAACTCCCCTTTTAAGTCATCCTCTTAACTACCCATAAGTCATCCCTTAGCTATGTTCCATAAGTTAGCTACGTATGATTTAGTTTAATTAGGTATTTCTTAGAATGTGAGTTTTGGATTAAGTATATTTATAGCTAATTGATTTAGTAGCATGCATCTCCACTTAATCTATTCTCTTAACTCTCCTTAAGACTTCATATTAATATTCCTAATTCTCTTAAAGATTGTGACACATTCTAACTTTTTTACATTTCATTACATGGTGCGGGAGATGCTTTTGTAGTCATAATAGAGGCTGGAAACCTAGAAGGTGTTAATTATTATTTAAATTTCACTTATAATTTATTTCAGGTATTCACTAGACCTATACTATTAATTATTTTAATTTATGCTTCAATAGTTCTTTCATTTCATTATAATTTCAATGGAACTTTGTAACAAATTCTATATTTAAATAAAATGATCTCTAGGTTCCAAATTTTTATTTACATTTCATCGTGGCCTGACCTCTAGATTTGTTTTTGCAATCACATGTAGTGTTGAAAAGATTTCAATCTATTGTTTGTTATTGCACATGTATGATCTCTACACATGCTCGATATCTAGAGGCTTAAACTTCTAGGTGTCAAGTATAAAATATTAGATCTAGACTTAGAGGATGATGTTTAAAATCTAGGTAGCTCTAGGTGTCTTAGGTTCTAACTATAATAGGTGTCTCTACTTGTGTCTTAGGTATACTATATGTCAACTAGGTAGATAGAGACTAGAAAAAGGTATTTAATCTAATCTAGGTGTCTTATGTAGATACTATATATCAACTACTTGTCTAGAGACTAGAATAAGGTATAATGTAGAATCTAGGTGTCTTAGGTAGACACTATATATCAACTACCTGTCTAGAGACTAGAATACGGTATAATTTAATCTAGGTGTCTGAGGTAGATACTATATGTCAACTAGGTCTACCATAATAAGTGTCTATAAAATCTAGATACATAATATGCAATAGGTGTCTTAGGTGTCCTACATCTACTAGAATACATGTGTCTTAGGTGAGGCAACATGAGCTTCCACCTTCACGTGGTTGGCCTTGTTAGTATAGAATATTTATATTTCTTGAAGCTAAGGGAAGCTCTTTTTCTTGTACATAGAAGTTATGAAAAATAATTAATGCATTGATTAAGTTATGATTTGGTGTTCTTGATGAAATTACATACAAAATGCTAATTTTATCATATTTTTTAGAAATTATAAATTTTAGTTTTTTTTCAAAATTAGAAGCAAATCTCAAAAATTTTAGTGGATGGAACCAAGTATTCTTTATCAAATTTCTATATATAACAATTTAGAGTAGGTATTTATTTATTTTTCTTTTGATATTTAGGTTAGGTATTTCTCTATTTTTCTTTTGATATAATTTAGAGTAGACCTAAATTTCTCTAATTTTCTAGATTTCTTAAATTCTAAATTTAAAGGACACAACTATTTCTCTATTTTTTTTTGTAAATTTATAGGGAAGGTATTGATCTATGAAATGTTTAATGGATTTAAAAATAATTGATTAAACATGATTACGCTTGACAAATCTAATCAATAAAATTTGCCTAAATTTTAAACTCAAATATAATTTAATAAGTCCCAACATTTGACTCATATAAATCCAAATAGAACCATAGAAATTACTAGAATAAGGTCTATCTTTCAAAAAATAAATATTTTTAAGATTTAGTGTCCGTGATCAATTACCTTCATAGACACTCCAATTATTTATATCCATTCTAGCTCAACAAAATAAATTTTCATTTTATTTTGTAAATTTAAAGGGTAGGTACATTTAGTCTGTATAAATATCCAACCTAGTCTGTATCTAATAAGTGTTTAATAAATTAAATCAATTGAAATATTTCTCTTATCTAATTAGAATTAGTAGTTTAAAATTTTACAACTAAACACATGATAATTTGAAGTGTTAAATATGAGATATTTAATTAAAGTTTGAATATAGATGCATATAGTGGACATTCAATAAATAGTAAAATCTAGTCTAGATGAAATAGTCTATGAGATATAAACACTACCATAATAATGGTCCATGTAAAAATAGTGAAATAGTCATAAAATCCTCATGAAATAAACAATCTAATACATATGTGTGCCCTAAGTTTGATCATCATCCATTTCAAGCCACCTTTTGGTCCCATGTGACTCATAGGGCGACTCATGCTGTGTACAAGAAAAAGAAGCTTCAAATCAATTTTAATGTCAAAAGTGCATCCTAATTATTTAAATCCAATATTTAAAACTAAACCATCAAATTAAATTTTTAAATATAAACTTGAAAATTTCTAAGCATACCACAAAAGGTTCATCATCTCTCCTGTCATGCTTGTGTGCAACAAATGGTACCAATTCTGATAGAGTAAATGTCTATTGCCAATTCCTATATTTCAATAAACTAAATGAATTAGGCTAGAGTATAGATACAAAATACAAGGTTGAATGATACAAAAGACTTTGAAATGACATAGGATTTAACTATAGGACATAAAATATGAGAGATGACTTGTGCATCTGTGTAGGCTCATCAATGATAGGATTAATTAAGCCTACACCTATAGTAATCTCATCCTGCATATATATGTGTACATGTATATATAAATTCAACTTTAAAGACATGAATTTAAAATCATGAAATTACATTGGAAATTTAAATTTAAACTAAAAATGTACAATTTTAAGATACAAACCATGGAATATGAAGCAGACTCTTGCATAGATTATGATGCCATTGGTCTTGGATGACTTGTAAGTGCCAGGACCTCCCATCTTTTTTAAATTAAAAAAAAAGGTTCATCACATATTCATATTAAATTCTATATTATTATTATTTTTCTAAGTTTATGATCTCTTAGGGAATGCTCCCATTATATTGATAACCTTAATATTAATAAAATACATCCATCATCCAGTCTTAACAATATATGAAAGATCATCTTAACACAACAAAAAGGATCTGCTAGGCTGCTACCCTTAAACCTATCCCATACTTCTACCCATTTAGTCTACACCTTATACATAGCTTATGAAATATACATTATAACATATTGACCGTAACAAAATCAAATTATCCTACTAGGTTTCCCAAACTCCTCCCTCCTCTCCATTCTCTTCTTGAGATATCTCGAACCAGAATCCTACATTGGCAACTTCCAGACCCACTACCTATTTCAAAAAATTGACAGCCTTTTTTACTTTGAATCTCCTACTTTTCTCGCCTCCCTTCTGTCCTAAAGTGATAAACTAAAAACCACTTAACTATCACTCTATCCTGCTTGACTTTCTCAAAATCCTCTAGCTAAGGAATGCCATTTCCATACTTGGATATGTCTATCACATCATCCAAACCACCCAACAAACTTGGTTTGATGAAGACTCTAGTTAACACTCTAATGTCTTCCTTCACCTCACCATCCTCAAACAAAACAACTACAAACATTGAGTTTATGTCCAAATCCACCATGTGCTGGTGTTTCATCCTCAGAAATTCATCACCTAGCAACCATTGGAAAGCTAATAGGAGGATGTCATTCTTCATTTTAAAGACCGACTACAACCTTTTCTCCATCACCAAACCTAAAAAGGCCATCTACCTGTGAGATCTTGTAAGCGTAATTAGTGTGTCCATGGCACCTACCAAGTTCTCTATTAACCAAACTTCAAGAAAAGAGTTTCTTCAATCATCAAAAAATGCAATGAATCTTGCCTTCTTATGCTTGAAGCATGTGATCAACATGTCCTAAAATAAATGCATCATCATAAATCGTATACTCTCCTATCAACTCAGTTTGTCATCCTTTTCTTCACCTCACTTGATATCATTACACATAGTAGTCCTTAATGGCATTGCAATACTCACACCTTTTCTTAATGTCCTTAAACTTGGCACCTCCCACTTATATCTAAGATGGTAAACACTTGTCATTAGATCTTTTTCTACCAACTTGACTATCCTGTGGTTACTCAACACCTTCTTCAAAGCAACTAATGTTTTCTATTTGGATGTCTACTAACATCTCTTCTTTTAAACTGACCACTTCATTAGCCGCCTTATCGGCCTTTGCATTAGCCACCCTAAAAATATGGTTAATAGTATACTCTTCAAAATATTTTTATAATTCCACAATTTATTCAAGATACATCTTAAATTTCCAATTGTGAATGAAATTTCTTCTTACAAAATTAACAAATACAAGAGAATCTCCTTCTATGTTAAGCTTTTTGATTCCATGCTTTTTACTCAATTGAAGGACAATGAAGAGTGCTTTGAATTCTTCCTGGTTGTTTGTGGCAAAATCAAACCTTTTCAAGACTGTCTCGACAAATTTCTTCTCCCAATTAGAAACTATACCCCCAGACCCTACTGAACCTAGATTACCTGTGGATGCCGCATAAAAATTTAATTTGTGCCAGACCTCTTCTGTCGGACACCAACTCACATTTTGTCTGGCTAGCAGGGAATCATCTCCCTCACCCCATTAATAGGGGGGATTAAATTATATATTATTAAAATACATACATCCAATTAATAAATCTCTAGATGTCCTAATTTTTATATCTCAACCATTTAAGGTCTACCCATCTCCACTATCGTTAACACTAAATGGTCCAGCTGTGATGAAATGACAATAGCTGATGGAGTCATCTGTACCAATCAACACATGTTTATTAATATATTTAATATTTATTAAAAATATCAATAATTGATATTTGGATCTATACTAATTTGTATTAAATTAAATTTTATTAAATTTGGCATACATATCAAGTCCATAGGAGCGAATAATGTAGCCAAAAAGGACTCCTCCTGTGAAGCAGTTTTAGGACAAAAACATGGATGATTACAATTATGACAATAATGCGGCGTGAACCACAATGCTGTCAATCTAGGTGATGCACTAGGACTAGCACCAGATGCTCCTCTAGGTTTTGTAGGCTCTCTAGGATTGACTTCATCTACCAAGAAGGTAGCTTGGTCAGTTAAGTTTCCTTAAAGTGACGATAACACTCTGATTGCCAAGATGATCGTTAGCTGGTGAAAGGGAACAGGAACAGCCGGTGGAGAAGGGACAATAGGTGCAGGGGGTAAACGTTAATTTAAATTGACATGTTCCTCTAGTTTATATTGTGGAATTCAACCACCCATGACCTAAAATGATCTCATATCAAAGTAATTGGGCTTTTTGCCCATCTCAAACTCTGCCCATAATTTTTTCAAAAAATAAAAGGGAACCTTAAAATTAGCATGAGGTGGATGGCCAAACACCATCCACCATCACTCCCAAAAAATATTAGCTATCTACTGATGTGTGCACCATTTGATTGATATTCTCATTTTATTTGGTGGTATTTGTTCACGTATGGAGGCATCAATGAAATATGGGGCAATTGTATTTTTGGTAATATGTAAATCATTGATCTCTTTATACAAGAGACCATCCACATAAAACTACCTCCTCTCTTCCTGCCATGAGTGGAATGTGTCTAGATCCACATGGATAGCTCTCACTAAATCAATAATAGTTTGCATCGTAGTTGTAAACTGTGAAATGTGTGGAGGGGTTTACATTTGTCTTTGCCATAAATTGATTTTTTCTTGCAATGTTTGAATATTTTCATCAATTGTTGCTCATAAATGAGCCTCGTCTGGTGGTGGTAGTGGTGGTGGGGGCGGGGGGTTGGGGTGGGGGTCCTAGGATAGATCGGCCATGTGTACAAATAAGGTCTACAAGTACAGTTGCAATTACAAAAAATAATTAAAATTGAATTAGGAATTGAAAATATATATTAAATTGCATGTACAACATATATTTAAATATACATATACATATAAATTGAAAACTTGGAAATATATAAATTTGCATGGTTTAATCAATACATTAAAACATTTAATTTCATATTTAATTTAACATATACATGCATTCAAATTTAAACTTGTTGGAAAATATAAATCAAAATTTATGTTTAACAATCATGACATGAATCAAAATTCATATCCTATCTACTCAACATTATTTTGTCAAGTCCTATAATCTTTTACTATACATGTATGTATGTATGTATGTATGTAGATAATTTCAAATGATCTTATGAAATATATCATACCTAAAAGTTTAATGTATAGCCTAAATGTAATTCCATCTAGCCATGTTACCATTTCCTATTTTGGTAAAATTTAAGTTGATTTTGTTTCCTATAAATGCAATGTTCGTAGAAATCAAAATCCTAAAAATAATTAACTAGCCCCATTGTTACTTAATATATTGCATTCCAACAAACCCTGAATATCAATAGAAGTCCTAATCCTAGAAGTTATGATTAATGAGTGGACAATAGTACACCAATTCATGAGAATGGGAACTTCTTCTTCTCCTTTGGGCTCTCCCAAACTTAGAAATTTTTCCTTGAGGTTTTTAAAAGAAGACAATTAAAGATAAATATTCAATAAGGACTAGGTTGTTTACAACCACACTCATGTATTATGAACTCCTAAACATGTCACTAAATTCATGTCGGTATTGGATACAACTACACCTACAAGACCCGAAATGCGAAGATAATAAATATTTACATATGCACCAAAAGATGAACACAATTTTACATTCTTATGTATGTGATTCCATTTATACATTATATACAAATGTACAAGATTTGAGCATACTAATAGGATTTTCTAAACAATACAAAAATTTCAACTTGATATCTATACATGTTTGGAAAGCTGTATAATTGAATCACGAGAGTTTTTCAAACCTAAACTATTATTACACTATAAAGGATATCCTAGAAATAAGTATTCAAATTTTTATTAAAGTCTTTGGCCTCTCACCACTCCTAGACAACTCTATATCCATTAAGCAACTATGTTTAAATATCCAAGATGAGAAGTACATGATTGAATCAACCATGGAACTATGTTCATATGTATGTATGTAATTTCTTAAGTTTACTTGAATTTGATCGATTCACTCTTGGATTTGACTCCCTATTTGCTATGTATATTGAATTTGATGGCACACTTCCATTAAACCCATGGTTGGATGACTCAGAGGTGAAGAACATAATGGAAGCAAAAAACTAGTTGGTATACTATAGACCTTGGTTATGACTATAAAAGGATGAAGTGACCTAGGATTTTCAAATAATTTTTTAGGTCCCTTGAAAGGAATAATGTGATTAATGAGAAAGGCTCCCTCCTTTACAAGAGGATATAGAAGGACTTATAAAATCATTCATGTATAGAAGGTGGGGTTAGTAGAGATAGGTCTTTATCAATACAATGGTCTTTATATATGCATGTTTAATATGGTAATGATTTCCTTTCTTCTATTCACTTGCAAAATGGATATAAAATATATGTTTCCATAAAATCTTGCATAAGGTATATGTCATTTGTTGAGGTGAAAGTAGTAATCGTATATACATTGTTAATGTTCTATTTGTAGAAAATAATCCCATGTGATAAAGTTTATTGTATCACCTAAATTTCATTCCATATAGCCATGTTAGCATCAATCCTATTTTGTTCCTAATCCATGTGTATCCTTCCTAAGTGTTTCATTTTATTCAATCTTTGAACCCATCCTATGTACACTCAACATTATTTTAATTTTTTTTCCATTGTTGTTGTCCCCTTTACCCCTTTGTTAAGCCTCAAGTTGCCATAGATATATAAATATGTTTAAATTAAAGATTTACATGTAATAAAGTGACTTATAGGTTTTAGGTTTAGGTTTAATAAGTCATTTAGGTTAGGTCTACAAAAAGATATTAGGGTCCTATCCTATCTAATTTGTCAGTTTTTAGCTTCATGAAAAGAGTTCTACAAATAATTAAGTTAGGACTATGAGACTCATCAGGAACATTAAAAGCCATGAATACTAGAAGAATAAGCCTATAGTGTATAACTAGTTCAAGGTCTAGATAAAGGGGAAAAGACTCAATAGGTGAGATACTATATGTGCATTTAAGGACTAATATTTTTAAAAGTTTAGTACTAGTAGTTGTGACTTTAAACTTGTTAGTGTTGTGCTATAAGTACTAATAATTTAATGACTTAACCAATCATGTGATGCCACATCATCCCACCAAAAAAACATGACTTAATGCACATCTATTGGTCCACCTTTTTTGAGGGGGAACAATTTGGCACATCAACAAAAATAATGTTGATGTGGCATCATAATTGATGATGTGGCCTTGAAACCTTATTTATAAGCAAGGGCCTTGCCTAGTAAGCTACTATATAATTTTTTTAGTGATTCAAAATTTCCACATATTATTTTGAGAGGCGTGAAGTTAGGGTACTCAATTACTGGGACCTCTACCTTAGACAATATCAAATGATTTTTAATTATTATTGCTAAAGGTTCTCTCAAACCCCGTAGTTCATGGAGGGATTGTCATGTGGCCATAACTGTTTGTGCAAATATTATATATATATATATATATATATATATATATATATATATATATATATATAGATATATCTATATATATACGTATATATATAGATATATATATATATATACGTATATATATACGTATATATATATATATATATATATATATATATACGTATATATATATATATATACATACATATATATATATATACATATATATATACGTATATATATATATATATATGTATATATACATATATATATATATATACATATATATATACATATACATATATATATATATATATATATGTATATATATATGTATATGTATATATATATGTATATATATATACGTATATATATATACGTATATATATATGTATGTATATATATATATGTATATATATATATGTATATATATATATATGTATATATATATATATATATATATATATATATATATATATATATATATATATATATATATATATATATATATATATATATATATATATATATATATATATATATGTCCATATGTTTAAATTAAAGATTTGAACATAATAAAGTGAAGTTTTGAGGTTTTAGGTTTAGGTTTAAGAATAAGTCAGTTTAGTTTATAAAAACCTAGTTTATGAATTAGGGTACCATTTCTGAATTAAAGGTTTATATTTTATGAAGTAGGGTTTACCACTTATTTTTTATTTAAGGTTGAACATATATAGTTTAACATTGTAAAAACAATAAAACACAACAAAAAACAAAGAAAAATACAATGAAAAACAATTGAAATTGATGGGCAACCAACCTGGGGTAGTCGTTATCAATTTGGAGGAGGCAAGGATGTTCTAGAGGCAAGAGGTGGGGTCATCTAATGTGGGTACCCATTCTTGGCATCATTCTCTCTGCTTTTCCACATCTTGTAGCTATTAAAGTGAAGTTGCAGGCCTATTTTTAAAAACATGTATACTTTTCAAAAATGGCTACCCATTTTAAAATGGGTACCTATTTCATTTATGAGTGCATGTTCTATAGTGGGTGCCTATTTAGGTTCAAGTGCCTAATCATAAATGGGAACCCATTTCAAAATGGGCACCCGTTATTTTCAAAACGGGTACCTGTTCCAAGTGACATTTTTCATTTGCAAGAGACTTCTTTGAAATCTATACTCATCTTTATGCTTTCAACTAGTATAAGGTACAAATGATGGGTAAAGATGCCCTATCCACTTGAAAGAGTGACAAAGAAGAATGGATGAAAGGATGGGATGCCCCCTCGAGAGGATAGGCAGGCTGGAAGAACATTTGTATGCTCTCGAAATGAATGAAACAAGTTGGGTAAGGAGATGGAGGATACAAGACAAAAGATGGATAAAGTGGATGAATGATCCATTATGTTGCATGAGGTGATCAACCATATAGTTTGATATAGCACTAGACATTATGCACCAAGATATAAAGACCAAGGTGATGATGTGTCATGTGCAAACAAAAAGGAGTGTCCTTATATACTTGTCCAAGATAATACAATCTTGTCTAGATGTGTGAGGAAGGAAAATTAGAGAATTAAATCCAAATGGAGCATTCCAATCCCACTCCATCTAAAAAACACAAATTCCTTCATCCCACACCCCATTCAAAAGTCATAAAAATCCTACTATTTGGGTTCCTAAATCCATAATGACTTCAAAATCTCCATTGCTTCCTACCCCTCCTCCGAATCAAATGCTTCAACATCCCTCATGGTGTGTGCAACCATTGGTCTTGGTTACTTTCCATTCCATGAAATTCGCACACACCTCCATCTCTCCATATTATATCCACTATCCTCTATCTCTCCCATCACCTACCTATGGTCCATGCTTTTGCATAAACCTTTCACCCATCCATCTATAATCTACATCCTAATCCACTATCCTCCATCCATATATAATCCGCATCATAATCCACTATCCTCTATCCATACATAATTTACATCATAATCCACTATCCTCCATCCATCCATAATCCACTCCATTTCCATTTCCTACAATCATTTACCAAACATCCATGTGCATAAAGAGAGTTGACATGGTCCATGTGTGATAATATCCAACATGGGACACTACTACCTTTCATTGAATTAGATGTTTGAGTTCCCATCCTTTTTAAAATCCCTCTTATCTATATTCCCTATCACATCCAAAAAACTCAAAGTGAAAAGAAAAAAAGAAAAAAAGAAAAAACAAAATCAAAATGGTAAAGAGAAATCCCTTTGTCCAATGGTGAAACCCATTTTCATGGTGCCTTGGATAAGTACCATGATGAAAACCTGGAAAAAATGCATCATGTGTAGGTTGATTATCTGTGTCTTACACTTGGGGAAAACTTGTCTTATTTATCCCCTACTATTATTTTTATCCTCCCTATTAGTCCACCCATCCATTATCCCCATTTTGGGACCTAAAAATTCATACGAAAATTTGCAAAAAAAATTAGGTTCTCATGTGAAAAAGTTAATTTCAGTACCTAGAAATACACCTGAAGAACGTGTCTGAGGAGCCTATTTTGGAGAGTCATATTTTTAATCCTGCTTAGTTTCATGAAAAATCAATTTGCAAGTATGTTCATCTGTCATGTGTGAGTGTTCATGACTGATTTCAGCTTCTTATGATGAGATTTGACTAGGTTTTGAGGAGTCAAGTTGAAGGGTTTTGGAAAAGTTATGATGTTTGCACAGTGTAAAATCAGTCCGGGAACCCAACTTGGGAGACTAATATCTTGTAGATGGATAGTGTTCATGATGAACCAATTGGTATTCCTAATTCACATTATCAAAATCTACTTCTATATCCGGTTTAAAAGTCCCAGCACATCATTTTCTATTTTTTCAAAACCAAAAGCAAATGCAATTTATCCTGATTTCACAAATTGCATTTATAGAGAGGTCAACTTTGACCCTCAATATTTTATGATCAGGGATGATTGATGAGAAAATCCCTTGTACATGCCCTCATCAGGCCTAAATGAACTAAATCCTCCAGTTACAACTTCCCAGGAAGAGATTTCATGTTTTTTCAAAATTGCAAGTTGGTGAGCTCTAATAAGGTTTTGACAGGTGCCGTTTTCAAGAAGGTTCCTTTGAAGACTAATATCTAGTAGTTGGGTGATGTTCATAACAAATCAATTGATGTCTTGGATTCTTCGCATATTAATGGACTTTCATGCCAATTCTCAAAATCCGAACACTCCAATTGATATTTTTTCAAAATCAAAACCAAATGGATTTTACACAGTTTTGTAACAGCATTCCAGGGCAGCTTCAGAAAGGTCAACTTTGACACCTGATATCTTATGATGGAAGAGTAATGATGAAAAATTCTTTTGTACACATGTTCATTTGATCTAAATGGACTAATCTCCAGAAGGGCAACTCCTCAAAATCAGCTTTGATATTTTTTCAAAGAGGCAAGTTGGCAAGTTTCAGTTGAGTTGAAACAGGCATAAAAACATGCTGAGTGAGCTACTTTGATTACAAGTAAATTTAAATCCTAATAAATTCATTCCAAACTATTTGTTGCATTGAATTCTCAGGTAAAAAATCTACAAGTTTGTGCATTTTCATAGCTTTGGGAGAAGTTTTGATCAGTTTTTTAGGCTAATTCTGAAGGCTACTTGGTTTGTTTTGACCACTGTGCAAGGTGTCAGAAAATGGATTTTGGTGACAACCCAGTTCGTTCTTTTACCCCAGGAATATACTGAGGTGGTTTTGGATCATTCAAGACAAAACTTGTTACAAAGCAAAAAAAAATTAAGTCGGGCCCACATGGGACTCGACTTGTGTCACACAAGTGTTGCCGATTAAATGGTGCGAAGGGAAATTTTCACTTGCATTCAAAATGCTGTGGAAAAATAGGAGAAGAGAAAGGATAATAGTTTGATGCAAAAGGATCCACATCCAAATCATGATAAAACATACAGTCAACTATGAACACATTAACTCAGATTTCAACCACATTTCAGTATAGAGTTAACAAGAGGGCTTGAATTCTCAGTTGTATTCACTGAAATTATATCCCACATCAAAGAGTTGCTGATTACCATAGCATGTCATCTTTGCTTAAAATTCCTTAAATTTTTGTGAAGTTTATCAATCCTATTGTTGGGGCAACACACAAGAATGGAAATGTATTATTCTTTTACATCCTTCCCAAGTATGAAACTTGGAGGGAATCATAGTAATGGTGAACTCACTTTAGCCTAATGACAGCTTAAGAATGAGGAATATTATACTCACTTCTCTTATTATAGAGATAAGTATCACCAAAGATGACATGATTTTCATGATTGATCGGCAAAAAGAAACCCTAAATATTTCTTGCTTCATAAAACCCTAAAACTAGTGTTGCAAATATTTATTGGGGAGATAAACAAGCATTGAAATGATTGGTTTATGAGTTTATTTGATGTCCCGAAAAGGTTAACTATCAAAGAAAGACATTAATTTCGGTAAGAGTACATAGATCGGAGTGAAGATTTTAACTCATACTGAGCCTGTAAGTCATACTGAAGGGTATATGTCGGGGAGACATGCATAATCAGAATAAATTCTTTACATCTCCCTGACTATGAGGGTCCCTCTGATGATGGTAGAGTGAATATTATTTCACTAAAAATAATGGGCACTTTATGAGATGTCAAGATTACTTTCTGTCAACATTATGGAAAGGAATTATTTAGATGCGAGGATGGGTAAAATATTGTTCCATGAAGGGAGTTATTTTTGCTAATGTTGAAAAAGTAATTTATATCCAGAAGGTGAAATATTAAAATAAATTATGTAGAGTGGGGATTTTATGGATTTGTAAAATACTTTCAAACCAAATATGAAATATTTTCACCAGAGGGAATACAAGGATGCAATTTTGGGTAAAAAGTTATCCATTAAAAATGATAAATATTTCAAGTGCTCGAGATATATAATTTATATGTCCGAGATGAAATTGGAAAAGTGAAAATTTTGGGAAGATGAAAAAGATTTTTACCTAAACTATATGGGAATGTATACAATTAAGGGTAGAATATTTCCAACAAAGATGAATATAAGCATGGATACTATTATCTAAAGAAGATTAATATTAATGAAGAATGGAATATAGTAAAAATGAAGACAAACCCTAATGAGGGTATTATTTCAATAATACACTTCACAATGTTACCCTGATGAGTGAAATATTTCTACTCCAAAGATTAAGTGACCATTACCTCAAGAGATTGATATTGACAAAATTATTCACCGGATGAAAGGAGATAATGTTTTATATTTTGTATTAATAAAATTATTATCCTTCACGGCAAATGGAGAGATGCACAGGATGGCAAGTAAGGGGTCATAACCCTATAAGATATGACATATATATGCCAAATGAAATCAAATGAGAGGGAAGATCATCAGTAGGATTAGGTTAGGAAATCATAACCAGTAGAAGACAAATTGCATCCATTCGCCCATCCATTCCATATCATAAAATGTTGTAATACATATTATTTAAAGCAATGTGATGGAGTAGAATATTTCTACATGGTCATTTATCTTCAATGTTCATAGTTGTGTTAATTTTCATGATTATATTTTATTTGACTATCTCCAAAATGGCCTTTCATTTAATTCAGATCCAGTGTGAAACACATTTGATTTGTCAATACACAATTGCTGTCATTGTGTGGTGATGTGATTGGTTTCTGTGTGAAGAAGGATTAAATTATCTTTTAAGCAATCTTGTTTGATTGGTTCCAGTTGGATTAAAATCCTTTTGAATAAGTTGTCTTAA
The DNA here is from genome assembly GCA_027924645.1 of Cunninghamia lanceolata. Taxonomy (NCBI): domain Eukaryota; kingdom Viridiplantae; phylum Streptophyta; class Pinopsida; order Cupressales; family Cupressaceae; genus Cunninghamia; species Cunninghamia lanceolata. The sequence continues at coordinate 18,753,750 of BSBN01000274.1, forward strand.
TTGGTTTCTCTCACATTTGAATTAAAATCCTTTCACAACTTCACAGTAACATAATGGGGTATCATTGGGATAAATAAGAATAGTATAAATAACATACATACTTGCACATCTGCATAAGGTGTAGATATTTAGAGGTGCCCAACTGTTAGAGTTAAGCTAGGAGGTAAGTTTACCAATCACATACATCTATTTCCATTCACTGACTCAAATAGCCCAATAGATTTAGGCACTGGTCTTACGCATTTCATTAGTTGAACATATTCATGAAATTTTCCTTGATATTGCTTATACAATTTATACCAAATTTGAACCATAACATTTTCAATCACTGTTCAGACATTGGAAGTAAAAATAGGTAGCAAGTAATCATCTATTCCACACCATTTGCCACTGTGGATAGATCCATCACTCAACCAAGATCACACATCCGTTTAATCTGCTTCATTAGTAAGGTACACCCACCTAGGTCTAGCAGAACCTAAAGTACATGGAGTCATCAACCCAATATGTTAACTCTATTTTGTTAGTTCAAAAATGTTGCAAATCTAAGCATAGATCTTAGCATCCTCTTAGGATTTGTAACCTGCATTTTTGAGACCTAACACCCCACATATGTATCCCATTACACCATCCATCTTCCCTTTCTTCCTTTTGATCTTGACAATGATAGGGGCAAAAACATTGAAATATTTAGTAGTGGGAATCCTTCCATACCATAATAGCAATGAATAATGTATGTGGCATTATTATTGTCCATGTGGTTTAATGATGTAATGGAATAGCTATTGTTGTGCAACTGAGGTGGATGTAGGAATAGTATTTTCCCCTCTTGAAAGAGGAGGGATATCATCACTCGAGAGAGGGTGATAGATCACAACAATATAGTAACCATTGTGCCATCTGAATACCACACATGCACTTAGTACTTTCTATGTGTCGGTAAACCATTTGATTTTCATATTTTCTCCTTTTTTTCATTTTGGCATCAACCTATCAAATCCATATTGCTCATAAAGTCTAAGTTATCTAAGTCAACTATGTAAGACACTATTATTGATATTTCATCATGGGATGCATAATTAAGCATTTGAAATGCAGTAAAGACATTTATGACTAAGTGAATTTGTTGCAAGTATGTGCTAATCAGTGTTGTCATTGGTGTCAACTGTATCTTCTAATGTTGTTTTTGTTGGTTGATTGATTTATTGTGTTAAGGTGATCTTCATGGATTGTAGAAGTGATCATGATGTTAGTATATTGTTCTTGTTGCTGGGTTTCCATGTGCTTTTTAGAAAATTTGATAAATACTGAAAACAATGTTGAGAAGAAGTATTCTGGCTTACATGATATTGTTCGAGTTTTTGCTCCGTATTTATTCTATGTTGGAGACCAGAGTGTGAGGTTTGGATATGTTTTATAGAAGTGGTTGAAGATGTTAAATCCAAAATTTTGTGCTCCCAAATGTTGTGGTTTGAGAGTTATGTTCACTAGTTTGAAGACTATGCCTGGCAGTGTTTGCAGTGTGATTGGGAGAAAGTATTTTTCTCCGTATTTCTCTGAAGTTTGGTTTTTGGTCTTGTGGTTCTAGATAACTATTCATAAGGTCCATATCTATGTTGTTTCCAAAGGAGATATTTTTTTAGTGCTCCAGAATGTAGTTTTATTGAGTAGCAGAACCTGGTATTATTGGTTGTGAGTAGTCTATGAACTGTCTTCAAGTGAGATTTGTTGTAGCTAGATTTGTGAGCTCTCAGGTGATTTCATGTTGTTTTTGGATGTCTCTGGATCATGTTAAAGGCTTGTACTTGCTCTTCAAATTATAGTTGTGTTCTTGAAACTGTGTGCCTAAGTGCTCTTGGTGTTCACACAAGTTTTATCAACCTAGGTATTAACAATAATTACAGATGTGCTTTGTGGATTGAGGAAACATGTTGGAAAATGTGAAGATGTTTTTAGGTCTAAGATAAGATGAGAAGTGTTCTACCTTCATTCATTTTGTTTGTAGGAATGTTTAGGTCTAGACCTAAGTTGAATTTTGTAAGTTTGCCAACCTTGGAGATGGTTTCAAGGGTTGTAGATTGTGTTACCAACCTTGGTGAATGTTTCAAGGTTGATGTTAATATAAATAAGTGTAAATGATTTGTGTGTAGGTGTGCATGCATGAGGATGGTGTTGTTTGTGTTGTGAATTTAAATCAGATGCAATAAGCACTTTCATGTGGTAGAGAACCTCATGCAGTGAGTAGAAGGTATCTACAATTTTTAGAGAGGATGCAAAGGTGATGTTTGTTGTGCTTTATTAGAACTAAACTCAAGCATGTGGTAGATGTTATCATATCAATTCATGGTAGTGGGATTTCTCTTCTCTTCTTCTTCATTCTTCAGTGAGTAGTGAGTTCAATTGAATAGTGATTCCATCGACAGTGAGCCCTTGGCAGTGAGCCTCTTTGTAATTCGATATTGATACCACTTTATATTGTAAGATAATCCTCACTGTGGTTTTTCCTATTTTAGGGTTTTCCATGTAAAAATCTAGAGTTTTCTTGTGCAAGGTCTTGATGTGATTAAGTTTTTGTTATCTATTTTTCATGTTTAATATTAATAATAGAATAAGGGTTTAAGTGAATTAATGTGGATGTGATTATGTTTGTGAGGGTTTAAAATTTTTGATACAGCTAATTCACCCCCCCTCTTAGTTGTCTTGTGCATTCAACAATTGGTATTAGAGAGATGTTCCTTTGAAGAAAGATTAACAACTTGAGGTAGATCCCGGATGGCACACAAGAAGGATACTCCCTTGTTTGATAGATCAGATTATGTGGTCTAGAAGAGAAGGATGGAAACTTTTCTAATTTCTCTTGGATATGACGTTTGGAAATGTGTCAAGAAAAATTATGCTGTACCTATGGGTGGTGTAAATACTAAAGTTGAAATCAAAGCTACAGAAATGGATGGTAAGGTAAACAATGCTCTCTTAAGTGGACTTACTAATTCTAAATTTGTGAAAGTTGTGGATATAAAAATTACTAATGAGATTGACAAAATGTTGGAAAGTGTTTCTAAAGGAGATGAGGAGGTCAAAAGGGCTAAAATATAGAATTTGAAGCTCACTTATGAGATCATGTGCATGTCTGAAGATGAAAACTTTGCAACCTACTTACAGAGGATAGATGAAGTTGTCAATGGCATCAAGGGACTTGGTGGAAAAATAGATGATCAAGAAGTAATATTGAAGGCACTTAGAACTATTCCTAAATATTACAATCATAAGGTGTCTTCTATTGAAGAATTACAAAAATTGAATCAATTTACCAAAGAACAGTTGCTTGGCACCCTAACTACTTTTGAAATAAGAGAGTTTGGCATAAGTATTGGAACTGCAAAAGATGAGACTACTTTTAAAGATGGTAAAATAGAGAAGATTGTTGAATCAGATCCGGAAGACTTTGGTGAAGTAGAGGCTAACTTTGTAAGAATGATGAAAAAGGGTACTAGTAAGTTCAATGGTAAGTTACCCTTTAAATGTTTTAGTTGTGGAAAAATAGGTCATTATGCTTTAAGGAATCCAGATAGAGCTTTGAGAATCAAGAATAAGGAAAAAGGTAAATCAGTTAGGAAAAATTACTATTCAAGTATTTATCATGATGACTCTAATATTGAGGATGATAAGGACAATGAATTCCTATTTATTGCCATAAGAGATGAAACTAGTTACGCTAACCATGTAAATTGTGTGAAGGAAAAAAGTCTGGAAGCATGTGCTAACCCTAAAGACATTGTTATATCTGCCATTATATCTTCCTTTCATGCTAGGAGTAAAAAGGATGACCTGGTCATTGAAAGTGGATGCTCAAATCATATGATAGGTGATACGAGTAAATTTATTAAACTTGAAAGGTTTGATGGTGGAGTAGTAAGGTTTGGTGTTGAGGAAGCTGCTAATATTTGTGGAAAAGGTTCGATTAGTTTTGATGGAAAGCATAAAACTTATGATGTCCTTTATGTCAAAGTTTTACATAATAATCTCTTGAGTGTTGGGTAGATGTGTAGCAAGGGTTATAATCTTATATTCTAGGATAATGGGTGTGAGATCACAAAAAGCTTTGGAACAATGATTGATATTGGAAAGAAGATAGGTGGAAATTTCTATCATCTTAAAGGTGGTGTTAGTTACTACCTTCTAACTCAAATAAGTCAGAGTTGGCTATGGCATAAGAGATTGTGTCACATCACTTTTGATAGCCTGGTAAGGATAAGTTCAGTTCAAGCTGTGAGAGATTTTCCAAAGTTAACAAAGCCTATTGCTACTGTATGTAAGGAATCTCAGTTTGGAAAGTCTACAAGAAGAAGCTTCAAATGAAAGGATCAATTATATACCAGATTGTTGGAGTTGGTTCACACAGACCTTTGTGGTCCTACAAGAGTAAGGAGTTTCCCAGGTGATAGGTATTTTAGTTATTCATTTATGATTACTCTAGAGTGACTTGAGTTACTTTTCTTAAAGAAAAATTAGAAGCCCTAGATAGGCTTAAAGCATTTAAAGCAATGGTTGAAAATGAAATGGATATGAAGATCAAATGTTTGAGCTCTGACAGAGGAGGAGAGTTTACTTATAATGATTTTAATGTATTTTGTGAGAATCATGGGATAAAGAGGCATTTATCTACTCCTAGAACTCCACAATAGAATGGAGTCATTGAAAGGAAGGACATGATTGTTCGACAAGTTGCAAGAACAATGATAAAGGAAGCAAATCTACTGGAAGTATATTGGTGAAAAACAATTAATACTACTATCTACATATATAATAGAGTACATGTGAAAGCAAATGATACAAAGACTCCCTATGAGCTATGGTATGGAAGGATTCCCACTACTAAATCCTTCAAAGTTTTTGGAAGCAAATGTTATATCAAAAGAGATGAAGAACTAGGAAATTTTGATGCAAGGTGTGATGAAGGTATCTTTCTTAGAAACTCTACCAAAAGTAAAGCTTACTAGTACTACAATAAGAGGCTAAAAAACATTGTTGAAACTACTAATGTCAAGGTTGATGAAGATATGCAAAAAAATTTAGAGATCAATGGATAAGAATCAGATGAGTCCTCTTGTGGAGAAGATGAAAAGACCAATGAGAAGCAAATGCAAGTTGAAGTTCAAGAAATACTAGAAGTACTAGTTGAAGAACAAGAAGCTCTAGAAAGAGATTCTAAAGCTCCTAAGTATGTATAGAGGCACCACACTGAAGATTAGACATTGGTGATAAAAGCAAAGCTGTAATGACAAGAAGAAAAACTACTGTAGAATGGGTAAATCTGTGTTTACTTTCCAAAGTTGAACCTAAAATAGTGATTGAGGCAAGCAAGAATTTGTACTCAGTTAAGGCTATGGAAGAAGAACTGATGGAAATTGAGAATAATCTTACTTGGGAACTTATGCCAAGACTAGAGAACAAGAATGTGATTAGAACTAAGTGGGTATTTAGGAACAAATTGAGTGAGAATAGGGAAGTGGTAAGGAACAAAGCAAGACTTGTATGTAAAGGTTACTCACAAGTGGAAGGAATAAACTATGAGGAAACTTTTGCTCTGGTGGCAAGACTGGAGGCTATTAGGTTGTTTCTAGCTTATGCAAAACACAAGGATTTCAAGGTATATCAAATGGATGTGAATTCAACTTTTCTGAATGGTGAGTTGGAAGAGGAAGTATATAGAGCAACTTGATGGATTTTAGTTATCAGACAAGCCATATATGGTATGCAAATTGAAGAAGGCACTATATTGACTGAAACAAGCTCCTAAAGCTTGGTATGCTAGGTTAGACAGGTATCTGTTATAGCAGTGATTCAATAAAGGGTTTGTAGACAATAATTTGTACATCAAGGTAAGCAAAGATCAAATCCTAATTATTGAGGTCTATGTGGATGATATAATCTTTGGTGGAAATGAAGGTATGTGTAAAAACATTGCAGACGAGATGCAAAAAGAATTTGAGATGTCAATGTGTGGTGAGATGAACTTCTTACTTGGGTTGCAAATTAATTAGATAGATAAAGGCATTTTCATTTCACAATCAAAGTATCTCAAGGAATTGTTGAAGAAGTTTGGAATGGAAAGTTCTAAACTAGTTTGTACCCCCATGACAATTGGTTGCAAGTTGAGTAAGAATGATGAATTTGCTAAGGCTGATTAGAGAGAATATAGGTTAATGATTGGAGGGCATACCTAACTACTACCAGACTAGATATCATGCATGCAATTTGTATTGTGGCAAGATTTCAAGAAGATCCTAGAGAGTCACATGTCATGGTAGTGAAGAGGATATTCATGTATTTGAAAGGCACTCCTAATCATGGTTTGTGGTATCTTGATAATAATGACATCAACCTAAGTGCCTACACAGATGTAGATTGGGATGGATGTGTAGATAATAGGAAAAGTACAAGTGGTGGTTTGTTCTTTCTTTGAGACAGAGTTATGTCATGGCTAAGCAAGAAGCAGGATTTAGTATCTTTATCTACTACAGAGGTAGAATACATTGTAGCAACATCATGTTGTACACGTGTTATGGATGAGACAAACCCTAAAAGATATCAAAGTTGAGTATGGTGATCTGATTTCTATTTTCTATGATAATACCAATGCCATTAACATTTCAAAGAATCCAGTGATGCATTCAAGAACAAAGAAAATTTCTTTTAGGTATCATATTATGAGAGAGAAGGTTGTAGATAAAGAAGTGAAGCTTTAGTATGTACCTACAAAGGATCAGGTTGCTGACATACTCACCAAGGGTCTTCAGAAGGATACATTTGAGTACCTCTAAGAGAAGTTAGGGGTTATTTCCCCTCTCTTTTTGAACTAGATGCATAATGAAGTGCATTAGTCTAGTGTGATTTAGGATTCATTCTTTTTTGGACTGACGATAAAGGCTACCTCTCATGGGGAGCAGGTAGTGGCATTGAAGAGTGTTGTAGTCAAGGGGTAATAAGAGATAGTATATGATGGTGTGTACTCCTAAGGGGGGGTATTTAGAGTAGTTGAGATTAGTGCAAGTATGTGCAGTATCATACTCAGGAGGAGAAAGCCTAAAAAAGGTGTCACCTTTTGCCATTGATGTCAAAGGAGGAGAGAGTTCATGTCAAAAACAAAGGGAGAGTAAGATGTATAAAAGAAAGGGGGAGAATGAGATTATTGAATAATTGTGTCATGATGGGTTTCCACATCATATGTTTCCATCAATGACAAAGGGTGAGATTGTTGCAAGTAAGTGCTAATCGGTGTTGTCATTGATGTCAACATGTTTGTGTTGTCATTGGTGTCAACTGTATCTTCTAATGTTGATTTTGTTGGTTGATTGAGTTATTGTGTGGTGATTTGAATGGCTCATAAAAGTGCTGATGATGTTAGTATATTTTTTCGTGTTGTTGAGTTTCCAAGTGCTTTTGAGAAAATTTGATAAATACTGAAGAAAGTGTTGAAAAGAAGTATTCTGGCTTATAGGATACTAGCTAGGTTTTTGCTCCACATTTATTTTGTATTAAAGACCAGAGTATAAGATTTGGATATGTTTTAGAGAAGTGTTTGAAGATGTTAAATCAAAAAATTTGTGTTTCAGAATGCTATGGTTTGAGAGTTATGTTCACTAGTTTGAAGACTTTGCCTAGCAGTGTTTGCAGTGTGACTAGGAGAAAGTATTTTGCCCCGCACTTCTTCAGAGTTTGGTTTTTGGTATTACAATTCTCCATGAGTGTTCATAATGTCCATATCTATGATCTATCTAAAGGACTTGTGGTTTGGTGCTCCGGAAAGTAGTTTTCTTGAGTAGCAAAGCCTATCAATGTTGTTTGTGAGCAGTCTGTGAACTGTCTTCCAGTGAGATTTACCATAGCTAGATTTGTTATCTCCCAAGTGATTTCATGTTATTTGTGGATGTCTATAGATTGTGTTTAAAGGCTTGTGCTTGATCTACAAATTATGGTTGTGTTCTTGAAAGCATGTGCCTATGTGTTCTTGGTGTTTACACAAGTTTAGTCAACTTGGGTATTAACACTAATTATGAATGTGCTTCATGGATTAAGGAAGTGTGTTGAAGTGTGTGAGTATGTTTTTAGGTCTGAGATAAGTTGAGAAGTGTTCCACCTTCATTCAATTTCTCTATAGGAATGTTTAGGTCCAGACCTAATTTGAATTTTATTTGTTTTCTGACCTTGGAGATTGTTTCAAGGATTGTAGAGTGTGTTTGCCGACCTTGGTGAATGTTTCAATTTTGATGTTGATATAAATAAGTGTAAAGGATTCATGTGTAGGTGTACATGTGTGAGGATGGTGATGTTTGCATTGTGAATTTGAATCATAGGCACTAAGGACTTTCATGTGGTAGAGAAACTAAAGCAGTGAGCAGAAGGTATCTACAATTTTCAGAGAGGTTGCAAAGTTGATGCTTGTTGTGTTTCATTGGAATTGAACTTAGGCATGTGGTAGATGCTAACATATCAATTCATGGTAGTGAGGTTTCTCTTCTCTTCTTCTTCATTCTTTAGTGAGTAGTGAGGTCACTTGGACAGTGAGTCCACTGGTAGTGAGCCTTTCTTTCTTTTGTAAGGTAGTGAGCACTTGGTAGTGAGCCTATTTGTAATTTAGTACTGATACTACATTATATTGGGAGCTAATCCTCATTGTGATTTTTCCTTTTTAGTGTTTTCCATGTAAAAATTTAGTGTTCTCTTATGCATGGTATTGATGTGATTATGTTTCTATTATCTATTTTTAATGTTTAATGTTCATAACAAAATAAGGGTTTAAGTAAACTAATGTGGATGTGATTATGTTTGTGAGGGTTAAAATTTTTGCTACAACTGATTTACCCCCCATGTTAGTTGTCTTGTGCATTCAACATATATATTATTTTAATACCAAAATTATTTAGAACATTTTTTTAAAAGGGGGTAAAAAATTATTAATAAAGAAACCAAAAATAAACACCAAGCAGAGAATAAGCCCACCAAATAACCATGGGATAGAAAATGCTATAGTACCAAACTCCAACCAACCCAAAATAAGGGAAAACCCTAGGAAAGAACCCACCTAACCAACAATATCCTCTGAAATAAGACTTTCCAAACTTAGAGTATGGTCTTGAGGTAACAAACCCCAATCACAAACATTCCATTCTGTCATCAGATCTAAAACCCACTTCACCAAACAATCTACCACTTTATTCCATTCTTAAGGTACATGAATAAAAGAGACAAACTCCAGAGAATGGCTCAGGCAAAGAATCTGTTTGACCACCAAAGGAAACTGCTAATGCACGTTGACCACACATTCACCATTCAACAAGTTAATCACAATCTAAGAATTAGATTCACAAATAATCTTATGCCAGCCAAGGGCGTACCCTCTTTCCATGGCTCAGAGAATAGCTAAAGTTTTCATAAAATTGTTTGTCTGATGTCCCTTATAAATAGAGAAAAAGAATAGGGCAACACCAGAACTACCCCTCCGTATTCCTCTAATACTTACATGACCAGGATTCACATTGGAAGAGCTATCAGTATTAATCTTAAAGATACCTTGAGTTTGAGGAGACCACCTTCCTTCCCTCTAAATCTTACCCTTGGATTGGCCACTCCTCCTAGAAGAAGAAAGGCAAGATCTGCCAACAACTATCCCCAAATTTTGAGCCACTTCTGAATCCCCAATATCCAACTTACTACAAATATCACATTTTGTTGTTAAATTCTCCTAGAGCATGCCTAGAATCCTCTGCCACATGTGTTGAACTACCAACTTCCTATCCCAAAAGATTCTTCATTTCCTTTCCAACCATAGTTGCCACAAGATGGAGGGACCAATATTCCAAGCAACTTGAAGAGATAAAGCCTTAACCAGGGGTTGACCCAGGCTTCTCCAAAAAATCCACCAGAGAAGAAGAATGTAAACAAGCCTACTTCCAAGCTCCCCACCAAATATGCCAAATCTCTCTAGCATAAGAACACTAAAAAAATAAATGAGAAGCACTCTCTTTGCTACTATTAGAGAGGAAACAAAAAGAAGGGTCTTGAAAGCATCTCTTCCGCAGATCTCCCAAGTGAGGCAACAATTATAAGAAACTAACCAAAGGAAGAAGTTGCACATAGGCCATACAAACTTATTCCATACAAATTTCCACCAAGAAAAGTTGAACTCCCCAAACTGCTGACCATCCAACTCTTGATATCTCAAAGCAATAGAATAAACACCTTTCAGATTAGGACTCCATGCAACAGTGTCTTGATCCCTTAGTGAACTAAAAATTTTTCTAGCAAGAATCCTAACTAACTCTTGATGATCTTCCACCGATCCCCCAATGGGCACTTACAGGTATCTTTCCAATGAACAACCTCCACCTGACCCAAAATCTTAAAAGATTTGAAGTGCTCTACACGAGACCACCCAACATCAAGAAAAAGGTTGCACAAAGGTTGTAAGTGCGGACACATAGACAAGAAAGGTGGACAACAATCCAAAGAATCATGCTAGAATAGAGCATTAGAGCCTTTATTACAAATCCAAAACAATCACTACTTAATAAGATTGGTGCCCCTTTTAAGAGTGCTCCAAATCACTAAGCCATTACCTGAAAGACTAATCCTTGGAAAATCGCTGCTTTCCACACCCCACAAGTACTTAAAATTGATAATCCTAGCCCAATCTTGATCCTGACAAGTGCATCACTTCCAATACAATTTGGCCACTAAGGCTTGACCTGCTAGCCTTGCCTGACGAAGACCAAGTTTGCCTAGCTGCTTCAGCCTACAAATAGACTCCCACTTAACCAGATTCCACTTCAAAGACTCCAAATTACTAGCCCATAAAAACTGTCTAGACAGGGCATCAAACTCTTGATAAAGCTAGAAAGAGTGCCCTAATCAAAGCACATGTAAATGAGGAGGGCTTGAATCATTGATTTCAATAAAGTCACTATGCCGACAAAGGAAAGCCATCTACAAGTCCAATGACTAACCCACTTACGAAACTTGTCAAGAATATTTTTCCAGAACCCCCTAGGCAAGGTACTGACATGAATGGGGGATACCAAGATAGACGAAAGGAAGGGTCCCAATTAGAAATCTTAGAATTTCAGCAATCCTAATATAAATAAGCTGAGGAGTGTGGAAGAAGAAGATGGAGGACTTGTCTTCATTAATCCAGTGCCCTGAAACTGCTAGATAAATATCCAAATCCCTTCTCAAATTCATCACCTCGTTAATTCTAGCCAAACCCATCAGAGTAGTATCATCAATAAATTTTAAATGAGATTAAGGAGGCAAACTGTTGCCCTAGCTCCAACCATGGATCAAACCTTGACCCACATGAGACTTAATGAGTATGCCCAAAACTTTGGCCAAAAGGATAAACAAATAAGGAGACAAAAGGTCCCCTTGCCAAAGGGCTCCTAGAAGCACCAAATAACTCTGTAGGCTCACTATTCATAAGCATTGAGAAATAAGTCAAGGTAACACAACTCATAACCCAATCCACCCAATCAATCCGAAATACAAAAGCTAGAAGAACCTTACAGAGAAAATTCCATTTGACCCTGTCATAGGCTTTGGTAATATCTAGCTTAATGAACATCGCTTTCTCCTTGGAAGATGCCAGGGAATGAATGGCCTTAGTCACTACTGCAACTCCATCCAATATTTGCCTAGCACCAACAAATCCTCCTTGTTCCTCAGAAATCAACTCATTGAGCCAAGGTTTCAGTCTTTCAACAATCAACTTACTGCAATCTTATAAACAACATTACACAGAGCAATGGGCCTAAATTGATTTAGTGAGCTAGCCCCTTCTATCTTAGGATAAGTTTCAATAATGTAGAATTCATAGCTTTGAACATCTATTTACTCCTTTGTGACTCCTTAGCCACCTCCTAGAGGTCATATTTGAGAATCTCCTAGAATTCTTGTTCTAAAATTCAACCAGGAAACCATTAGGTCTAGGATCTTTCCCTCTCTTCAATTGAAACACAATATTCTCTAAGTCAATCAAGGATATAGGACTTAATATAGCCTCATTCATGTCATTAGACACCAAAGAAGGAATAAAATCTAGAACAATATTTTCATCTTCAACTGAGTTAGGAGAAACCTCTGAAAACCAAGGAAGAGAAGAACCCAGAGGCCTTAGCTGAAATCTCTTGGTGGGAGGATAAATGAGTCCCTTGAGAGGAGACTAGAGAAGTAACTGTGTTCCCATGCCTTCTGTCTCTGATGAAATGATGAAAGAATGAATTGTTTCGATCACCTTCCTGAAGCCAATCAACACGTGACTTTTTTTTCCAAAAAAATTTCCTCATGTAATTCACACTCTGTAAGCTCCTTCATAGCCTCCATTTCCTCCCTGAGAATCCCCAGAGAGAGACCAAAGTCTCTAATCTGCCTAGTGATGGTATCTAGATGGGACTGGGCTACTTCCTTAGCCAAAAAAATGTCGCCAAAAAATTGTTTGTTCCACCTCTTAAGATGTGCTATAAGACAATTTACCTTTGCTCCACCATTCAGCCATAAAGTCCTTGAAGGATGGATCTCTGAGCCACATAAGTAGAAACTTAAAATATGGATTCTTAGAAGAACCATTTAAGGAAGAAGAGAATTTAATAGGCCAATGGTCCGATCCTCGCCAATCCAAGATCTTTGAACTTGCCACCTAGTTGTTACCAACCAAAAGCTAGACACCAGAAACTTGTCCAACCTTTTAGAAATAGAATGCTCTCCATGTCTTTAATTGCTCTAATTGAATAGACCATTGGAAGGATTTAAGTCTATCAGGTTCAAGAAAATAATATGATCCCAAAACAAAGTAGAAGAAGGTTCTATCCTATCTAACCCCCCTTCTTCTTATCCAAACTAACAATAGCATTAAAATATCCCTCCATGATCTAGGGAAAAAGATGAGCTAATAAGTGCACATAGCAAATATGAGACCAAAGTGAATATTTTCATAAATCATCAACTGGAGCATACACATTGGTGAACATAACCACCTCCCCTGATTCAAAACTATACACAACCATCGAAATGGAGGATCTACTAGCCAACCACCATAAAGGAGAAACCTTGTGAGGATCACACAAGAAAGACACACCGCCTGCACTAACCTGGGCTCCTATGCATTGACACTAACCTCTACTCCATAATCTAGAAGCAATATTACACATGCCTTCTACCGATAACTTTGACTCTTGAATGAAGACCATATCAAGCAAATGAACACGAATCAAATCTCAAACAACCTTTTGTCTAGGGATGATGTTTAACCACCATGTATTCCATGAAAGAACAATCATTTTTGAGAGGAAAAGAAGTGGAAGTCAAGGGCTTTCATTGACCCTAACTTCAACAGTGTCTCACCTATCATCTTTACCTTCTCCTGATCTTTCTTCCTCCCAAACTTGGAATGCTTATTCATGGAAGCATTTTTGAGATTCTTTTGTTGAATACCAAGGGATGACTAGGATCGATTACTAGTCCAAGGAGTTTGACCCTCCTTTCTAGACTACATGCATGGAAGATCTAAATAAGAACAACCTCAGCCTCTACTACCCCCAACTGTCTCCATACAACAACGAGCCACATGATCCTGATATGTTTCCATCTGAGCACTTGTAACTTCTACCGAAGTGATATCACACAAGGCCTCATTCCCTACACCCTCTAAGCCATCCCCAAGGGGTCTATCCCAACATGCACTTCTCCTGGAACTGTGTCCTGTTGCTCATCCCCCTCTAAGGCATCAAAACGGGTGAATAATCCATCGACTTATTTATCCTCAAGAGTCCTCTTCTGGCCTTTTCCCTTACTGTGGGGTTTTACAATAGTATTGTTTCCTCAACTACTATTAGGGCTTCCCCTTTATCCATCTAAGGAGTAGACTAAGGAGGTTTAACCATTAGCAACCCAGAATGAGAAGCTCTGGGACATTTTTTCTACAAATGCCTATACTCATGACAGAAACAACATCTAGACGAGATGACCTCATAGTCCAACTATTGAGTCCATGAAGATGCACCCAACTGAATCTCAACAAATTCTGGAAAAGGATTATTTAAATCTACTTCAACACAAATGCAAGAAAAGTATATTACCTTTATATCCAATGTCTATTGTGAAGGGCCCCATAGGCTTGCCTTGCAATAATGTGACCATATGCAAAATATCATCCCTCCAAAATTCAAGTGGGAACCAAGGATGTCAAATCGACACCAAAATTCTAGATGGGAGATCCTCATTTAGATTAAATCTGGTATGCCAAACCTTAATGAAAAGCCCCACTTGATTGTAAAAATATAACCCTCCCTCGAAAGCCCTATTACGATCCGTCAGATTTGAGAACACCACAAAAAAATAAGTATTCACCATTAGCATAACCTCCAAATCACCTTTAGGGTTCTAGGTATGTCACACCTAGGATTCAATAAATGGCAAAGAGGCATGGATCCCCATAAACTTGCAAACTAAAGCATGGTTAACTATGTAATTTACATCCTCCTCCACTGATTCTGGTTGAATCACCAAAATTGGCCTTTCCTAGCCCCTCTCAAGGAATCCATTTACTTTGGAAACCTCAAGGCCTCCAAACAGTGCTACTCGCTCTGCATACAAACCCTGAGGAACCCTAGACGAAGAAGGATCCTCTCTATTAAATACATTCTGAAAGGATATCTTAGATCGATTACTCAAACCAACTACTTTCCCCATTGCAAAAATGGGTGAAACCCTTCCCTAGAGAAGAGGAAGAAAAGTATCCAAAAGTTGAAAACCCCATAGCTAAATCCCAGAAAACCACAATAGCAAAAGCCATACCTATAAAGAAAACCTCCAGCAAACAAACAACAATAAAAAGTCCCAAAAACACCCCCACACTAGAACAAAACCACAGTCACCAATGGCCACCCTCCTACATCTACCAGTGCCACACTCACATAAACAAGTTGAGAACCAGAGCAACACGCTAGAGCTGAGCCCCAGATGGCTGTTGCTTGAGAGCTCCTACACATGCTATCATTTTTAATTTTTAATTTATGAAGTGTAATCATTAAAATTATTTTAGAACTTAGTCAAGGTTTAAATTATATATTTTTAGACGATAGCAAAGGATAAATGTTTAAACAAGTTTATGATGCTTAACCTCCGTCATGCCACCAAAAACTTTTAGGGGAGTGGAGGAAGGAGCTGTAGCCCATCATGCCCAAATTTAGGCATGTCAGAGACAAGCCAAGGATGGTTAGGAGAATAAACACTTATCTTGTAGTGTTAAACCTCATTATGCATGGTCGAGCACAAAAAATAACAAGAGAAAATTCCTTTTGTTGGAGGATCTACTGGTCAACTTAGGGAGAGAAAGATAGAAATACTTTTAGGAGTGAGAGCATAGGGAGAAGTTAGTAGGGGGACATCACTGAGGTGGTTTGAATTTGGTGATAAAGGTAATGTCAACACTATACGCTTCTCCTTGAATATACATTCTAGATAATCCTGCAAGTTTTAACTTTGCATAAACTAAGAAGGTATTGTCATCACTGCAAGTTTTATCATAAGTTTATATTGAGAAATATAATGTTATATCTACAAGTAAGAATTTATGAACATGTTGAGAGAGATATAAATACTCTCACAAGTTTTAATCTGTAAGTAAACTATACAGACATTGTGGAAGCCGTGAGCATAAACCAGTGTTTTAGCACATGGGAGAAATCATTCTTTTCTTTGTGAGACTACACCTGCGTAAACATAAATCAAAGATTATAATGGTTTTCACAAACTTATACATGTGTTCAGTGAGAATGTTATTCTCGAATAGTAGAGGGCATGTTTTATATTGGAAATATATGCTAACCGTATACAAGTTTGTAATCCAGTTACACCGTGAAGGATATACATATCCTTGAAATGCAGATATATAACTATGTATATATCTTCAGAAGATATCTTGCATGTATTTTATGATCACATGGCTGAAATGTAAACCACAAACTGTTAACATTTACCTATTGTTTTATACTAAGACTGTTGTTGGCGGTCACATGCATGAAGCATTGAGCTTACAAACAAAGATACCATCTCAAACTGCCATTATGATATCATGAAATGGCAAAAGGTCCATGTTTTTCACAAAGAAAATATGATAGGTCAATGAGTATAAACTTACTTCTATACCATGTGACGTCAGAACAATTCATATGTGTTTTCTTGTTTTAAAATTGATATATGTATATATCTACTCTTTGTGAGAGTCTTTATCAAGCCAATAATGGATATGTATCTATATGTATTATGTTGTTTGTGAAATAGCTATTAGATTATTATGTATTACTTGTATCTTTTCTAAGATTGGCCAATAGATTATTGTGAAATACACTTACCTTTCAATGACAGTGTTATTATAGCCATTTGAAATGAGTAAATATCCTCTGAATGGAAGTGTTATGACAATTGGATATGAGGAAATATCCTCTCGATGGCAGTGATACATCCATTAAGTTTGAACACCTATCTCAAAAGGTAGATACATCGGATACTTTAACTTAGCTGAAAACATAGTGACAAGAACCTAAATTAAGTCAACACAAGGTTGTCAAAAGTCCAAGTGTTATAAAAACATGATATTTAGATAAGATATAATATGTAAATTATGGAAAGGTATAAGTTGGGTATAAACTTTAAGAAAAGGTAGTTTTCTCCTTGGTTGCAAAGACATTAAGACCTTCATTGATATTTATAAAGATAAATAATGGAAACTTGCTTTATAGACCTAGTGACATAAGGAATGACTATCTTATCTACTCCATGAGCATGGGGATATAGTCCACTAGATATTGAGTAACTGACAGATGTCAAAGACCTGAGATTGTAAGTATGCAAAGAGGGGTTGAATGTTTGCTTTTAGGACATCCATGCTCTTATCTTATAAGTGTCTAGTTGACCTTTAGTAGAAGGTATACAAGTAAAGCCAATTAGACAGGTATAGATACCTAATATTTACTAACTTGTTTTAACTTGGTCGAAGTCCTCCTAAGACTTGTATGTTGAAAAACCTCTATCGAGACTTGAGACAATGAATAATAGTTCTCATATTTTGATAAATTGTCTATATAATCTAATTGACTATGTTTTGAGTTAGAAAGATGGGTTTGTTGACTATTGAGTACTTGACAGTTGTCATAAACCCAAGATTGTGAGAATACAAAGAGGGGCTCAATACATGGTCATGAATTGACTAGTTTTGATCCTATAATTGCCTAGTCAACCTTATCAAATAACTTAGCATAGAAAGAATGTTAAAGTCTGCAAGTCAAGAAACAAGTGTATGAACATTTGACTAAATTATTTATTATAAAAAATTTGGCCAAAGTAATGGAAAATCACTACTTGCATTGTTGGTTTCACTATGTTTCAGATAGCTTGAATAGTCAGAGGGGTTTGTACATAGCTAGAGATAGAGTAGAAGTTGTAAACTAGATATTTTCTTGCTAGGACACTGCACTAGTTCTTAGATGGCACATAGAATTAGTTGATTCTCATTATCTATACCCTCACAAAAGGAATGGCCACTTCTAGTAGGAAGGTGTGCGGAGAACCATGTATCTATGGTTTGAGGAAAGGAACTAGGGTGATGCTCTCCCTCTTGTAGATAACTATAAAAGAATTGTGAACAGAAGACATCATTTTATCGTACATGTATTTATGTAAAATTTGTAAGTCACATGTAAAGCAACCATCATTTGATGCATTATATCATGTATTTTGTAAATGCAAATGTACTTACTTTACTTTGTGTGAAAAAAAATGAATTACGGAATTTTGTCATTATTTTGTTTTATTTTCAAATATTTTATTTAGCATTCAAGTATTACACATGGTATTAGAGCTACTAGGTTCAACACTTAGACCTTGGAGCTCACTGCAAAGTTTTCACTGATTAATAGATAAAATAACTTTAATGTTGTTCTTGTGCTAGGATGGCAGGAGAAAAAACATGAAAATGAGCTAAGAAAATAAAAAGAAAAAACTTGCCCTACACTACCATGAAGAAATAATCCCCTCCTAGAAATAGTGGACCAATAAGATATACTAGGTAGGTTTGTCTTACCAACTCCGAGACACTTGTCGATGCGCTTAAGCAGATCTGTCTTGAGAGATAGAAGCAGATGGAGGTAGTGGAGAAGTTGATTGTCCCCATAGTAGTAAAACTTAGTAAACCCTCTGCTCATCATGATATGTCCCTTTGGCTGTGGTCGTGACGCACCTGCTATGGAAAGGGAGGTGATGGTGGAGTAAATGCATGTACATCCACCCTCCTAGTTTATGTTTGTAGATTCCAACAAGGAAGAGGAACTTGAAGGAATTCCTCTATTAGATAGTGACATGTAGCCACCTTTTAAAAGATACTTTGTACTTAAACATAGATGTTTTAAATGCTTTATGTGAATAAAGAAAAAATTTAGATTTGTATATAACAATGATGTTTATGAAAAGTTATGAGATTTTATATTATTTTATGGACTGTTCATTTGGTAATTGCATGTTCCAATATTAATATGTATTACTATATGACTGGTAGGTGTAGAAAAGTACTAGTATGGTATGCACAAATATCAATTTAGGAGGAATCCAGGATGGCTCGAATCCTGTAGAAAATCCTATGGCTAAACTAGACCAGATTTTGTCTATCTTAAATGAAACCAAGGGAAGATTTCATGTTTTAGAACTAAAGGTGAGAGGAGTGTCATGCCCACTTTTCATGTCCATTCACCCAACCTTATAATTTGATAAAGCCAACAGATAACAAATACTGTAACAATACCACAACTCAATTACACACTTAAAGGAGGTTAAATCCTCCACTCCAAGGCAACATTTTTAACAACTATTTCCAGAGAGATTCTCCCCTCTTAAACTTTTACACAATGAAACTTTAAAAAGACCAAGCTTTCATTTCATACAGGAAGATATGACATTTTCTTAACAAGGCAAGACTATCTTCAAATCCTTTTGATACACTTCAATAGTAGCCTGCAAAACAACAAGGGGAAACTGGCAACCATCTAGCTCTCCTCCCTACCTTTGACCTACAAGAGGGTCACCTCTGAGCTAGGGAGACCATTCTCATACCAGGGTGGAATAGACAAAACAACACTTCTCAATCATAGATCAATAACAATAAGCAATTATCACACAATCCCCATGGCTTACTCACAGTACTTTGACTCAGCTTAGGTGAGTTCAAGAAGGGTAGGGGAGTAGACAATCTCTATCCCTAGGTGTCATCTCTTGGCTAACATACCAACATGCCTTCAAGGCATTTCTCTTAACAAGAAAACAAGATGACCCGAGGAGGGTCACACCTCCCCTTCCCCATATAAGATGAGCATTGCCTACCAACTGGAAGGAGCTCTTTCCACAACCAATTTAACCACAAGACAATAATAGAAAACACAAGAAGACAATTGCAACACAAGCATCAAACAAGAGGCAACACACACATAACAAGCAAAAGATCAACAAGAGGGTAGACTTGTTCACCAACCTTCCAAAGCCCAAATATGGAAGAATTTTGATGAAGAGCTCCACTCTAGCCTCCTTCTCCAAAGCCTCATTCTTCTCCACCATAATCCAAACCTCCTTACACTTCCTTTCTTCTCCTCTTTTAAACTAGTTTCTCCATTTTTTTTCTAATTTCCCAAGTGGGAATAAACAACTCAACCCCCCCCTCCCCCCCCCCACCTTCCTCCATTAACCTAGTGGTCATAAAACAATGTAATCCCACTCAATAGGTTCCCCATTAACACCCACTTGTAGAATAAAATACAAATGAGAAAACTTAAAATAACATAGAGTGGGTGACACAACACCCTCATAAAAGGGAACCCCACCAAAAGGAGGCACATGGAGACAAGCACTCCATTAATAGGGGGATCATGGAGTGCTCCATGACTTGGAAGTGGGCATGAGTGGGGATTCCACTCATCCCATGTCCCCCCAAGCTTCCAATTTTCGTCACTTTACCTCACCCCCAAGTTGAGGTGAACCTAAGGAAGTTAACCCAAGGTTATCCCAGTCAAAAAGGTCCCTAAACCTAAGGGATACAACCTAGGGTTGTTTTTAAACCTAGTTAAGACTCCCAGAGTCAAATAAAACACATGAAAACGGTCAAAAAGAAATAAAATTTAAACAAGATTAAAACAACATTTCTTACAACACTTATCATTATAAAAGTAAATCAGAAGATAACCCCTTTATCCCTTGACCTCATACAACATATTACAACATTTTTTAAACACGAGGTTGATCTTAGTTCCTCATTGAACTAGATCATCTCACAAGGGATACAACATAGGTATGAGATGGTCTCCTGTATATGTGGTTTCGTTAGTAATACCTGCACACTCAAACTTGAAGTTAATAACTTATCAAGGTATCATAGCTGAAGCACATATAACATATCATTGCACAATTATTTCCTTCAAACTCAGTTAGGTTTAATAACAAGATACAAGATCAATAATCTCTCAATCATAAACATAACAGAAATAGCACAGCAATTAGTCTCATGAACAGTTGTGTAAAGAGTCAGCCTCACAACCTCCCCCTAAAACTGTACTTCCTCCTGGAAGTCGTCAAAGAGGTGAGGGTAAAAAGGTCTATAGTGTACTCATTATCTTAATTGTTTAAGGTTGTCATAATTCCAAGAGATAAATCTTATGTATGCATGTGTAGAATTCAACCATTTAGTCAACAATACTATAGCACCCAGAGTTATATTTCACCTTAACTCCAATCTTATCCAAGAATGACATAAATGATTTGTTGGTTTAAGGAGTCAATGTAGTTCTTTTGGATGCGAAACAAAACAAAAGTTGTTTAAATAGATTCAGTCATTCTCTTTTGGTATAGTAGATATTGCAAGATAGGTATCCCAAATCGACACTAAAAGTATGCCCTAACCTATGAAAGGAAGGATTAGGGAATTTGTCCAAATAGTTATGAATTACTTATGCTAATATTTGTCATAGTATTCAAGACCCCAATGACTAGATAATTTTCAAAATGCATATGCTTGTCGACTGTCAAATTCAAAACTTGTTAAGCTACCCATTTGCAACACCCTAGGATGAGCAACGAAATCCCACATTAAGATTAAATCATTCATCCTATACCAGGAAAATTTTACTTGAATAATAAATTGCATGATAATGAAGCCTTTCACAAGTAAATGAAACTCGATACAATTCTACTATCCATCCTTTCTATTCTTAGTTTGTAACAACCGTTCTCTTTAGTTAGAAGAAAAATAAATAACTTGATATAAGTAACTTGAAATAAGAAATTTGAAATAAGTAACTTGAATTATCTTGAAGTAAGTAATTTTCAATAAGTAACTTCCCTTGCATTCCTAGATACATTCTTTCTGAAAGAGTCAAAATCAATATATCTGAATATATGCACATCAATAACCAACCTATAACTCTTAGAAGCAAAAGTGAATGCAACCCCTAACATGCACGAAAAATTTTTACTATTAAAAGTTGAAATCTCTTCTTGCTTATGTTATAGCATTTAAACGATGAAGTGTTTCTTAAAATATTATGCAACCTTTCATAAATCTCAGAATCAGATTGACAGAAGACTTGCTTACCAAATAAATTTTCTTACCATAGATGTTCTGCATGTGGTGCCAGTAGAATACTATGGCAAGTGTTGATATCTTAAGTAAGTTCTATTGCATCAGTCAAGGTAACTACAAAAAATATATAATAATGATCTCATCAGATTATAAAGTATGGTAACTCAAAGTTAGCAAGGCATAATTCTCAAAACACACTGCATAAAGAATTCACACATCGTGCAACCTATTTATATAAACATCAACTCAACACATTAATTACAGATCTTACACATTTTTCCATTCATCCACATTATAGGTATTAACTTTACAAGGTTCACATAAGGTTTAGGGGGATGCCATAGTCTCATCATAGAACCAAGTAATCAATAACCAGTGCCAAGTAACCAAAGATCCAAGAATCATGTAATCAATTACCAATGCCAAGTAACCAAAGATCCAAGAACCATGTACAATGTTGGTCTCTGGGCCACATGCTTGGGGGCCTCGCCATACATCCCAAAATGGCCTACCTCTTGTTTTTATAAGGGGGTTAGCCTCCAAGAGATAGCCAATAATAAAAACAAGATCACTAGGAAGGTAGGTGGATTATAACCAGCCCATACTAGTCCACACCTACCCCCATCCTCATAAGTTTCCCGTGTCTACTTCCTTATATACACTCTACCAGAGGTTGCTCCAATGACATGGCGAGAGGAATATCACAACACAGGACCAACACTTGCAAACAACAAGAATAATCTAGCTTAGCCACCACAAAAACAAATATACCAAAAGAAAAGAGTTTCAAAATTTCAACAATAAAGTAAATAAATGCGCGCCATTCCAACAATAAAACACCCATAACCACAGGGGTTACATGAAAAATGAAGAGTCAAAAATTTGTGGCTAGGCTACTTTCAGACAAGATTAAATAACATGGTTGTGTTGATAACTGAGAGGGGGGGGTGAATCAGTTATCCTAATTATTTCTTCTTTTGAACTTTCTTATTAATCAAAGCAGCATTGAATCAAACAAACAAACATTACCATGAAATGAGAAACACATGACACAGTATTTTTGACGTGGAAACCTGGTTAAGGGAGAAAACCATGAGGTGATTAACCCAAAGATTATTCTCTGTTAGAAGAATAAGGAATTACAAAATGGCACTTGCCAATTAGGGCTCACTGCCCGAGCACACTGCTCACAAAGAGGCACACTGCCTACAAGGAGACACACTATCTACAAAAGAATGTTATACAATACTTGAACTGATTGGAAACATCTACATATGCTGGAGTTCAGTTCCGGTTAGGCTCAGTATACTGATCTGCTGCACTTCATCTTTCCTCTACTCTTTATTCTGTGTTTCTTTCACATACCGGATCTTAATTACTGCTTTTGCACTGCTCTACACTTATTCGCATACACCATCACACTACTTCACATCTCACAACAAAATCCATCCTCTATATATATCCGCACTAGTGATTTCATTATCTTTCTAGTCGGCACCTGGAATAGTCTATCTTCTCACAAACTTTGATCTGTCAGCTGAATCCTTGCTTATCAAGTAATGCGGATCAAGCATATACTTATAGATATCATTAATCTTGTCGGCCAAACATGATTCATGCCTTCACAACCTTTACCATCAACAGTAACACATCCGGAAAATAGTCTGATGCTCTGTCAGTCAGTTCTTCCTCTGTTCTCACTGTCTCTCAGGAATCCGGTACTCAACTATTCATATCTTTTTCTTTGTCCATCACCGGAGGCTAAATCCTTGGAATATACTACTCAAGGTAGTTCTCTTGACTTCCCCAAATCTGCACTGCACCAAGACACTTCCTCTGAGAGGTCTGGACCAATCTGTCGGACCTTGCCACATGCTCTGTTCTTGTTCACCGGACCAGAACAGTCTTCATTCTGACTTCCGATAGAGACACACCATGACATGCAGATATGTGGGATGACCTTTGTTGCCATCAATGACAACAATCATGAATCCATATAGTGTCTCTTGCTAACAATCTCCCCCTTTGGCATTGATGGCAACACTTAGTGAAAAATGACTAAGTGTTTACACTGTGCTCCCCCTTGGCTGATGCTCTATCTTTGTATACGATTTCTGGAACTCCCCCTTAGTTGGATTCCTCATTTTTCACTGCTCCTCACTCCCCCTTTGACATCAATGGCAAAGGGTAGGGTCCGCACACCAAAATTTTCAAAAATTTACTATACATAGCCGCATATTTACATACTCACATAAACTGAAGAATGTCTGCAAAGGATGTCTTCAATTGGACCAGTTCTGTAGCCCAACTTTGCTTCATTCTATCCAAAATGGAAATGTGACCACTTAACAAAAATGTAAAGGCTTCTGCCCTTTTGAGATCTGTCAGATCATTTGTTTGGGCAGTAGTCTGAGCATCACTGATGGCCTCATGCATAGTTTCTAACTTAGGGATTATAATCCTTCTAAGTTCTCCCATCCAGTTAGTTATATTCTTCCTTTCCTTCTCAAAGTTCTTTATTGCATTTGTGATTGCAATAGTTTGACATTCTTGATTTACTATGGAGGAAGAAAGAGGATCAAAACTTTGAGACAAACTTTGTAGTTTGTCCTGTTCCGCTTTTATTTTCTTATCAATTTCTACTGTTGCCTTTGACCAGGAGATACAAAATTTGTAAATGTCACCGCCATCCTTAAGAGCATTTTCTAAGCTCTTTATTCCAATACTCATATTTCTCCTATCATTAGAGATTAATCCTAGTACTTATGAAAATCTTTTGTCCAAAAATTCCTTCCGGACCTTTTCTTCAGCTGATTTTTCTAGAGAATCAAAATGTGTATCAACACTGCTGACTAAGGTTTTGAGATTAACAGAAGAGGAGGCTATCAGATCTATCTAGACTGATGGCATAATATTTTCAAGCACTTCGGAAGCAGCCTCTATCAACTCATAGTCTTCCATATGAGACTTTAGGAGTTTTTCATTTGCCTTAGCATTTGCAAATGTAGCTATCTTCATTGTCTGTACCGGAGAGAGGGAGTCAAAGTTGAATGGACCTTTTAGAAGCTCCAGTTCATCAATCTCTATTGTTTCTTGGCTCAGAAACTTTTGAACAGTTTGTGCAGTGTCTCTTGCCGGAGACAGATGTTTCTTTTCTTCTGCAGTTTTGTCCTTTGGAATCTTTTCTCCTTCCACATTCTTACCACTTTCAGTTGTGGTTTTCTCTGTTGGAATCTTCTCTTTCTCTGCATCCTTGGTGCTGTCAACCTCTTTTTCTTTTACTGTTGCTTCTTTCTCCTGTAATTTCTCTTGGGATCCGGAGACTGTAGGGGAAGCCGGAGGAGAGATGTTAGTCTGTTCAAGGGCCACTTCTTCCAGAGCAGATGATTCCAAGTCCACAGCTGTTTCTACACCTAAGTCCTCTACAACAAGAAGATTAAACCTTTTGAAGGCCTTCCAGAGGATCTCTTCTATCTCTATGGCCACCTTGTCAGTCTCACCAAGCATGAGTTGATTCATTCTTGCTTTACTCCTGAACTCATCTTTGCAGTCTTTGAATATTATGTTCATTGTCTTGGGATCAATTTGAGGATAGAGCTGAATAGCTATCTACTCCCAGATCTCAAGATCTTTTGCCTGAGCATTATTCTTTCTTATTTCTAATTCCTTTTCTAGGCTTTTAGGAATTAGAGATATGATCTCAATGAAAGCCTTATTGTATATGTTCAGATACTTGATTGTGGCTTCCTGCAGAATCTTTTGGTCAGCCTCATTGTAGTCATCATAGAATTCAGTCATTGGTTGAAGGTTTCCATCCACCGTGACTAACTTGATTACACTCTCTAGAGATAGGGTGGGCTTTTCAACAAATACCTCTGTCGTTTCTTCCTTGTCTTAGCCTGTGGAGGGTTTACCGGATCCTTTCTTCTTCTGCTTCTTTATTTCTTTTACTCCCTCATCTGACTCAGTTTCCTCTTCATCCTTTTGGCTTTCATAAGCCCTTGTGGCTTTTGTCTTAGATCTTTTACCAGATGCTTGGACTTCCAGTTTTGAGCTTTTGGTTCTGACAGGTGTAGATCCTTTTGATGATCTGGTTTGGGTTGAGGTTTCCACCGGAGCACTTTTCTTGCTTTTCTTTTCTGCCTCTTTCTTTTCTTCCTCAGCCTTTCTTCTCTTTTCCCGGTTGGCATCAAGTGCCTCCTTTGGGATGCCTAGGCCTTGAGCAATATGCTCTACTTCTTTTCTCACCTTCCTCTTTATCTCAGGTTCCCTGAGTTCTACATGGATCTTCACACTCAGCTCCTCAAAGGTTCCAAACCTTTCTGCCTTTGGATCTTTGGGCTGACTAAGCATGTGTTGAACATGCAGTTCCACAATCTGTTCATCAACCTCATACCCCATGGGCATGATCCAGACAGTCCTTGGCTCCACTGCCTCCATTAGGCACTGATCAGTATCCACCATAAAGCAAACTGAGTCTTTGTATTTTTCAATAAGAGACTGGGAAATTCTTTCTCTTGCTTGCATTGTGCTCTGGAAGTTTTTGAAGTATCCCCATAGGGCTGTATTTCTTGCTTTGGCATCCCCAAGCCCATGTAAATAATCTCTTATCTAGACTGCAACAGGTTTGTTATTCTGCCATGCCCATCCACTTGATCCGGGCAGCTCATTCATGAAGTAGAAAAATAGACATAATATAAGAGTACCATACTTAAAAGAATTCTTTTTGTCCTTCTTGATCTTTTGTATATTTTCCATTAATTGGCTTAAGAGAAGTTCACAGAGATCATAATCTGCATTCTTCCTCAGCATTTCATAGGCAGTATATACTGCAGTTCCGGATACAAAATTCTCCCTACTGGAGTGATAGATCTTGTATCCTATTATCATGGATGCATACTTGATATCCAGATCAGAAATATCTTCAATGGTCATTGCCCTCTTATCAAAATTTGATTCGGTGGCCTCAATTACAATGTTATTTTTGACAGATTTGAGGATAGGTATCCCTCCGGAAGAGTATAGACCAGTTACTACCCTAATTGCCTCTTTTGTGATCTTGCAGGGTCTATCCAGCCATAGGAAGTTGTCATGCATCCTGCTCAGTACATACCGGACCCATTCATCTTCTTCAAAGCAGGGGAAATGAATGAATTGATCAAATTGTTTCTTCTGGATACCCTTATACTCATGTTTAAGCTCAAAAGCATTGTCTATCAGTTGTTTGTGATAGAGATCTCTCAATTTGAATTCCCCAAATTCCTCAATGCTTGCATGTATGTAAACCCTAACGTCTTCTGTGTGTAAAATGCCATGAGGAACACTAGAGAATGCTCCTAAGGGATCTACCTCCAATGACTTGTATGGATGTTTCTTAAATTCAGGTCGAGGCCTATATGAGATCTTTACTATATTTGGAGTAGCCATTTCTCAAAAGATTTGTAGCAAGATATCGAAAATGGAAAATACCTTATGCGTCTTTGGTTACACGGAGTGGTTGGATTGACTTCTGTATGTAATGACTTCGGCAGGAGATCTTTGGTGAGCTTGATGAATCTTGTTGCAGAGCTCCACTTTTTGCTTCTTCTTGAGTGCAGAATGAGCAAGTGATTTTATGAGAAATCCCTTATATTGCTCCACAAACCCTAATATCTGATGACAATAAATGCTCGACCTACATTATTCCAGTTTGCCTTATTCAGATAGCTTGGAGTACCGGATCAGTCCTGATCTAAGAACATCATGCGGATCTTCCAATCATGAACAAATCAAGATGACACATTACAAGAACATCCCAAACACTCTGTCCAATCCACAGAATAAGACAATGCACTTCCGGATCTCTCCGGACCCTTTTGTAATCCTTTGTTATTCCGGAGCATCCCCTGGAATAGGTCTTACTTGATCGATCACAACTTCTTTACATCTTCATGCAGACCTCTGAAATCTTTTCTGGATCATCTCAAGACTTATATCTTCAAACCCTTTACTTTGCATCTTGTACCACATCCGGCACCACTTGATTGGCTGGGGGAACAGGATTTTCTTTGAGTCTCCCCCTGAGCCAGAGCTCACTTTTTAATTTCCGGAAGGAATATCAGCACCAGAGTCTGGTGCGGATCCAACTTCTATGTTCTCTGAACTTTTCTTCACCCAAATCTTGTTCATCTGATTCCTAACTTCATCCACATTCATCTTTTGTTTACCCTTGTCTTGATTCTGATTATACACTAGACCTCTTTTGTCCTAATTCTTGCTTCTGCAGACTTTTACATTATGACCGGACCTATTACAGATTTGGCAAATAACATTTCTTTGCATATTTGACTGATAACCTCTTGATCTGCATTGATTAGCCATATGACCTACTCTATTGCATGCAAAGCATCTACCATTGAATGATTTGTTTATTGGCATATTTCTGCATTCATGAGACTTGTGTCCATACCTTTTGCAGTTAAAGCACTATCCAGAGAAGGATGAATTTGTCTGATTCATTCTCTTTCTGCACTGATTAGCTTTGTGACCAAAGTGATTGCAGCTGTGGCAGTATCCATTGAAGGATGGATATCTTTGAGCATTGGGCTATCTTACCGAAGGTCTTCTGGGCCTATTCCTTGGATTTTTTGATCCAAAATTCTTTTGACCAGATCCGGAGCTTTCTCCTTTCTCATATCCCAAACCATACTTGTCATCTATCCTCTTTTGACTTCCAAGAAGTACTTCAAGTTGGGCGGAATTTATCTTGAATTTTTCTTTATATTCATTTGCTGTTTGAAGATCTATTTTGAGAGAGACAATTTGATCCTCAAGTTTTTCTTCATTATCTTTGGCATCTTCAAGATCAGATTCAAGATGTCTGATAATCCTGTCCATCTGGTGGCATTCTTCTGATTTCTCTTTAAGAGATTGTCTTAGATTGTCTTCAGCTTTTCTTTTTTCTTCAATCTCTTGAGTAAACTTTATAGTTCCTGATTCCATTTCATGTCTTAACATAATGACTTCTTTTGATAACTTTTCACATAACTTGGTTTTCTCAGTCAATTCTTCATTTGTATTGCTTTCTTCACTTTGTCTCGCCAATTGTTGGAGCAGCTCCTTTCTCTTTTTCATAGAGAGACTTAATTTGTCCTTTAGTTCTCTCATGAATTCATCAGCCTGTTTGAGTCTTTCCTTTAATTCATTGACTTCAGAGTTTGATTGTTCAAGATCCTCAAGGGCAGTCTTGAGTTGCTCCCTTAAACCATATGCATCCATTTGAACTCCCAGATCTTCCTCAAGCTGTTAGGCTCTATTAGGAGGAACTTAGCTATGATACCAATTGTTGATAACTGAGAGGGGGGGGGTGAATCAGTTATCCTAATTATTTCTTCTTTTGAACTTTCTTATTAATCAAAGCAACATTGAATCAAACAAACAAACATTACCATGAAATGAGAAACACATGACACAGTATTTTTGACGTGGAAACCCGGTTAAGGGAGAAAACCATGGGGTGATTAACCCAAAGATTATTCTCTGTTAGAAGAATAAGGAATTACAAAATGGCACTTGCCAATTAGGGCTCACTACCTGAGCACACTGCCTATAAGGAGACACACTATCTACAAAAGAATGTTATACAATACTTGAACTAATTGGAAGCATCTACATATGCTGGAGTTCAGTTCCGGTTAGGCTCAGTATACTGATCTGCTTCACTTCATCTTTCCTCTACTCTTTATTCTGCTTTTCTTTCACATACCGGATCTTTCTTACTGCTTTTGCACTGCTCTACACTTATTCACATACACCATCACACTACTTCACATCTCACAACAAAATCCATCCTCTATATATATCCACACTAGTGATTTCATTATCTTTCTAGTCGGCACCCGGAATAGTCTATCTTCTCACAAACTTTGATCTGTCAGCTGAATCCTTGCATATCAAGTTATGCGGATCAAGCATATACTTGTAGATATCATTAATCATGTCGGCCAAACATGATTCATGCCTTCACAACCTATACCATCAACAGTAACACATCCGAAAAATAGTCTGATGCTCTGTCAGTCAGTTCTTCCTCTGTTCTCACTATCTCTCAGGAATCCGGTACTCAACTATTCATATCTTTTTCTTTGTCCATCACCAGAGGCTAAATCCTTGGAATATACTACTCAAGGTAGTCCTCTTGACTTCCCCAAATCCGCACTGCACCAAGACACTTCCTCTGAGAGGTCCGGACCAATCTATCAGACCTTGCCACATGCTCTGTTCTTGTTCACCAGACCACAACAGTCTTCATTCTGACTTCCGGTAGAGACACACCATGACATGCGGATATGTGGCATGACCTTTGTTGCCATCAATGACAACAATCATGAATCCATATAGTGTCTCTTGCCAACAGGTTGGTCCACACAGGCAAGAGACAAGAAGGCATCAGACAACCAAAAGAACAAGATCAAAATCCTAGAAAGTGCACATCACATCACTACGTGACTAATCATTAAGTCACCAATAAGGAAGGAGGGAAACACGGTCACTACATATGTTAAGCAAACACAACCAATGCAATAACATCATGTAGGTAAAAATGCACCTTCACGTACTCTGACGTGGAATCATGCTCCTCTCAAAGGCAGCACGTAAATAGCAAATAACATCGTGTCCTTCTCAAAGGTACACGTTAGTAGTAAATAACATCGTGTCCTTCTCAAAGGTACACGTAATCGCAATGTAATGTCTCCAGGATGCCATGCATCAATAAGATACCAAAATAAGAATCATGTCTGCACCAAGTAACATGGCCTCGAGCAATACATATGCCCATACCAAAACATAATCAAGATCCCAAGTCCACTATCAAATAGTACCATCAAGGAAATATAACATGATAGGATAACACGATGGGCCTTGCAAGGGTCCATTTACCAAGGGGAAGTAGGAGTACTCTCCACTACCTCTCTCCACACATGGAAGGTCTCCAACTCCACGATTGGACCTTACAGGGTAAACATTCAAACCACCACACAAGAATGAATCCATCATACTTATAGTTACACATTCAACCCATGGATGGATACCCAGTATCACAAGCTCACAAGTACACTTAAGCATGTACAGGATAATCACAACATACAGCATTCACGTTCTTCTATAACTCATATTCACAAGGTAACACATAACACAATTTTTCTCTGCCATTCATTACTTAATAACAGAAAATTAATCTTCCATACACAAGGTCACCAATTTATTTACCATAACGATTAATAAGGAATTCACCAACAACATTTAAAATGCACAAGAATCTAACCATAATCTTCACATTTAAAAACAAGGTATTACACCCCAAATCAAGTAAACCATATACTAGCATTTGCATATTATGTCCTAATTGAATCAAGCAACATTTACCACATGTATTTCTACCTATGAATTATGAACCAAACATGTACTTATCTGTCAGCAAGCTTGTAAGAGAATGTATTCTGATTAAAACTTATGTTGTTAATTTTAGTGTTTTACCAAAAGATACCGAAACATTAACCCCACACTAGGTATGTGTAACTGGATATCTATTTTTACACAAGGTATATCCATAAAATACAAAATTCACATTAAGGAAGTTTTTTCCAATTTTCAACAAGTGTATCGTTCACCCTTGTATTTTCTCGAGAACAATATTTATTTTATACAATTCAATCATACGTCACATTTACTCCTATTTCTTTCATAACTTTTAACTCTCAATGGCGATGTAAACATCACACGTTGACTTGCACTCAAACGTCAAATTAATTACCTAACAAACTATTTCAAACTTGTCGTATCCTCATAGTCTAAAATGGAATGATCTATTTGAATTTTAAATATAGTCCCATTAATCCTTTAAATTAAAAATAAATTTTCATTTAATTATAATATCCAATCTATTCGGTGATCTAGTGTACTTTCCAATCCATTGACTTCATATTTCCTCCACTATAAAATTACTTTAATTAATTACCCATCAATTACTCATCTATACATTGGATATTTTGCTTAAATTTGAACCAATAAACTTATTTATTTTAGGGTCAAACATAGTTGTTTTCCAAACAAATCCTATAATGAAATAATTACATATAAATATATTTTATTTATAAAATTAAAGAAAGATCATGGACATACAACTTATTTATACCCTTGTTATTAACAAGTCAATATGTTTCCCACTCACAAAAGAAATTGGATTAAAGCTACAATTATACAGTTATATGTAAATCAGGGGCTTTAATGTTACATTTACACATTTACTAACAATATAATTCTATTTAAAGATTTTCCACTCACCTGGCTAGGATGAGCATATTCACAATTGTTCAAAAATATGCATTTTTATCTAATTTTATATTTTAACTTAACTTGAATTTCTCTATTGTGAGTGATGATCCTTCAACTAATTTTAACTTTATAAGTATATTTATTTTAATAGATATATAGGTGTATAATCACTTATTTAAATTTCCTTGTGAGTGGAATCCACAAGCTATCCACAATTAGCTCCACCATTATAAAAATAATGACCATATATATATATATATATATATATATATATATATATATATATATATATATATATATATATATATATATATATTGTATTACAACTAGCTCCACTATTATAAAAAAATGACCATATGTTCGCCACTCACAACAGAAATTGGATTAAATCTACACACAAATAGTTATATTTATTTCATAAATATGCATAGGTCATAGGCTTTAATGTTATAAATAACCATTTGCTATCTACACGATCTTATTTCCACTCCCATATTCTATACAAATGAACATATTCACAATGTTTCAAATATATGTATTTTTATCTAATCTTATAATTTATAAAAGAATCATGGGTTAAAATTTGTGTATGCCATGTGTTGTCTAATTATCTTAAGTTAATGGCCACCCCACTCACCAACTTAGAGTGTTTAAAACATATAAATCTATTTATACATATATGCAATTTATGTGTTGTAAATTTTTTTTTATATATTTATATTTTTATAAGTATCCTGGATTTGAATTGATTCCCCTTTTTAAAAGTTCCCTTTGGTTTATTTAAATTATACTAATACAATCATACTAAATCTCTTCCATACATTGGCTAACTAAGTAGATTTCTTTGTAGATAATCTCCATTTAGTTATATTATACTTAATATGGTCACACCTTGTCTCTCCCATTCATAGATAAATAAGTTTCTTTTAAATTAAAACTCCATTATGAATGTTTATGTTTATAATTGAGAGGGTGCATCACACCCCAATATCTTCATATCTAATAATGTAATATTATATTTAACTCTTGGCTTTAGTTTTAGTTCACCACTTGATTTTACATTATCAAATAATAATGCCCACCCAAATGTATGTTATAAAATCAAACCCCCGGACAACCCTAATCTTATTGCTGTGAGTGAAGGTGCGACGGCGGTGGATGGCGAACCGAGGGAGGGTTTGAAGACCGCGGGCAACGGCGGGTGGAGGTCCGCTGGCGGCAAAGAGAGCAGAGGGACTGTGAGGTGCGGAGATCGGCGGAGGGCAGGGACTTCAGCGTAGGCGGAGGGAGGTGGCCGGTTGGGATAGGCCGCGGTCGGTGGCAACAGCGGCACGGTCGGCAAGAGCTGGGGGTGCTGTTTAAGCCACAGCGGCTTCCGCAAACGGAGCGCGGGATGGTGGTGAAACGCGTGGCGGGGGGGTGTCTTCACAGTGCAGGGGCAGTGGAGGCTCGCATGGGCCACGCGGCTGTTAGAAGGTTTCAGGGATGTGGGGTGGGGCTCGGCCCCTCCCCACACCCTCCTCTAAAACAAAAACGGTGGGGGTTAAACCCCCACCAATACTTCACTTGTATTATAGTTACTGTGTAAAAAAAAAAAATAACCACAGTGACCCTCATTCAATCGCTATTTCGAAAAGTTTAAGTGGTATTAATCAATAACGATAATCTATATATATATATATATATATATATATATATATATATATATATATATATATATATATATATATATATATATATATTTTGATGTGAATAGGATTTTTTTTTTAATTTTTAATTTATATATATATATATATATTTTATTTAAAACACTTTTTAATTTAACTTTATTTTTATATACATATAAAAAATGTAACAAAAGTCCCATTTTCAATTTTCAAATAAATTATTAAATCTATTTTTATATTTCAATTTCACATTTACACTAAAAAAAATAGAATATGAAGACGTGTCAAATTCTCTCATCTAAATTTAAAAATAAGAGAACAATATACATATAAAAATTAATACATACACATTTTTAACTAAGATCAAGGAAATTTCTTTTCTCTCTTTCTTTAACATTTTAATTTCTTTATATCATTTATTCTAATGAAAATGATTAATAACCATTTTAAAATTGTAGTTGTCATTCGTAAATTGTCAAGCAGTTTTCCCATATCAACTACTTTTTAAGATCAGCATTAAATACATGAACCTCTTATTCCAATATCAAAAATCCCACTTAGTTTATTTTCGATGCAATCTAACTCAGGTTTTAAATTATGTTTTCAAGAACAAGTCATAACATTCATAACGCAGTAAAATCCAACCTTCCCACCAAATAATGCAAGAAGTGGATTTAAACAACTAGTTCGAATCAACAAACATTCACACAACTTTACATATTGATAAAGCCCAAAGAAGACTAACAATTGTATTAATTTCACAACTCAATATCATTAAACTCTTACTTACCATTTTCACAATGAAGTAATCTTTTAAATACTCAATATCCACAACTAGTTTCTTACTCATATTTATAATTTTGCAATAAGATAGACATATCAAGTCCAAGGTTTAACTAATCTCCACTTCTTCCAACTCACACAATGACCTAATTTGACAACCGAATAAAGGTCACAACTAAACAAAATAAGGGTGGATCTTCTCTCCAATCCCAAGCTACAATTTCTACATTAAATACAGAGAGAAGTTCTCTCTAAAACTCCTTCAAAATGAACTATGATGTCCAAACTCTCCTTGAAATTAGGAAGGTAAAACTACTTCAATCCTTTTCACAAACTAAATACAAGAGGGGAATTTAAACAACTGATCCATTTCTAACTCACAAGCGGAAGACTACATTAATCATGATGACAACACAAGAGGCTAGTTGACGATTCGCAACCTCACTCTCTTGCAGTTACACGGAGTAGGTCAAGGATCAACCATACTCAACCCACTCTATGTCGGCCCAACAACTCGCTAACTCAGAGATCCCAATGTTGAAACTTGGCTCTGATACCAAATGTCATGCCCACTTTTCATGTCCATCCACCCAACGTTATAATTTGATAAAGCCAACAGATAACAAATACTGTAACAATACCACAACTCAATTACACATTTAAAGGAGGTTAAATCCTCCACTCCAAGGCAACATTTTTAACAACTATTTCCAGAGAGATTCTCCCCTCTTAAACTTTTACACAATGAAACTTTAAAAAGACCAAGCTTTCATTTCATATAGGAAGATATGACATTTTCTGAACAAGGCAAGACTATCTTCAAATCCTTTTGATACGCTCCAACAGTAGCCTGCAAAACAACAAGGGGGAAACCAGCAACCATCTAACTCTCCTCCCTACCTTTGACCCACAAGAGGGTCACCCCTGAGCTAGGGAGACCATTCACATACCAGGGTGGAATAGACAAAACAACACTTCTCAATCATATATCAATAACAACAAGCAATTATCACACAATCCCCATGGCTTACTCACAGTACTTTGACTCAGCTTAGGTGAGTTCAAGGAGGGTAAGGGAGTAGACAATCTCTATCCCTAGGTGTCATCTCTTGGCTAACATACCAACATGCCTTCAAGGCATTTCTCTTAACAAGAAAATAAGATGACCCGAGGAGGGTCACACCTCCCCTTCCCCATACAAGATGAGTGTTGCCTTCCAACTGGAAGGAGCTCTTTCCACAACAAAATCAACCACAAGACAATAATAGAAAACACAAGAAGACAATTGCAACACAAGCATCAAACAAGAGGCAACACACACATAACAAGCAAAAGATCAAAAAGAGGGTAGACTTGTTCACCAACCTTCCAAAGCCCAATATGGAAGAATTTTTATGAAGAGCTCCACTCTAGCCTCCTTCTCCAAAGCCTCATTCTTCTCCACCATAATCCAACCTCCTTACACTTCCCTTCTTCTCCTCTTTTAAACTAGTTTCTCCATTTTTTTCTAATTTCCCAAGTGGGAATAAGCAACTCAACCCCCCCCCCCCACCGCCACCCCACTTCCTCCATTAACCTAGTGGTCATAAAACAATGTAATCCCACTCAATAGGTTCCCCATTAACACCCATTTGTAGAATAAAATACAAATGAGAAAACTTAAAATAACATAGAGTGGGTGAAACAACACCCTCATAAAAGGGAACCCCACCAAAAGGAGGCACATGGAGACAAGCACTCCATTAATAGGGGGATCATGGAGTGCTCGATGACTTGGAAGTGGGCATGAGTGGGGATTCCACTCATCCCATGTCCCCCAAGCTTCCAATTTTCGTCACTTTATGTCACCTCCAAGTTGAGGTGAACCTAAGGAAGTTAACCCAAGGTTAACCTAGTCAAAAAGGTCCCTAAACCCAAGGGATACAACCTAGGGTTGTTTTTAAACCTAGTTAAGACTCCTAGAGTTAAATAAAACACATGAAAAGGGTCAAAAAGAAATAAAATTTAAACAAGATTAAAACAACATTTCTTACAACACTTATCATAATAAAAGTAAATCAGAAGATAACCCCTTTATCCCTTGACCTCATACAACATATTACAACATTTTTCAAACACGAGGTTGATCATAGTTCCTGATTGAACTAGATCAGCTCACAAGGGATACAACATAGGTATGAGATGGTCTCCTATATATGTGGTTTCGTTAGTAATACCTGCACACTCAAACTCAAAGTTAATAACTTATCAAGGTATCATAGCCGAAGCATATATAACATATCATTACACAATTATTTCCTTCAAATTTAGTTAGGTTTAATAACAAGATACAAGATCAATAATCTCTCAATCATAAACATAATAGAAATAGCACAACAATTAGTCTCATGAACAGTTGTGTAAAGAGTAGGACTCACATGGAGACCAAGAAAAAATTAAAGAGTCTAATCCTAAGAAAGGTGGGAATAATACTCATGAATATAGTTACCATAGTGAACTCAAGGAAAGTAATAAGGATTTTAGAATCTAGAGTTAAATGAAGTCTCATATCACCCATGAATTTGCTAGGGATATGCAAAAATTACACCACCGAAGTTCAACGGAACTGTAAGTAGGGATGTCATAGAGGCTTGGCTCACTACGATGGAAAAATATTTTGAGATACGTAATTACTCTAAGATTACTAAGGCCATTTGGAGAGCCTATCAGTTATTAGGAGAAACATCCACTTGGTAGATGATTAAGAAAATGGAACTAGGATTAAGTTCTTTAAGCTTGAACTAGGATTAGTTTGTGAGAATTTTTAGGAAAAGGTGGCTGCCCCAATTGTATTTTGACCAGAAGTTTACTAACTTTTAGAATCTCTATCAAGGGGATATGACTTTTATAGAGTATTAGGAGAAGTTTACTATGCTACTCAAATATGTCCCTCAGTATCAAATAGATGAGAGGTTTAGGATAAGGAATTTAATTATGGGTTTGAAATCTCAGATAGGGGGAGAAGTGGATATCCATCGAACCCTGACCATGGATCATGTTTTTGAGAAGGCCATTAAGAAGGCACAAAAAGTCAAATCAATTTTAGGTAACCAAGATAAATCTTGTAAAAGGTATAAATGGAACCGTTCTTCCCCACCCTTCAAGAAGAAAGGTGGAAGCTAGGAGGGAAAAAGAAAGAACCAAGGAAAGAGGTTCAAAGCTTATAGAAATTAACCTAGAGAGGACAAAAAGGATAATACATCAAATAAGAATGGTGATAATTCTAACTTTTCCTTACGCAAGAAAGTTCCTCCAAGAGGATGCTTTACTTGTGGAGGAGATCATTATATCAATCAACGCCCTAGTAAGAATCAAGGAAACACATATCATACAACTCCCTTGCCATCTCGATAGATATCCTTCCAACAAACAATACATGCCACATTGGATAACCACTAAGTAGAGTACTAGATTACTTTTATTGAAACTACAGGTACATTATTTGGATTCCCAGTTTCTATTCTTATAGATACAAGAGTAACTGAGAATTTTTTAAACCATAGAATACTTAATAAGATGGCTAGAAAAGATGGTTTCATGGAAAATTCTTAGATAGTAGAGTATGCAAATAGGTCAAAAGCTCAGGTAAGCATTGTCTATTTGAAGCTAGAATAAAACTTTCCACATTTTCCATAGAGTTCAACCTATATGTATCACCTCTAGGGTCTTATGATGTCATCTTAGAGATGAATTGGTCATGGTGAGATATAGATAAGGTTGATTGTCTCTCTAAGACAACAGAATGCCTAGACGACATTGGTAATGCCATCAAAATTT
The DNA here is from genome assembly GCA_027924645.1 of Cunninghamia lanceolata. Lineage (NCBI taxonomy): Eukaryota > Viridiplantae > Streptophyta > Pinopsida > Cupressales > Cupressaceae > Cunninghamia > Cunninghamia lanceolata. Next base: position 18,791,997 of record BSBN01000274.1, read on the forward strand.
AAGGGATCCAGCTTGAAATAAAAATCATGAAAATTTCTACTATGCAATTGAAGAGAGCAAGGCAGAAAGGTTGTTAGATGTTTGTAGTTAAGATGGAAGAGTTAAATGATGATGGAGAAGTGAGGGAAAATATTAAGGAATCCTCAGTGGAAGTATACCCATTTCTCCACAACTTTCAGGATGTATTTCCTAAAGACCTTCTAAGTCTACCCCCAAAAAGGGATTTTGATTTTTCTATTGATATTATTCATGGTTCTAAACTGGTATCTAAACCATGCCATCGGGTGACCACCATAAAACTGATGGAGCTCAAAGCTTAGCTTTAGGAGTTGTTGTTAAATGGGTTGATTAGACCTAATGTATCACCATGAGGAGCCCCAATAATTTTTGTTAAGAAGAAATATAGCACCCTATGCCTTTGTATAGATTATCATATGCTAAATAAAGCAATGATAAAGAATAAGTATCATTTTCCTCATATAGATGATCATTTTAATTAAATACAAGGAGCAACTATGTTTTCTAAGATTTCAACTTAAGATCAGGTTATCATCAGCTAAGACTAAAAGAGGAAGACATTCATAAAACTTCCTTTAGGATGAGGTATGGGCATCATGAGTTCACGGTCTTACCTTTTAGGTTGACCAATTCACTAGCATCTTTCATGAATTTAATGAACATTGTCTTCAGAGTTTGTTTAGACAAATTTGTTTTGGTGTTTTTACATGATATGCTTATCTATTCTCGTTATGAGGAAGAGCATTTACAACACTTGCAAATAGTTCTGCAATGGATTAGAGAGCACAAACTATATGGAAAGTTATCCTTGAGAAAGAAGTGCAATATTTAGCCCACATTATTTTTGCAGAGGGAATTATAGTAGACCCCTTGAAGATAAACACATTTTTGGGATGGCCTATGCCTAAAAATGTGCATGAAGTGAGTGGTTTTATAGGATTGGCAGGATACTACAGGAAGTTCATATTAAACTTTTTTAGAATTGTTAATCCCATCACTTCCTTGCAAAGGAAAGGAAAATAATTTGAATGGTCAGATACGTGTGAAGAGACCTTCAATATCCTTAAGGAGAAATTGAATTAGACACTAATTCTTAGAGTGCTAGACCTACAGGATCATTTTGTTGTTGCTACAGAATCAAGGAAGTTGTGATCCTATTAGTAGAATTATGCTCCCCATGAATTGGAACTAGGAGCAGTTGTACCTATTCTCTAGGTACAAAGGTATTAATTATTGGGCAAGATATTTGAATTAAAATATGACAATCAAGGTTTGAAGTACATCTTCACACAACCAAACCTTAATTCTAGGTAGAGAAGATGACTAAAGCTTATCTCTGACTATGATTTTGAAATTAGTTATATAAAGGGCAAAGAAAATGAAGTGGTTGATTCCTTAAGTCATCGAAGGCATATTGAAACAATGGTGATAGTGCACTCTAATTTTTTATCTCCAGTACTAAAAAATTTAGCCTGAGATGAATTTTATGACTAGATTTTGAAAGCTATATTAGAAAACCCTCTAGATGCAAGATATGAAGGGTTTTTAATCAAACTCGATGGATTGTTAAGATACAAAAAATGAATTTATGTTCCAAATTAGGGATATATGAGAAACATTCTGTGGAAAGAATCACATTCTGTGCCATATTTAGGTCACCCTAGAGTGACAAAACTATTGGCTAATGTGAATCCATTGTATTTTTTGAAGGGAATGAAGAATGATGTTGCAAAATTCATGGTAGGATATCTAGAATGTCATTGAGTTAAGGATGAACATCAACATCCAACAAGACTCTTGTATCCTCATGATATCCCTGAATGGAAATGGCATGTAATGAGTATGGGTTTTTTCTAGGGACTACTTATGTCAAATTTTCTACATGATGCTATTCTTTTGGTAGATAAAGTTTCTAAGGTATCCCATTTCATACCAAGGAACCTTATAGATGGGGCACCCATAATAGCCAAGAAATTCACTCAAATTTTTTTCAGATTGCATGGGGTGCTTGATAATCTCAGATAGAGATGTAAGGATTAACTCAATGTTTTGGCAAACCTTGTTCTCAACACTGAGAACTTAATTGAATAGCAGCTCATCTTATCATCTAGAGACAAATGGTCAAACCGAGAGAGTTAATCAAATAGTAAAAGATTCAATGTGGATATTCCAAGGATTAGCAATATAATTGGGAAGAGTATCTTCCACTAGTTGAATTTGCATATAATAATTCTTATCATTCTATAATTAAGATGTTCCTTTCAAAGCATTGTATGGTTGAAAGTATCAAACTCCTATAAGTTCAGACAAGCTAGAAGATATGATTTGCCTTTGGCCAGAAATGCTATTAGAAATGGAAGAGGAAGTAAAGATGATTAGGAAAAGATTGGAAGAAACAAATGATAGGTAGAGAATCTATGATGATGTCATGAGTACACCCTAACAATTTCTAGTAGGCGATAAAGTTCCCTTGCAAATCAAACTGGATAAGAGCCCTATGAAGTTTGGAAAATTTTCCAAATTAGCACCTAGATTTTTAGGACCCTTTAAAATCCTAGAAGTTTTTAATCAAGTTACTTATAGGATAGCGCTACCACCAGCTACTGCTAGAATGCATGTTTTTGTCCATGTGTCATATTTGAAGAAATATATACCAAGATCTAATCATATACTTTATTGGAATGCTCTGCAGGTAAAGGACCTAGGAGTGGTCATGATGAAGCCTCTTAATGTGTTTGAGGTACGCAATCTCAACTTGTGTAACAAAGAGGTTACCCAATGCAAGGTCCAGTGGGACCAATACCCAGAGCATAATTCTACCTGGGAGGATTACAATGATTTTAATCAAAAGTTTCTACATCTTTTTATGAATGAATTATGTAAAAGAACTTAATTGTTTAATTTTGTTTTAATATGAACACAATCATTGTGGATGATGATTTCTATGGGGGGAGATAAGTCACACCCTGTCCTAAAGAAAAACATACTTATCACTTTATTCAAGTAGACAGATAGTTAGTCAGCGAAATTATTGTGATTAAAAGTAATGTTGTGCTAGATTTAGAAAATGCATTTGATTTATACTATTTTATATGCAATGAATAATGTATGTGGCATTATTATTGTGCACGTGGTTTAATGATGTAATGGACTAACTATTGTTGTGCAACTAAGGTGGATGTAGGGATAGTATTTATTCCTCCTGGAAGAGTCAGAAGAGCATTAGTAGGGAGAGGGTGATAGATCGCAAAACTACAGTGACCATTGTGCCATCTAAGAACCACACATACACTTTGTAGTTGCTATGTGTTAGTAAACTTATTAGTTTTCATATTTTGTACTTTTGTCATTTTGCAATTGACATGTCAAGTCCATCTTGGTCATACATTATAAGTCATCTAAGTCGACAATGTAAGGAACTATCATTGATATTTCACTGTCAGATGCATAATTAAGCATTTTAAATACATTAATGATGTTTATGACTATACGAATTATTGTTTTAATGCCAAAATTATTTTTTAACTTAGTCAAGGTTTAAATTATAGATTTTTGCAAAATAGGAAAGGATAAATTTTAAAACATGTCTATGATGCTGAACCTCCATCGTGCCACTCGAAAGTTTTAGGGGAGTGGAGGAAGGAGCCACAACCCATCATGCCTAAACTTAGGCATGCCAATACAAGCCAAGGGCGGTTGGGAGAATAAAGAATTATATTGAAGTGTTAAACCTCATTATGCATGGTCAAGTGCACAAAAAGAAGAGAGAATTCCTTTTCTTGGAGGATCTACCACTCAACTAAGGTAGAAAAAGATAGAAATAATTTTAGGAGTGAGAACATGGGAAGAAGAAGTGAGTAGGAGTATATTCTTGAGGTGGTTTGAATTTTGTGATAAAGGTAACATCAACCCTATAAGCTTCTCGTCAAATATACATTATAGATAATCAATAGCATGGGAACACAAACCATGCACAATTACCCTTACAATCTTCAAGAGAGAATCAAGTCTCTGCCCATCTAAAAGGGATTTAACATAACTTATGTCTTTAAAATGATAGGAACTAATATTCAACACAATAATGACATGAATGACATGAATTCAGACTTATTTCTAATCAGCTACAGGAGTTGTATCCACATAATACATAAATTGATCTTTTATTTCATTTATCAACTTGGCCTTTATTACAAAATATTAAAAAAACTATTCAAATATCATCTACACCTAATCTCTTTGGCCTCTCATCGGCCTTGACATCTTCTTCAGTCTATACAATTTGGCCCTTGGCCACATTCGATCTCCTTTTTCTACTCACTGGCTATTCTTTCTATAAACTTAACACCACATCAACCTTTTCTTCTAGATCAGCTTGCTTGCTTCTTTTGTTTCTCCTCGGCAATAATCAGCATGTCTTTATTTTCACATGACTTGCACTATTCCTTATGGGCCTATCAGCCTCTGCTGAATCTTTAGGCAACCTCCCTTCTTCTGTCACCCTCTCTCTTTCTTTTATATCAGCCTTCCTCTATATTTATGGCCTCTTTGTTTGGTCGATTGACCTCTCCTGTTTCTGGATAGATTGACCTCCCTTATCTATGCATCGACCTCCTTTAGATATTCATAGGCTCTTCTACATCTATTTGGCCTCTTCTCTCCACCGCTCCATCCCTTCTATCCATCATTATCGGCCTCCTCTCATTAATCGGCCTCTTCTATATTTTATATCAGCCTTTTACACTCATGACCCACCTTTTAATATGTGTTGCTACCACCATTTTTATCTTTCTTATTTATGCATCGACGGTTTCTCCATCTAACTGCCCATCACTCCTCTCCATTATGATCGACCTCCTTCATTTATATTGGTCTCTCTATTTATTTGTTAGGGCATCTTTCTTCCTTTAATGCCTCTTGGCCTGTTTCTAGTCACCACCACTTATTCTTTATTTGACCATTATTTTATGCATTATTCATGATTTATACTACCACACACTTCCACTTACATCCACTCTCTCTCATCTACACAAATCAACTTTCTCCTTGCATGTGGCCTGCCTTATTTACATTGTGTCGCTTGTCTATTTTTAGTCTCTTTCTTGTACCTTTCACTATCTGTTATTATAGAATCTTCTTTAATACACCATCAACATGGCTGGCACCTCTGCAAATTAGCCAACAAGTCTTCACGCATCCATTCCAACATCTCTATTCAGCACTATAGGATTCTCTTACATGCATGTCTGTAACACTTACAATCCATCCCCAAACTCAAATTCTTCTTTCATTTATCACAAACAAATCATACTCAAATGGAAATATTATAACATCATCCATTACATTATCCATAATTACCCTTACTGTATCATCCTCAATTTATTCATCCATTATATCTTCAAGCCATTCTTGCTTCATAGTCATCTGCTGCAATAGCTCATTAGTTTTAGCTTCATCTTTTATTATCTTTCCTTCAAAATCTACATCGGCTTCATACTTTATTCCGCAATCAATTCTACATCCTTGTCTTCAATCTTTTTTTCTATCCTAATCATCCTCACTCCGTTAATCTTTTCATCCCATTCTTGCTCATTGGTTGCCAATTGCTTCCATAAGTCTTCTTCAGTATCTTCTTTTGCTGCTTCATCTTCTCCTTTGCTTTCATTCTTCTTTTCCTTGTCCTCTTCTTCTAGAACTATGGCTGCTCCATCATCATCTTCTTCCTCTGTAACTGCTTGCTTGGTCAAATCTACATCTTCAACACATATTTCTAGTGTCTTGTTTTTCCATACAACTCTTCTATTCCACTTTTCCTCTTTTCTATCATACATGCATCTTTCAATTTGTCTTTTTCTACATTCTTGTCTTCTCAAATATCTATCCCTCCTTATCTCTTTTTCATCTAATAATATTCTCATATTGTCCTCATCATTATGAATTTTATCATAAAAATTAGATTTCCTTCCTCTTACCTTCCATACACCTTGCTTCTCTTGCTACAAATTCACTGTACGCTTCTTCTCCTTCTTTCCATTCTCTACTGGATTCATAATGCTTCCAATTTCTTGGAGTTTGTTCTCCTTTTCATGCTTCCAACTCTTTGTCTTTTCTGCAACACCTTTGTTTGTTGCTGCTTGCTTCACTACCCATACTCTATCACTGGACTATTGTCCTTTCCTTGCTGCCCTCAAACTTCTCTTTGCTTGCTCTAACTTCATCCTCCAATAATTTTCTCTTGGCCTCTTTACTGGCCAACTAATTCTTACATTATATTGCCATTTGTTCATATGTACATTCCTCTTTCTCTACACTTGTTTGTTAGCATAAACACAATCAAAGGCATTCACTTCTTTATAACTCAATTGTTGTCTTTTATCAGTCTTTTTCCTTTGCCAATATGGCACTACATATCCATGATCCCTAATCACATTTAAATTCTCCAAACTCTTTTTCTTATCTACTTTCCTATCCATCTTCACATTTCTACATACGTGATCAAAAATGACAATTTTACATTCATTCTTTTGTGAATAGCTCTACTATCCCAAATTGCATCCACCTTTAGCTTCTTGAATTCTCAACTTTTCTTCCTTATAAGCATCTTCTGCTACTGCTGCAATATCTTCACATGCATCATGAAACTCTAGGGTTTCCTCTTCATCTTCATTATCAATCTACACATTTGTAGCATCAATCTCCTCTTCTTTTTTAGGCACTCTGAAATGCACCTCTGCTTGAAACTCTTCTTGGCATTTTGTTTCCACGAATCTCTTCTCATTCACATCTTCCACTCTTTCTTTAAGAGCCATTCTTGCCGCATCTTTCATTATTTTCAAGGTCTCATTCTCGACCTTCAACATCACTTTCTTTATACCTATATACAAATCTACAAACATAACATTATCAAATAAAATGAGAGACCACAATGTCTCCTTCAATGCCCTCCTCATGGACATTCTTCCTTCTTCACTTCTCTTCTTTTGTTTTCTCATGTTCTCTTCAATGAGAACCCTCTTGACCTCTTCTGGTCCATGTTTCTCCAATGGTAACTCTCTGCTGTCACAATCCATATGGGTACTCTTTTCATCCTTCTCTTCTCTTTTCAAGGCATTCATCTTTTGCCTTTTTCTTTTCTCAACAATCTCTTTTAATGGCCATTTTACTTTCTAACTCATTGGCCAAACCCAATAATATCCTTGGTCTTGTTCTTCATACTGTTAGTTTCAAGATAGACAACTGAGAGGGGGGGTGAATTAGTTGTCTCAAAACTTTCCTTCACTTAAATCCTTCTAGCATAATAATAAATCGATCATGAAAACACAATGCAATAATTTAAGAGAAGAAACACATTAACACATATGACATCAATATTTTAATGTGGAAAACTCGGTTAAGGGAAAAACCACGGGGTGACTAACCCAAGATTGTATTCTTTGTTGAAAGAATAAGAAGAACAAGATGGCACATGCCAATTAGGGCTCACTGCCTATAGGAGACACACTGTCTACAAAATAATAAATATTACATACTTGAACTGAAGAATAGCATCTTCACCATGCTTGAGTTAGTTCTATTTAAGCTCAACACTTCTGCTCTGCCTTTCAATCTTCTCCTATCTACAACACTCTCATCTCTACCAAGATGCTTTTGAAATGACTTCACAACTCTTATTTATACAAGACATCGACTTTGGGATAATCATCAAAGTCGGCATACTTTACAGAGCAACTACACAAATACAACTTGACTAATTACAAAAGACTTCATGCGAATCACCACACTATCGGCCACACAGGTCTGGGACTTCAATCTTCTTTGAGGAACACGTCGTGCTTTGCAGAACATCTTCAAGATCATCCACAAGATGTGTAAATCATCTGGTTGGCTAAGTTTAGGAAGAACAACATCATCCTGAAGTAATTCTTCAATTACGAGCTCAATCTTCAATTCAGACCACCAACACAAATTGGACACAATCCAGAGACCTTGACAAACTTTCCTGAATCACCAAGAATATCCACACTACTTTTGCTTATTGAAATCATTCTCTCCCTTATATGGAACCTCAAGAACATAGTCTTTCGTCACTTTCATTTTGCAATAGATGCTTGTGGACCTCTAGACCATGAACCAATTGAGTTGTCATTCCACATTAACTTCCTGAACACTCCAGCAAATCTGCAGAACAAGATATTGCATTTCTGGATCTTGCTGGACCTATTTGTGTCACTCTGTCACCTCTGAACATTTTCCAGAATTGTTTTTACTCATATGGCCATAACTTCCTCAAATCTTCATACGAACCTCTCAAATCTTTACTGGATCACCTTTAGACACATATCTACAATCTCTTTGAATCGCATCCTCTAATCTTCATCTTAGCTGGGATCTTTACTTCAATATCTTCACTATTCTTCTATGTTCCTGATAGGACTAATTTTCTCAATATCCTCAGCATACAACTCATCCCATCCTTGACATCAATGCAACAAGAGTATGTTGACATCAATGAAAACACCGATTAGGCCCAACAATCTCCCCCTTTGTCATTGATGGCAACATATGATGTGAAAAATTATTTTAACCATCAAGACAAGAACTTCTCCTCACTAAATGACATAACTCCACCTATCAACAACAACCATCCACATGTCTTTTCTTCCTTTACTGCTCCCCCTTTGATCAATGACCACTTTTTATTTTTCACATGTCTTCTCTCCCCCTTTGACATCAATGGCAAAGGGCACATTTTTGCATCACTCATAATCATACAGACTACTCCCCCTGAGTAGCAGCTTCCTATCATCAATTTGGACCACAAGATATGATTGTGAGATCCACTAGATTGATGCACATCAGTGTACCAAAATTTAGAACTGGAGGGGTAATAACTCCTAACTTCTCCCTGAGATACTCAAAAGAGTCCTTAGGTAGAGGTTTAGTAAAAATATTTGTAATCTACTCTTTGGAGGGCACAAACTCCAATCTAACTTTATTTTTGTTCACTTGCTCTCTAAAAAAGTGAAACTTGATGGATATATGTTTTGTATTTGAGTGCAACACTAGATTTTTTGATATATTTATTGCACTTGAATTATCACAGAAGATTGTGATAGGTTCCTCATACTCCACTCTGATGTCTCTTAGCATTTGCTTCATCCACAATACTTGAGTGCAACTTCCTGCTGCTACAATATATTATGCTTCTACAATGGACAGAGATATTGCCTCTTGCTTCTTGCTCAACCAAGAAACCAATCTTTTCCCTAAAAAGAATGCTCCACAACTGGTACTCTTCCAGTCATCCACATCTCCTACCCAATCCGCATCTGTATATGCATGAAGAGAGAAATCATGATCTCTAGGATACCATAAACCATACTCAACTGTTCCTTTTAGATATCTAAGATTCCTCTTGATTTACATGACATGAGATTCTCTAGGATCAGCGTAGAATCTAGCAACAAGACCAACAACATTCATAATGGCAGGTCTAGTTTGAGTAAGATATAGTAGTCCTCCAATCATTGACCTGTACTTTTTCTGATCATCCTTAGGAGAGTCATCATCTTTACTCAATTTACATCTGGTTGCCATGGGAGTATTCATTGGTTTTGAGTCTTCCATCCCAAATTTCTTCAACAATTCTTTCACATATTCAGTCTATGAAATGAAGATTCCTTTCTTTGTTTGACTTATTTGCAAACCCAAGAAGAAATTCATTTCCCCAAACATGGACATCTCAAATTCACTTTTCATTTGATTTGCAAAAGTTTTGCACATACTATCTCTTCCTCCAAAAATGATATCATCAACAAATACTTCAACAATCAAGATATTTTCATGATCAATTTTGAAGTACAAGTAACTGTCAACAGTACCTTTGTTGAAACCAATCTTCAAAAGATGCTTATCCAGTCTTTCATACTAGGCTCTTAGGGCTTGTTTGAGTCCATACAGTGCTTTCTTCAACTTGCAGACCATATCACCATGATCAGACAATTGAAATCCTTCTAGTTGCTCAATGTATACTTCTCCTTCCAAGTCACCATTCAGGAAGGCAGACTTGACATCCATCTGATATACTTTGAAGTCCTTAAAGGCAGCAAAGGCAATAAATAATTTGACTTCTTCAATTCTTGCCACTGAAGCAAAAGTTTCTTCAAGATCAACTCCTTCTACTTGAGAATAACCACTACAGACCAATCTAGCTTTATTTCTGACTACTTCACCATCTTCATTCAGTTTATTCTAGAAGACCCATTTGGTTCCAATCACATTTTTGTTTCTAGGTCTGGGAACAAGATCCCAAGTGTGATTTTTCTCAATTTGCATTAGCTCTTCCTTCATTGCATGCTTCACTCACAATTTTTGGTTCAATCTTTGAAATCAGACAATACTTTTCTGATTCTTAAGCAATCTTTCTTCTTGTTTGAACACCTTTTCTTTTATCACCTATGATTTGATCTTCAGAGTGATTCAGTCTTACATACCTAGGAGTTTTGGTAATTTCTTGCACTTATGTTTCTTGAATAGGTTCATTCAAACTTATCTCTTCTTCCTGATTCTCTGGATTAGTCTGGATCTAAATTTTAGAAGGGGCTTGGACTTCTTGGACCAAAACATCATTCTGATCATCTTCTTCATATTCATAAAACCTTGGGGGTTTTTCAATACCTTCATCAACCTTCACATTTGTAGTTTCTATAATCTTTCTCAATCTCTTGTTATAACACCGGTATGCTTTTCTTTGAGTAGAATAACCCAAGAATATTCCATCATCACTTCTAGCATCAAATTTGTGAAGGTCTTCATCTCTTTTAATGTAACATTTGCTACCAAAGACTTTGAAATACTTCATAGTGGGAGTGATACCAAATCAGAGTTCATAAGGGGTCTTACTAGTATTGCTTTTGATTTGAACTTGATTAAGACTATAGACAGTAGTGCTTATAGCTTCTCTCTAGTAGATTTGAGGAACATTTTCTTCCATCATCATGGTTTTATATGCTTCCTAGATGGTCCAGTTCTTTCTCTCCACTAATCCATTTTGCTGTGGAGTCCTTGGAGCAGATAACTATCTTTTTATCCCATGTTTCTCACAGAATTCTATGAACTCTCCAGATGTGAATTCTCCACCTCTATCAGACCTAAGACATTTTATGTTTAATCTAGTTGCATTCTCTACCATAGGTTTGAATATTTTTAATTTCTCAAGAGCCTTAGATTTCTCTTTCAGAAAAGTCACCCACATCATCCAGGAGTGGTCATCAATTAATAACATGAAGTATCTATCACCTTGCAAACTCCTAATTCTTGCCAGTCCACATAGATCAGTATGTACTAAGTTCAACAATCTGGTAGAAGATTGTTCCTTACTTTTAAATGTGACTCTGCTCTACTTACCCAACTGACATTCTTTGCACAAACTATTGGTAGGTTTCACCAATCTTGGAAGATCTCTTACAACTTGAGTGTTACTTATCTTGATGATATTATCAAAATTCATATGACACATTCTCCTCTGCCACAACCAACTTTGATCAATTTTAACAAATAAACAACTTTTTCCAGTGCCAACCAAGTGGAAGATGTTACCTTTTGTTTGAGTACTGGTTGCAATGTCTATTCCTAAACTTTCAAAGATCTTACATTTTCTATTTTTGAATCTGAGATCATAGCCTTTGTCCACCAACTGTCCAACACTGAGAAGATTGTACTACAGACCTTCAACATACAGTACATTGTTGGTTTTGTTCTTTCCATCAAAAGAAATAGTTCCTCTACCTCTGATTCTACCAGCAGAATTATCACCAAATTTTACCACTCCTCCTTCATATCTTTCTAAATCTATGAACTTACTTTTGTCACCTGTCATATGGTGGGAGTATCCACTGTCAATGACCCAGTCATCCTTTTCTTCAACTTGGGAAGCCAAAGCTCCTTCTATCATTTTATGATTGATAGATTCAGAGGGCATTGGATCTTCTTCCTTGATGGTAATAAACACCCAGTCACTTCTAGATTTGTTTCCTGTCTTTGATTCATCATCTGTTACTCCTTCATTATCATCAGCTTCATGAACATAGTAACATTTCTTTTGGAATCTTGATCTGTTTGAATTTTTCCTTGAAAACCTTTCTAGACACCTTGAGGAAAAATGACCAATCTCATTGCAGTTGAAACATTTAAAGGGTAATTTTCCTTCATACTTACCAAATCCTCTTGGCAGTGCTTTTGCAATAAGGGGATCAAGTTGAGTAGCTTCTGCTTCATCCTCTTCCAGATCTTTTCTTGCTTTTTCATACCATGATAGTTTCTTTGAGGAGTTCTCTCCTGGATCAAACTTTTGTTTGCCTTTTACAGAGGCACTAGCTTTGAATGTAGATTTAGTCTTGGGGGGCGCATCTCCAAACTCAGCCAATTCAAATGCAGTTAATTTTCCAACCAATTGATCTCTTGTGATACTTGAAAAAGATCTAAATTCTTCAATAGAAGCAACCTTGTATTTGTAAGAGGGAGGTAGGGATCTGAGAACTTTGGTAACAATCTCATCTTCATCCAAGATTCCACCAGCACACCTAATGCCACAAACAAGCTCATTTACTTTTGGCATAAATGTAGTGATATTTTCATCTTCATTCATCTTTAGGTTTTCAAAATTTTCTTTCAGACTCTGTAGCTTGGCACATTTAACATATTTGTCTCCTTCATGTAGAAGTTCTAATTTTTCCCAAATCTCATATGCAGTTTTAAAATCTATAACATTTGTCAGCTCTAAATCAGATAAGGCACTTAGCAGAGTTTCTTTAGCCCGAAGATTATCTGCAACATCTTTGATTTCATCTACAATTTTTAGACCATTCTTTGGAGGGACATACTTCTTTGAAGCCATGATCCAATATTGGATTCCCATACATTGTAGGTGGCATTCCATGCAGCTTTTCCAAGAAGTGTAATTGGTTCCATCAAACCTCAGACTATCCTTCTTGTAGGAAGACATCCTCAATCTCCTCAAGTGGTTAAACTCCTTTTAGAGGAATTTAGCTATGATACCAATTGTTAGTTTCAAGACAGACAACTAAGAGAGGGGGGTGAATCAATTGTCTCAAAACTTTCCTTCACTTAAATCCTTCTAGCATAATAATAAATCAATCATGAAAACACAATGCAATATTTTAAGAGCAAAAACACATTAACACATATGACACCAAGATTTTAACGTGGAAAACCTGGTTAAGGGAAAAATGATGGTGTGACTACCCCAAGATTGTATTCTCTATTTAAAGAATAAAAGGAACAAGATGGCACATGCCAATTAGGTCTCACTACTCAAGCACACTGCTCACAAGAGGCCCACTACCTACAGGAGATACAATGTCTATAGAATAATAAATATTACATACTTGAACTGAAGAATAGCATCTTCACCATGCTTGATTCAGTTCCATTTAAGTTCAACACTTTTGCTCTGCCTCTCATTCTTCTCCTATCTACCACACTCTCATCTGCACCAAGATGCTTTTGAAATGACTTCACAACTCTTATTTATGAAAGATATTGACTTTGGGATAATCATTAAAGTTGGCATACTTTATAGAGCAACTACACAAATACAACTTGACTAATTACAAAATACTTGATGCGAATCACCACATTATTGGCCATAGAAATTTGGGACTTTAATCTTCTTTGAGGAACACGCCATGCTTTGCAGAACATCTTCAAGATCATCTGCAAGATGTGTAAATCATCTGGTCCGCCAAGTTTAGGAAGAACAACATCATCCGGAAGTAATTCTTCAATTACAAGCTCAATCTTCAATGCAGACCACCAATACGAACTAGACACAATCCAGAGACCCCCACAAGCTTGCTTGAATCACCAAGAACATCCACACTACTTTTTCTTATTGAAATCATTCTTGCCTTCATCTGGAACCTCAAGAACATAGTTTGTCATCATTGTCATTTTGGAATAGATTCTTGTAGACCTCCAGACCATGAACCAATTGAGTTGTCAATTCACATTAACTTCCTAAACACTCCACCCAATCCGCAGAACAAGATATCGCATTTCTGGATCTCACCGGACCTATTTGTGTCACTCTGTCACCTCTGAACATCTGCCAGAACTGGTTTTACTCATATGGCCATAATGTCTTCAAATATTCATGCGGACCTTTCAAATCTTTACTGGATCACCTTTAGACACATATCTACAAACCCTTTGATGCGCATCCTCTGATCTTCATCTTAGCTAGGATCTTTACTTCACTATCTTCACTGTTCTTTTATGTTCCTGATAGGACTAATTTTCTCAATATTCTCAGCATACAACTCATCCAATCCTTGACATTCATGCAACATGAGTACATTAACGATAATGACAACACCAGTTAGGCCCATACTTGAAACACATACCATTATTTTACCATCATCACATCTCTCCTCAACGCTGCTAACTCTCTTGTAAATTCTTCATCTGTCATCCTTTTGCCTTCTTTTCTTTTGTGTCTTTTTGTGAGACTTTCTTTACCCAATTGCTTTTGCATCTTCCTTTCTTCTTTCATCTTTAGGCACTTCAATGTAGACCACCAACATGAACTGGACACAATCTAGAGATCCCCACAAGCTTGCCTAAATCACCAAGAACATCCACACTACTTCTGCTTACTAAAATCATTCTTTCCTTTATCTGGAATCTCAAGAACATACTCTATCATCACTGTCATTTTGGAATAGATGCTTGCAGACCTCCAAACCACAAACCAATGGAGTTGTCAATTCACATTGACTTCCTAAACACTCCACCAAATCCGCAGAACAAGATATTTCATTCCTGGATCTCACCGGACCTATTTGTGTCACTCTATCACATCTCAACCTCTACCAGAACAAGTTTTACTCATATGGCCATAACTTTTTCAAATCTTCATGCGGACCTCTCAAATCTTTATTGTATCACCTTTAGACACATATCTACAAACCCTTTGATGCACATCCTTTGATCTTTAGCTTAGCTAGGATCTTTACTTCATTGTCTTCACTGTTCTTCTCTATTCCTGATAGGACTAATTTTCTCAATATCCTCAGCATACAACTCATCCAATCCTTGACATCAATGACAACACTAGTTAGGCCCATACTTGCAACACATACCATTGTTTTACCATCATCACATCTCTCCTCAACGCTACCAACTCTCTTTTAAATTCTACATCTATCATGATTTGCCTTCTTTTCTTTTGTCTCTTTTCGTGAGACTTTATTTACCCAATTGCTTTTACATCTTCCTTTCTTCTTTCATCTTTAGGCAATTCACCTAGGGCTTATTTCTTATTCACCTTGCCCAGTCTTTTGGTGCTACACACACACACTGCAATACTTACAGTGTTCTTTCTTCTACTACTCACAGTCCTGGCTAAGTTGCCTCTCTTCAACGATCTACTCAGCACTCAAGACCAACTTGGCTTTGATACCAATCTGATAGCACAAGAACACAAACCATGCATAATTACCCTTACAATCTTCAATAGAGAATCAAGTCTCTTCCCATCTAAAAGGGCTTTCACATAACTTCTATCATTAAAATGAAAGGAACTAATATTCAACATAATAATGATAGGAATGACATGAATTCTGACTTATTTCTAATCAGCTATAGGAGCTGTCTACACATATTAAAGAAATTCATTGCATCTGAAATTGATCTTTTATTTCATTTATCAACTTGGCCTCTATTACAAAATATTACAAAAACTATTCAAATCTCATCTACACCTAATCTCATTCACCTCTCGTCAGCCTTGACGTCTTCTCTGATCTATACTATTTTGCCCTTGGCCACATTCTATCTCCTTTTCTTACTCACTAGCTATTCTTTCTATCAGCTTAACACCACATTAGCCTTTTCTTTTGGATCGGTGTACTTGCTTCTTTTCATTTCTCCTCAACAATAATCAGCCTATCTTTATTTTCACACGACCTGCACTATTCCTTATGGGCCTAACACCCTCCACTGAATCTTTAGGCATCCTCCCTTCTTCTATCGCCTTCTATTTCTTTTATATTGGCCTTGCTCTATATTTACGGCCTCTTTATTTGGTCGATCGGCCTCTCCTATTTCTACACAAATCGGCCTCTGTTATCTCTTTGTCCACCTCCTTTAGATATTCATGGCCTCTTCTACATCTATACAGCCTCTTCTCTCTGTCATTCCATCCCTTCTGTCCATCATGATGAACCTCCTCTCATTAATCAACTTCTTCTATATTTTATATTGGCCTTTTACTCTCACGACTTGCCTTTTAATATTGGTCACCACCATGATTTTTATCTTTCTTATTTTTGAATCGACGGTTTCTCCATCTAACTGTCCATCACTCCTGTCCATTATGATCGACCTCCTTCATTTATATCGGCCTCTCTATTTATTTGTTACGGTCTCTTTCTTCCTTTAATGTCTCTTGGCCTATTTTTGGCTGCCACCACTTATTCTTTATTTGACCATTATTTTATGCATTATTCATGATCTATACTACCACATGCTTCCACTTACATCCACTCTCTCATCCACACAAATCAACTTTCTCCTTGCATGTGCCCTGCCTTATTTACCTTGTGTTGCTTGTCTATATTTAGTCTCTTTCTTGTACCTTTCACTATCCATTATTATAAAATCTTCTTTAATACACCATCAACATGGATGGCACCTCCCCAAATTAGCCAATGAGCCTTCACGCATTTGTTTTTAGAATATAATCACTATTTTCACCATTATTCAATTTTCTCGATTTTAAACATCAATTACTATTGTTCCTGTCACCTTGGTGACAGGAGCTTCCTTTCTCAAGTTGCTATCACTGACCCACACATCAAAACTGAAAGTCCATTTTCAATGACAATTTTTGAATTTTAAACAGATGCCCCTGCATCAATAATCCTATAAGTTTTAAGTTTACATAAAATAAGAAGGTATTGTTGTTATTACAAGTTTTATCATAAGTTTATATTGAGAAATACAATATTATCACTACAAGTAAGAATTTATTAACACATTGAGAGAGATAGAAATACTCTCATAAGTTTTAAATCATGAGTAAACTATGCCAGACACTTTGAAAGTTTTGAGCATAACCTAGTGTTTTATCATGGGAGAAATCATTATTTTCTCTACAAGACTACACCTATGTAAACATAAACAAAATATTATAATAGTTTTAATAAGCTTATACCTATGTTCAACAAGAGTGTTATTCCCAAATACTAGAGTGCATGTTTTATATAGGAAATATATGCTAATAGTATACAAGTTTGTAATCTGATTACATCGTGAAGGATATACATATCCTTGAAACATAGACATAAAACTATGTATTTATCCTAAGAAGATATATTGCATGCATTTTATGATCACATGGTCGAAGTATCAACTACAAACTATTAACATTTACCTATTGTTTTATAAGTATAAGACTAGTATTGCCAGTCGCAGAAATGAAGCAGTGACCTTACAGACTGAGATACCATCTTAAACCACCATTCCTATATCATGAAGTGAAAAAGATCCATGTTTTTAATAGACAAAAGCAAATAGGCCAATGATTATAAACTCACTTCTCTACCTTGCGAGGTCGAAATAATTCATATGTGTTTTCCTTCTTAAAAATGATATATGCATATATGTACTCTTTGTAAGAGTCTTTATCAAGCTAATAATAGATACGTATAGATATGTATTATGTTGTTTGTGAAATAGCTATGAGATTATTATGTATTACTTGTATCTTCACTAAGATTGGCCAATAGATTATTATGAAATGCACTTACCTTTCAATGGTAGTGTTATAGTCATTCGACATGAGTAAATATGCTCTTAATGGAAGTTTTATAGACATTCAAAATGAGTAGAAATGCTCTTAATTGTAGTGTTTTGGCAATTCAATATGAGTAAATATCCTCTCAATGGTAATGATACAACCATTAAGTTTGAGCATGCATCTTAATAGGAAGATACATCTAATACTTTAATGTAGCTGACTTCTAAAATCTCCATCAAGGGGATATGACTATTACAGAGTATTGGGAGAAGTCTACTAGGCTACTAAAACATGTGCCTAAGTATCAAATGAATAAGAGGTTCATGATAAGATATTTCATTATGGATTTGAATGCTCAGATAAAGGGAGAAGTGGATGTCAATGGACCGACGACCATGGATCATGTGTTTTTGAGAATGCCATTATGAAGGAACAAAAACTCAAATCTATTTCAGATAACCACAATAAATCCTATAAAAGGTATAACTAGAACCGTTCTTCTCCACCCTTCAAGAAGAAAGGTGGATGCTAGGAGGGAAAAAGAAAGAACCAAGGAAAGAGGTTTAGAGATTACATAAATAATTCAAGAGAGGAGAAAAAGGATAATAAATCAAAGAAGAATGGTCATAATTGTAACCGCTCCTTAGGAAATAAAAGACCTCTAGGAGGATGCTCTACATGTGGAGGAGATCATTATGTCAATCAATGCCCTTGTAAGAATCAAGGAAACCCATATCACGGAAATCCCTTGCAATGTTAACAAACATCCTTCCAACAAAGAATTCATATTGCATTGGATAACCACCAAGTAGAGTACTTTATTACTCCTATTGAAACTATAGGTACATTATTTAGAATCCTAGTTTCTATTCTTATAGGTACAAGAGAAACTAAAAAAAAATTAAACCCTCAAATACTTAATAAGATGTCTAGAAAGGCTGGTTTGATGGAAAATTCTTGGACAGTAGTGTTGCAAGGTGTGACCCTTGGTCTTCTTGTTCAGCACTACGCTGCGGTGGTTTGTGACAAGGGCTTAACTACCTCCCGTGCTTGTTAAGTCAAGTGGTTGTATTAGGCATTAATAGGTTGATCTTTTGGTGCAACGACAACTAACAATTGGTATCAGAGCCGAGGTCACAGGTTCAAACCTCACACCTGTGCTAGGGGGGATTGTTGCAAGGTGTGACCCTTGGTCTTCTTCTTCAGCACTGCACTGCGATGGTTTGTGACAAGGGCTTAACCACCTCCCGTGCTTGTTAAGTCAAGTGGTTGTATCAGGCATTAATAGGTCAATGTTTTGGTGCAACAGCAGCTAACAAGTAGAGTATGCAAATCAATCAAGAGATTAGGTAGAGTGGTGTCCATTTGAAGACAAAATAAACCTATCCACCTTTTCCACAGAGGTCAACCTATATGTAGCACCTCTAGGGTCTTATGATGTCATCTTAGGGATGAACTGGTTATGGCAACATAGAGCTAAGTTTGATTATTTCTATAAGAAAATAGAATTCCTAGACGACATTGGCAATGTTTTCATAATTCAAGGAATCTAGCATGAAATGAAAATAAGGTAAGTTTCTACTATGCAACTAAAGAGAGCAAGGCGCAAAGGCTGGTAGATGTTTGTTGTTAAGATGGAAGAGTAAAATGATGATGGAGAAGTGAGGGAAAATTCTAAGGAATCCTTAGTGGAACCATACCCTTTTCTCCACAACTTTCAAGATGTGTATCCTAAAGACCTTCTAGGTCTTCCACTAAAAATGGATTTTTTTTATTGATATTATTCTACGTTCTAAACCAGTCTCTAAAGAACCTTACCGGATCACCACCAAATAATTGATGGAGCTTAAATCTCAAGTTCAAGAGTTATTGGCAAATGGGTGGATTAGACCCAATGTATCACCATGGCAAGCCCCAATAATTTTTATTAAGAAGAAAGATAACACCATATGCCTTTGTATAGATTATTGTATGCTCAATAAAGCAACGATAAAGAATAAGTATACTTTGCCTCCTATAGACTATGTCTTTGATCCAATGTAAAGAGCAGTTGTGTTTTCTAAGATTGACTTGAGATCAGGTTGTAATTAGCTAAGCCTAAAAGAGGAAGACATTCATAAAACTTCTTTTAGGATGATGTATGGGCATCATGAGTTCATTGTCTTACCTTTTGGGTTGACCAATTCCCGAACAACCTTCATGAATTTAATGAACAGTGCCTTCAGAGATTGTTTAGAGAAATTTTTTTTGGTGTTTTTAGATGATATTCTTATCTATTCTTGTAATGATGAAGATCATTTACAACACTTGCAGATAGTACTGTAAAGACTCAAAGAGAACAAACTATAAGGAAAAGCTATCCAAATGTACTTTCTTCTAGAAAGAAGTGCAGTACTTAGGCCACATTTTTCTATAGAGGGAATTGTAGTAGACCTCTTGAAGATAAGGGCTATTTTGGAATGGCATATGCCTAAGAATATGCATGAAGTGAGTAGTTTTATGGGATTGGCAAGAAAATACAAGAAGTTCATATTACAATTTTCTAGAGTTGCTCATCCCATCACTTCCTTGCAAAGGAAGGGAAAATAATTTGAATGATCAGATAAGCGTGAAGAGGCCTTCAATATCCACAAGGAGAAATTGACTTCGACACTGATTCCTAGAGTGCTAGATTCATCGGTTCATTTTTTTTGTTGTGACTGACACTTCAAGAGAAGGCTTGGGTGGTGTAATAATGCTAGAAGGTCAATTTGTGGCCTATGAATCAAGGAAGTTGTGATCCTATTACCAAAATTATGCTCCCCATGATCTAGAAGTAGATGCAATTGTACATGCTCTCCATGTATGGAGGCATTAATTGTTGGGAAAGTGATTTGGACTAAAATCTGACAATTAAGGTTGAAGTATATCTTCATGCAACCAAACCTTAATGTCTAGTAGAGAAGATGGTTAGAGATTATCTCTTACTATGATTTTGAAATTAATTATATAAATGACAAATAAAATCAAGTGGTTGATTCCTTAAGTTGTAGAAGGCACATTGCGACAATGCACTCTAATTTCTAAGCTAAAGTATTAAAGAACTTAGCTATAGATGAATATTATGAGAAAATTTTGAAAGCTCTATTAGAAAATCCTCAAGATGTAAGATATGAAGGTTTTATTTCAAAATTGACTTATTGTTAAGATATAATAAATGAATTTATTTTCCAAATTAGTGAGATTTGAGAAACATTGTGTGGAAAGAAGCGTATTCTACACCATATTCAAGACACCCTAGAGTGACAAAATTGTTGGCTAATGTGAAGCCATTGTGTTTTTGAAAGGGAATGAAGAATGATGCCGCAAGATTCATGGTACGATTTATAAAATGTCAACGACAAATTATTCGTGGAAAATTCTTGGACAATAGAGTATGCAAATTAGTCAAGAGCTCAAGTAGAGGAGTGTCTATTTGAAGCCAAAAAAACCTATCCACCTTTTCATAGATGTCAACCTGCATGTAGTACCTCTATGTTCTAATGATGTCATCTTATGGATGATTAGATATGGAAACATAGAGCTAAGTTTCATTTTTTCTCTAAGACAATAGAATTCCTAAATGACATTTGAAATGCCATCATAATTCAAGGAATTCATTGTGAAATAAAAATATGGGAAATTTTTGCTATGCAACTGAAGAGAGAAAAGTAGAAAGGCTAGCAGATATTTGTTGTTAAGATGGAAGATTTAAATGAAGATGGAGAAGTGAGGGAAAAATCCAAGGAATCCTTAGTGGAAGCATACCCTTTTCTCTATGACTTTCAAGATCAATTTCTTGAAGACCTTCTAGGTCTACCCCCAAAAAGGGCTTTTGATTTTTTATTGATATTATTCTTGGTTCTAAACTGATTTCTAAAGAACCTTATTGGATGACCACCGCAAAATTTATGGAGCTTAAAGCTTAGCTTGAAGAGTTGTTGGCAAAGGGTTGGTTAGACCTAGTGTATCACCATGGGGAGCCCCAATAACTTTTATTAGTAATTTTTATTAAGAATAAAGATAGCACCCCACACCTTTATATAGATTATTGTATGCTCATTAAAGAAATAATAAAGAATAAGTATCCTTTGCCTTGTACATATGATCTATTTTTTCAAATGTGAGGAGCAAATGTGTTTTCTAAGATTGACTTGAGATTAGGTTATCCTCAGCTACGACTGAAAGAGGAAGACATTCATAAAACTACTTTTAGGATGAGGAATGGGCATCATGACCTCCCAATCTTACCTTTTGGGTTGACCAATGCCCCAGTAGCTTCATGAATTTAGTGAATAGTGTTTTTAAAGATTGTTTAGACAATTTTTTTTTGCTGTTTTTAGATGATATTCTTATCTATTCTTGTAATGAGGAAGAGCATTTACAACACTTGTCGATAGTTCTACAATGGCTCAAAGAGAACAAACTATATGGGAAGCTATCTAAATGTACTTCCTTCTAGAAAGAAGTGCAATATTTAGGCCACATTATTTCTATAGAGGGAATTTTAGTATACCCCTTGAAGATAAAGGCTATTTTGGAATGGCCTATGTCTAAGAATATGCATGAAGTTAGTAGTTTTATGGGATTGGTAGAATACTACAAGAAGTTCATATTAAACTTCTCTTGAATTTCTCGTACCATCACTTCCTTAGAAAGGAAGGGAAAGTAACTTGAATGATCAGATAAGTGTTGAATATGTCTTCAATATTCTCAAGGAGAAGTTGACTTCGACATTGATTCTTAGAGTACCTAACCCAGAGGGTCATTTTGTTGTTGTGATTGATGCTTCAAGAGAAGGGTTGGGTTTAGTACTAATGTTAGAAGGTCAAGTTGTGGGCTATGAATCAAGAAAGTTGTGATCTTATGAGTAGAATTATGCTCCCTATGATTTGGAGCTAGTAGCAATTGTACATGTTCTCTAGGTATGGAGGCATTACTTGTTGGACAAGTGATTTGAACTAAAATCTAACAATCAAGGTTTGAAGTACATCTTCATGCAACAAAACCTTAATGCCCGGTAGAGAAGATGGTTGGAGATTATCTATTACTATGATTTTGAAATTAGTTAAATAAAGGGTAAAGAAAATTGAGTAGTTGATGCCTTAAGCCATAGAAAGCATATTGCGACAATGGTGATAGTGCATTCTAATTTCTGAGCTCAAGTACTAAAGTATTCAGGAAGAAGTGAACATTATGAGTAGATTTTGAAAGCTCTATTAGAAAATCATCAAGATACAATATATGAAGGGGTTCATTTTGAACTTGATGGATTGTCAAGATATAACAACTGAATTTATTTTCCAAATCAGTGAGATTTGAGAAACATTGTGTGGAAAGAAGCACATTCTGTGCCATATTCAGGTCACCCTGGAGTGATAAAACTGTTGGCTAATGTGAAGCCATTGTATTTTTGAAAGGGAATGAAGAATGATGCTGCAAGATTCGTGGTAGGATGTCTAGAATGTCAATGAGTTAAGGTTGAACATCACCATCCAGTAGGACTCTTGTATTCTTATGACATCCTTGAATGAAAATTCAGGTAATCAGTATGGATTTTGTCTAGGGACTGCATATGCCACATTATAAACATGATTCTATTTTTTTTGTGGTAGATAAACTTTCTAAGGTAACCCATTTCATACCAGGAAACCTTTCAGATGGGGTACCCATAATGGCTAGAAAATTCATGCAAGAAGTTTTTAGATTACATGGGGTGCCAAAAAAGATAATCTCGGATAGAGATGCATGAAAGACCTCAAGGTGTTGGTAAATGTTGTTCTCAGTACTATGAACACAATTGAATATTAGCTCAGATTACCACCCAAAGACAGATGGTCAAATTGAGCGAGTTAATCAAATACTAAAATATTTGTTGTAGATGTATTGCATGGATTAGCAATATAAGTGGGAAAAGTATCTTCCACTAGTTGAATTTCCATACAATAATTCTTATCATTCTACAATTAAGATGGCTCCTTTCAAAGCATTGTATGGTAGAAAGTGTCAAACTCCTATAAGTTGGGACAAGATGGAAGATAGGATTTGTTGCCTTGGGCCAAAAATTCTATCATAAATGCAACAGCAAGTAAAGCTATTCAAGAAAAGATTGGCAGAAGTAAATGGTAGGCAAAAAAGCTATGAGGATGCCAAGAGTACACCCCAATCATTTTTAGTAGGTGATAAAGTTCTCTTGCGAATAAAATCAGATAAGAGTCATATCAAGTTTTGAATGTTTTCCAAACTGGAACCTAGATTTGTAGAACCCATTAAAATTGTAGAAGTGGTTAATCTAGTTTCTTGTAGGATAACTCTACAACCAGCTCTTGCTAGAATGCATGATGTTTTCCATGTGTCATATTTGTAGAAATATATACTAGGATCGAATCATATACTTGATTGGAAAGCTCTCCAGGTACATGACCTAGGAGTGGTCATGCTTGAGCCTCTCAAAGTGCTCAAGGTATTCAAGCTCTACTTGTGTAACAAAGAGGTTGCCCAATGCAAGGTCTAGTGGGACCAGTACTCAAAGGACAATGCTACTTGGGAGGATTACAATGATTTTTATCAAAAGTTTTTAGATCTTTTTATGAAAGCATGATGTAAAAGAACTTATTTGTTTAATTTTGTTTTGATATCGACACAATTGTTAAGGATGATGATTTATAAGGGGGGAGATATTTCATACCCCATTCTAAAGAAAACATACTTATCATTTTATTTCAAGCATATAGATAGTTAGTCAGTGAAATTATTGTGATTAAAAGTAATGTTATGCTAGATTAGAAAATACATTTAGTTTATACTATTTTATATGCAATGAATAATGTGTGGCATTATTATTGTGCACGTGGTTTAATGATGTAATGGACTATTTACTATTGTGCAACTGAGGTGGATGTAGGGATAATGTTTCCCCCTCCCACAAGAGGAGGCAGAGCATCACCGGGGAGAGGGTGATAAATCACAACAATACATTGACCATTGTGTTATATGAGAACCACACATGCACTTAGTAGTTGCTATGTGTTGGTAAACAATTTGATTTTCATATGTTCTCCTTTTTACATTTTGGTGTCAACATATCATGTCCATCTTGCTCAGAAAGTCTAAGTCATCCAAGTCAACTATGCAAGGCACTATTAATGAAATTTCTCCATAGGATGCATAATTAAGCATTTGAATTACACTAATGGCCTTTGTGACTATGTGAATTATTGTTTTAATACCAAAATTATTTAGAACCTAGTCAAGGTTAAAATTATAGAGTTTTACATGATAGTAAAGGATAAATTTTTAAACAATTTTATGAGGCTTAACCTCTAATGTGCCACACTAGAGTTTTAGGGGAGTGGAGGAAGGATCCATAGCTCATCATGCCCAAACATGTCGGAAACAAGATGAGGGTGCTTGGCATAATAAAGTGTTGGTGTATAACTCTCGTAGTTTACATTAACTTAATCATAGTTAGGTGATTCCAACATGTTCTTTGACTTTGTCTAAGTTGTTAGTCATTCCAGAGATGTGTCATTCCAATGGACACCTCATTGTTATTGTCATGGGTAGTTGTGCTATTCATATGGGTTGTAATTAACCACCTATCCTTGTTTTGTGTCTAACTTCTCCTATTTATATCTTCTCATTTCTTAATACATTTGTTCATTTTCACTTGCAATCTCATGCTTGTTGTATCTGCATGATCTTGGTAGTTTCTACATGGTATCAAAGCCAACGTGGTTATATGCTCATTATGTGAATCATCTCCATCAAATTCAAGTTTGCATCTCTGTGATATTTTGTTTGCATTTGGTTTTGTTATCATTTAACAATATTCATGTGTGTTTGTTGTGTGTTTGAATCGCCCACAAGGGGCATTTTTTTTAATGCCACAGTAAGGTCATTCATAGGCATGTGTTTGCATCCAAGAGGCAGCCTATCTTTGCACTGACACCTCAAAAGAGGTTGTGCATTCAAGGAGGAACTGACGCCATTAATAGGCATTCTCTGCATTGTTTTGGTTGACCCCCATGGTATCTTGCACCCTCAGCATCACCTTCGCACCTACCCATCGATGGCCCTTACACCCTACAACATAAGTAGCAGACATAACCTACACAACACTTAGTTGATGGGCGTTTATAGTGGCCTCATCAGCCCCTTGCAAGTTGTCTATTGTCCTCCACATTGGTCTTTTTAGCCTGCCTCTCGACAGTCTCAACCGTCCACATGTTGACCAATTTCTTGACCTCCACCAATGGTCACGTCTTTGCACTGGTTGACTTCTCTCCACACATGGACCCCACACCTCTCACACCTGCATCCACGTCTCTCACACCTGTGTCCATGTAGACCCCAGTCCGCCAAAGTTAGCTTGAAAAGTTGAGGGAATATTGGTGCATGGAGGCACATTTTGGACTTTGTCCTTGACTGCGACGGGTGTCAAGTTAAATGACCCAAAAGGTAGCACTATTCATTCAAAAAATTATGTAATTTTCTGATGTTTGAAACTCAGAGTCGGTGAGGTCAATAAAGGAAAAAAAAAGAGAAAGGGGTGGCCAATTTTTAATCAGTAGCCCTTGGTCATATGGGTTAATAAGCCCCTGGTCACGCTCTACCAATGGGGAGAATTCTGCAACAACTATCTAGTAACTAAAGTGTCATTGAGTCTACGGTTCCTATACCACATTTAATGCCTTTCAATTATCATCATTGGAAAATTAAAGTAAGTCTTGTGCTCAAAACAAGGGTTTATATAGGATAACTATGGGAACATAAAAGAACCTAATGCAACCAAAGAGAAAGAAAAGTTTTTCAACATATGTGACCAAGCATTTGGTTTTCTTTGTTTAAATTTATCTCCTGAATTATTGTTTCATGCAGAGAATTTAACTACACCCAATGAAGTTTGGGATACTTTAGACAAATTATTTAGGAAAATTGATGAACTCAGAAGTCATGAATTAGAAAATTAACTCTTAGGTCATTGTCCTAGAAGTTTCTCAACTTTAGAAGATTTTTTCACAAAATGCAAATATTTAAAGTTGCAGTTAAAAGATTGTGGAATTGAATAGAAAGAGGATAAATTAATCCTTTCAATAGTTTCCAAACTAGGTCCTAAATTTTCTTTGTTTGTATCAACTTTCTATTCTACTAAAAGTGCTCTTGGATCATCATGGAAAATACGCAATCTAGATAACTTTATTTTTGATCTCACAAGGGAATAAAAAAAACTAATTCAAATGGGTTCTTTGAAGTCTACAAAGCCTCAAGCTCTAATCACATGGAATGATAAGGAACAAAATTTAAAAGGGAAGAAAAAGAACACTAAAAATGAGAAGGATGTTAAGAAAGCTGATAAATTTGACAATTTCAAAAACAATAATTCTTCTCAACAAAGTAAGCGAATTAATGAGAAGATTGTATGTGCCTTTTGTAAAATGCCGAGGCATGATGAAGATCAATGCATGAAGACACAAAATTGAAAGTCTCTCAAATATTCTCAAAAAGAATAATATTGGGTTACCTAATTCTTTCAAGGCATCTACATCAACTCAGGATAATACTAAGGACAAAGAGAAATCAAAAGGCAAAGCTCTAGTTGTTACTACATATTCATCTCCATCATGGATTATTGATTCTAGTGCTACTCATCACATGGGTTCTTCTCATGTTGTCTTTTCATCCTTAGAGCCATCCAGAATATCTTTAGTCAACTTAGGTGATGATACCCCAACATTGGTAAAAGGGAGGGTCTGTTGAATTTGAAGGTGGAACTTTTTCAAAAGTTCACTATCAACTAATCTCCTTTTAGTGTATCAAATAACACACTTAGGGAAGGGAATGAGAGTACATTTCTCTCCAAATTTAGTTGAGATAAGAGAATTTCAAAGTAATAAATTGGTTGCTATAGGAGAGACCAATAACCAATCTAGATTATATCCCTTCTCTAGTTTTGCTACAGATATTTCTCCAAAGGCACTACTAACTCATTGAGATGAAGTTAGTAAACTATGGCATGAATGGTTCAGCCATCTTAACTACCATTATCTTGAACAACTATGTCAACAAAAAATGGTTAATGGATTACCAAAGTTTAAGTTTTCTAAAGGACTTTGTGAAGGTTGTGCACTTGGTAAACATCCTGAAGCAAAGCTTGATAAAAGGAAAACATGGAGGTCAAAACAAGTCTTAGAACTTGTTCATAATGATGTTTTAGGGGCTTTTCCCTATCCATCTTTTACAAAGGCCAGATATGTTCTCACATTCATTGAAGATTTGTTACGTTTCACATGGGTCTACTTTGTTAGGCAAAACTTAGAAGTGTTTGAATATTTTCAAGATTTTAAAGCTCTAACTGATAAACAATTAGGGAAAGTCATCAAGGTTCATCAAATAGACAATGGTAGAGAGTATGTCAATAATCATTTTGAGTAGTTTTTCTTAACATAACAGATAGAGTTGCAATGCACAATTCCCTATACCCCTCAACAAAATGGTGTTTTTGAATGTAAAAATAGATCTTTAAAAGACATGGCTAATTGTATGATTCATTCTAAAGGCTTAACACCATCTTACTGGGCTGAAGCAATCAATTGTGCATGTTACATTCAAAATAGAGTTCCACATAAAGTTTTGAAAGGAATCACCCACTTTGAATCTTGGAAATGATGGAAACCAACTGTTGATCGCTTCAGAGTCTTTGGTTCACTAGCTATGGCCCACATTCTGTAAAAACATCACAAAGCTATGGATCCACAATTGAAACCTTGTATCTTTGTTGGATATACAAATGGTGTTAAAGGCTATCGCCTACTTCACCCAACCACACATGAGTTGTTTATTGAGAGAAGTGTCAAGTTTCAAGAAACACCTCTGGAGTCTATTCTAGACATTCCTCAACACACTATTGATTCTCTAGATCCTGATAATATTTATAATGATTCAAATCATTTGCAACAGATTCCTAGTGTAGTAAGTAATAATTCCTCTTCTTCCAGTTCACAAAGTGATGATAGCACTAAGAATTCATCTTCATCAAGTTTAGGAATTGATTTAGAAGTTGTCATTTCTACACCAGACTCACCCGCATCTGGAACTCTTTGCACACTTTATAAAGGAGATTCTTGGGTACAAACTATAGTAGATGATAGATTGCTTCAAACAAACTTTTAGGGGGAATCACATGCCTACTTTACCTCAGTGTTTGATCCACAGATCTTTAACGAAGCATCATAAATACCTGAGTGAGATATTTTTATAAATGAGGAATATGATTCCTTGATTAGAAATCACACTTGGGACTTAACTTGTCTTCCTAAGGGAAGGAAGACAGTTTGATGTAGATGG
Organism: Cunninghamia lanceolata; assembly: GCA_027924645.1. Classification (NCBI taxonomy): domain Eukaryota; kingdom Viridiplantae; phylum Streptophyta; class Pinopsida; order Cupressales; family Cupressaceae; genus Cunninghamia; species Cunninghamia lanceolata. The sequence continues at coordinate 18,821,197 of BSBN01000274.1, forward strand.
ATATATCAAACTAAGTATGTAGAAGATGGTTCTGTTGATAAGTACAAAGCATGTTTGGTTGCCAAAGGTTTTTCACAAGTTGCAGGTATTGACTATACAGAAACTTTTGCACCTGTTGCAAAGATAACTTTGATTCGACTCACACTAGCTATAGCCACAACACGTGGATGGGTTGTACATTAGATGGATGTGAAGAGTGTATTTCTTCATGGAGACTTTGAGGAGGACATCTACATGGAACAACCACCAGGGTTCATTCAGGATTCATCCTTGGTATGTAGACTAAGGAAATCTATCTATGGTCTCAAACAAGCCCCCACGGCTTGGTATGCCCAAATGGATTCTTACCTTCTATCTTAAGGATTTACTTGATTTAATTCAAATCCTAATGTGTATCTTCTATGACAGGATGATTTTATTCTACTATTGGTTCTATATGTTGATGATTTGTTAATCACTAGGAGTACTTCATCTACCATTAAAATAGTAAAATTGACACTCCAAAACTGGTTTGACATGACAGACTTGGGTTTATTGCACTACTTCCTTGGTATTGAGATATCACAGTTAGATTCAGGAATTGCTCTTGCTCAGTCTAAGTATACTCTCAATTTACTCTCATGTTTTCACATGACTGCTTGTAAATCATCTCCTACTCCTTCCTATATGGATTAAAGCTTGAGACTTATTGTCCTACACCATTATTTGATGCAGCATTGTATCAGAAATTTGTAGGTAGTCTTATATACTTAACTCATACTAGGCTTGACATATCATATGCAATTGGGATAGTTTCTAGATTTATGCAGCAACATCATGAGTTGCACTAGAAAACAACTAAGAGGATTCTTCACTACCTTCATGGTACACTTGCATTTGGGATACATTATAGGTTGGTTCTTCTGTTGATTTGGTAGGTTTCATAGATTCAGATTTGGCTGGTGATACTAAGCATCAAATGTCAACTTCTGGGTAGAGTTTTTCATTTGGTTTAGGTCCTATCAACTGATCTAGCAAAAAGGAGGCAGTTATTTCTATATCTTCTATAGAGGCAAAGTTTTGAGGAGGTGTCAACTCAGATACTGAGGCCATATGGCTTTAAGGCATTCTTTCTAAGTTTGGTATTCCTTTCAGACAACCAACAATTATTTATTGTGATAACCAGAGTATGATTCAAATATGAAGGAATCTGGTTCAGCATCAATGAACCAAACACATTGAGATTCACATGCATTATATTCAAGAGCTCATTCATGATTAGGTCATCAACTTAGTCTTCTGCCAGTCTTCAGAGCAAGTTGCTGACACCTTTACCAAACCCTTTACTAAGAACAAATTCATACATCTACAAGCTCTTCTTGGCCTGCGGTCTACATCAGCATAATCATCTTTTAGGGGGGATATCTATGTCTTTCTCTTTGTTTTCTCTCTTTTTGGAGGAAAGCTTTTCCCACAGGGCTCTCTTTCTTTCTCCACTTTTTGAGAGATGCATTTTGTAAATGGGTACCTAATCAGGCACATAGCCAGGACCCATCCTTCATAAACTCACCTAAGCTATGCTTAAGGGGGGTGTTGGTGTATAACTCCTATAATTTACACTAACTTAATCATAGTTAGGTGATTCCCACATGTTTTTTGACTTTGTCTAAGTTGTTGGTCATTTGGGAGATGTGTCATTCCAATGGACACCTTGCTGCTATTTTCATGGGTAGTTCTGCTATTCATATGGGTTGTAAGTCACCACCTATCCTTGTTTTGTGGAGAGTCAGGTATCCAACTTCTCCTATTTATATCTTCTCATTTGTTAATACATTTGTTCATTTTCACTTGCAATCTCATGCTTGTTGTATATCCACAATCTTGGCAGTATCTACATAAAGACTTATCTTGAAGTGTTAAACCTCATTATGCATGGTCGAGCATACAAAACAAAGAAGAGAGTATTCCTTTTCATGGAGGATCTACCACTTAGTTGAGGGAGAGAAAGATAGAAATAATTTTAGGAGTGAGAGAACAGTGAGAAGTGAGCAAGAGGATGTCATTGAGGTGGTTTGAATTTGGTGATAAAGATAAGATCACCTATAAGCTTCTCCTCAAATATACATTGTAGATAATCTTGCAAGTTTTAACTTTGCATAAAAGGAGAAGGTATTATCATTACTACAAGTTTTGTCATAAGTTTATATCGAGAAATATAATTTTATATCTACAAATTTGAATCTATGAACATTCTGAGAGAGATAGAAATACTCTCATAAGTTTTAATCCATGAGAAAACTATGCCAGACACTGTAAAAGATGCGAGCATAACCCAATGTTTTAACATGGGAGAAATCATTCTTTTCTTAGTGAGACTACACCTGTGTAAACGTAAACCAAAGATGATAATAGTTTTCACCAACTTATACCTATGTTCAACAAGAAAGTTATTCCTGAATAGTAGAGTGTATGTTTTATACAAGAAAGATATGATAATAGCATACAAGTTTGTAATCTGGTTACACTATGAAGGATATATATATCCTTGAAATGCAAACAAAAAACTAAGCATTTATCCTGAGAAGATATCTTGCATGTATTTTATGATCATGGCTGAAATTCCAACTACAAATTGTTAACATTTACCTATTGCTTTATAATAAGACTAGTGTTGGCATTCACATGCATGAAGCAGTGACCTTACAGACCAACATACCATCTCAAACTGCCTTTCATATATCATGAAATGGAAGAAGATAGGTGTTTTCAATAGAGAAAGGTTGATAGGCAGATGAGTATAAAATTACTTCTATTCCATTCGAGGTCAACATAATTCTTATGTGTTTTCTGTCTTAAAACCGATATATGGATATATTTGCTCTTTATGAGGGTCTTTATCAAGCCAATAATAGATATGTATCTATATGTATTATGTTGTTTGTGAAATAGTCATGAGATTATTATGTATTACTTGTATCTTGGCTAAGATTGGCTAATATATTATTGTGATATACGGTTACCTTTCAATGGCAGTGTTATAGCCATTCAAGATGAGTAAATGTCATCTCAATAACAGTGTTATGTCCATTCAATATGAGTAAATATCCTCTCAATGGCAGTGATACAACCATTAATTCTGAACACCCACCTCAATAGGTAGATACAACAACTACTTTAACTTAGCTAAAAACATAGTGACAATAACCTAAATTAAGTCAACTCAAGGTGATGCAGTCAAGGTAAGAGGGTCCGGTGAGGGACTGTCCAACCTTGCAGCCAAATCAACTAACACCATGATCATAATGGATATGCAACAAAATCTAACAACTAATCAATAGAAAGATAAAAGATATCCATGAACACATAACACAAGATGTATCCTGAGAAAACCCTAACAGGGAAAAACCTAGCCTTCAAAGCTCATTCCTCATGTATTATAACTTCAAAGTGAATCACACATGCCTCAAGGGCTATTGTGATGTTCCCTCCAAACAAAAAATAGAGAAGGCAACCATTCTAGATCAAAATACATGAAATAGTCTCCTTGATGAGATCGTCTCAAACTAAATAAACACCAATAGTTGTCCCACGATTGTGCAAGATTGATTAAGTTAATAAGTCAAAAGAAGATAACAAAAAATAGAGTAAGAATCGACATGGACAGATAAGACAAAATTAGCAAAAGATAAAAGTGGCCAACATGGAGATGATATTCGGGGATCTTACTCCAAGCCATCATAGTTATCGTTGTTCTTAACAAACGATTAAGAAAAAGACGTGGATTATTAGGGGACATCTCTTCACAAAGGGTAACTCTTGGAGAGACGTGGCCATTGCTCTTCCTTCACCATATAAGAGGAAGCAGAATACACACAATGAAAAAAAGGAGAATAAGAATAGATATGGATTTGAAGTAGGCCAGCGATCCTTCCATATATTGATCTCAAGCATCACAATATCTCAGTAAAACAAAAATCATCATCCATTGGAGTCAGCAATTAAGGAACATTGGAATTACATCTTAAAGAAAAAAGGTATGTCTTATGTCTCAACTTCATAATGTTAATATGCATACTTTATAAATCATATGATGCATTTACATTTACATTCTAGTATATCTTAGATGATATGATGTATATATTTCATGAACAATTGTATAAGTAGTATTATAGTGGTTATCAATTAAGGAATGAATCCATTCAAAAATATCATGTATTTTGGAACTAAGTGGTTTAGTCAAGAAGTATAAATTTATTAGTCTAATGAATTTAATAATAGTATGATCCAAAATAAATTATAAGGTATTGGTAGGGAATAATATAGATTCCTTATGTGCATGGATATGATAATAGATTTAACTTGAAGTGAATGTTGTAATTCAATGAATGTGATAGCTAAAATCCTTAGACAATTAAGTGTATGAAATTGTGAAATATATGGAACCATGAGGCACATGAATAAACATGAAAACTATGAAAGAAGGCAGATGGAAAGCCTCCTTATGAAATCATGGCATCTTGTGATCCATGGTGGATAACAAGATGAGAAACATTAGGACACAACTCATGATCCATCCAAGAGAGGTGTTTGAACCTCCTTATTAATCACATTTTCATCCATCGTAGTAGGGTGAATTAGGGATGTATATGGAACATAGGTGACCCCAAGTGGATGAAGAACACCACGTGTTGTGTGACATCCCTTGGGCCAAGAGACAAAGAACACTACATGTAGTGTGAAGCTCTTGGGCCTATGATAATTTATGAGCTCATGATAATTGTGCCCGATGTGAGGTGACTCTCGATGGAATGAAGAATGCCACATGTTTCGTGAAGTTCCATCAAGCCAAATGGTGAGGAACACCATGTGTAGTGCGAAGCCTTTGGGCCTTCGTGGGGATGAAATGTGCCCTAATACATCCATACTTAGGTGGAAGACGAGGATGATTAATGAGAGGGCAACAAAGAACCCAATCAAGGTGGAGCGTGGGAAGTGTATGAACAAATGATAAGTTGGAACATTATATAAAGACATGAATATACAACTTGGGTATGTACAGGATCATTGTGGGACAAATAGTAGCAATAGGAAAAAAATCATGTTTTTACTTAGCCAAATTTGTGACTTGGCAAAGTTTGACTTTCATATGTTTTGAAATGGATATCTGTTTTGGTTTGGATACCAAACCAAAATGGATATCCATTTCAAAATAGATATCCATTTCTACAAATCCAAAATGGATATCCATTTTCAAATTTGGATTTCTAGAAACAGATATCCGTTTTGGATTTCATGCCCTAAATTGCTTTACCCAATCCTTCATATGATTTGATTCATGATACATAGTTTGAGAAGGATACACATGATATACCCTTACCCTCTAGTGATAAAATTATCAATGATACTTTATGTGGTGAAGCTACACCTTCATTAATCCTTCATGACATTGTTATTCCTTGTGATGATGATGATCCTTCATGTGATATGTTAGGACATAATGCAAAGTTAACATGGCATGAACTCTCTTGGAAGGGTAAGCATGGACTATAAGAACATTGACCTAGTTGGATCTGTTAAGCTCGCCATTTATGAAAGAACCTTAAAGGTTAACCTTAATTAGGTAAGGTTATGTTTCAGTGTGGTTGTTTGTGGAACAATGAGTAAATTAATTTTACCTAAGGATAAATCTAACTATACTAACATTTTAATAACCATGAGAACTGGGACTAACAATTAGACTAAAAACTTGACAAACAATACAACTTGGACACATGTAGGACTTGGAAAATGGAAAAGATTATAATTAAATGTGGAAAACAACGAAAAAGTGGTATTAGTTGCACCTATATAGAGAAGTGTTTTATAGGTTGGTTAGGGGAATTATTTAGGTTTTAGAGGTTTAGGGTTGCTCGGGTTTAGGGGTTTACGGTTTAAAGAGAGATAGAGAGAGGGGACTGATAGAGTTTGGGAGAGATAGAGGAGATAGAGGGGAGAGATAGGGAGATAAAGAGTGAGAGACATGTCCAGAGACATAGATAGAGAGAGAGAGAGATTGAGAGGTAGAGGGATGATAGAGATAGGGAGATAGAGGTTTAGGGGCATTATTTAGGGTTTAGGGTTTATGGTTTTGGGGTTAGGGGTTAAGGTTTAGAGGTGTAGGGTTTAGGGTTTAGAGAGAGATAAAGGACCAATAGGGAGATATAGAGGAGTCTGAGGGGAGAGATAGGGAGATAAAGAGTGGGGGACATGGAAAGAGACATAGGGAGAGAGATTGAGAGGTTTATAGTGGTTTATGGTTAATTGGGTTTAGGGTTTAGGGGTTTGGGGATTAGGGTTTCTCAGGTTTAGGGGTTAGGGGCATTATAATTTAGGGTTTAGGATTTATTTTTTAGGGGTTAGGGATTAGGTTTAGAGGTTTAGGGTTTTGGATTTAGGGTTTATAGAGAGAGAGAGGAATGATGGGGAGATATAAAGGAGTCTGAGGGGAGAGATAGGGAGATAAAGAATGAGGGACATGCCCGGAGACATAGGGAGAGAGATTGAGAGGTATAGAGATAAAGGTGATAGGGAGATAGGGGAGAGATAGGGAGATAGTGGTTTAGGGTTACTTGGGTTTAGGGTTTAGGGGTTTGGGGTTTAGGGTTTAGGAGTTTTGTTGATAACTGAGAGGGGGGGTGAATCAGTTATCTTGATTATTTTAGCCTTTTGAACTTCCTTAACAATTAATGCAGTATTAAATCAAATAAGCAAACATAACCATGAAATGGAAATAACATCAATACATATGACACAATAATTTTGATGTGGAAAACCCTGTTAAGGGAAAAACCATGGGGTGACTAACCCAAGATGGTATTCTCTATTAGAAGAATAAGATAATACAAAATGGCACTTGCCAATTAGGGCTCACTGCCCAAGCACACTGCTCACAAGAGGCTCACTGCCTACAATAGTTTATACAAAGAAACTAGATACTTGAACTAATGAGAAACATCCACACATGCTGAGGTTCAATTCCAATTAGGCTCAATACACTGATCTATTGCACTTCATTCTTCCTCTTCTTGGTTCTGCTGTCTTGTTACATACCGGACCTGTATAACTGTTATTATTCATCTCTTCTACTTTTCTTCACACAACACACCACACACATCTTTCTTCACATCTAAATTCATTTGGTATATATATATATATATATATATATATATATATATATATATATATATATATATATATATATATATATATATATATCTGTACAAGTAATTTCAACACCTATCTAGTCAACATCTTGAATAGTCAATATTCTCCCCAACTTTGATCTGTCAGCTGAATCATTGCATACCAAGTAATCTGGATCAAAGAGATACTTATAGAAGTCATCAATCATGTCAGCCAATCATGAATGATACCTTAGGAAACTTAATTACCATCAATATCACATCCAGATTAAGGTCTGATGCTCTGTCAGTTAGGTCTTCCTCTGTCTACTCTACAAACAGAAACCCAATACTCAAGTACTCATGTCTCTTCACTATTCCATCACCGGAGGCTCAATCCTTGGAATCTATCAGTCAAGCTACTCCTCTTGACTTCTCCAAATCTATACATTATCGAGATACTTCCTCTGAGAGATCCGGACCTATCTATCATACCTTTCTGCCTACTCTATTCTTGTTTACCAGACCACTACACTTATTCAATCTAACTTCCGGTAAAGACACACCATGTCCTATGGATGTGTGGGATGAACTTTGTTTCCATCAATGACAACATTCATGAAGCCACATAGTGTCTCTTGCCGACAATCTCCCCCTTTGGCATTGATGGCAACACTTAGTGAAAAATGACTAAGTGTCACACTATACTCCCCCTTGGCTGATGCTCTGTCCTTATGTATATTTTTTAGAGCTCCCCCTTAGCTGGATTCCTCATTTTTCACTACTCCTCACTCCCCCTTTGACATCAATGGCAAAGGGTGCGATCTGCACACCAAAATTTCAAAACTCAAACTATACTTAGTCATATAAGTATATTGTTCGGTTATACTTTACATATACTTTATTATATCTGTAAAGGTATTCTTCAACTATACAACCTCTATCGCCCAACTCAGCTTTATCCTGTCCAAAATTGAGATGTGACCACTCAACAGGAATGCAAAAGCTTTTGCCCTCTTCAGATCTGTCAGATCACTGGTCTGGGATGTGGTTTGAGCATCATTTACGGCCTCATGCATGGCCTCTAACTTAGGGATGATTATTCCTCTAAGTTCATTTAACCTACTTATTCTATTTTTCTTCTCCTTCTAAAGATTCTTAATTTCATTCAAGACTGCAATAGTCTGACATTCTTGATTTATTATGGACAAGGTAAGTGGATCAAAATTCTAAGATAGTTTTGTTAGTTTATCCTCCTATTCTTTCACTTTCTTCTCAATATCCACTGTTACTTTGGACCATGATAGACAAAATTTATATATATCCCCGCCATCTTTGAGAGCATTTTCTAAGCTCTTTATCCCTATATCCATATTTCTTCTATCATTGGATACTAGTTCTTGTACTTTAGAGAATCTCTTTTCTAAAATCTCCTTCCAGACTTTATCTTCTACTAACTTCTCTAGGGAATTAAAATGTGTGTTAACATTATTAACTAGAGATTTGAGATTACCAGATGAAGAGGCTAAGGGATCCTTCTGAAAGGATGGCATGGTCTTCTCCAAAACACTGAATGTAGCTTCTATAAGCTCACAGTCTTCCATGTGAGACTTCAGGAGTTTCTCTTTTGCCTTTGCTTGAGTGAAGGATGCTAGTTTCATTGTTTGAATAGGAGAGAGGGAGTAAAAATTGAACGGTCCTTGAAGAAGTTCCAGTTCATCAAATTCCATCATCTCTTTGGTTAAGAAATCCTTGACTGCTTCTGCTGTGTCTCTTGCCAGTGACATGATTTTCTCCCCTTCTGTAGCCTTAGCACTATCATCTGAGGATTTCTCTGTTTGACCTTTCTCCTTTTCTTGTACTTCTTCTCCTTGACTAGTTTTCTCCTTTATTTGTACTTCTCCTTTAGATCCGGAGTCTGCAAGGGAAACTGGAGGAGAGATGTTTGCTTGTTCATGGACTTCCTCTTCCAGAGCAGAGAAATCTAAGTCCATACCTTTTTCATTACTTGTCTGCTTTACCTCTTCTCCCACTTTCTCAGTGGATTCTTCTTTGTTATCTATTCCAGAGGGATCATCACCTAAATCTTCTACAATAGGAATATTGAATCTTTTATAGGCATTCCGAAGAATTTCCTCTATTTCTTTTGCCACCTTATCAATTTCTCCAAGCATGAGCTGATTCATTCTAGCCTTACTCCGGAACTCATCCTTGCAATCTTTGAAAATCCTATCCATTTGTTTTGGAGTAATTGAAGGATAGAGCTTGATAGCTATCTGATCTCTAATCTCTAAGTCCTTAGCCTTGGCATTTTCTTTTCTCATATCAAGCTCCTTCTCTAAACTTTTAGGAATTAGAGAAATTATTTTAATAAATGCTTTATTGTATATGTTCAAGTACTTAACTATGGCTTCCTCCAAGATCTTTCTATCTGCATCATTATATGCGTCATAGAATTCTGTTATTGGTTACAAGTTCCCATCCACAGTAACTACTTTAACCACATCATCTAATGACAGAGTGGGCTTTTCAACAAACTCTTCTACCTTTGCCTCTTTGGTTTCACTAGATATTTTATTCTTCTTCATCTTCTTGATCTCTTCATCAGATTGAGTCTCTTCATCATCCTTCTGACTGATGTAAGACCTTGTTGCCTTTGTCTTTGTTCTCTTTTCAACTTTACCAGATGATTTTGCTTCCACTTTAGATGCCTTTGAGCTCTTAGCAGTAGCAGATGCAGAGCCCTTAGAGGATTTGGTCCGGGAGGGGGCTTCTACCAGAGCACTTTATTTTTCTACTTCTTCCTTTCCTTTTTCTGCCCTTGCCATCTTTTCTTTGCTGGCACCAAGTGCCTCTTTTGAAATGCCATAACTTTTGGCAATATTCTCAACTTCTTTTCTCACTTTTCTCTTCATTTCTGGTTGTCATAGCTCCACATGGATCTTCACACTTAACTCTTCAAAGGTTCCAAACCTTTCTTCCTTAGGATCCTTAGGCTGACTTAGCATGTGTTGAACATGCAGCTCTACAATTTTCTTATCAACTTCATACCCTATTGGCATGATCCACACTACCCTTGGCTCCACTGCCTCCATTAGGCACTGATAGTTTCTACCATAAAGCAAATTGTATCCTTATACTTTTCAACTAACGATTTGGGAATTCTTTCTCTATCCTGCATCATGCTTTGGAAGTTTTTGAAATAACCCCACAGTACTGTATTATGTGCCTTAGCATCACCAAGTCCATACAAGTAATCCCTAATTTGTATTGCAACAGGTCTATCATTCTACCATACCCAACCACTAGATCCAGGTAGCTCACTCATAAAGTAGAAGAATAGACACAGTATAAGTCTACCATACTTGGAGTTTTTCTTGTTCTTCTTGATCTTTTGTAATTTTTCCATCAATTGGCTCAGAAGGAGTTCACAAAGATCATAATCTGCATTTTTTCTCAACATTTCATAGGCAGTGTAGATTGCTGTTCCAGATATAGAATTTTCTCTGCTGGAGTGATATATCTTGTAGCCAATAATCATGGAGGTGAATTTGATGTCCAGATCTATGATATCCTCAACTGTCATTGCTCTTTTATCAAATCTAGATCTGTAAGCCTCACTCACAGTCTGGTTCTTGACAGATTTGAGAGTAGGTATCCCACCAGATGAATGCAATCCAGTAACTGCCCTAATGGCATCTTTTGTGATCTTGAATTGTCCATTTAACTACATGGAGTTATCATGCACCCTGCTCAAAACATATCAGACCCATTCATCTTCTGTAAAACAGGGGAAATGAATACATTGTGCAAAATTCTTTTCTCAGATGGCTTTGTACTGAGTTTTGATTTCAAATGAGTCATCTATCAAATGCTTGTGATAGATATCAACTAGCTTAGATACCCCAAATTCTTCAATATTTGCATGAATATATGCCCTAACATCCTCTACATGCAAAACCCCATGTGAAATGCTTGAAAAAGTGCCTAGGGGATCAACTTCTAGGGATTTATATGGATGTTTCTTGAGTTTAGGACGTGGCCTATCAGTGATCTTTATAACATTCAACGTAGTCATCTTCAAAAATATTTACAAAGAGATCAATAACAAGAAAATACCTTCCATGCTTCTAGGGTTCACAGAGTGAACCAGATTGATTTGCTGGAAGATTCGACTTCAACGGTTGATCTTTGAGAAATTTGAAACAATTAGTTGCAAAGATCCTTTTCTTTTCTTCTCGAATGCAAATGTGCGAATGATGAGCGAATGAACCCTTTTATTTCTGAGAAAAACCCTAAATCCATACTGCAATAAATGCACAACTTAAGTCATTCTGGTTCCTCAGTTCTTCTTATTTTGAGAAATATCTTTTTCTGGATCACTGAGATATACTTAGAGTTATCCTTTGTGATTAATAACAAACTATCTTCCTCTCCCTAAACATTTGATCTATCCGTAGATCAAGATGCCTCGAATTTGAATCATACTGGATCTAATTGTGATAATCCTATTTTATCGGATGACTATCAAACCGGATTGGTCTTGGAAGATTAGACTCTTCAAATCTTCTTCCAGATCTTTTATATCTTAACCAATTCTTCTTTTGATATTCCTCTAAGAATCCTCTAATCTGCAACCTCTCATGTGCCAATTTTAGGCACCTAATGACTGGCTGGGGGAATTTGTTTTTCTTAGTGACTCCCCATGAGCTAGAGCTCATCTATTCAATTTCTGGAAGGATTATCAGCACCAGATTCTGGTGCAGATCCATCCCCTACATTCTCTATACTTCTCTTCACCCAAATCTTGTTCATCTCACTTTTAACTTCATCTGCATTCACTTTTCCTTTTCCTTTGTCTTGATTCTGATTATGATGCACCGAACCCCTTTTGTCTTGAATCTTGCTTCTACAGAATTTGGCAATATGACCAGATCTATTGCAATTGTGAAAAATAGCATTTCTTTGCATATTTAAATGATATCCTCTTGATCTATATTGATTAGCCATATGTCCCATTCTATTGCATGCAAAGCATCTACCAATGAATGATGTGTTCATTTGCATATTTCTGCATTCAAGAGATTTGTGACCATACCTTTTGTAGTTGAAGCACTGTCCAGAGAAGGATGTATTAGTCTGATTTATTCTCTTTCTGCACTGATTGGCTTTATGACCAAAGTTATTGCAATTGTGGTAGAATCCATTGAAGGATAGATATTTGTGATCATTACGTTGTCTTACCGGAGGTCTTCTAGGCTTGTTCCTTGGATTTCTTGATCCAAAATTCTTCTGACTGGATCCGAAGCTTTCACCTTTCTCATATCCCAAGACACACTTGTCATCTACCCTCTTTTGGCTTTCAAGAACTTCAAGTTGAGAAGAACTTATCTTGAATTTCTCTTTGTATTCATTTGCTGTTTGAAGATCCTTTTTCAGAGTGTCAATTTGATCCTCAAGTTTTTCTTCATTATCTCTAGCATCTTCAAGATCAGATTCAAGATGTCTAATTATTCTATCCATCTTGTGGCAGTCTTTTGATTTCTCCTTGAGAGATTGTCTTAGATCATCTTTAGTTTTTCTTTTCTCTTCAATTTCTTGAGTGAATTTTATAACTCCTAATTCCATTTCATGTCTTACCATAATGATCTCTTTTGATAACTTTTCACATAACTTGGTTTTCTCCTTTAGGTCTTCATTTGTATCATTGGCTTCACCTTGACTTGCTAATTGCTGAAGTAGATCCTTTCCCTTTTTCATAGAGATACTCAGTTTCCCTTTTAGTTCATTTATGAAATCATCATCCTATTTGAGTCTTTCCTTCAATTCATTGACTTTGGAGTTAGATTTCTCAAGATCATCTAGGGTAGACTGAAGTTGTTCCCTCATACCATACACATCCATTTGAATTCCCTGATGTTTGTCAAGCTGGTAGGCTTTGTTTTAGGGGAACCTCGCTCTGATACCAATTGTTGATAACTGAGAGGGGGTGTGAATTAGTTATCTTGATTATTTCATCCTTTTGAACTTCCTTAGCAATTAATGTAGCATTAAATCAAATAAGCAAACATAACCATGAAATGGAAATAACATCAATACACATGACATAATGATTTTGACGTGGAAAACCTTGTTAAGGGAAAAACCACGGGGTGACTAACCCAAGATGGTATTCTCTATTAGAAGAATAAGATAATACAAAATTCATATTACAAACAATTGTCATGAGATGATCACATCTTGCAAGTACTACTGATCAAACAAGTCCTTCTCTTTAGTTACACACTGAAACAATAAAGATCCACTGAAGATATGAGCATGCATCCTTGATAGGATCCTATATCTGATTTCACATGATCCAAGATGATCCATTATGATGCAAATCTCTTAATAGAACCTTGACATATCAAATGCAAGGAAGTAGTAATGAAGACATAAAACAAATTAAACTGGATTGAAGATCACATTTTAATTTACCTCAACCTTTAACATTGTCCTCAAACCATCTTCTTTATGAGAAGCTTCATCCTATCATACATCCTTCTATATATGCATTATCATCAACTCAATCTGAATGTCACAACACTTTAACAACATATTGTGGATAGATACTAAACCCAACTTATATGAGCAAACTAATCAACTGACAATTTCACATAGTACATGATGACATCACCTGATTTCAACATTACATCTTGTTCTCACATGTGATGCTAAGACATCCTGAAATATGACCTGAGGACCAAACACCTTTTTGTCATCAATGACAACCTGTCACCATCAATCTCCCCCTTTGTCATTGATGGCAAAACCACCTGATGTAATTTTTCCTTCTCCCCCTTTTTGATATTTGATGAAAAAGACAATTATCTCTCCCTGAGAAAATAACTCCACTGAAAGATGTTAAAACTTGATCATAACATATTTACAATATCACTATGAAGATGAAGACTGACACACTCCTGATGACATCACATGTGATTAGAAGACAAACTTCCAAAACAAACAATTCTTCTTCAATCAACACTTTTTGACCCACATGACAAATCTCTAATGAATCTATTTGCTTCCCCTGTGATAAAGTTCACAGCTCATAAATACCACTGGTAAACGCTGACAAGAATAATCAACATAACTCAACTCAACTCAGCACTTATCCATTTCTTGAAATAGTCTTGAAGCAACATATCAACCTGAAGTATACCATCCATTTACTGATATTCAACCTTCTAAACACTTTTGAAAGAAATCATAAACATACCAATACTCTTTGATGAACAAATTTGCAGGCAAAAATCATGAAGACTCCTTATCACACAGTTCCCAACATAAGATGCCAAGATGACCATTTTTGATAAGACCTTTACTTGCCTCTAATTTGATGAAATACAAGATTCAGCATCAATGTCATAAGAGACTCTAGATTTTCATAGCTTGAAACACATACCTGATATCACTTCAAAACTAGAGGCACACAATTTGCAGTCAATACCTTTCTGAAACATGTCAAATTATTAGACAAATGATCAATTCTAAAAGAACATTCATTTTGTAACCAATCTATTCTCGCACATCCTTTTTGACATGAAAGAAAGAAGACCATCTTATTGTTCCTGCACATCTCTTTACAACACACTGTCAAATCTAATATATACATAACTATTATCAATATCTTTGCAAAAACATATCAATTGACTTCTTTCATTTACAACTACCTTGACCAACATCTGAAGAGAACTTCTTAAGAATACCCAAGATCTATTATACAAATCAGCCCATCAAGACTACTCATCAACAAACTAATTTCACCATCAAGTACTTCCTGCAACACCACTTTGCAAAACCAAATGTAGAGACAAGAATATTAATTGACTCCTTCCATTTGTAACCTCCTTAGCCCACATAATCAAACATCTGAGCACCTTGAGAACATCCTAATTGATTTTGAACTTCCTAATCTCACTTACAAGAACTGTAACACCATGACAACTCAATCTTTATAAGTATAAACATGATATGACAAAGAAAAAAAACCAAATCACTTAACTCTATCAAAACTCTTTGTGCATGGAATCCTTGAACATCTTATCTACAATATGACATCACAAACCACTGATCACCTATATCATTGTTACACACAAACAATATCAAAGATGAATCCAAAACCAACAAAACAAGATCATCAAATTGATAAACATCAAATGATCTTCTTCTTGAAACCTTTTGGGGATACTTGATAGAACATGAATAACTCCCCCTCACTTCATGCTCTCAGTTATCCAACTAATGATGTAACTTGTGCAAGATGCACAAGTTTAGGATCCTTCTTGTCCTGACTTTCTTTTCTTTTCCAAACCTATATAAAACTTTTCTTTTCTTTGCTCAAGGTGTCTACTCTAGATGTCTTCAATCTATTCCTGCAAAATTGTGCCTTATACCCAAGATTATGACACTTAAAGCATGTGACATTATAACTAATTAGAGAAGTAAAGGAATCATATCTCTTTGACATGCCAAAAGTACTTCCATAATCATATCTTCCATGCATCCAACAGTCTCTTTCTATGTGACCAACTTGGTTACAATAGTAACATATTGCATTAGAATTCTTATTTTTCATTCTAGAAAGACTTTTGTTCTTATGCCACTCAACATTATTTCTGGCATAAGTCTTGCAATTTCTAGCTCTATGACCATAGCTATGACAAGAATAACAATATCCATGAAACTGAGAATAATTATATCTTATTGAATGGTATTGCCTAACAGGTGGAGGTATTGCTATCTTCTTATCTTCCTTAGGAGCAGCAGGAGGATTTTTGACTTTGGAACACTCTCCTTCTTCAATATTCTTTTCAAACAATAGATTCTTGTGCAACTTAGAGGATACCTTTTCTAACTCCTTTCTTAAAGAAACTATTTCAGATTCATACTTTTCACAATCAACATCTTTGACCTTTAGCTAATTATTGACATCTTCTTTTATTTTCTTAACTTCTACAATTTGAGCCTTCAAATCTATTATCTATTTTTCTGCATCTTGAAGATTTGAAAGAATTTTTGTCTTGGATTCTTTTTCCTCTTGAAGTTGCAAATTTAACCTTTTGTTCTCCATTTTGAGTTTTTTGATCTCATCAAGGGCACAAATGAGCTCACCTTCCATATCAATCTCATAATCATCTTCATTATCAATCTCAACAACAAAATTTTCATCAAGCTCTTGTCTTTTTACATTCTTATTGAAGTCTTCCTTTTTATCAAAATTCTCAACTGCAGGATCATTCTTTTTCCTAGTCTTAACTGAGGCTTGTTTTTTATCATCATCAATCTTTTCTCTATTCAAGACCTTATTTCTATTCTTCTTTCCCATGGTACTCCAAACACATGATCTACCCGAGCCTATTAGACTTCAAAAAGGGAACCTAGGCTCTGATACCAATTGTAGGAGTCAAGGACAACACTGAGAGGGGGGGTGAATCAGTGTTGTGTGAATTTTCAAATCTTTTTACAAACTTTCACTTGCAGAGCATAAGGAGAGAAAGCTATCATTGATTTGTCAAACACATATGCACATAATTGAGAATGAAAAACAAAATCTCATGAGTAAAACATACAACCACAAAGAGAAGGTCAATATGAATCAAGACACAAGAATTGAACGAGTGGAAAACCCTCCAGGGGTAGAAAAACCACTCCAGAACTGCCTCACTGGCTTATCTGATAAAACATGCCTCACTGGCTACAATATGTATCTAGGAGTACCAACTCCAATACCAAACAGAAGCACCCACTTCCAACACTGATATACCTCACTGGTAAACAAATAGGTCTCACTGAACAACAAGCCTCACTTGCTAATACAAGGCCTCACTGGCAAACCAAATCTTCACTTGAAGTAATAAACAAGATCAGAGGGACACTCTGTTTCCATTCAATTCAATATTTCATCTCTGCATAATACAACCTCCATTTGTGATTTCTCCATGTGTATGTCTCCAATCCTGCATCTAATGCTCGAACAATTCATTCCTGCATATTCAATTTCATATTATCTTCTTGCTTAATTCAATCTATATCATTCAAGAGGATGTCATACAAAATGTCTTCATTCTGTATACAGTTCCACACACTTCAATGCACCTAGAAAATAATTTTATATAAATTGAAAGTCCTTCCACCTGCAAAGAAAAATCTTTTCATATTCCTCTATGTCTATTCAATTTCTCAATAACCTCTTCATATCCATCGTGTTTATAACCTGCAAGTAATCCTAAACCAAACAAATTACATCTCTAGAAAATAGAATCGCTTATTTTTCATCTTGAATATTCTTTTTGTATTTTCAATCTGCAAAAATAAATCATCTAAAACTTGTTCAAAAATCTCCAACCCTTTCTCCTTCTCTGAAAAACATATTCTGTGATTGCAAAATAAAATAGTCTTCAATAAAAATTTATCTTCATCAAATCTTTCATCTCCTTCTTAAAAATTTTGTTCATCTTCAAAAAATCTCTTTTGTCTTCTCTCAAATTTTGTCAGACTTACTCATAAAAAATATCTTCATGAAAACCTTTCATCTTCCATGATTAAATATTGACATTCTTCTGTGTGCAATGACTCTTCAATAAGAAAAACAAAAAAAAATCCTTTTCTAAAGAATTCCATCTGAGAGAATAAGGAATAAAAAATCTTTTTTTTAAAGAATATATCTAAAAACCCTTAAAAAAACTTTCCATTCAGAATCAAAAGATTCTATAAACTGACATAACAAAAACTTTCTATTCGGGCTCAAAACATACCATAAACTGCCTTTAACAAACACACTAACTGCAGTCAACATATAGTATTGACGTTCATATGCACGTCAATGTGCATGGACACACGATGGAGTCACAATTTAAACCATAACCACCGATTGTGGCTTTCGCAACCTTCAAGCTTTTAAACACGACCGTTAATGGAGATTTGGCACTCATGCGCTCAAAGACCACACCGAGGATACCAGTCGGCATAGAGCAAGGGGCCGGTCATCACAATGTCTCAAAGACCCTTCAGCGGGTCAGCGTAAGTGAAGGTGACTTGCTATTGCAAGTCAACAATTAAACATAAAATAAAGTGCACACACCTTATGACAGGCACAAAAAAAATGTGTTAGGAAATTTAAATCTATTTGGAATTTTCAATTTCACAATCCTTATTAACATGCATTGTCAGTCTTTGTCAAAACACTTCTTAGCCTTTTCTCTGTTAAACATTGTTCATACCTGCCACAGTATCTGCCCTGTGAACCTAATTACAATGATACATTTTCATAATGAAAATTAGTAAAACATCTTCCCTTGCAACATGCATAATACATTATCATCATGAAGTATCAAATAACTTTCAACACCAACACTATCCACACAACATATGATTTAAACTCTTGAGATCACCTCCACTTTAAAGCATCAACCTTGAAAAATACTAACACACACATCATGCCACTATTCATATTGCAAACAATTGTCATGAGATGATCACATCTTGCAAGTACTACTGATCAAACAAGTCCTTCTCTTTAGTTACACACTGACACAATAAAGATCCATTGAAGATATGAGCATGCATCCTTGATAGGATCCTATATCTGATTTCACATGATCCAAGATGATCCATTATGATGCAAATCTCCTGATAGAACCTTGACATATCAAATGCAAGGAAGTAGTAATGAAGACATAAAACAAATTGAACTGGATTGAAGATCACATTTGAATTTACCTCAACCTTTAACATTGTCCTCAAACCATCTTCTTTATGAGAAGCTTCATCCTGTCATACATCCTGCTATATATGCATTATCATCAACTCAATCTGAATGTCACAACACTTTAACAACATATTGTAGATAGATACTAAACCCAACTTATATGAGCAAACTAATCAACTGACAATTTCACATAGTACATGATGACATCACCTGATTTCAACATTACATCTTGTTCTCACACATGATGCTAAGACATCCTGAAATATGACCTGAGGACCAAACACTTTTTTGTCATCAATGACAACCTATCACCATCAAGATCATGATTGCACTTCTAAAATTTTCCTCACCTATCAAGAAGTATTGGCAAGTCCATGCACTTTGGGAGGAAGACTAGATAGGAAGAAAATCTAAGCCTACTTGGAAAAATTTTCTTCAAGCCCTCAAGGATAAATATTATCTAAAAGATTTATATGATGATTGCTACATTTAATGGCAGGAACTATGACAAGAACATAATTAAAAAGTTTTGGACCTACACCAATGCTTTCCACAATCTCTATGGGGTGAAGTATAAAATTGTGTCTCATTTGTTGGTCACTTGTCAAATCATGAAATTAGTTTTCTTAGAAGAACAAAAAAACGTAGATCAAAAGTGATTTGATGAAATGTCTTAATACATCCACATAAGAAGGAACTTTGATTGAAGCTCTAAGAAACTATAAATGGTTTGGTTGTACCTAATCGCACAACATTCCTCTTTGAAGTCAAGGACATTCAATTGAAGGAAATTTGATTGAATATCCTAATATTAAAGATCCTTTAGTCAATTGTACTTATGTGGCACATAGGTGACTAGTAGGAAATTCCCTCTAAACCATATTTTAGGATATTGTGGGACAAAATATGCTAATTTGGATCACAATTTTCATGATCATATCAAGTATCAAGACACAAAATTTTGGATGAGCCTAACCCCTAGAGTAAGATTTCCAGAAATATGGATCTTAATTATTTTATTTTATTATTATATTTAATTTATATTTTTTAATCAAAATAGGTTTTTTACAAAAAAAATAAAGAACTATGTTTAACACACGTAAAAAAAAATGGCAACAATGATGGTGATAATGCCATGGTAAAAGGTCCCTTGGATGTGATCTCCTTGGCTTTGGCTAGGTTACAAATTCCTGGATTAACTAACAAAAAACCAAAAAAAAAGCAAACAATGAATGTTTTTAGAAAAATAAGAATGTATTTGTATTGATATCCTTCTTTCAACTAAGAAAGTTAATTTGGGTATATACAAAAAGAGATATGTGTATAAATTAATAATTATTCTTCATTGAAAAATTAATAATAAATAAAATATGCAACAAAAAAATTAAAAAAATGTGTACCCTAAATATTGATATTAGTGCTTTATGTTTAAGAAATTGTGAAAATATTTTATTTCAAACTTAAGTTGTGCATTATAGAAAAATGTTAGCAATAAAAAAATAACATAAATTAGAAGAAATACCTTATTAAAAAATATTTTAAAATGAGGGGTGAAATAATATATATATATAAACATTCTCTGAAATGCTTTGCACGGTTTCCGTCCCTGCGAAACCTTTGCTCGCCTCTGGCAAAAATGTCTACTGCTTTGGGGATTCCTTCCAAGGCATGGGCAGATCTGGACATCGACCTTCTTGACTTGCTCAATATTAGCCTTAAAAATACTTTAATCTCGGATGGTAGGGCTCATTCTCCCCTGCCCATGATCATAACCCCCCTCCCTGGCAACATGCTTTGCACCTAGGCATCCAGGTCCTCGATCATGGGGATCCCACTCAAGATAGAGCCATTGTATCTGTGAGGGCTTCTGCGTAAGCTCTAGAAACTCGCATGGTTTCAGTTAGGATTCCGCGAAACAACACTCAGCTTGCAACTTCCAGAAGAGCTGCCTCCGATTTTCCTGCTATTGAAATTTGCATGGATGAGGAGGTTGCTGAGGATGAAGAATACCTAAAAGAGCATGCACTAATTTGCAGATTTTCCAAAGTTTGGCCCAAACTGTACGAGCTTCATTCTTGGATCGAAGAACAATTGAAAGAATGGATGGAAGATGACATCTACATCTATCCATGTGCCAGAGGTTTCTTTATTCCTGAAAATTCAAATTGCACAAAGATATGGAGCTGGTTTTAAACTCTGGTCCTGCGGTTTTTAAAGGTGACTTCCTCTGCGGGTCCCAACTTTCGATCCCCAAAATGATTCATTCTCCTCTACTCTCCTTTGGGTTTGCTTGTCGTATTTGCCCTTGCAATTCTGGGAGATGAGCGGTCTCAAGGCCACTAGCAATGGAATTGGGAAATTTTATGGTGTTTCCGATGAAACCGTCAAATACTAGTGCACCATCTTGTCACACATTCTTATGGAAAATGATCTAAAAAGGGATATTCCTATTGAAATTTCTCTCAAGGTGGGATGTAGGAGATGGCAGCAGCCCATTGATTATGTAAAGATCAACTTTAGGTGTAGAATATGCTTTTCCAATGGACATCATTTCTCGCAATGTCACAAAAAGAAGGGGTCAAATCCAAAAAGAGAATCTTCAAGTGAGAAACCCACTTGGTGGAAAGGCCTAGACCTTATTCACTATGTTGTGGTCCCAGAGGTGGTCTCCAATCGGTCCCTTGAAACTACTCCTGAGGCTAAGAAGCATACTTTGGATGATGTTCATGTGGCTAGTTATAGGTTTGTCTCTCCAATGTGCTCCTCTGAAGTGAGGGATCCTTTGAATGTTGAAGTTAAGCAAAAGCTAGTAGCCTCATAGGTGGTTGAAAATGTGACAATTTATAGGTCAATGTCTTGCGCCTCTAAAGTGATGGTTCATATAAGTGCTAAAAGTAAACAGGATCATGCCATGAAGACATCAGTTGGGGATTTGGAGAAATCTATGGAGTTTTTGCATGCCTCATCTTAGCCTGAGCAAAAATGGACTGCAGTTAAAAATAGAAACACTTCCTCTCAGAAAGGGGGAAAACATCAAATGTCTCTAAGATCTTCCAAGAAAGGGTTTGTTTGTTAGGGTAGTGAAGCATAATCTATATAGGAGGGCTATTTTATTTTGATTTTGGCACCACTGGGCTTTTAGGGCATGCAATTCTTAAATGAATTTTGTGGGCATAGTTCCCTTAACTGCATTTATAATATGGGAGTTGTCCCCTCTGAGACTGCTTACCTAAAAAAATTAAATTAAGATAAATTATATTTTAATTTTTAAAATAATTAAAAATAGAATCTACACAGGAAATATCAAAAATCATTAGTTTACATTATCTTCAAATTCTTAATGATTGCCTTGCTATAATTGAGAAAAAATATTTTTTCAAAAATGCTAAATTGTTCAACCAACTTAGGCCAAAAATGAGACACATATTTATGTTGTCACCCCTACGCAATGTTAGGCACATTTGTGTTATAGCATCATATATTCCTCAAGCATCATAGCAGTCTATGACCATTTATTTAGTACAAATGAAAGATGGCCTAGATCAATATAATGGGGGAAACCTATCACTACATGACTATCATTGAATGTATTCAAGACTAAAGGGGAAATGAGATAAACCCTCCATGCAAAAGAAAATTCCTTCTTTGAACAAGAATAAACAATATAACATAAGCAAATAGTGTAGCAAACACATATCCAATAGCCATATCATCATAGACTTGCCATGCATAGAAGAATATGGTCTATATATAGAAACAAAGAGTTCCCATGAAACAGATGTGGAGAACATAGACCCTGAAGATACCTATCACCATGTAACAACAAACACAACATCTAAGCCTAATGTAAATGTAAATCATATATTCCATTTACTAATGTAGGTGCTATGGAAGCCATTAAGTTTTCTAGTCAATGGTGGTAGCATGAAGAACATCATTTCTAAAGCTACTATTGCATGCCTAAGTTTTCTAACCATGCCTCATATGTCGCCATATAACTTAGGATGGATTAGCCCCTATAGAAATAGAGGTATACATATCATGTGTCAATGCAACTTCTTTTATGGTATTCATCATCTCTTAAAGATGTAAACATGTGGAATTGTGCAATTGATTCTAGTGACATAACCCATGGGTATCCCTACCTTCATAAGAACCAAGGTGTTTACATGGACAATCCATAGAGCATCACCATATTAGTGTGTGGTAAACATGTCTATGCATCTGATTGTAAGGATGTCCTTTAGCATAGTTACGATGATTGTCTCTGAGAAGGGATGAATGATCTATATGCTACTATGTAAGCATATGTTGGTCACCAAACCCTAGTACTGCAATGCACAACTACATTTGAAGCTCTTTGATCCAGACCATGATCAATATGCATAGTTCCAAGAACCATGATGCACATTTACGCACAACTCTTTGCTTTATGTACCATCCATGCACCACTTGGAACCATGCCACTTAATTCATAATTTATCCACCAACCCATGTGCAATGATTTACTTCATGAATCATCTAGAAATTACCAATTACAATTTCACACATCTTTATCAACAACTATGTCTATGTGTCATGTCATATTTGCACCTTCACACATTAGCATACACAAGGCAAGTAATTTGGAGCTCAACATAGAATGTCATAGCATAATCCCATGCATCTCCTAGAGTCATTTTATGGCATGCCACTTTTTAGCATGGTGAACATCTAAAATCCTAACCATCAAAAGATGAAGCATCATAATTGAGAGGCCAACCAACTCAACTACAATAATGACCTTTGCCTTCATTATCTTGTAAACTATAATTTATGTGCATCTATAACATAAGAAGATAGGTATTAGCTATAAATGTACATCTATAACATAAGCATATTGGTATTAGTTCATGGACATTTTAGACACTGGATAGGAATAAATACACAATCACACATCCCTATGAGATTGTACCATGAACAAAATGCATATATTAATAGAATAGTATGTACCAATTCTTGTATTATTCTTTCTTTAATCATCTTGTCTCCAGATTGTTTTCACATGCTTACAACACATCTACTTCCTTATCTAGAGAATTGTCCCATATACCACCTAGGATTTAGATCATAGTTTAAAGTTAAAATGGGCCTTAGAATTATAGTTGTCAATCCATTTAAATGTGCCCAATGATGAAATGTAGACATTAAAGTTTGTGTTATTTGATTTAAATCTTTATGCTAAAAATGATTGCTCCATTACATGATTTCGATTGCAGAACATCTTAGTAAGGGACTCCTTAAACCAATTCAAGGAAATGTATGCTTAAAAAGTTTTACTTATTCCATGGATTTGCACATGTTAAAACTATAGAATCTAACTTACTAGCACAAAATCCCTTCAAGTATTGATCCTCCAATGAATATGCCACATATCCTTCAAAATATTGAAAGTTCAACAACTTTTTAAAGGGTAATGACACATGAAGGGAAGTGTTTATAAAGTTGCTAATACTTCCACCTTTCCTTCATTCAAATGAAATGCATCTAGGAATTTGACTAAACTTCAAGAATCTATGGATGATTTTGTTCAAAGTCTATTAAGTGCTAATTTACTTACAATCTCTCTCATTCATCCACTAGATCCAAAAAATAATTTCCTACAACATATAATGATCAATAATTTTGCAATTATAACTAATTAAAGGAAATTACACTCAATATTGCATAGGTTTTAATCATAAGGTACATTAAATGTCATTGACAACAACAAAACTAAAGTTGAAGGGGTTAATGATAATGGAAAGTCTCCATTGCAATTGTTAATAGTCAATTACAAATTTACACAAATTTTTTCTCACATGAGTTAAACAATGTCATTGCACTTAATATAGAGGATAATGTAATGAGGATAATGAAGATATATCACATGATCATGCCTTTTATGAAAAATATTGAATCTAAAGATAAATCTTTATCTTCTCCTCCTTCTACTTCCTCAATTATATTTTATGATGAGGAGCTACCATAAAAAAAAATTATGGGTTATTTTACATACCTAGCAGTCTCTATTGCACATCTTCAACTTAGTTCGTCATTTATCTAGCATGTCCACACACACATATGCACACACACACACACACACACACACACACACACACACACACACACACACACACACACACACACACACACACACACACACACACACACACACACACACACACACAAGAGGAAACACATATTAAGTAGCCATATTAAATATTAAGAGTATGCACATCTTCAGATTTCATTTATTACTAATGGAATGTTGACCAATAGATTGAGATGCATCATTTTGAAATTAAGAGTGGGACCTAAAGAATTACCAATCTTATTTCATGTTATACCATCATTTGACATATTTTGTGTCATACTTTATAGACATTGGATTGAGCAATGCAAAGTTGTACCTTCCATTGTACACCAATGTGTTAAATTTGTACATGAAAAGAAAAATGATAAAATTTAAAATAGCTTATTACGAGAAAACATCTAATGTTAGTCATTTGTATCAAAAACATGTGCATAGGCACTTGAGGCATGATACCATACATGATTTATACAAGATACACTTTGATTGGATAGAAAGAACACAAAGAAGATAGAAAAGAGAAGTTTATCCTAAAAAGGTTGATGAACCTCAAGTTACATGACCAAAGGTCAATAGTTGCAATGATCTTGATATATCAATGCCTTCTAATGACTATATGAACAACAAATTAATCATGTGCCAAGGAAAAAATATTAAGAATGAACAAAAACGAAAATCAAAATTTGAAGTTGCTCAAATACTCAAATTTCATACACAAAATACTATTTGGAGACCAAAGCAAAAAGTTGTGGTGCACTAAATGTCTATCTCTCCACCACAACAATAAGTTAAGAAATAATAATGAATAAGAAGAGAAATGTGTAATGTTATGTACCTATTAAACATGTGTTTGTGCCTAGAATGAAGAAATATTAAGAACAAACACGTCATTGAAAAGGCAAGCAAAGAAGAACAACTAGTCAAGGAAAAATAAGACAAACTAGATGGATAATTTTGGGACAATGATGATCTAATGGATGAACAAAATATGTGGTGCCAAAGGTGGCACCTAAAAGGTTTGTTCCATGATTTATGAGCATAACTATAACATCACACTCTTCAATGTTCAAATAGTCAATAGCAATTTTACATCTCATTCCTAACAAAAGGTGGTAAGTAGTTGTCCTAGTTTTATTGGCCAAATTTGACATTTGACCATTGAACTAGATGATGTTTAAGAATAGCCCTGTAGCATATATTCATATATACATATAGGTTGGATTTTACCTTCACCCTTCTTATTTATCTATTTCTTTCCTTACTTTCGCCCTTTTAATATGCCTTGTTTGTTGTCGTTTTCACATGTATTTCACCTTCTATATTTAGTTTTATACTTAATTTGCCCCACATGGAGAACATTGCTAGTTTTCATTCATCTTTTGCCTCCTACATTCCTTTTATGCCTATACTTATCCTGACTTTTACTTTTAATCCCCCACTTAGGTTGCCCACTTGCCATTGTTTTTCCTTGTTTGTCTCTTATACTTTATGGCCCTTGCCTTTATTCAACAAGTGCATGATAGAAGCCAAAACTTTGAAATTATGTAGACTATTAGACATGATGGAGAATATTAGCCTCTTGACTTTTAATTTTAATCACCCACTTAGGTTTCCTAGTTGCCATTGTTTTTCCTTATTTTTCTCTTATACTTTATGGCCCTTGCCTTTATTCAACAAGAGCATGATAAAAGCCAAAAATTTGAAATTATCTAGATTACTAGACATGATGGAGAATATTAGCCTCTCCTTTGTACCTTCTCTCTATTTTGTAATTATTCTAACCAATCCTAAGAGGGCAATATTTTTATTTTTATTTATTTATTTATTATTATTCTTTCTTAAGAGCGCAATATTAGTGAAAAACAAGATTGTTTAAAGTTTTCTGAAAAAAAAAAAATCTGAAAAACAGAACATTCCAGATTTTAGAATAAACTAGTGACTATTAGAAGCCTTAAGATGTAAGAAATTTTTAAGCTTAGACATTTCTAGATGTAATAAACAACTATAAAAAGAAGGTGGGGTCTGACAATGAGACATAAGAAAAATTCAGTCATCAGGAAGTTAAGAGTTAAATTGTAATATGAATTTTTAAATTGTATCCAAGATTTTTAATGTAAATCAGTTTTCTATAACATGCTCTATTTTATTTTTTAACAATACCCTATTTTTCTATAGTTACATTAACTAAAAATCATTTTACTAGAATATCTGCTACAAATAGAAACATTACTTCCCAATTTCTTTCAGTAACAAATAAATATTTTACAAATACAAACATTACTTTCCAATTCCTTTCAATAACAAATAATCAATTTACAATATACATAGCCCAACCCCTTGAACAATGTGTACAATAAGTAGAGAAAAATGAATGATTGGAACCAGAAAAAACAGGAAGATAGATAAAGCTAAGGATGGCAAACCTGGGGGGCCACTCCATTTTTTGCTGCCAAATGTAATGCTGTATTGTAATAAAGGTCATGGTCGCGGCTGACCAATTTCACTACTTTTTCTGCCTTTTTGTCTGCTAGTAGATTCTGCACTACCTGAAGTTGATTATATTCCACTGCAAAATGTAGAACAGATTTGTGTTCTGAACTGCGGATTTCGATACAGTCCGGCATTAAGGACGTAAATTCACTTATTATGTTCCAATGGCCTTTCATGGCTGCTACATGAACTGCGCACCTTCCAGACTTATCCTTCTCTATCATCAAGTCATTATGCCAAGCACGACCATTTAGTATTTCAACTACAACCTCACGTTTTCCTCCATACACAGCTGCATGCAAGAGGGAGATCGCACCTGTATCCAGTTCAATTCAACCCAACTTAAACAGATAATGGGTAAATTTTTTACCTTCCCCGTATGTTGGCTCTCTAGGAGATCGATGGGTTTCGGTTGTATTGTTATGTGGCATTGCTTCCAACAAATATCTGACTGTTTGCACGTGGCCATACTTGGAGGCTATTATTAGAGCTGTCTCTCCAAACTTATTGCATTGGAAGGCACAACTAGTGTTGTGTTGAAGGAGAATTTCGACGAGATCTCGATTACCGCTTTTAGCAGCTTCGTGCAGTGGCGTATTGTCATCGTTGTTTCGAGCTCCAGCCAAAGAAGGTTTCACCTGGAATCCACTTGACAATATGTTGATGGCCTTCCCTCGCAGCAATATGCAGAGAAATATCTCCTTCGAATGTAAGGTCGCATAGAACATGTGAGAACTGCCGTTGAAAATTTTCGAAGGTAGTTACCCGGCCAGTTTCCAAAGCAAGGAAGAGTTTCTTATTCATCCTATTATCGTTTTTCCTATTTACTTACAACTGAACAAAAATTCGCCACAAAACTACAGCAGTTCTCTAGAAAAACTGAGCAGCAAAGAGAACCCGATGCAATTATTACAGACGAAAGAAATTTGTTGAAATCGAATAAAATGTCAAGTCCGGTCGGGTAAAGAGGTGGGCACGAATAATTATGCATGTCGTTTTCAACATTGAATATTGAGGTGTAGGTCAATCCCCATAGTTTTAGACAGCTCATTCATTTTAACTTCTCACTACTTACAATTACTAGGATAAATATTTAATGACAAAAACTTCTAAACTACAATATGTTTTAATTTAAAAAGTGATATAAAAATATAATAATATGACTGCTCATTAGTTTTTTAACTCCACACTACTTAAAATTATTACGTTGAATCTAGAATGACAAAAACTTTTAAAATATAATAAATTTTAATAACATACAAGTGGCCTATATGCAAATGTGGTTCTTTGTCCCTTTAGAAAGTGTGTTCTAATGATTTTATTTGTAATTACTAATTCTTTTGATTCATGGATGATGATTAATTGAACATTGAGTGTCTAAAAATATCAAAACATAATAATTAGTCACACAAATGTGTACCAACTTCCAGGTGATGTACGCAAGAAGTTAGGTCCGCATATCTAGGGGAAGCGTGAGGCAAAAAAAATCCTGCAAGGAACGGGATCTCGTTTCAAAAAAATGGGATCTTGTTTAGGCTTGGAGTCTCGATCCTAAAAAAAATCCTATTTAGAAACGAGGACTTGTTACAGTTTGGGATCTCAGCCTAAACGTGATCCTGTTTCAAAATGAGGTCCCTCTTAGAAAAGGGACCCTGTTTCTAAACGGGGACCTATTTGTTAAAAGTATTTTTTTTAAATGCCCTTATAGGTCATTTATTGCCAATAGTGGCAGAGCGAGAGTGGCAAGCAGAACAAGATATTGATTGTTGATCACTTGCCACCGCAATTTTCACCTGCCACCTCCTCCCGCTAGACGCTCAATTCCTCAAGACCTCCAAGTATGTTTTTTCATATTTTTTATGTTTTTTTCTTCTAGTTTTAAGGTTTAGGGTAAATGAAAGTATTTGTCTTAAATTTTTTATATAAATTTACCTAGTTTTATATGTAGTTTGATGGTTTAAATTGATAGCATTTTGGGTTTGATAGAAATTTAGTGTTCAACATGTAAATCTAAGGTTTAATCTACAAATTTACCGCTTTGGGTTTAATTTAAATTTAGGGTTTAATGTAAATTGAAAAATATTATATTTAAATAACCACATGTATGATAATAATATAGATTAGAGAACGTAGAGTTTCAAATTTCAGTTGAAATCAATGATCAATACCACACCAAGTATCTACCATGAAAACTTTA